>CM066727.1:169351933-171751933 GCA_033961575.1 Aselliscus stoliczkanus
TGACAGCTATTAATTTACCTTTACAACCTTTCACCGTACCTCAGACTGCTGACTGGGGAAAAAACTGTATTAGGGGAGATATTTTACAAGATCACGTGGGGCTTAGCCCTGGCCATGTAATGAATTTTTTATATCCATTGTTTTATTGTTTGTTTATATTTTTTAAATAAAAGAAGAAAAAAAATAGTCAATCATCATTATTCACAAATCCCTTATTTGCAAATTTGCCTACTTTCTAAAATTTATTTGTGACTCCAAATCAATACTTAACAGTGCTTTCAGTCATTTGCAGACATGTGCAAAACTGTGAAAAAATTTGAGTCACTGGGATATAAAGTACAGCATAGGGAATATAGTCAACAGTATTGTAAGAGCTATACATGATGTCAGAGAGGCAGCAGACTTGCGGGGGGAAGGTTATCACTTTATGAAGGGTAAGAATGTCTAATCATTATGATGTTTTGTACACCTGAAACTAATAGAAAAAAATTAAATTGAATTAGAAAATTTTTTGAGTCACTGGACGTATATGTTTAGCTGAGGTCGAACAGGACAGTGGTCTGCCTTCTTGTCTCTGCTCTCATAATGTAAATAGGCATTCTTTCATGGTCTATTTAATGCCACAGTCTTTGCATTTTTGTGCTTTTTGTTGGTGAGATCACTGTTTAAAATGGTTCTAAAGGGCTTGCTGAAGTGCCGTCTAGTGCCTCTCAGAGCAAGAAGGCTATGATGTGCCTTACGGAGAAAATCCGTGTGTTAGAAAAGCTTCATGAGTTACAACACTGGGCCATGAGTTCAATGATAATGAATGAGCAATACATACTGGGTAAGGTGTCTTTAAACTGAAGCATGCATAAAACAAGGTATGTATTGATCAGTTGATGGAAACATTTACACCCGGGGCTCACAGGAAGCTAACCGTGTATCTCTCCTAGGAGCAATGATTCAGCATTCATTAACTGAGCATCCCTGGTGACTTTGAAGAATGTAACTATTGCGAATAAGGAGAATTGACTGTATATTCAAAGCTTAATTCTGAATTCCTCCCACCACTTTTTTATCTCAGAAAATAACTTCATTCTTTCAGTTGCTTAGGCCAGTTACCTTCGTTCATCTTTTCCTCTCACCTCCCACATCCAATATCAGCCAGTCCTTTCCTATGTTATTTGAAGTTGCTCTACTTTTTATACCCTCAGTATGTCAAGCCTAGTCTAAGCGTGATCACTTCGATGAATAGCATCCTAGTTGGTTACCTACCTATGACCACGCCCACCCCTAACACAGGTAAGTCATATCATGTCACTCCGCTCGCTGCTGAGAGCCCTCCCGTGGCTTCTCACATGGTTCAGAGCAAAGGCCAGAGTCCTCACCATGACCTGCAGCTATACCAGTATCTTTGCTGATTCTCCAACACATCATGATGTGCTCTCACATCAAGGCCTTGCGTGTGCCCTTTTCTCTACTTCAAATAGTCATCCTGTGAGGATTCACCTGGCTCCCTTCCTCACTGCCTTGGTTACTCCATTTAAAATTACCTTTGCCTTACTCTTTATCCCCTTACCCTGCCTTATTTTTCTTCATATCAGTTATGACACAATATACAGAGGGTGCCAAAAACATGTATACACATTTTAAGAAAGGAAAAAATTTAAAATTGTAATATTCAATATATACCTATAACAAAAGATGAGTACAAGTCACATTTGACTTTGCAATTATTAATAATTGTTAATAAGAAGAGGTGCTCAAAGTGGTTACCATCAGTATCCAGACACTTCTGATTACGGAGAACTACTGCTTGAGCAACGTTGACCAAAGTGTCCGCTTGTATACATTTTTCTGGCACCCTGTATTATAAATCAGTTTATTGTTTCCTCTCAATAGAATGTAAACTTTCTGAGGGCAAGGACTTTATCTGTTATGTTCACTGCTGGTTCCCCAGTGCCTGAACAGTATCTGACACAAAGTAGATGCTAAATAAAATGTATTAATATTTTGATTTATTCTTCAACTTCTTTTACATGAAATGGAGATAATATTACTCCTATTTCATACTGTTACTTATCTGCAACAGTGTTAAGATATGCTTTAGATTGCCTTCCTGCTTATGTGGCATGCTCTGCCCATTTTCCATAAATCAGCTCACAGAAGGCACGTGCTCACCTTTGACCTATGCAAGGCAAGTGACATGCCACATCTCAAAGCCAGATATCACGGATGTTGAGATCATCTATTGCCCCTGCTTCTTGGTTTTGGTAAGGGGAAATAAGTGTATTGCTTCAGAAAAATATCACCTTAAAGGCTCTATCAATGATGTGCTTTGATTATCTCATAAATTACCTGTTTTGCTCCCAGTATGAATTACAGAGGAGACAGCTTTTTTTCTGAAAGGAAAATGTGGCACTGGAAAAATTTTGTTTCCATACAGGATGCACCCCAGTGAGATCACCATCCAGCCAACTGTGGTATTGTGACACAGGACATTCATGTAGATTTAATGCTTAAAAAATCAACTGCAAGATTTTCAGGTGTTAGGATCCCTTACCAAAGATGTTTGCTTAACTTTGAAAGAAAGGTTTTCCTTGGAACATACTTCTTGGTGAACAGGATCAGTCATTGTTTAATAGATATTAAATAGATACAGGGTAAACCATAGGCTTCTGTAAGGGAATTAGCTGCTTAGGCATATTCACTCTTCAGTCTTGGTCAGCAACCAGAATTTTAGGGCAGAGTCAGGGCTGGAAGCCACATGCATTGAGGATCTAAGAAACCACCCACAGAGTCATCATTCTTCCAGGCTCCAGCTCCTCATACAAAAATCCTACTCTGTTCCCAGGCAGAGAGCCTCCGGGGTTGGAATTGCTCAAGCCTCGGTTCACAGACATGTCACTGTATTCATTTGCTCCATAGGTATGCATGCAGGTTGGCTCCACGTACAACAGTCCAAGTTAACAGAGACTCAGGGCATTGATATTTATGGCAAAAAGAACACATGTTCATTGTGAAAAATTTGGAACATACAGGAAGAAGCATGAATAAAAACGGGGCTCATAATTTTAAGACCCAGAGACTGAACACTGTAACAATTCAGTGTATATCTTTGCAGTCATTTGTCTATATGTGTGGGAGTATGTATAGTTAAAAATAAGTTGGATTATTCCAATTTATGATGCTGTTTTATAATCTTCTTCTATTTACTATTCTATTGTGGACATTTCCCACATTATTAGTTATGCTGCTACAGTGATTTTTCTGAATGGCTGTCCAGCATTCCAACACATAGATGTACCATATTTTATTTAATAATGCTTTACAGTTTAACACTTAAGCAATTTCCAGTTTTTCACTATTAAAGATAACACTGTGATGAACATTGTTGCACATAAATATTTGCATGCATCTCTATTTTCTAAGAGTAAATTTTCTCAAGTGAAATCATACAATCCAAATGTATGAGTATTTTCAAGTCTTCAAAAAGTTTCTACCAGTTAATACTCCTACCTATCAAGCAAAAAGAGTTCCTTTTCCAGAGGTGGCTTTTAGATGAGGCTACTCTAGGAGTGCCTCTTAGGGTCCCACTGACCCCATGGAGCTGCCCTAGGGCAGCGGTGTGCAGATGGCTGTCTCTGCATCTCAAGGTTTTCTGGGCCACATTTACTGGTCTCTACAGCTGGGCCAGCTGAAGCATGTGAAGGTCAGGTGATGTGCATGGGGTCATGCAGCCAGCGGTGACTCAGCCAAAACCACTCCAGCTCCTGAACCTTGCTCAGATCACAAGGCTGGGAGCACTCACTTCCCTGAGGAGCTTTATTCCCAAATAATTTTTTCAAAAATTGAAAGAGGCCACTGGCACTTGAATTTGTAGAGATTAAGCTTTGGAATAACTGGTTCAGCCCCATGACTTTGCTAATTGGTGATACTAAATGCTGTATAATCCTGCCCTCTTTTTCCTTTGTGGAATTGACCAGAGAATGATTTGTAGAGTTTCCCTTCACACCATAATTTGCAACAAAGCTGTGTCATGGGTGTATCCAGGTGTCCACCTGAGACTCTCAGAGACATAACTGCTGAACTGGATCAAAATAAAAATTCTGACTCCTTATGACTCATACATAAAATCCAAGCTACCTAGTAAGGTGCTAAAACACCCTTACCAACTAAGAAAACCCCTAGTGACACAGATTGGCCCTACGATGAAGGCCTCTTGTCTACTTCATCCATTATTCGGTAAACCGAGTTAAACCCAGGTGACCTATAGTCTGCCAGCCTGAAAGACTGAGTCTCCCTCTGCAGGTGGTTGAGGCAGCATGGGGTGACTGCAGCTGGTCCAGTGTGGGGAGCTGCTTCTATCGTATTACTGTCCCTGGATACCCCCTGGAATGGTGCTTATGAATTCAGGTACTCCTTTGACATTGTGCTTTGTTCTGATCCTTTGACAGTGGGAGTTGAAGCCCAGATGTTCCTTTCGGTACCAGCACCACTTAGATAAGGGGTAAGAGAAAATGGAAGAGCACTGACTCATTCCCACAGCAGGGAGATGACTGATGCCTCACCTAGGAGGGCAGACCAGTTCTAGCCTTTGCATTCACAGATGAGCCTAATATATAAAAATGAAACAAAATAAACAAACTGAGGAGATATAAGCTGTAGCATAACTGTTGAGTTAATTATCTGCATGTATAAACAACAAACATAGACTATAGCTAATCACAAACCCAAATTCAGGTAGGGGGTTTGTTTATAGAACCGGGAGGGCTAGGAACTCCTTTCAGTACCTATTTGCAGGAGGTTACGTTTCAAGAAGGCTTTTGGGTTTTCGCTGAAGATGATAATGGAATCTCGGGAGGAATCCCTGAACCAGAGAGCAAGCTGGAAAAGATGTGGACAAGAGAGGGATGGTGTGACATTTGGTTCCTGGAAGAACCTTAAGAGCTGGGGGGAAAGCAGGATCCCAGCCACTCCCACCGGGACTAGCTCTGCTCTGCTGCTATAAAAATCAGCAGACTTGGGATGTTGGAGATTCCCTCTCAGCATGGCCCCAGGCAAGGCCAAATGGCAGGTGGTGCCACTAATGGCAGGAGCAAGATTCCTTCAAAAGGTGTTGTGAATAGAGAACACTGAGGGGAAACAGGGGGAGCAAGAAAATATAGGACAAAAGCCACATGGGACTGTCTTCAGTGGGCTGACTCCTGAGCCTGTGAGAGGAATCTGGGGACTCCCAGAAATGAGTACTTGGGTCTGAGAGACTTTACAAAGGCCTGGAGCGCAGGTTAGGGCCAGAGCAGGAAACCTAGTTGTGAATGCTCATGTATCCATCACATCAAAGCCCTCTGTTTTAATGACCAATCCTTTACTTCCCATTTAGGCAGCTTACAGTTTTTTATTATTAAAAATAACAGTGATGAACATAAATATTTTTGACAGATTTCATTCATTAGAGCAGTTTTAGATTCACAGCAAAATTGAGAGGAAGTACAGACAGTTCCCATATAACCCCCCACCATGCAGCCATAGCCACCGGAATGGTACATTTGTGACAATTGATGAACCTACAACGGCACGTATTTTATCACCCAGGGCCCATAGTTTGCCTCTGGGTTCATGCATGGTGGTGTACACTCTATGGGTTTAGACCAATTTTTAATGATATGTATCTACCATTAGAGTAACATACAGAGTAGATACTCGTACTTCCCTAAAAACCCTCTGTGTGCTCTGCCTGTTTATCCCCTTACTCTCCTTATCCCTGGCAACCATTAATCTTTTTACTATCTCCATCATTTTGCCTATAATAGTCAGGTTTCTCCAGAGAAATATATATATATATATATATATATATATATATATATATTTGCTCTGTCCTTTCAGTTAACTTTCAATGTTCATGAGATCTGTGGTAATGTCCCCTTTCTTATTTCTGATATTAGTAATTTTTGTCCTTTCTCTTTTTTTTATTAGTTAGCCTGGCTAGAGGGTTATTGAGGACCAGCTTTTGGTTTTATTGTTTTTCTCTATTGATTTAATTTTTCCAGTATCATTGGTTTCTGCTCTAATTCTTATTATTTATTTTCTTATGCTTTCTTTGGATTTAATTTGCTCTTTCTAGTTTTCTAAGGTGGAATCCTAGGTGATTGATTTTTAGATCTTTCCCCTTTTCTGATATGTACATTCAATGCTATAAATTTCCCTCAAGCACTGCTTTTACTGCATCCCACAAATTTGATATAATGTGGTTTTATTTTCACTTAATTAAAACTTTTTCTTGAGATTTCTTCTTTGACTTGTGTGTTATTTAGAACTTGTTGTTTAATCTGCTTGGGGAGTTTCTAACTATTGCTCAGTTATTGATTCCTAGTTTAATTCTACTGTGCTCTGAGAGCAGAAATTTTATGATTTCTATTTTTTAAATTTATTATTGTGTAGTTTATGGCCCAGAGTGTGGTCTATCTTTATGAATGTTTCACATGATCCTGAGAAGAATATATATTCTGCTGTTGTTGGAAATAGTCTATATAAGACCATTACATTCAGTTGATTGATAATGTTGAGTTCCACTAAGTCATTACTGGTTTTCTGCCTGCTGAATCTATCTAGTTCTGATATAGGGATATTAAAGTCTCCAACTATGATAGTGGGATCATCTATTTCTTGTAGCAGTTACATCAGTTTTTGCCTTACACATGTGACACTCTGTTGTTAGGCACACGTATGTTAAAAATTATTATGTCTTCTTGGACAATTGACTCCTTTATTATTATGTGGTGCCCCTCTCTATCCTTGATAACCTTCCTACTTCTGAGTCTGTTCTGCCTGAAATTAATATAGCTATCTGTCCTTTTTTTTTTAAGATTTTATTGGGGAATTTGGGGAGGGGAACAGCATTGGGGAACTGGGGAAGGGGAATAGACAAGTTGCTATCTTTTTGTTCTTCAGTCTAGTTGCGGAGGACGTTGCTTCACTGGCCCATGTTGGTATCGTCATTGCGCTCTTCCCAGATGAGGCAGATGGGTCGCCGGTCTCTGGATGGTCGCTCACCACGGCTATTGGCAGCTCACGCTGGCTGCCGGCCACTCAGGCTGGCTGCCAGCCACTCACTGTAGCCTATGGCATCCGACTGCAGCAGGGGCTGCAGCCTACACCGTCACCGGGGCTTGTGCAGCCCAACTCCAGGTGGAGCTGTTGTTAGCTGTAGAGGGCAGTGTCACTGGCCCTCATATGTGAGATCCGAACCGGGGCTGCTGCCGTTCCAAACCAGCTCTTAACCAATGCACCACTCAGCCGGCCCATATCTATCCTTTCTTTTGATTAGTACCAGCATGATGGTATATCTTTCTCCATCTACTTACTTTTAATCTCCATGTGTCTTTATATTTAAAGTGGATTTCTTGTAGGTTACATATAGTTGAGTATCGGTTTTGATCCACTCTGATAGTTTCTGTCTTTGAATATCAGTTTTTATGTGTATTTCTGATTAAATTCATATACATATACCAACATATTTAATAATTGTGTCTATCCACTTAGAAATCAAATGTATTGAGTTATAAGTTGTATATTAGCATTCACATATATAAGTATACAATTTAATGACATTTTACAAACATATACATCATGTAACAACCTCTCCAATCAATATATAGAATATGTCCATTTCCTCAGAAAACTCCCTTGTACTCCTTTACCTGTCCTTTTCTCACATATCCCTGGGAATCACTGACCTGATTTCAATCATCATAGATTAATTTTGCTAATTCTAGAACCTCATAGAAATGGAATCATACAATATATGATGACTGATGGACAAAGAAAAAGTCACATCCAAGAATGAAGAAAGAACTAATCAAAGACATGAAGTATTTTTCAAAGTAGTTTTGTCTCTTGGGTGGGGTTTTGCTTCTTGACTGAGGTTTCACACCAGGGCAGCCAGAGTGGATTGTGTTGCCTGGGTGCACTGAGGAGAGAGAAGAAAGCCAGAAGGAGTACAACAAAAAGAGAGAAGCAGGATGCAAAGTCACCAAGGCAGTGTTTTCTTATTTCACATTTAGCCCTTGTCTTCAATCATTTATTGTTTCAACAGGGTTTTCCAAATCACAATGGGCCTACAACTCTGCTGGATACTACAGATAATTCAGAAACTGGCCTGTATTTTCCAGTAAATAAGCCATATACATTGGAAAGAGTGATTCTGGGACACAATTATTGGTATAGACTCTAATGGTTAATTATGTGTGTCAACTTGTTTTGGACATGGGACATCCAGATATCTGTCCAAACATTATTCTGGGTGTTTTGATGAGGGTATTTTGAATGAGATGAACATTTAAATGGGTATATTGAGTAAAGCAAATTGCCCTGTCTAATGTGGATGGGCCTCATCTTATCAGTTGAAGGCCTGAATAGAACAAAAAGACTGACCCACCTCCAAGTAAGAAAAAACTTCTCCTGCCTGATATCCTTCAAATTGGGACACTGGTTTTTTCCCTGCCTTCTGACTTGAACTGAAGCACCAGCTCTTTCTGGATCTAGAATCCTCCAGCTTTTATGCTAGAACTTCACCACTGACTATCCTGGTTCCCAGACCTTCACTCTTAGACTGGAACAAAACCAGTAGTTCTCCTGGGTGTTCAGCTTGCTGACTTGCCCTGCAGATCTTGGGGATTGCCAGCCTCCATAATCATGGGAGCCAATTCCTTACACACATACAAACACACACTAACATAGACCATGAGCATTTTAAGAATTCTAAAAGAGGAGATGTTATCTAGAGTAGAACTGCCAATGAAGGCCTTCCAAACCAGTCCACATAAAATCCTTCTCAGGTTTCAACAACGTGGGCTGGTGAAGGAGTTATGTTGGAAGAACACAAAGCATACAGAGTGTCCTTGGGCCTTGAGGCCTTCAATAAGACTCAGTTCTAGCCCTTTTTGCACTTATGATTAATTTCTTCAAAAAGAGATGGGTGGGCCGGCCGAATGGCTCAGTTGGTTAAGTGCGCAAGCTCTGAGCAACAGGGTCTCTGGTTCTATTCCCTCATGGGCCAATGAGCTGCACCCAAGCTGAGCTGCCGCTGAGTTGGTGAGAGAGTGAGCTCTTAGCAGCAAGGTTGCCGGTTGGACACCCATATGGGATGGTGGGCTTCTCGCCTCCCCCTTCCCTCTCCCCCTCCTCCCCCAACAACTAACACTGAACACAGCACCTTGAACTGAGCAGCCGTGAGCTGAGGCCGGGAGGTGGGATGGCTCAGTGGTTGGAGCTTGTGCTCTTAGCAACAAGGTTGTCCGTTGGACTTCTGATGAAATGATTGACTACACCCCCCCGCCCCCTGCAACTAGATTGAAGGTGGTGACTAGACTTAGAGTTGAGCTTGCGTCCTCCACAGCTGAGATTGAAGGACGACAACTTGACTTGGAGCTGAGGGATCCTGGAAAAACACCATGTTCATTCCCCTTCCCCAATTCCCCAATAAAAATCTTAAAAACAAAAAACAGATGGGTAAATTTGGTATTTAATATTATATGCCACTCTGATATCTCCAAATGTCATATGGGTTCTTAAACTTAAAAAGTAATGTAGTACAATATTATACCATTATAATATAAACATTAGATTATTTCCTTATACCACAGCCCTTCCCATGACCCTGGTGAAAGAAATGGGTTTGGGGGAACTAGAGGTAAGACAGAGGGGGATAAATAGATATAACATGATTTCAGTGCAAAGACTTTGCTGAATTCAAAATTGCCTCTCTCCTGTGACACTAATCCAATGCCCTTAGACAACATTTATGAACTTGCCTTCCCAAGACTGACATTTTTCCAGAGGCTCTCCCATCTTTCAAACCAGCTGATTTTTGATAGTTACTTAGCCATCAGTCCCTTAATACACTAAATTCTTTTTTTCAGCTGAGCCATTCTGCCACCTGTTGGCAGTTCAACGGCAGCTCAGTTTGGGCTGGGCATTGAACTGCTGTTGCTCAGAGCTCGGCTCATGCTCTTGAGCGAGCTCTTAACCAACTGAGCCACTCGGCCGGCCCCTACACTAAAATTTTTAAGTTGGACAAGGCCTAGACAGAGAGCTGGACACCCTATCTTGCAGGTATGGCTAGTAAGTAGCAAGGAACCCATATCATCAGCTCCTTAATATCCACCTAGTGGTATCAAAGTAGAGGCTGTAGTGGAGCCATCATGGGGATCTTAGTAGAGGTTGGAGGTAAGAGCATGAGCTTTTATCATCTGAAATGATTAAGCCCAAGAGAGGAATGGAGAAAACAGAATGAGGGTAAACAGGAAGAGAAGTCCACTATAGATAAAGACCAAAAGTGCATTTCCCAGAAAATGGAAGAATGAAATCTTCTTGTTGGCTGGCTATACCCATTCCTCACAGCATAAAACTTCCAATTTGTCCACTTTAGGGGGGCATTTGCTTGACTAGCCCTGGCCTATCAGGGACTGTCTTGTTGCTAGTACAACTCACTGCTCTGGGTACAGTGTCCTTTGTTAGTGTCCGCTCTTGCTTATAGAACTTGAACAAGATTCTGCAGGATTAGAACAGATGGAGAACAGCAGTATGGGTAATGGTATGGGGTTGAAATGAATTATGGTTGTGGTTGAAGGATCAGCTTTATCAATGGGGAAGATTTATAGAGAGATACAGTACAAGATTTATTTATGAAGCAAATATTTGCTGAGCACCTATACTGTGTGCAGTGCTATTTGGAAGGGCAATTACTGAAGAGGAAAAGACTAAAGACACTGGGAGGGGAGTGGATCAAGTCAAAAATGGATAGGTTAGAGTCAAAAGGTAAGCACATATCCCTCCGGAACTTAGTAATAAAGATGGGAGACTGGAAGTTGAGGAATAAATAATCCAAGTAAATGCTGGAGACTCATTTATTAAGACTTATACGGAGCATTCACTTCTTGTCAGGCAGTTTACTATGAGTTGCACGAGGGCTGTGGAATGAAGGAAAGCGGAGAGAGAAACAACAGTAAGTAAAACACAATCCCAACACTCAAAGAGTTCAAAGTCTAATAGGAGAAACAGACAAATAAACAGGTAATAAATCCACCCGGGTGTGTCAGGGTCCTGTTTTCCCAAACAGGGTCCTGATCTTGGCATGATAGACTTGCTTTGGCTGGGAGTTTAACCATCTTAGAAGTTCAGTCACTCAAATTCAGGCCCTGGGCCCTTTCCCTACTGGCAGCTGCAGGAAATGGGGACTTCTGCCTTCAAACAAAGAGCCCTCTGGCCTTCACACTCGGCTTTCAATTGCCTGTTACTCAGCTGCTTATATTTCTTCAGAGCATCACTGGTATTCATCCTACTATGATAGCTAGAAATAGCTACTATTTCCTCCATAAGTCTCAAACTCCTGATATGTTACACCCTGTAGTGTGTTCTCTTCCATCTACCCACCTTCCCAATTCACCACTGCTAAAAGTTTTAACTCCTGGATTACCACCTTATGCCAGAGGCTATCTGTGATTCACTTTCCACCAGCCATGATCTCTTCACTGCCAATGCCAGTCAAAATCTAACTTAATGCCTATTTTCTGGGAACACCCTAGGGTGGGTTCCCCAGAAGGAGACACTGAGACATAGTTTGGTGTCAGGATCTGTATCAGGGATGAACACCTATAGAAAAAGAATGAAAGAGCAGGATTAGATAGGAAACTTGAAATCTGGTGGGGAGTCCAAGAGCTAGGATTGCTCATCAGTCATCCTGTAGTGGGCTGATACAGCTAGGACTTTTCTTCACTTTCCTCAGTCAATAGATCTAGGCCACTCCTATAAGGATGTGAGATCGGGCAAGGTAATTTTGTGCAGCTGAGACAGACCCTAAAGGAGCTGACAGTGACGACTGCCAGCAGATCACATTGCCCACAATAGGGCAGCAAGTTGTTCCTTCAAAGGGAAGCTGGGAAGTGTAGCTCTAAGTCTACCATGAGGCCCAAGCCAAAACAGATGTGGTCAGGAGTCACAGATGGATGATCGATAGATGATAGATAAATTAGATAGATACATAGATGATAGATAGATAGAGACAGATTAGATAGATAGATAGATAGATAGATAGATAGATAGATAGATAGACGATAGATGGCGGATAGGCAGATAGGTAGATAGATGTATGCAGATGCACACACATATGCATACAGAGAGAGAAGAAGAAAGAGAAGGTAGAATTATGGAATAGCATTAGTATTTTCTATAAACTAAGAAGGCAAATTAATTTGCAAAAAGATAAAGGATGGTGTATCTAGAGATTTAAAGAAGATGGAGCATTTGGACATATTGGCTGGGAGGAATGTTTTAAGACTTCTGACAGAATTTTAAAATTGCTCTGCTGTTGCAGATCACTTGACACTTTAAGTGTAAATTTTAAGACAAATCCCATAATATTTTCAGTCTTGATTCCACAGTCTCAGATTGTCAAGGGCAAGTCCAAGGAACACAGTGGGTGCAGGCAGGCTGTGGGGTTGGCATGATGGGCATGGCAAGTTGTCAAGGGGCTAGAGGAGACTAGGATGACGAGAGCAATGATATAAGAGCTGACCATGGGGCCACGCTGAATGGAGCATCAAGCAGAATTAGAAAGGCTTGCTGTGCTGGTGTGACAGAAAGAATAACAAGTCATCGAAGCTAGTGTAAGGGTAGAAAAGAATTTTTTGTTCTTAGGAAGAAATGGAAGAGAGAATAGATGAGGAGGTTGTAATAGAAAAATGAAAGGAGCAATTTGAGATCTTGGTTGGGAAATCTCCTATGAAGACACCTAAGATATAGCTAGGTAGGGGGGGATACTGGTATAAAATGAAGATGAAAGCCAGTCAAGTTGTATAAATCAAATGATGCGAGGTCAACAAGTTGTCATCATCATTATCATTAAGAAGCTTTTAGTAAAAGCTGGGATAAACAGATTTGAATTTTAGGAATTGCACAGAGAAGGGTAATAGATGCCATGTCTGGCCACTAGGAATTTATTATCTAAAAGCCCTGGGAAGAGATAAAAAACACTTTCTCCATTCCTGGAGAAACGACCTCGCTTACTTTTTCCAAACTGAGAGAAACTAGAATGCTTTGGTGACAAGTATTAGGTCTAAAATACTAAAATATGTTGAAATCTACTGTGGTGGACTGAGGGTCAGAACACATTTTTTAAAAACAGACATTGAATGGTTTCTTCTTCTTTCACTTTCTGCCACAGTGTCTGCTAGGCAAGGAAAATGACTCATTAATAAATTTAGTTCCAGAGGCCTGACTCACTCAGAAACCTCTTAACCACCTCACCCAATCTTATTATACTTTAGCTAATGATATTCTCCAGCTTAGGCTGTCAGAATTATGCCTCACACATGGGTAATGGGTTTTGTAGCTTGTACTAGAAGTAGGCTAGCAGTATTAATTCCCGTTTTAGTAATGTAGAAGCTGAGCTAAATGAATCACCTTAGGCTAGACATTGAATACAGGGTGAAACTATACTTCTTACCACCAAAACCAGCAAAGTGTCCATAGCAAAACACTTAATTTCAGAGCAGACTCTCCAGGTGATGGTTTGAGGTCTGAACGCAGTGACCACACAGAAATAACCGCTACCAAATTTGAAGAAGTGATAGTGTGTCTGCTAATGAGCACCTTGAGGGCAGGAATAATTTCTTATTCAACTTGATATTTCCTGTACCTAGCACAGAGCTTGGTAATAAGTACTCACAAAGGTGTTTGGTAAATGAATAAATGAATGAACTATCTTCAATAACAATTTGTGTGAGCACTGTCTTTCCTGAGAGGACTATTATGAAATACATGCTTTGTAGCTAAGGCAACCTTTGTAGTTCTTTGCAGTGAAGTGCACTCAAATGCACACATCAAGTATAAAGAGATGTATTGTATTCCAGAATTCTCAGTCACCTTGGTCTTACTCTTTGGATCCGTGTTGGATGCTAATATCCATGTAGTTTCTGGAGCACAGGGAGGAAAGATACACAATGTGATTCCAAACAAACCTACAGCTTTCTGGGCTTGGACTCCCCAAAGTTTTACATGTTTATGTCTATCATCTGAAACTTAGAAGCTTCAGTTGGATCCTCTGTGGTGCTAGTAAGGTAAAGAATATAGGTCATTATCAGAGAAGCCAAATCCAATCTATAAGTATTTACAGACACATCTACATGGAAGTCATTTGGGGGTTACGAAATGTAAGATATAGGCTTTATTTCAAGATGTTTGCAATATACCTGGGGACAAAAAAATAGGTGATAATAAAGGTATAAATAGTAACTCAGGATAATAGACACCATACCTATGACTATGCAGCATTCGTCATTCCTTTCTTGATTCCTGCCGGAAGCCTGTTTTTATTCAATTATTCACTCCTACCAGGTGATAGAAGAGAAGATACCCCCCTCCCCAGACCAGTTATACATCCTAATTAGTAAAGACAATTAACATGAGACATTCCCTGTTACTGGTCCAGCAGTATGATCTAGACATATGGCAAATGTTAGCTCGGCTAGACTGAGGGAAGCTGATAGCCACTGCTCAGTGAGAGGGGTCCCACTCTGCCGCTAAATGTAAATGAAGGGTGTGGCTGTAACTACTTTTGGCAGTCATCTTAGGACCATGAAGAAACCAGACATGCGATGGCAGAGTGAAGAAAACTTGGGTCTTCGATGACATATTTGAGTCCCTGAATCAACCTTGGAGCCTATCCTAATTCAGGGCTTCCTGCTACATGAGATAATAAATTTCTTTATGACTTAAGCTGCTTGGTGGGGGATTTGTTTCCAAAAGGATCTCAAGGAGACAATGACCAATTGCCAAATGTGTGGGCAGATAATAATTACTGTGAGAGTTCAGAATGGGGAGAGTTCACATCAGGCTGGAGTGGTCAGAGCAGCATTCAGAGAAACAGAAGCTTTAAAAATGAATAAATTTTTTACAAAGAAGCAGCAGGAGAAAGGCACTCTAGGCAAAAACCAGAAGATGAAAGAACTTTGAGGAGCAATAAAAAAAAAAAGATAAGAGTGCAAAATAAGGAAGGGAAGGTCAGATCAGTTTTTAGAAGACCTTGAAGATAAAGTTAAAGTACTGGAACTCCGCTATTTAGGCACTAAATAAAAAGAGTTTTGAACAAGCAAATTATCCACTCTTGTCTATGCATTTGAAGCCAGGTCCACCCACCACAACATTATACTCCTGCTGGTCCATAAAAACAAGCTTTAAACATTAATGGGTATTTTAAGCAAATGGCCCACATCATTGCCCCTCACTCTGACCTGTCTACACTTTGGTTTCATCTCTCTGGCTCCACAGTCATGGCTCTGGGGTCCTGACTTTGATCCTGTGACTTTGGCTTCTGCAGATTAGCCTCTCATCCTGCTCACCTCATCATCCAGTCCTTGTTTCTTCTCTCGCCTGAACTCTGGGGTAATGTGCTTCTCTGCAGTGGAGCTCTGCTGTGTTCTTTCTGGATGTTTTACTTCCTCACAGGCCAGTCTCTATCGCAGGTACACAGAAAAGAAGAAGAGGAATGATTCAGATAGAAATTACAGTGCAGAAGTGAGCCAATCATGGTGATATCATGGTTAGAACCAAGGTTGTTTTAAGGAAAATCACTTAAGGAGTTAATATATATGCTATACAAAGAGGGCTTAGAAATTGACAAGAAAAATACAAATGACCCAACAGAAAAGTGAGTAAGTCGCTAGCCAACATGAAAGAGTGCTCAAATTCCTTTGAATTATCAGAATTCAAATTAAAGAAACAATGAAATATCACTTTATCTATACCTACTGTCTGGCAAAAGTTAAAAAGAGCTCTGCTATACATTGTTGGTAGAAATGTAGGGAAAAGTATATTCTCATATATTACTTCAAAAAATATGAAGACTTACAGCCTTATTTGGTGAGGGCAAAATGGCAACATCTGGGTTTTTTAAAGATTTTATTGGGGAATTGGGGGAGGGAAACAGAGTTGGGGAATCAGGGAAGGGGAATAGACAAGTTACTGTCCTTTTGTTCTTCAGTATAGTTGTGGAGGATGTCGCTTCACTGGCCCATGTTAGTATTGTCATTGTGCTCTTCCTGGGTGAAGCAGATTGGTGGCTGGCCTCTGGACAGCTGCTCACAGTGGCTCACTGCAGCTCACTGTAGCTTATGGCAGCCCATTGCTGAGGGCGACTCACAGCAGCCCAGCTCCAGGTGGAGCTGTTGTTCACAATCTTAGCTGTAGAGGGCAGTGTCACTGGTCCTCATATGTGGGTTTGGAACCGGGGTCCCTGCTGCTCAGAGCTGGCATTCCAAGCCAGCTCTTAACCAATGCGCCACTCGGCCGGCGCCAACATCTCTAAAATTGAAAAAAATCTAGCCTTCAATCCAGCAATCCTGTCCTGTTTTAATCCCATAGAAATAGAAACAGCAATACAATAAAGATACATACATATACATTGCAATGCTATTTGTATGAGAGGGGAAAAAACCTGAATAAAAGAGAATACTCATGAAAGAGGAGGGACTTAGTAAATCATAGAATATTATGCAGCCCTTACAATCAGTTAGTGCTCTGCCAGTTGACATGAAGGGATTTATGTGGGGAATAACAATGGCTCAGGTTTATCTAGTGCTTACTAAATGCTAGACACAGTTCTAAGTGCTTCACATATATTAACTCATGGCTCCTCATGATAATCCTATAAACCAGGATTATTATAGAGAAGTTAGATAACTTGTCCAAGGACGTATAGTTAGTAAGTGGCAGAGCTGGGATTTGAAACCTGAGGGCAGGGGATGCAGAGCTGCTGAAATGAGTGGGATGGGGAGCAAAGCTGTATCACATACACATTTTATGTCAACAATTGTTTTTCATGAAAGTGACATCGTGGAATGACCTCCGGAAACAGACTGACCTGGTTTGAAAATTGGCTCTATTATATCCTTTGGGACTTCAGGGAAGTCAATTACTTTGTCCAACTTCAGTTTCCTGAACTGTAAGATAAGCATAAGAATTCCACTTACAGAATGAAGTATATAAACGCTAATCCATAGAAGCACACAATACAATAAAGTTTTTTAAAAACGCATTTATTGCCATTGGTAAATTCACCATACCAACATTCGGAATCATTTGAGATTAGGATTGTAGCTTCTTTATGTTAACCCTTTACTCCTGCTTCCTGTCAGCTGTCACCAGAAATCTCTTCTGATTGACTAATTTTTATCCTTTTGGTAAAGTCAACAACTACGTGTTTTTCCATCTGATTATCCTTTTCTCCAGTAGTTTGGCTATTTTGCAGAAAAAGAAGATAGCTTCTTTTGTTAAGTCAGAATCTTTACCTATTGCTAATAATATTTTGTTTTTTTACAGATCTATAAAAATCATCAATAGTGGATTCAGTGATCACTAAGTGAGCCAGGAGAGTGGGCTCATTTAG
This sequence comes from Aselliscus stoliczkanus, assembly GCA_033961575.1. Taxonomy (NCBI): domain Eukaryota; kingdom Metazoa; phylum Chordata; class Mammalia; order Chiroptera; family Hipposideridae; genus Aselliscus; species Aselliscus stoliczkanus. Next base: position 169,369,359 of record CM066727.1, read on the forward strand.
AGCAGTTAAGAGAATCAGAATATTTTCTCTCCACATTCCCATCAATTTCACTTTCACTGAGACATTCTTCCTTGTTAAAGGAGAAGCTCCCCCATCTCTCTCTCCGCTTACTGATTGATGATTCTGTCAGCAGAGTAAGACAATTTTTCAGATGCTCTACATTTTTGCCAAATGAAACTCCCTACAGATGCCCTCCTGGTTAGAGTAGGCTTCTAAGCTGCATTGAGATCTGGGTCAGGAAAGTATCTTCTTTGCCAGCTGGCCCCACATGTGGTCTCCTTCTTAAAACCACCCATATGCCTGTCTGGTGTTTTCATCCTCAAATCTATACATTTCTACATAGGTATGTACGTCTTCTTAACATGCAGCTGAACTGCATCCTCTCCTACAGGGTTCGATCTTTTTTTTTTTTTTAATCTATTGAACCTAGAAATTTTTCACTATGCATCATACCCCTATATGTCCCACTGCCCTCCTTAGCTTAAATTTCTTCATAGAATAACTCACAAGCATCTCAGCTCTCTTTTTTTCCCCCTCCATTATACTCACCTGGTTAAACTGTGGTCCTGATTGCATCCTATATTGTGCATACATCGTTAAGTCTTAACATTTCTGGAAAAAAAATTACATAACCACGTTGAGTAGTCTCACTTTAAATTTATAACCACAAACCTCAAATGGGCACACAGCACTGCTTGGCACTAACACTTCATTTCTCTAATAGTTGGTTTGCCACTCTTCCAGTTGAATTTTTTCATATATCTCTTTACTCCTCAAACATCCAACCCACTCTTTCCCCCTCCCACTGACCTTCTATAATAATATCTTTTCTGTTCCTTTCTGTTTGTTGTTACCTCTGCCTTGAATGCTCCCTTGCACTCCACCTTTTCTTTTTTAGAGGGCAGTGTAACTGGCCCTCATGTGGGATCCGAACCCTGGCTGCTGGCGCCCCAAGCCAGCTCTTAACCACCGCGCCACTCGGCTGGCCCATGCACTCCATCTTTTTAACTTCATGATTTACTTCTTTATTTTATTCATATCTCTGTTCAGGCCTTCTCTAAATACCTTAGCTAGGTGGATGCCCTCCACCACCAACTCTTTTTCTTTATATTATAGTACTTACTTTTACCTGAGTTTTTTAAAAATATTTTTTTCTACTTTTAGCCAAATACGAATTTCTAATTTTCACTTTCATAATTTCCATATGGATATTCTTAATTCTTTCTGGGTGCTCCATCACATTACCATCCACAATATCTACCCTATTCATCTTCCCTATTAAGTCCGGATACCTGCCTCCTAAGCTTCCCATCCTGTTGCAAACTGTACAGGTTGCTTTCAATGTAGGTTGTGTAGTTATTATCTTAAGCTTGTCTTCATTTTTCTCCGAAGTGGAATCCACTCTTTGTTAGATAAGATGTCTTGCTCTTTCTTGGTTTATTCCTTCTTTGTGCTGGAGCACATCTTCTGGGAACTAGGACTTCTAGATTCATCAAGCCCAGTGTTGTAGGAACAAGAGGCACACATTTCCCAAATGGGTCATTGGAGTGATGATAAGAAGGATCTCTCTTATTTATCTGCTTGCTTCCTAGATCCATTTATTCTACAGACTAGAGGCACAGCACAATGTATTGGCATTGATTTATGGCAGCTATTCATATCAAGGATTCTCCATGGTAATTAAGCCCTTTCGCCCTAACACATCATATATATATATGGAATTAAGTTTCCTCCTCCTAAGAGTCTAGAATAATATCAGCTATGGACCATCCTTGGGAAAATTGAAAAAATAGTCACTCAAATAATTTTTGGTGTCTTAAATCTTTCATGGAATTCTAACTGAGAAAGACTGAGGGAATAATCTACACCCTAGATGATATCTCATCTACACAGGTAATATCTTCAAGCAGGCACAATGCTTTCAAAGGACCATTTTGTTACTCTTTCGTTTAGCAGCTTCTTGGTGTGATCAGACCAGTAGATATTTTCGTATGCCCAATGCCACATCTTCTTTGCTATAAAGAAATGGTCCTCAAACATTAGTGTGCATTAAAATTAATTGGAAAGCTTGTTAAAACACAGACTTCTGAGCTGTATCTGAGACTCATTCAAGTTCTTGGGTGGGACCCAATAATCTGCATTTCTAATAAGTTCCCAGGTGATGATGATGCTACTGGTCCAGGGACTATACTTTGAGAACCACTACTGTAAAATGAATTCCTAGGTTCAATGTATTGTTATACAAGATCTCAAGTCAATGGATCAAACACTCTATAAGACTTTGGATAGTAGTGCAGACTGAGGCCCTGGGAAAGACAAACCCACACCCAGAATATGTGTCATTGTCCTCTCCAAGTGGAAAGGGTAATCAACTTGCCATCAAGTGGCTGGTTGATCGCCTTGAGGGATGGGTTCATATCAGGGGCTTTCCATTAGTTTCTGTTAATGGCAGATTGGACATTTGGAGGTGGGAGCACCTAGATCACTCCTGGTTAGTGGAAGCCCATGATGTTGAGCCCATGAATAGCCTCCAATCATGCTTCTATGGTAACCCGTTTGTACTCCCATTGTACCTGAACTGGAGTGGCTGATGATAGAGACTTGCTGATGTCAACTAGCTAAGTCATTCTGTCCACTTGACATTTAGTGTTTTGTTTGTGGTTGATGCTGTCTGATATGCAGATAATATATGCTACAAAGATTTTTCATACTTTGTGTTCACTCCTGTGAATCTACCCATATTATCATCTTGAATTTGTTGAGACTTGTGGTGTATCTCATAAGATCTATCCTGGAAAATGTTCTATGTGCACTTGAGAAGAATGTGTGTTCTGCTGCTATTTGATGGAATGTTCTATATATGTCATTAGGTACATTTGGTCTATGGTGTTGTTCAAATTCACTGTTTCCCAATTGATTCTCTATGAGTGGGATATTAAAGTTCCCAACTATGATTGCATTGTTGTTTATTTATCCTTTTAGTTATTATGTTTATATATTTAGGTGCTACAATGTTGGGTGCATAAATATTTATAATTGTTATGTCTTGATAATTTGACCCCCTTATTATTATAATACATAATGACTTCCTTTGTCTTTCATGACTATTTTTAGCTTAAAATCTATTTTGACTTATATAAGTTACCCCTGCTTTCGTATAGTAATCCTTTGCTTGGAATATCTTTATTTCCATCTCTTCAGCCTATGTATGTCCTTAAAGCTAAAATATAGGCAGAATATTGTTCAACAATCATTTTTTAAAAATCCATTCAATCACTGTATGTCTTTTGATTAGACAATTTAACTGATTAACATTTAAATTAATTATTGACAGATAAGGATTATTGCTATTTTGGTAATTTTTTTTCTGACTATTTTGTAATTCCTTTGTTACTTTCTTCCTCCCTTGCTGTCTTTCCTTTTGATTTGATGACTTTTTGTGGTTGTATGCTTTGATTCCCTTATCATAATGTTTCATGTGTCTACTACAGGCTTTTCCTTTGTAGTTACCATGAGGTTTACATAAAATGCCTTATAACATCCTATTTTAAGCTGATAACAACTTCAATAGCATATAGAAACACTATACTTTTACTTCTCCACTCACATTTTAGGTTACTGATTATAGTTGTGGGTATTTTAATATATTTTTTAAAACTTTTAAACTAGAACTGTAAGTGATTTACACATCACCATTGTAATATTAGCAAATCTGACATTGACTATATATTTACCTTTACTGGTGAGTTTTACACATTCATGTGTTTTTATTTATGATGTTAATTAGCATGCTTTTATTTCAGCTTAAAGAATGCCCTTTATGGGCCGGCAGAGTGGCGCGGTGGTTGGGAGCTGGCTTGGGATGCCAGCGGCCCCGGTTCAGATCCCACATATGAGGGCAAGGGACACTGCCTTCTAAAAAAGAAAAAAGAAAAAGGGCCGGCCAAGTGGCACCGTGGTTAAGTGCTGGCCTGGGAAGCCAGCGGCCCCGGTTCGGTCCCACATATGAGGGCCAGTTACACTGCCCTTAAAAAAAAAAAAAAGAAAAACAAAGAAAAAAAAAGAATGCCCTTTAGGGCCGGCTGAGTGGCTCAGTTGATTAAGAACTCGCTCAAGAGTGTGAGCCCTGAGCAACAGGGTCGCAAGTTTGATTTCAGGCCCAAGCTGAGCTGCTAACAGGTGGCAGGATGGCTCAGCTAAGAAAAAATAAAGAAGAATGCCCTTTAGCATCTCTTATAAGGTAAGTTTAGTGATGAGCTTTCTCAGGATTTGTATGTTTGGGAAAGCCTTTATCTTTCCTTCATTTCTAAAGGATAGCTTTGCCAGGTAGTATTCCTGGTTGACAGGATTTTTTTCTTTCAATATTTTGAATACATCATCCCACTGTCTTCTGGCCTGTAAAATTTCTGCTGAGAAATCCACTGATAGTCTTATCGGGTCCAATGGCTTTCAATTGCACTTAGAAAGAAACCCAAATTCCTTGCCATTACTCTCAAACAGCTACATGATCAGGCCCTATCTATCTTTCCAACCTCATTTCTTCCCACCTTCTCTTCACTTACCATTTTTCAGTTACTCTGGCTTATTGCCTGTTTGAAACTTTCCAGATTATCCTCCCTCAGTGCCATTGCAAATGTGTTTCCCTCTGCTTGGATCATTATGTCCTCATTCCTTTACATTGTGGATTCATCTCATAGTTCAGGATTTTATTTAAATGTTATACCCTCAGAGATACCTACCCTGACCACCTTCCCATCTAAGATTGACAGCCTACCTCACTACATCTCCACTGTCAGTCTCCCAATCTTATCACCTTTTTTCATAATACAAATAATCTATGAAATATTTTTTATTTATTTAGTTGCTATCCTATGTATATTTAACTCTCCCCTCCCATTTTTAGTAAGCTTCATCATTTAAAGGCTCTTGTCTCTCTCATTCAATGTTCTATCCCCAGCACCCCAATAAAGTTGGCACTCAATTCATATTTATTGAGTAAGTAAATTAGTGAATAAGAAATTCCACCTAATTTTTTAGTCTAATTCCAATCAATTTTATTAATCTGTATGAAATTAAGCCCAATTGTGTATTTATGGCCCAGTCATAGCCCTTCTAACAAGCCACTCTCCACTCATGCCCTCCCAAGCACATGCATTATCCAGTCTCAATAACCCTTGGCTACCTGTAGAGTATCACAGCCTACTTTTTGAACCCAGTCACTACAAACCACTTTGGGATCAAATTCACAACTTTTTCCCGCCTCTCTGCCACCTGGCTTCTTGCTTTTCCTCCCACCTAAGATGTGTGCTTGCTTTGAAGTGTCCTAAGGCCCCAAAGACAGAGGATTGGCTACTTGCATCATCATCATCTCCAGCTCCCCTTGTGAATTGGCCATGTTCAATACACTTATACTAAAGACTGCTCCCCACTGTACTTGTGACTCATCATGACCTTTCCTACTCTGTTTCTTTTTTCCTTGTTTCTACCTGACACTCTCCAGATAAAACAGATACAACTATTTCCCCAGATTTAACTGACTGTTTATCTGACTCTTTCCCCCACTATATTGAGTTAAAAGCCTTCTGGTTCTTTTAGTATAGCCTCCAGGCAGACACATTCTTCTTTCTGTGCATGTGAAATATGAACCATTTATGGCCAAGAACTCAGTATGTCAGCATCTAAGCCAATGGGCCCCAAATCCAAATCCAAATCCAATTCATCAACACTATCTGGACAGGCATTCATTGATCTCTTAGCTCATTCTCTTTCATCTCAAATTCATATGCTCCATAGAATTAAGCGATAAAAACAACACCTGTACCCTAAATAATTTTTTTGTTGTTATTCAAGAGTTAGTATTTTCTAAAGACTCTTTTCTGAGAGTATCTGATTTTCTGTTCTTAAACTCAAATGCGGCCTCTTTGTTTTTTCTTTGCAACAGCCAGGTTTCCTGTGGATAGGTCTGTGCTTTGAGCATCTCTTTATAATCGATTTTGACATAGTCCAAAAATTTCTTTGTCCCTATACTTCCATATATCTCAGAAATCTTTCCATCATATATACTGGAATTACTTGTGCTTTAAAATATAGATTTTTGAGCCGGCCAAGTGACACATTGGTTAAGAGCTGGTTTGGTGATGCCAGCGGCCCCACTTCGGATCCCACATATGAGGGCCAGTGACACTGCCCTCTACAGCTAACAACAGCGCCACCAGGAGCTGGGCTGTGTGAGCCCCTGCGACGGTGTAGGCTGCAACCCCTGCTGCAGTGGGCTGCCAAAGACTACAGTGAGTGGCTGGCAGCCAGCGTGAACTGCCAATAGCCACGGTGAGCGACCATCTATAGGCTGGCAACCGATCTGCCTCATCTGGGAAGAGTACAATGACACCAACGTGGGCCAGTGAAGCAATGTCCTCCGCATCTAGACTGAAGAACAAAAAGACATCAACTTGTCTGTTCCCCTTCCCTGATTCCCCAATGCTGTTCCCCTCCCCCAATTCCCCAGTAAAATATTTTTTTAAAAAAAAATAAAAAAATAAAATAAAATATAGATCTTAATGGAATTTAAACCCCAGTCAAGAGATCTGCATACTCCACTTGAAGGAAAATAGACAGGTAAAAACAAAAAAGAGATGATAGAGGAAAATGAACCCAGTTCCTAAGCAAGAATCATGATACCCATGGATTATCTGAGGACTTTTAAAACCTCCAAATGGAAATGGACGAGTCAATGAGAGCACCTCATGTACTTTTTGCCTTTTATTACATACCATAAACTTTGCAGAATGATCTGCTTCTGGATCAAAAGTTTTGCTAGAATATCTCTCACATTTAAGTTATAGACACAATATTAAACAATAATAATCACTGAGAAATGAGAACATCATGCTCTTTTCCAAATTGTCAGTTTATTTTAGTCAGTTTATTTATGTAATTATGAATGCAACTAATGCTTCAAGCTGCAAAACTATAGCATAAAGCTCTTAAAGAAACAAGTAGTTCAAAATAGCCACCACCAAGGGAGTAGAGTCCAGCAGCACCATGAGGTTTAGAGTTAGACCTAGGTTCAAAAGTCAGCTCTCTCAGTTATGAGTCTGTAACATTTAACCTTTCTGAACTTTCCTATACTTATATATAAAAATGGAAGTGAAGGGTTGTTCTGAGGGTTTAATAATATAATCTAGGGCCGACCAAGTGGCGCGGTGGTTAAGCGCTGGCTTGGGAAGCCAGCAGCCCCGGTTCGGATCCCAGTGACACTGTCCTCAAAAAACAAAACAAAACAAAAAAAACAAACAAAAAAAACCAATATATATATATATATATATATATATATATATATATATATATATATATATATATAAAATCTATGGGAAAGCACCAGCACAGTGCTTGACACCTAACTACTCAGTAAGTGTTTGTTTACTCCTAATTCTACCCAAACCCTGAAGTTTTAAGACCCCATGCAAATATTAGACATTTATAGCTATGTCCCTTAAAACTGTAAGAGGAAATAACTTTGTTCCACCTCTTTAAAAGGTCATTGGTTAAAACAACCCTCCTATACCTACTCAACAGTGTTTAGAAAAGAATATCTCAAGCTTTTGCTGCCAGGGGAATGTTTAACATTGGAATAAAGTTTCCTTGGTATCTATGTTTCAGCCCAGTCGAAATTTCAATGTATACTTCAAACCAGAAAAATCTTAATCCTATCAAAAAAAACGTACAAAGAAGAGAAGCAATAGAAGTAGATGAATAAACTCAATGAGAACAGAATAATCAGGTACACTGAGGGAGGGTGTTCATTTGTTTAGTGATGAAGGTCTAGACTTTCATATCGAATCTCACCCCATATCCTTAATTTGCTAGAGACAATTTTGTCTAAATGAATATAGACTAAAATGTAAAACTATGGTTCTCAGTTTACATTGTGGGCTCAGTCATTGTCAACAAAACATTTTGTTGTCTTCATAAAGTGTAAGAAATCACCAAATGGAGCAAAACCTCACGAAGGATAAAACCACGGCTATGGCCAGTGTGCCTTCCGTCTCCTCTCCTGTTCCAATCAGACATTACACCATTGCACTCATCCCCACCAGCCTTGGATCCAGTCTCAGAATTGCAGCAAAGATCACTGAGCCCAGAATGGGTAAAGGCAGGTGGGTGGGTCTGATTACAAGTCTCTTGTCTGTCTAGGTGTATGGCACACTGTGTTGGCCATGGGAAGTGTTCCCCTGACAAAGAGAGAGAGAAACATGCTCTATAAGATGATGCCCATACGTATTTGCTACTGACTGGTCCCAAAGAACGTGCTTCTTCATTGTTACTCATTTGGCCTGGACTTTTGACCTCAGTTCCCTGGATATCACTGGCTTTGTTCCTGCTATTCTGAATGCCAGGCCTGCCCCTTTGTTGCACACAGCTCTGCTTTCTTCCTGGCACCCATCCAGCTCCAGACCTCACTTCAATGCTCACTCAGTGCAGCTCTTGCTCAATGAACACAGGTCTCTAGCACTTTCCCCAGCAACCAGTAGCTTTTTGCTACGGCAACTGGGCAGTGCCTACAGTGGCCTGAGCAGGCGACCACTCTCAGTTGTCCGATTACACTAGTTCTGGGAAGCTGCTCTGTGGGGTCCAGCTTTGCCTGCCCTGGCCTTGTCCAGCCTTGGGACTTGGGGGAGGCCTTTACAGCCCACATTTTTCCTCAAGGGACAGCCTGTACCTGAGTCAGCCCCCGCCAAAAGGGCAGCCTCCTCTTCCTTTTCTGGATTTGTGGTTCACTCATTATTCTTCAACCGTACCACTGTTGCCTTGGCAGCAACACACCCTGGGGCCTGCAGGGAAAATTCCACCCTCCAATTTGGCACCTGTTCCTAGTAGAAGACAGGATTGAACTGCTGACAGAACACAGGCAGGATGACTTAGATGTTGGACTGATTGGGACAATAGTGGAGTCCCTTTACATGGAAGTGGCCGGCAAAGCAGAGTTAAGGAAATAGCTTCTTTTCTTTTTTCTGTTAGTAATAAATCCCTGCACGCTGGGACAGCCTCAGCTTGGCAGGTTGACACCCAGATGATTTCTGATGGCCTACGTGCCGACCGCAAGGCAAGCTTGAGCACTGCCAATTCAGCCCCCACAGAGAATCCCTTCTCTGGGGATGAGAGGTGCTGTTTCCAAACCCCAGAGAGCTGGAATGTATCCACTCCTACCTCTTGCGTGCAGCTATAGTGAACAGTGGTCAGCTGAATCAGGCGAGCAAAGGGATGGCCTGTCTACATGGGAAATGTTAGTCCACGCTCTGAAATTTGAGACATGAAGAGAAATTTAGCCACAGAATAGCTTTAGTTCCAAAACTGATAAAAATGTTCCAAAATCTTGCTCTGTCATATGCTTGATTACACCAATCCTTGGGATGATGGCGAATGAGCTTCCCATCTTAATTATAGCTTTGGAAAAGAGGCATAGACAGTTCTTTGACTTCTGTTTTACTCTGTCCATTCCAAATGGCTGCTTCCAAAAGAAGGAAAGAAGAAGACGAGACATAAATAACATTCCATGGACTGTCTCATTTGCTCTGGAAAATCTCCTAAAAGGTTAATGTTGTGCCTCCTGCTTCTGGGCATGTGTGGGTCACATGCTGGGAGGCGGGAAGCGACTCCAGGCTCCTGCTGTGGTAATGCCCAGCCAGGCGGATAGGGAAGGATAACAGGCAGCACAGACATAAGCCTTGGTAAACCCGTGTTGACTTCAGGGTTATGTCCGTGACTAGAAATCACATGAGGAGAGGAGTCTCAGAGTCCTTCCAATGGAGCAAGAGAGGGAAGGGCGAAGTGACTATACTGCCTTCAAGGGGTCAAGCGTGAGAACATGCCTCAGACAATGCAGAGATGGAAGCCACTGTCTGCCTCAGATGATGCAGGAAGCATCAGTAGCCCCCCTCTCACCCTCCACCAAAAGAAAAAAGGGCGCATCTAAATTCCTGGTTGGCACATGATGGATTCCCAGTGCCAAGTATCCTGACCAAGACATTTTGTGGCCAGGAGAAAGGAGGGGAGGAAATGGGTCAACCCCACTGGAGACTGTCTTGTGGGAAAAAGCCAAATGGCTGAGTTACTCCACTTCCCTGTAGTCTGAGTCCTCATGCTACAAGGCAGGGAGCCCAAGCCTCACACAAGTTCATAGGCAATAAGGTGCCAGGCAGAGGACCTGGCCAGAATTCCGCTTTGCTGTGGGGGAGAAAGTGGCTGTGTCCTGCTAGAAGGTGTGGGGCTCCTTTGAGTGAGGATGTCAGTGGAGAAAGTATAGAATTCACTCCAAAGATGCTGAGATGTAGGATATCTGTGAAAGTGAGGCAGGGAGTGCAGCTGGAGTCCCTTGAAGACAAATATGGCTGTGGATGCAGCTACCCTAACTAAGTATGCTAATGGAGAAACATACCAAAGCCTGAGGGCAACAAAAGCAAGAAGATTTGGTGAGTTTCGCACCAAAATGGCTTGGGCTGTGGTGGCTGATAGTCCCCTTCCCCCTGCCACTCTCAGCCTCATGCAGCTCTCACATACTAGCAGAGGCTCATGGGTCCATATGAAATCTGCTCCCACTGGTGTTGGAGATGGGCCTCGCGCCCGGGTAGCCTATGAATCACCTTCAGCAGGAGGAGATCATCACTCTCCCATCTGCTGTCCCTGCTCTCAGCCTCCAAATAGAGCTGACAGCTGGGAATCAGCGCGAGACCTCAGCCTTGGTCCCCTTTCCCACCCCGCCCACAGGAAGTGAGTGGGCCTGCTAACCGTAGTGCAATCTAGCTGCCCAGGGCAGGACCACTGGGGTTGCTACAGACCCTCAGAAAATTCACTTGATTGTGAGTGACATTCGAATGGGTCTGTCAGATTCAGGCAGTAAATAGTCTGTCTGGGAACTCTGGGACCAGCTCCTCAGGGATCAAATCAGGCTAGCCTCATTGGGCCTTCTGATCAGGGTGGGGATATGACACAGGCATGGACATCTGAAGGAGCCTGTGTTTGTTTGTTTGTCTATCTGTCTGTCTGTTTGTTTGTTTTAGCCATTTGGGAGGGGAGGCTCAGAGGCAAATTCCTGTTTGTCTTTTGTTTCTATTACTATTTTCTAACCTGAACACATTTATTTAGGGAATCCTATAACCTTAAAGATACCAGGAATCTCCAAGGGTCTTCCCACCTGGTTTCTTGTTTCCAGGAAGCTCTGTGCCATGAAATCATTCATGACAGAAGAGAAACAATTTTAGCAGGAAAAATTTATCCTCCTCCAACCTCCAGCATCTGCTAGATGCCCTGAAAGTTTCACGGCTGAAAGTCACTCTATTAACAATAATACATTAGTACTCAAACTAAATAAAATTTATCGTAGATGCTAGAATTGATTTCTTTTAAAAAAATTATTGATTGTTTAGAATATACCAGTTCCCAATGAAACTGAGGCTAGGGAGACTTATTAAATTCTCTGTAGACATAGCTAATATGTAGGAGGATCAGGGTTGGATCCTCTCAAATCCCAGGGAGGATCTTCTGAACTCCCAGGCCAGTACTCTTACCATAATGCCATAAGGAAAGGAAGGAAATAAGAAATCTGATTTTTAAAATATTAATTATGTAATTACTTTTAAACAGCACAGTTTCAAGGAAATGTATTTCTGACTTTGCAAAAAATAACTTTGCCATTAAAATTCATAGAATACCCAAATCCTATATGATCTAAAACTTAAGAAAGGAACATTTTTTACAAACATCATGAACATGGTCCTGATAATTTGGTCTTCTGATTCTGTACTTAGCAAAACCCTTTCTCTTGGTCACTCCCATCATAATGAGTATAAAGCCAAATGAATGGAAACCCAAGTAAGGAAGCATCCTAGGAAATGAAGCCCATGGCCTGCCCTGTGGTAAGGAGGCTGCTATATGGCTATTTGATCTACTGACAAACTTTCTTTAAAAAGCATTTATAATTTCCTTTGTTACAGCTTTTGAGAGATGAGATCAAAGGCTCTTTCCCAGTTGGTCCTCAGCACACCTCCTATCTCAGAGTTGGCAAACTTGGGGAAGGTATGTGGGTACTCTCTCACCCCTCACCCATGGCAGTCATAGCTAATCTGGCATGGCTTTCTTTACCATTGACCTTTGATGTGACACAGAATCCTTCTTAGCTCAGCACACAAGACAGTAGCTGTCAACAGAGGGAATTGATATGTGAACTGACACCCAATTGCCAGCATGGTTTTACCTGCTCCTTTTGACTCAGAGAGGTGCCAGGAGCTCCCATTGTTTTCTTCAGTTTGCTTTTCATTTTCATTCAGCTGTGATAGGATCACAAATTTGCTTAGATGTATAGATAAAACATAGTTTTGTATGTGCTACAGCTGCTCTGGTCACTCTTGTTAGACAATGGGGAAGGGACAACAAAGGGTTCTGTACTTTAGACCAGCATGCCTCCAACTTTTATGTGCATATGAATAAATCACCTAGGGATCTGGCTAAAATGCAGATTATAATTCATTAGGTCTGGAGTGGATCCTGAGTTCTACATTACTAATGAGCTCCCAGCTAAAGCTATTGATTTGGAGCCCAAGCTTTGAGTAGTAAGTCTTTTAGATACCACAATAACTTAGTTTGGTATTATAATTTAGATAGTCTCCTTATGTAACTCTTCAGCCTCTTTTACATAAAAGACTTAGTCCTTCAGAGTTTTGTCTCCTGCCCCTGCTTCTCTCAGGGACAGTGTCTGGGTATGAGGGAGAGATATGTCTTAGTGAGCTCACGGTTGCGGTCTCCGAGATGGTATCTCTGAGCCTGCATGGAGCCCTCTGGATCATACCCAGACTCTGTTGTGAAGTGGCTGCTGTCTGGACTGGTGACCACTGAAGTTAACTGGTCGCTTTTCTGGGCATGATTGTATTCAGACTCTTAGGACCTAATCTCATAGACTGAGCTTACAAAGATATTATCAATGACATAGACTTTCTGTGTTGATGTAGAGCATCTATGAGCATCTAGGGAATTCTTAGCAATATGGCAGACTGAAGTTCGGGAGCAGCGTGTTTTCAGTGCCTCTCAAATTACAGGTGGCTACCTAGGGATAAACCACACTAAAATGCTCCCTCTTTCCAACCCTTAGTTTCCTTTTCTGTAAGTCATACCCATACCGTAGGGTTTTTGCTGTATACAAACAGTACTTTTCAGTGTCCTCCCATAGCTTCAGTGAAGCGTAGTGATTCTACTTTTGGTTTTATCTCAAGCCAAGTGAAACCTGAACTCTGTTGAAGTACAAGGATGGAAGTTAACATCAAGTATGCCTGAGGATCCTAAACCTCAAATCTCAAGAGTTCCAGAGTTAGGGTAAAACTTAATGATAGGTGACTTTTTACTAACTATGATTTAGTCATTCATTCATCCATCTATCTAGCCAGAAACATTTGTTAAGCATTTAAATGTGTCACACACAGAGCAATGCACTAGATGTAAGTCAATCTTTTGAGGTAACTGAACATATAACATTCAAGGCTACAATTCCAAAACACAAATTTCCTGTTGCCTTAATTTGCAAAAAGAATATAGCATTTCATTCCCACATAAAACTTGCTTTCAAAGTGGTCTTGACATAAGTCCTGTTGAAAGCCCCTTTAAGTAACACTCTCAAGAGCCCCTGACATTTTCTCTGGGTGCTGCAAACCAGAGGCTTTTAAAATGCTCTACAGATTGCTGCTGAGAGCTCTCATTTACTTGCAAATCCACTTGACTATCAAAAGTGAAATGGGGAGAGGAGCCAAAGTCTTGTAAATAGAAAGAGGTCATTATTGCACTGATGGAACCAAGTTGCTCAAACGTTTCCACCAAACTAATAAATTCTCCCAGCCCCTTTTCAGTTAGTTTCACATTTTGGAAAGAAGGAGAGGACATATTGGGTGACTTGCCCAAGGCCACAGAATGTGCCACCACCAGGGTATGAAATGAGATGAATCATTCCTGGTCCTGGCTCTCAGGACCTTTCCCTGACAGCCCTACCTCTCTGGTTACAGGGATACCAGGGTTTTTACGAAGACAAAAAGAAACGAATTAGAAAGTGTCGTGCAGCTGTATTATTGTTTATAGCCCTATTGTGTGTGACATCTTCCCCCTGTGAATTTGCTCAGTAGATCAGGAAAGCTAAGGATTTCATTATTCTGAGCAAATAAGGTCTGGTCACCAGTCATGGAATTGACGGGAGGGCTGCCAGCCCTTGAATCTTGCAAAAGGAAATGCTGATGGGCCTGCCTGCAGCCCAGCCTAGCTTGAGCCAAATTGATCAGGCAGGAGACTTAGCCCTCTACTATGGAGCAGGAAATTAACTTGTGATGCTAGCAGTCCCAATATTGGAAGTATGGAGGATGCACTGTGAATGAGCAAGTGTATCTTATCCTCCGTAACCTTGCCTCTCCCAAAATGTTGACCCAGTTTGATGAGTTGAAGATGAGTTGTCTTGCCTCGCACCCTCATAATGCACTAAGTTGGCAAGACAGGCCTAAGCCTCAAATTCCTTAGCTGGCTCTTACTAACTCCCGATCCTTGGGTCAAAGGGTTCTGGACAAAGCCTGTTGCCAGTCAACACCTGGCTGGCCATGAGCCTGGAATGGACTGTCCATCAGAAGCCATGCGGCTCTTCACCTCCCTGCGTATCACCCAGGGTCAGGGACTCCCATTGTGAGCACAGCCTGAGGGATCCTCTCCCTAGCACCTAAGTGAGCCACACTTGATGTTTCAACATCCGTCAAATGCCCACTGGACCCTGTGCGTAGGGCCTATGACGAACATGGATGAGGTTAGCCTCTACAGGTGGTTAACTTCTCTTTCAACCAAGCCTTCATGTTAACTTTCTTCTCCTTCCCACTGATATAAATTTTGGCAAGTTTAGAAAGATGCCCACTCCTGTTATGATATGGTCAGTATGGATCAAGGTGCAGGTCTGTGTAGCAGAAATTGTAAGAGTAGTTCAGTGGTTGGCAGGGTGAGTTATACAGGCTCCATTTCCAGGGCCTACATATCAACTGCCTGGAGATATGGCCTTAACTACCCCATGAATATAATACGCACAGTACTACCTTTAGGCAGAGCCCTGGTATCATGTGCTGTAGAGGTCCCCGCTCTGACCCAGATGAGTGAGCGTCCAGCTCTGAGTGGACTTGCCCACCTAGCATACATACTGTCCTTTCTGAGCACTCTCCAGGGCCTGGGAATTTCTGTACACTTTCAGAACCTGCCTAGGTCTCTTCTCCAGGTTCATCCCTAACTGTTGGACAATGAATGCTGTGTGTGGAGGTAGGTGGTGGAGATTGGGGTTGTATGCAAGTGGGCTAGGGTCTCCACACAATATGCATGAGGTCTCTCCTGATGTGACTTACAGCCTCTACTGCCTAGTGGCCGATGCAAGCCAGGGCACAAGAATTTCCCAAACATTCTATTCTGGAATACTTCTCCAATCCCCATCTACTAGGTCAGCTCATCAATTCTTATGGGCTTAAATACTGGCTTTATGCTAATGACATCTTAATTTCTATTTTTCTCTACTGAACTCTAGAATATCTATCTACTCGATATTCACACTTGGCTATATCATAGATATCTCAGACTTAACACGGTTAACACAGATTTCTTGATTCTCCCCCTCTCCCTACACACACACAAAACATTGTACTCCCTTCTCCAGTCTTCCTTACCTTACTTAGGCAAT
Organism: Aselliscus stoliczkanus; assembly: GCA_033961575.1. Lineage (NCBI taxonomy): Eukaryota > Metazoa > Chordata > Mammalia > Chiroptera > Hipposideridae > Aselliscus > Aselliscus stoliczkanus. Next base: position 169,385,089 of record CM066727.1, read on the forward strand.
AGCATCTCTATCCATCCAGTTGCTCAAGCTAAAGGACCTAGGAGCATCCTTATTTGATCTTTCTCTTTTCCCTCACATGAAATCCATCAGCAAATTTTCTTGGCTTTACCTCAAATCTCTTATTTCTTTCTCTTTCACCTGCCACCAATTTGGCTCAAGACAAAGTTATCTCTTGCTTGGACAACTGAAGTAACTTCCTAACCAGTTTTTCTGCTCCCATGCTTGACTTCCTACAATCCAATCTCCCCAGAGTGACAACAGTGCTCTTCTTCCTATGAAGTTAGATCATGCCTATCTCCTGTGTACAATGAAGAAATGGATTCCCACAGCCTTGTGGATGTGGCCCTTGCCTGTCTCTCCATCCTTATCTCATATGTCCCTCCTTCACTTTCACTGTCGAATCAAACTGACCCTTCAGTTTCTCCAACACGTTAGGCTTTTCCACTCCTTGCATGGCCAGCAACATCCCATTATGGGGTCTCAGCTTAAATGTTACTTCCTTAGAGAGTCTTCCATGAGCAATCCACAGAAAAATGGTTGGTTCTGATCCCTAGCACTCTGCACTGATTTTCCTTCCCAGCCCCTTATTTGTTCCCAGAATAGCACTAATTGTATTTGAAATTATTTCAAATGATTTATCTCTCAATCTACCTATCCTATGAGACTATCAACTCTTTAAAGGCAAGGCCATGTCTGTCTGGTTCACAGTTCTGTCCCCTATGTCCAAGACAGTGCAAGGTACATAGTCAGCACTGGGGGAATTTTAGTTGTACGTGTAATAAAGGCTGGGGCAGGATTGGCCAGTGTGGCAGACACATAAGTAAAAATAACATCTTCTATGTCTCTCAGGGACCCATTTTTTCCACACTCCAAAGAGTCAATCTCTGATGTTTAAAGTTCCCTTTTCTCCTAATCACTCATGTTTGTTTCTAGATCCTCTGTACTCTCAGAGGGTTCTTTCTAATCTGTTTCTATGAAAGAGTTTAAGACTCTGGCTAAAGCTTAACCTAAGAAATTCCACAGGGCTTCAGCTATTGAAAGGAATGGGTTCCCAACTGAAAGTGACAGGTTAGCTCTACTCACAGGGGCAGCCTGTCCTCAGAGAGCCCTGTGGGGTTGCTTGGTCATGGAGATCACAGAGTGACTCTCTGTTTGGGGTAGGTTTTCTTTGCTTTGTTTTCTTGTGTGCTCAGTGGCTTGTTCCTAACTCATGGCCAATCACCGCATTGCCAGATGGCGCGAAAGATTTACCGGAATTTTGTTTTCAAATAAACCACAAGGTTGGATGAGCTAATGTTGTTCCACATAAAAAAGCCACAAAACTGGACGAATTAGCGTTGTTTCAAGAAAAAAAACTTGTCCAAACCATCAGCTCTGCCTCTCTGAAAAGGCTCTGATAGCTGCTTTAAGACACTGGGGACTGGGGTTATTCTCATGTAAGGCCACCATACCAAAGGATGGGTGCAGAGAGAGCACTCCCTCCCTTTACCATGACTCCACAGAATAACTTGTCAGTGCCATGGGGAATTTCATTTTCCTATAGAATTGAATTGTTTCTGTCAAGTTCATCTCAGGTACACCAAGAGCCCAAGGATGGCAACGGATCTTCCGGGCTTTCAGCAATGGCTGCAGTCTCTCCTTAAACACAGTTTGCCTGTGAGCTATCCTGGACAGCAGGTCACTTGATGGCTGCTCAGCAATGACATGAAGGTAGATGATTTGTATATCACAACTGTAGTAATGGCAAGAGAGCCTTGTGAATAATGCTTGCAAGATCAGAATCCTAGATTCTAAACCCAGTTACACCACTTATAGCTAGGGGATCATGGGCAGGTTGCAAACCTCTACAGAAGGCTGTTTTCTCATCCTTAAGATAGAGATCATAATATTAAGCCAACAGGGTTGTCTTAAGGACAAAACTGTAATAAAAGCCCTTTGAACTGTGCTTGACACATACAGTAAGTGCTCCCTAAATGTGGAGGCTATATGACGTGATGATGATGATGTCTGCTGTGTGGCTGTCCCCTCATCCTACAGCACTCACAGCCAGTCTCAGAGGAGTGTGTCATCTGCTTCCTGTGGTCAGCTGAGTTGAGCAAAATACCATGAAGTAAATCAAGCCAGGAAATCAATCAATATAACTCAAGCAAAAAAAAAGCCCTTCTGAAAGAATCTGAAGAATTGCCTCATCTTTCATCATCTCTTTTCTTGACCAAACACCAGAATAGACCCCTTATGAGCTTGTGTTGTTAGATTCCAATAAATTTGCTTCCACTCTGAAATTTTATATCATAAATAAATATATAAATACTCTAAAGATGTGTCTGTGATCTGGGAGTTGCAACTTAATTTTGCTACATGAGATAAAGAAATCTGGAATTTATTTGTGCAGAGATTCAGGTTTGCACTTGATAATTAATAATAACCAAAGTAGCTACCATGTGTTGAGTACTTTCTAAGATAAACAACTTTATATACTTTCCTTTATTGAATCTTCACTACAAATTTGTAATATTTTTCCCGATTTTACAGATGAAAATACTAAGAAAAATTGTTACTAGTTATGAAAAGGCCATATCTGTTTATTCATAGCATCAGGCCTGCTCATGCTATTCTGTCTCACTAACATATTTTTAGGTAAAAGTCACTAGAGATGGGCATTAGGCTAACATTAAATAATAATGTTAGGTGTCACTGTCATTATTATTACTGAATGTTTAAAAAGTATTCAAAATGCTTTACACAGTTTGCCTCAGACTTCACAACCACCCTTTGAAGTAGAGACTCTCATTGTCTCCATTTTACAGATAAGGAAACCAAGCAGAGAAACTATAATAATTGTGTGTCAAAGTGCCATAGCTGTTGATAGTCAGCAGAGCTGGGATTCAAACCCAGGCAGTTTGATCTTGACCTGTATGATATTTCTCATAGCCAGAGCTGTCAGCCTCCTGAAGCTTTGCACACTGAAAAAAATGTTTCCTACATTGTTTATCAAGCAAGCTGCCCTGAAATTCTTGCAGCACCCGCCACAACATAAGGTAGACCCACCAACCTCCTAAGAGACTCTACCTACAACACACATCTGGGGTGTGACTTGATAAACAGGGGACAATAAAGGCTGTGACTTCTTGTTGGCCCTGTTGAAAAGCATCGCAGGGGTTAACAAAGGGGGTTACTTGAGAAATTATGTGCTGATGTGAAAAATGTGTAGAGTTTGACTTAACTTCTTAGAAATGTGAAGAGTGACAAGTAATTTCTAGTCCATTCTCTTACTGGGGCTTAATCTTGTTTTCTTACTGTTTGTTTGTTTTACCTCTGAATGTAATAAACAGTAGCATATCTTAATGTCTTTTTTCCTCATTCTGGCTGAAACCAAACCTTTTTAATTTTTCAGTTGATATAAATATGCCCCTCCTCCCACCTCTCAGACTTGTTTCATTTCTTGGGGTTTAAATGAGGTTTGAAGAAAGCTCTGTTTATTTTGAAACCTCTGTCTTTACCCTGACACTCCTTGATCCCCTAGTGGGGTCTGGAAGGAGACTGCAACTGCCCAAGATAGGAAAACTCCTGTCAAATCAGTCACAGGACTAAATAAACAGTGAATCTCCTCACAAAATGCTTAACTGAGCTTCAAATGCCCCCCAAAGTCCCCTGAGCAGCTCAACACATGAGCCTTTTGGGGGCCTACATTTCAGAGCCTTCTGCGGTGCTTTCCCTTCCCAGGGCAGGCCCCACTGGGCACTGACTCACTGCTTATCATTCTTTACTAGAAGTTCCGGATGAAGCAATTCAGGGGAGAAATTCACTGTTTCTACTCCCTAAATCTGACCATGACTCATTATTCAGCAAACACCAAATGGTTCCACATCCTCCTCCTGAGAAGGAGGCACAAAGCCTGTTACATAAGCAGTAGTCTACAGCTGCTCTTGGGTAATTGAAAATGAAGCCTTTCTGACTGGAAGTCCTACTGGGAGTGACATGACTCTTTCCTCACCCCATGATACCAATCTTTATGAGGGGAGAAACCCTCTCTGAGAGAGGGCCCTCAAAGCCAGGGTATGCTACAGGGGTTTGTTTTTTGCGCAGTAGGCCTGATGTTTGGAATAGATTGTATTTTCTGCCTTGTTAAAACATGGCCCTTCAACAATGTCTCTGATCTTATCGCTTGATGAGCTGGAGCCGAGCTTCATGAAGTGGAATATGCCTGGCATGCTAAGCAGAAGAGGAAACATGGCATAGGGTTTCGGTGCCCAGGGACCCACCCAAGAAGGACCACCCAGGAATGATCATCTGAGGGAGAGGATTCGCAAGAACAGTTTTTGTGTAATAAGCTCAGAGCTGTGATCATAGAAAATAGAATTGAATTGCAAAGCCCAGAGTAAAAGAAATAGTTGCTTGTCTGGTTCGGGGAGAGAAGTTAGTGACTTGAAATCTTTCTTCGAAAGGAAGGAGAGGTTAGACAAGCTCTTCTCTGAGCTCAGTAATCCTGTCTTTCCCCCGCAGTCTGCATTACCAGGGAATTACTTTTGAGGAGTGGTGGTGGTGGGGGAGTGGGGCAAAACAAATTCTGAACATCCATTTCTAGAACCTGTTTCACACAGAGAAAGCCTGCTTATAAACATCACAGGAAGTACAAGCTGATGAAGAGAAGGCTATCTTTTTGAATGCCATCCCTAGGGGTTGGGGAGGGGGATGTGTATACACCTGGCTCCTTGGGCAAGACCATAACCTCCTTAACTGGGATTCATTGTCTGCTTGAGCTGAGCTGGGAAGGACCTGCAGGGAAGGAGTGGTGGGTAAGGGAACACATTGGCCTCCAGCTTGGCAATGCTTCAGTCCTCAAGGGAAATGTTCCAGGACACATCTCTAATACCACAGATAAATGATATTCTGGAAAAGACTGGCCTGAAGAGCTTAGGAAGGTCAGTAAAATAGGGGTATTTGGGCAAAAAATGAAGATGGAATGGCACTGTTGGATTATCCAAATATAGTGTCCCACCATGGGGACTGCCTCCCAAGCCTTCCTGAAAATCATAGACAAGGTATTACAGAATCAATTGTGTCCCTCCTGAAATTCATATGTTGATGTCCTAACCTCCAGAATCACAGAATGCGGCTGTACTTAGAGATAAAGCCTAAAGAGATTCTTAAATTAAAATGAGGTCATCAGGTGGGCCCTAATCCAATATGACTGGTCTCTCTCTTTTTTTTTTTTTTTTTGACTGGTCTCTTTATAAGAAGAAAAGATTAGGACACAGACATAAACAGAAGGAAGACCATGTGAAGACACAGAGAAAAGATGACCATCGATAGGCCAAGGAGAGAGTCCTCAGAAGAAACCAACTCTGTTGACACCTTGATCTTGGACTTCCAGACTCCAGAACTGTGAGATAATAAACTTGTATTGTTTACAAACCCAGCCTAGCAGACTAAAACACATGGTGACCCTGCAATCCCTCTAAATTCGGAGACCTTCACTTTTCTTTGTAGCTCAAAGCCTGTCCATTTCATGGGTAGTTCTCTGAAGACAAGCTAGGGCATTCAGAGAGAGAGGTCTTCCTTCCCCCATTACATTTCCTGAGTATGAATGGAGCTGTGGGGACTGGGTTACTGAGCTCTCTGAAAAAAATACAAAGGCCTGTAGCTCTGGTGAGGAGAGAAGTATAAGAGTTTCCCAAGGCCCTGGTGGGGAAACACAATTTCCTGGTAAGGACCCTCTACTCCACAACATTTTAACAAGTACTGTCTGAACAGAATGTGCTCAACCCAGGGGGCATTTTCTCTGAGCCCCACTTTATAACCCATTTACCTGGAGCCTAGCCAGGCCTCCAGCAGCCCTTGCTCAGTTGAGAAGCTGCCAAGGAGTAGTTTATCCATATGCTTCTAGTATATCAAAGAAAACTAATCTCAGGCTTTGGCTGAGAGGGTCCCGATAGACCCTTTATGAAGGAATCCTGCCTGATATACAGTATTAGATAGTTGGCTATTAGCTTCGGTAGAACTTAGTTTTGTGTTGTCTCCCTTGTGAAGCAGGCATTAGTCACCAACATTAACAGGATAATATCCCTGAAGAATTAATGACTGGACCATCTACACCAACATCACCATATCAATTACTCCAGTTTTAGCCTTTTCTTACCTCCAGAAATCTGATATTTTAAGTAAATATTCTGATTTTGCCTTCTTTCTTCCTTTTAAAAAAAAAGCCTATTTTAATCAAGTGCTCTTTGGCTCCAACAAAGCCAATTTCAATGGTTAATTCCCCTGATGTGGGCAGGAAAGGTTGAGCTAGAGCTGCCTTTGAAAGATGCTCCAATTCTTCCTCCCTGCTATAATGCCGACGCCTACGTGAAGCAGAGGACAATAGGGCACTGTGGGCAGAGTCTCAGGCCAGTTCCTCAGAGCCACTTTCCTTAACATTGCTCTTCCCTCAGGGCTGACAGGTATGGGCGGGGCCTGAGAGAAGATTCTGGCCTCATTGTTTCATTTGAGACAATATTTAGAGGTGCCTTAAGAAAACAGAGCTCAACCAGCACCTTACCACATGCTGCAATTCAGGGATGAAGGGTATTTTAGAGGAAAAATTAAACTCTAAGCCCATAGGTAACAGCTAAATCCTGACATAAATGCCTCATAAACTTGGAACTTCCAACACAGCCCTGAGAATGCGGCTTTCTCCCACGCACTGACGGCAGGCCTGGCCCTCTGCCAGGGTGTTCAGTTGCAAAGCTGGAAACTCCCTGACTTAAAACAATGTCTGGGTGTTTCTGTTTCGTAGGAGCTCTGAGGAAGGGTAAAAAGTTTAATAAATTTGTTGTTTAATTTGACTTCTACTCTGCATACTTATGTGTTTCATCTGCCTTTGCTATCACGCCTATTATAAATGTTCCAGTCTTCAAAGGCGGGGCTGTAAACAAACTCAGTGAGCCAAAGGAAGAGATTGCTTCATGTTTATTACCCACTGTGTAGCTGTGTGCTTGGGAATTACGTAAGATGAGCCCCCCTTCAAAAAATAGGACATAGTGCCTGCTTTCTAGGAGTTTATAAACCAACAAATCCAGTTAGAAGATTAATCATTCCTTCAGATATGTATGTCTAAAACCCATTTCTTTTTTATTCTTCACCTTCTTCTTTCTCTCATCCTATCACTTCCTCCTCCACTTCACCCACTCTGTGCCCTCTTCCTCCTTAGTTCCTCCTTTACTGGGCTAGAGGTAAGAACCCACGACTAATCTTTCATTTCTCTCAGGGTCAAGAGTACAAGGAAGTATTTGAAGCTGTCTTTGAAGTAATCTTCCCTTCCCAACCCAACTTGTCTTCGCTGAAGTTGTCTTTGAGGAGCAGTGGAATAGGGGTCAGGGAAGAGAAGTGGATGTGGGAATACCTCAACAAAACGTATGTGCTAGCGGGGCGAGATAGAGGTCAATATACAAGTGATAAGTTATGGTAAAGAAGGCGGCGGGGATAAATATTGATTCATTTGCAATATGGTGTTGGAGGAGAGCTCTAAGGATACCCTGTTCTGCCAGAAAAAGGAACAAGTGGGTCCTAAAGCAAATTAAGCCTGAAACATTGCTGGATACAAAAATGACAAAACCGAAGCTGTGCTACTTTCGAGACATCATGAGAAGGCAAGGTTCATGGGAAAAGACAATAATGCTGGGGAAAATAGAAAGGAGTGGGGAAAAAGGAAGAACAAATATGAGATGAACTGACTTCATAAAAGAATCCATAGGTATAAGTCTACAGGAGCTGAGCAGGGCTGTTGAGGACAGGACATAGGGGACATCACTCATTCATAGGGTCACCAGGAGTCAGAGTCACTTCAAGGGCATACAAATTACAGAATACACACAAATTATAACATTCCAGAGATGGAGAAGATTTGGACACTTATGAACTTATTCCCTCACTTTACAGGTAAAAGGAAAACAAAATGAGATCCAGGAAGATTGGCAACTATACAAGGGGACAGCATAATCATCAAAGGGTCTAAGATTCAGGCCTTCCTATTTCTAAGTCAATGCTCCTTCCATGGGTAGATTTCATCCTAGATGCCAAACCAACATATGTGATTGGGGAAGCCATCCATTGGCCTAATCCTACCCTATTTTCATCTTTGCCTATAAGTTCTTTCCTCTTAGTCCATCACATTAAATGAAACTGCCCAGGGGTGTCACTTGCAGCTGTTATCCGTCAATTATATCTCCATGATACTGAGTAATGTGAGAATTGTGGAATGGGGTGATCAGTGAGTTAGAAGCCATTAGTCCTCACCTGCCTCCAATTATATAGGCAACCTTAAATGAGGCATTTAGCAGAATAATCTAGACCAGTGTTGTTTAATAGAATTATGACGTGAACCACGAATGTGAGCCACTTGCATAATTTTAAATTTTCTAGTGGCCACATTTAAAAAGTAAAATGAGGGCTGGCCGAGTGGCGTGTTGGTTAAGAGCTGGCTTGGGATGCCAGTGGTCCCAGTTCGGATCCCACATATGAGGGCCAGTGACACTGCCCTCTAGAGCTAAGATGGTGAGCAACAGCTCCACTTGGAGCTGGGCTGCTATGAGTCCCCAGGATGGCATAGCTGCAGTGGGCTGCCATAAGCTGCAGTGAGTGGCCGGCAGCCAGCGTGAATGGCTGGCAGCCGGTGTGAGCTGCCAAGAGCTGCTGTGAGCGGCTGTCCAGAGGCCGGCGACCGATCTGCCTCACCCGGGAAGAGCCCAATGATGATACCAACATGGGCCAGTGAAGCAACATCCTCCACAACTAGACTGAAGAACAAAAGGACAGCAACTTGTCTGTTCCCCTCTCTCAATTCCCCAATAAAATCTTAAAAAAAAAAAAAAAGTAAAATGAAATCGTTGGGATTATTTAATGATATGTTTTAATGAACCTCACCTATTTTTTTTGGGGGGGGGCAGTGTCACTGGCCCTCATATGTGGGGCCTGAACCGGGGCCACTGGCTTCCCAAGCCAGCACCTAACCACCGTGTCACTCGGCTGGCCCTGAACCTCACCTATCTAATATATTATCATTTCAACCTGCCATCAATTAAAAAAAATATATTAATGAGATGTTTTACACTCTGTTTTCAGTACCGAGTTTTGAAATTTTGTGTGTGTATTGCATTTACAGCATACTTCAGTTCAGATTAGCCATTCCAATGCTCAGTGGCCACATGTAACTAGTGGCTACTATATTGGACAAGGCAGATTTAAACTTGTTTTCTCATATAAAATGAGAGGATAAAACTATCAAAGTGTCTCTGCTTAGAGTCCTAGAAATTCTTTAAAGGTACCTCAAGGAGTGTGTGTGTGTGTGTGTGTGTGTGTGTGTGTGTGTGTGTGTGTGTTATGGATTTGGGAGAGGTAGAGATGGCTAGCTTTGGATCATATATTTTCACTTCATGCCAAATACTTCCAGAGTTAACTGTCTTAAGTATTGGACTGTGGCATGAGATTTTGTTGGGAGAAGAGATTCCATGGCTACATAAAGAAGCTAAAAACCCTTGCACAGCACAATCTATAAATTACAATGAGAGCCCTAGCCCAGCTTCTGGACAGTAAAACAGAGGAATAAATAGTCACCTACCAAAAAAAAAAAAGGCCAGGTGACAAGCATTGGAGTGGTCCCACTCTCCAGCTGGTTGTAAAAGACATATGGCCTCATGGCGGGAGCCTTAAACTAGTGTGTCAGGCACAGACTGTCTCCCTCCCACCTGGTCAAGTTAATGGATAACAGTTTCAGTAATCAGCTGGAGCTTGGTCTGGTGGGGCTGTCCTGGGGCCCTAACCTTTTTCAGAGGCCAGAGTGTCTAGAATTTGGGCTGATCGATATACAGAGGTCATAGGACAACCTTATCTCAAAACACAGAATGTTGGCTTTCTCGCTCCTTAAGCATCCTAGCATGTAGACACTCTGCTCATGGGGGCACCAGATGTGGCTCAAAGAATTTTCCCTGCTCTCTTTATTTTAAATGGTAACATGTAAGAAAATACAACGGTGAAACAGCTGCAAGATTCAAACAGCAATATCAGCAAAGGATTCAGTGTTGGAGAATATCATTAAATCCAGCTTCAGTTCCAGCAGCCAGCACACCCACTCACTTCCCAGGGCCAAGCCAGTATGAGATGGAGACCATGGCTGCAGTCCTTTGAAACCCAAGTGCTCAGGAAATTAACACATTTTTGTTAGATTATTTTTCTTCATTTAATGAGTTATTAAGCAACTCCATTGAATCTAGTTAGACACATGGTCCGCACTCTTCTGGAACTTCTTAAATATTATGGTAAAATGAAGATGTCTTCCTCATCAGTTGCCTAAGGACTCCAGAGTCTTAGGCGAGAGATGAACAAAGTATATAGCAGTCCTTAACATGTTTATATTACCAAGAAGACAATTAAAAACATGGCCTGGAAACGCTATTTCTCAAAAATTAAAAATAGAACTACCATATGATCCAGCAATTCTACTTCTGAGTATTTATCTGAAGGAAATGAAAACACTTGGAAAGATACCTGTACTCCGTCGTTACTGTGGCATTATTTACAACAGCTAAGATATGGAAACAACCTACATGTCCCTTGCCAGATAATTGGACAAAGAAATGTGATATGGATATATTTCAGCCATAAAAAAAGAAGGAAAGTCTGCCATTTACAACAACATGGATGGACCTTGAGGACATTATGTTACGTAAAATAAGTCAGACTAGAGAAAGTCAAATACTTTATGATCTCACTTATATGTGGAATCTAAAGAAAAAAAAACTCATACAGAGAACATATTAATGATTGGTGGGCAAAATGGGTGAAGGTGTTCAAAAGGTACAAACTTTCAGTTATAAAATAAATTAGTCCTGGGCCGGCCGAGTGGCGTGGTGGTTAAGCACTGGCTTGGGAAGCCAGCGGCCAGTGACACTGCCCTCAAAAACAAACCCAAACAAACAAAAAAATAAAATAAATAAATAAATAAATTAGTCCTGTGGATGTAATGTACAACATGGTGTCTATAGTTAAAAATAATGTGTTGTATATTTGAAAGTTGCTAATGTGGCCCAATCAGGGCATTTTTAAAACAGAAAATTCTATATGAATTCATTGGCCATAATAATAAAGGAGAGAATAACTAAGTCTGTTGCTGCTAGGCATTTATTTATTTGGGGGGCAGTTATTAAATGACATGTACTTAGGTTTGATAGACATAAAGAAGGCCCTCATGATTGTAAAGTATTATTGATCTGGAACAACTTCTTATCTCTGCAGAAAGCCCATTTCCTCCTTTCTAGGAACAAGTGTCTTCCCTAGCCCCACCTCCTTGATTCATGCCAAGGGCCTGGACTTATGTCTTATTTCTCTAGGGAAAAAAGCTAGGACAAGTGGTTTGATAAATTATTTTTCTAATATATAAAATTAATTATATTAAATCTCTCAAAACTTTTCAGTTCTACATTTAACAACTTAACTTTTCTTGAAAAAAATAAAATGAAGTAAAATTTAGATTTTTTCAGGAAAAATAGAGTAAAAGTATCATGACCTGAGGGAGCTTACTTTCAGCTGACAACTAAGACATTTTCTAATACAAATGGGTTATACAAGAAGCCCAGCTGAAAACACTGGGGTTCTAAGTATTTGAATTTTAATAGGAGCCTCTTGAAAGCCAAACTTTTCTAGACCCAAATAATGAGACTGTAATGATGGAATGATCTGTGGTTGGGTTAATGTTTTGTATGATAATTCTCGTCTTCCTAGATGTTCATTTCTCACCTATCCTCTCCTCAAAACTCCAATACTTCTTCTGAACTTCTCTTTCAGCTTATGACCTTTTTCCTATTTCACTGAGAAAATAGAAGTAATCGGAAGAGAACTTCCATAAATGTCAACCGCATCTCTCCACATAATTACATCTATCCCCGTATACCCTGCCTCTCTTCATTTACTGAGGATGAATTGTCTGCTTCTCAATCTAAGTCCTGTGCTTTATCATCCTCTGTCATCAGCTCATTATCATCACTTAATCTCCTTTCTTCTGTATCAATATTTTTTTTCCTTTTCCATGTCCATCAGCATGCTGTTAGTTCTCCCATCTTTTTAAAAAAGACAAAAACATAATAAAAACCTCTCTCAGTTCTATACTCTTTTCTGACTGCTGCTTTATTTCTCCATTCATCTTTATAAAAACTGCTTCAAAAAAAATCACTGTATTCACCATCTCTTTTTCTCCTCCTCCCTCTTTCTCATGAATTCATTGCACTCACTTTCATCACTACCACTCAATGTAACCAGTACATAAATTCTCAGTTCTTTCTTACTCAACACATTAGCATTTAACACAGTTCCTTGCTCTCTCTTCCGTCAAACACTTTTTCTACTTGGTTCCAGGATGCCCAGCTCTTTGGCCATTCTTCTGTCTTTCTTTGATAGTTTGTCTGCAGGTCCTCATATTTAAATGCTGGAAGGCCTCCATCGTAATCCTTGGTCTTCTCTTCTGTATCTATACTCCCTTAGAGATCTCACCCAGCTCCATAGTTTCAAAAATCATCTTTACACAGAGGTCGACTGCGTGAGTATCTCCTGCTCAGACCACCATCCTTAACTTTAGACTTGCATAACCACCACCCAATAGACATCTTCACACAATTGTCTCAGTCCTCTCAACCTTAGCATATTAACTTGAACTTGCTCTTCACATACTTTTCCCTCTCTTAGTACATGACAAGTTCGTCCTCCCAGCTCCTCAGAGCCAAAACCTCGAAAGCAGGAAAATGAGGACAAAATAGTACCCGTTTCAAAAGGCTGTTACAAAGATTAAATGAGTCAATATTTGTCAAGCACTTGGAACAGTGCCTGGCCTATATTTAGTACCACATAAACTTTTGTTAAATTATTAAAAGAAATAATCATCTTTGGCTCTTCTTCTCTCACATCTTACACCCAATCATCAGCTAACCTTGTTGGCTTTTCCTTAGGAATATATACAAAATATGCCACCTCTTGTTTCCTGCACTGCCAACACCCCCATCTAAGCAACAGCACCTCTTGCCTGGATTGTTGCAATAGCATCTTAACTAATCTCCCTGCTTCTGCCTTTGCCCTACTATAGTCAATCTCAACAGAGAAGCCAGAGTAATCCCTTTAAAACAGAAGTCTGACTGTGTCATTTCTTAGTTCAAATCCTTCAGTAGCTCCCGTTTCACTCAGAGTAAAATCAGAAGGCCTTAAAATGCCCTCCAAAGCCTTTCACCCTGTATAAGCCACACCACTTCTACCTCTCAAACTTCTGTCTACCACGTACCCCCTTACACTCTGCACTCTGTGACACACACACACACACACACAGCCTTCCTGTTCTTACATGAATATGCCAAGAATACTCCTGCAGACAATCCCTTGTACAGTCTGTTTTCTCTCTGCCTGGGTTGGTTTTTCCTAAGTTAACTACATGATTCCCTCCTTCATTTCCTTCAGATGTATTACATGTGGTTTTGTTAGAAAATTTTTGGCCCTCCACTCTCCATACAATGGTAACTGCCACCTCCACTATTCCCACTTTTTTCCTTTCCTGCTTTTCAGAGCTTTTCAAAGCCCTCACAGACTAAACATCAGCAATTGTTTGTCTATTTGTCTCTCACCCAACTATAATGTAAGCCCCATGAGGGCAAGAACTTTGTTTTGTATACTGCTATACCTTCAATACCTAGCAAAGTGCTTGGCACAGAGCAGATGTTCAGGAAATATTGGTTGAAGAGTTAATGAGTGAAGCCCCATTACTTGTGCAGCTGACCACTTGCCCCCTCAGAAGACTGACTGTTGTGTGTCCACAGCCCCAGGAACTCACGATTTGGAAAAATTCTGAAACATGAGATCCTTCCTATTCAACTTTTGCTGAAGAAAACAAAAAAGATTTATTCTATGAATGTGAATTGAAGTTATCTAATTATACATGACGAAGGCCCTCTTCTGCTTGTGACTACTCAACCAGAAATGGCCAGTTTACATAGCGCGCCTCTCTCTCTGAAACTACCCTGAGGTCTTCAACTAAGGTACAAGAGCCCAAAGTACCACCTAGTGGATGAAAAGCATTGTGTGACAAAGGCACAAAGATTAAAAAGTGGGTCCAAAAAGCCACTTTGAAGGAAAGAGTAGATAAAAGAGAATAAGTTGTATCAAGGACATATAGCAACTTGAATGCCAGGCTATAGGTTGTATAGTCCTTTGGACATAGTTAATTTTTTAAGCTGAATTAAATAAATTACTAAAAATTGATTAGGCAATCTTAATAAACTATTTTCCAAAGATAACATAATAAAGTTACACTTCTTGTCTTTAGCGGCTTCTACTGATAAAAATTAAACATCATACACATTTTTCATTTTTTATAATAGCTATACTGAGGTAAAATTTATATATAATAAAATTTACCTGTTGTACATATATTGAACAATTAATGATTGTAGTAAATTTAGAGAGTTGAGCAAGCATCACCACATCCATAGGTTGGAGAAGATTCCTTCTATTCTTAGTTTGTTGAGAGTTTTAAATAATAAATGGATGTTAGGTTTTATAAATGCTTTTTCTGTACCTATTGAGATGATCATGTGGTGTTTATCCTTTAAATTTTACATTGCTTCTCAGATCTTAAACCAACTTTGCATTTTTGGGATAAATTTTACTTTGTCTTTATTTAATATGTTAGAGGATTCAATTTGCTAAAATTGTGTTATTATGTCTGCACTCATGAAGGCTATTGGACTGTAGTTTTTTCTTGTGATGTCTTTATTTGACTTTGATATTATGATAATACTGGCCTCATAAAATGAATCGTCAATTATTTCCTCCTCTGCTTCCTGAAATATTTTGTGAAGGACTGTTATTATTTCTGCACAGTTTACATTAGGGGTGCCAACCTTCTGTGCAGTCAAAAAGTCCATGTATTACTACAGTCAGCCTTTCACATACTCTGTTTCCCAACCTTGGAATTGACTCAAGAACAATGTGAGTTTGAACTGTGTGGGTCAATTGAAAAAAAATCTGTGTATAAGTGGATCTGTGTATTTCAAACCCATGTTCTTTGAATGTCAACTGTAAATATTAGATAGAATTCACCAGTGAAGTTCTATAGGCCTGGGCTTGAATTTGTGGGAAGACTTTTAATTATTAATTCAATTCCTTTATGTGTTATAGATCTATTCCAATTTTCTATTTCTTTTTGAGTCAATTTTTGTAATTTGTGACTTTCTAAGAATTTGTCCATTTCATCTAAGTTGTCTGTTATTAACTGGCATACAGTTAATAATATTGCCTTACAATTCTTTTAATTTCTGTAGGGTTGGTAGTGATGTCTTCCATTTCACTCTTGATTTATATCTTCATATATATATATATATATATATATATATATATATATATATATATATATATCTTTTCTTTTTATCTTGGTCAGTCTAGCTAAAGATTTGTCAATTTTCTTGATTATTTAAAAAAAAAAACCTTTTGATTCCACAGATTCTCTCTATTGTTTTTCTGTTTTCTATTTCATTGATTTCTGCTTTAACATTATTTACATTTTTCTATTTACTCTGGGTTTTGTTTGCTTTTCTAGTCCTAGTTTCTTTTATGTGAAAGCTTAGTTTATTGGTTTAAAGCCTTTCTTCTCTTATAAGTATTTAAAACTTTCAATTTCCTTCTAAGCACTACTTTAGTTGTGTCTCTTAAATTTTGATATGGTATGTTATATTTTGTTTTCATTCAGTTAAAATATTTTCTAATTTTCATTGTGGTTTCTACTTTGGATTATAGGTTATTTAGAATATATTGTTTAATTTCCCAATATTTGGGAGTTTCCCAGGTTTCTTTCTGTTGTTGATTTTTAATTCTGTTGTGATTGGAGAGCATACTTTGTGTGATCTTAATCCTTTTAAATTTCCTAAGACTAGTTTTAGGTCCCAGATGTTCTTGAAAGAATGTGCATTTTATAGCTATTAGGTAGAATGTCTCTACATATCAGTTAGGTTGAGTTGTTCGATAGTGTTGCCAAGTCTTCTATATTCTTGTTAATTTTTTGTCCAGTATTTCTGTCAATTATTGAGAATGAGGTGCTGAAATCTCTGACAATAATTGTTGTGTTGTCTAATCTCTTTTAATTCTGTTAGATTTTACTTCATGCAATTTGGGGCTCTATTGTTAGTTGCATTTAATATTATATCTTTCTGATGTAGTGTCATGGAAGTCTCACCATTTTCCATTTTTAAAATTATATTGTCCTGACTTACTAGTTGTTGCCTCAATTTCCTTACCAGTCAAATAGTGTTAATAATATCTCTCATGTTAGATTGTTTAACAATTGATAAGTAAAATAGAAAAAGTTTAGTACATTGCTAGATATGTAGCAGGTACTAAATAAATGTTGAGCTCCCTTCCATTTCCCCTTCTCCTCATGTGACAGGATGTGTGTGTATAAAGTTGGCTTTGAAAACAGTTCTAAAAAGAGCAATTTTTAGTATTATTTTTGTTTCTAGTAAATATTGTTATACTCCATAGCAAAGTAGCATAAAGGCCGTAGGCAAGTTGGGAGCTGGGAGCACAGCTTTATTTTTCATCACTATTGGCTACTGGAGAGCAAACAATGTACTACTTTATTAGTTTCTGTACAGCTTCTGCTCACTATGTCTCTCAATAAATATGAAATCAATCCACCAAACTTGGGCAAATAATAAGTTATCAAAGTCTTGCTAGATATCTCTCCATTTAGGGAATAAAACTAAAACACAAAGTGGGGAAGTGTTGACTATGTAAGTTAAGAAAAATTAAAAATTAAATAGAAGTTGCACTTAAAGTAGAAGTATTTCTGATGGAGAAGAAATAATGGAGGGATGGAAATGAGGGCTTCTAGATGCTGGCAATGCAGTTTTAAAAAATTTCTGTGTTATCTGTGCATTTACTTTTCTTACTGGTTAAACTGGACATTTACATTTTATATGTTTTTTTATCACATGTTTTACATTCCAAACTTTAAAAGTTAAAAATAAATAATTTTCTTTAAATAGGTAAGTGATGAGAAGGTGATTAGCTGTAGTCCTTGATTAATAATAATTATAGCTCCCATTTAGTAAGAGTTTACTATGTAACAGTATCACACACAGAGCTTTACACTGTCTCATTAAATCTGCCATGTAGAATTATTAGCCATATATGTTATCAATCATTCCAAAGATGAGGGCACTGGGATTCTAAAAAGTTAATTGTTTGCCTAAGCTCCTACAAAGAGTAAGTGGTGACTAGAATTTAGAAGTGTCTGATTTCAAAACCGGTCCTCTTCCTCATGGGACTGCTACCAATTTGTGGTTATCACACTGACAGAATTTTCCAGGGAAATGTACTTTATACAACCATCTTTGCTTTATTTTTACTGATAAATAGAAAAGAAGTGTTCAAGTGTTTACTATAAAGTCCCACGTTGACTGCTATTTCACAGCTTCAAGAACTAGTCCAAACTGGAGCTGAAGGGTATCTCTGAGGAGAAAGCAGATTCTTGCAATTTTTTTGAATTATTAAAACACTGGATAATTTTGAGATATTTTAAAAGAAAATTTTTTGTCAGGAAGACAAAATAAAAAATAAGAAAGTCATTGTCCAATACAAAGTAAACCAAAATATGATGATTTTTTTTTTTTTTTAAGATTTTATTGGGGAATTGGGGGAGGAGAACTGCATTGGGGAACTGGGAAAGGGGAAAAAACAAGTTGCTGTCCTTTTGTTCTCTTTTTTTTTTTTTTTTTGAGGGCAGTGTCACTGGCCCTCATATGTGGGACTGGAACCGGGGCTGCTGGCTTCCCAAACCAGCGCTTAACCACTGTGCCACTCGGCCGGCCCTTTTTTTTTTTATAAAGATTTTTTATTGGGGAATGGGGGAAGGGGAACAGCATTGGGAAATCAGGGAAGGGGAACAGACAAGTTGCTGTCTTTTTGTTCCTCAGTCTAGTTGCGAAGGACGTTGCTTCACTGGCCCATGTTGGTATCCTCATTGCGCTCTTCCCGGATGAGGCAGATTGGTCGCCGGCCTCTGGATGGTCGCTCACCGCGGCTATTGGCAGCTCACGCTGGCTGCCGGCCACTCACTGTAGCCTATGGCAGCCCACTGCAGCAGGGGCTGCAGCCTATACCGTCACCGGGGCTCACAGCCCAGCTCCAGGTGGAGCTGTTGTTAGCTGTAGAGGGCAGTGTCACTGGCCCTCATATGTGGGATCCGAACCAGGGCCTCTGGCATCCCAAGCCAGCTCTTAACCAACGCACCACTCGGTCGGTCCAAAATATGATGATTTTTTTGAGAAATTGATGACCTATAAGAAGAGATGGTATCCATTTGACCTTGGTGGTAGGAACATTCACCTTTAAACAGTCCAGAAATTATGACACTGGACCTATAGATAAGGATATTTAATATTAACACGCTATTTGGCACTGGCCTGAAAAACACTCAGTCCTATTTATGTAAATGCAATTTGTTGGCTTTCAACTTTTAGAATAAAAATATTCAAATAAAAAAATGTAAACATATTAACAATAGTAAGAAAAATAGCAATAATTGTTGAGTACTGATGATGAGGACAGTGTGCTATTGGTCATTCTTGTAAACACTTTAAAGCATTGACATACCTATTCCTCACAACAACACGATGAGGTAGGACCTATTTTTTTGTCTCTGTAACAGATGAGGAAACAGCCCCAGAGAGGTTATTTTGCTTATCAAATTTAATTATCTAATGTTAAGTAAAACCAGGTTCAAATGTAACCAGTCTGCTACAGACTCCGTTTCATAACCACAACACAATTACTGTTACAGAAGACAATGTAAACATTATTAAATTTGAAAAGGGAAAAATAAATACATGGTTCATAGAAACTAAGATTCAGGAAATAGAAAAGTGGTGTTAAGGAAATAGTAAGGGTGACTATACCTTCATCTTGCTTGATTAGTCTATTAGTTTTCTATTGCTGCATAACAAATTACCACAGACTTGGCAGCTTAAAACAATACCCATTTATTATCTCATATTTTTTTGTAGGTCAGAAGTCTTGGCACAGATTAGCTAGGTTTTCTGCTCAGGGTCTCACCAGGCTGAAATCAAGGAGTCGGCCAGTCTGTGAACTGATTTTAGGCTGGGGTTCTCCTCCAAACTTACTGGGTATGGCAGATTTCAGTTCCTTTGGTTATAGGATTGGTGTTTTCTATGGAACACTCAACAGGCAGGTCACACCATGGCTTTTTGCTTTCTTCCAGGGCAGCAGGAAAGCATATCTCAGTATCTCATCTCTCGGTTGCTTCACCGTCTTTTAAATGACTGACCTGATTAGGTCAGGCCCACCCAGGGTGTCTTCCTTTTGATTAACTAAAACTCAACCGATTAGTAACCTAATCACTGGAGTAATACACCTTTATATTTACAGGTCCTGCCCACCCTCAAGGAAAGGGGATTATACAGAGTGTGCATACCAGGAGGTAGAAATTTTGGAGACCAACTTAGAATTCTACCAACTACACTTAGGAATCAGAAAATAGCACCCAAAGTGGATGGTCAAGAACTAGGTATTAAACCATATTATTTAAAATAAATATTAAATTAATAAAGATTAAAACACATAATAATGCATAATTGTAAGAATGATCAAAAAAGTTAAAAAGTTAAAAAGAAAAAGAAAATATGTACTATATCTAGAAACTTTGGGAGGACGGAGGTAAGAAAAATGTGAGTTTTGAGGGGTAAAAAGTATAACTATTGAACTATTGAAAAAAAATAAAATAGAAACAAGAAAAATGTGAGCTAAATTAGTAGTTCTTAGCCCTGACTGCCACAGAATCACCTGAATATCTTCAAAAATGAGTGATGCTTAGGTGCCACTCAAGGCCAATTTAGTCAGAACCTCTACAGGTGGGGGTTAGTTATAGACATATTTTTAAATCTTCTCAGGTGGTTTTGATATGCAGCCAGGTAGAAAATTGCTGAGCTAAATCTTGATCTTTCTCAGTGGAGAGTTAGTAGTATGTTTGTTTTGCCCTAACATTGATAAAATAAAATAATAGAGGTATAACCATGTTATTCAGAGTTATAGACATAATCATCAGAAGCAAAGATGTCAGAAATGGTTAATGTGGCTGTCTGTGAGGAGGAGTTGGGCTGTGAAGACTAGGGGAGTAGAATCAGCTCTCAGTCTAACCTCTCGGTACTACTTGATTTTTTTTTTTTTTTTTTGCTATGTGCATGTATTATGTTGACCTATAAAAAAAATGTTTAAGAGTTTATAGTTCTTTCAGCAAGTGAAAAATCAATGCTTCAGGGGCCGGCGAGTGGCGCGGTGGTTAAGCGCTGGCTTGGGAAGCCAGCGGCCCCGGTTTGGTTCCACATATGAGGGCCAGTGACACTGCCCTCAAAAAAAAAAAAATCAATGTTTCATATATGATTTGTACTAAAACTTTACCAGCTAGTATGAACTGGATATTATCTGCTTGTCTTTAAAATCATGTGTGCTAAACAGTGAAATAAGTACTGTGCATTACTCATCTGATAGAGAAATACAGATAATTTTCAATGTTACCTCATTAAAAAAAAAAAGGTCTCCTGTCCCCTCATAGCTACTTTTATTCTTTTTAAAATGTCAGTACATACTAATTCAGAAGAGCTTTTGGTATTTGTTTCCTAGGGCAGCTGTAACAAGTTACCAACAACTGGGTGGTTTAAAACAACAAGACATTGATTTTCTCATAGTTTGGGAGTCCAGGAGTCTGAAATCAGGTTCACCATACCCAAACCAAGGTATCAGCAGGGCCAGATTCTCTCCAGAGGTTAGGGGGAAGAACCCATTCTTTGCCTTTTTCAGCTCTAGTGGCTGTTGGCATTCCTTGGCTTGTGGCCACATCACACCAGTCCCTGCCTCAGTGGTCACATCATTTTCTCCTTGTGCCAAGACTCCTCTGCCTCTCTCTTTCAAGAATTCATGTGATCACCTTAAGAATCCTCTCAGAGAATCCAGGATAATGTCCTCACCTCAAAGTCCTTAACTTAATCACATCTGCAAAGTCGTTTTTGTTTTTTTTTGCCATACAAGGAAACATTCACAGGATGCAGAGATTAGAACACGGGTATCTTTTGGGGGCCAATATTCAGTCTCCCATAATTTTATTCTTTAGATTTTTAATCATTGAGCTAACTCCCAATGTCTATTCAAATGAAGGAACTATCTCTGAGGTAAAAATGAAATTTTGAACTCTAACTTACTTAGGGCTCTTATTTAGGGAATTTACTGTGAAAGTAAAATATATGATAGCAGAAAGTGTCCACATTTTTCAGAGTGAAGTGTTTTGTTTAATTATAGTAGCTTCTCCTACCATTTTATGTATGTTCTCCCTTATTTAGTATTTGACTTTTGTTTTTTTACTCTTTTAAAATATTTTGTCTTACATTATATCTTTAAGTTCGCAGAGGATAACATGTGAACTGAATAAAAATACATCTACAAGTAATTCATCCTTTTATTTATTCTTTATTAATAAACTACTCTTCTCAGTCCATCATAGTCTTCTTCAGATGTTAACTTTGTTTTTTTAAAGGTATTTGTTTGACTTTTGTACATATTTGCTTTAAACAACAAAAAAATTCTGTGGATACGCAGTCTCTGTTTACTTATAGTCTGAAGGAACACCTCTAATCACTAGGTATTTAAAACTCAATCCTTTTACAAGAATAATATTATGTAATTTTAGCCATATTAGACATAATCACAGAGTTCATAATAAAAATCATCTCCTTTTTCTCTCAAATTTTCCTTTTTCTTCTTAAAATTATTAAAAGGAAGGAAGAAAAAAAGGAATGAGAATAATGAAGGAAATAAGGAAGGAAAGAAAGTCACACAAAAAAGGAATACTTGAAGGACTGTCATAGGTCAAAACCCCCATTTACTTGTCTGAGTCCTTTCACTGACTGGGCCTTCCTGAGTGGTGCCAATGTCCTGGAACAAAGACAGACCATTGTGGTTAAACAAGTGGGTAAAGCTGAAGGTTCTGTCTGGATCTTGGAGGGAGACCTGGGACTCTGTACAAATACGGATAAACCATGCCACTTGTAAATGACTGGTTGTTGGTTTCTTAAATTAAGCCATGCCTTCTCTTAAGGGACATGTAAGTCCTAAGGACTTAGCGAGAAAGCCATCAGCTTGCTCCTCCCTGTTGTGTCCCTGTTCTAGCCATGACAAAATATCTTAAAAGTTGGCTTTCAAATGTTAATGTCCAGCATGATTTGTGTGTGGATGATGCTGTTCCATTTCTAGTATTAATTTTGTAAAAGAGCTTCAAGGGAACATTTGCCTTATTTTCCAACCTAGCCCTTCCTGTTGCAGTTTTGAGAAATTGTTCATCCTTCTAAATATCAACTCTGAAATAAGATTCAATTACAAAAGCATAAAATATTTTCATAATCCAAACTCAGTTTCTACCCTAACCAGATATCTTCCCTGTTTCCATGTGTGTGTGTCTACATGTGTGTATGTCATGTGGGAATGGGAAAGAGATGGGATAATACTTCATGCTATGCCACTGCTTACAAGCACTTTAGTGGCTCCCAAACTCCTTCGCATGGCCTATCAGCCCTTCTATGACCTGACTCCACTTACCTCTTCATCCCTATCTGGTCGGCAGCTTGCCCTCCGACACTCTGACCAGTTGTTTTCTTAGTCTTCTTCCTGTTCCTCTGACTGCCTAACCTCATTCCTGAGCTTTAGCTCCTACTGTTCCTTCTGCCTGGAATACTTTTTTCCCCAGATCAGCACATGGCTTATTCGTTCTCATTACTGAGGTCCCAGATCAAATGGCATGTCCTGAAAGAGACCTTTTCTTACCATCCCAGTGTTGCCCTGCCCTTCATTCTCTCCCATAACTCGGTTCCTCATAATATTTACCACTATGTAAAATGTTCTGTTTATCTGCTTATATTTTCATGGTCTGTTTCTCCCACACGAATGTAAACGTCATTGATCTCTATACATCCAGATCCTAGAATGATGACTAACACAAAGTAGGTACTCAATAAACATGTATTGGAATATTGAATCTTTTATTATACATTTCCTTTCCCTCTTGCCCTCATTTTTTCTTTTTTGTTCTTTTTTTTTTTTAATCTTGTGACCAAGAGGTACAGGCTCTCTGGAGGAGCTCAGAGCAGTCAAGATCTATGGATCCAATTATAATGAAAGGTACCTCAGGGCAGATCAGAGAAGGGATTGGAGTGTTAGGGTCTTGAACACTTGGGGATTTGGACCTATACCCATCACATTTCCTACCCTAGTCTTAGCTGACCTAGCATAGCCAAGCATTACATAATATCTTCTTGCTCACTTTTCCCCCAAAAGACATTTGGAATACGGAGTACACAAACACTTTAATAATCCAGGTGCTACTGGCCTTTCTAACAGATGTGCTTCAGGACGGCCCAAATAAGCAAGCTGGAAAGATAACACACACTCTTACAGCCACATTATAAATGTTTTGCCTGTTTCTGCCCTGGGAGGGGCTGCTTTGCTGAATCACTCTGGGTTTGGGGTAAGGCTGGGCAGAGGAGACAGCTGCAGAGGCAGCCTCCTTCTGGCACTGTGTTTTTCTTGCTTCAAAGGAGGAGAGCTGAAATGGAAACTTCTAGCTAAATAGAATTGGAAGGCGGGGAGCAGGGAGAATGGTGGTCCTGTCTTTCTGCCCCAGGCTGAATTACTTTCATTATTGCTCATTTTGAGTTAAGTTAAAAGCAGACAGATTGTCTTTTTAATCTTTTTTTTTTTCTCCTTTCAGTAGGTATCCAAAAGTCTAGAAATTGCTATAATTTAAAGTTAATGAAAAGAAAGTTCAGCAGCTGCATTGTATTTCATGCCATTCTTCCCTTTTCCTCGGTCCGGCCTCTCCCAGCTCCTCTAGCCTTCTGTGATGTTGCCAAGGGCACCGCATGGAGCAGCGGAGCCAGTTTGAGGCCATGGCCGGCTTCCCCACAGCTGATTTCACATTAGTCACTTGCTGGGCAAGAGATAAGCGGGAGCCCAGTCCTATTTTCAAGTTGGGTAGGTGAATGTTTCTAACTTCCCTGGCGGCATGGCCAATGACAGTTCTTATTTCTGTTTTACCTACTGACTCCAAAGTTCCCATGTTTTTTTAGCTTTAGGTTACATTTAATCCCTCCCTGTAATGCAGTAGGGAGGGACAGAACCTGATTGCATTGGAAGGAGTTTACACAATCCACCAGATTCTCCAGTTATTGTGTGTGTTGTGTTTACATTGGCAGTTGTACAAAGGAAACAGGTTAAAAAAAATCAGAAACAGTGGAAGGTTTTCCTACAGCATGATGCCATTAGCATTATCAGAGACTCCCAGGTTACCATTTTTTCTTCCCAGCATAAAACGGTCTTCCAAAGGTATGGGTGTCAGGCCAATTAATTGCCATGGGAAATTTTCTTTAGATTCCCTCTTTACTTTTTTCTGTGTGCTGGTAATGATGTGACACCTCCTGAGAGATCCATTGCAATCCCACTAAAGGCAAAAGGATTGACACAACACTGGAACGACTGATGATCTGATGAGAAATGTCTCATTACTTGCACATACCAAGCCTTTTCACGCATCTAGAAGGGCTGGCTCTGAAATCTTGGCGTTCTTTTGAAGTACTAGCATATAGCTCCCCAGAGGAGAAGCTCAGCCCTGAAAAGAACATCACTAAATGCACAAGAAGGTGACTGGGAAGGAATATCCAGTGCTTATTGGCAATAGGAGCAGGTGGAGCAGAGTCTAAAAGTAATCTTATATGGGAAGATTTGGAGTAGGTGGGACTCTCATTCCCTGTAACTGGTCTGGTGCCACGATGAGACAACCCGGTGCATATTAGTTACAGAGAGGCTTGTTATATTAACCAGAGACCAGACTTTAATCTAAAAGTCTGAAGTCTGCCAGAGTTCTCTAAGAAAGCATATTCTGGACTGCTCTCTATTTTGAATTTAATTGCCAGCAAATATACTTTAATGGTTAAAGCTGGGTTTAGGGACAGAAAAAAAGTGTTCTGTATTGTCAAGTCAAGTAATACTATGTTGTTTTCCTCAGTACTTGATCAAACCTAATAAAACAATTCCTTTCCTCTTCCATCTTTGGCCCATATTTTCAGATTCAAAGATGGGTTGGGAATCGGGGTTGATAATAGGTAATGTTAATGATAAGCACAGATTGAGTCCTTAGAATGTTTCAGGCACTGTTTCCGGCACATTACAGATATGAACTCATGTGATCTTCACGATTCTGTGCGGTTGGTGCTCTTATTGCTACCATTTTAAGGATGTAGGCACTTAGGTATAGAGTAATTAAGGAATTTCTCCAAGAGTCTATAGTTAGTAAATGGCAGCAAATCCTAGACTTGGATCCCTGACAATCCAACTTGTTCCAGAGTCTGTGTTTTTAAGAGGCAGATGGAAAACTCCCTTGGGTATTCCAGCCACCAGTGTCATATAATCACCACCAATTGCACATTCTCAAAGAGGCTGCTTTGGTCTGTCTCTATTTCCTAGTCACACTTATAACTACTCTGGGTCTCCCTGAATCACCTTTTCCATTTCTCTGCTCACTTGGGGTCATTGAGGTTGGTAGTGGATGAGTAACTATTATTTTATTACTTTATTTGATTTTATTCTAAAAAAAGAAAAAAAAGTAGAAGAAATGTCCTGGCATATATTAGCAAAATGCATGTGAAGTTTTCTCCCTGTCCCAGAAAAAAAAACAAAAACAAGGCCTTGCTGAGCCTCCTTGAGAATATTGAGCAGGAGTTTCCAAGTGTGTAATTGCAGATCCCAATCAAACAGTAAAATATTTTAATTCCTATGGCAAAGAGTAAAGAAAAAAAAAGGAAAGGAGAATTTATGCCATACATTTATGTTAAAAAGGAAGAAGCGCCAGTGAGAAGCCACTCACTCTTGTTTGCTCTTCTGTAAAATGAGCAAGTTGGACAAGAGAGATTTCTTCCAGCCCTAACACAATGGTTTTAACATAGAAGTAAAAATTAAGGAGAAAACTTTGGCAAAAATCTAAGAGAGATTGTAAAACATTATGTTTTCCCTTTCCACATGTTTCCTTATCACAGTAAAACAAATGTAATAAATAACTTAGATTGTAAATAAAAAGACTCAAAATTTAAAACTTAAGAGCAAAAAACCATTTTTTTTTCCTTTTGCTTTACGTCAAAGGCATGAATGTACTTGGAGAAAAACGCACAGATGTAGAGTGTGGATGGGAATAAAATCTGGGGGGAAAAGAGAAATATTATCTCTAAAAACATCTTAAAATATGAAACCTATGTAATTTTACTAACCATTGTCACCCCAATAAATTTTAATTAAAAAATATAATTTTATTTTAAAAAAACACCTAAGCTAATTCCTCTTACAAAAGAGAATGTGAATCTTCAGTAAATCCTAGGTTCCACAGGACACGGTGTGAAAACTCTGGTGCTTATCTCTAAGTACTTCACATTTTCTTCACCCTGACAGTCCACCTGTTTGTCATCCGGAACTGCTGTTATGTTTCAGAAGGACAGAATACAATACTTTGCAGGCAGTTAGCCAAAGACTTTCATGCTAAGGTCTCCTTGGTCCTTTCAAGGAGGTTGTGGTTCTTCCTCTGCATAAAAGAAAAGCAGAGAAAGAGGATACACTTGGGGCAAGAAGGGAGGTGGTTTGAGGTCAAGTGTGATGTTGGCCATGTCTCTTTTTTGAAGTCATAGTTCTCCTACTGTTGGAGCAATGGATGTGGCTTGGAGTATCTACTGGTGGGCAGATCAGATTCCATTACATTTCTCCTAAAGGCAAGGAAGGTGCCTCGCCCCCAACAGGATAGTTTGCTCACGTCTGTCTTTGATTTCTATTTTTAATTCACAGGCATGTTGCGAATCTACATCTCATTTATCTAAGCTCTTCAGAGTACCCAAGACATGAATTTATAGCACTCTGCATTTAGGTTTGGACAGGGGAGATTTGTATTTTAAGCCCGCTTCTGGCACCAGCCCAATGGGCCTCTGGACCAGTCAACATGGCCTGTGAGAACAGCTTTGGAAAAGTCCTCTGTGGAGTTTATCTCTTGGATTCTAGTGCTGACCTTGGCTATCTGGACACAGATAAAATTCCATAAAATTCAAGGAATCCAGTTTGCTATGAGCCATCTTATTGTCACACAGAGGTCCCTACCAGGGCTCAGCCATGGTCCTGCCTCTGCACGGAACCAGAGTTGCTGTTCCAAGGCAGGAGCTCAGAGCTGATGTGTGGGTAGGAAAATAATAACTTTGCCAGCTAGGTTTGAAGAAAGAAGTCATATGTATCTGTGCAAACACTGAATTCATATACCCACCAGTGTCTCCACAGGAGAGATGGAAGGTTTGTCCTTCCCAGTATGTACAGCCCACTACTTGAATCTTTTTGTGACTTTTTTATTCCTTAAAGGCTACATGAGGTATTTATTATAACCTGGAGATACTGTTATCTATGGGAATAAGGGAATAGCCCATAGGATGGCTGGGCTGTAAAAGTCTTCCTCTGGCCCTGACGCATCATTCTCCTGGGACGGAGAGTCCTGGGGCTCTCAGATGCCAGGACTTTGAAGCCCTGATCCAGTTTGTCCACTGAATAGAGATCATGGCTGGGGAAGAAACACAAGAAAATCACCTGTACCACACTTTCAACGTTTGCCAGAGCAGAGGGACTACTGTTTTGTTCTTAGGCTCCAGGAGGTAAAAACTTAATTTGTGTGCTTTACGGTGTGACTTGCTATAGGAATTTTAGGTGCTACTGACGTTTACCTGGTTTCCTGATGTGTTTTGGAATTTCAATTCGTTCACAGCTTATACTCATCAACATCATCATCATCAAACGCTTACCACAGGCACTGTTCTAAATCTATTACAGATAATCATCCATTCATTTATTCTTCACAAAACTTTATTATTTTCAGATGAAGAAACTGAGGCAGGAAGGCACAGAAAGGATAGATGGCTTGCCCAAGGCCACACACTGGAATTTAAGTCCAGGCAGTCTAATTCCAGAACCATACTCTTCATGACCACAATATATGACCTGGTCCTTAAAATAACATTCTGGGATTTCCCAAGTCTAGGTAAAGAGAATCATATATTTGCATATTTTTATGGATGTGCCTAAAGTATACAGTCTATTATTACATATTTCTTTACTATAAGTATTATTTTTATTGCTACCTTAAAGTGATAGTTTATTAATATTTCAATTCTAATTTTTCCCACTGTCCCTTAACATCCCTATTTTTGACCTTGTCTCCAAAATTCCCTAAAGCCAGAAGTATTTTTAGACATAGAAGAGGCCAGGGGATACATAAGAAAGTATCATGATACAATTCGAGGTCTGTTGGTTTGGTAAATTCCCATGATTTCCAGTTGGGAGAATTTTGTTTTTTTCTTATAGCTTTTGGGTAGGATTTGAATAAAGCCACTGTAGAAAAAGAGTTGTGTAGTATTTTATTAATAACAGTCAGATAAGGTTATTTAATGTTATGCAAAAATAAGTTTTCTACAACTTCCCCTGATGGTTTCTTCCATATCTTACACATTTATAGTTAGGAACTTCTTTCTACTGTCTATTCAAAATCCTTCCTACATTGCAAGTTATCATTTTAAAGGAAAATTAATTCATAATGACACTCCCATGAGCTATGTTGAGTACTGCCTTTCAAGTTGTTCTTACAACTTGTAAGTAGTCCTCACCCATTTTTTGATGCAGATTGTATTGGAAACGATTCAATCTTCTCACTTGAGGTAGACTTGAACTCCACCTTGTCTCCTAGAAATAAGAAACCAAAAGAAGTAGATTTTTTTCCTTGTTAGTATTTCAAAGTTGGTGAGTTTTTCAAATGATATGCCCTGAAATTTTTCCCTGTAATATAAGCAAGTTGCTCCTGCAAGAAGCTCAGACTTCAGAGATCCTTGTGGCAATCGTTCATTTAAAGTCAGAATGAAAGCCCCCTTCTATTCTCAGCATTTTCTAACTCAGTAAGCTAAATATAGTGAGATCTGCGCCACATTTGCACACAAAACTCAGCACTGCAAAATTTCTTGCAGGCTCAGTATGGCGGCTGCTGTCCAGAGATCCATGCATTGAACTTGGTGGATTGGTACATGAAATGGAGGTGTGAGCAAGTGGCAGGGAAGGGGATAGAGCCCCTCACCTCTTTTCTCCATGCTGCCCTGGAATGCTTCACACAGCAGTGTAAAATGTCAGCGCTTCACCAAATTTAGGGAGGAACCCTTTCTGAAAGCTTGGCTGAGGGCTCACATGTCACTGAGCAGGGAAAGAAATGTGCTTCTACCTGAAACGAATCACATAGATTGTCCCAGATGTGGAAATGTCTCCTGCAGAAAGAAATAAGAGCCTTGAGGGATCCTTGAAAGACTATGAGGTCCATGGGGAAGAGAGAACAGGCTAGAGCGGGCTGGCCCCCCACTCTCTCTTCAGTTTCTCTCCCCCGGGCTGCTCTGACAGCAAAACCAGATGGAAATGTCACCTAAATGCAGAGTGTTTTATTCCTCCTGGTCTACACCCTGCTTTATACAGTGAAAGTTCCTTGGCAACACCATGCAGAGGTTCTTTTCATTTTTAATTGAATCCTAAGAGGTATAATTTTTTTTCTAGAAGTGCCAGCTTAAAGTAATTGCTAGACGTCCCAATAGGGCTAATCAGAGACTCATAGAATATAAAGATGGAAGAGAAGACCTTACCCAGTGGGTTTCTGTCATTCTGCTCAGAATACTCTTGAAGTCCAGGGCAACAGCCACAGTTCTTGGCATTGTGGGCTATTAATAGGAGCCTCAGAATAAATCCCTGCCCAGTGAGATAAGAGACACTGATTTCATTGCCTGGGTATCTCTCCTCTGGTGACCAGACACCTTCCATTTTCATCAGCTCTTTATCAAAATCAGATTAATAAAAGAATAATCAGATCAGAATTGTTTATGCCTGTCTTAATCTTGAATTACAAATGACTTTCATGTGTTTCTCGAGGACAGTACTGTGACCTATAGATGAACTAGGCTTTGTATTTCCTGCACCTTGTCCTGATCTCATAGTTTCCCAAAGCCCACAGTCGTTGAGTCGTTACTGATTGTTGATCTAAATAAGATAGGTGAAGCTCACTCCAGGGGGGCTGTGGATATCTTTGTGATAAGTCGTAAGTCACTAATGGGTTATTTTGAACTCTCCCAAGTGGAAGACAATGGAGCATTTAGTAGGTTGTGCAGTTACGTAAGGCATCTCTTTCCAAACAAAGAGGAGGCAGGACATCCAGCCAAAGGATTGAGTACAGGAGGCTGTGTGGTCTGGTGGTTCCAGGGAGAGACATGGGGCCAGGGCTTCCTGGGTTCAGCTACCACCCGAGACTCTGACTCAGGGGGACCAGAGCCAAGTCTCTTGGCTTGAGGCAGATAGACTGTAAAACCCAGGAGAGAAAAAAACCACAGGTCTGTGCTCAAGGACTCTGGGGAAAAGCACATTTTGGAAATAAAAAATAATAATAAAAAAATCATCCTGTTAAGTTACAATTTGGGAGTTTTTCAGTAAGAAATGAACATTTTTTTTTCTTCTTCTGCTTATTGCCCGACACGTCCTCCTCTGGGCAGCAATGTGAAGCCAAGCCAGTCTCTGAGGGTGTTCTGTGTGGGATGAATAGAGAAGCCTGGGGTTCTGAGCAAAGTTAGTCAACCTTGGTGAGTTGTCACAAGTAATGCTTAGGGAGCTCGACACCGGGGGCAAAGAGTTTCTGCATGAATTCCTCCCTTTTTTTACTCATTCTGTCTTCCACAATAAAATGCCCTCTGAAACTGTGGGAAGAAAAATCCCCTCCCTCAGACTTCTGGATGCTTCCCTTCAACAAGTTTGAGCAGAGATTTGCTCAGCTGTAACCAGCAGCCGGTTGGGAGGCAGACCCACATGGGTTCCCAAGCCACAGCCGGAGCAGGGGCTGATGGGAAATGCTCCCCAAGTCCCACCATCTCTGAAACTGATTCTTCTAATCAGATAGACTAGGTGGATACCGACCTGGTTCGGTTTGAAGGACTACTGGGCAGGTCTCCCCTCTCTGGCATCATGCCTCATTTCTCTAGGCTTGAAAAGTTTTCTGATCTTTAGGAATATTCTATTAAAATGAAAACAGCATTTATAGAAATCTCTGTATTTAAGGCCTCAACCCTGGCACTGTACAACCCATGGTACAGTCTCAAACAAATGGAACAGGGGATGAAGGAGGGGTAGGGTTTGCTGTGGAATGAGCTTGGGAGTGAAGAGTGGAAATCTCTTCTATGAATAAGTAGAGAGAGCCCAGAAGAGAGATAATATGAATTCCAGATGTGGAGGTGGCCTTCTTGGCTATTTTACTAAGAGCTGTCCATAGAGACTTTAAAAGTTGCGGGTTGGTGAGTATGAGGATTGTAGCAGGTTGGTTGCTCTTACTCTAACTCAAGTTAGGTCAAATGGAATTCAGGTTTTTGCTTGAAAACCAGATCACCAGATCCTCAAATATACTCATGAAGTCACTCCTCCCTACATTTGCCTAAGTGCATGTACCCAGCCATTGGTTAAATAGCCAAGCTCAATGTCCCACATCTTAAGTTTCTCTATATTAAAATGATGTAGGCTCTCTCTCCTTTTCCAATTATATAACCATCCCTTGGTCACTTTTGTTGAAATCTAGAAAAAAAATTTAATAAAAAATTAAAAGTCTACTCTTGCTCATAAAGGTATCCGAGGGAACATTGTCCTCTATAAGAGTACATGAGTTCTACCTTGTGTGAAAGAGAAAAACCATCCATTGATATCAGTGCCAACTTTAATCACATACTTTTCAGACTCTGGTTCCTCTATTTCTTTTTTTTTTTTTTTTTTTTGAGGTCAGTGTCACTGGCCCTCACAAGTGGGACCCGAACTGGGGCCGCTGTCTTCCCAAGCCAGCACTTAACCGCGGCGCCACTGGGCCGGCCCTGGTTCCTCTATTTCTGACGATACATTGTGTCCAGCCCACCACTTTTAGGCCTGCCCTAGGTAATCCATAGTCTAACAAACACATGCCAAGGAAGGTGTAGGGAGACCAATTTGGGGTACATTTCATGAGATGAAAGTCATCTTCTTTGACCACAAGTGTCACTGTCCCCTGTGATCCTTGAGAGCCATCCTCTTGCTCTCCACAATCATGCCTGGTCAGGCAAAGGTAACTCAGTGTGAGTTTCCATGGAGAAGTGTCTACACAGGAAGTCAAACAGAATAAATGGAGCACCCCACCGAGTTTAGGGACCCCAAAGTTCCTGACGACATCTCATTGCTCAGCCCCTTATCAGGTGTTATCCAAGCATCCTCCAAAGTTCCAGGTGGGCCTCTGCTCCATATCAGAAACCTCTGCCTCCTTCTCCAGCAGACTTCCATGTGGAGGAGGAAGGACAAGCACAGGTCCCATAAATGAATCTCAGGGCTTCATCATCCATCTACCCCCCAGTCAGAGTGTCTTGTTAAAGAGACTTCATGTCTCAGTTGAAATCTTTGTATTTGGATTATTGCCCTAGTATCTGCTTTTTCCCAAGAATAACAGATGAATGTATGTCCTACATCCCTTTGATTAAAGGATCTTTCTGATGACCTTCCTGAAGGTCAGGCTTCCTCTAAAAACCCTTTGGAGAGGATCAATAAACATATATAAAAATTTGTTGGAAAGAAATGAAAGAAAGAACTATCTACAAGCCAACAACTCTATACATTAGTTTCATTTTCACTTGCTTACAATCTGAATTTCAAAAAATACAATAGCTAGTATTAGTCTTGTACTTCATAAAGGCTAATTTATAAAAGATATGAATGTGTCAAATAAAAAAATAATTTACAATAATTTATTGTAAACTATAAAGATAGATAGACTCTATCAAGGAAAAAGTAGATTCCTGGCTATATAATTTCAATAATTAAATTTGCCACAGATCTAAAGATTCATGTGCGTGTTTTCGTATCCAGCCTGGAGAATAACTCTCTGGTGGTATTTTCTGTCTACGCTCAAAAATAAATCTTTTTATGATTTTTGAATGAGAGTTAGTGACCCACAGAGTCAAGCATACTGAATATGCTTGATGGTTGACTTTTAAATAAATGTGGGCTTATACATTACAAGTGGACTGATCATTTACCAAAGCTCCATAAAGTTTCTTTTAAAACGTTGGAGTTAAACATGCTTCTATTACAGTAAATTAGAAGAGATATGAAAATCAAGTGAAATATCTCAGCTTCTACTTCTGCCTGGGAGAAGAACTGAGAGAAAGTGGCCACATTCAAGAAACATCCAGGTGTGTAAACCAACAAATGGGGATCCAGCCAGCACATAGTTCCATGAGCTAGCATCAATAGGAGCTAATGCTATCTTATTTTAAAAGCCCAATTTCTGTGTGAGGCCCATTTGACAATGCTTCTGGTTTATAAAAATGAAGTCACAGAGGGGATAACAAAGCAGAGCTACTTTTCAAATTGGAAATGGGGACAGGAGCCTGCATCAATGAGAAGTGTCACAAGCTATGTAAAACTCAGCTAAGGAAGGAAGAACCAAATGTTTATTAAGCTCCCTCCAGGAGCCAGTCACTTTTCTAAGTGCTCTTTCATTTAACCTTCCTAGGATGCTGTGAGGCAGTGATGTTTTTCTCCACTTTACAGATGAGGGAGCTAAAGACTAAATGGTTTACCCAAAGTCACACAGCGAGAAAATGGTAGATTTCCAACCCTGAGACTGACAGCCCTAACAATAAGGATGGGAAATCCAGCTCAGAGCGTGTCCTAAATCATGACCCCTTTCCTTTTTCATTTCACAAGTCTTTCTAACTAAATTAAACAAAAAGAATCACTGCATTTTACAGTATAATCAATGATTTAAGTTGCCTCGAAGTTGGTAAAAAGGAGTCCTTGCATTCAGATTTGAAATGGAATAGGCTGTCTGGCTTTCTATCTAATTAAATGTAGAATGTGATCAAACATGTGACACTCAACATGTATCCTATTCCTTAGGCCAAGCTGTACTTGACATTAATGGATATAAATTAAGATCAGCATTCTAAGTACCTATCGCAAGATATTTTCCAGCTCAGGCTCCTTTTGCCTGGGGAGTATTTACCACCGTGATTTCTAACATGAGGACAGTGTACCAAAAGAGAGACAGTCGCTGGAACAAAGGAGTCAAAATGAGTATTAGTTCTCGTCTATTTCAACACCAGATTTTTGAAGTAAACATGAATCTGAGAGATTTTCTGTATACCAGTTCACGTGCAATGTACCATCACTTTAAAGCACATCCAAACGTGGTGTTTTCAGAGATTATGAAAATTTTATTAACAAAGAAAATCTACATGATACACATCCCCTTTAAAAACAACCACCTCAAACATATAGGAAACACTGTTTTCTATTCTCTATTTCATTAATGCCAGAAGAATGAAATAGCCAATACCAAAATACAGACCAATATTTTTGAAGGGAATAGTCATATGAGATAATAAAGTACATACTAGAAAACCAGAGCAAACAAATCAAGGGATTTGTTTGAGAGGCTGAACCACTGAGCTTTCATCCAAATGATTGTTTCCACTGTGAGTCAATATTCTTGGCCATCAGCTCTTTCTAAAACTACACTGAATATATAGTGTACGTCTAAAACCATAGTACAGTTCTTTGAGTATAGTAAAAACTGAAAGCCAACATGATTGAAAGAAATTTATGGCTACATAGCAATAGTTCAGTGATAATTCCTAGAAAATGTCAAGGTATGCTTCGATATAGGATATGGTTGGTTTTCTAGGACAGCTTTTAAGTTCCTTTCTGATTATCTTTAAATAACTGTTTATCGTTGACCCTCAGAACCTCCCTTATATACCATCTAGCCTATCCTTTACTAAAATTCTATAAACATATTCCAGATATAGTGCATGCAAGAGTGGGAATACAATAATATTAAAAGATGCTGATGTTCTAGACATGAATAGAAAACACATATATAATGGGTTCACACTGTCAGAACAACACACTGATGTGTGCAGCTGGAAACCCCTCAAAAGAGATCATACAGACTTTTAATTCAAAGAGGGGGAAAAAAGTGAGGCCAGTTACTTGACTACAGTTTCTAGGGCCTGGTGTAGCTATATTTTTAGGCATGGCTCCAAGGAGCCGCCTACACAAATTTGGATGGAGTGAGGGAGGCACAGATGGTGGTCACGTGAAGGCACAGACAGATCGAGTGGGCTCGGTTACAAAGTCTGTACATTTAGGCTGCTGTATTCCTCCTATTTCAAGTACTGCCAAGTCCCGGCTGTTCCCCGTTTCCAAAGTCTTGATTCATTTAATTCTCCTTGAGGAGGTGGAAGAGGAGGAAGATTGCGCAAATCTTACCATTTTATGGTTTAGAGGAGACAGTCACCATCTTGGCTCCTTGTCAGATTTTAAAAGCAACATTTTGCTAAGTGTAAAACTGTGTGTCTGTTCTTTTTCTGTTGCCGGTATTGTAACTTCAATATTTTCAAAACACAAACTCAAAATACTTCAAATCCAGCCCGAAGCAGTTTGTTATTCATGCAACACAGTTCTTACATATGTCAATACACAGTGAGTTTGCAGAACAGGAGTCTTTGTTTCTTTCTTTTTTCTCTCTCTTTTGTTCCTTCTTTCACTTACGATGTTTTTGTTCTTTGGGCATTTAAGAATGATTGAATTACACAACAGCAAAATCCCTCTTAATATCTATCTATCTATCATATATAGATAGATGGATAAATAGAAAGATCGATCCTGATTATTCTCAAGCTTATCACCATGTCAGTTCTCACTGGTTGCATTATTAGAAAAAGGAAGCACACTAGCTAAAGTTATTCTATTTGAAATGCCCTGTGAATCACTTGTAAATCATGGAGCACCTCAGTGATGTGTAGAATTCTAATTTTCTAATATAAAAATCGGTAGTGTTTTCTATAAAAAGTTGTTAAAGGTATTCAGGGTGTGCTTTCCAGTGATGCCTGATTCCTAGTAATTAACATTAAAGCACTAGTTTCTCACTCCTTAAAGAATAGCCTATGACATTTCAAATTCCCAGTCATTTTTCTCTTTATGTAGAAAACTGTCCAAATCAAAATGGACTCAGTTATTGGGATCTTTTTTTTTTTTTAACAGAGTACAAAGTACTTTTCAGGTCATCATCAGAATATTTGGTGTTCCGGCAATGTAATTTTTATGTGAGATTGAACATCTGCTCCTGAGTCCTATCTCCCAAGCCCTCCAATGTGCCTTCTAGGCCTGAGCTAGTGTGTAGGAAGTCCATTTTTAAAGCAAGTCAATACATAAAAAGGTTTTAACATCTGTTAATCAGGTGTTTTATCTGGAGGACATAAAAGATATTTACAATCCTCCAACTAACTTAGTGTTTTCCTTTTTATTTGGGTATCAGTATTGTGTAGAAATAGACACTATTATCACAGTCAATGGAATTATTCATCTATCTGCTAAGGCAAACAAGAAAATGGTTTTTGTTTTAGGGTAGAATTTTATGATTAGTAAAGTATATCAATAAGCAATGGAGAGGCAAACTGAGCTCAATTGCGATCTTGAATTTCTACTTTCAACAGAGCATACTGAGAAATGTTCTTGATAACATTTATGCTGCGTTAATTTGCATTCTGAGCACCTTCCTTAAAACATTGACATTGTTCCAAATTTACTAATAACAGTAAGAAAAGAGAAAAGCCTCCCACCATAGGGCACTTGTGCTTTTTTAAGGCACAGTCACCTAAAAACAAAACTCCCCTGAAGTCAATGTGCAAATGGTCAAATAAGGGCTTCAAAACATTAATTTCAGTTTCTCAATTGACTGTGCATACAAATCAATAATAGGATTACCTATCAGATACAATTTCATGAATAGAACCCATTGGCATTACCCAATCTTCCTCAAAAGTACTTAGCTGCCAAGAGAGATACTTTACAACATATCACAAATGTGCTATTTGTATAAACATTCCTGTTACAAATGCTCTTGTTTTTGCTTAAATGAATATATTTAACATAAGCTATTAATAAAAAAAAATTTTTTTCCCCTTTATAAAGCTTAGCTTTCAGGAGAAAAATCTTTAAGCCTCCTCTCTTGTGAATAATTTTTCCTAATACCAACTGTGCTACGTAAGTACAGCCAGGGCTCATTAAATAGACTTCTGAGCATAATTATAATTAACAATTAGCTACAAATTGGTTTTAATGATTTGTTTTAGATGATAGAATAGAAGCATAACGTAATTATTTTTAAAACTTCTACATCATGAAGACTACAATTACCACCAATTTTCAATTATTGAGAAGCAGACAATCATCTGAAGCATTTAGTAAGTGATCTGCTTACAGAGCCAAACTGAGGAAGCTGAGGAGAGAACTGCCACCCCAACACAGGTACTAATAATGATTTAGCTTTTTGCAACGTCATCCCCTTTTCTACTCTGCTCATTTCAGTTGTCTCATGCTTGATGACATCTCCACCAGGGAAAATAGTCAACCTGTTCATTCAGCTCTTCCCCTAACCCCCAACTTTCTCCAAGACGTACGAAGGATATCCTGGTGGGAGGTGGGAAGGCCTGGAAAAAAAAAGACTACAAAATCTAGCAAGTGGGCCTGAAATGTCAATTCACATCATCAAACTAACAGGAAAGACATTATAAAAGTAATGGGTAAAATGAATATTAGAAATAAACCCAACTGTGCTATCCTTTCCCTATTTGGTGTTCTTTCAATATCCCAAAGTCAATTTGGATCTTATTTTTCCCATAAGAATTTGTAAAAAATACTATAGAAACTTGAAGAAATGCTCTTTCATTTCCTGAAAAATATAAAAATATTCATTTAGAACAGTGAATATTAGTTATTGTAAAACCTGTTTCTTTCCTCCTTGTCTTTCTCTCTCCCTCTCTCTCTTTTTGTTTCTAATCTCAGCTTGTCATTGTGCTGTTCACTCGCCCACATTTGAGCAAGAACGTTAGACCTTCTGCTGCCGACCTTCGGAAGTCGTCAGGGAGCACATCCTGTCACCCACATAAAAGACCTGGTACCTGTGTTTCCACATCACAAAGCAGGCCAATGAGCACACAAGGCCACAGACCAGGTTAAGAGTCATCTGGATGATTAAGAACAGTTTGAAAGTGCCAGTGATACTGCTACAGTCAGTCACATCCCGATACACAAAGGTCCTGCTGAGTGGCTCCGGAGAAGGCAGTTTGCACTGGCAGGAGTTGAGTGCGGTTCCACAGGTAAACTGGGCAAGTTGTGAATAGTGGTGGGCAGCAAACGCTGCCGCCAGCACACAGACCATCAAGCCAAGGGCACTCAGCAAAAAGTATAACAGCTGTAAGAAAGCAGAAGAAAACCTTGCCGGTTATAAAGAATGTTGAATGACTCTTGAGAAAGCTAATTAATCAAAGCTGTTCTTTGTCTTCTGTCCCAGCAAATTCCCTGATGAAGGGGCTGTCGCTACTCAGAAGCATAGTACCCAAGACATGGAAATGGCTCCATGGTTATTTGTCAGTCAGCAATCCTTAAGCCCTATTCCTGTTTTCATTTGCCATACAGAGGTTGGGTGCTTTTCAGGAAATGAGCCAACAAAATTAGCTTAATTGTGGGCTGTTTGTGTATGGATGTAGCAGCTCAGATGAATCCAAAACACAAGAGCTGTCCCTGAAAGGCATGCTGTGATTGTTTTGGCTTCAAGAACTTCTGATATAAAAATTGAAATGAAAGGAAAGAACAAATTTCTGCAATGTAAACACTGTGTTGGTCAAAAATGACAATAATTGGTCAACTAGCAACACAGGTTAATTAAAAAAAAAAAAGATGATGTTCAGTGTAATGGTTACCAAACTGTGTCCAGGAACCCAGGATTCCCAGTAAGTGGTTGCTGGGAGGAAAAAAAAATACTAATTATGGCTCCAGAAGGTAGGTGACTTGATGTCAGCTTCATCACCTACAAGTCTCATCCCGAATCTATGACTGGTGGCTCCTGGCATGCAAATAAAGTCTAAATGGTCCCTCAGCCACCACAGTTCTGAACAGTATTGGCCTACATCTTAGCCTTAGGGTGGAAAAGTCTGGTTAAAGTTCTAACTCTGCTGCTAAAGAAACATAGAATCCCTTAACAATTCAAACATTTGGCCTACATCTGAATTACTTTGATCAAAAATTGTGAGTGCTCATTGACATGACCACAATATAAGCCATTTACAGGGGAAGAAATGTTCTTGTGATTGGACTCATCAACATGTTTCTCTTAATGGTCCTGCCTACTGAGGGTATAAATAAGGAAAAGAGTCCCCAGCTTTTGGGACTAGTATACTCAATAGAGTTCTTAGTGCCAGATTTATATTACTATAGTCAAAAGTTACCCCTTACAAGAAGCAGTTCTGGTGAATGTGAAATCCCCAAGGTATACTTAGTTCCAGTCATGTCCAAGTTCAGATTAAAGTAACTGCGAAAAGATTATGCCCTCCCTCCACCTCTAACTATATGTAATTCAAATAAACACACACACACACTCTCACACACACACACACACACACACACACACACATATATGATTATAAAATATGTGTACAAAAATCTTCCTCCAAATGAGTGATTTTCCACCTGTTGAAAATTTCAAGTGTTTTCAAGTCTTAAAAATAGAATACTTAAAAATTTATTTTTTCTCTTTGAGTGCATGTGTGTGTCTGTGTGCTAGTTGCTGGTGCCATAAACACGCATCTGATTTCCCTGGAAGCTGGGAACTATACATCTGAGGGCACAGGAAGATGATGGAACTAGTTAACTCCATTTTGTCTTAAAATGGCTGGACAACCAAGAAGTACACAGATTCTTTGCATATTCCCATAAAAGGTATTCTAAACATACACACTGTATGTCATGTTAAAACCATTTGAAGGATTATCAAATATAGCCCATATGTCTTTACCTGTGACACAGTTTATTGAAATACCTTATATCTCAGGGACATAACAAGAATGGATTATACTCAGTGCATTTAGTTTCCCTTGGAGACAGGGAATCAGATAAATACACAGTGGCACCATTTCAAAATTTCAAAAGGAAATATTTAAGTTGTGATATTAAATGCCATTGCCTTGGTTCTGTCCCCAAGATTTTCAGTGGCCATGTTTTCTGCAAAAACTGGAGTGCGTAGGCTAAAAAGTATGGGTTTATTTTGTGGGGCAGAATATTTGAAATAGTCCTGGTTGTTCCGGAATATTCAGACTTGATGAGTGACTTCAAACTCTTGATGTCAAGAGCCAAATTAAATCGTGCCGCCTGTGTTGTGTGCATGTGCCCAATGTAACTGCCTTTCCAGTGCAGCCAGCACACAACTGGGAATTACTTGCCCTGGGAACAAGAAGAGTAAATCTACAACTTTACCAGCAGGGAAGGCACAAATTAAAGAGATAATCTCCCACCTGAGAGTCATCTGCTTAGTAGAATGGCCCCAACTGGAGTTTTCTCTACACATTTTATTGCTATCAATGGAGGGAGCTGGGAAGGGGAAGCTCTTGTATTGTAATAACCCTCTCACCTCCAACACACACACACACACACACACACACACACACACACACACACACATCCTTAGGTAGCAGATTTCTATAGTATTCACTGGGACAATGACAATTATCCCCCATTCTCAATCTGTAAATAATTCAAATAGTTGCAAAAAATACTCTCTCATAATCATCACAAAAATTCATTTGCTGAAATGCGAATTTTGTCTATTTTTGAAAAATGACCTTTGGCACAGAGATCAAAAGATTTGCCCAAGACATTTAACAAGTGTGCAGTGGTGCCGGTGCTGGGTGATGGTTATGAGCGTGGGGCAGGGAGCCAGGCTGCCTGAGTTCAAATCCTGGTTCTTCCCTCACTCGCTATGGGCCTTGAACAAATAAAGCAATATCCTGTGTATCTCTGTTTTTTCATCTGTAAACTTGGAATGATGATCATAATAGCCCCTACTTCTCAGGATTATGATAAAGATCAAAAGAGTTGGGTTTATCTGTAAAGGTTTAGCACAGTGTTTGGAACATAGTAGGACTATTTAAGTATTTGTGAAATAAACAAATCAGTAGAGATGGAAAGAGCTGTCAGTTCTTAGAACTCTTAGGATATTAACTCTACTGGTTTTGCCTTATTCTCTGTCATGTGAGAGTAACTAACAATGCAGACTTGGCTTGTGAAAGGATGTAAACATTTACCCAAACACAGAGATTGTTCAGTTTTAATTGAGCATCTTAAATGTGCTAGGAACCAGTGAGAGCACAAACAAAAGCCATGCCCCTTACCATTTTCAGTGGTGCGTGTCTCACACATTGTGATTCTGCTTCTCCCACTCCATGAGCACATCAGGCCAAGTAAACAGGAGTGAGCCACAAAATCAAATTTCCTATCCCTTTTAAGACATAAATATATACTTGATCCCCCAAGCCTGTAGGCTACATCTGTAGCACTGGAGCATTTTTTCTTCATGGCGTTAGCACATCTGACAGCAATAAGCTTCTGGGTTAGACTGTAATTTAAAATCAAGTGGCTTGTTTTACCTATCCAGCACGAATAAACTATCAATGAAAAGTGTTTACGATGACCTTGGGAATACAAGCAAATATATCTTGATAAAAAAGCCCGGCTGGGGACGCATTTGTCTTGCCTGTATCAGCCCGTGCGTCTGGCGCTGGGCAGCAGGCTGGCAGAGGCGCGGTAGCTCCGGGCGCTTATGTAACAGAGCGCCCCAAGCAGCTCTGCTCGCTCACTGCCTCTAATTGGTACCCTGCTGCAGCTTCAAAGTTCGTTGACTTCGGGGGGAAGGCAGTTGGGCTTCGATTTAATTACCTTCCTCTGTAGCAGGCAATGGTAAGTCTCCTCTGCAGCGCACTGCGCAGGAGGAGGCAGCAGCAGCAGCAGCAGCAGCAGCAGCAGCAGCAGCAGCAGCAGCAGCAGCAGCAGCCGCAGCAGCCCAGGGCCCTCCTGGATGTGGAAGCCAGACAATTGGGCCTTAAATGCCCCCATGGGGAATGTGCCCCAAAGTGCTTCTGCAAGCACATGAACTGGACACGTTTCTGAAAATTATCAAGGTGAGCCCCAAGAGTGTAGGGCCACAAGGAAAGACAGGGGGCCCATTCCACCGCCTAATGGCTGGCCAGGCCCAGGGGCAGAATCCAGGGAGAAAGAAGGACCATGCTGGTAGCTTTCTAGGGCTTGCCAGAGGGCCTCAGAAGACTGTGTTGCTTGAAATGAAAAGACAAGTCCCGGTGGCTATTGTCGTACACGCATGCGCCAGCACGCAGGTTACAATGAGATGCTGCCATCACCTCCTGATTGCCTTCCCTGGCTGTCTTGGTGTTCAACAGGAGGAAATAAATTCTCAGACAAAGCTTAGGCCAAGGTAATATAGGAGTACTGAAATGTTATGCCAGTGAGAAACACCACATGAAGATGCATTTCATTCCTTCCTCCCAAAATGGTGTGAAAAGCACAAGGAAAGTCTGCTGTAACCTGTTGTGCCTTTGGAAAACCTTGAGATTGACCGAAGCTCATTTTCTAACTTTAGATAACATAGCGGGCATCTTTGAGAGCTGGCAGGAAGCATCACTAAAGGTCACATGCAGGAGAAAAGTGCCTCTGAATTTGTCAATGTCTGTCACAGGTGGGGAAAAAAAGGTAGCTAATGAGATGTTCCTAGTGGGGAATTCGCAACCTGGCTGACATTGGCAGTGACTTTTTTTTTTCTCCCTCGCTCCTTATTTTACACGCAGATGTTGAAATGGCTTTGGGAGCCTCTGTAAAGCTCATGCTTTTG
Source organism: Aselliscus stoliczkanus (assembly GCA_033961575.1). NCBI lineage: Eukaryota > Metazoa > Chordata > Mammalia > Chiroptera > Hipposideridae > Aselliscus > Aselliscus stoliczkanus. The sequence goes on from CM066727.1 coordinate 169,428,047, forward strand.
CCTCTGCTGTTTCCTAGAATCGTCTGGGGAGGAAATGAGGGCCTTTCACATACAGAGATGAATCTAGTTTAGAGCATTTTTTACTTGGTAAGTGAAGTTCCAGTAATTTAACAGGCCATTTTTTACTAGGCTTTCTGGCTTAAAAAAAAAAAATCATCACCAAGACCTGCTTTACAAAACAAATGCACAAACAAACAAACATGGATTGATGTCTGCTTTATCTGCCCTTCTTTTAAGGAACACCTTAGAAAAAGAAAAATTTCCAAATGTAGGCATATCCACCAAGATTCTACCTCTATCATTCTTTATAAAAATAGCATCCATTAATTTTTTTAAATTAGAAAAGTTAGGTCTAACGAAGAATATTTCAAAATTTGAGAAAAACTACAAAATGCCGCTATAATTGCACCACTCACAGATAACTATTTTTTCTAACCATGTACAGCTATTATTTTCTATAGGATCATGCCATACATGTAGCTAGCTTTTGTGTAGCTAGCTTTTTTTTTTTTGCCATTTAATATGATCTGAACTTTTTAAATCCTAATTTACTCTTTTACACATTGTTTTTTTATGTCAACAGCTCAATTATACTAGAATATACTAACATCTAATTTTCTGCATCTTCCTAATTTCCAAATAATATATTTAACTTACTTTTGTCTTATACTTTCTTGTTTTAGTGAACAAAGGAGTATCTAGTGTTTATGTGTTTTCTTATAGAAGAGAAGTAAATGATGTGAGTGAACAACAACAAAATTACAGAAAGCTTTTTGTTCTCTGCTTCAGCAGTTGAACGAAAATATAGGAATTTGATTTCTACTAACTCTGATTGCTGACTCAGGTGTTTATCTCCCTAAACTCTGAAAGGGTGTGTCTATATTTCCATTTAGAGTAGATTCCACATGCAGTGAAAATGCTGTGTACTTGAACTAGCTCCAGCTGCATGCACTGTCTTTAACAGAGAAAAACTACATGAAAGACACACAGACTTGCTATCCCATGCACATCCCACCGCTCCTCCCCCTCTGCCCTCAGACCTTGGCACAGATCATTTGTATGTACCCAATGTACTTTTTCTGTCTCAGTGATCCCACCTACAAGAGGAAATACACTTAGACTGCTTCATTATTAAAATATTCTAAATAACCCCCAAGATATGGAAGTGGGCACTGATATAGGCATCACTGCCTGGCAAAGAGTTTTGTTGAACTGATGAATTTTCAATATTCCTTTTAAGGGCATTAAAGGACAGACTTCATATGCTCCATGACAACCCAGTTCATAGAAATTAAGACTGAAAAAAATTAGCATTGCATTTGGAGTCTGGATGAGTTCCTCCTAAAACATTTTTTTTTTGGCCTCCCTAAAAATGCAGTTTCTAGAATAATCAGATATGCAACCCCTTAAAAAAGTACTCCTTTATTTTGTATTTGTGTTTCTTTCTATGTGACAATAAAAGCAAAAGAAAAATGACAACTTACTTTCATAGCAAACTGGATACATGTCCGTTCATCGACTTGATATGAGACACAAAGCATAAACAAACCAAGATAGGCCACTAAGCAGACCTGCAATGGAGAACACGGATGAAAGGATGTTATCGGGGCAAGTCGTGAATTCTAATGACATCAATCTCAGTGTCTTCCACCAGTAACATCCTTGTTATCAAGGTGTTCATTTCATTTACTTATCTTTATGTGCTATTTTTTCTCAGCTGTGGAACAGAGTTTTTTAAAAAAAAATAGTAAAATCAAATTATTTCAATCTAGCCTGTATTTATTAAGCCCTTTTTATGTGCCAGGTGCCATACAAGGCAGAGTATACAATAATGAATAAAAGTCCCTCAGTCTCAATAAGTGTATAGTCCAGTCCAGGCCAAGATAAGTACACACATTATTCTGAAGCAGGGCATTATATGTCAAATGCTATTCAGAGAAGTACAAAAAGAGGGAAAAATAACAATTGAGTTAGGCAATTAAAAAGACTTGACTAAAGGGCTGGCCAGGTGGTGCGGAGGTTAAGCACTGGCTTGGGAAGGCAGCGGCCCCGGTTCGGTCCCACATGTGAGGGCCAGTGACACTGCCCTAAAAAAAAAAAAAAAAAAAAAAAGACTTCACTGAAGAGGTGGATTTGAAATGGTCCAGGGATGATAATAATAATCATTGTCACTAACATTTACTGAATACAAGTACTTACTTGTGCTGGGGTTCTTCTAAAGGATTGTATGGATTTCTTCATATAATAATTACAAAACCTTATGAAGGAGGTGCTATTATGATCCTCATATCATCATCGAGGAAACAAGCAAAGCTATTATAGTAAGTACTGGAACCAACACTCAAACCAGGTCACTTGGGTGAAACAGCATGAGCAATAGCACAGAGGCAGGACTGCACAAATTTTGTGGAAAGAACAGCAAACATGTACCCAGAGCTGAAATAACAGAAGAGAGAGCGACCTAGGAAAAAAAAAAGCCAAAACATAGAGCTACCAGGAAAGATAGGTTGAAAATCTGGCACTGTAGGATTGATTTAGTGAATAGTGGAACTCTCTTGAAAATGTTTGAGCAGGGATGCCATGATTCAAGACTTTTTTTTTCAGGAAAAGGAGCAGTGGTGTTAGGTGGGTTGGCAGTGAGACTATCAGGATGTTGTTTTACTAATCTAAGCAAGATTAATATGTCAGATGTGACAAACCTCAGATGGTGGCAGGTGAAGTCAGAGAAAGCGGCAGAGAGGGAAAGGATAGCAAAAGCAGAGCCTGTACGTCTTGGCTATACCATGACTGAAGGGAGGACACTGGAGAGGGAGATAGAAATAGAAAGTGTTTCCAGGTCCTTGAGTGTCAACCATGAAAAGAGAGGGGATGTGCAGGGCCCAAAGGAGGCTCACAGGAGGAATGGGAACTCTGAGAGAAAAGACATTCCATTGATTCGTCATAACAGATTTTCCTTTTTGTGCATTGGAGGTTTTTAAGACAAGTTTAATCAAAACATATCTAGTCACACTCAATTTTGGAAACCTTAAAATGTTGCTAAGTTCTACTTTAAGATAGAAAACATAAGCAACAGTATTGCATTTTCTGATAAGCACAACTTCCCTAGAGATTGAGGTTGGAAAGGTGACTGAGTGAGAATCATCTAAGAAGCCATTAAATGACTTTTTGATAATATTCATAATTCCTACCCCTAGGGCCGGCTTCAAACCACAGACCATCCCTGCTAGGGTGGTAGAGCTGTTTAGTTACAAAACCAACATAGCATTTTAAGGTAACACCTCTATCCTATTCACTCCTTGATTTCAAAATCAATAAGTTGCTTGTACCCTCATGGGTTCCCAAGCTGAAAGTTGTTCAGGTTTCTATTGGGTCGTGAAGCCAAACACCAAGCCTTCTGTAGTGCGGGCTGTCTGCAGGGTTTTCCATCATTCCGACTAGCTGCATGGCTTAACAGCAGTAGATAACATTCCCAGTGGAGAGGTGCAGCCTTAAAGTGTGTGAGCATAGCAGGACTGAAGAGGTCTGGGTAGGAAACAAGGCAGGTGGGAGTACCCGCGGGGCAGCTTTTCAGTAGAAGACTGGCAGATTTGGAAATGATGAGACTGAAGTTTTTTGTGTGGTCCACAATGTGGCTGACATCTCCAATTCAGGGATGAAGTTCTTTCTCAAAACTCATTTTTTAAAAATATCTAATTGAAGTATAAGTTTGATAATGCCTGTAGGGGCTTCCTATATATTATCCCTTTAAGAATTTACAGAACTGAAACAATGGGAGAAAGAGCTCCTTTTTTGTGTGTATTGGGCACACACCAGATGGAGACTTCTGAAACCTGCTTCTATGGAGATTAAATCCCTAAATGTGTGCCTGTGCCCCCTTGTTATGTCTGTCTGCGGGTGCACGGGCCAGGCTCTCTCCCATGTAATTGTCTTTGTCCTTAGAGGCTGCTGAGCTGAAGTTGGCAATGGCCAAGACTTTCTTTGTCTTTATGAGAGACACCCTCCAATAATGAAGCCAGCATCTTAGAAATCTGACACTGTGCTCTGCTTGAACAAATTTTCCCACTTTAGTCATGTCAACTTCTTTGTAGCCTTGATTTAGGCTTGTTTCCAGTAAGAAGTTACACAGGAGCATAGGGTAAATCCTCTACCTCAGTGTAGAGGATTTCGCCTCATCGAACAACTGAACTTTTTTGAAGACATGCAATAGCCAGACCCTGTGCATGGCTCTGGAAATTGAGAGGTGAAAAGATAGTCTCAGCCTTTGAGGAGCTCTCAGTCAGCAGAGAAAGAGAGGAGAATGAAGTTACAGTACTGTATAAGTCCTAGGACCAGGTCTGCTGTAATACACAGAAAGGGCGATTAATCCAAGGAGGACTTAGAGAAACTCCCTGGAGGAAGGTGGCTTTTGAAGGATAAGAAGAAATTAGCTAGGAGAAGGATGTGAGGAAGAGTAGAGAAGGTACTAACAAGTACAAAAGCATGGAGAATGCAGAACTAACATTTGAGAACTCCTACAGCTCCACTGCAGGGTGTGAAAGAAGAAAAGGCAAAATATAAGCTTGCAGAGATGGATAGCAAGTAAGCCACAAAGGACTTTTATTTTATTTGAAGCAGGGGAAGGCTGTGATCAACTTTACCTTTTAGAATTGTCCTTCTGGCTGTGAACAATAGAGTGGGAAGGGAAGACCAGCTAAGAGGCTGTTCATCTATGGAGACATGGTGAGTGCCTGAGCTCAGGTAGCATTAGGGATAGAGCATGAGTGTGCTTGAGTGACAAGGAAGCAGAAAGCATAGGCCCTAAAGACTGACTAGATGTGAGGGCTGAAGAAGAGGGAGGGATTAAGAAAGTGCTAGCTACCTGGCTTGAGCTGCCAAGTGGATGGTGTTGGCATTTAATAGGACAGGAGATACATGAGGAGGGCCATAATGCGAGTGGAAAATGATGATGCCCACATAGACTCAAAGCTCAGGGGGCCTAGAGCTCAGGAAAGAGGACTGGGCTGGAGATAAGCATTTGTTAGTCACTGGCATATGTGAAACAATTGAAATCATCAGAGAACTGTGCCATCCAGAGTCTAGTGAAAACAGAAAAGGGCCAAGGAAGTTTTCCAGTTATGAAAAATCTTTGATTTTTTTTTGAACAGAAAGTATCTCAAATATACTTCTTATAATTTTGGTTGTACACCATGACATATCTAAATATTATGAAACTGATCATCTTTTTGGAGTTTTTTAAAGTTTCACTTCTAGATCTTTGCATGGGGTACTTGCTATAAAACCTGAATTAATTCAACATATTGTAATCTTAGCCTTCTGGTAGGGCTCAATGGGCTCTAGGAGGGAGTGTTTCATTTTCTTACCTATAGCTTTGCATGATAGAGCAATATGTCTTTATTAGAGGGTTTATGGGGGGGTTGAGTATAAGCACCTTCTTGAAAAGTCATATTTATTGAGTACTTAAAGCTGAAGGCTTTATGGCCATGGGGAGGAAACCAGATTTCTCAGGCCAGACTAAGGGTCTTGTTTCCTGAGCTGGCAGGGTGTGGATGACCAGAAAGACAGGGTGTTCTGACTTCCCAGGCAGGGAAAGGGGAGCTCATGTGAATGAGCAGTGAGACCCGCCAGGCCTATCCGGAACAACATTCCTGGATTCTGGGCCAGAGCTTCCATTAGATATGGTGAGGTAAGACACGTGGAACAGGAAAAAGGCAGTTACATAAGGTTTTCAAGAAGGCACTCTTCGAACCAGACACCCATACCCGGGACAGACAGGTGGTATCACTGAGCTCAAAGCCAAATATGAACTGGGTGGCACTGGGGAAACCAGTGCTAAAAGGGCCGCTAGCCTTTCAGAGCTTGCTAAGATTTAGTTCACGTACAGATAATCGTGTTGATAAGAAAAGCTTGAAATGATTTTTAATGGAGAAGAGAATAAGACAACCACCATCAGTTTAACTTATTTTTGGATGCATGTTTCTACAATTTCTTTAGTGTAAAGAGAAAACCTAAGTCCCCAATTCCACATTCTGACTATTCTTTTTCTGCTCAGAGTGAAGACTGAATTCTCTCTTGTGAGTTGGCAAGTTAAACAGAGTTGAAATGTTCTCTGAATGTTAAATCCATTTCTAGATGTCTGAGTCCTGAGTCTTGTCACACATTGTCTTTGTTTTTGTTATTTGGCCTATTGCACCTACAGTGGTGCCTTTTGAGGGTTGGTATTATGAATAAAAAGGTGAATTCTTGACCACTATGTTGGAGATTTACCTACATATTACTTTTCCTTATTTTTCCTTTTGGCATAGCTAGACGGTATCATCTTTAAACATTTTGTGAGAATGTGAATTACTGGTATTTACTTCTCTCTGTGTCATATGTATTTATATTCTGGTCTTGTGACATTGACACAACCTCCAATTTTTTTGTTTTCTCCTTTTTGTTGTCGACAGAGCTGCTTGACAGGGCTATCTGGGGAATACAACCTTCCCCTGTCAAATGCCTTTCAAGGTTTCCCTCCTCCTTCTATCGCCACCCTGTCATTTGTGTACCCGAAATGTGACTATTTCTGTATGTTAATCAACTTTTGTCTTTGCATTTGAAGTGCTTTAATTCAGTCAATATACTGACAAGATGAACTCCCTTCTCGTGCCTGCATAACCCATCGGTCAACAAGAGATAGAGCAGAACTGTAAGTGTTTTTCTGAATATTTCTTAACAGAATTTCTATGAATTTTCATCTATGTAATAGAATTTAAGCTAGACTATTAGAAATGATTTTCAACAAACAATTAAATACATTACAATCTGTCAACTGAATGCCATCTTACTCGGGACTGCTGATTAACACACAGTATGCCAGAGATTTAAACAACATACAAAAGAACGTTTCATGAGAATCTATTAAAGGATGTTTATTGGATCAAAATTTCAAAAGAATGGGAGAGAACAGTTTAGCATACCTTGAGCATTTATACTGGATTCTCATTGCCACTGTCTTATGGCAAGACAAAATCTAAACCAGTGGTTCAGAGTCACTTGAAGGGCTTGGTAAAACCTGGTCCTATCCCCAGAATCTCTGATCGAATAGGTCTGGGGTAGGGCTCTAGAATTTGCATTTCTAACAAATTCCTGGGTGATGCTGCTGGTCCTGCAGCCACACTTTGAGAACCACTAGTCTATGCTAAAAAAAAACTGTCTCCTAAATGCTGAAGCCTAGTGTGGGCTTTATCTGAATGGTTAGGGGTCTAGAGTGATACACTGACTAGTGGAGTTTCCCATGGAAGGGTTGTTTATTATAAGTAATAATGAGATGTAACAATAATAGTTTCCCTGTAAAGAAATGTAGTCTATGTTATTCTATTGTAGGAGTCCTTAAAATTGGGGGTGCCGTTTGTCTTCATTGCTATTTAAATGTGACCTCATTCCAGAGCCTGTAGCCTCCCTGTAACTGGTTGATGTTCGGGAAGCATCTCTAACTCATCAATGAGCATGATGTGGCGCTCTGCTACTGCTGACAGGCATTGCTCACTCCTGCTCCAAGCCAAGGCAAGGCAATCACCTCCAAAACTAGACCACTTCCACCTCTGCAGTGCTATGCTAGGAACTTTCTAACAACTGGCTGTAGGGGCAGGGGCTGATATCTGTACCATGGCTGATGTCAAGCCACCAATGTAAAGTCACTGAGCACAGAGTTGGGAAGAGGTGTGCACAATCAGCTTTCACAAACCCATCAGAGATGCTCTAGCACACCCCTGCCCCTCTACCACATTTTCTGCCTCCTCAGAGTCCCTTCTCTTACAGAAGCATCTGGTTACTAACTGGGGTTAGTTTGTAACCACCATAACCTCCCCTCTTATCCATACGGGGATACCTGCCAAAACCCTCAGTGGATGCCTGACACCACAGCAACTACCAAACACTATATATACTATGGTTTTTCCTAGACACACATGCCTATGATAAAGTTTAATTTGTAAATTAGGCAGAGATTAACAACAATAGCTAATAACACAGTAGAACAATTATAACCATATACCATAAAAAAGTTATGTGGATGTGGTATCTCTCTCTCTCTCTCTCAGAAAATAAGTACAAATTTCTTTTTTCTTCTTCATGGATAGAAGATTTGTCCTTACTGTAGATCTTAGCAACTTCAGCATACATTTTTTTTCTTTCCTTATTAAGCCAAGAACTTTTGCTTTTTCACTTTAAAGGAAACACTTTACAGCCTCTCTTTGGCGTATCCAAATTGCCAGCATCACTTTTGTGGTTTGGGGCCATTGTTAAGTAAAATAAGGGTTGCTTAAACAGAAGCAACGTGATACCGCGATAGTAGATCTGATCACAGAGACATCTACTAACAGGTGGGGAGCATATACAGTGTGAATACGCTGGACAAAGAGATGATTCACGTCCCAGGCGGAACGGAGCGGGACCTCATGAGAGTTCATCATTCTACTCAGAACGGTGCCCAATTTAAAACATAAATTGTTTATTTCTGGAATTTAATATTTTCAGACTGCTGTTGACCACAGGTAACTGAAACCACAGAAAGTGAAACTACAGATAAGGGGGGCTACTGTATATGCCAGGCATTAAAGTAGGCATTCTATGTAAATTATCCCACTTGGTTTTCATATAAGTCTTATGGGGGTAATTGCTATTATTAGCCCCATTTTATAGATCAGGTAACTAAGGCTCAGAAAGGTTTTATGCTCATGGCCACATAGCAAATACGGAACTGACAGCTGTACTTGTCAGAGTACGGTTCCCGGTTCTTAACCATTACATAGCCTGGCTGCCTCCCTGGTGGATTTTGACAGCACTATGAGTGAAGTGAGAACTGCTGAGATTTGGAGAACATTCCATCCTTTGCTCCCTCCTGCACTGAATAGCTTAGAGCACCACTCCTGAGTCAGTGTGTGAAAAACATAGTCTTCGAGATCCAAACAACTGTCCAAGTTGCAGAAAGGTGACACAGTCGTTGAGACTCAGTCTTGTCATGTAAAAAAATGGAGAAAATAATACTTAGCTTATAATGTGTTTTAAGGATCAAAAATAATGTGGCTGGCATTATAATTGGTATGATTTTTTCCATCTCATATGACCTCAAACTGTGCCAGTATAACACTCTGAAATTTGAGCTGAAATGAATATATGTGAATGTAGCCCTCTATTACATCTTAGAAATAATATCATTCTGTTCATTTAACAAGTATTCATTGTGCACCTACCACAATGTGCCAGGTATTCTTGGAGGCTCTGGAGATACAACAGTGAACAGAAAAGACAAAAATCACTACCTGGATAGGGTCAACGCTTTGAAGTTGAGAGGCAGACCATAGACAAATAAATAAGTAGCTATATGTAAGTTGTTGAGAAGAGCTATGGAGAACATAGCATTTATCACCATAACTTCTTTTTCCCACGAACGTGACATATACTAATTGGCAAAATGCAAATAATAAATCTTTAAAGTGATATACTCCCCCCAAAAAAATGAATTGGTTATACCCAGCAACCCCTTAGAAAAAGACGGTGGACTCATGATTATTTCTCATGAAAGCCTTGCTGGTTCTGTTATTTCAACAACATATCTCCACCATAAGTTATCTAAGATCTCACAGGCTCCATAAAAGATAGCATATACCTATCCCGGAGAAGGGGCAACAGAGGGTAACTATATAAAGTTTTACAGCAAAATGGGCCCATACCTAAAGGCAGAGACCAGGGCAGTGTATCTTAGCTCTGGATCTGACAGACCTGGTTCAAAATCCACCTTCACCACTTTAGCTTTTGGCCTTGGACAAGTTAACCTCTTCAAGCCTCAGTTTCATCATCAATGGGATGATAACAATAATGCCAACTTCATAAATTGCTGTGAAGATAGTATACGACAGCATATGTAAAGGACTTAGGATAGTATCAGCACATATGAAACAGTCAGTACATATTTGTCAAATAAATAAATGAATCCTTTCATTTAGTGATTTGGGCTATTTTGCTTTCATAACAAGGACCCTCTTTTCAAAAAACTTTCCAATAATGTTGACATAAATAGCTTGCAAACATGTTAAGAGTTATAAAAACTTCTTTTTTTAAATTTTTTTGCTTCTTTTTCTTTCTGCTACCAACCTATTTATTATCTACTGCTCAGGAAATTCCAATCTGGAAACCATGCCAAGCTGTTTGTGTTTCTCTGATTACACTATTGTGGTTTTACAAAGACAAGCATTTAATTTCTGGAAAAAAATGTTGTTCAGCTAAAAATATTTTCTGTCCAAAACAGATCCAAAATTAATATTACTTAAAAAAAAAGCATAATTGTTTCAGCCAAACTTAGTGCACAGATATTAGTTGGAAATTCCAAAAGTGATAGGCATGTAAATATGAAGATTCAAAATCAACCAAAGAGTTTATGGCAGAGTTGACCATCAAGTTGAAGGGGAAAACTGTAACTATCTCTAAACACTACAAATATTAATGTACAGCATTAAAATCCAGAACACTAATTATAATTTTGAAAAAAAACAAAACCATTTTTTCTTGGTTTTTATTAAACCAAGCTCAAAGTAGTAGCTTCTTTTCCACTACAAACAAAACTATGGCCAGCAACTTTTTATAGCTGGCAACTTCCGTAAAAAGCAGTGTGTTGTCTGGCCTATCACATATCAGAAAGATATTCAATTTACCTTAGGAATCTACAGCCTCAGACCTTCACTGTCTTACTCTTTGTGTTTTCATTATAGCAAAAAGTGCCAGTAGAGAGCTCTAGTACAGAAATACTCTCTTCACCCAAGAACTAAGTTCCACCTAGACCAGGAAGAGTTTGGGTTATGACATACATCCCTATATGTACATCCATATTTTTCTGTGGGGGTTAAAGAGAACAATTTGTAATACTTATTTTGCAAAGATGACCTAAGAGATTTAAAAAAAAACACCAACAACTGGTAGAGGTCTAGGTGAAAATTTCTCAGGGAAAATGTAATTCTAGATGTCCAATTCTGTCCCAGAAAATTATTTCTTTTCAGGGTCTTAAGAGAAAAGACACTTGCTCAACCACACCTAAGTTTAGCCCATCTATCATATCCACTCAATCTTTTTTCCCTTTTTATTATTATAATTGCCCCCCTTTCGCCTGAGGAATTGATACCTGACAGGTCTGTGTCTGAATTACAGTAAATCTATGGGGCTTTTCACATATGAATACTCAAAGACATTCAAAATGAACCAAAATAAATGACTTACATGCTCATTAATTAAACTGAAAAACAAAAGCAGGCCTATTGTTATGGAGAACTTTGATCTAGATCTTTTTGGAAAATAAATTGTAAAAATAAAATTTCTAAGAATTTATGAGGCAATTCTTAAGGAAATTATTGTTCATGTAATTGCCAGCAATGAGAGTAGATTCACCAGTTCTGTTGTGATAAAAGCTCTCTTTGGTTGGTAAAGAATTAAGGAGCATTTACATACCAGGCTGAAATCTTCTGTATGGTAGGATACATCCTTTCTAATTCAACGTGATGGATTTTATCATGATTTGAAACTATCTTATAACCAGAACTAGTCTTCCCTCAGTATTTATGAGGCACTGAACCCCAACAAATCCCATAATCTACAGATGCTCAAGTTCTTTTTATAAAATAGTATAGTATTTGAATATAGCCTACACGTATCCTCCCATTTACTTTAAATTACCTCTAGGTTACATATAACACCTAATACACCATAAATGCTAAATGCTATGTAAATAGTTTTATACTATATTGTTTAAGGAATACTGACAAAAAAGATCTGTACATGTTCAGTACAGATGCAATCATTATAGGCCTAATTACATAGTTCATATCAGGAACAACATAACATTTTTTTCAAATATTTTTGATATGCAGTTGGTTTAATCGGCAAATGCAGAACCCACAGATACGTATTTATATGTTATATATTATATATGTATATATGTATGTAACCCACAGATATATTGGGTTATCAGAAAAGTCATGACATATTTTTCCTATGTTTTTTATTGCAAAAATGTGTCATGATTTTCCGACAACCCAATATATTTATGTTATATATGTTATATATATATATGTTTTATATATATAAATATATATATATATATAAAACTTTTTTAAAGTGTTGCACTGTAATTTGCATTGCTGTATAGTTTGGCTAAATCTGTTGTACAAATACAGAAAGAGTAGGAAGGAAATGTGCTTGTTAAGTGACTACTATTTCTCAGCACACATTGTGCTTTGCAGATGTTCACTTGTATCTTGTATATTGCTTTATAGGACATTAGAAAATTATCCTGATGTAACTGATAAAAAGGAGTTGGAACTTGAGACCAGCAGCTTTATGAGGGTGTGTGAATCTTCCAAATCCTATAGATATGGTGTGCTTTCCTTGATTTTCCTGCCAAAGTAAGATTGGAAAAACCAGAGAGATCTGCAAGAGATGTGCCAACACAAAGTTGCTACCAATTCATAAGCTCCAAAACCTTGTTTGAAAATGATCGCAAATAGCTCATCATTTTAAATCAATGAATTTCACAACTGAGAATTTCACCAGCTCAGGAAACTGAGAGGAAAATCTGACAACTATCCTAGTGTATGACTTATAATGTTTCCGTTATAGGATCCCTTTGGTTTGGGTCTTACTTTAATACTATAACACAGATTTGTATATTCACATTAAGATTCATATTTTGCAGGAACTGCTGGGTATTTTTGCAATTATATCCTCAAAAGATGTGAATAAGCACAAACAGCAGAATTATGAATCAATAAAGTTGGTTGAGGATGAACACTGAGCTTAAGTCATTGGACACAAGTTGTGCCTTGGACCTAAAATGTCCTTTTACTTCTTTATCCTCTTGGTATAGTAATCCTCCTGCCAATATTTTGAATCCAGTAATATTCATTCTTTAAACCCTACTCAAGAATCGCCTCTACCCAGAAAGGCTACCTTTTATGCATTGCCCACTTTGTATACATGACCTCCTTTACTCCCTAAAACAATGCAATAAGTAAAACATACTACTCCATTCTACAGAAAATACTGACTCAGAGAGGTGAAGAAACTTGCAAATTGATCCAAAGGAGATTTTTTAAGTAGTAAGGTTTTATTTCTGCATTAATATTAAGGACTCAATGATATGCAACTCTCCTCCCTATAAAACACTTTGAGATGCTCTGAGCTTCTACAGGTAAAGAGATGGAACTAAGACCATGGCATAAAGGCAAGCCCTTTAAATGGCCACACCCTTACACGACTAGAAAATAATTAATCCCCTGACACTGAATGTCATCAAGAAAATTGTTCTGTCTTAGCTGATCAGGGGTGGAGGTTGTAAGGTTTTTCTACTATTTTTCTACTACTTGCACGGTCCTGGAACCTTTTAAGACGAGGAAGTAGAAAGTATCATGAAAGCAATCCTTGTGGAGGAAAAACCTGGTCTTTACAACAAATGTGTTGTAGGCGAGAGACAGGGAGGGTGAGGGAGATATAGAACAGAAAAGAGAGAGAAGGTAAACCTTTGTTTTTTAATTTTGAATTTTATTATTTTTTTTCAGTTACAGTTGACATTCAATATTATTTTGTAATAGTTAGAAAAGGTAAATCTTTGAATAAAGAAACGTCAAAAATATGAACCAACTGCAGTTTATAGATCTTATTGAGATCCTGATTTTGACAAACTATGAAGAAATATTCATGAGTTCATGGATGTTTGAACACAGATTTGGTCCTATTAAGAAACTATTAACTTGTTGGTTGGTACTTTGATTATTTTTCAGTCATCATCTTTTGACCTACATAGTGAAATATTTATGAATGAAATGATATAATATCTGGAATTTACTTCAAATAACCCAGTGTGTAGTGTGTGGGTATGGAGGGAGTATACAAGCATACAAATAAAGCAAGATTGATCATGAGTTAATAATTCTTGGATCTGGTTGATGAGAAAATGTTGTTCATTATACTACTTTATCGACGACTTTTGTGTGTGGTTGAAAATTTCCATAATAAATAGGTTAAGGGAAAAAAATAGCTCTTGGCTCATATACCACTGGGACACCTGGCAAGATAAACCACCTGGAAGGGTTACACCCTCCAATAGGCACACCAAACTATCATATATAAAGCCTCTTGGAAAACAAATTCACAAACCCATTATAGAAAACGTATGAAGAATCAATTCATTAGTGAAGGCCAGAATTCACAGGCATATAAGTGTGTGCACTCTTTTTTTCTCTCTCTCTCTCCCCTCCTCCTCCTCCTCCTCCTCCTCTCCCCTCCCCCCTCTCCTTCCCCCTCCCCCCTCTTTTCCTCTCCCTTCCTCCATCTCACCCTCCCTCCCTCTTCCTCTCTCTCTCAGAATTAAAGGCACATGCATTTCAAATAGAAACTATAAAAAAGTACATTCAAAATAATTAAAGACATAAAGGACAGAAATGAAAATTAAATAAAGAGCAGGGCACTTTAAAAAATACCAGGGATATATTTTTTTAAATCAAAAACAACAAAATAGAAGTTCTAAAAATAAACAATAAAGTCATTGGAATTAAAAACTCAATGGACAATAGGCAGAATAAACTCAACTGAAAAGGGGAACTGTGAACTAAAAGATAGATATGAGGAAATAACCCAAAATAAGCAGAGAAACAGAGAGATGAAACATAAAAGAGAAGTTAAGAAACAGGAAAGATATACTAAGTAGGAGATCCAGTCAAGTTGGTGGAGTAAGTGAAAGCTGTACTTGTCTCCTCTCATGACCACATTGAATCTACAACTAAACTACAGAATAACCGTCATTAAGAATCACCTGAAGTCTGGCTGAACAGAAGTCCTATAACTAAGGGCATACAGAAGAAGTCACGTGGAGACTGGTAGGAGGGGCAGGGATGTAGAACAGGCTGGTCTCACAGCCATGTGTAGCCCTTAAAAATTGGGAGGGCTATCTTGGCTGTGGAGGTCCTGCTGGGAGTGAGAGATCCCAGCCCTTGGTTCCAGTGATGGGGAGAGAAGTTCACATAACTTCTGGCTGTAAAAATCAGCAGAAATTGTGGCTGAGTGAGACAGAGGGCAGCTGGAGTCCCAGGCATTCCTCTTAAAGGGCCCGCGCATGAATTTATTTGCTGACAGACTCACTCACTATGACCTCCAGCTCTGGGGCAGCAGTACTAAAAGCAGCAGGGACATATGGAGAAGAACTGAATAGTCTGGCTGCAGGGCGAGGGCTGGAGGGGCAGCTGTCTCCTAAACAGAAATGATGGCAGAGGCCACTGTTCCTTTGTTGAGCCCTCCCCCATGCAGATGGAGGCAGGCACCATATTTCAGTCTCTATCAACCTAGCTAATACTATTCACACCACCCTTGTGATTCCCTGAAACTCTGCATCACCCAATATATGAGCTTTCTAGTGGCTTTTCCATACAAAAGGCTGTCTTGGCTCATGCCACAGACTTTCCTAAAATCTCTCAAAGGTTTGCAAACCCCAAACAAGCACATGCCCTGTACCTCTTGCTAAGCAGTCCCGTCTGTTACTAGTGATAGTCGGCCTCAGTTCACAGCTTAGCCTCTTCCAGGTACCTTCAAGCCAAACACAAGTGGCGACCAACTGCAGATCGCTTTTTGGGTCATGCCAGGTGGCCCAGACAGGGCACAGGCAGCAGCTGACCTTGGCCTACAACAGAGCCCCTCCCAAGAGGCCCCAGAACCAACACACCCAGTGGCTAGCTTCAGACCACACCAGAGCACCCAACCACCTACACAACAGATACAACCAAAGGGCAGACTGAGCAGGCACCAGAATCCTGCTAAAGTGAATCCTGCTCTGTAGAGTCAGCCCCTGAACAACAGCTCCTCCACTGTAGTCCCAGCCAGTCCTCACAATCAATCAGCCCAAGGGTCAATCCCTCCCACTGATGTGCAAACAGCAACCAAGGTTCAACTACAATAGGAGGGCACACACAACCCATACAAAGGACATACCTGCAGCATCTGTCTCAGGTGACCAGGGAGAATGTACCACTAGGCCCCACATAAGGCCACTCTACTAAGACTGAGAAACAGAGCAGCTCTACCTAATACATAGAAACAGAGAGGCAGCCAAAATGGGGAGACAAAGAAACATATCCCAAGTGAAAGAACAGATCAAAGCTCCAGAAAAAGAACTAAACAAAATAAAGATAAGCAATATACCAGATACAGAGATCAAAACACTGATTATAAGTATGCTCAATGATCTCAGTGAGAACTTCAACAGAGAGATATGAAACATAAAAATGCAAATAGGAAACACATAAAAAATAATAGTCAGAAATGAAGACTACATTAGAGAGAATAAACAGTAGATTAGATGAAGCAAAGGATCAAAACAGCAATTTGGAAGATAAGGTAGCAGAAAATACCCAATAAGAACAGCAAAAAGAAAAAAGAATCCAAAAAAATGAGGAGAGTTTAAGCAGCCTCCTGGGATAATATCAAGCATGGCAACATTTACATCATAGGGGTACCAGAAGGAGAAGAGAGAGAGCAAAGAATTAAAAAGCCAGTTGAAGAAACAATGACAGAAAACTTCCCTAATTTGTCAAAAGAAATAGATATACAAGCCCAAGAAGTGCAGACAGTCCCAAACAGATAAACCCAAAGAGGCCAACACCAAGACACATCATAATTAAAATGCTGGAGGTTAAAAACAAAGAAAGAATCTTAAAAGCCGCAAGCAAAAAGAAGTTAGCTACCTACAAGGGGGCTCCCATAAGACTGTCAGCTTATTTCTCAACAGAAACCTTGCAGGCAAGAAGGGAGTGGCAGGCAATATTCCAAGTGATGAAAAGCAATGACATACAACCAAGATTACTCTACCCAGCAAACCTATCATTAGAATTGAAGGACAGATAAGGAGCTTCCCAGACAAGAAAAAGCTGAAGGAGTTCATCACCACCAAACCAATATTACAAGGACTATTACAGGGACTTCTTTAAGATGGGAGGGGTTTAAGGATGGAGAAAGGGGAAGGGATTAAGAAGTACAAATTGGTTGTTACACAGTAGTCATGGGAATATAAGGTATAGCATAAGGAATATAGTCAATAATTTTGTAATAACTAGGTATGGTGTCAGATAGGTACTAGATCTATCAGGGTGATAGATGGGAATGGGGTTGGGGTCAGGGTGAAAAAGGTGAAGGTATTAAGAAATACAAATTGGTAGTTAATACAATATGGGGAATATAATCAACAATGTTGTAAAGATCATGTAAGGTGCCAGATGAGCACTGGGCTTCTCAGGGGGATCACTTCATAGACTGTGTAGATGCCTGACCAAACGCCTACACCTAAAGCTGAAGTATAATAGTATGGAATGTCAACTGTAACTAAATATATAGGTATATATAGTCATGAGATGTGGAGTGCAACACAGGGAAGATAGTCAATGGTATTGTAACAGAAGGGTAAGATGTTAGAGGGGTAGTAGCTCGGGGGGTGGGTTATCATTTTTTTATGAGGGGTGTCAATGTCTAACTATTACATTGCTTTATACACCTGAAACTAATAAAACAAACAAATAAACACAGTATAACAAAATATTAAAACTTGATGAACCTAGGAATAAGTAGGATGTTGTTTTATTATTTTCTATATGCTACTGTAGACTTAGAAATTTTCATAATTAAAAACTAGAACTGCCTATACTTATTCAAACCCAAACAAAAATGAAAATAAAAATCATAACTCAAAGTTTTTGGAAAACGGCTTCAAATTGGCAGAACCAGGAGTCTACCCATATTTGTTTTATTCCAAATCTGGAGCTCCTCCTACAATTTCAGATACCCTCTCCTTGCCTTTTCCGATCCTCCCCAGGCAAGGTGAATCACACCCTCCACTGTGCTACCTTCTTCAGGGTGCCACCTTAACACTTTGTTTTGTAAACTGTATTATAGTTATTTGTAGGTGTGTGTCCTCACCCAGGCACTGAGCTCCTGGGGCACAGTACCTGGCATACAGAAAGACAAAGGAAGACTGGTTAAGATGTGAAAAGTTTCTGTCTTACTAGTAAGTACCCTTTCTTTTATAGAGTTCTGTTCTGTTGTTTATCAACCACTAACTCACTTTTGTGGTGATTTATCAGAAATTAGTTGCCAATAAGTTCCATAAATACCTACTTTGAAAAATAATTCATTTTCAAAGAATGTAAGAGAAACAAAGATTGTGTTCCAGCATTTCTCATGAATCAACAGTAGGGGTATAATTGCTACATATTTGTGGGGGGAAAAAACAACCTATAGTTCATTTGTTTCACTTGGGGATTGTTCAAGTTCTCTGAAGGGAAAGGAATTTCATAAATGTGGAATTAGGCTACTCCAGAGGTATAGTTATAAGATGGATTTTATTACTGAGGCATAATTAAGTAGGTTCTCAAATTAGGTCCCACTTTAGAAATGATTGCAGAGATAATTCTACATTAATACCCCTGGGTTCATATATCTGAATTTCTACAATAAATAAAAACTTATGAAATAGTACAGTATAACAGTATAATGAAGTTATACAGTAAATCAATATAAATTCAATTATATAACATTGCAACAGAAGTGAAAATGAGAGAACCATCCTGTTCAACCTTTACAAAATATTATCAAGTGGCTTTTCTAATTGAGAGCTCTTTTTACAAAAAACAAAAACAAAAACAAAAAACAAGCAACAAAAACCAGGATATAACAGAACATTAAGTAATATATATTACTTCTTTGAAAAGTGTTTTGTTCTTTCCAACATGAGGAGGTAGGTCAGTGTCCCCAAGCAGCCTGCAGTCTCTCCAGCATTTCCCTTCTTCCCTTCCCTGGCAACATGGGTTAGCGAGACACTGAGCTTTTTGTGATGTGTGTGTGAGGACAGGGAGAAGGGGAATGAGGCTTCAGGGAGGTCTCGAGGTGGAAAAATTTGTGACGCACTTGATTCAGTGACTGAGAATTATTTTCAAGGGTTCTATAATACAATAGTTACGGTCACCTATGTTCATGTTTTAAATTACATCTGGTCTCAAAACCCCTAACTCAGATCCAAACCCTTTAATAGGGGATCCCAAACTGTTTGTTCATGAAAAGATGATGAGACGCAGCCAACTTGTGTGGGTTTGATCCTTCTGTTCAGAATCTGACTAGCTGAGAGCACGAGGGAAATCAACTTATTGAACATGTAACTAACATGCAAACTCAAATGCTCGAATTCTGTCTTTCAGCTGTATGCAGTCAGGGAGAAATGAAATGATGTTTCGTTGATCATAATGTGTTCACCTTACGGAGTCCTCGTTTGTCCTTTCACTGCCTTGGATGCTCCACCCTTGCACTGAGGTGGGCATCCATCGTCATCCTGCGTTCTTCTCCCTAATCTAGCAGCACCCTCCAACCTCCAGCAGAAGTGATGAAGACTGAAATGCTATTTCCCTTATCTTGTAAAGGGCCTCCTTCATAGCTTTTCTGGCACAGCTAAATGTGAGATAAAGCTCAGCCTGAGCCTAATGGCCTGATATGTGTGCCACACCTGATACTTTAGAAGGAAGCTGGTAAGTGTTTTGTTTTGTTCTGTTTGCCCTAGTAATAAAGCTAAAACTCTCTCTCTAGTCAGGGTCTAGTTAACACATTTGCAATTCCCCCTCTTTTCTGGTCGCTTGTCATTATCTTCCACCCAAGAGAAGGGCCTTGATAATAACCTATCTTAAAGGGGGCTTTAATGGCTCGTTACAATGAATGCTGAATCAAACACTTTCTGAACAATGGCTGAGTGCGGATGCCACTAAAACAGCATCCTCCAGGTTTTTTGCAGCCTCGCCCAGCCCCACAGCACTTCCAGCCAGGGGCGGGGAGTTGCTCATTTTTCTGCAACAACAGAAGCAGGCTCCAACACCGCTTCAGCAGAATCTGAGAATCTTATTCAGAAACAAACCCTTTGCTTTCTAATGTCCAGTCACTTCCTGGTCTTTTGCCAACACCCAGGAAACATGGCACGGAAGCACATTCATGACTGGGTTAGGCAGGGGATATGGCTGTAGCAACATTAAATCAAAGAGCCTCAGCTTTCAATATGCTCAACAGTCAAACCAGAGATATTATAGGATGCCTCTGGAATGATGACCATGCCTTTGTTTGCTACACAGGATGGAACAGGGATTGAACCAACTGTTGAAAGAGGCATATTAGGCAGGTCTAGTCAATCTTACCTTGTCTTCCCCTCTGGAATAGTCCGGGTGTATGCAGCACTTGATAGAGGAAAGTAAAGCCCAGCTCAGGATTTCTAAGCCGGACAAACAGGGTTCCATGAGGAGCCTTTGAAGGCTTGTCAAAGAGGGGATCTACCAAGGAGATGCAGGCTCCCACTAGAGGCTGTTATATCATGAGGCCCAAGGTGGAAACACCCTAGGGTTTCATTCTGACCTATCCCACAGAACAAAGAGTGTGAATCTGATTTTCAGAATCATCATCAAAATTGAAAACAACACTGGCTTC
This sequence comes from Aselliscus stoliczkanus, assembly GCA_033961575.1. Classification (NCBI taxonomy): domain Eukaryota; kingdom Metazoa; phylum Chordata; class Mammalia; order Chiroptera; family Hipposideridae; genus Aselliscus; species Aselliscus stoliczkanus. The sequence continues at coordinate 169,448,564 of CM066727.1, forward strand.
CCTTGAGTTCTAGAAACATCAAGCATGAGATCACTGCCCCTCAGAGGCCACAGTGCTCATCTAATTGCTGAAAATTTGAGCATCCCCCAACTGCACCACTCTGCCAACCACCCTCATTTTCTTGCCTAGGAAACCAAGGTGTCATTTAGCTAGAACCTGAGAGCAAAACACTCCTGGTGCAGTAAAGGAGGGCAGAGATTTACTAACTAGTGGTTCCTGAGCCTTAGGAGCTAATGCAGTAAAGGAAATGCCTAGGCTACCCTTAGAATTGTACTCACTAGCTGAATCTACTGGATCTTATTTTTATAGAAATTTGACAAAAGCAGCAATCTGTAAATGCAATAAAAACAACCTCCACCATATGTTTCACTACTGGCATGAACACAGAGCCACACCACCACATTTCATCACCACATTTCTGTTTACTGGCTCAGAATTCTCATCAGAAACATTCAGACTTCTAGATGTTCCCTGAAAGCCATAGGGCCTTTGTAAAATAAGCTGAGAAATGCTGAGGTGGTCGTATGAGTTCAGATCGCTCCCTGAAAGTGCTATGGACTAGTGTCCCCCCAAATTCATATGTTTAAGCCCTAACCCACAATGTGACTAAATTTGGAGGTAAGACTTTTAGGAGGTAATTAAGGTCAAATGAGGTCATAGGGGTGGGGTCCTAATGTGACAGGAGTGATTGCCTTATAAGAAGGAGAAGAGAGAGAAATCTGTCCCTTTTTCCAGACACATACACCAAGGAAAGACCATGTAAGCACATCTGAGAAAGGGGCCATCTGCAAACCAGGAAAAAAGCCCTCACCAGAACTTGACCATAGTGGGGCAGACTAAGACAGAAAGAAAAATATATTTGGGGTATTGCCAAATGTGCAGGTATACATACATGAATTTTAAAATTAGCCAGGGTGATTGAGAGAGCTGCCTCACTCAGGCATCTGACAGTTGCTCCTGCCAAGTTTTATCTCAATACATTAAGATCTGAGGTAGCATTCAAACTATCTGAAAGATGTGCCTCTGAAAAAGGCTTTTATATAGTTTATGATTTAAATACTTTTTCCAACATCCATTTTAAAAAAAATTCAGCTTATAAACTCATTGTAATAAACCTGGGCTTTAACATTCACAGCAAGTAAAAACTATAGGGTTAAAATCCATCATGAGGTCCCGTCTAGCTCTAGATTTTGATGGACTCTTTTGATCAGCATTTCTCTAGTTTGCCAGGATCTGGGCCCTAAAAATGAACTGTATTTTGCAACGCAATGATATCAAATTAAAGTTTAATAACTAGATTCCATTCCTATCCTACAGCAACATAGAAATATGCAACTGAGCTCTTCACATACCCTTGTGGGTAACCTTTAATGCTGATACTAACCCTTCAAGGTGAAACACAGGCAAGTGGACCCAGTTATAGAATACTCTTCATACAAATGTAACAGAAAAGGCTAAAGGCAAGAAAAGTCTAGAGAACATCTATTTCCTCACAACAAATTTGAAGCAGACCTCATATTGGCAATCTATGAAACTGTTAGACCAGGTATTAGGGAAACCTATACCACTGCTTTCCTTGCAGAAGGAAGACATCCACTTTCAGCTATGTCAATCCTAATTTGTTCTAATTTATTTTAGTTGCGGTAATGTACAACAAGTCAAATGACCTTCTTTTTTTTAATGCAGCAGATATTTTATAACATGAAATAAACATCTCTGTAATGCTAAGCTAATGTGTTCTGAATATTTCTGGAACCCAGCAGCTGAGAAGAAAGTAATAATAGCATATTCCTTATAATTATCTCAGAGTTCTTTTAAATGTTAACAATAAACTTAAATTTGCCTGCAAACCATAGTTTAAAAATGGCTTTCACAAATTCAAACAGCAGTTCTGATAATGGCAAGTATGGAATACATAGAGTTCAATTCAACACTTATCAGGTACCCATTACATGTCGGGAGATACATGGCAGCCCCATGTACATATAATATACTTAAAGAGAATAAATTTCTCTATTTTTTATTACCCCCCAAATTCTATACATTAGTATTTCTATCATAAAAAAATAAAACCAAATGATGACTGAAATCTCGAAACTTTCCAGAGATTAGTTTTCTGAGTTGAATATATCCACATTACAGGATTGAAAATATCAGGACCTGCCCATTCTCCTTATTTTAAAAGAGAAGGGAGATTCAGGGATAACTTCTTCATTATATAATCACTCTTTTGGCATTTGTGTATCTGGTTTAATATAAGGCTAGTAGTAGAAGTGAAAATACATTTTTCCTAATATTCTGAGCATCAGTGATTTTGTTCAATAATTAGCCTTCCTTATTCTTTATTCTGTATTCCTAAAATTATTTCAGGAAACATGTTACCAAATTCTTGACTATTCCCTTTTATTTTCATATACTTAAAATTAATTATTTGCCCAATTAATTCAATTACATTCCATTTTTATACTTGCTAGGAGAACTTCATGTACTTATCAGACAATTTCCTTACCCTTATTTATTATAATAAATTGAGTTAGGCCATGTAATTATCACTCCTCAGCTCCTAACAATCCTGTGACAGTTCCTATAATAAAAATTATTTCCCAGAGGTACCACAGGTGCAAGCAACATTAGATTTTGGAAGCATATTAAAGTCCCAAGATAAAAAGTAATGTATTACCATGCAATGAATTCCTAAAAATACAATTCCAGATTAAGTTTCTCAAATATCAATATACTTGTATAGGAAATTGACACCACTGTTAGCTTCTTGACTTGTTTTAGGGTCTATCCAAAACCCCAATGCCAAACTTTCCTCACTTCCAGTTTCTCTTTATAATCATGATCAAATCATTTAGTTAAATCAACATTCTCTTTGTTTCTCTACTTATAAATTATGGATAATAACAATATCTGTCTTTACTTGCCATATGTCATATATTCACTTGTGAATTTCAGGGTATATTCTGTTTTAAAATAAATAACCACCCAATATTCCCTCCCATTAAGTCAAATTAAAAATAGACTTTTAAGATCTGAATACACCTGCATTTTCAATTCCTTTGAGTAAGTTAACATATGAAAAATGTTATTGAAATTCTTGACAGGGCTCTTAATCATGACAGATTCATATGATGAGTTTTATGAATGACATTAAGGAAATATTCTTCCTTTCCTAAACCTTCTAATGTGATTAATGTGGTATATTTCAAAGGATTTTTATTACAGATGGGTGAGGCATGGAAGTACTGGAGCGAGAGTGAAGAAAGCTAAAAACCACAACAAGGTAAAGAAACTCCCATTTTACACGGGAATATTTCTTACAAGGGCCAAGAGACTAACAAATACTAAGCATCCCCATTGGGGATGAGAGGCGAGTTTGCTCTTAAATTTACTTTAGAGTAGAGATGCCAACATAAATAAATCACTGTAAGTGAAATGCTTTGAAAGGTAGATGGGCTTTAAAAATAATTGTGTAGGTGAAGTTTTCTAATCAGAAGTTTTCATTGCCATCAGATATAGTAAGGGCACGTATCAATCAGGATCTCTGGAGATTGCCTGATATATATTAATAATTCATTATTTTTAAACCTATACCTAGCACAGTGGACACCCCCAACAAATGTTACTGAATGAAGAAAAGTAAGCCAAAGTTCAAACATATTACCCTTCACTTAACCCAAAATTGTATTCATTTGAGTAAGAAATAAGTAAAGACCTCAAAGTTCTTTGATTCCTTCAATCCATATGCACTTGTTCATCAGTAAGAATTCTGGAATGACGAGCAACCTTGTATGCCTATTTGACCCAGCTACTCATGCAGAGCAAATTTCTATTACCTAGGATCTCCTGCCCCAGCCAAGTTTATCCTCAAACACCCTGTTTCACTTTGTATTGTAGTTGTGGTGTGATGTGCAACCCTCAAGTCATTTATAAAGAATTTTGAGAAATGAATATCACTTTTACACATTACTTAGTCTCTGTAGTGGCTCCATTCTACTCTTTTTTCTTTACAGGAACCCTTTGTAACTAAAGTAAAAAGACTTCAGTCATTTTGCTGATGAAGAGTGAGGGGAGTCATATTTATGGATAGGCAAGAAATAACCTATTTGTTTTCCTAAAATTCCACTGGATATAAATCTGTGATCACAGATCACCAAGGGCTTCTTCAGTCTATAACCAGAAGTTCACTGAATATTCAACAAGTCACCCATACATTGGTCAACAAGAAGTCACGTCAGTGGGTTTGACCATATATCCAGGTTCTATTATGGGAATGGTGATGCCTACATCCTAAGGTAACAGGATAGTAACCTTTGTAAAATGAATAAGTACCATGTGGTAATAGGCAACCGTATAAAGGGAAATAGAAGAGTAAAGCATGCAAAGCTGTTGATGGGGTGGGTGCATCAGTCTGGGGACCCTGCTTGAATTCAGCCTAAATTCTGAAAGCAGGTCTGACTCTGCCCCAGCCCAGGGACTGAGCCTGTACTGCTTTGGTCTAGCAGGTCTCCTCAAGGGCAAACATTTCAGTATTCCCTGGGGGATATACCAGACCAGGATCACCCCATATTTCTAGGCAAAATGACCCTGAGGGGATCCCTTTCTTCCAAGTTAATTTTTATAAACCTCCAGAGAGATTCAGAAAGTACTGCAACTAACCTAATACCACTGAGATTGCTAATAGTAACTTGGCTGAGAGCAGAAAAGGTGAGATACCTTGATATCTCCTTCAGGGTTCAAACTGGTCTGGGAAATGCAGCAAGTCCAAAATGACTGTTCTACAACACTAGAAATAAGCTTCTCATTTGAAGAGCACCACTACTGATGACTGCTTTGCTAATCACTAATAAAAAGAGCTAACTCACTGAATGCTTACTATTAGAACATGTCTTACTGTATGTAATCCTCAGGACAACCCTGAGGAGGTAGGAATTATTATTACCATTCTGATTTCATCAATAAAGAAATGGAAACCTAGAGAAATGGTTAAGTAACCTCCCCAAAGTTATTCAGCGAACAATGGCCAGGCTGGGGCTCAACACCAAGAGCAGTGTTTGCATTTCTGTACTTCATCATCCTGCCTCCCTGTCTTTTCCCTTCCCTGAAAGCCTGGAAGAGTGCCCCAGGACCAACCACAGACAGAGACGTGAGGACAACAAGCACGGTGTCTGTGGGTGGCAGCAACAGTTGCCTGCAGCTCTGGCCCAGCAGGAATGAAAGTGTGTCCTCACCTGGCTCCTGAGGGACCCTCCGCACTCATCTCAGGGCATCTGCACTATCTTGTCTATGCTACGTATGTTCTCATTGAAAGAAAACTTACGATTACAGATATCATCAGTACAGATTTTATCACTACAAGCAAACTTCAAGTGGATCCTAGGTTATGAACAAGAAAACTAGAAAGAAGAGAAACCTGCTCTTCCTACTGCACCCAGGCAGCTTTCATGGGATGCTCCTAACAGGAGCTCATGAAATTTCAGATTGCACAATTTGAATACCATGCCTTCGTCGACTCTGAGAAAAAAAAAATTCTTCAATTTGCTTTTTTTGGTACTGGGCTTTTAAAAGTTGAAATAAAAGAAAGATAGGAAAACACATTCACAAATAATGTTCAAAACCACTGAATGAAGGAGCTGTGTTCTTTTTTTTCTTTTAATTCGACTTGCCTTAAAAGACAGACATTTTTTTCCCCTCTAATATCTTGACAGACATTGAGGTGACTAAAATACCCAATATATCTTAGTGAAAAGCTATTTTTAAAATCACTTGATTTAGAAAACTCCAATCATGATAATTTCATGGGAATTCTTAGTACACAAATTAAAAGTTTTAAATTACTCTGCAAGAATGTGTGAGCTCAAATAATCTTAATTACAAAATACCCTGCCTCGATGAATATTTATCAGGTGTTTTTAACATCTGCCCTGACATCAAATTATTTTGAGGGTTGTTTTATGAATTCTATTCTATGGTCAGTAACAGCAGTACTGATGCAATATGAGCTGAGGAGCCTGAGTGCCCATTCTAGTCCTGCCGAACCCCACCACTTTTAATCTCTAGGCTTTAGGCATATCATTTAATTTCTCTTAACCTGTTTCCTCACGTCCAAAAAGGAAAAACAGTTCCCACCTCAACGTGTTGTTTCATGGATCATATGAGGTTTTTGTCACCCACAAGGTGCTATGATACAGCATAATATTAAAACTACAAACCATGTGTGAGGCAGTGTGGCTCAAGGAAGAAAATGCCCGCATAGTCTGGTGCAAAAAGGAATTGAACTGGCTAATTTGCCAACTTGACCCTGGATGAGTCCGCCCTTGGTTCTCTCATTTGAGAAATGGAATACCAACCTTCCCATCAGGGTGGTGTGGGGAATTAGAAATAGTGTACAGCAGGACTCTAGCAGGACGGCATATAGTAGGTGCTCAACAAATGGCCCCCATTTCACATCAAAGAATCTATTTAATTAAGCCAAGTATGCTGTGTGTCTCAGCACTCACAACAGCTGAGCAGTGTTCTGCTTAGAACAACAGTACATCCATTCGAACAGTCCCAAATGTACCTCTGCCACCGCCTGCGTTTATCCTACTTGAGACTCTGGTGAATTAAGACTTTGCTTGCTGTTTTGTGCATTTTCTGCCTTCGACCATTACTTTATAAAACTTACTAATGGAACCTCACATGTACAAAAATAAAATTAATACTACCCAAGGGGGCCACTCCACGTACAGGATTTTTCCTAACCTACTTTTACTAAGATGAACGAACGACGTCACTGTTTGGTACTTATTTAAAGACAAGGGAGGGGCCCGGGGAACAGGATAAGGAAAAAGCCAAAGTGAATCTGCTGTTGTTACGGAGGCTGTTCAATTGGACCAAAATCAGCCTTTGACTGGCCTCCCCCAGCTCCAGCGCGTTCGAGGCAGGCCCGTTGGAGGCGTTCAGAGCAACAAACAGGACAGGGGGCGCGACTCCTCCGGCGCCCAGCCTGCCCCCCCGGGCAAAGCCCCAGTGTGGCAGGCATCCGTCCCCAAGCAGAGCGCGAGTTAGAGCAGTGGAGCTGGGGAAGGGCGCATGCAGCTGGGTTAGTCGTAACTCGACCATGCGGCTTTGCATTCCTGTTCGGCACCCGCGCTAGGCAAAACAGACTTGATGCTTACAAGGATCCCAGCCCAAAATGGAGTGTCTCTGACTAGCAGGGAGGAGCTGATGCTCGCCATGAGAAAGCCCACCACGGTCACGGCGATGCCCAGGGCCAGCTGCAGCAGGGCGAGCAGCAGCGGGAACCGGCAGCCACAGCACGCCCGGGCCTCCTCCTCCCCGCTCTCCTTGGGGGCCCCCTTGCCCTTCTTCGGCCCCATGTCGTCGGGCCCGGCAGCGTCGGCGGCCGACTGCCCCCCCTGCCTCCGCTGGCCGCGGGGCAGCTTGTCCTTGCCCATGGCGGCTGCGTGGGTGGGTGCGCGTGCCGCGCGCTGGGCCCCGAGGGCGGCGCTGGGCGGGGTGAGCCTGCCCTGGTATTCGAATTACGGAGACTGAACAAATATGGAAAACATTTGGAGCCGACTCGCCGAGCCTCCAAAGGCCACAGGGAGTCCGCAGCGGAGGGGGAGCCGAGGGGGGTCGCTAACTGCCAACGCGCTGGGACACACTGCCTTCTGGGCCCCCGGGCAGGGTTTGCCAGTCGCCCGCGAGAGCCGGGGCGGGTCCCTTGGCGCCTCTTAAATCCTGTGCATTTTAGACAGGGTGTGGTGTGTGGCGTGCTGTCCTCACTCCAAAGCCCAGGGTTTTTTGTTTTTGTTTTTGTTTTCTGATAGGTGCGACGCAAGGTGATGAATGTTTAAATCATTTCAGTTTAATTAATACACAGTTAATCCAAAATAGGCACTGCTGGGCTCCAAGCTGTGGAGTCCTTTCCAGAAGCTAAATTGTATATTTTCCCACAAAGGCATAGGCTCTTCTCTTTATCTTTAACATTTGCAACCCAGCTGACAAATAAAGGTATTTTTCCCATTTAGGTATTTGCTTTTGAAATAACTATTTATAGAGATGCTGGGCTAATTGTGGGATCTCTCACATGTATTCGTTTTTTAAAGCTCTTTTTAATAGTTCATATGGAGTCCCCACCCAGTCTTCACTAATCTCTGCAACAGTGCGTAGGGAGATTATTATGCATCTAGGACTTTGACAATTTCACTTAGTCCACTTTTGAGATACTTTTAAAGCACCTTTTAAAGTGTGCAAGAATATAAGGATGTTAAAGAGAGATTTGGTCACTGACCAAAGTCACAGAACAAATCAATAAAACTGACTATTCTTATCTCCACATACTTCTCCTCAGTAGCACTTAAAGCATATTTCAGTGAAACCACTAAAAATGTTCCCTTCACTTTGGAGTATTTATATCTACTTTGGTATGGTCATTTTAACATTCAGAAAGCTGTATTAAAAAATAAAATGATGTTGCCAAGATGATAGAACTGATAAAGCCTACTCCTAGTTTGTTCGCTCTCTGCTAATTTAAAGGCATCTAACTCCCTGCTCTGTTTCCTCAGAATTATACACAAATTCTCACCTGTTCTCCTTGTCAACACCCAACTCCGCACAAGGTACCTTTGAATGTATAAAATATATTCTTACTTATTTTATGAATATCAGTGTTTTCCTTCTACCTTTCTCCTGGATCAGTGAGAAAAATATGGTCCATGGAACAAATGGTGTAGCTGCAAAAGCAGAATCCAAGCCGCGCATCCCAGTGTTCCACCTAGAAGCAGTAGAAGCAGCCCTCAGTCTCACCAGAGTTATAGAAGGGCTGGGATCAAGTCATTGTCAGCTTTGGGGCCATTGCATCATTAGGATTTCTAGGGAGAATAGACAAAAACTGGTGTTACCGTAGGAAAGCACTTGACTGGAGCCTAAGAACAACCCAAATGACAACAGAACAATACTTGATTTTTCTATGTAAATATAGTAAACGTTTTTAGGGAGCTAAATGTTCCCAGGAATTATTTGTTGGTCTGAATAATATAACTACCAATTACTGAATATCTATTCTGCAACAAGCACATGCTACATGCTTTACATACTTTATTGTTACTCCTCACAACCACATTATAATTATAGTTTCCACTTTTAAAGGTGAAAAAAATGAGTATCAGAATTATTAAATAGCCATATTATTAAACCACTAGACTAGTTATGGATCAAGGTCAGGGGAACCAAATGTAATCTTGTGTGGATCACCCGTTTTATTAATTACTTCCTACAGGCAAACAAGTTAGTGGACTGTTTTTTATTTTAAACAATTTAATGATCATGGGTAGTTTTTATCTATTACAGAATTAGCTATTAGCCTTGAACCTACAGCTACCTGAGAACTTTACAAAAATATCTTAATTCACCACCATAATGTATACAATAGTCAGTGGAGACCATTATTACAATTATAAATTTATAACTAGATACAGGCTGTATTTGCTGACCATATTGCTGGGCTGCCACTTAGTTAAGAAGAAAATATCCCTAGCCTTTTCTTCAAAACCTTAAATTAGATGTACATTAGAATAGTTAAACAAAATAATAGGATGTTCCTGTAAGTTTGTCTTCTAAGTTTCAGAACTAGTGAGGCTTATGGTTGCAAACAGTTGTACATAAATTCTTATAATAAAGGCTTCCTTTTAATTGCCTGAGACAAGTTACAAATCAAACTTATAGCAATGAACAACAGCCCAGATAAATTGTAATCCTTCTAGTGTGATTACAACTGCCAGCTTCAATTTTCAGCTCCCAGGGAAGAAGGCAATAGTATAGGGAGCCTTACATCTGCTCAAATTCCCAACTGCTGGCTTGAATCTGCGCCTGAGGGGGCCCCAGTCTTCGGCAATACCCTGAGATGATAGTGATGAGGACAGTATTTTCACATAATTGCTGTAGGGAAGTAGAAGCAAGAACAGGGTGAGAAAAGTTGTCAAAAGGTTAGTGATAGAGAGTAATCAGGGCTAAAATGGGACGAGAGGTCCCTAAGGATACAACAAGGAAAGCTCTTACTTTAATATTTTTTTTCTACTAAGAAAAATCACCATTTCCAGCTCATCACATAGTTTAACAGACGAACAGGGTTTTTTTTCATAAATTTTAATGTCTCTGTTTTATAGGTGAAGCAATATCCTCTTCAGATATTTATATTACCAGGAAGAAAGGCAAAGTGAAACAAAGTGTTTTCAGATACTCTATTGGCTGCTCCCAGAATTTAAAACTCACAGAGATTATAAATTAGAAACTGCAGGAGATTAGTTAATATATGGTTCGAGATTATTTTCATCCTCTGGGAAAAATAATAAAATTAAGCTTAGTATCTCTATCTTTGCTGTATCACAATTCAACATGATTTTGAAGTATTTATGCATCAGAAATTCAGAACTGGGAAAATGATAACTCTTTTTAAAACTAGTGTCATTAACAAAATGTCTTTAGGAAATACAACTAGAAATAATCTCTAAGCCAACACCTTTCTGAACACATGATCTTAGATTCACCAAGAACAAAAAGTTTTCATAGAAAATTATTACAGTTCTAAAGTCTGTATCGTCTCTTTAATGTGTAGTTAAATATACAAAAAAAAAGTTAAATTAGCTTTGATTTAAAGAAGTATCAAATACTCTACAGAGGACAATTGAAAACTTCTTTTTGATATGCAACACCAATGGTCCATATGTCTCACTGGCCCCCATACATAAAATGACTCTAAAGATATTGCTGATCCGTGTGTGTGTGTATGTGTGTGTGTGTTTTCAACAAGTTATTGATTTTTTTATAATTTTCTTTATTTCTATGTCATTATTTCTAAATGTGTCTTTTGGCTCAATATTTTTCTCAAAAGAATTGACCCATTTATGATTTTTGCATGGCACCTTGCATTTTCAAATTAAATGTCATAGGAGTAGTGTACTCTTTATGGTCAACAGTGTGATCATAACTTTCTCATTCTATATAGAGAGAGTCTCTACAGATCATAACTATCAATCATTTCCTAATGCATTCCATCTATGTATATGATGATACAAAATTTTCTACATAATTTTGTATGTGTAGTTTTGTCCTTGTAATTTTTGATGTGTCCACAGTGATAAAGAAGAAATAACTATACTTATTTTAATTAAGAAATGCAGTGGGGAGGACCAGCTGAGTGGCTCAGTTGGTTAAGAGCGCATGCTATTAGCAGCAATGTTGCCAGTTCAACACCTGTATGGGATGGTGGGCTGCATCTAAGATTGAGCACAGCACCTTGAGCTGAACAGGTGCGATCTGCCAACTGACGGCCGGATGGCTCAGTGTGCAACAAGGTTGCTGGGTCGACTCCTGCATGGGATGGTGGGCTAGGCTCCCCCACACTTCCCCCTTCACAACTAGATTGAAAGTGGCAAATGGACTTGGAGCTGAGCTTGCGCTCTCCACAACTAGGATTGAAGGACAACAACTTGACTGGGAGCTGATGGGTCCTGGAAAAACATAATGTTCCCTTTCCCCAATTCCCCAACACTGTTCCCTTCCCCAATTCCCCAATAAAAATCTTTAAAAAAAGAAAAGAAAAAGAAATGCAAGGGAGAGAATGGAGAAACAAATTGAGGTATATTCATACAGTGAAATACTATTTGCTAATAAGAAGGAATGAACTACTGACACAGGCAATAATTTTAATAAATCTCACTGACAGTTTGTTGAGTGAATGAAAAAAAAACAGACACAAAATAATATTGCATAGTTCCATGGATATAAAAATAAAAATGCAAAACTAATCTGTGATAATTGAATTTAAAAAGTGATTTGGGCTTGGGATGAGAGAACTGACTAGAAAGGAGTAGGAGAGGACATACTGGGGTGATGGAAGTCTTCTATTATCTTGTCTTGGGTGGTGGTTACATGGCTGTAAACAATTGTGAGAATTCACTGAAAAACACTTAAGGTCTGTGCATGTTATTGTATGTAATGATGTCTCAATATTAAAAATGTAATAAAAAAGGAAATACAGGGATACCATGTATATCCATGGTAATCGACAATAGAAAATGAAATGTTTGGGTTTGTTTATCTTACCAATCTCTCTTCATGTCTCTCCTGCCTTTCTGGCTCCTCTGTATTAATTGTCTACTACTGCACAATAAATCAACCCAAAACATAGTAATTTGGAACAATAATTACTTATTATTTCATAGTTTCTGTGGGTCAGATATTCAAACAGGGCAAGCAGGGATGGTTTGTTTCTTTTCATTCTCTGGATTCTCAGCTAAAAGACTTAGAATCATCTGAAGTTTTGAAAGCAGAAAGGTCTGCTTTCAAGATGGCTCACTCATCTGGCTAGCAACTTGGTTCCTTTCTCTGTGACCTCTCCAAGGATTGGCCTCTCTACAGGGAGGTTTTAGTGTCCCCACAACACGGTATCTGGCTTCAATGAGAACAAGAGATTCAGAGATTGGGAGAACAAGGTAAAAGCTATGTTTTTTTATGACACAGCCTCAAAAGTCACTTAGCAACACTTGAGCCACATTCTATTCTTTGGAAGGGAGTCACTAAGTCCAGGCCACATTCATGGGGAGAAGAATTAAGATCCGTTTATTGAAAGAAAGAGTATCAAAGAATTAAAAACATATTTTGAAACCACCACGCCCTCCTTCTCAGGTTTCTTCATGAACAGTGTACTTCTATTGCTGATCTCCTAAATCTCGTATTCCTCAGGGTACCTTTCTTGTCCTCTTCCTTCTTACACTACATGTTCCTGCCGTCACTGAAGACTCTCGAATCTAAGGAGCCAGACTTCTTCTTTCCTTAGCTGTAGATCTGCAAATGTCCCTATCTATTCACATCCCCATTTGAATATCCCCAATGTACCTCAAATTCACTCTGTCCTTGCGCTCCACAAAGAAATCGTGTAAGATCAAGTGTCCATAGATTTTAGTGGCAAGATGGTTGTTCGTTGCCTTTACCAAGAGCAATGCCATATAGCAGTTTCAAGATTCCAGTGTGTTTAAGAGTGAGTGGGAGGTGACAGGGGGAAACATGTGTAAAGGAATCTATGGAAAGGCTTAGCTGTGCAGGGAAGGAAAGAGAAAAGGCTATAGCTAAAGGAATAATACAACATCAAGGAGAAGTTTACCTCTATTTTTGGGAAAACTGATCAGATGAAGTTCCTTGAGGTGGGAGAATTAGTTAGAAGGAAAGTCCCTTCATAGACAGAGCTAGGAGGACAGAATGTAAGACTAAAAAAATGCAGCTAAGTTTTTACAGGAGTGGGAAGAAGGCAGTTGAGAGACTTCATATCTTCTGGCCTCTTGTAGGATATGTATATAACGAATATAATATCCATATTTTTATTTTACATGATGCAGATTTTATATATAAAGCCATTCTACTTCCGGATCCTATCCCACAGCACATTTTGTTGCTATTATCACCTAAGCATAGGTAAATTTTAATGAAATTGCATTTTCTGAAAAATTTATCTAAAAGAGCATAGTTCTGTGTAAATCATAATAAAAATAATGTCTAGAATGTATATATATTACAATATATATGCTACAAAGTACTCTCGCATATTATGTCTTTAAATCTAACCAAAACCCAGTGAAGTTGAAATTTCTTCAGAGTGGTTAAATGATTTGCCCAAGGCTACATTTTTTCTTCTTGCTTTAAGTCCACTGTTCTTTTTATTTTTATTTTAGCTGAATGACTTAGATTATTTTTAGCTTTATAGAAGTGTAACCGATATACCAAAAAAAAATGCACAAATTTGATGTATACATCTTGATAAATTGGATGTTTTATTATATAGGAAAATTGCATTCATATATTGCACATATAGCGATCATACATGTTAAAGGCATGAGTGCTATGGACACAGATATTCCGGCCAAGCCCCAGGGTAGCAAGAACAAGTGATGTTCAGGATCTAGACCATAAGCACCATGAGGGCAGACACTAGGCTTTCTTAGTCACCATTGTTTCCACAGCACTCAGTACAATGCCAAGGACTTTGTGTGGCTTTAAAAAAATATTTATAAATCCTAATACAATTTACATACAAGATTTATCTAAATTTGGATATTTCTGATATAAATAATATTTCTTTAAAATCCTAGAATTGCATATTTTGGTTGTGCATTTTTATTTTTGTTTTAAGAGATCTTTAGGAGTAATATAACTGAAATACTTTGGGTGAATTATAATTAGGTTTTCTAAATAATAACATGAAAATCACCACAAAGTCATTTTTAATATCCTATGCATTATAAGCAAATTATATGATTTTCACTCTGACTACTAATCTTCCTCCTTAGTTAGAATAACTGAGTCATTGTCTGACTCTAAGCCAGACTGACATCTTTTATCATTTTTATAATATACCAGTTGCTATAGATTTACAATCCCGTGCATTTGGTTCCATATACAGTCATCACCATCTTTAAAGACATCTTTAACCCTAAAAAAAAATCCTTGTAGGCCATTTTATTTTCCTCTAACCATTCCTCTATGAATTCTCTCTCATTTTTATGTGGCTATGAGTGCAGACTCTGGACTCAGGCTGCCTAAGTTCCAATCTCGGCTCTAATTCTTACCGGCTGTGTGATGTGGCCAAGTTCCTTCATCTCCCTCAGCCTCGATTTCCTCTCTGTGAAATGTGAATATTAAAAATACTTACCTCAGAAGGTTGATATGAAATATAACTACAGTAACTCATGAAAACACAGAGAACATTTCCTGGCATGGATAAGTGATCAATAATTTTAGCTATTATCCTAGCCAGCCCTCTTTTTCACTTTTCCCTTGCTATGCATTATCTTTCTCTGTCAATTTCTCCTGGCAATTCTGTCCTCATTGTTTCTCCTCCTACATCCTCCTCAGAAATGTGTAACCCTCTCTGTTCTTTTATTCACTGCCGGATTATCTCTGAAATTTCAGATACTGAATTAGTGCTTTGCTTACAATATAATTTTATTTTTTTCTCACTACTATCCTCTGTACTCTCACCCAAGTCTGTAATTGAAACTTTTCCAGAAGACCCCTAGAGAGAGATGATTCATCCCTCTTTCTTTCAGTGTTTTTTATTTCTTTAGCATGCACCCTCCCATTCGACTTTTGACTCCACTGCTTCAGGGAAGTGACCAGACTCAAATGCTGTCTGTCACCCACACCAGCCAATCATAAAAGGACTGCCATTTTATTTTGTAATCTTTTGCTATGCACCTTGTGAAGGTTACATCAAAATAAGTAGGAAATTCACACTTGATTTACCTAATTGATTTCAAATTATTTCAAAGAAGTTACTGAATTAGTTGCACTTTAAAAACAATGTTTTGATAATCTAACATTAAGCTAGACTCACTAAATCTTAACAAAAAAAAAGGTCATACTGCTCAAATGTTATACTACCGCAAATATCACACATGGTATGGTGGATATCATTGCTTTGGGCTAAAATCCCTCTTTATATTGGAGAACGAGCCCCTCACCCACCCCAACATGGTCTTGTGGGACTGCTGCCCACCCTGTGACCACAGGAGTGGGCCTTTGGACCTGGTCTGGCCAATTGTAGTATTCCTGCCCCCCATCCTGGGTTAAAGGATCAGGCATATGAAGGTCTAAGCCAAACCAGGATGACTCAGAATTAGGCATGAGGTAAGGCATGAGGGTATGTGCTCTCCTGTCTTCCTTTTTGAAGGGTTTCTTTTCCACAACTTGGAGGGAGTCTTTCTATGACAGGTGAGAATATGGCCAATAAGCAAAGGGAAACAAGCTAGAAGAGTCAAAAATATGGGAGAAAAGAGGGGTGAGGTTTCATGACATTATTTGAGCCTTGGAAAACAACTATGCTTGAAGCAAGCTCATCCTTAAACATCACAAGACAGGAGATGGTCTTGTTCACGACTGCATTACCATTCTTGGTAGGTGCTCAAGAAATATTTGTGGAATGGCTAAATAAATTAAAAAGTCAATAGATACTCATTTTGTTTAAGTGAGCTATTTCTATCACTTGAAACCAAAGGGACCCTGACTAATGCACCCACCCAGGTAAATCTCAGTATTGCCCAGAAGGATCCTCATCTCTGCAATTACAGAACTCCAGTAGTGTAAGAAAAACACGTAGAAGTGACAAGTGAGCAAGGAGATCCTTTTCAAAATGACAGTAATATTAAAATAAGAGATAATTTTCATGTCAAGCTGTGTAAGAAGATATGAAGCCATGGTAGGGCAGGATAGACATTTTATAAGGTGTGTTTCCAATACTTTTGTAATTTAGCATATGGAGAAATAGCAAGTGCTATTTTATAATCTACACCACCTTTTGCTTAGGTGTATTTGTGCTAATAGAGCATCATACTCAACTAGTTAATTATACCTGGAATTATTCCACTTGTCACTCTTTTATTAGCCTATAACATAAAATTGAGCAGTATGTTAACAGATACTTACTTGTATGCACTGGTTTTTAGCCAGAAATGTAGGTCAGAATCACCTGTAGAACATTTACAACACGTTTTCTTTTACATGCCTGATTTTATTATGTTTGGGGTGGAGTTTGGCCATTTAGTATTGGGATATTCCCCTGTGATTAAGTCCCACTCTTAAACCTGTCTGGGACACACTAAGCTGAGCTCAACCCTTGCCATCCTTTAAAGCAATAGGAAGCATTCCTTTTCCAAACGATAACTATGACTTTATCATTTACTTCTTCTTTGTACCTCTTTCCAGTAGTAAGCTACCAGTACAACCTTCTTTCTTGAGATCATTTAATAAATATTTATTGAGTCCCTAATATTACCAGTAGGCACTAATGGTAAGAAAGCAGGTTGCTGCCCTCAGGGAGCTCACATTCCACTGGAATAAACAGAGACGTGAAATAAAGTGTTACATGTGAGAGGACAGACTTGTGTGTACGATACAGCAAGGCCCAAAGGGCACAGTGACCCTACTCCAGCGTGTCACAATCTAAGGTATACAGGCTGTGCAGTTGGGAAATGTGTGGCAAGAAGAGTGATCATTCATGCCCCGTGGTATTCACCTATGAGGTGACTTTGGAATGTGTTAGATTGGACCTGCTGGTTCAGACTTGCCTCACCATGCCACCCAGCCACAGCCCCTACCCTGTGCCTAGTCCTTGGAGATAATCTTCCCAGTTTCACTTTTTTTGCTTCTCTGCCCCAGGGTACTAAGGGTATCATCAGACCAAAACAAGGTAAAGAGAGGCTGACGGACTCAAAATACCCAACTATGTTCCCAGCCCCTGGGAGGTCAGCCCTATCTCTCAGCTCTGCGAATCCTGAAGAACCAAGGGCTTACTGCAGTTCATGAACCCCTGCCTGTCAATCATTTGCAACTGTTTCCATCATCTATTTTTTACTTCATATTTTGTTGAAAATCTGCAATAAATATTTAATTCATCATGTAAATTTTTAGAAAGGGTGTTTTTTCAATATCATGCATTATTTTTAAGTTCAAGCATTATTTTAAGTTTTGTTCCTAAAAGACGATAATCCGTATTTTAAATAAAAATAATTTAATCTAGTTTAGAGAAAGCAGGGGAAGCAACACAAGAGAAGAAAAGGGAGGAAATGTTTATTGAAGCAAGTTGTTGAGATTTAATAAGAATGAAACTAGCACCTAGAAAAAACTAATCAAGATGTCAAAAGTGGTTGCTTGGGGGCAGTGAGACATGGATGACATTTCTCTCTTTCTATTTTTCTGCTGTCCTCTAATGGGCCTATTACATTATAATGTTAAAAACAAAAACAGAAAAACCACCTAGTTTTCAAAAGAAACTGACTCCAATTGTTCCACAAGTTACATTTTTGATCCCTTCTTTTTTATGAGATAAAATGTTTCTATTAATTTACTAATTTCTACAATAGTATTTCTCCTGTGCGGGCTCATCTAGAAGAGAAATGAATTGTGCCATTAAATGGTTTATATACTGACCAATGGTGGGCTTTTATCAGATTTCCAGTTTATACCAGCTTTCAAAGTGACAACTGACTTGTAACTCTTCTCCTACATCCAGAGTCCACAGTCCCAGTCATGGCTTAGACATCCTCTGTATAAATGCAAGCTATACCCTATGTAAAGTTGACCTCTAGCCCACTTTTCCTAGCTATCCAGGCCATTGAACTATTTCTTTTTTGAACTTCTATAGCATTTTTTTAAATCACATAAGTTCTATTTATGTGATCTTACATTCTGTAATTTTTTATATGATAGACTTCACTGATAAAGCATTGTTGGTTACCTACTCTGTGCTAGGAAGTGTGTTAGCACAAAAAGAATGAGTAAGACAAATTGCAGGATAGAGTGTAATAAATAACAGCAATTTATAAATATGTGCAGTGCTTTGCAAATCCAGACAAGGAGTACTTTACTCTTTGCCCATTCAGATTGTCATCTGTAGGCTATGGAGCAGTAATCTCCCATTTTCTACTCCTGAGAAGCTGCTATGGGCTTATTAGAATCCAGAGCACCCACCGGCACAGTTGTGGGAAGAGGAGAATCTTGCTTGCTCCTTCGCTCCTCAAGTTTTCACCTATAAGCGAAGATAGCAGGCTGAGTAGGGGGCTGCTTCTTTGGAAGGCTTACTTATGGCCCCTTGATGCTCTGATCTCATGGCACGTTCCTTTTTTTCCCCTGGTTCCTTCCTTCCATGGGGCCATCTAGAGTACAGTATGGGATGATGACCAGCAGTTGTGATAAGGCCCAGGATGGGTGCCAGCCTGGGCTTTGTGATCCAGTCCAGAATCACACTGCAGTCAGCAATGGTGTCTGGCTCCAAAGTCCAGCTAGCAACTTACCCCATTCCCTAAGTGTTTACATCCCTCAGAAAACTCACGAGGAAAGGTGGGTGGCTTTGGTTTGGAGTAGATCTGAGTACTCTGTACACCCCTTTCATAATACTATCAACATCATCCTCCATTTCTAACATTGGTCATTTGGGGTAGAAATTGGATCTTAGATTTATTTTACAGTCACTTAAACCACAAACAAGGAATTAGGTACACAGTACCACTCAATTAAAACGAAATTACAACTTGGTAGATGGAGAAATTCTGTATGGACCAGATCTTTATACGTTAATTGGATTTAGTTTCATTTATAAGATGCTGCTAAAATATTTTTTAAAAGGAAGTTTTATGAGCATATACAAAATAAAGGTAGAGATTTCTAAAAGTATGAGGAGTTATAATCAGCCAGTGGTTCTTATCCTTATTGTGTATCAGAATTACCAATAATGTTTTTTTTTAAATGCCTATAACCTAGACCTTCCTTAAGAGATTCTAATTCAGGAAGTGGGTTGGTGTACAGCATCTGTGCTTTTCAAAGCCTCCATGATAATCTCAATGCATGGCTAAGATTGTAAGTCATTGTCAATTTTTAAAAAAAATAAAGACATCCAGGTACCACCTAATGCATCTGAAATGAGCCTGGTCCTTCATCTTTGTCAATTAAAAGAAGTTAAACCTTTACTTAGCAAAATTATAGTTGCTCAAACACTTGGAACTTTTCTTTGGTAAGTTTTATCAAAGATGATTTATGAGTCACTCAAGATAATCATCCCTATTAGTTAATGCTTATAAACTTATGCTATTATTTTTATTTCATTAAAGATTTTTTATTTTTTTTTGAGGGCAGTGTCACTGGCCCTCATATGTGGGACCGAACCTGGGCCGCTGGCTTCCCAAGCCAGCGCTTAACCACCACGCCACTCGGCTGGCCCTATTTCATTAAAGATTGATCACCAACTTGGAACAGAAATTTAGAGTCTGAGGTAATCACCTCATCCCTCCACTCCTGTTATCCACATCCCATAGTGAATGCTCAGTGGCCTCTGTTTAATGAATGAATGAATGAATGAATGAATGAATGAATCCATGTCCTCGTTTTTACAGATGAGGCTCAGATTAGTTGTGTCATTTGCCCAAGGTCTTAATACTAGTTGATGATAGTGTTGGGATTCAAAACTAGGTTAGCCCATTTCACAGTATTTGATTCCTCCCTTCCTGCCACATGCTTTGCTTACCTCAAAACAGTTGTTGATTGTTCCAAAAGTTAAGTCCATCCTTCAAGAATGCTACTAGCTTTCATGTGGAATATTAAAAATAATGTACCACACAGGGTTTAAAAGCAATTGTCAAAAAGAATTAGCAAAAATACTTAGAGCAACAGCAACACTACATAAGTGGAATGCCTTCCAAAGTGACTACTTTGAAAGGAATGTCTTTATTTCTACATACAAGTTCTCCTTTCTTAAAACTCAGTCTTTATTTCATATATCTAATTTGTACATTACCCTCCACTGAAAGGTGTTCCAATGAGAGGCATCAATGTGCAAGGTTTAGTTTATTAGTTTTCTTCAGGCCATTATCTTACTGGACAAGTTTGGCTTAGATCATCCCACAAAGCAAAAAAATAAAAAAAAATTAAAAAGTTAAGAATAACTAAGCTTTGATCTGTAATTGGTGTCTCTGTTTTAACAATTATATGTTTTTAGATAAGATTACCTGATTGCCTAATTGTTTTGTAAACTGTCCTGTAGAATCTAGAGGAATTGTCATTTTAGAATACATTCTCATCACACTTCTTTTTAAGCCACCATTGAGAAAACAATTATACAAATAAGATGGTGTTAGAGGACTCTCATTGTTAACCAATCTCCCTTCAACAGTCAGACTATTGGAGTAGGACTTTGGTCCTAAATAATGATTTTGTTTTGCAACATAATTTTTACTACTACCATGCTTTCGAATAAAAGATAACATAGAATTTAAGTAAACAAAGAAGTGGATAAAATGAATTATCCAACTATACTGAGAACAGTTTTGTTTAACAAAAAAAAAAAAAGAGTACTAAACTCTTAAGTTAGGAAAATGATTTTCACAGAGATCACAGTTTTTGTACTGAGGTAACCAAAGTTGAGAAAGAAAATAGATCCCTTTTAAATGAAGTAAAACTTGTGTGAGATTCTGCACAGTGTAAAAGAATCATTCTGCTTTCTGTTAAGCCTTCTTCTTGTCCTCCAACAACATCTTCCCTAGAGCTCATCAAAACCAACAATGATTATGGTGGGTACATCAGTTTGTACATCTAAATAGACTGGCAGACAATAGGGATTGTTTCCCCTTGGAAATTTTTAATTCATCACTTCCAGAGCTATAAATTCTGCTGAATACCTCCAACTATCTTGAGTCCCTAAGTATGTATGACTTGCTGTATGATTCTGAAGATGAAAAGACAAATATCTGATTTAATTTCCATTCCTCTCAAAAGACCTCAAATACCTTTCAAGTTTTTGTGTATTGTAAAATAGTGTTTCTTTCACTTGAAAATACATCTCTGGACTAAAATTGCTTAGTTATTTAACTATAAACTTTAAAGCCAAATTTTAGATTGGGAGAAATTGCTATGTAGCTGGAAATCCCAGAAGACAGTTAAGGGGAGAAACTGAATTTCTTAAATTTAGTCATTTAATTTATATTTTGTATATTTCATAGCATGAGATTGTGTATGTAATGTTGTATGATGGTGCTTTTGGGGGAGGTGAAGTAGAAAGTCCCTTCCCATGTTGTCATCTCTAACTGGGTTCTGTAAGCACCCTAGTGTCGAAAGGTATCAGGACACTCTTGTTCATTGTGTTAAGAAAAGAAATCTCGCCATTACATGCACAATCATGTGAATGAATATTCAGCACCTCCAACTCAGATTCACGACTAATGATCTAGATTTGAATTGTTAAGGGCCAATTGTGCAGCCTCCTTCTTGCATGCTGCCTTTCTTTTTTAGCAGTTTAATTATTTGTTCACACCTCCAAGAGAAGAAGTGGAGAAAGAAGATGAAACATAAATTCACCAACTTTTTCCAGCTACATCCTTTATCTTGTCAAGTTCTCTGGTTCCAAAGGGACTGTGGGAAAGTTCTGTTAAAAAACAAACTTTAGGGCCGGCCGACTGGCGCCGTGGTTAAGCGCTAGCTCAGTTCAGTCCCACATATGAGGGCCAGTGACACAGCCCTCAAAAAAACAAACAAACAAACAAAAAACAAACTTTAACTGAGTAAATTCGAAGATCTAATTGGCTTTATTAAATGATTCATGAATTGAGCACCATCTCATCTAGCAAGCAGATACTCCAAGGGGTTATACAAGATGGAAGGCTTTTACTGAAAGGAGGTTGGGAGGAGGAAGTCATCAGCAAGAGAAAAATATAAGTTTGCTGGGGGAAAGTGAAGAGTTCAGGTGAAGATGGTTTCTTATTGGCTGAGCTGTGGTGTTACCATTGGCTGGGCTTATTACTGGGCAAAAGGAAAATCTTCCTTCCTCCTGCTGCAGTAGTAAAGTAGCTGCACTTCCTGTTTGGGAGTGCAAGGTATATCTCTTCCTGTTGGGATCTGACACTGATGTCCTCCTGTTTGGAGTACTTGACAGCTTCCTCTTTGGGGTAATTGATCTTGAGTGGCAGGGCATGACAGCTCCTTCTACAGGCCTTCCCTACTCCAATTTCACTGGACATTTATTTTATTAATTTTTACAGCATGGAGCACTCAGGGGGAGCAATCTTTTGCTGTGACATCAGGAAACAACACAGGGCACACATTGTCACATCAGGACAAACTGTGATCCCTTCATACCAAAAGACAGCAGCCTAAGTAAATATTTTACTATGGCACTGCAAATAAATAAATAAATAAATAAATAAATAAATAAATAAAATAGCAAGCCTGACTAAATTGGATCCAACCATCAGAAGGTTTCAGTTACCCAAGTGCTGAGCATTCAGCAGAGAGACTGCAATACTGTATCTGTATGTATAAGGGTTTGTAAAGAACCTATGAGGGGTACAAAATTGAAAATGGTCTGTTGCCTCCTTCAACAGGTAGCCCGAATTAAGGGGCGTGAAATTTTGTTTGTTCTTCCAGCCTTTCAAATGGTTTGCTGGCAACATTTTGTAGGGTCTTTTTGAAGGCATTTGGACCTAAGACTATACAGTAAGGCCAGTATTTCTGATGCTGTATGGGTGCAGTCATGAGAAACTGAAAACACACCCATGCAGAGCTTTTGTATACTGGTGACTATTTAAGGAACCTTGAGCCCTCAAGCAAAACTGTGAAGTAGAGGATGTTTCTCTTGACACAGGCACACCTCGTTTTTGAATCCTCCTCTGTCTTGATAATACCATGTCCCTCGCCCTCACTCCCCAGGCCATAGTGGCTGGCTCCTGTCCCCAGCAAAACAGGAGAGGGCAACTCATCATTGTGAGTGAGATCCAATCCACATGTGACAAGCTGAATCTCTTCCACCCCTTCCCATTGTGCTCAGTATAAAAGTGCAAACCCCTTGGCAGACACCCCTGTTAGCCCCTCCACCCTCACTTTCTTTTCTCTGTCCCATCTCCGGTCACACTAGGGTCCTCTCCTTCCTCATGTACTGCTCCTTTCTTGCTGCTGGGCTCTGAACAGTCTGTTCTCCATGCCAGGAACACCCTTTTCCAGTCTCCCAGGTATATCCTGGGAGGCTGCTTTGACCCCATAATCTTGGTCAGCTCTGCCCCCCAAGCCCTTTCCTAGAGCACCTTTGCTCTTTTTTTGAAAGTCCCCATATCCTCATCGATGCTTTGTGTGATGTGTACCCTCCTCAGCTGAAAGCCTGTGAGTCTCTAAGCTTTTGCTAGATATGTTTATTGCTGCAACCCCAGCACAGAGCCTGGGCCATAGCAAATGCCAAATAATATTTAATGCGTGAATGATTTAATGAATTAATCTAGTCCAGGTGTCCACACTAATACCATATCTTTAGAGAATTTAATATTTTTAAACTCCTCAGAAGGCTTTCAGGTTTTCACCCCAGAGCATCCGCTACCAGGAGAACAGACCAGGGGTTAACCTTCCTGGAGACGACCATGGAAGATGCTGTGACCTAAAGGGCACATCTGAGCTTCTTGTGCCTTAGCAACTGAGACATGTGCCTGTACCTGAGCCAGACCCACTCTGTTCCCTTTTCTCTCTTCTGACCCCCTAGCCCCTTCCATATTTCAGCTCCCAAAATTTCAACTGAGGAATTCAGAATTCATCCTTACTGTGCTCATTAATTTGTTTTCCTTCCCCACACCTCCCACTTAAGCTGGATTTCACCTTGTATCTGGGTAGTTATTATTCAAACAAACATTAAGGGAAAATTAACTTCTTAATTTGCCCCATTCCATCTTCAGATTTTCATCCTTATAATTGTTAACACTTATATAGCATTTAATATATACTAAGCATACATGTGCTTGCACACACATTTAATCTTTACAACAACACTATTAGAAAGGTACTATTATTATTTCCATTCTATAGATGAGGCACAGGAAAGTAAAATTACTTTCTCAAAGTTACCAGCTAAGGACAGAGTTTAAACTCACATGGTCTGGCCCCACGATCCATGGTCTTAACTATTATACTTTATTATTGTTTCTCATGTATTAGGGATGCCTATTTTTGCCCTGACCACATCATTTTCTGCAGTTCTTACTCTTTGTGCCTACTAAGTGAGCATCAAAGCATGTGACCTTACATTTCATGCCCTCAAGTAATTGGACAATTGCTTTAATAGCTGACCCAGGAGATTAAATCCTTAGGTCACCAGTCAACTAAGACTTAGGGCCTTTTTCAAATGATTATTTGGACCAATCAAATTCCTCTCTTGAAAGCCTGGAATTGGGAAATGAGCAACTAAACCTGTCATTAGTAGATGTCAGAGATGACCAGTCCTGATATATATAGAATTGGATGGTGCCATGTTGGTTCTTGTTCAGGATGAATAATGAGAATGTTGGTTAAAGTAGAAGAACAGAGTACATAGTCAGAAGCAGATATAAGAGAGACCATGTGGCACTTAAAATCTGGAAAGATTAATTCTAGTTCCTGATTTTTCTAGTTCCCAGTTTCTGGGATTTCTCCTCCTTGCAACCAAAGAATTTATGTCTAGAACCCATTGCCTCAAGACCTCTGTCCAAGTCAGCTGTTTCTGGTGAGCCCAAGAAGAGCAGAAGAAAACAAGAAACTCTTTGATGGGAGGGAAAACTACAAGTGGTGCTGAGTGAGTTTAAGTCATGTGTGATCTCACCTTCATAGTCCCTCTCCCAGGATGCTCCTGACTGAGCAGCCACTAGACAGCATGACTTCTCAAAGCTGAGCACTTCTAAGGATCGGGCATGCAGGCAAAGATATCTAATGGTACAATATTTATCTGAGTGTCCAGAACTATGTAGCAACCAACCCCATAATCTGGGGTTTCATGAGCCTAGGCTGGAATAGCAAGACACTGAAAAGTGAAGTTCTGGTATTCCATAATTCTCAGAGATTCACTGAGAGACAGGTCAGAATAATATTAATATGATAATAGCATTAAAATGTTTTATATTTCAGAAAGCCCTTTCACTTAAATTACCTCACTGAATCTTTGCCACAACCCCATATCCTTTCAGTGACTGAGTTTTGATATTCTGAGCTATTTTTTATTTTCTCTGTGTTCTTGTATTCTTATTCCCTTAAGAATAAAGTCCAACATGAAGAGCCGTTCAGTCACATTAGAAATTTGGACTTCGTTTTCAAAGAAATCAAAAGCGATGGCTAAGATTTGAGCAGGAAATGAATGTGTTTAGATACATATTATGAAAGCATCACTTGGCTAAAGTGTGGATAATGGACTGATGGAGGGGAAGAATGGAGGCAGGGACATTAGGAGTAGGGCTTATGTAAGAATCCAGCAGAGAGACAGTGGTAGCTTGAACAAGGTAGTAGAATTTGGGATGCAGGCAGAAAGAAAATGGTGCCCAAGTCTCTGACTTAAGCAACTGAGTGGATGGTGTTTCTATCATAGAGGATAATGCAGCTATATTCAACAAGTATTTAAATCATGCAACTTCAACTATTTTTAGAGGAATATCTACTTTTAATCTGCACAAGCACAAGAGAATACAAGAATAGAAGCAATAAAGATGTTTGATAATGGAGTTATTGAGTAAAGTTGCCCAGTGATGCTCAGCTTCCCACTGCATGCAGAAAGAGGCATAACCAAGTCTAGGATGCTGACTTTAAAATTCACTGCCTGAACATCCTTACCTAGAGTTTAATTCTAGGATTAAATTTAGCAGAACTTTGATACCACTGTAATAATACAGAGGACCTTTTTAGAGGGATAGAACCATTACTGATAGTCTCTCTTTCATTTATTACTGAATATGATTCATATAACCCAATATTCTATGGCCAATATAATGATTGGATCTTTTAATCTATAAAAAGTTTGAAAGAGAGACTGAATAAATTATTTTGTTAGAACAATTCAGGTTAAAATATCCAAATAAAGAGAAGAAGAGGGACAGAAAGCTAAAAAAAAAAAAAAATCTACATCTGAAATAATTTTTACTATTTAAAATATTCAAAATACATTTTTAAAACTCAATATAACTCAGTTTTAAAAACCTATGAAAATTACAGCTTGTGTAATTTTTTAACTGCAAGAAATATACTCTGTGAATTATACAGAATTATATTTCCTATAATAACTAACATTTCACATATATTGCCTCTTTGAAATGTAGGTTTGGAAGGCCGAGCCATCACCTCAACCTTTCTGTACAGCTCTCTAAAATAACTGAACTACATATACTACTAATAAATATGATTACCATTATTGTTTAAAAGTTCCCATAAAGACCACATACAATAAAATCATTTAGATGGCAAGAGAATGAAAAGGTGAGCAATGGACTGGGACAAAATATTTGCAAATCACATACCGATAAAAGATATGTAAAGAACGCTTAAATTCAATAATAAAAAAAAAATAACCCAATAAAAGATGGGTAAAATATCTGGATAGACACTTCTCAAAAGATTTATAGATGGCAAATAAGCATCTGTAAAGACGAACAATATCATTAGTCATTAGGGAAATGAATGAAAACCACAGTATGATACCACTACACACCCATTAGGATGGTTAAAAGTAAAAAGACTGAGCATTCCAAGGGATTGTAAGAATGTAGAGGAACTGGAACTCACATACACTGCTGGTCGACATGCAAGATAGTACAAGTTTTTTAAAAAGTTAAATATACACCTACCATGTGACCCAGCCCAAGAGAAATGAAAGCTTATGTCCACATAAAGACGTGTACATAAATGTTCATAGCAACTTTATAATAGCCCTAAAGTGCAAACAGCCACATGGCCGAATTGCAAAATAATTATTCTGAGAGAAAATAACAAGACAGAAAAAGTACATACAGTGCTATGAAATCCTAGAACATGCAAAGTAATGTATAGTGGCAGAAAGCAGGTCAGTGGTTTCTGAGAGATGGAGTGGGAGCTGGGGAAGAGCAGAAAGGATAGATTGCAAAGGGACAGGAGAAATTCTTGGAGGGTGATGAGCATGTTCATTATCTTGATTATGGTGATGATTTTGTGGGTGTATTCATATGTCAAAATGTATTAAATTATACAATTTAAATATGTGCAATTTATTATATGTCAATCATATCCAATAAAGATGTTAAAAATGAAAACAGGTAGATGTAATCAGTATTTTCAGTTTAAGTGGAGCCTGAAGAACAATCAGTATTTAACCAAGATAGCATTTAAAGATCAAGTGTGTACAATAAGTTAGTGATGATGTCCTGAAAGTGTGAGATCGACCTTCAAATAATGTCTCACATTTTTCATAGCTACTGCAAGGAAGTTTCCTGATTTATTTTTCCTTCATCTTTACTAGGTTGTAAACAAGGGGTATTAATTTTCTTGGTGACTAATGAAACCCTGGCGATTTCCTCCCAAGGATGCTTTTAACCATGAGAGTTCTGCCTTCCATGTCCAATGATGTTCCAGTGAAAGAAATTTGTGAACCTAATACAGAAATCACATGTATCACTTACTTCATATGAGTTTTTGAGATGCCTGCAAATGAATTTTCCTTGTCTACCAGTTTTATAGTATTAAATAAATCTTCATTCATTCTTGAAGACACCATATAAGTTTAATCACCCACATACATGAGCCAAAGTCAACATAGTAACAAAAAAAAAGAAAAGAAAAATGATTAGGGCAATATATTTTACTGTTTTTTATTTATTTATTTATTTATTTTTGAGGGCAGTGTCACTGGCCCTCATATGTGGGACCCGAACTGGGGCTGCTGGCTTCCCAAATCAGCGCTTAACCACCGTGCCACTCGATGGGCCCAGGGCAATATATTTTAATGTACTGTGATTTAGCTTCCAAATTTCTTGAAACATAACATTTGAAGATACAATGGCTAGTCCATCAATCCTTAAAACATCTTGCTAAGAGAAACACCATGGACCTCTGATAAAAGGTAATGATTGAGCATATGTGTTTGCCTATCCTCTTTCCCAAGACCCTATTGAAATGGCTATAAAGAAGTAAAAAAGAAAGGGGGGAAAAAAAGGAATAAGCCTATAAGAGTAAAGGGAAAAGGAAGGAATCATTAGCATATGAAAGACATGAACAAATATGTGGACATTGGGAAGAGGAAGGGAGCAGGTTGACAGGTGGTTCTAGAGTCAGGCTTCCAAGTAGAGTCCTAGGCAAGCTCTGGGCTCTGAATCTGAAGACTGAGAGGGCACAGTTCAGAGGTGAACCTGAAAACTGGGGACTTAACTAAAGATCACTTTAGTGAAGACTTGCACCCATCATCCTTATCTCCACCTTCACTCTTCAATGCAGAACAACACCCTTAACCTATCATCCTGACATTGATCTCCATGCTCTTCTCTAAGGACATGAAACAGAGATTCCTAGGATGGCAGGTCATGCCTCAGAGTAAAGTTTCCCCAATTCTAGAAGTTGGAAGTCACCAGAAACCTGCCAGTCATTATATTCTGTCCCTTTGTCTAATTATGAACAGCTAACCAAGGATCACAGAATGTATAAGGAAAATCAACAGCACAAAACAAAAGGATCCAAATGAACAGCCTTCAAAAGGAATAGGGAGTTGGGAAACAGATGGGAGCTAGCTAAAGTCTTTAATTCCATATCTTTGGGCTATCAATGAAGATATTGCATCCATAAAATGAGAATTGGAAACTATCAATCAGCAAATTGGAACAAGAGGTCAGATGATTCAGAAAGAGAGTGAGAGAGAGAGAGAGAGAGAGAGAGATCTCTGTAAAGAAAGTAGATTCCTTGTAATACAATGATTAAAAAGCAGGATATATTTTAGGCCAGAAACCTTCTCCTTCAAGTGGCACAAAGATCTCACCTTGCTTTGAGACTGTAGAGAGGAACATGGAGTGAACAGGATTTACAAAGTCATAGTAATACAAACGCTGTCCATTGATAGTTCAACCAACATGTAGACACAATATAGGAAAAATAATTTGATACAGGATAAAAAATAAATGCTACCAGCCTTGACAAAGTGAATGGCACACTGTGAGAAACAGGGAAGCAGAGAGAAGGAGTCAAGACTGAGGGAAGGCTAACCTAGTTGTATCTTCTTTCATAGGCCAGAGTCAAGAAACTGTCGAAAAAGTTGGGGTAGAAGGGGGAGAGGTAGTATGGCAACAAATAGATGCCTGATTATCTTGTTTATATTTGAAATGATATATTAGTATCTAATTAGGGATATGATGTGGGAATGATGGGCTAAAGGCCAGGAGACTTTTTTTCCCCACCGACACAAAAATCTTTCTGGAATATTTGGATTTTTTTCCATGTACTTAAATTATTTTCATACACATTGTTTTTTTAATTCTAAGGTGAATGTATATACTTCACACTGAAATAAACAGGATCTATTACCCATCAAATATTATGAGAAACTCTCCTGACTTGGGCAATTTCACATATTTCATCTCATTTGATCTACACCTAGGTGGGGTGAAGGGGCTGCTATCCTCTTGCATGAGTGAGAAACCAAGATTCTGTGTGTTGAGATGGTTTCTGCTATGCACAGAGGTGATGCTGAGTGGCAGAAGTAAAACCTGAGCTGGAGTCTTCTGACACCAGATCCAATATCCTTTCTCTGTTCTAGCAGTTCTTAAAAATTTGGTTTCAGCACTCCTTTATACTCTTAAAAATTATTAAGAAACCTAAAGACATTTTGTTTACGTGGGTCATATCTATTCAAATTAACTGTATTAAAAGTTAAAGCTGAAATCTTTAAAAATATTTATTAATCCAGTTTAAAACAAATGAAAGTCTCACATAATATAAAAATTAAAAAAAAAAAAACAACACTACAATTTCCAAAACAAAAATGTAGTAAAAACAGGGGCATTGCTTTAAAGATTCATAAATCTCTGGATTGAAGGAAGGCAGCTGGATTCTCATAACTGCTTCAGGATTCATTGTGTTGTGATAGCACACACACCAAGCAGCCTTTGGGAGCACACTGCTGCACACAGAAAAAGGGCAAATGATGTCTCAGTATAATTAAGAAAATAGTTTTGACTTTGTAAGCCCCCTGAAAGGGTCTCAGGGACCTACCTCAGAGTTCTCGTGACTAATTTTGAATTCCACTCCTTCAGGAAGCTTTCCATAGTCTCCCTAGGAAGAATTCTATCATCTTCAATGTCATTTCCACAGCTCATTCCTTGAACCTTAAGGTAGTCCTAATTTTATTGTTTGTATGATAGTTGATAAATCCATCTCCTCTACGAAGCTGTAACCTTATCTGTGTAACAGCCCCCACCTAGTGCCTACTACAGTGATATATACCTAGGAAATACTCAACACATGTGGAATAAATAAATAAATAGAGTCCAAAAATTGTATGATAGCAACTGAGGAACAATAGTATGATCTATAGCTCCGATAGAGAAGTAAGGCAACCAAACTATTTAGAATATAGCAGGTCTTTGAGTAACATCCTTTCACTCAATGTCATTTTGTTATAATATTAATGAGATGCCATAGGAACTTAACTCTTGTTTATATCAATTAGCCTGTGGTAAAATTGGTTTCGTTATGTGTTGTTTTGCTTAAACTCACAGAACCTATTGATGACATTAAGTAAGGACTTGATGTACAAAGATACTGCTAAGAGAAAGAGCTCATAAGTTAAGCTGAATTGGTTTGCATCTCATCTCTGCCATTTACTAGCTGTATGATTTTTGTGCAAGATACTTAATGTCTCTACATCCTCACCTGTAAAATAGGATAAAAATAGTATCTACCTGTAGAGTTATTGTGAAGATGAAATGTGATAATTTATACAAAGCAATCACAATTACATATAATGCTTGACAAATGATGATCATTTACATTTATTATTACTCCTATCACTGAACAGGCAAAACTGTCTCTCTCTCAATCTCTCCCATCTGATTTAATAAGTGGGTCCAAAATGGGGGGAAAAAAATACCTAACTTGGAAGAGAGACTTGTTCAATAAGTATTTATTCAATGAATTCCAAAAATACAGTATCAGATACTGAATTGAAGCAAATTTCCTCCAGCTTATTTGAAATTAGAAAATCACAAAACACAGAGAAAAATTCAAGTATTGACAATAGATGATTAAGGATCAAGACGTGATGCATACAATTCAGGGATGTTTGTATAGATTTTTTTTTTAACAGTGCTTTGATACTTTGAAAGGATTTCAATAGTGGCAATTAATTCACTTGTTTGGATTTTAGTGAATGCATGAAAACTTTTAAAATAGCATTATATTCTTAAATCTGCTTTTAATGTCATTAGAGGAAGATGATCCATTAATAGCATAGGACAATTCTTGCTTAGAGCAATTGGAATTAATGCCATAGATTTGAAGACAAGTTTCTTAGCACAGCTTTATCCTAGATTTATAGAGCTACACTGAGAATAATTTATTGCAATCAATCCTCATTTAACTACTAATTTTAATGATGTGTAGGTAGTAGTGGTGATTATATTGTATATACTCAGATATACAAAGAAATGCAGTTTCTTTACTTCATTATAACTTTTCAGATTTCTGCCTGAGTCCACACATTGCTGAAGAATTGGAGGAGTGTGGGGGTGGCCAGTGGGTACATATTTTGTTAATCTGCAGATGTTAATCCTGTCCAGTCCTCTGCAGTCTCTTCAGATAACTCAGGTTCTGCTTGGATGACCTCAGATAAGTGCTGAGGCATTCAGAAGCCAGCTCCCTCCTCTCGGTGTAGGAAAGGGGCCTGAGGCTACTGAATCCGTATAGAAGCTTAAGGGAGATGCTGAGGGGGGCTGCTTCTTGGACTGGTGATTGCTGAGGTGCAACAGATGCTATCTGGCTTTTGAAGGTAAAAACTGAGTTCCCAGCACTGGAGTTTGTGTTCCATATCATTTGTTGTTAAGTCTTCAACATTATTTAGCCTCTCCTCTCTGTCCCTAAGAAGTCTCTGCTGGTCTATGGACACTTTTGTGCACCTGTGAGACTCCCTCACCAAAGGTCTTCTTCATGGTCACATATACGGGCAGGAGGAACCAGTTACTCATCTATGACTGGCACTGCTAACCCTCTGCCATCTCCCTCATGACATTTTGGATGTGCCTCAAGCCCGAGACTGGAGCTGTTTTTAGGAGCCATGGCCTCTCCCACAATATCTTCAGTAAAGGAAGGCATTAGTCCAAAATTCCTTCAGCTTCCACATACCTATCTAAATATTTCTAAAACCTTACTCATTGAGTTTTCAATCTCACATGGGAGATACGGATGAGAGGCTGATATCTGACTTCCTCAGACTGCTTGTCATCTTTCCCTTGGACCAGAAGGGGCAGGCATCAGCCTCTTGTCAGCCATCCTCATAATTTAGCTGTCTTTAGGGGGAGAGCTAATACTCTCTGCACTATGGAAGAAAATCTATGATTTGAATTCTCATGGCTTAGTCTTGATTTAATAGAGTTTAAAAAACTCTTTCTGGGCAAAGTCTGGCTTAAATGATTACTGCCTTTGGAAAATCTTATTTTTATGTCAGAGGCTAAATGCTAAACCTTCCTCACCCTGTGTATTACTTCAACAACATTCTTAAACCCTCTCAAGGCAAATGGGTACTTCTGGAAGGATTTTTAAAAATATGAGAAAATCTCATTAATATATTGCAAAAATATCTTCCGTATGAGTGATAGCCATTACTTCAAATTCAGGCAATTTTAATGGACAGCATTGATTTGCATTTCAACTGAAAGTCCTCTATCTACTTTTGAAAAGGTGAGAAAGAGTTAAAAATTGTTAGTAGAGGGCTGGCCGAGTGGCGCGGTTGGTTAAGTGCTGGCTTGGGAAGCCAGCGGTCCCGGTTCGGTCCCACATGTGAGGGCCAGTGACACTGCCCTCAAAAAAAAAAAAAAAAAATTGTTAGTACAAAGCAGAATCAATTCTTTGGGAGTTTCAAAACTAAAGAAAATGCTTACTGGACATCGGAATACTTTTTGACGGCTCCCCTAGAATTCCATAATTTCAATCAGCGAACTAGGTAGTTGATATTGGATGATCCATCATTACCTTAAATTATTTTTTTCCAAAACTAGGCTTATAATCTTTCTTTAAAAATCTTGCTTTCTTTCTTCATATTTTAATCTTGTTAATGGTACCACATTTCTCCCAGCATGACAACACTCAACAAATTTCATTCAAACTACATTTGCTACATACACACATGGAGGCACCGTATTAGCTATTGCAGCATGTTGAAAAGGCACATACTCCACCTTCAGAGAAATTTCTATATAATGTCACCATCTAATCAATCGCTAAGTCATATAGGTTTTCCCTCTGCAGTGTGTCTCTTATGTTCCTCTGGTTTCTCTTTTCTACCATCACCATCTCCTTCTATCGGAATCACAGCCGTGGTAGTTGGATACCCCACCCCCTCCACACCACTCTCCTCCTGCCGCCCAGAACACAACACCGCCTTCAGTTCTTTCTTGACCCCAATACTGTTGGTGCTCAATAAATACTTATTGGATTTAACTCAGTTTTCCAGTCCCCACATAGATGTGTCTGATAGCATAAGAGCTGTACCCAGGGTTAAGAAGACCGCCTATAATGCCAGCGTGATTTCACTCGTGTGGAGCAACCATCAGAGCTTGCCCACTACCCCACCAGGTGGTTTCACTGCTTCCATGACAGCCTCTGAACACCGGCCCAGATAGATCGCTCTTTGGATTATTCTGGCATTTCTTAAACTTCTTTCTTTCATCTTTCTATGGATGCATAATAATTTCTTAGTACCTTTTCCTTCAGTGTTTGTGCCAGTCACATAGCTAATCCTAAGAATATATTGTCCTTGCTATTAATTTTACCTTAATGTCTTGAAATATTGACAAAACAATGTTAAGGAATGATACTATTATTCCTTACTATTATTACCGAATACTATTATTCGATACTATTATTTTATGGACTGCAATATAATGTAACTAATGGTCATTTTCCTGGCTGAGAGTGTTCAGTATCTGGGCTCCAGAACCGATTCCACCTCAGAAAAACTCCCACTCAACCTTGTTCGGGTGCGGGTTCTTTGGTCATCGTGAAGTAGGCAGGATATCACTTACATCTCCTCAGAGAAAAAGTGGCAGTTTGCTCAGATAGTACAACTGTTGGTACATAGGCCTGATTACCCATTTTGTACGAAAGGAAGTCTTTCATGCCAACTGGCTTTTGGGGTTGGTCCCTGGGGATAGAAAGCAGGAAAGATTTTAAATGGAAGCTTGCTCTTTTCTTTTGTAAAGAGCAATGTAGTAAATGAGGAGAGAGAGACTGAGGAACTGCTAGAGCAGAACAAGAAGTAGTACCCCGTGTCAGGGCTCCTCTGTGAACCCCACCAGGCCGTTTCAGTCTTGTAGGGATCTGTTTTATTGTCCTTTTGTGCACTCTCATGCTTTAACCAATATGTTTATAACATTTTTAATATGTTAGTAACATAAACATCATACAGAAAAAAAAGAGATAGAAATAGAGATGAGAAAAAAAATCAACAAAATCTACCACGTTAGAGAGCCAGTCACTATAAACTCTTTCTAGGTTGTTTTGTTGTTGTTGTTGTTTTCTACCATGCATATGGTATATGCCTCAATAATATTCTAGCCTTTGATAAATGTTTGTTAGATACGTGAATTAACTGAATGATTAAAGGCTATACTCATAGAGTTATACAAGTTTGTGCCCTGATATTTTTTCACACTTTAACACAACCATTTTATTTTTCAATATTGGTAGATAGTCATTGCTTTCATTCTTAAAGGTTTTGAAAAGTTCCATTGAGTGGATATGAACAATGTATTTGATAATATCTATATACTTGGGGAACATTTACACTTTCCCCAATTTTTTTTTATCATAGATAACACTGTGATGAAAAGCTTATTCCATATTTTGTGGGCCACTTCTTCTGGATAGACTCTCTAGAGCAGGGGTAGGCAAACTTTTGCTGTAAAGAAACAGATAATAAGTATTTCTGGCTTTGCAGTCCATGTGGTCTCTGTGTCAGCTTGTCAGCTCTGCTGATGTAACACAAAAACAGTCATAAACCATATGTAAATGAATAAGCATGTCTATGTTCAACTAAAAGTATTACATATGTGTGCAATGAAATTTAAATATATTTAGTTTTCAGTGGGTCATGAAATCTTATTTATTTATTTATTTATTTATTTATTTATTTATTTATTTTGTTGCAACTATGTTAAAACCATTCTTAGTCCACAAGCTGTACAAAAGTCAGCAGCAGGATGGATCTGGCTGGCTGACCTACAGTTTGCTCGAGAGCCCAGGGATTTCTGGGTCAAATGAGCCACAATCAGTCAAGTCCTTGCTGGCAAATTTGAGGGTTACCTTCAATCATATTTCTTGGTTGTTAAATTTCTGAATTCAGGCATTGAAATTATCAATATTTTCGTCCTGGACCACATATTTAATAAGAGACTATGCCAAAGAACTACACTTGCCGTTTATTATCTCTGATCAGTAACCATTTCCTAGCCAAAATTGACTTAGTGACAAGACTAGGAGAGGTCATCTGATTCAACCTTCTGTTATGGCCATCTGAAGCAAGAAAAGCCCTAGTTAAGAAGTGTTCAGAAAGGGCATTCCAGTATTTCATCGTCTAACATTAATCTTCCCAATTCAAACACATTTCATCCTAATTCCTCAGAGAAGCCTGAGAACACCTGGCCAGCCGCCACCTTCAAACACAGAGACAATTACTGAGTTAATCCCTCTGCATTTCTTCCTTTATTCTGGGTGGATAATGATGAACAAGAACTATTTCCTTTTGTGGATTGTGAAACTCAAGTACAAAAGTGCCGTTTTTCCGATTGAATGGTGACTCAGAGAAAAAGCAAACCATGTCCCCTGCCTCTAGGGCTAACTGTCATAATCATAATTATTATTTATTAAACACCGACTGATTGCATTCCACTGTGGGAGGCACAATAGCAATTAGTCCTATTCATTACTATATATTTAATTTTTTTTTGATGTATTAAATTGTATCCTAGATGATTAGATTGCTTCATGACATAAGTATAAAATTGAAAATACTCAATTAGGACACATAAAAAGGCTGTAGCGTTAAAATATCACAGTTCCAATTCTCAGAATCTACAAGGGGCAGATTTGTAAAATGTTCTGAAGGTCAGAGGACTTGGTCAGTCCAGGAAGGACAGTAAACCCCCTATAAGGAGGAAGCCCTGTCCCCAGCTGCCTACAGGTGGCATTTGGGAAACAAGGTTTGCAGGCAGCTTATCTCATCTGCCAGAGCTTTTTAAAATTATTCCTTAATTTTAAGATATGAAGAAAGCACATCTCTTTTTCTTATTCCAACTAGAAGTTAAGAACTTTTCAAATAAAAATACTCATTCAAGAACTCTTGTTTTTTTCTCTCCCTACCCCTATGCTCTATGTATTTTTTTTTACAGGATGTTTTCATAAACTGGGCAATAAACTACATCTACAGCAAATAGTCATTTCTCCTTATTGGAATGTCGTAGAGGCTGACACCAAAGTGGCTGGTGGCTGCAGGTCAGTTATGGCTAGAGTGGTCTGGGGAGTAGGGTTGCTTGTCTATATCTTTACAAATGAAAGAAGAGAAGAAATCAAACATGGCCTTAGTAAATATGTGACTGGTTCCAAATCACATGGGGCTATTTATACTGCAGAGAAAAGAGGTAAATTCAAAGTTGCTTTGATCAGATTTTTTTAATGGTCTCACAACAACAGAATGAAATGTAATAGGGACAAGCATAAAATGATATACCTAGAAGGAAAAGAAAAGTAAATCAAGAATACACGTATGCAGTGTAGGAAAGGACTGGTTAGGCCTCTACAATAGGAAAGAACTTGGGCTCATATCTGACAATTAACAGAATGAAATCAATAATAGAGTGTCCCTGGAAGAAAAGCTGATATAAATGTAGGATATTTTGATATTTGCCCTCACATCATAGGTTCAGGGTATAAAAAGCATTCTGTGTTAAACTCAAACAGCATGATTCTAAAACAGTGCCTAAGAATCACCTGGAGATTCTTTAAAGTGAAGGCTCCAGCACCCACCAGGCACTGTAAATATGGTATAGTAAGTGCTTGAGAAGGATCCCAAGAATTTACATTTTAAATGAAATGGCACCATGATATGCAGGTTGCTCTCTGGACAACACTTTAAGATATAGGGGGTGATGAACTCTCTTTGTCACTCTGTCTGCAGTTCAGGTATCTACCATTGGTATGCAGTGCTGCTGGCTTTCAAGTGAATGATTTGCTTACTGGGCTTTGTACCGGCCTGAGAATTAAGAGAAGCTACATTCATGTGCAGGCCATCCACTTTTTTTTTTTTTCTGTAACTATATAACTCTTTATTAAAATATCTGCTCAAATGATATACACTATGATTTGAACATATGACCTGTCCCCTAAGCTTCTTGAAAGCAAGGGGTATTTTTGTTCATCCTGGTGGTCTTAGTGCTCAGCACAGCAGAGTTCAATTAAATTTTTTATTGCTGGATGTTAGGCACAATGTTATTGATTTATTAACATTCTAAGATATGAGATATAACGCATGTCAGTATTTAAAAAATATAAATCTCTAAGTAACAGATTTCCATTTATAGTCAAGCTTTATCATGATGAGTGGAAAACTTTCTCACTGATTCTTCTGCTTGGCATTCACCCAATTCTACCTGCTCTGGCTTTGAGGGTGTCAGGGCCATTTCAGATTACCTTAGCAATTTATCAGAGAGAAGGTATTAATTGCCTTCTTGAAAACAGCAGTGTTTCACTCCCTTCCCCACATTTAACTATCATTCAGGTTTAAATCTGCCCAAGAAAAGACTACTTTCAGTTACTTCATGCTGTGATGCTGTGGCTATATTTACATTCTAGCTTCTAAAATCCCAGGCCTCAATTTTTCTTTTTCTCTTGGTTAGCAGCCTCTCTTTCTCTCTCTTTCTCTTTCTCTCTCTCTCTCTCTCTCTCTCTCTCTCTCTCTCTCTCTCTCTCTCTTTCTCTTTCTCGTTGAAGCATACAGTATTTGATTCTACATAATCCTCTTCTCTTTTCAATTCTATTTAAACATCCTTTTACCCACTCATCAATTTCACTTGGGTGTTACTTTGTATATATATTTTTTCAGATAACATTTTAACTCATCTTCCCAAATTTTCAGATCATTTTGAAACTGTAACTTAATGGGATTTCTCCTTCTGCCATGAACAGTTTACTGTTGCTCTTGTTTTTTAATGAGAAATATATTTTGGTCATCTGAATGACCTAACCTCCTAAGGTTATAACACTCGTATATGCATTGATTTCAGCTTAACTTCAAGAACATATAAAAGCTCAATTCTGTATAGCTCTGACTTCATTCCCTTTCAGTTATTAATGTGAAAAAAAATCACACATTTATGTGTTGTGTCTCCAAAAACATAGACAACCACTGGGTTTTTAAATACCAATTAGTCTTATTGGCCAGATTTTTTTAATGGTCTCACAAAAACAGGATGAAATGCCATCTCTGCCATCCAGGAACCACACCCAGATTGGCCCTTATGAGCTCCTGAAGACCATTAGCCAGGGCAGCTCATCAGGGTGAGGTTAGGCCTGCACGTTCTGATCGGGTCAGAGGCAGCTATCGAAGTCATACATCAACAGGGCTCCTCCAGCCTCCAGAGACTTCCACTGAGGGAGGTCCACTGCAAGAAGCCCTTGACTCACACATACCTAGTCAAGTTATTTGAGATGACTGACACCAAGGAAACATTATTCCTCATTATTGAGCACTTAGTGGAGGTGACATAGCTAAGAATAAGGCCCAGAGCATTGTCGGGCAGCTGGTATCCACTGTGCAGTACTGCTACTAAAGGGGCATCGTCCACAGGGACCTAAAGCCACAAAAGGTACTATCTGATGCTCAAATGAACATCAAAATTGGGGACTTTGGACTCAGCACTCAGTTTAGCAGCAGTAAGTTAAGAAGCCCCTCTTAGGCTACCCCAGAACTCTTCCTGAGCCCAAACTACAATGGCCCTGTGGTAAATGTTAATATATGGTGCCTGTCAGTGCTTTTATAGAAGATGGTCACTGTGACCTTCATGGGAAAGAACTCTGGGAACTGCAGCAGCAGACACTGAACAGGAAACACCTCGTGCCATGTTTCATTTCTTTTGAATTGGAAAAGTTATTAAAGAAATTGACAACCCTCAACCTCAGGGACAGAGAAAGTTTGAAAGAAACTATGCAGGGCCCATGGCTGAACATGGGCCAAGAGGAGGAAGCCAGGCCTTCCAGTGAGCCACCCATGATGACATGGACCTCTGGGTGACAGAAGAGATGATGAATTTGGGGTTTGAATGGGACCAGATCCAGACTCAGAAAAAAGCAAGAGATACAATAGCATGATGGACATGCTCATACCTCATTCTGAGCATGAAGGAACACAAAATGGAGTGCTGCATCACTGTGGGAAGGCCTTTCTGTTCCCCTGACCCCAACAGCACTCCCCAACTCAGGAGGTTCAGCCAGAGTCCTCCAGGTTCTGCCAGGCAGATCATCAGCCTGACGAGTCAAGGAAGAAGGTCAAAGAGCCTGCCACTCCCCCACCTGGCCTGGCATCCAGGGCTGCCACCCCTCGCCCAGCCCTCCAGTGTGGCCCTGGAGACTCCCCCTCCACCCACAGCAACACCAGCAGCAGCAGCTGCTGTGCAACTCCAGAAAGAACCAGGCAGGGCTGGCATGGGCTGGTAGGGGCTGGCTAGAGGGTTCTTGGGCTTCATTCTGAGAAAGCTCTGCTGTAGGCTGTCGAAGACGTGGCATGGCAAATGGAAGAGGGTAGAGCCCATTTCAGTTGTGGACGGCCAAAGCATGGCTACAATTAAAGCCGAGCTCCTTGTATTTTAAATGCTGAACTTGAAGATGCTGAGCTCCAGGGACCCCAGCCACATGGTAGAGGGGATAGGCCAGAGGCTGGAGGTACACAGCTGCAGCTGGCAACAGTGCAAGACGTATACACTGTGTGTGCAAGGACTTCTGGGAGAGAGGACCTGGTTCAGCAGACGATGGAGGTGTGCAAACCGCCATGGCATTCTGTGCATGGGATTCATATCAGGAGGGTACCTGGCATCACCTTGGACTTCAGAAGCATCTTATTCAAAATTCCTGGTGAGCTTGGAGGATGGCCTGGAGTCCCCTGGGGGACAAGAGAAGAAGCTATCCTAGGTGCAGGTCTACCACTCGGCTTCCACCTAGGTGAAACTTCAGAGACTGGACTGTTTTTCTGGGGCCCTTCTCCTCTGCCCTGCTCTTCTTTTCTTCCATGTCTGTGGAATGGGAATAGTTCTTTTCAAAGTACTTGGTTTTCCCAAATCTTGTAATGAACTTGATGCTTCAGAAAGATGTATTGGGTATTCTTGCTTTGCATCTTCCCTGCACAGAATTGGGGTTGTGCATCCTCCAGTTTGAGAAGTGTGTAGTAATGTAGTACTTGGACTTAACCAGAATAACTGGTTGCTTTATGATGTCAGCAGGAATCACCTCTCCTGAATTCTTGGTAGCTTTGCTTACTTCCCTCTCTGCTGGTGTCATTCTCAGGTGAGGTTTCCCTTTTTGAAAGCAAGATGGCCACCAACAGTCACAGGCTGATATATCCCCTCAGCACCCTAACAGAAATAGAACTCTCAACGATTTACTCTTTAAACCAAGTAAAATTCCTTTAAACCAAGTTCTACTATGGTTTCCTCATAAAGGCAATTTTTGCTCACCACTGAATTTGAGCTTTAGTGAACTGTTGCATTCAGTACGTTATGGCACACATTTGCGTCCCACCTTCTGAGATACTTGTTAAAGTGGCATGTCTTCAGAAAAAAATCATATCCCATGGAGAAAAAATAATGATGTTGGGGCTGTTTCATTTATAGACCAGAATGCTGAGGGGTAGTTTTACTTCCTTTAGCTACCTGGAAAGCTTTTGTAGAAGAAATATTTTTTACTAATGAACCCATGTCTAGAAAGAATAAATGAGAAACTCAGGGCTTAAGTTAAAGCAAGAGAGCCACAAGTTTAACAGCAGGAGGAAATTGACTACAACCATCAACTGAGGATGAGAAAAGCAAACTCTTTGGAAAACTGGATTTTTCACTTGCCCAAAAGCAGGACCTGGCTGAGAGGCTCTCCTGAAGGCTCATTGAAATGTATGAATTATAAAAAGAAAGCACAACTACACAGGGGAATATGGAAATGGTTTTTTTCAAGTTAAAACAAAACAAAGGAGTATTTGATATCATTTGCATACAAGATGATCAAATGAGATAGCAACCGGTGCCCAAAGAACAAATGAGGGTATGACCAAAAGGACCAACTAGTGATACATTACACAGAAGGATGACAAAGGTCAGAATAAACTAATATGCACCGAAAACGTGTATTTGTTTCACTCGTTCATTCAACCATATGTCCTAGGTGCCTACAAAATGCCAGATATGTTCTAGGTACTTGAACAAAATAGAGATCACTGTCTTTGTGTGCTTTAAATGCTATTCGAGGGACACTGATAATAAATAATATAATAAGTAAATCATAAAGTATGTTAAGAAGTGATAAATAATGAGAAAGAAGAAAAAAGTAGAGCAGATAAGGGGAATCAGGAGTGCAAGGGTGGGTGCTAAGTTACAGAATTAGAGTGGTCAGGGCAGGCCGCCCTGAGAACAAAGATTTGAGCAAAGACTTGTAGGAGGGAGGGAGGGAGCCAAGAAGCTGTCACGGGGGAAGAGAAAAGCTAAAGTTCCTCAGGCACGGGGCACTTGATGGGCTCAAGGAACGAACAGCTACGAGCTGAGTGGCTGGAAGGAAATGAGGAAAGAGAAGCGGGGAAGGAGTTTGGAGGTAAGAGGGATGAAAACAGGTCATGAAGGGCTGTGTAGACCTTGGTCCATGCTTTGAATTTTACTGTGAATGAAACGGGAGCCATGGCAAGGTTTTACGCAGAGGAGTGACAGGATATGACTTTTATTTTTAATTCCTCCTTCAGACTGTTGTGCTGGGAGTAGGAATGAAGAAGAGAAAAGCAGAAGCTGAGAGACCTTCATGAGGCTCTTGTAGTAAGATGAGAGATGATAATGGCTCTGACCAGAATGGTACCAGTAAAGGTGATAAGTGAGGGGGAACCAGGTGATAGCAGGTTATAAATACGGAAGAAAAATGGTTCAAGGGCTTCCATAGACAAGTTGTACCTTTAAAGGAAAAATCCACACATTCCTTTTTTCATCAAGGAAACAAAATAAACCACTTTATTTTTATGGTTTATATTGAATGCTGCTGCTTGCAGTTCTCAAAATGACTGACAGCATTTGATGTAAAGATGAGTTCGCCCTGGCAGTTATTGTTGAATAGCCGAGTAATTTCTCTTACAACATAACACACTGATGGTATGTGTGTGTTTAGACTGAAGTGATTACTTTGGTCTGCAAACAATGTAAATGGACTTAAAAAGTAAATTGGAAGCTCCAATTTGGGTGAAGGGGTAAAAAAGGCCATTTGGGTGAAGGGGTAAATTAGGAATATAAAATAAGTGTCCATTTTGTACACAAGGGCCTTTTTCTGTTTTCTTTTCTTGATCGAATATTGACTATCATGAACTAAGACCTACACTCTGCTATTGGGTTCCCGCTTTCAAAATGGAATTTCACCTGTCCTCTGCAGCCTGTACAATCCACAGTTCCTGCTCCCCGCCCCGAGAAGATCTAGTTTCAGCTTCCCACCCCTTCTGCATCCTCAGGCTTCTGGGCTGAGATTTCCCAGTCTTGCCATCAGGGGCTGATAGTGCTGCCAGGGAAAAAGTTCATTCAGCTATGTAGAATCATCTACAAATGCTTATCAGGGACAGCTGTCAGAGCTAATCCCCTTCATCACCCAGGTCCATTCAGAGGGGATCCCTTCTCTAGCAAGGGATCCTCAGCAAGGGCCGTTCATTCAATAGAAGGGAGCTATGTCCTATGTCCCAGGAGCTGTGCTGGTTGCTGAGCATACCACACAGGGAGCACATGTTGGTGCTGGAATATTAGAAAATGTGTTTTTTTTCTCATGCAACGAGCATCTGTCTCCTTAAATTCTGTCTGCATCTGGGATTCTGTACTCTGGACAAGACTACTCAAAGACCAGGTCTATTCCTATGACTGCATCCACACATCAGACCTTTCTGTATTTGTAGATATGATTCACTGCATGAATGGGTACAGAATGAACCCTACTTCTTGAAACCTGAGCCACCCTGAAAGAGCTCTGGTAGTCATCCAGATAGACAGA
Source organism: Aselliscus stoliczkanus (assembly GCA_033961575.1). Taxonomy (NCBI): domain Eukaryota; kingdom Metazoa; phylum Chordata; class Mammalia; order Chiroptera; family Hipposideridae; genus Aselliscus; species Aselliscus stoliczkanus. Next base: position 169,492,346 of record CM066727.1, read on the forward strand.
ATCAAAGGTGGCTCAGCTATTACTCCCTGTGCTATTCTACCTGGCCCCTGGGATCCCTATCTGAGTGCACACACCCATCTTTCCAGACCCCTGAGACATTGTGCACCTCACACCCCACCACCACCACCACCGCCGCCGCTGCCGCCATATTATTCTTGTGGCCAATCTCTAGACTGGTCATGTTGCCTAGGCTTCTGCCATGCCTATCCCAGTTTCCTCATTTATTCCACCCATTATTTCTAAGGTATTAGCAAAACTCTTGCTGGAATGACTCAGTTCATTCTTTGGACAGAGAGTTAGCCTTGGGGCCTCTCTGCTGCCCTACAAGAGCCCTCCCCAATCCAGGGCATGTTCCAGCAGGACCAGACCTCTCAGCACCAGTATCCTCTGTTGATCTGTTTGTCACACCCCCATGGACTGCACTCCAGCTGGCCCCAACTCCCCGCCTCATCGAGTACAACCAGGGTTGAGTGAAAACAGCCTCTGGCCATGGGACAATATTTCCTTTCCTGATCCTGGAGCTGGTAGGACCCCTCATGATTACTATGTCTATAAGGAGTCTTAATTAAAGGCAATAGAGCAAAAGAGGCTGTGGCCCAATCTTGTCCCTGACAGGCTATCCTTGGTCCTGTCACTTGAAATGGAAGATATTCTGACCCCAGATATCTTCCCCGGTGCCTCTATGCTTGACTGCTCTACGAACTATACTGGCAGCAGGAGGTGTCAATGTTATGTCTATGGTGTAAGGCCAATCTTTCAATAGCATTCAACCAGGACTCACAAGACCTGGCTTTAAAGGGGCCACTAGGAGGCAATGGGTAAATCAGAGGGCCTTAGATATAAAAACTAAATGGGAACCTAGTGGTCTGCTATGGGAGCAGCCTTGCTTGTTGGGGGATCTCAGCTCGGTTTGTGCAGCGACCCTCCATCCAGCCTCCTTCAACCAGATCTTATTCTGCCTCTGTGGTTATCAAAAGAATCGCCAGGGTGTTTCAGAGTCTAGAAACATAGTCAGAGATACTGTAATGCAGATGGTAAGAAGCCTCTGTCACTCAGGGTCTGAAGGTGCTACAACTAAGCTATTGAACCTTTTCCATCCTGACCAGTTTATTTTCTGGGGATGTCAGATATGGACAGGAAAGTTACGTGTGTATTTGTAGAACCTGGGCAGGATAGGTTCATATATGGCCATGTCATGGGGACCAGAAGGCCCAGGGCAGGATGTAGCTAAGGAAGTATAAATATAGAAGTATTAAAAAAGAAAAGAAGAAAGACAGGAAGGAAGGAAGGAAGGAAGGAAGGAAGGAAGGAAGGAAGGAAGGAAGGAAGGAAGGAAGGAAAGAAGGAAGGAAGGAAGGATGGTAGGGAAGAACTGAATGATGACTAGGATTTAGCATTTAAGATTCTGGAGATCTTTTCTACACTAATTAATATCCTACTTGTGACTTGTTAAACAAACATGTTGTCTGCCTTCTAAACGAAAACCTATTTTCCATTTCTAGTCACCTTGGGTTTGACATTTTTAAGCAAAGAAAACAGATAAAGTAACTGTCCCTTTAAGATGACTTTATCATAGATGAGAGTATAGATAATGAGAGTGATAATATTTTCTTGTAAAAATACTTTGAGTCCTGAATAAAATGTGTTAAAAGGAGAAATAAGCACATCTTCCATCTGGACTCAGGAAATAGCTGATTTCTTCATGAAGAGCCTGGATGTGCTATGTTGCTAGTAAGCTGCTCAATCTTATCAATAATTGTAGAATCTTTATTTTATCCTGGCAGAATGAAGTAGAGGTGCAGAATATAGCCATGACATTATTATCTAGAGACATTCAATAGTGAACTTCAAATTCACTCTGACCATGACTTCTAGTGTCTTCTATTCATCCTAATAGTATAGAAATCATGGGGGTGGGGGTGGGAGGAAGCATTCTCCCAAGTTTCCTTAAAGGAAAAGCAAAATTAGTCATCTAAACAGCTAGAGAGTATCAGCATACCATTGATAATCATAAGGATATCCAAAGTGAATTTTTATGCCCCTTCTCCCCCTGAAATGAGTTGATTCTATTCTAAATGAGCCAAAGATAATTCATTCTGTTTTACTCAGATAGGATTAAGGGTCTGGGAATGAGGGTGTATTTTCCAACCATCAGCTTAGCTTCTATGAATGATATTGAGCTGGCCATCAAAGGCCACTTTCCAGAGGATCACTGTATCCTGGACATCTGCAAACAAAAGGACATGCAGTAAAATAAATCCACAATCACTTTGTGAATTATCAGCCAAAACAAAGTTAAGGTTCTAAATGAATCTGCACCTGGAAAACACTACCATAACTATAAACAGTACTAACAAGACTAAGCTGAATGTCATTTTCATCTACAAATTGACAAAAAAAGCTACTTGTACAGCACAAGGTAAGGACCCTGCTCAGAAATCCTTCCCCCAATATCTGATACCCCAAATTCACCACTAGAAGTGTATTTCTGTAAATGAAGAGTGGTACAGTATTAGGTACACTAAATTTAGTCAGACACCTAGATTCTACATCTCAGGTACTGCGTCAGCAAGTCCTCAAACCCCATGGGCCACAGTTTCCTTATATGCAAAGTGGTGATAATGAAACCTACCCTACCAGCTTCACAAAGTTGTTTTTCATACCCAGCTATGTCTCTCTCTCTATCCAATAGAGTAATCATACTTCCGACCAAGCACCTTCAGAGAGTGTCTTCCTGACCTCCCTCCCCTCTGCATTCATCCCCTTTTAAAAATGTGTTTCCTATGAAACATTTGTTGCAGTCAGCAGTATGTCAATTGTCTGGAATCTCTTTCTTGTCACTTTTTGGAGTTTCTCCAAATCACATGCTTCAGCATCCCTGAATAGTCCATGCCGTGACCCATGGAAGTGGCTTGGTTGGCCTTTCTGAGCCATTTGTTTACTTTGTTTTTCACGCAGAGCCTTGAAGACCTCTTCCACCAAAGGAAAAACAGGTGGTATGACACCTAATTGACACCAGCGGTCCTCCCTTTCTCATTTCCTTTTTTTGTCTTTCTAGTTATGCTTTATTTGCATTTTACCCCACCATTCGAAGGAGATGCCATTTCTTCTCTCTCACACCCAGTCTCCGCACTTCCTTTCCCCAGGCAGCTGTTCAAATGGAAATATTGCGGGCTTTCTAATGCTGCAGACCCTGATTCTAATCCTGGCTCCGGTATTTATAAACTAAGCAATTAACGGGTGACTTCGGCATTGCTATTTCCTTATCTGTGTAAATGGAAATCATGTCTACTTCAATGAGATGATATATGTGCACCTGAGTCATTTGAGGTGATCAGTAAACATTAATTCCCTTACTCTTTTGTAGATGCTTTATTCTTTTTATTCTTTGCATGTCTTATTTTTATTCTAAGATTCTTTAACAAGGAATTATTTGTACCTTTCCTTCCCAAACCTATCCCTATCTTCATCTCTTCCCAGCCCTTTGGGGACTCCAGCTGAATGGTTATTAAGCAGATGGGCTTTTGTCTCAGAGAGCCTACATACAAAACTCAGATCCCCTACTTCCCAGCTCTCTCACCACAAAAACAGTCATCCACTTGCCCTGTTAAATGAGGCTAACCACAGGGCTCATCCTACAGGTTGTGATAATCAGTGTGATGCTACATGTACAAGGCTTGGCACAGTGGGTTTTACGTGGAGTACGCCATCACCAATGTTAACTCTGTTCTTTGTCCCCCTGATTTATTAAATCTTGCTCTGTCCTTTACATTCATTGTGAATGATTTGCCTTAATGTTCTTCTAACCTCAAATTTCCTCTTTCAGATGAACTCTTCCCCTTTCTGCCAAATTACTCTCTCACCTACACACGTATTACAAAACCATTCAAGGGCATGAGTCCATTACTATGCCAGAGGACATTTTTCTTAAATGTTAAGATTTTTGTTCCTTTTGAGGTCTTCAGATTGTATGCATAGTCATTTAAGGCTAAAGCTAGGGTTATTTTTGAATTATAGAAGGCTTGCTTATCTCTCTCTCTTTTTTTCCTCTGCCCTCCCTCAATGCAATACCATCCCCTTCTATTTCAGATACCTGCTCCCATCCCCTTTATCTGTGGCCCTTCTTCTGTGTTCACAATTTCTCCAGTTGTCATCCCTTTATCTACTGATTCACCTTTCCCTGATTAGTCTGGACTAGTAACTTGAACTCATGATTTACTCTCTATTATTTGATCTATCCAACGTAAGGAGAAATACATTTCCCTGATGGCCTTGCTATATAGGATGAATACACTAGTTATTAGTTTAAAATCAGCCAACTGTTCTAATTCAGTAGTCATAGAATATTGTTTTGCTGGGTTTTTTCCTCTCTAAAACATATTCAGTGAAGAATAGAGGCTCTCCGGTAGTTTGATAGAAATCCAGGTATCCCTCCCAATAAAATTTTCCATCTATGAAAACTAATCTATTCCTAACTTCCATAGACTGTTTTCTCTGTTATTGTACTGTCCAACTTCCTCACTACACACCTCCCATCACAGTGCCCCAACCTCTAGGCCCAAATCCCATTTTTTTATTATTAACACAGTTCTGGCCCAGGGTCTCCTATGGTCCTAAGTATAATTCTACTGTGCACTAGACATACTCCTGCCTCTCAGTACACTTGCTGATAATATGCAAACAAAAAGCAAAAAAAAAAAACCACTCCACAGGATTCATATCAACAGCGTCCAGTAATTGAAAGCATAGTAGATATCAAGTTCTGGACTAAAATGTTTACATACTCTATCTCAATTAATCCTCATAGTTACCATTTTTATTCCCATTTAAAGATTAGAAAACTCAGAGGGTTAAGTAACTTCCTCAAGGTCATTTAACTAATCATTTAACTCCTTTCAGCACCTGAAGCCAGATCTGTCTGATGCCAAAGCTGATTTCCTTTGCTCAGCGCTTCCTTAAGAGGAATTGGTAAAGAAGGAGTGGGAGATTATTCAGAATTTCTGACCCCTAGAACTCCACAGAGCTTTACCAAGTCCCTGCTTTAGAAAGGATTTCAGGTGCCATACTATAATTTGATAGTGTTTTGAACATGGGAATCCTGTATTTCATCCATAGGTTATTATTCAGTGCTAGGTATACAGTGCTAGGTGTTCAATATGCAATGATAAGGAAGAAACACTGTCTTCCAAAAGCTCACAGCTGAGTGAAGAAACTTGGTTTTCCAGATCAACAGAGGAAGAGTGGCAGAAATCTTCATGAACCTTACCATCTTTTGACATATCAGGGATCTCAATGAAAAATGAAAAATATGGAAACGGGCCTTTCTAAATTGCCTTCTTGAGCAACTGCTCAGGTTCAAGATAGGTGAGCTCAAGATAAGGTTTTTGCCATAGATAATATATCTGCTCTAAAGACAACCACTGAAAAAGCAAAGGTTGAAAGCCTTCCTGAGGCTACTCCAAGTTCTTCCATACAAGATAACCATTGTGGAGCCTCTTCATTAAGGAGAACAAAGGTTCTGAGCCGTTGGACCCGAAGCATCAGGTTGCTTCAGGAATCCCAAGCTCCTAGCTCTGTGTCTGGACTTGATCATTACTATAGATGTAAACTACTAATTCTCAAAACTTAAACTTTATTACATAAAAGCTAAGTTTAGCCACAATATTAGTAATAATTGAGACCACTGAGGCATCAGCTACTTGGCACCCATGAAAGACCAGTACCCAGAATTCACAGAAGCCCTTGCTGATACATTGCAGGAATCAAGGAAATCTACCATCTACAGATAAAGCTGGGCCTTTTAATCATGCTGATTACAAGCCTCTGATAATTTTTTCTAAAAATAAACACACGGCTCATCAGTTCCTGTGTTTATTGATGTATACTCACATTCATTCAAAAAACATTTAAATTGTTAGTGTGTGCCAGGCACTATTCTAGGTGAACACAACAATGCATAAGTCATTCAAGGTCACTGCTCTCCAATGGAGGAGACAGAAATAAACATGCAAACAAATAAATGCTCAAAATACTTTTAAGCAGTGATAAGTACTCTGAATACTTCAATAACAGTAATAATAACTATGATAATATCAGCAGCTAAACTTATATAGTGCTGAATATGATCCAGGCAATATTCAAAGTGCTTTACATATATTAACTCATTTGATCTTCATAACCTTATGAGGAAAGTATTACAGATACTTCCCATTTAACAAATTATAACTTTGAGGCATAAAGAGGTTAAGTAATTTGCTCAAGTTAACAGGAATAAGGTAATGTGACAGAAAGTGCTGACATGGAGGGGTGGGCACTTTAGATAAAATAATCAGGAAAGACCTCTCATAGGGCAATTTATTAAGTTTTCCAAGGAATAGAACAAATATATTTACACACACACACAAAGAGAGAGACAGAGAGAAAGAGAGAGAGAGAGAGATTATAAGGTATTGGCACAAGTGATCTTGGCAGCTGAGAAATCTCAAGATCTGCCATCTGCAAACTGGAGACCACGAGAGCCAGTAGTGTAGTTCAAAGGCCTGAGAATCAGAGGCTGATGGTATAGATTCCAGCCCAAGTCTGAAGGCCTGAGAATCAGGAGCACCAAAAGCTAAAGATCTATGTTCCAGCTCCAACAGCCTCACAGAGTGAATTCAAACATCCTCGCCTTTGTGTTCCCTACAGACCCTCAACAGATTGGATTATGACCACCCACATTGGGGAGCGGCATCTGCTTTATTCAGTCAACCAATTCAAATGCTAATCTCTTCCACACTAACACTCCCAGAAATAATGTTTAACCAGGTATCTGGCTTCCCATGGTGGTGCAGTCAAAATGACACATAAAATGAACCATCACAGCGATGATATTTTACTGGAGCCTGATAAGAAGGAGTCATCCTTGGAATGTTGTGAGGGAAGAGCTTTCCTGGCAGAGAGAATAAGTGCCAAGGTCCTGAGGTTGTTACAAAGTAGGAGTGCTTTAGGAAAAGAAAGAGGGTCAGTGGGAGTGAAATGTAGTGCTTGAGTAGGACAATGGCAAGATGAAGCTGTAAGGGAGGCTGTAGCCAGATGACATTGGGCTTTACTGGGCATATTAAGAGCTTGGGTTTTCTTCTAAGGATAATGAGAAGATAGTGAAGAGTTTAAGATGGGAAGTGCTATGCTGTGTCGCGCCTTTAAAAAACATGACTCTGGCAATGAAGTCATGTGGAGAATGGGCTGTAGACACATTAGGAGTGGAGGTCAAGAGAGCAATTAAGAGGCTTTCGCAGGAATATGGGTGAGAGGTGATGGTGATGAGAACTATGATAGTAGTAGGGAAGCAGAGCAATTCAAGATATGGGCATTTTAGAGGTAGAGTCAACATGATTTGCTGTTGGATTGAAGGAAAGTAACAAGGGAATTAAAGAGATCATTTGCGATTACTACGGTTTTAGCTTGACATAGGGGCTTGTGAGAGTCCATTTTTAAATTTTTTGATATTTTGCAGCCAGTTCATAAACCCTGCCATCATTAAAAGTTGTTATATAAATTTATAATGAAATAAATTATATTAAAAACAAGGATAATAAATACTCAAAACTCATCACTTCCTGATTATTTTACTTTTACTACCTGTTTACTAGTATCTATAACCTTGAAGTTATTTATGACAATGTATCTGTTTGGTGGAAATGTTACATAATGGTGAGCTGTCACACATCTTTTCTGCAGTCAGTGAGGTCACATCAGTAGCTTGAAATCTGCCACGGTGGGAGTATTGACACCATGGAAAATGTAAGTACTACAGTCAGGGCTTGGCTTATTGTTTAGCTGATTGTCTAGACTTAAGAAACCAATGGGAGAAATGTCAATAATGGAGATTAGATTTACAAGTGTGCTGTGTCTCTAGTCACTGAATTAAGAATAGCACAAAATATTGACAAATAGTCTTCGAGCATTTAAATTATTGCCTGATATACTGCCTCTTCTCTTGCCCTCTTTCTTTCAATCCAGAGACTAAGCGTTATCCAACAGACATGATTAAATGGTTGCACTGGATGAGAAAAAAATCCAGCTGTTTTGTTTTCATTTTCTACCAGGCAAAGGCACATGAGGAAGATTGGATCACATCTTAGAGAAAAATGTTTTCAATACTTTCTGTTAGTGAATTTGCAGCCATGCCACAAGCAATTTGTAATAGATCCCTTTGGACCACAGGGGCCCTTTAAACCTGCCGAAGGCTGGGTCTTATGCAGCACAGATAAGATAAATGTTCTGTGTGTGCTAACTGCAAGCTCCATGAGGGCAAGGAGCTTTGTCTGTTCTCTGGCGTATCCTGAGAATTTGAACAGTGGCTGACACATACTAAGTACTTAATAAACATGTGTTGAGTGAATAAAGGATTTTTTTAAATTGGGAGAATGAAGCTTTCTATGAAAAGGTGCCTCTGAACAGAAGCTTGGAGACCCAGTTGACCGCAAGAGAAAAAGTAACACAATGTATATGACTATCTTTTCATGGTTGAGATCTAAATAGGGAAATAACACCAGTACTAATTTAAACACCCCAGGATGAACTTTAGCTCGCTTTGCTCTCTTCTAGTGTCTCCAAAAGGATTTGGTAATGTTTGATGGTTTTGTTTGGGTGTTTTAACAAAAGCTGATTTCATGCTGGCATTATAACATGATTATTTTTCAAAGAAAAAAAAAAACTTGTTAAAAAGATTAACAGGGTGCTTAAGAGTACTCTGGAGAGAAAGAAGAGTCATGGAGATTTCTAAACTTGTTCTGGCCTCTTCATTTCCAAGTCCCACCTGAAAACCCCACCAAGAGTTGCCATTCGAGTGTCTGAAAAGCAATGTAGAAGAATTTCTGTATCTTAAAAATGTTCTGGAAATAAGTGTTACAGCAAATTATTTCTCAACCACAGTTCACACTGGCCAGTGAATAGCATTTTTGAGTCCTCTAGGAAGCAGAGCCAAACAAGTGACTTTATTCTTCAAAATCCCAGGAGTGATTTTGGCGTAGCTCTGACTTTCCCAGAGGCAAAATCATCTGCATGCAGAATACATCACAAATCCCAATGATGACTGTCTCTTTCCAGGTTTTAAGAAGGGTCTAAAAACACAAGAAGCTTATGCCTCCTTCCAAAACCTACTAGCACTCTCAGCATTGGACTTTATGCTCATTTCTCACAAAGTATTCTTGGCTCTAGGGTCGCAAGGGTCTCCCTGAACACATTTTTTATTAGGCAAGTGAAGCATAATGATACAGATGACTCTGCAAATTAAAAATTTACAAAAATTTGCCCAAAAAAGAAAAAAATATGGCTTTTCACTTGACTTTCTTTTTTAAAAGGATACTTGTAAACAAACTTTTTTTTAAGCATATTTAAACTGCATGTATAGGACAAAGAAATAACTCAGTCATTCCTGGGAAATAAAATCATTAGCTGAAGTGAAAAAAATTATTAAACCCATTTTATAGTATCAGTATGTAAAACTAGAACTAGTTAATAGACTAAAATGTGAGTGCCATATTTAGAAGGGTGTCACATAGATATTATCAAAAGTTTTCACTGAACTATGTTGTTTAGTGTTAAATATTTAACTACGTGATATTGTTAGAGGACTTTGTGTGAAGTGTAATGTGTGTGAGTTGCAGAGGCGAAACAGAGCACCCTGGTGCTGCCCCAGTGTCAAATCCACTTTTTACTCTTTCCAAAGTTCGTTCTTTCTTATGGCTAATGCAAGCTTGGCCTTGAGCCCTTCCTGACACAATCAAGAGGGAGCTATAAACCATGGGAGCCCTCGGTTAAGACAGTTGTTCAGTCTGCTGGAATTGTCTTCAAGTTTGAGACAATACACCATATAGCATAATTATGTGACCATGTTTCTTCCTACATTTGAGAAGACATGTGAAAGAACTGGCCTTGAGAATATATATATCCAAATATGGGGTTTAAGTTCTAGAATCTCTCATTAAAAACTTCAGGTGCAAGGTGTATGGACATTTGAGTGTGGGTATATGCTCATGCATACATTTGACACCTGTATAATAAAAGGTATAGTAATTGAGTAATGGGGTATCACATTATTTGTCTAATAAAGATTACAGCATATGTCCCACGTAGAATAATATTTCCAAAGTATTATTATTGTTGCCATTGCTGTTGACAACAACAGATCACATGTACTAAGTATACATGATATGCCAGATATGCTCATTTATTGGCTTGTTTAATTCTCCTGACAAACCTATGAGCTATATGATTAGCAATAAAAGAGCAATGAGACAAGTGAGGCTAAGAGAAATGAACTAATTTACCCAAGGTCAGAACTAGAAAAAGTTGAAGTTGGTCTTCAAGTCTAGTGTTTGGCTTCTCTGAAGCCTAATTTTCATGCTAAAATAAAATGAGTTAAATATTTATATCATTATGGTCAAAATTTGATCTTTCATTGATGATTTTTTAAAAAAACCCTATTGTCACAGTGACTCAGAATCATCAATTTGGTAACTAATATGGTATATATATATATATATATATATATATATATATATATATATATATATGAAAAATACAAATCATTAAGATTTCTGATCATGAGAATTATGAGTAAGTAAACTTTCATTGCATGTTTACAAATGCAACACCAGCAAATAGACGTAGTACTTTTGAGATGGAATTTATAAAGTGCATCACATCGATAGCCAATTTAAAAATACTTTTAACACATCACATAAATGGAGTAAGCCCTGTAGTCATCAATTTAGAGTAAGTGCTTCTCCACATAAATTAAATGTTCCAAAAGAAAAATCTACCATCACCTTAAAACCCATGATGGTTTACAGTTTTTCTAGTTGCAAACCTTAAACAGGGGAAATGCTGGATGGGGAATAAAGAGAATGTCTGATTAAAAAAAACATTCAGGCATTTGTATGGGGCATCCAGCAGGTTTGAGCATGTAATGATACAAATGAGAATGGTCATAGCACTAATATTGGCCAGTAATGACTGGGCAGATATAGCATTTTGTCCATGGTGATTTCTGTAAAGTCATCATTTATTTTCAAGACACTTGTGAATGGAAATGTCACACAAGAGCATGACTGAGAGAATCTCATAATGATGAAGTAAACTTTTGAAAAAAAAAAAGTTCACCATGTTACTTACAGCCTTTTGAGTTCATGTTTTCATTTGGTATAGACATTGTTTTAGCAAACCATGCTTGAAACAGAGTAGAATTGAGTTTCAATATTATAAAAGGCAAGTTGTCATAAAGGTAAAACCTTAAGTAAAGAAACTATAGCTTGCTCCAACCCCTGAATCACTTATATCCACTCTATTCTTTATCATCCCACAAGCCTGAAGTGTTTATAAAGTGTTCAACATGATGATTCACTGCCTCTGATGGGTTTAGGGTCTCTTCCCCATCAATGCCCAGAACAAAAATACGAACTAGACAGCATCTTACCCACTTCCCAGTGGTGTGAACCTAGGCCATTCCACCTAATTAGAATCTGAGGAAGAAGCCAGATGACTCCAAAATAGCTTCAAGGTAAGGCTGAGACACACAAAGCCACTTAGCAAATAGCAAGAAAAGTAGTAGGAGAATGGAAGGGTAACCAGGGTCCAGCTCATAGAGGTCCTTAAGCATGCCATGTTAATTTACAGCTTGTTATCCACAGGTAAGATCTTTGAGTCCCTTCCTTGACAGAAATTCACATAATAGAATTAATTTCAAACTACAGAATAAATGTACCAGTTATCTTAGAATTCCTTGGTCATTTCTATTTTAGGAAATGAAGCATTTACTTCATTACATAAAATTAAGCCGTACTCTAAAGTTCCAAAAAGTTGTCTTACACATAGTGTTTCTAAAAAGAAGATTCTATCAGTGCAAAGACAGAGATATGAATGAACATGCACCCCATGATCTCAGATACCTTTTTGAGAGCCTTGTATAGCCTTCAAATTACATCAACCTTAACAACCTACCCACAAGGCCTAGGGCTCTGCAAAAATTCACCCGACAATGGAAAAGGACAGATAACTGAAAAGCAACCACTTGCTCCTTTAAAAGCCTTCCACTGTCAGGCTTGCTGAGGAAGAGTGGTGATAAAAAAAAAAAACAAAAAAAAACAGTGTATGAAGTTGTTGAAGTAGTATTTGAATAGCACGTCCATGCGTTTTTGTCATGTGTAAATATTATTGTGCTTTGTTTTTTTACATATCCTAGATACATTGTTTATTGCTTTATTATATATGTTACAGGATGTCTTAGCTGAGCCAAGAGTCAGATATGGATAGTTCCAGAAAGTGGAATTAAGCAACACCCCTATTCCCACCTATCCAGTTGTGTTTACTAATTTACTTATGTGTTGAAGGGCATCTTGGAAAAAAGAGTTGAACCCTACCATCCTGAAATTTTTGTTCAAGTACATTAACCCTTGTTATCCGTCACTTTTTAAAACATGTGGGATAAATTTGCAGTGTACATTTAAGTTTTATTCTGGTATATTACTTAGATTTGTATGCCTATAAGTAAAACTATGCATTTTATATACATACCCGCTTTTTAGATTGAATCAATCAAATCTTTAAAGTTTAAAGTTTATTGAGCTTATTGCTAGTAAATAAGAGTATGCTTTCATATGCTTCACTTTGACATTTATCATGTCTACTGTTAAAACATCCCTTACAATGTAGAGAAATTGGAACACTCATACACTCTGGTGGGAATTTAAAATGGTGCAGCCACTTTGGAAAGCAGTCTGGCAATTTAGTCACCATATGACCCCACAATTCAACTCCTAGGTATACACCCAAGAGAGCTAAAAGCATTTGTCTAAACAAAAGCTTGTACATGAATGTTCACAGAAGTTTATTCATAATAGCTAAAAATAGAAATAACCCAAATGTCCATCAACTGATGAACAGATAAATAAGATATGGCATAGCCACACAATGGAATACTATTCAGCAATAAAAAGAACGAAGTGCCAATACATACTACAATATGGATGAGTCCTTAAAACATTATGTTAAGTGAAAGAAGCCAGTCACAAAAGACAACATATTGTATAATCACATTTGTATGAGATGCCCAGAGCAGGCAAACCCACAGAGACAGAAAGTAGATGGGGTTTTGCCTAAAGCTGGGGAGAGGAAAGCGCGGAAAGGAATTGGGAGTAACTGATAATGTGCAAGGGGTTTCTTTTTTAGGTGACAAAAATGGTCTAAAATTGATTGTGGCGATGGTTGTACAACTCTGTGAATATACTTAAAACTAATCGTACACTTTAAATGGTTGCATTTTATGATATGTGAATTATATTTTAATAAAACTGTTATAAAAAAAACTTACAAACCATAAGTTTGCCTTAACTCACTCTTTGTACAGTTTTAAAAGTTAACAGTATGTGTGGAGAGGGTGAGATTCTTATTAGTACAGGTGAATCTGCATTTCTAGGATTCATGCAGGTGACTAAACTAATTGATACCAAAGAATCACTCCTGGTGGTACAGTTTAACAGCATGAGTGTCCCTTACACCTCTTAAATTGACATGGCCCCAACAAAGGTCAGAATGAGGGTGAGATGGAGGGTGCTCCAAGAACTCACTCTAAGAGTGAAGGCTACTAGCACAATCCTATATCTGCATGTCACTTGGACAGTGATACCAGCATCCATCCCATCTCAGTGCACCCACCAAGGTTCTAGAGGAGTTTATAGATATTGGTTTGGAAAGCTACAACCTGCTGCATTTTGTTACGCAAGTGGAAAGGCACCCTCTTCTCACTTCACACTTGAGGGGTGGCAAGCGCCTCTCTGGATTTAGGCTACAACCACTCTAATTTAGCCAACATCAGGAGAGGCTGACTTCCAGCTCCACAAGCAGTCAAAATACCAATGTCACCAAAGATGACATGGCATCAGCAGACACAGTAACAGGAACTGAGGTTGAGCCTCTGAGTGGCAAATGAGGGAACCATGTGCATGTGGGTCTACAAAGTCCTGGCTCTGCCATCTGAGTATCGAGCCAAGGAACTGTACCATGAGTTCATGGGCACAAGGGGTCTTGTGCATTCCCTCTCCCCATTCTTAGGAAAAGCACTAGTTAGAAGGAACTAACTCATGACAACAATGAGAACTGCAAAGTCCTGGCTGAGGGACATGGGGGCAGCATTCCAGGTTTGTCTTCATGGAGTGGGAACTCATCTCCATCGATGCCCAATCTAAGCTGTGTCAATGGTGCCTTTCTTGCCTCATATGAGGAGTTTCGTGTCCCAAGAGTGTGGGATCCACAGTTGAGAGTGAAAGCCAAGACTGAGTCTTTGGAAACTTGTAGGCATCCTAAGGATTCCCAGAAGTACTAGTGGACAGAGGCTCTGTACAGCAGGTCCTCAAATAACATTGCTTCGTTCAACATCATTTCATTATAACACTGATGAGAAAGAAAAATCAATTCCCTGCCAAGGCCACTGTCTGTGTGGAGTTTGCATGTTCTCTCCATGTCTGCGTGGGTTTGCTCTGGGACTCCAGTTTCCTCCCACATCCCAAAGATGTGCACGTTAGATGAATTGGCGTGTCTAAATTGTCCCAGTCTGAGTATGTGTATGTGTGAGTGTGCCTTGCAATGGAAGGGCATCCTGTCCAGGGTGGGCAACCCTAAGTTGCCATGATACTCTCTGGCCACTTGCAACTCTGCACTAGAATGGTGGGCTGAAAAATCATGATCTTATTGGTTTTTATTGCTTTTTCTTAAATGTATGCATAGCTCACATTTACTTAAATGTTTAATCTTAGAAGTGTTTTGGGTCTTCGTTTAGAAGTTTGGTGAGGTTTTTGTGACCAGAAATATGCCATTGGAAGTTATCTCTTGTTCATATCAATTAGCCTATGGTAAAATTGGTTGCCTTATACGGTCATTTCACTTAAAGTTGCAGTTTCCAAGAACTTATTGAGACATTAAGTGAGGACTCATTGTACAAGACAGAACTTCCTGCTGTCTACTCATGGCCATCCAGGTATGAATGTTAATGTCCTGAGTGTATTGGACACCACTGTTTTTCTCTTGCTCTGTCCTCCCCACTCTTTAATACTGATCCCATCTCACCCCCAACCATAAAGGCGGACCTGTTACCAAGGCTAATGGATCAGAGCCTCCCATTAGTTCTTCTAAGACACAAAGATTGATCAAGTGAGCCAAGAGGAGCTAGTTAGAGTCCTTTCCCAGGCTTTCCTGAACTGAAACTGAAAGGGTTAACCTTTCTTCTCTCTGGTTACAAATCAGATGTGCCTTTAATTGCAGCCCCCTCTCCCCCTCCCCACCACCCTTGAGGAAGAAACTGGATTGGGAGAGTAACGCTGATTTGCCAAGAGAATTCAGAGGTGCAGAAAAAGAGGCCTAATCATGTTCATGTCTATTCTGTCACCTCGTCCTCCCCATCATGGATTACACAGACCAATAATCTCCTTCACTAATTTAGTTCAATTCTGTTTGGTTTCTGCCACTTGCAGTGGGATGAATACTGAATAATCCAATAGTGCTATCTGACCAGTGAAGTCTGAGATACTCTGATTACACAAATGTAGATGTGACAAGAGTTTGACAGATGTGTCAATTCTAGTTTTTCTTAAGCCGAACAATAGACAGACTATATAATTCATGGAATATGGATTTGAGTTGGTGGTGTCTCACATTTTTAGAATTCATTTTATTTCTCCAATAATATAGTAAAATAGTCAATCATTTAAATTTGTTCTATTATTCAATTAATTGAAATAATAGTTGAAAACATACCTATATAGTGCTGTAGAAGTGATTATACATTAGCAAATTTATCATTATGTTGAATAACCTAGAAAAGTAAACTTTTATGCATTGGCAGAGAAGAAACTCATAATTTTTAATAGGGATTTAGATGATTAATAATATAATCACAGACCTTAGCAATGGAAAGATTTAATAAATATTTCATTTCACCTGTTGGACAATTGCCCCATTCAATACAACCATTTTTTCAACTTCTAGAAGCTGCCCATATTCCTTGGTTCTTGCCCCTTTCCTCCGTCTTCAAAGCCAGCAATGTTATATCTCCCTCTGACTTTCTTCGACCTCCTTCTTCCATTTTTAAGGATCCTGTGATTACCCACATGGATAATCTCATCTCAAGGTCTTTAACTTAGTCACATCTGCAAAGTTCTTTTTGCCATGTAAGGAAATATTTATTCACAGGTTCCAGAGATTAGGATACAGATGTCTTCGGGGGCTTATTATTCTTCCTATCACAGACATGGAAAGACTTTATTCTAATTGTAGTAAATAATCACTGGAGAGATATTAGGCAAAAACGTCACATGAGCTGAGTTATAGTTTTAAGGGTTCATTCTTATACTGTGTGTAAGTTCTGTATGAGGGAAAGTAGGAGCAAGGGAAATCAAGTAGGAGTCTCTCCCTAGTCCCAATGAGAGAGACAGTGGGTTTGAGTAGGAAGATAGCAGTGAAGATGGTGAAATTGGCTAGCTTCAGGAAATATTTTGGTATAGAAGGAATAAAACTTGCTGATGGATGGATGTAAAAAGTAACTTAGAAGAATGACCAAGGATGAGTCCTAAATATGGGGCTCAATCAACTGGTGTATGGTAGTGTCACTGAAAATGGTGAAGAATAGACCAAGAGTGGGTGGATTTAGGACAGAAGGTAGACTTTAAAATGTATCAGGCTGGAATGGTCATGTCAAGTTTAAGACAACTGTAAGATATTCAAGGGAGTCATCAGGTAGGCTGCTGGATTTATGAGTCTGGAGCTTGCAGTAGAAAAGAGAGGTAGAAGCATACATTTGGGAGTCATCAGCATAAAGATGATATTAAAGCTATGAGCCTAGATGACTCATACGGGGAGAAAAAGTAGATATAGAACAGGGGAAGAACACATCCTGAAAGGCACAAATATTGACAGGCCTTATTCAAATTTATAGCCCTAGCACTTAGTCCTGGCAAAGAGAAGACCTTCAATAAATTGTTGATGAATCTAGGACTAATTCTGAGACTAGCCATTATTAGAAATTATATTATATAAACTTGTAACTAAATAAATTATATTAAGAACAAAAATAATAAATAACAACTCATTACTTCCTAATTATTTTAATAATTTTACTATTACCTATGCTGTTGAGGTTAGTTATGTCTCCATTTATGTTGCATTGGCAGCTTGTAATTGGTCATGGTGGGAATATTTACACTGTGGAAATTGGCAAATGTTACAAATTAGGACTTGATTTATTATTTTGTCATGTGTTAGACTTAAGAAAGTGATAATGTTAATCATGTGAATTGCCTTAAAAGTGTCATGTCCATAGTCATTATATTGTGAATAGCACAAAAATTGAGGAAATTTTTTCCAGTTATGTGAAAACCATTATCTTATTTAGTAAAGAAATTACTCATATCATTGATGCATGAGTAGGATCTAACAAATGGCTTTTTTGCTTCACTTTCACCTTATTTGTTAACATAAACAAAGATATCAACCAACATTCATGTCAGAATTACACTTATGAGTTAATTGCAACCACAGGTTGGTAAGAAATAAGAGTTTGGTAAAAATCAATAAAAGCATTAATTGAGAATCAATTGAGTATATGAAATGCATAGAAGTAATGTATATTTTATTATTATGTGTGCTGTGCTACACGTACTTCATGATAGGAAAATGTGTAATAGACTACACACGGATACACAGACACACACACATACACTCACACATATTTTTCTCAGGGGACCAGTTAAAAATTTACCAGCATACCATTGCCTACATCCAAACCTAACAGACATATGGTATTATATACAGTATTAAAATTATTATATTACTGTCTATTTATTGGAAGTGACTAAAATATTCATAGAAAATTCATGATCAATATTTTAGAATGCTGATAACTTATGTCATTTTGGTTCCAGTAAAACTTAAATGGATCTGTCAAATATCATAAAACTTAGAGAGGTTGGTGGCTATAGTTCTCTTTATTTGCCTGAATTTATGCTTGATAATTGCTTCCTACATAGATGATGCTCAGCATCATAGACACCTCAGAAAAATAACAGGCTAAGAAATTTTCTAGGTTTTTTTAAAAGAATTATATTCTGGCTAGCAAGTATTTGGACCTGATTAAAGCATCTAGCCTTTATCTGTGTAATAGGATAGCCACTAACTTCATGTGGCTATTTAAATTTAAATTTAAATTAGTTAGAATAAAACAAAATTGGAGACTCAAGATGGCAGAGTAGATAAATGCTGTTTCTGCCTCATCCTTTGAACACATCAAAATTACAACTAAATTATAGAACAATCAGTCTGGAGAACCACCTGAAGTCTATCTGAACAGAAGTTTTATATCTAAGGATATAAAGAAGAAGCCACATAAAGACTGGTAGCAGGGGCGGAGAAGCAATGCCGGCTGGTCCCAAATCCACGTGTCATGGTTAAAAATCAGGAGAGATATCTCAGCCACAGAGGTTCCCCTTGAAGGAGCAAGGGATGCCAGCCTCCCACAAAGGCTCCCCAGCCCAGAGTACTGATGCCGGGAAGAGGATCCCCCACAACTTCTGGCTGTGAAAACAGTGGGGACTCCGACCAACCGGGTGGGACAGAAGGCTGCAGGAAACCCAGACATCCTCTTAAAGAGCCCACACAGGCACTTACCTTGGGCTCCAGCAGAGGGACTGTGACTCTGGGGGCATCCAAGACTAAGTTGTGTAACTTTAGGGGGAGGACTGGAGGCATAGTCCCCATTTTCCCTGTGTGGGGCCCTTCTCCTGTGCAGCCAGCAGGTAGACACCATCTTTCCTATGTTGAGCCCTCCCCACAGGCCAAATCTGAATCTGACTGGCCTTGATGAGCTCCGCTGCTCTGCATTACTGACTCACTGAGACCCTGCCTCGCCCAACTTATGTACTACATGAGGTTCTATCTATGACTGACCATTCCGGGAGCTGTAGCAGGCCTTGGAGTGTCCTGGCTTTTTGCAGAGCTACCCAAGACCTGGCACTGGTGGCAGCTGTGTTCGGTTCACAGCGTCGCTTCTCGCACATACCTCCAGGTACAGCACAGGTAGTGACCAACCATGAATCTCTTTGTAGCTCCTACCAGGTACTCCTTGGCCAGTCACAGGCGATGCCTGACCTGGGCCTGCACCTTAACTCCTCCCAAGAGGCCCCAGAACCAACATACTTGTAGGTTGGCTCAGACCACAGCAGAGTACTACACAATTAGCCCCACAAGCAGTACACCCAAAGGAAAATCTCAACAGGCACCAGAGCCCACTAGGACAAATCCCACTCAGTAAGGGAAGCCCCACACACAGCATCCTATAAGCTGTGGACGTGGCCAAACCCCACAGTCAGTCTGCCTGAGGGTCAATACCACACTGACATACCAACAGCAATCAAGGCTCAATTATGACAGAAGGACACACACAACTCATACAAGGCACACTCCTGGAGTACCTGGCTCAGGTGACTAGCGAGACTGTGCCACTGGGGCCCACAGGACCCCTATATATAAGGCCACTGGTAAGACTGGTAGCACCCCTACCTAAGACATAGAAACAAACACAGATGGGCAGCCAAAATGAGAAAACAAAAAAATACATCCCAAATGAAAGAACAGGAGAAAACTCTAGAAAAGGAACTAAGCAAAATGGAGGCAAGCAACCTACCAGACACAGATTTCAAAACAATGGTTATAAGGATGCTTAAGGAACTTAGTGAGAACTTCAACAAAGAGATAGCAAGCATAAAAAAGAACACAGAAAACATAAAACAGAACCAGTCAAAAGTGAAGAATACAATAACTGAAATGAAGAGTGTATTAGAATGCATCACCAGCAGACTAGATTTAGGAGACAAGGTAGCAGAAAACACCCAGTCACAACAGCAAAAATAATCTGAAAATCTGAGGATATTTTAAGAGACCTCTGGGACAACATCAAGTGTAACAACATTTGCACCACAGAGGTACCAGAAGCAGAAGAGAGAAAGCAAGAGATTGAGAATCTATTTGAAGCAATAATGACTGATAACTTTCCTAACCTGGCAAAGGAAATAAACATAGTAGAAGCCCAGGAAGCACAGAGTCCCAAACAAGATGAACCCAACAGGTCCACACCAAGACATATTATAATTAAAATGCCAAAAGTTAAAAACAGAGAATCCTAAAAGCTGCAAGAGAAAAGCAGTTAGTTACCTACAAGGGGGCTCCCCATAGGAATGTCAGCTGATTTCTCAACAGAAACTTTGCAGGCAAGAAGGGATTGGCACAAAATATTCAAAGTGATGAAAAACAAGGACCTACAACCAAGGGTACTCTTCTCAGAAGGCTATCATTTAAAATCAAAGGACAGATAAAGAGCTTCCCAGACAAGAAAAAGCAAAAGGAGTTCATCACCACCAAAGCAGTATTACAAGGAATGTTAGAGGGACTTCTTTAAGATGGAAAAAAAATAAAAATAAAAAACATGAAAAGTAAAATGGCAATAACTACATATCTATCAACAATTGCTTTCAATGTAGGTGGATTAAATGTTCCAATCAAAAACATAGGGTGGCTGAATAGACGAGAAAACTGACATATGCTGCCTAGAAGATTTGAAAGACACATACAGACTGAAAGTAAAGAGTTGGAAAAAGTTATTTCATGAAAATGGAAACAAACAAGCAAAAAGCTGGAGTGGCAATATTTATAACAGACAAAATAGACTTTAAAACAAAGGCTATAACAAAAGACAAAGAAGGATTCAGTAATCCCACTTCCTGGTATTCATCGAAAGAAACCCAAAATGCTACTTTGAAGGGACGTGTGCATCCATATGTTCACTGCAGCATTGTTTACAATGGCCAAGATGTGGAGGCAACCTGGGTGTCTGTTGATGGAAGAATGGATAAAGAGGAGGTGGAACATTGCTTGGCCAGGGAAGGGAATGGGCTTCTTGCCATCTGCAATGAAACAGCCAGTGAAAGATAGATGCAATATGATTTCACTTGGAATCTAAAGAATAAAATAAATAAGCAAAACAAAAACAGACTCATAGATGCAGAGAATGTTTTGATGATTGCCAAGAAGGAGAGTTGGGGTGGTAGGTGAAGAGGGGAAAGATATTAAGAAGTACAAATTGATTGCTGTAAAGTAGTCATGAGGGTGTAGGGTATAGCATAAGGATTATAGTCAATAATATTGTAATAACTATGTATGGTGGCAGGTGGGTACTAGATTTATTGGGGTGCTAGAAGAGAGTAAAATTGGGGGGCAGGGTGAAAAGGTGAAGGAATTAAGAAGTACAAATTGGGAGTTACAAAATAGTCATGGCGATGTGAAGTAAAGCACAGGGGATACAGTCAATAATATGGTAATAACTATGTATAGTGCCAGGTGGATACCAGACTAATCAGGGGGATCACTTCTTAAATTATATAAATATCTAATAATATGCTATATACCTGAAATTAAAATAATATTGAATATCAACTGAAACTGAAAAATTAAAAAGGGGAGGGGGAGAAGGTACAGGGGAAGGAGAGGTCCAAATGTCCAGGTATAAAACAAATAAGTCATGGGGATGCAATGTACAGCATGGGGAATATAGTCAATAATATTGTGATAGTGTGGTATGGTGTCAGATGGTTGCTGGACTTATCATGTGATCAGTTCCTTAGGTATATAAATGTTGAATAACTATTGTGTACACCTGAAACTAATATTGTATGCTAACCATATTTTTAATTTAAAAATCTTTTAAAAATTAAATAAAATAAAAAAAATTCAGTGCCTTAGTGAAACTAACCATATTCCAAATGCTCAATAACTACATGCAGTTAGTGGCTACCATATTAGACAGCACAGATTATAAAACTTTTGTATCATCACTAAAAGTTCTGTTGGACAGCACCAAACTAGAAAATGCTTTCCACACAGAAGATACTCTACAGTTATTAATTTAGTGATGAAATTTCACCATATTTTTTTTTAAAGATTTTATTGGGGAATTGGGGGAGGGGAACAGCATTGGGGAACTGGGGAAGGGGAACAGACAAGTTGCTGTCCTTTTGTTCTTCAGCCTAGTTGTGGAGGACGTTGCTTCACTGGCCCATGTTAGTATCATCATTGCGCTCTTCCCGGTTGAGGCAGATCGGTCACTGGCCTCTGGACGGCCACTCACAGTGGCTTTTGGAAGCTCACACCGGCTGCCAGCTGCTCACGCTGGCTGCTGGCCACTCACTGTAGCCTATGGCAGCCCACTGCAGCAGGGGCTGCAGCTATGCTGTCCCTAGGCCGCACAGCAGCCCAGCCCTAGGTGGAGCTATTGTTCACCATCATAGCTGTAGAGGGCAGTGTCACTGGCCCTCATATGTGGGATCCGAACCGGGGCTACTGGCATCCCAAGCCAGCTTTTAACCAACATGCCACTCGGCTGGCCCCATTCTATTTTTTTTTTTTAAAGCAAAAAGTTAAAAGACATCAACAATTTTATTTTTCAGGGGAAAAGAAACCACAAATAATTGCATATTTGGGTATTTTTAGATATCTAGTATTCAAGTTGGGACCAATATTTCTTGGGCATCTCCTGTGTATCAAACATAATATTAGTCACCCTCACAACAGCTGTACACTATCTTCACTTTACAAGTGAGGATGCTGAAGTCTGCAGACGTGCAATATTTGTGTTTCACAGTCAGGCACTTAGCCGTGTGTTCGGTTTCAGATGTTCCTTCTGGCACCATGGAACCTCATTCCTCTAAACAAAATCACGGATGGTGAATAGAAATGGTTAATTTTTGTCTGGATATTGGAGATGTCATTACTGCAGAGAGGCAGTAAAGTGAGAGTTTGTGGGCACTTGTTCTGTAGTCACAGTGCTTGCTTGGAATCCTGGCTCTGCCAATTACTAGCTGTCTGACATGAACAAGTCACTTCACTGTGTGCCTCAGTTTCCTCACTTTGTAAATGGCATTATCACAGTACATATCTCAAAAGGTTGTTAAGCAATTAAATGGGTTATAACATGAAAATTGCTACAAAAGTGCTTGCTATTATTATTAGAATAAATGGCATATAGAAGCAATAGGTCAGTATATCTCCCATGGCCAGCTAAAAAAGTTTGAAACTTAATTCACCCATGTCTTTCACTTAAGACCCGAACAAGGCTTGAACTTATGACAAAACATGGCCTGACAGCACGTCCTCTCATTCGTGCACAATTATGGAACTGTGTGACCTCTCGGAAGAGCTGTCTGAAGAGTATGATTTAAAAGCATAAGGTTGTGGCCAGTATGCCCATTTCCAACTAGTTCATGAAATAAAATTATATCTCATTAGTGAAAAATCACACTGACAGGTCTGGCCCTCTGTTGTATTATTATTCACCTATTAGTAAAGGAATGGATAATTGAAAGCAATGGGTTTACCTCTTGAATTTAAAATAGGTTACTTAATCTATCAATTATTTTCAAGCTCTATTCTATGGTACTCATAATTTTGACCAGGCAGCTCAAATGGGGAAAACAATAGGTACCGTCTACTGCTCGCTCACCTGCTATACTGCAAGTGTTCTTCATGACTGTCACCAAGCCATACAACAACCAGTCAGAGGTAGGCACTGCTACCTCTGTGTTGCATTTGAGAAAAATCAACACATGAATAACTTGCCCAAGACCACACAGCTAGTCAGGGGGAAACCGCTCTTGAACCCAGGTTTTCTTGACCTTAAAGCCAGAGCCCACATCACTCTGCCGCCATACACAGGAAATACTATGAAACAGAACAGAAATATGTAATGTGTCTATTTCATTACCTTCAGTGCCTCTGAAGCAGAATTCTAAAACATAAAAAAAAAAACAGAGGTAACAGCAAAATCATTAGTATCGCTAATCCTAAATCACAATAGACTCACAATTTTTCCTGCTTGATCACCACAGACAATGCAGTACAGTTAAACAGATGCAAACTCAGACCTGCGCCTGCTGAAGAAGGCTTGCCATCACCAGGGCTGTGTTTGGTAAGCGCCGTCTTATTCTGCAACCTCATTATCAGGAAAATCAACACCGTCTGTCTGAATACATAGGGAAATACGAACTCTGTGTTTGTAAGTGTCAGTGCCAGGAGCAAATGTAAAGTTGGTTTGGGGATGAGAGTTGAAGTGGTCCTGACCCTGTTCTCAGCCTATCAGGAACATGACTGACTGACCACCCCAAGTAGCGTCTCCTCCAGACTTGGTTCATGCCTCCCATGTCTCGCTCTAGCTCTCTCGTCTGCACTGACCACTCATTTCTCGTCTCCTCGGTGCCCATCAGTTTGGCATCCTGATGGATTGGCTTCGGTGGCTCTCCACCACCCTCCTTTGTCCCACAGTCTGAGGCTTGATTCTTATACCCTGGCATAGTGTTCGTTTCTTTCTGCTCTCCTGGTAACCACTCTCTTTGGCACTGCCCCAGGACCCCCTCTCATGATCCACTCAGCCTAGAAGACTTGTAAACACAGTTTGCCATGATGAACTCTGCACCCCTCCCCACTTCTGGCCTCTGAGAGACATGCCCTGGATGTCACCTCACCAACGCATGGTCTCTGGGGCACCGGTGGAATTCAGCTGGACTATCTCCAGGCCCTAAATTCTCTTTGCCTTGCTCATGCACACTGTGAAAGAAAGTAAAATTCTGTGAGTGAGAAATGCCAACTTACCAAGGCTGTTAGGAGCACACTGGCAGATTTTACTGCCTTCTGGGCACAGAGCATGTCCATCCTAGCACAGTGACCAACAGCAATTCCAGAAGCACAGGCCCTACCTCCACACCCAACAACACTGCCCACCATGTCACTAAACACCCTGTCAGCCTCCTGGGTGTCCTGCTCTATCCGGAGCACTTAACAATCCTTCATGCTACCTACTTCCTACTTTTCCCATGCCTGGTGAGGGCAAGGAAGAAATATGCAGTACCCTAAGAGCAGTAAGGATGCTCTTAAGAGGCACACCAACGTAAGAAAGACATAGCAGCGGGAAGGGAGAGTATCAGCCAACATTACATTCCCCACCTCAGGCAGGTATGAAGACCTTCAAAGGTTATGTGGCTGTGGGATGACTTGTCATTCAAGCCTTTTCCTGAAACAAGGCTTCAGTTCATAGAGGATTTGATGGAGCACCTCCAGGAGGCATTCAAAAAACAGCGGGGTGTCTGTTCTGTGCTCAACACTCCTGGGCATTAGGGATACTGCAGTAAATAATTCGGGTGTCTGTCCTCCTGGGGCTTACAAACTAGTGTGAATACAGACACTGAAAGGTCTAATGAATCTTTCAAACAGTATGAATGTTATGAAAGAATTACAAGGAACAAAGGAGCTTGTAGAAGAAAGCAAACCTGGTCTAGGAACTCAGACAAAAGTCCCAGGAGAAAGTGATACTGCAGATGACACCTGAAGGATGGGTAGGAGGAAGAGAGTTGACAGGAGTTGGCAAAGCGGCAAGGGGAGCATTCCAATCAGCTGGGACAGCAGCCGTGAAGGCCCTAAAAGAGCAAATATATTTTAGAAAGAAAAACTGAAAGCAAGCTGGCATGTTAGAGGGTAGAAACAAGAAGAGAAATGAGAGTGAGACTGAATATGTAGGCAAGAGCCAAATCACATACAGTGTCTTTCAGACCACTGAAGAGTTTTTATTTTAACCTAATGGAAAGGGAAAACAAAGGGTTTTAAGGGCTTGCATGGGCAGAAAGATTTCTCTGGTCATAATATAACACTGAATTAGGTGTGGTGCAGGGAGTCGGGAGGCGTACACTGAAGATAGGGGGTGTGAGAACGTCTGTTGTCAACACAACCCCAGCTCCACTGCCTTCTACACTCTGTTCTCATTGCAGTTAAGAAGCTGGGAGTGACATTTTCTACTCTCCTTTGCCCACAGGGTTCCGGCTTTGATTGTGCCAATAAGAGGCCCTGGTGTAAGATGTGGAAAGTGAAAGAGACACCCCAAGTCTTTCCAGTGGCAGCAGTAGCAGCAGCTGTGTGCAGATGTGAGGTTTATAGTGGCTTCCAGGTAAGTCAGCCTCTGCAGCAAGGCCGGCAGTGGAGCTCAGTGGCATTCAGGCTTCCCTGAAGCTTCCGTCAAAATTTCCTGAAAGGCAGCAGCAGTTCTTCCCAACCTTGATTACCCCAGCTTATGTATCCAGAGGGTATGTATGCTTTTAATCCCCTCTGTTAAATCCCTGCTACTGAAATATCTAGAGTGGTTTCTTCCATTTTCTTTACAAAACCCCAACAGCTAAAAGCGGTTAAGAAGTTCTTACAGTATTTGGAGTGAGAAGTTTTGGGGGTTTGGTCTAGAGTATAGGCAGTGAGGATGGGAAATAAAGAAGAGAATGGATTTAATGTATACTTAAGAATTGGAATCTACAGGACATTGTTATTAATTGGAGGAGGGGAATGAGGAACGTGAAGAAGTCAAGAATGACATCCACATTTTTGGTTTTAAGGTCAGGCGACCTTGATAAATTTGTTATCAGTCTGTAGCTGGAATGGATGTGGCCATCAGGCTCCATGTTACCAGCCCTGCCAGGCCTCTTTCCAGTCTGAAGGACGGGGGCCAAAGAAGAACTAAGGAAGTCAGCATTGATGAAGATGTATCCTTTCACAGGATGTGCAATTCTGTACCCTAGAGCTTCCAGGCCATTTTAATTAGTTATTTTTACCTTTTTCAAAACTGTTCCAGCCTGTTCTGGAGCAGAGAAAATTAGTTAAGCTAACTTTTGTTCAAATCTAAAAGAAAACTGGTAGGGCAGTGACCTAACAGCCAGGGTGAGGGTGAGGGCTGAGGGCTGGGATGGAGCAAGAGTTTCTTTCTTGAGACTGAATGGAAGCTCTGCTAAAAGGAGGTAAAGCAACTTCTAATCCATAGGGAAGAATACGGATTCAAACACCGAAGAGAGAAAGTTCAAATACTATGCTACAAGTAGAGATCATAATACATGTCACAGGAGATGGCAGACTCAGAGTCCGAGCAGATCAAGGGCATTTAAAATGAAGTTGTATACTATATTTGGAGGGGTGGGTGTTGAAGGGGCATTCCCACAAACATCAGGGAGTTAGGGCAAATTGGGGGAGAGCAGTGATGGTCTAGACAGCCTATGGGAGCAGGGCACACAGCCTTTGGGAGCAGGGTCTACCTTTCCATCCAGGGATATTTTGATTACCCATGGACTGAGGTCACTGATTGCATTTTCTGGAATAATTTCTAAAGTGCATTACTACAGAAGCAAAGCTGTAAGTGTATGTCAAATGCACCAAAGAGGAACCATCTGAGTACTGTCTTTGGAACATGGAATGGCTTCAGAATAACTCTTCAGCTTTCTTAATGATCTCTCCGGTTTGAGAAAATATGATCCATTAAATTGTAAGGTCGTTGAAGGCAAGCTTCAATACTGCACAGCATCTATAAGCACAGTAAATACCCATTTAATGGGTGAGGACTGGATAGCAGATTCCAAGACATTGGGCAGCTTTATCCAGTGATCAAACCACGGCCTTTATCCATGTGTCCATCTGAAAGAAAATGCACCCAGAATTCCAACTCAAACATCATGAACAGGACTCTGAAACTAGAATGGGATCAAGAATGCCCCCTTCCACCATCTTCCTCATCTTGAAACAATTCCTCTAAACAGCTGCTGGTGATGGCTCTCACAACCTGGAGGGGCTCTTCCAAGGGACATGAAAGGCTTGGATGGGGGATCCCCTCCGGGGCTAAGAGGAGAAGATGGTTGTTGGAACCCTAGACTCTGCAGGTGACAACACCCAGCAGCACACCTCACTGTCTCCCAGAGTTCACCTGCGGATCCCAGCCTTAGGGACCGGCCCCTGTGTTCCCATGCTACTGCACTCACCTACCTCTTCTCTCCTTCCTCACTTAGTACTGAACCCACCTCAATCACAAAGCTCTTCTCCTAATCTTCTGACCCTAAGGCGATTGTATCCTATATCAATGTGGCTCCAACTAGAGCAAAATATTAGCTACATTCAGGCGGGAATGATCAGAGTGCATTTTTGCTGGAAGTTGCTCTCTGCAACCCAAACATCAGGGGCAGAAGGTTTAGCTACAGACACAGAACCAGAGGACAGATGCCAAGACAATCATTTCCCAGAAAACATGTAGTTGTAATTTGCATCCAACAGGAAAAAGAGCAAACCCTGTTAAATCCCTTCCCTAGGCAGATTCCTGCAATTATTGGAACTTAAAAATACAGATGTTAAAGAGCATGTGCTTAAGGAGTTAGTTAAGTTTGTGCAGTTGCAGATGCAAAGACTGAAACATTTCTGAAATTGGTATTAAATACTCTCATACAATAAAGGCACTGCCAACACATATGGCATAGTAAACAAAAAAGACCCAGTGATGAAGAAGAGGACCTGAACTAGCCACAGAGATGGCTAGTGCCAACCCAAGATCTATTATCTGATCCCTCCTTACTGAAAGAAGCCCTACATTGTGGAGGAAGCCTCAGCTAGAAAACTATTTTTAGCCCCCTTGTAAGAGGATTGGCGATAAGATGTAAGTAAAAGTCATTGAGTGGAACTTATAAGAAAAGCTCTTTACAGGAGATTTGTTCTGCTAGTAGGTGCTCTTTTATCCTTTCTTGTGGGAGCTCCAGCAGCCATCTTATGACCATGAGGCAATACTGAGGATGAATGGAAACTAGTGGAGAGTGGAGCAGAAAAGAAGAAGTCTAGGACACTGACAGACTTACTTCACATTACCTCAGGACTCCTTTTTACTTCACATTACCTCTGGACTCCTTTCCTCCAGACTTATTTAATGTGACCTAAAAAGAAATTCCTAAGATGTTTAAGCTGCTATTACTTTGTCCCAAATGCAGTTCCTAACTAACACTTACATCTTGCCTAGATTTCTATCGGCTTCCTTGTGAAAGAGGATCGTAAATTAATATCAGAACCATATTATCTTTCTTGTTAATTATATATCAATTATTGCTTTAAGTTAGCTGTTAAATACAATTTATACCACTTGTTCTCCATGTTGGTTAAATCCTCTTTAACTCATCTTTTTGTTGTCTTTGTACATTACTAGACTCTGTTATAGATCGCTCTCTGCACCAGGCGGACACCACCCGAAATTTGATTCAAGGACCATGCCCATAATGAGCAGATAAGTGGCTATTTAGCATGTCTTTTTCCTATTTGTATTTCACAATACATAAAGATGTATCTCTTTGAAGACTTTCTTAGGATTTTCATCAGCAGAAACAAGGGAAACACAGGAGTTAAAAGACTCCCTCTTTATGCAGCCTCTCTGGGTTCCACTATCCAGCTAGCCTAGGAGAAGTCAGAGAAAGATAGGAGTCACTTTGTGGAAATCCTTATGGATTTGTTCCTCACTCTACTTTTCCATGTGTTCCTCACTCTACTTTTCCAGTCTTCCTGGATCACCCTCAGTCAGTATGAGAAGCACGTGGAACTAGGAAGGATCAGGCAGATAGCTTAAGGAAAAAGAAGCCAGGGGAAACCCCTTGTAGAGGAGGTCTTGCACTTGGCTCTTTCCCACTTGTATTTTGTATGTAAGAACTCCAGAACTTTGAGCATTGGTTAAATTCAGGACCACGTGTGTGTTTATGATAATCACATAAATACAAAACACAATGATTTCAGCAGTAATAAAATTCATTCCCTATATTTAATATCACCTGCTCCTTGGTGATATGCAAAGGCAAGTAAGTGTGCAAACTTCTTGAGCAGTAGTACATAAACATAAAATGTGATTCATATGTATGCTTACACCATAAAGACACATTAGTTGGTAGTCTACAGAAAGACTTAAGTTCCTTTACAAATTAAATAGGAACACCTATGCTGTTCCTGCTAATTGGCTGAGAATGCAACTGGAAAACCCAATCTTCTATTTTGGGATTTTCAATCTAATACCTTCAGCAAATAGCATTATCAATATTTTCAAGTCATATTTAGCTTCTGGTGTGTAACAGCGGGGCTTCCCTCCCTCCTAAGATCTTCCTACGAGGTGGCCTTCTTTCAATGTGTGCCTGACAACACTAACCTGTCTCCTCTGAGAGCAGTGCGCATGCCCAGAGAAAGGAGTCCAAGGGAAGCTTTCACACATTGCTGGTCTATCATCCCACTCTGCTCAGCCACCACCCTGCCTTGATTTTAACATCAACCCTAAACTTTTTTTTAGATTTTTATGAACTATGCTTAATGGGGTACATTCCCCTTTTTGATGTAAAATGATGGAGAAAGACTGTAAATTCTTGTCCACCACCCCAAACAGAGATGGTCAAGAAAGGCATCTGCCCATCTGATGGGGCACTTTCACAGCAGTATAGGCCAGATGTGCCACACCCCTGGGCAGGTAGATCTGGGGCCTTTAAGGCCATTAGAGATGCACAGTTAGTATGACTCAGACCGGGGGTCTGAAAACACTCTAGTCACCTCACTGCTCCAGGACACCAGTGGGGCTTACAGAACCCTAAAGAGGCAAAACAAAACAAAACAAAACAAAACAAAACAAACCTCTTCTCTGTGGAAAGTTGAATCCTCTCAGGAGAGTTCTGTTTCTGTTGGAAATCCAAGACTTTGCAAGCAAACATGATAAGACTTTCCAAAGTCACTAGGTGAATATAATGAGTGTAGGCTTAGAATATTTAGATGGGCTGAGAGGAGGGAGGTGGGAACTGGGATAAGTATTCCTTTTCATTAGAGTCTCTATTGGTAATGATTTCTCTACTTAACCAAAGAAAAGCAATGGAAGTTGCTTCCCCCTCACCTATTAAAAGAAGAAAGATGGGTATCTTTAATTAAAAAGCAAGGCATCACAAAATTCTTTAATTATAGGCTCAAAGGGGCTTTGAGCTCATCTTATATCTCCTTGGCTTTCAGCGGGAGGGCATTAAACCTTCCTTAAAAGACTCAACCTACTTTTAAACGTACCCAAAGAGGGCACTCTAATCTGTTCCTTTGTGAGACAGGGAATTTTTTTTTCCCTTTCTAACCTCACCACAGATGAACTTTTCCTATTACTAATCCGAGCCTTCGCATTCGAGTTTGGCTTGGTTTGCTCAGTGGAAATGGTGACCAGCGTCACCATTGCCTTTTCTAAACTGTACTTCCATCTGTCCCTCTATATGAAATTATAACAATTAATTAGGATATTTGGGTTTAAATCAAATAAATATGGAGTAGACTCCAACTGAATCACTCACTGATGAAAGACAGCCACCCTTCTTTTTTCTCATACCTTTTTCTGTGCCATCAGCTCTAATGCTATCATCTCTCCCTTCCCCATCTCTCTTCCAAATTGCTCACACACACATCAACACACTACAACATATGTGCACATTCACACTGGTAAATTAAAAAAACAATAACAACAACCTTAAACACCTGAGGTAACATTTAGCTCTAGGCCTTCACAGAGCACAGCAAGTGGTAGTAGTTAAAGGTGCAGACTCTGGGGCCCACTGTCAGTACTTAAATCCTGATTCTGGGACCATGGATGCATTTTGTAATCTCCCTATATATCTATTTTCTCATCTGTGGAATGGACACAATAATAGTACCTACCTTAGAAAGGATAAATGAGTTAATACATGAAAAGCCCTTAGGATGGGGTCTGGTGCTCTAATTGTAAATGCCATATAGTTGTTAGCTATTGTTATATACTTCCTGTAGCAAAGGGACATTTGAAGGCATTAAGTTATGCCTGATATTCCAGAAAGCATGAGTTTGAGAAAGAAAAGGAGGACTCAAGTGGAAGGGAAGTGGGTAACCAAGGAGAGAGTCATCAAGGTGAAAGATTAAAGAAAAAAGGCAAAAAGCAAGTAAGAGAACAAAAACTACAGGGGAAAACCAACAGCAGACATTTAAGAGGGAAAAGTAGGAAGAGAAAAACCATAGGGGAAAAGAAAAGAAAGAAGGAAACAGAAGAAAATAGTAAAAATGCGGGCATAAAAATGGAAAGACAGAAGAAGAAAAGGATTGAGAATAACAAAGGAGACCAAACATTAGAAAAGACTCCATTTACAGCTTGTGCTTGGTATCAGAAAAAGGAGTAGAAGAGAAAACAAAAATGTTGGATATAAAAGTAGGGAAAATTGGGACAGAAGAGAGAGAAGTTATAACACACAAGGCTTCATTTGCAGCAACAGGCCTCTGTGTTTTTAAACTATGGGAAGTTTACATCCAAAATTAACGCATCCTTGATGCACTGGGCTTCTTTCCCTATTTCTATTTTAACTTGCTTCAAAGTCTGTCCCAGACTTAGTCCCTAAGGTTTACCCTGATCAGATGTCTCCCTTGTGTCTTGTCTGCTCTACCTGACAAGGCCCAGGTGCAGTGATCCAGTCATCATTTCATTTTCACTAAATACTCCACCCATCCTTTCCAAGTGAAAATTTAGCCTTGGAGAAAACACACCCTATTCCTTCTCCAAACGTTCAAAAATCTCTAAGGGAAGCTGGTATTCTAATTTTTAAATTATTCACTGTACCGGTATTCTCTCCACCCCCAGTTTGTTTGTTTTGTTTTGTTTTGTTGTCAACTTAGTACTGAGGGGAGACGTTGCTTTTAGGGCTCCAACTTGTCCTTCCCGCCAAAAGGAATTCATCACCCAATTACTTGTATCGAGGTATAAAATAAAATCAGTATTTAAAAAATACTTTTTATCTTTATTAAACTGCCTGTTTGGTGCAAAATACATCCCCTTATTTGAGGTAGTGGAGCGACCTTAAGGAGCCCTCTAAACAAACGAAGCGAACGGACCGAGAGCGTCTCCTCCTGCCGGGGTGAGCTTGGGCCGCCGCCGCTGCCGCCAGAGTCACGAAGCCAGACGCGGCGCGCGTCTCCGCCCCGGACTCGGGAGACTGCGGCAGCGCGCACCGCAGCCACGGCCGGGCGGCTCCCGGAGGCCGGAGGGAGACGCGACTCCTGCAGACACGTGATCGCCTCTTAGCTGCCGCTTCCCGCGACCCAGATCCGTCCCCGGAACCCGCGTCCTGCGGGGAGGGCCGGGAGACACGTAGCGACGGCCCCAGTCCCTGCTGCGCCCCGGTGCGTGTGCATTCGGTGTACTTCTCCCCTAGGTTCACGTGCCACTGGCAATAATGAATGTTTCGGGGCTCACCGGGGAGAATGTAGGATCTTACTCTTGGTGGCAGAAGGAAAGACCTGTGGTTTCATATCTACCTATATACAGAGCATTTAAAATATATTCTCTCCATCCCACCCCCCCCGCGAGTCTGAGTAGCGGCAGCGGGGCGGGAAACTGGGGAGCCCTGCAGAACATGCGTACTCCTTCCTGTCCTCCAAGGTCCCTTGCCGCCGGCTGTGACACACAGCAGTGCGCATCTCTGGGCACCTCCCGGTAACTCTCACTACCAGTGAGTCACGCTCCGGGGATAGTTCTAGGGAAAAGGTAGCCCGGCAGCCGCTTGTCTGTGCTTCCCAGCGCGGGTCGCCGCGGCTGCAGGGCGAGCGCGCGCGCGCGCGCACGGGTTCCCCCACGCAGTGATGTGGCAGCAGCGGCAGGTCGGATCACGTTGCTGGCCCTGTGCTGGTACCCGTTTGAGACAGGATTAAGGAGGGAGGCTTTGGAGGTGCCAGCGGTAGTAAACGTGGGCTCTGCACACCCCCGGTGTCGCTTATCGCATGGGGGTGGGGGGTGGGGAGGGAAAGGAAGCATGCAGCGCCACCCAGGCGTTGAAAGGCGGCGGCGTTTAGCCGGCGAGTGATAATGCTGCATTGCTTTTCTGCGGTAGCCCCTGTTGTGCCACCCGCCTCCTCTACCCCTCCTTCCCCGCCAAGTTCCTCCGGGAGCACCAGAGGCCCCAAACGTCATCTGCTGCTGTGATTAGTGATACCGCAATTCCGGCTGCTGCGGGAAGTTTGGGTGGCCCAGGGACACTGTGTCGCCAAGACACTTGGATTGCGACATTCTGACCCAGTGACATTTTCATTTATCTTAAATCTTTCAGGGAGAGGATTTCAAGTTGCCCCTTTTCGGGGCAACCTCCAACCAGGGCCAAGGGGTTCCCCCAGGCCACTGAGCAGTAGTGAGCAAACAAGTCTCCAAATTTTCCTTCGGGACTGAAGTTTACCCACCGCGAATTCTCTTTCTCTTTCCTTTTTGTGGTCCAAACCAACAGCACAGTGGGTGGAAAAGCAAAAAGCCACGTTCACGTTCCTGCACCGTAATGACGGACGGACAGAGGGAGTCACATTTCAGAGCCGAGGAAGCCCAGGCTGCCCCGCACCCCCCGGCACCTCCTCCCCCTCCCCCAGCTGACTGCATTGCCTCTGGGAAGATGAATAGCTTGGCTGAAGTTGTTTTTCCTTTCCGGTGGCCCCGATCAGGTGCCCCCGCCCCCTCCCGCCGTTCGCTTTCCCTCTCAGCCTTCTCTCGACGCCCCCTCCCGGCCCGGCCCCTCCTCCCCCGCCCCCCTCCGGGCTGGACCGCGGATGGTACGTTCCGCACGTGAGCTGGGTGCTGGTCTGGCCGGCGACGCGCGTGCCCTGTGGCCAAACACTGCCCGGAGTGAGAGCAAACTACCAGCGCAGTGGGGCCGGCGCGAGTGTGCGTGCGTGTGCGTGTGTGCGAGAAAGCGAGCGCGGTGGGAGGGGGGACCAACTGCTTCACACTTTCAACACTGCACTGAAGAGGGAGAGACTGGAGACGCACAGATTCCCCCCAAGATCTCCCAAAGCTGCCGTCCCACAGATTTTAGAACAGAACCCCAAAAATCGAAACAGAGGAAACGGACAGCGGTTGAACATGGACGAAGGAATTCCTCATTTGCAAGAGAGACAGTTACTGGAACATAGAGATTTTATAGGGTAAGGTGCACGCACCCTTGCGAATATCTGTCTGGGCTTCAGTTTGGTTTTTTTTTTTTTCTTTTCCCAAAAGTGGAATGGAGCGGGTGAGGGCAGAGCCCTTCCCGAATGGGTGCCTGATGCAGATTTCTGTTTTGCAGACTGGACTACTCTTCTTTGTATATGTGCAAACCCAAAAGGAGCATGAAGCGAGATGATAGCAAGGTAAGAGTAAGTTTCCGATGTTCCCCATAACCTGCCTGGATAGTTAATTAGGGCCATTGATTTCACAGCGAAGCTTTGCCCGCAAATATATTCCAGCCCTCGAGCTTCCCCAACTGTGAATTTTAAGTGGTTTGCTGGATACTCTCAGGGGAAGATTAAACATCATACCTGAATTTAAATTGCATTTCAGAACAGTCCAGAGGAAAGAGGTTTCATGGGCATAGTGTATCACATAATATGTTTGGGGGGCTTTCTTGGACACAGTTTATCACATAATATGTTTTGGGGCGGGTGGGGGATAGTGTTATATCCAGTAAATGAATGTTTATCTTGTTTTCTCTCTTCCATGACTCTCATATATTAAGGATACCTACAAATTACCGCACAGATTAATAGAAAAGAAAAGAAGAGACCGAATTAATGAATGCATTGCTCAGCTGAAAGATTTATTGCCTGAACATCTGAAGTTGACAGTAAGATGCACATTTTCCTTCTCTGCTGCTCTCCAAGGGCCTGTTAATAGCTGGGTAGTACTCCCAGAGACATAAGAATAAATGTAAATATCAGATACCTTACAACTAGTGGTCTAGTGTAGAGTTTCCCACAAACTCAAGCGTAGGTGCTCGCAACTGAAGGCAAGAAATCATTATAACCTGTCTTGGGGAAAGCTCAAGAAGTATAGGAATAATACTTCTTTCAAAGTGTTTGCTTAAGTTTCTGTGCTGAATGGAGAGCCAATCAAGCCGAATATGTTTTTAAGTAACCAAGTGCCCCCCTTCTCTTTTGTACCACTGCAGACTCTGGGGCATCTGGAGAAAGCCGTAGTCTTGGAATTAACTTTGAAACACTTAAAAGCTTTAACAGCCTTAACCGAACAGCAGCATCAGAAGATAATTGCTTTACAGAATGGTAAGTCAGTTCAGGAAGGCCAACCCACCCTGTTGAAGCCCTGCAGCCCACAGAGGAGCAGTGTTAGGACTCTTCCCCCCACCCCCACCTCCTTACGTGGGCCCACGGGTTCACTCTCATTTGTGAATTGCTTATACTTTCCCTTCATTGGAAAGTGCCCGTTTCCCGAAGCATCCTAGAAGCCTTCAGCGGAACTCAGAGGAATCAGATTTTTATTTCAAGTGGCTGTTGTACCCTCTCTACTTTAGTTTTTCAGCTGGGAGCAGAGCGCCCCCCTGCTTTCCACCCCCGCCACCCCCACGCCTACACCCCCGCAACCGGTGGATTATATCACTCGAATACAGAGGAAAAACCGAGATCACTTTAGTCAATGCAGGTCCCACGTGATAAGCAGATGTTTTTAACGTCGTTTTTTTTTTTTTCTCCTTGCCTCCATTCCTCTGTTCCCCACCCCCACCCCCTCCTCATCCTAGGGGAGCGATCTCTGAAATCGCCCATTCAGTCCGACTTGGATGTGTTCCACTCGGGATTTCAAACATGCGCCAAAGAAGTCTTGCAATACCTCTCCCGGTTTGAGAGCTGGACGCCCAGGGAGCCGCGGTGTGCCCAGCTGATCAACCACTTGCACGCTGTGGCCACTCAGTTCTTGCCTGCCCCTCAGCTGTTGACTCAACAGGTCCCTCTGAGCAAAGGCACGGGCGCGCCCTCGGCTGCGGCCCCCCCCGGGTCTGCGGCCGCCCCGTGCCTGGAGCGCGCTGGGCAGAAGCTGGAGCCCCTCGCCCACTGCGTGCCGGTCATCCAGCGGACTCAGCCCAGCGCCGAGCTCGCCGCCGAGAACGACACGGACACCGACAGCGGCTACGGCGGCGAGGCCGAGGCCCGGCCGGACCGCGAGAAGGGCAAAGGCGCGGGGGCGAGCCGCGTCACGATCAAGCAGGAGCCCCCCGGGGAGGACTCTCCGGCGCCCAAGAGGATGAGGCTGGAGTCCCGCGGAGGCCCAGCGGGTGGCGCGGCGGCGGCGGCCGCCGCACTCCTGGGGCCCGACCCCGCGGCCGCGGCCGCTCTGCTGAGACAAGACGCTGCCCTGCTCAGTTCGCTGGTGGCGTTCGGCGGAGGCGCGCCCTTCGCGCAGCCTGCGGCCGCCGCGGCCCCCTTTTGCCTGCCCTTCTACTTCCTCTCGCCTTCGGCGGCCGCCGCCTACGTGCAGCCCTTCCTGGACAAGAGCGGCCTGGAGAAGTACCTGTACCCGGCGGCGGCCGCCGCCCCGTTCCCGCTGCTCTACCCCGGCCTCCCCGCCCCAGCCGCCGCCGCCGCCGCCGCTGCCGCCGCCGCCGCCGCCGCCTTCCCTTGCCTGTCCTCGGTGTTGTCGCCCCCTCCCGAGAAGGCTGGCTCCGCCGCCGCCGCCGCCGCCGCGACCCTCCTGCCGCACGAAGTGGCGCCCCCTGGGGCACTGCCCCCGCCGCAGCCGCACGGCCGCGCCCACCTGCCCTTCGCCGGCCCCCGTGAGCACGCCACCCCGGAGAGCTCTGCTCAGGAAGATGCCTTGCAGCCAGGAAAGGAAAGCCCCTGAATCCTTGAGCCCCCTTTCTTAGAAAGGACGAAGGCTCACGCGGAATAATAATAGTAATAAAACACCCTTAACGTGTTTTAAGGGAGGAAGTGTCATAGATGCACGACAGGCTTTAAAAAACAAAAACAGGTGTTTTGTGTGCATTTGGAGTCCTGTTTTGCTCATCCTTGACCGCCCCAACCTCCACACAACTAGCATCCCTTTCTTCCCCTACCAGCTGTAAAAGAACCTCCGCGCTAGATATTCTTTTTTTCTTGAAAGAACTCCCCAAAAATAAGTTTTGCCGTCCTTTAGACCATGTTCCCTTATCTTTTAAAATACAGAACCTAATTCTCGAGGAAGAAGGGTCTGGTCTGTGAGTGAGCTAATGGAACCAGGGTAGGGGAAAGGTGGCGAAGGAGTTGACATGGAGCAAGCAAGTCAGGTCAATGACTCAAAGCTGTCCTGCCTGCTTCAGGAGGCTTTCCTCGAACAGAATGGGGGTCTTTTAGAATTGGATTTACTCTTCAGTATTTTATAATGTTCAGGTCTTTAAAAGGCATATATTTTTCAGAGGAATAGAGGATGCGATGGCTCACATTGCAATCTATTCTGAAATGGTTTGAATGGTATCCCTTAATTGCACTTGATTAGAGAGACACACCGAGTTAGGCCCTCATCAGAACTAAGTGGGGGAAGGGGATAGATGAGGAAGGCCAGAATCGTTCTTAGTACATTTGCTGGCACTTTATTGAGAAATTGACCATGAAACAATTTCATTACATATATATATATATATATATATATATATATATATTGCATCTAATCCCACCCTGCCATTATTTAATCCATCAAGTTCCTATGTTTTTATAATCTTGCTGTAAAAAAAACAACAAGAATGTGCACTGAATTTAAAAAAAGAAAACAAGTCCAAACTGATTTATCCTACATTCTGTTAAATCACAAAAGTGGAGGAAAGCATTAAACTACTCAGTTTTGATTGGAAATTCTGTAAAGATGTGGAATGAAGCCTTGCGAGGCCTTCCTATCTCCAAGCCTATACATTTTCTGGAGACCAAACCAGATACGAGATAATCACAAAGCTTTTTTTTTTTTTTTTTTTTTTAAATAAGGCTTAAACCAAGACCTTGTCTAGATATTTTTAGTTTGTTGCCAAGGTAGCACTGTGAGAAATCTCACTTGAATGTTATGTAAGGGGTGAGACACAACAGTCTTGACTATGAGTGAAGAAAATATCTGGGTCTTTTAGTCAGTTTGGTGCATTTGCTGCTGCTGTTGCTACTGTTTGCCTCAAACGCTGTGTTTAAACAACGTTAAACTCTTAGCCTACAAGGTGGCTCTTATGTACATAGTTGTTAATACATCCAATTAATGATGTCTGACATGCTATTTTTGTAGGGAGAAAATATGTGCTAATGATATTTTGAGTTCAGATATCTTTTGGGGAGGATTTGCTGAAAAGTTGCACTTTTGTTACAATGCTTATGCTTGGTACAAGCTTATGCTGTTTTAAATTATTTAAAAAAATAAATAAATACTGTCTGCAAGAAACCAGCTGGTATAGAAAAGTTTAGTATGTGAAGATAAACTAGAAATTATCTTTATATTCTAGTATTTTCAACACTCCGTAAATTCTATTACCTAAATATTGCCACATTATTTTGTGATCTTAAAATTCTTACTAAGGAATAAAAACTTTAATATATGATATAAAATTGTCTAATAATTAAAAAGGCATAATGGATGCTCCATTAATTTTAAGATATCTATGAATATAGGGATGAAAGTCATTCAGGTTCTCAGACATATGACTTGGTCATTGGCTTGATATCACACACTTCCAGTCTCTTGCAAGCCTCCAGGCTCTGGCTGTCTACCTGCTTGTTCCCAATGTGAAAAGTGCAAAAACCTACCGATCACTTGTATGGTTGTTTATATTAGATCCAATTTAGTAATGTTTTTATGATTGATGAATTTTTCACTTCTCACCTTTGACACTGGATAGCATCTGTTGTATGGTCTGGTGTGTTTCTCTTTCACTGGGTTCCGTATAAATATACTACCACTGAGGGGTGCTTAATTTCTCAGTATGTTTTAGCTCCTTAACCTTTATAAAATAATTCTCTTGTGGGACTTGATCATGGAATTCAAGGAACAGAAATGAAATCATTATTTCTAGACTTTTATAAAAGATTTGTAATCAAATTTATGTTTTCGTACAAGCTGAAGGATTGTCCATTTTTTAGTTTCAATAATTTTCTTCACAAACCCCTTGATTTCTGAAAGATGTTGAATAATAGTCAAAATTCATGAGATGAAGAAAAAGTGCTCCCTCTGCTGACTTGATGGGAACAGAACTGCAAGTCATAGAAAGTGGAGCCTGAAGGAACCTCAGATATCAGCTTGCCCAGCCCCCTGCATTTTACAGTATGAGGGAAATGAAGTTCAGATACATTAAACATCTTCCCAAGATCACACAGCTACCTGGAGCCATCACTACAGGCCAGATCTATTGAATGCCCAGTCAGTGAACGACTTCCCACTGCAGCATCTTGAACCAAGTAAACTGAATTGGATTGGATAGCATTCATGAAACATCATGAGTAAACCACAGGAACAAAGCAAAAATTAATGTTAGAAAAACGTAGGATTTTTGAGGATTGTAGTTTATTGAACTTCAGAAAAATATTTTATGAGAAAAAGTTGCATTTTAAATATCTTGAGCTACATTTTTATGCTATAACATTAGTTTCAGAAGCAAAAAAAGATTCAAAAGTAAATCAGAGGATAATAAAATGTTTTAATGTTTGTATAAATTTGGTACAATAAAAAAACATTAGGGTTGGACCAGATGTATAGACCAGTTACTCAGTCCAAATGCCAACATACTAACATGGTAATAAGATAAAGTTACGACAGAGTTGAAAAATAATATTGTATCTGGAGAATGTTATTTTGGTCATTGATTTATTTTAATGAATTAAAAGACAAGCCATTATAATTCACTAA
Source organism: Aselliscus stoliczkanus (assembly GCA_033961575.1). Lineage (NCBI taxonomy): Eukaryota > Metazoa > Chordata > Mammalia > Chiroptera > Hipposideridae > Aselliscus > Aselliscus stoliczkanus. The sequence goes on from CM066727.1 coordinate 169,532,919, forward strand.
GGAGGATTCTGTACCTGCAGTGGTGAAATTTTAGCCAAATCATTCGTAGTATGTGCAGTTTTTCAATTTAAGACGATTATGAAGTTTGAGTTAATGCTTTTTACATACAGTATTATACCAATTAATTTTACATCCATACATTAGAAAGGAGTTGGACATTTGTTTTAAAATTGGGTTTCTTGTACTTGTTAAGTGATTCCACATTGAAACCTCCCAAACAAATGTAAAACTATACCTTTTTAAAAGTTGATATTTAAAAATTCTCAACTCAGTTACCCCTGTTTATCTGGCCTCAGGGAATGAATGATATGTGCCCCATGAAACAATGGTTCAGAACACTGAAGCTTCTATGTTCAAGTGCCAACCAACACTGTTCATCTTTCCTTTTTTTTTTTTTCTTCTTAATTTGGTGGAAGGCTTACTAAAATGTATTACACATGTCCTCTAAGATATCTTACAGATGTCTTAGAAAAAAATACCCTTTACATAGTTAACCTTTCTCAATTCGGGGTCATCATTATAAACATCACTTTTGCACTATGCATGTTGTCTGGGAGTATTGGCACCCACATTAAATTCTTTTTGAGTTCTTATATCTGCTTTTTATAGGTTTTTCAGTCTCATGGTCAGGCTGTCAGCTGTCACTTTTTGATGTGTCAGAGAGCCTGCCTCTAACTCTTATCTAATTTGCTACCTCTGACTTACTGTGGCCTGTGGAACATTTAACCAAAACCGCACCCTTTTGAAATGTGTCTAAAATTAGAATAAATAGGCTCCAACAGAGTACCTGTTGGGCACTTCTCTAAATTGTGTGAGCTTGTAGAATCAGGGACATGTTTCTCCTCCCAAATGTTTTTTCTTCATTTCTTTTAACTTTCACATTCTTGGCAATGTTTCATATCAGAACACTATGCAAAAGCCTTCAAATACTTTAAATATTTTTGATCATTCTATTATATAAAAAAGCAGCTTGCTAATGGTTTTCTTCCGCAACTAACTACAAAATAAATTTCTGTGCCAGAAACAAATGATTTGATTTGATGAACACTTCTTTCTCTCAAAGGATAGGGATAGGAGACCAAGGGCCATTAGTGAAAACTGATTCAGCCTTTTGATTCATGGATAACCCTGGCCCTGCTTCTGGTGTGTAATCTCTCCACCCCCTACCCCCCCTCACCCCGTTTTGAACATCTTGGGTGGCAGGTCCACAAAAGCATTCTAGGGAACTGGCAGGGAGGCCCAGATGTTGTATCTGAATTTAGACACACCCATTGGAGAGCCTCTGGCGAGAGGTTCCTGAGTCCCCACTGATTGCGACACACCCGCTTTCTCCTAGAGCCTGTAGATTCAATAAATAATAAGTGTGGGGATACAGATATTTGTTTTGCTCCAACTATAAGTGAGGCGTTGTAAATGTTGGAGAATCAAAAATGTCAAATCTCTGAGGACCTCAACGTGTAGTGGGAATGACAGACCCACCCTGAAATGGATTATAATGAAACACAGCAAGTGCTTACGCAGGGGTGAATACAAGACTGGGAGGTGAGGATTGCTAATTTCGACGGGGTGGGTCAGAGAAGGCCTTGGAAAAGCAGCTGGGTTTTACAGAATGAACAGGGGAGTGAGTCCACGGGGCTCTCTCCAAGGAGAAAGCTCTGGCACACTCGGGTCTTGTGCTAAGAACGAGGACAATCTATTATATTTGACTTGAGGTCTGAGCAAGAATTTCCCAACTTCTGTCTTTAGAACTTGACTGCCATACTGGCTCTCACCATCATCTCCGCCTGAGGATATGAACCATAAACTGGGAATAAGGGGCCATGGTATTTCCTACAGCAAAGGACAGCATTCATAGCATAAGCATAATAATATTTAATGCAGTAGGGGGACAAACACAAAACCTGTTATCTCACAATCAGCTCTGTCTCACCTCAGCCATCTGTCTTACAAAAGAAACTAAGGGTGACTTCTTTCTCTTGTAATTAGAGGATAACAGTGATCCACGTTCTCCACTCACTACCCAAAGGGGAAGAGTGTGTGTGTGTGTGTGTGTGTGTGTGAGAGAGAGAGAGAGAGAGAGAGAGAGAGAGAGAGAGAGAGAAGGAATCCCAAGTCTTGTTTTCCAAAACCTCTGGGAAGAAGCTGAAGCAAGCAACTAGTACAAAGTCACAAAGCTTAGTAAGGAGCAGAGTCAGGATTGGAACCAGATTTTTGGTTCCGAGTCCACTGCACTTTATACTATTACCCCATAGGGATAGTAATGAGGAGGGGACAGGCTGAGGTTTTTCTCATGGAATGAACCGAGCTAGTCCATGCTGGGTCCTAAGAGGCAGAGGATCCCTTGTTGGTGGAGAAGGAAATAGTATCATGAGAATAGTCTTTCTACATGATGGCATAGCGCATGCAATAATTATGATAAACTCTGGAGAAACAATTTTCAAGGTTCCCTACAAAAAAAAAAAACAACAACAACATACAAGTTTGTTGTCTACTCAATTTTGAGACATCCGGACATGTGCCTTCCCCAGGTTTGGAAGTCCCTCGCGTGATCCCTGCGAGCTTTTCACCTCGGCCTCCAGCCCTCCCACCTGCGTGGTTCTGGTTGCACTCCAAAGGTTCTCCACGACAAAACGGGATCAAAGCACGTTATGGAGCAGGACAGAGGGAACATTTAGAATTGAGGAAACAGGAAAGAGGGCGATTCGTTACAATTTTTATATGGAGTATTTTTAGGGCGTTGTAAATTTAGCTACGGTTTCCCTTGGAAGCCTTTTACATCAGGCTATGCACGTGTGTGGATATATAACATATCAAATGCTTCACAACGGAGGTCTTGCGTATCCGCCACACAGCTCTGTAATACACTTTGCTTCCCAAGGCGGCTTGGCAGGTTCCGCACTGTTTCGAAAAAAAATCAGTTTTAACAGGGACACTTCAGCCTGGATCCAAGTCCTGAAGACCTCAGTTACATAATCAAAAAAAGTCCCCATAATGCGACGTTTTACAGAAACCAGCTTCTCTATGAACCCTTATATTATCTTGCACAAGGCTCATTGGCATAATAACGTATCTGTGGGACCCACACAGGACCGAACAGGTGAAGAAACAATCTGCCGGCGCCCCCGGAGCCCTCTGCAGAGACACGAGTGGGCGTGGTAAAGGCTCTGTTTCCAAGCTCGGTGTGTGCAACGTCCTCAATTTAAAAACGTCTACGCCAGCCCTAGCTCCTCGCATCGCCTGTCGGGCACTGCGTGGTGGGGGAAGAGCGGGAGAAACTCATGTCCTCAGCCTCGAGAGCGTCCCGGCGCTCCCGGGTTGGAAAGAGCTGCATTCTGGTTGCTTAGCGATCCATCTACCGATGATATCATCCTCGGGGAGGCCGGCCTCGCAGCTCCCCTCCCCTCCCCGCCCCCCCACCCCCACTGCTCCCTCCCACGCCGGGGTTCAAAGTACAGCCGCGCGGGGTGAGGGAGCCGGAGCCGGACGCGGAGCTGTCACATGCGTCCGCACATGCCCGGGCGCACGCTGCGCGGCACGTGAGAGGGGGCGGGGCGGGGGCGAGGCGCGGCCGGCTCCCCACCGCGCGCGCCTGCGCGCTGGGCCCCCCGCGCGCGCCGCCCCCCTCCCGGGATCCGGGAGAAGCCAGCGGGCGGCGGGGGCCAAGGGCGGGGCGGTGGGAACCGGGACCAGCCCTCCCGACAGCTGCGCCACACCCGGTCCCGCGGCCTCGGAGCGGGCCGGCCTTGGGTAGTCATTCCTCCCAAATTAAAGCTGGCCCTTACCCCGGACTCCTCGAACCATTCTGACACAGCAGTTTCCGAGCAGCGCTGGGCGTGGGTGAGGGGAAGGGGCCGGCCTCCGGAAGGGCCTGAAGGCGGGAACCTGCAGCCGAGGCCGGCGGCGGGCGGGAGAGGGGACAGGCCGGGCGGGGGGTGGGGGCTGGGCAGGGGGTGCTGCCCCAGGCCGCGCCAGGACGCCCGCCAGACCCGGTCCGTCTGGGTCCCTGAACCGATCTTGGTGCAGAAGCCCCCAGCGGTGGGTGGGGGTGGGGAGACGGTGGCAGAGCTGAGATCGGGGCCAAAGCGGTGTTGCTGTACCGGCTGGTGGAGGCATGGCATCTGTCATTGGTCTCCGATCTGCAAATTGCATTTCCACTAATTAAGTCCTGGGGGATTTATTTAATTGTGATACAATATATTGGGACTTTCTGTGTGAGGTGTAAAGGAAGTGGTTTTGTAGCACTAATGGATTCTGCATGGTGTAATAAAGTGCAGAAAATTAAAGTAGGGTTGAGGGATGGATTTTTTTTTTCAGAGTTATCTTAAAAAAATATGTACAAACCCATTCTCTTAGGAAAAATGATCAAGCCTCACACTTTCACTTTTTGGAGTCATCACACGTTATTTGATTTTTGTAACACTTGCAGAAACGTGCACTTGTAACTTTTTGGAGTCATCACACGTTATTTGATTTTGTAACACTTCCAGAAACGTGCATGTTTATAAACCATCCAAAATGAATAATTCGATTGGAGGAATTTGAAGTTCTTGATGCCCTGTAGATAACTGAGTAGAAAAATAGGGAAGCACCGCAACCCCCTGCAAATGCGGGTTTGGTCATGTGATGGAAAGCGATCTCGGGCGTTGCCAGGAATATTTAGACAGGTCAGGTGCCAGTATTTGCTAAGACACACAGCGGCTGTAAGCGCTTCAGTCTAAAGGGCACAGTGAGTGCCACCCTGGAGACAAACTGCCTTAAGCTAACACATTCACAGAGCACAAGACAAAGTTATTGTTTCTTGTTTTGTCTTTTAATGATATGTATACACAATGTCCTATGGTTGAATTTGAATAATACTCTCCTACCCTCCCCCTGTCACCCCCTCCAAATGTTAGGCTGTTTGCATGATACAGCTTAGTTATTAATAATATTCTGAAAGTTGAAAAGCAAAGATAGACTTCAAACATTCACTCAACAAATATATATTGATCTCACACTATGTGCCAGGCCCTAGGAATACAGCAGTGACCCATACAGACAAATTCCTTACCCGTCGTACTCAATACTTGTAAGAAAGCCTCACAAGTTTCCAGACATTTGCCAACCAGTTATTATTTATGTTACCTGATGATCATATCCATCCCTCTGCACTGGTATTTTTCAGTTGATGTGTATGAAGAATGCCAGGTGAAAGGACTGAAGCTCCAGGCCTATCAATTCCCATGCCAAAGCTTTCTCTTTTCCTCTCTCTCCTTCCCTCACCTCTTTGGAGACACACTAGCCTTCCTGCAGGTTTTCTAACAGAACAGGCTTGATCCTTTTCCAGAATATTTTTACTTTGTTTTGATTTTCTTCGTAGCAGGTATCACCCCTGACATGGTGTGTGTGTATATTGATGTATATGTATGCACACACATATAAATACATTGTTGATTGCTCCATCTCTCTCACTAGGATGAACAGGGACTTGGTTTTGTACACTGCTGTTTGTCCAATGCCAAAAAATATTTGTCTTTTATAAATAAACATCATGTGTTGATCCTCAATAAATATTTCTGGATGAATGTCTCTGGCAAGCACTTCAGCTTGATTACCTTACCAAAGACAACCTCTGAAAGCATCCTTTTCCATATTATGAATCCATTTCCTCAACACTTACTGAGCATCCGCTATGTTCCAGGCATTGGGTGACACAAAAAGTCAACAAATGGTAAGGAGTCAAAAGCAGTTAGCATCCCATACCTACAAATGAGAAAAGACTCAGAGTGATTTGGAACCTGAATGAATTTTATTGTTGTAATAAAATGTATAGATATGGTATGTTAGCATTAATAGAGTTCCCCTCGCAATACAGTTAATACCAATTTCACCTTAGTCCAAGTGATTACAACTTATTGTGTTAAAAAATTCACTTAACTGAAGTACTTTCCTTGAAATTTAAAATTAAAAAAGATAATGATCATTTCTCCATTCCCTAAATCAGAAAGAACAAGCTACAGTAGCCCTGTAGAAGAAATGAGTTTCAACCAGCTTGGCTCTCAGATGGCCCCTGAACTTGTATAGAACTGAATGGGACCTCTGAATGTGACCCATGATGGAATGCAGAGCACATATGACTAGGGCTTGAAGATTCCAGATGTTTCAACTCTTCACTGACTCTCGACAGGTGTGGTAGACTTTATCCCTTAGTCAGTGATTTTCTTCAAGACAAGAACCACTATTTATCAGTGTACCCTCAGCGCATAGCACAATGCTTGGCACAGAGCAAGCACTCAGTACATGGATGTTGAAATCCAAACCCTCCTCTCCATTCCCATAATCACTGGGCTAGTTCCAAGCTTTATCATCTCTCACCTGTATTATTGTAAGAACCTGCTCAGTGGCCTTTGTGTAGTCTTCCTTTCCCCATGCATTGGCCACACTGCCAGCACAGTTAACTTTCTAAACACCAATAGTACACTAAAGAATAGGAATTCCCCATCACGTGAAGAAGGCTTGAAGGTGTAAACCTTTCCTTATAGTTACACTCTATTTTATGTTGGTTTGTTTTTTTTTTTTGCTTTTCAATTTTTTTTAATTTTTCAATTACAGTTAACATTCAATATTACATTAGTTGCAGATGTACAGCATATTGCACCCTCCTCCTGCTCCCTGCTCCTATTTCCCCCAAATGGAAAATGGGCATCTACTGCCCTAGTTGCACTGAACTACCACAAGTTCCTGAATATGCTTTGCACTCTCAAATGTTTGTCTTGCGGTGGATTAACCTCCCTTTGGAGGTCTATTCATGCTGAAAAACTCAGCTCAAATTACATCTCCTCTGTAAAAACTTCAAAACTATCTTAGACCAAACTTAACCTTACCCACTTCTTTGCCTTGTGCCCTGCTGCCCTTTCTGTAAATCTCCACCTGGGTTTTAAAATTCTATTCCACAAATGTCCGTGTGCAAGAAGTGATGGGTGTCCCTATATTCTTTCATTAAGCCTTAACTTCAAGCCACCTCCCCAAGAGCTGGTGGAAAACAGTCTCAGTCATTGTGGCCCCTCCTACTCCCATCCCCTTTAGGATTTCAGAAGGACCTGGGGTTCCAGGATAGCCAGGAAAAGACTCCTTCATTCTTAGATTGTCCATGATAATTAATTAATTGTCAGGGTCCAAGCTTGCTGCATGGTATCCTTGTCTCTGCCCCTTTCAGGGTAGGAGTCTTTGTTGAGACTGAAAGATCCAGGCCTTATGGGCAATGAGTCCTGGGCCTTTGCCACACCCAAGGAACTGCAGACAGGTGACCCCACTGCCTTGGTGCTTCTGCCTCTCCTCCTTTCTCCTAACATAATCTCCAACTGTAGGGAGGGTTTCAGGGACCAGGCAGGTTTCCTAAATGAGTGATTTGGGCTAAGCGTGAGACCAATAGAGAATGGGAAGGATCACAGTGAAGGCGGTTGTGCCCTTAAAACAGGTAGACATTACTGAGCTCTAACAAGTTGTAGCCAGGTGAAAATGTAGCTCAGTATTGCCAGGTCATCTGATTTTTCCAGGAAAAGCTGAAATCTAGATCCTAATGTGAAATGTACTTTCAAAATGTTGGCAACTGTTTTTAAAAATTTCAAAACACTATTCATTACAAATGAAGCATATCCGTGAAAGTATTAGTCAGCCTGTGGAAGGGCCACTTTGAGACCTCTGCTTGAAAGGAGGGGAAAAAAATATCTGGCAGGAAGTTTCCTTCAAGCATTTAACCCAAAACTTCCCTGATGCAAGTAGACCTGAAATCGTTCTTGAACAAGGGTGGAGGGAAAAATGCATTGAGAACAGACACAGATTAATGTCTCAATAAGTTATCCTGTTCCACTGGGACTCTTCATATTGTATTGTAATTAACTGTGTGTGTTTCACACCTGGACACCCAAATGCTGCTGCTACTCAGATTGGTACCACCTCCAGCCTTCCCCTGGCCCTCTCTGCTGTGTGTCAGACTGTTTACTTGTTCTTAGTCCTTTCTCAAGTTTCTTTTATGACTCCCCCAGACCTCTCTCTCCCACTTACTTCAAGACTTCTGCTTATCTCCGGACTCCTCACTCTCAGGAAAACCCCTACTTCATCAAGAGAATTCAGCCCATCAGACATAATCTCCCTTCACTCTCACCTATCCCACCTATCCCCCATCCCACCCCCATCCTTACTTCCTACCACTGCAAGAGGGCAAAGTCACCCTCCTGCTCAGAGCCAGCCCTTCTATTTGCTTCATTGATAATGTATTAAACTAGATATTAAAACACCACAATCCTTTCCAGGTATCTCTGTTAAGGGAGCTCTGTTATTCATTCATTGTTGTACTCTTGGAGTCTAGTATAGGGACGGGGGCAGAGAAGATGCCCCAATAAACATTTATTGAATATGTGCCTTTTTTTTTAATCTCGGGGCTGCACCGTATTTCCTAAAAAATTTTCTATAGATATAAGACAAGAGTTGACACCTAGTGCTTCATAGGTTATTGATCTGAAAAGAGTAGTTTCCCCTGAGTCTGGGCATGGGCTAAATTTGGAGGAGCTAACCCAGGAGGGAATGTAGCTGGCAGGCTAGGGAGCTTCTCCTGGGTCAGCTTGGTGCCATCCAGCTGTGAGTTTGCTGTATTAATACCTCCTATCTGTCATCTCTGATTGCAGTTGGCAGTTGCGGAGGGGAGAAAGAGGGAAGCGCAGACCAAGGTGTCACATTGCTCCCTGTCCCCTCAGGTTCCACCCGAAGATAGTCTTTTGGAAAAAGATAAATGCCAAGCCCTTATACTCCTTGTATGTTTCAAGAGAATTTTTCTTTTCCTTTCACTTGTAAGCTTTTTACTTTTTTATATTTTGATGGTATTTTTTAATCTATATAAATTATCTAATTATATATTTATTATTTATTGTATTAATATATTTATTTTTATTCCTACTCACATGTTTTAAACAAGACTTTTATATTTTCTTTATCACCATTGACTTTCAACATTTACTTAATTTGAATTTCATCTGTTTAAAATTATTTCATAACTGACTTCATTTGAATTTTAATAAGTTATCTTAACCTTCTGGTTTTTGTTTAAATGTTATTTTTTTCTCTAATCTTTATTACAATTATTTTATAGCCCATGTTGTATTTAGTTTTATGAGTTTTTAATAGTTCTCCTGGTTTAAAATTTCGCCTTATGATTCCTTTAAGTTTTTTTTTTATTTCACAATTTGCGTCTTTTAATTGGTTTCAACGCTTTCAGAATCCTTTAGCATCAATATTAACCTTTAGTCTCTCTTCCTTTCTGGCACTGCAACTTTTCTACCTTTTCTCTTACTTGTTACCTATCTGCCAATCGGTCTAGTTCAAATGATGACTTATAAGAGGCACACTGAAATGAGAATTTCTCTGCCCCAGGCCCTTATCTGCCAACCACCACAGTAAGTACATTTTATTTTGCATTAAAGTTGATTTTGATGCAGCATTCTATACAATCATGATTTTCACGTTGCATATTTTTAAATCTATAGTTTCTAATTGTTTTAATCAATTTCTTTTGGTTGCAAGGAAAAACTCATTCCAATTAGCTAAAGTGATGGGCATTTTATTGTAAGAATGAGTATGCAAAAAGGAAAAAAAATCTCAGCCACTATGTGGGACAGACATCCTGCCAACCCTGTAAGAAGTCCTCAAGAAGAGCTGGGACTGTTGTGGATTTGAGCCTCATAGGCACTAGAACAAAAAATAAATAAATAAGTAAATAAATAAAAGCAGAGATGCATTATTAATGTGGGACTCTTCATTCTATACTTTGTTAATACATCATAACCTCACTAAATCTAAATTCCAAAGATAAGAAGAGACTCATATGAACACCCAAGAAGAAGAACCAAGCCACTCAAAAGGGAAAAAAAGGTCAAGATGAGGTAGTTCCGGATTCTTCCAAAGCAATTTTCACTTAAGGAGACGGAGGAGTAAGGTTGAAACTCAAGTGTGGTCTATGAGCCAGCAACATTGGCATCACTTGGTAGCTTATTAAAAATGCAGAACCTCAGCTGCCATTCCACATCTATCGAATCAGAATCTGCATTTGACCAGATTTTCAGGTGATTCCTATACATTTTAAAGTTTGGAGGGAAAGAAAATGTGATGCAGTTATTAAAAACCCACCCAAGGAGTCTCTGATATAGAGACAACAAATGAACATTCTCAAATCTAAAAGAACTAAAGCAGTGGTTCTCAACCCAGGCTGCTGCTTTGAATCTTGCTTGCAACTTTCTTTGGTTTCTTCACATGCCACCCCGCCCCCCACACACACACACCTCCCCCCCCCCATTCCCCACCAAGAGCCTGTTTAAATAATTTCTTTGAGTTTGAGATTGGAGATACTTGTTTGCACATTAGAAGCACTTGAGGAATTTTTTTTTCCATACTGTTGCATGGATCACACCCTCAGAGAACCTCATTGAATTAGTTCAGGATGATGGCTAGAGGGCAATAGTTTTTGAGAATCTCCCAAGGATATTACAATGTGCAGTTAAGGTCAAGAATAATTGAGTCAAGGGAAATCGAATCAATGAATCCTTCTTGAAAAAATTACCAAAATTTTGACACCAGACAACAAAGAAATGAATCAAAATAAAGAGCTCAGAATGAAGAAGCTGTGGTGAGCGGTAATTATTGGATTAATTTAAAAAGAAACCACAACCAAATAACTTGGAATTTTGGTTAAAGAGCATAATGACTCTAGGAGCTCTAGAAGGCAAATATGCTATCGTCTGCCCCATAAAGTTCTATTTATGTTGGGTGTACTCTCTTACCAAGTCCATTGTCTTCTGGGCTTTACATCATTAATTCTCAGGGTTTCATGCAGTGATTGTTACTCCGCAACCCTCCTTTTGCCCACCTCATCACTGGCAGGCTTTTTCTCAGGTGGGAGAGTTGACAATGAAAATGGTGACTTACCTTGCCAGTCTGCTTTCAGACTGGATTTCTAAAAGCGAGCCAGCCAGAAATATGCAATAGGAGAGTAAGAAAAGCCTTGTGACAGTGGATCAGAATTAAGAGGTATCACTATGAACTCATGATTATATAATCTGCACAGCTCCTGCCTCTCTGGGGCCCGCCTTGCAGATTGCAGAACCACAGATCTCTTCCTTCTCAGCTCAGAGGGACTGTCATTCTCTGCTTGGATTCCACGTTGCTACACTGCAGTCAGGAAAATTTCCCCAGGCTAAGAGCCAGGATCGTCATGAGGCTCACCTCTTATGTTTCCCTGTCTTCAGGGATTGATTGCAGGCTTTCGTTGTGTACTCTGCCTGTGTTGCTTATTCTCCGATGTCTGAAAACACTTGCCTTAGACACTTTGTCTAGTGTGTCTAGACAAGAGGGCTACTACCAGAGACTCCATCATAGAAAACAGGAGAAATTCTGGGCCAAATATTTGATATAGTATTATATTGATATGAAATTATTGAAATTGTCATTATATTGTAGTTATGAAAGAACTTTACTTGGGATATACATGCTGAAGTACTTGGGATAACGACTAAGTTATCTACAACTTACTCTCAAATGGTTCAGCAAAAACAATAATATGAATAGCAATAATATGGAAATTTGTGTAGGGAGCAAGAGAAAGTGATAAAATATACATTAAAAATGCTATGAGTGAATGGGAATTCATCATACTTTTTCTTAACTCTTCTAGAAGTTTGAATATTTTCCAAATAGATACTAAATAAAACACTTCTTTGAGTATGAACTGGACTTAGTGATTCACATCCAAAGTTGGAGTACAGAAAGGAAAACTTTACAGTGAAGAAAACTGGCTGACACCTTTAATTGAGTGATCAAGGTTAACATTACCAGTGGTAAGCCACGTGGAAATCAGTACATACTGCTCTTATGTGATGAACAGATTTTCTTACTCAATATTTATAACCCAAATTAAGAACTGATAGATATCCTTAAAACACCTGTCCTTAAATACCTTTCAAAATTGGATAAATATTAGCCATTTCATTTTATGTCTACCTAGTTTAAATAGCCTCTATCGCTAGAAAAATGAGGATGATATGTGTTTATTTATCAATTTTATTCAAATTTTATAGTCCAGAGGAATTGATTATAGTCCAGAGGAGTTGTATAATACAGTGCATTTTCTTTTTATTTGTGGTCCTGTTTTAATACAAATGCCAATATTACTAAATGAATACCATTCATAATATTTTTGAATGACACTTAGGACATCTTTATTTAAAATTTATTGCATATATATGTTTGTACATACATATATACTTCCAGTCATTAAGAAAGGAAGAAAGAAGGAATTTTTGTTTAAAAAATATATGTATTTGGGTTCTCTAAAATCATTCCTTTCTGGTTAGAAGGCAATAGTAGGAGTGTGGGCCTTGGAGATTGACTACCTGGGTTCACCTTTGGGTTCATCTTTTGGGTTTGGTAGGAGTGCCTTCATCATACAGTATTGTGAGTATTGACACATACAATAGATTTGGAGCAAACAGTCCACACAGGGTAGAAGTCAGAAAGGAGCTGTCATAGGCCTGGCACACAATAACAAACTCTGAAAAATATTGGCTATTATTATATTATTGTTTGTCCCTTACTCTTAGATCTTGTTTGCTCTAGTTAGAGGCCCTGAATTGGTGGCCCTTGGTTACAGTGCCTTTCTTACTCCAATCAGCTGTGACCAAGAGAAAAGGTCACAGGCACATAACACTGTTGCACCACTCGCCAATTGCTGGATTAGAGTTAATTTTATCGAAGCCCTGAGCATGGGAAGGGTCATCACTGATACATCTAATACCTTGAGGTACGTGTTGCATTGGGTTTGGGGCAAACTCTGACCATTGGAGTGGGTGGATAATCCTGAATTGGTTTTTTAACAGAACGAGTTGTTCTCCTACTGGGTGACTCTACTAAATTGTCATAATTTTTAATATGTGTAATGCCCTCCCTTCAAAGATGTCCATGCCCTAATTGCCCTAATCCCTGGATCCTGTGAATATGTCACCTCATATGGCAGAAGAAAGTTTGCAGATGTGAATTGAGGAGATTACCCCAGATTATCTAGGTATCTCCAAACTAATCATATTAAGTTTTTAGAAGTGGAGAACCTTTCCTGGTTCAGTGAGAGAGAAGAAAGGAATGGGAAAGCCTTCAAGTTGGAAAGGGACTCTACCAGTCATTGCTGGCTTTGAAGATGGAGGTGGGGGGGCACCAGCTAAGAAATGCAGGAAGGCTCTGGAAGCAAGGAATTACACTGAACTGAAAGCCAGCAGGGAAACAGATACCTCAGCCCTACAACCACAATGACTTAAATCTTGCCAGTAACTCAAATGAGTAGAAAATGGATTCTCCCCTAGAATTTTCAGAAAGAACACAGACTACCAACACCTTGATTTTAGTTTAGTGCCACTCATACCAAACTTCTGACCTATAGAACAATAAGAAAGTGAATCTGTGTTGTTCTAAGCCACTACCTTTGTGCTAATTTGTTATGGCAGCAAAAGAAAACCAATACAGTAGGTCTCATTGAGAAGGTGAGGTTTTAACAGACTTGAAGGAGGTGAGAAAGGAAACCATGAGAAAATCTGGGGGAAGAACATCCCAGGCACAGAGGACAGCAAGTGTGAAGGCCCTGACTTAGGAGTGTGTGCAGCATGTCCAAGGATGAGCAAGGAGCCCAGTGTGCCTAGTATAAAGTGAACAAGGAAGAGACTCATAGGAGATGATGTCGGATCAGAGGGCTTGCCATCTCTGTTGTGAAATCAGACTGGTTGTACTTCCTACCTAAACTTGGAGGAAGATAACCGCCTTGACCTTTTTCTGAGAAATTAGGTGCTCAGTCCACTGGTCCCCACCACACAACTCCATTGATCTGAGTGGTAGTTTGGAGCAACCCACTGTTTGGCTACTTAACCTCTTGATGAAGGCCCACTCTCCTATAGTTGACCTGTCTAGAATCCAGATTGTTCAGTTTCAAGGAACTGGTTATCTGGCTTATTGAGTTGATTGGCCACAGTTTGGGCCACTTTGAAGGTTAGTGTGGCTCTATTCCTTTATATCCAGTAAACTCCTGACACCTGCCTGTGGAGACTAGGATCTCTTTCCTGGAAAGTTGGTTGAGGTAAAAACCCTGATGTGCTGGCTATCCTCACAAGATTTAGCATCAGTCCTCAAGACACCTAGATTTTTTTTTTAACTAAAATTTATTGGGTGACAATGGTTAGTAAAATTATATAGGTTTCAAGTGTACAATTCTGTAATACATCATCTATATATCATATTGTGCATTCACCACCCAGAGTCAGTTCTCCTTCTATCACCAAAGACACCTAGAATTTTTAATACTCATCTCGCCTCCCCACATTTTGGCTTTAGTCATTTTATCTTTCTGGCTGTTGGGGAATATATATTTTGGCAGAGGTCAAGGTAAATTGCCAAGCTTTACATCTGTCAAGCTTCAGAGCACTCTTATCAAGCACCTAAGGCCACATTATAGGAGTTTTATTCCTTCAGTTTTGATCTAGGCCTACAGATCAAAACTGAACTTTATATGAACAAATCACGTAACAACTTTATATGATTTGTCTTCACATTGACAGTTTCTGCCTAAGGCACATGTGGCTGGTTTGGAGTGTATGACACCCCTTTCCTCTCACAGTGAAGAATATATGTTCTTCAGCTCACACAGAGAAGAAAGTAATTGAACCAGACTAAGACAAAAATAACATATCCTAAATTATGTTTTTGAATTCTCCTCAGAAGCCTCTAGTTAGGATACTTCTGATACTTACATTTCTTGTTCCTGCTCATGAAATTATATTGATTATATTGATGTCAAAGGTGAGTTATTGAGCTTTGGTTAATTATTGACTCAGGTATCAACAACAACAACAAGAAACAATCCAATTAAAAAATGTGCAGAGGACCTGAACAGACACTTCTCCCAAGAAGACATACAAACGGCCAACAGGTGTATGGAAAAATGCTCAACATCACTAGCTATTAAGGAAATGCAAATCAAAACCACAATGAGATACCACCCTCACACCTGTTAGGATGACTATTATCAATAAGGCAAGTAATAGCAAGTGCTGGAGAAGCTGTGGAGAAAAAGGAACTCTCATACACTGCTGGTGGGAATGTAAATTGGTGCTGACTCTATGGAAGGCAGTGTGGAGGTTCCTCAAAAACCTAAGACTAGAATTACCATATGACCCAGCAATCCCTCTTCTGGGTATCTACCCCAAAAATATAAAAACATTTATCCATAAAGATATACGAGGTGTGATCAAAACTTATGGTGAATGCTGTTGCTGAGTGCCACCCAATGGAAAGGCAGGGATCTTCAATACTGGAAGCAGCACGTCGAACCTCAGTAACAGTGTTTGGTTCAGTTGTGCAGTTGTTGGGTGTGACCTATGGCTGAGAGAAAGTGTGTTTTAAAGTGTGCCATGAATCATGGATCATGAACAATGCATTAATGTGAAATGGGCAAACAGTTTTATCTTCCATCATGACAACACTCCAGGTTACACATTGCTGCTAGTATGGCAGTTTCTGTCAAATAAAAACATTACAGTATGTTCTCATCCACCTTATTCACCAGATCTGGCACCATGTGACTTCTGGCTCTTCCCCAAAGTCAAAATGACCATGAACGGAAAACATTTTGAATTGATACAGGACATCGAGGCGGCCTTGATAGTGCACATAAAGACTCATGGAAGAGGACTTCCGGAACTGCTTCAGAAAGTGGCAAGAACAATGGATAAGTGTGTTCAAAGTGAGGGGGAGTGTTTTGAGGGGGATTAATGGCAGTGTGTCTTTTGCCGTAATACATACATATATTTTAAACATTCACCGTATTGTTTGATCACACTGTGTATATACCCCTATGTTTACTGCAGCATTATTTATAGTGGCCAAGGCATGGAAACAACCAAACATCCTTTGATAATGATTGGATAAAGAATATGTGATACACATATACAATGGAATATTACATGGCCATAAGAAAAAATGAAATACTGCCATTTGCAACAACATGGAAGGATCTTGTGATTATCATGCTAAGTGAAATGTCAGACAGAAAAAGTCAAGAACCATATGACTTCACTCATATGTGGGATATAAAACTGAAGCAACAAACAAACAAGAAAAACAAAGAAAAAAATCATAGACACAGACCCGGAGGGTAAGTGGGGAGAGGGGATGGTAAATGGGGACAGGGGATCAAATATATTGTAATGGAAGGAAAACTCTTTGTGGTGAACACACAATGCAATATATAGATGATATATTATAGAAATGTAAACTCGAAACCTATATAATTTTACTAACCAGTGTCACCCCAATAAATTTAATAAAAATAAAAAAATCCAGTACCCTTAGTACCTAGCACGATGCCTAGCATTCAACAAATATTTTACAAATTAATTAGTTTATTCATTCACTTAAAGTGAATCGCCCTTCTAA
Source organism: Aselliscus stoliczkanus (assembly GCA_033961575.1). Classification (NCBI taxonomy): domain Eukaryota; kingdom Metazoa; phylum Chordata; class Mammalia; order Chiroptera; family Hipposideridae; genus Aselliscus; species Aselliscus stoliczkanus. The sequence continues at coordinate 169,549,413 of CM066727.1, forward strand.
ATTTTTAACATCTCTAATTTTGGAAATAGGTAAAATTTGTTGATACCAACAATTTATTATGTAGCTAAGGAAAGCATTACATTACTTTTAACATCATGGGTTGAAAATATTTTTGCAGAAGTTTTACCTCATGAGAATAATATACTCTACATTTATTATTAGTTGACAATAAATTAACTTGAGAAAATTAAATAAAAATTTTTACAATTGAGCCTAAAGGGATAAACTGAAGAAAGATTTTATCATGTTTTGTAACTGAAAAAAAGTAGTATTCCAAATGAATAGATTCAGTGCCCTGTAAGGTGAAAGATGTGGTAAAATGGGTGTGAGGTAACTGGTCCCAGTGACTCCTCTTCCTTTAGTTGCTAAGGCCTCTGTATGATTGCAGACATCACCAAGTTCCTTGTGAAGCCTGATAGTGTTATGAGACCATGCCACACAGTGTCTCAAGAGCAGCTCACTGGAATAAACTTTGACAGAGATCTACACAAGTTGTTTCCTTTCTCACACTGAACTATTAACTCAGCTACTCTCCTTTCATCAGACCTCCTGAAATACATAATATGCTACAGGTAATTAGATAGAAATTGTGGAGTAAGTCTGAAAATGGCATTTCCCCCCAAATTTAGCGATGTTTGTCCTCTGGAGAGATGACCTTATGATCTCCTTCTGGGTCCTAGAGCATCTTGGATGGACAGTATTTGCTTATTAGCCCTGGTAGGGGTGGAGGATTTCTACATGGAGCTAAGTATTCTTGACCTGTTACTTTAAATCCAAAAGTGCTCTCTTCAAGATTTGTTTTCAACAGAGGAGACATTTCCAGATTCCTACATATCATCTAGAGAACAGTAATATATCTAGAATGGACAAATGCAGTAACTGGGATGTAGGTTATCATCAGATAATACTGTTCATATGAAAGCATTGTCTGGATCAACAAGGCAAAGACAAAAATAGGCAAGGTCCTGACCTCAGTACTCTTCCCTCTTAAACCGAGTGCTCAGCATAGCTCACTGCATCCATTCTGTTTGAGTATTACTATTGCAAATTCTACTTCGATTCAAAAGACCTGGAGTGCAAATCCTGGCTCTACTATCTAATTGTATAAACTTGAGAAAATCACTTACATGTCTTTTGTCTGTTTCCATATCTACATAATATCTTTGGTCTGTTTCCTTATCTATACAATGAAGAAGATGATAATAATGATAGAAGGTCCACGAGTGTTTGGAGCTTCATGAATGTCAAACTTCTAAACAAAACATTAGTTCTAACTGATTCCTAGGAAGCAGTCCCGGACAGAGGTCAAGAGCATGGAATCCAAAGTGAGACAGCCTGGTTTGAATCTCACTTATGTGACCTTAAGTGTTACTTCCCTAAATCTGTCTCCTTGCCTATAAAGAGGATGGTTTTAATGAGATAGGATAGTTGTAAGGATTCAATGACATAATCTAAAATCTCCTTGTATTTGCATTGCTTCCTGGGTGAGTTCTGTGGTCATGCAATGAATACGGTGGACAGACTAGAAAGAAGGGGCAGGCAGATGTAGTTTCCATTTGGTATAACAGGCCTGCATGTCCCAGCAGCATATGGTCCTTTGTGGGGCCACAGAGCTACACCAAGTTCTGGAGCCCATTCCCATACAGTGTGTTCTATGCAGATGGCCCCTGTGAAATGAAATGGCCCTGCTCTTCCTGCTCTCCCAGACAGCGTGACCAACCTTTAGCCACCTGATAGGTTGTAAAACTTGTTTTTTTGATGTCTTGCCACTTACTCAGTTCTCACGTGAGTTTTTTTCTGGGTCAGAGGATCATGAGTTGTTGGGTTCACTGTGGTCTGAGTCAATAGCCACCTATCAGGAAGTTGCTTCACTGATGAGATAATTCAGCATTTCTTCCAGAGCGTCAATCTGTTGCTGGGTAATAAACTCCGGTCTCTAAAGTCCACACAGATCTTCCATTTTTCTCATTAGAACAATTGAATATAGTTTAGTTGGGAACATCCTAGGATCCCCAGGCTGTCAAATACTCTTATCATATTTGGACAGGTTGGCATCTCTCACATCTGGAGCCCTGAATGAAGTACTAAGCCAATCAAGTGACTGTCTAGTCAGGTCAGGACAGCCCTTCCTAGGTTAGGCAATTGTTCCCACGAAGAGTCTTCATGTTTCTAATGTAGAAAAAGATATGATAATGGCTGTTTGCTATGTGCCTTTTACTATTCATGCTGGGCACTGTGCAAAGCACATAACATGCACTAATTCATTTAATTTTTATGAGATAGGTGCCACCATATAAGGAAGCTCAGTACTGAGAAGTTTAGCAACTTGTACCTTCGTCACACAGCCACTCTTCCCTGGGCTGTTTTGCCTTTTGCTATTTCATACTTGAGTTTAACAACCAGCCAGAAGGAAGGGAAAAAGTCACATTGTTTATAATAATTGCAGAAGAAAATTTATTTTTTATTACTAAAATTACTATAAAGAATTTGATTCCAGACATCATACAAAAGAGCTTTATTTATCATAAAACACTTTAAAAGAGGTTTTTTTTTCTTAAAAATTGCTTTCTTCTTCCTAACATGAATTTTTAGAAAGATTTTAGCTTTATTTTTTCTTGCATATCTACTCGTATTTGGCTTACTGGGAGCTAACTTGCCTAGTATAGATAGGATACAAATTAAATACTTCCAAAATATTCAGTTGAAAATTTCACCCAGTTAATTGTTTTGTCACCTATTGTAGTATCATTGTTAAACCCATTTTTGTTTGTTTGTTTTCCAGAGATTTCCTTTAAAGTAGCTATGATTTGGGTGCTATTTGGACACTACCTGTTTAACAGCAAAATACCTTATTTTATGTTTTGAGGACAGTGTCACTGGCCCTCATATGTGAGACATGAACCGGGGCTGCTGGCTTCCTAAGCCAGTACTTAACCATCGCGCCACTCGGCCAGCCCTTAACAGCAAAATGCCTTATGTCTAATAGGTACTTAATAAAACTTAATGAATAAAATAATTAATTCATAGGCACTTTTGACAATTCTATATTTATAACCATATCATATAAGAATGTTCAACTTACAACTTGCCACAGAGTCTATTTAAAAACTATTAATCAGGGCCGGCCGAGTGGCACAGTGGTTAAGTGCTGGCTTGGGAAGCCAGCGGCCCCGGTTTGGGTCCCGCATGTAAGGTCCAGTGACACTGCCCTCAATAAACAAACAAACAAACAAACAAACAAAAAACTATTAATCAGAATAACATTTTCTTCATGGGCTAGCTACTAACCTTTTCTTTTTGCTGTCCATTCCCTTCTGTGCAAGTAGCAGGGGTAGAGTGGGGAGGGAGAGTGGGAGGAATGGTGAGGTACCACACTTGGATGGGTCCTCCAGAGCCTTGGCTCTCAAACCTATGAGACCCAGTGCCCCTTTTTATAACAAATATTTTGTTATGCAACTCTACTACCTGAAATGAAATACATAGAAAATATAGTCTATGATACACATCATTAAAAATATATACAATGGTTTAACTGTAGAATAAAGGAGAAATAAAAAGAAAAAAATATATATTTAAGTATGGAAATACATAGATATAGCTATACTGTTAACATACAATGCTTATACTGATAATGAATATGTTGGAATTTAAGAGATGCAGGAAAATCTTCAAGCTGATTCCATTTATATTTGACATTTTGAATAAAGACAAATAGGATATTTAAATGTACACTTAGAGCCACCACGAATCAAAAGCTATAAACGCAGAATGTTGCCAGTGTGTTCTATTGGTGACTCAGTTCCACACGCTGGATGCTGCTGGTGACACAGTCTTCAGAAATGGTTTACAATTCTTGGTAAGGTTCCGAATGAAATAAAGCAGTCTTCCTTTGACTTACTTGGTGGTTATATGCCTGGAACACTCAGTTTTATTGAAACCATGCTAAAAATAATGTGTGTTTATATGTAATATGGATTTAGTTTCTAGGCTCCAAAAATAAGTTTTTCTCTTGTATATTTAAGTTGAGAGATGTGTGACAATACTTTTTCATTATTAGGGCTGCTCTACGCATTGTAAGAGGGTTAACATCCCTGGCTCTTCACTCCATGAAATGAAAAGTAGTGTTCTAATAACTAGGATTCCCAGAAACACCCTTGCAAATTTCCAAATGCTCCTAGTGGGTAGAACAGTCTCTGTTGAGAAGCACCTGTCTGGAGATTTGTGATAAACTGGGATAAAAGGAACTTCTTCTATTGTCATGCCAGAGAGTCTGGAATTCACAACAGTGGTTTCTTAGCATGTTGCTACATGGAACTTTCCAATCATTTTTTACAAGATTTTTGTTTGGAAAATCTTGTTGGAGCAATTGAATACAATACTGCTAGCTATGTTTTAGCCAAGTCATCTGTAAGGTGATTCTATTCTCACCTTTATGCTAACTGAATAACTTTCCATATCTTGGCAAATATAGTCATCTTTGCAAATTATTTCCTTTAAAATATGGACTTCTAGATTCTTCTTTCTGTGTAGAACATTCTGACTCTTCAACAATTCAGGTCAAGTTGAGTGACTGACTGTGTATTTTGTAATGCTGAACTAATCCCTTGACTTGGCACTTTCCCTCTGAAACCTACACACTCTTCAGGAGTTACAAAATTATCACTTGATCAGCAGCTAAGGGACCTCAGTGAAACGAGTAGTTCCTTTTGATCAAACTCATAGTAGATAAAAGTGACTAATTACTACTAGGATCTACCGAGAAACTAAGTTTAAATGATCTTTCAGACTGTTATTTTGTCACTTGAGAAATGAGTCATTGAGTAAGAGCAGATAAAATATGTTCACTGCTATTTATTTTTCCGTAAAAAAACACCTTAAGTCCTTGGAATAAGGGGCCTATCTTTTCTCAAAAACAATGCAGCAAAGGAAATTAATATAAACATAAACAGCAAACTTCTTAGTTAGTGAGCATTTTCATTTTCTCCAGGGTCTCCAGTAAGTGATCACCCTAATCCTGCTGCTTTGGAGCCCTAGAAGGTTGATGGATGGTAGCTGCTGCCCCCTGGTGTAGGACGCGTTCCTGCAGACATTGGGTTGAAATAACCGGGAACCTCCTGCCAAATGCATGGGAAATAAACAAAGGTGTTTTCTTTAAACGATGGAGATAATTGAGATATTTTTAGCATATCATTCTCTCAGAATGAGTAGTTATAATTGCCTTTCTTGTAATTGCCTGAACTAACAGTTGTTAGTTAACAGATAAGCAAATGCTTGCTTATCATTGCTGTGAGTTAACAGATAGGCAAATGCTTGCTTATCATTGCTGTGAGTTTGAGTTTCTCATCATCATTTTCTGCATTTCCCACTTCAGGGACGGCTACATGATTTGTAGGGCCCACTGCTAAATGAAAAAGTGGAGTGCCTTGTTTAAAAAAAGGCAGGACAAGAGTGCCATTAAACTTACTAAAATACCTTTTCCTTCTTTCTGCTATCTTCCTCTTGACCTGTTGTGGTGTTTTTATTTACTCTTGTGGGGAAGCAAAAAACATAACTTTCTTCCCACCTTCTAAGTTTTTCTAGCTGGTGTAATAATCAAACTAACAGAGACATAATAACAGGAGAAGATATCCAAAGTTTATTATACGAATGCACATTCGGGGGTCCATAAGGATGTGGTCCGAAATGCACTGGGCAGTTGAGGCTTATATGCTATTATAGACAAAAGAGAAGGGGGCAGGGGTCTGGGATCCCAAAAGGAAAGTAGGTAACTTACAGGTAGGAGAAAGAGCAAACATATGGTAAATAAATTCTTGCTGAGCCACCCATAAGCAATGGGACACAGAGGGAAACAGGCTTTACTAGATTTCTTCCTGTGTGTCACATGTGTGTGAATCCACATGTGTTGAGGTGATTATGCTAAAGTTCCCTTCCAGATACAGTTTTTTCTATCTGAACGCCTTTAGGCAGGAAGACAGAAGGTCAAAGGCTCTTTCTGAATCTTTTGTTTTTTAATAACCAGCTTAAAAATCAATTTCCCCAAGGACTGACCGAGTGGCGCGGTGGTTAAGCGCTGGCCTGGGAAGCCAGCGGTCCCGGTTGGGTCCCATATATGAGGGCCAATGATACTGCCCTCAAAAAAAAAATAAATCAATTTCCCCAAAAGTACGCTTTTCAGTGGCAAAACTTCAGTCCCCTTCACTATTTAAGGTTATTTTAAAGCACAAAAAATTGAAAAATTTAAATCCTAGCATGAATTTTATCATTGATCTTATATTGTGCAATGCAAATTATAAGTGCAAATATAAGAACAAATATCATTATATTAAGTGCAAGTATAACTCACTGTGAAATTACTGAAATTACACAGTTCATATTTTGTAGTACATACAAGCATTTGTATTTCCTTCTTTCAAGAACAGTGAAAAAACTGAAGAAAAATACAATTGTTTTTATTTCACTTTTATTTTTTAGATTTTTTATTGGCGAATTGGGGGAGAGGAACGGACAAGTTGCTGTCCTTTTGTTCTTCAGTCTAGTTGAGGATGTCACTTCACTGGCCCATGTTGGTATCATGATCATTGCGCTCTTCCCTGCTGAAGCAGTTGTTCGCCAGCCATTGGACAGCCGATAGAGGTGGTTCATGGCCACTCACGCTGGCTGCCAGCCACTCACTGTAGCTTATGGCAGCCCACTGCAGCCCCACTGCAGCCTATGCCATCGCCGGCGACTCACGGCAGCCCAGCTCCAGGTTCACCATCTTAGCTGTAGAGGGCGCAGCGTCACTGGCCCTTCATGTGGGATTTGAAGCTCAGAGCTGGTGTCCCAAGCCAGCTCTTCATCAGCACGCCAGTCGGTCTGCCCTTATTTTACTTCTTGATTCATGTACATTCAACCAACACTCTCTACCTGTGGCTTATTGAGTAAGTAAGGACTGAAAGGAAAGGGGACTGGGTTGCCTTGTCTTTCCCTTTTCTTGGATGTCAAAATATGCAGCATAAGTGGTTGGCTAAGTAAAATGAGTAAGAAAGAATATGATAGTGTTTCTTGGTCATTTGTATTTCTTAAAACATCATTGCCTTCTATCTGCATTAGAAACACATAGTGGTTCAAAAGGAAAAGATGGCCTCTCGGGGAGGACTCTATCAAAGATGCAACACACTTATCTTGTACTTGCTTTGAGTCTTGCTGATCCCCCTTGCATTGTGGGCCCACTGGAATTCTGTGTTCACGAGACACTGTGTTATATGTGAATGGGGAAATAAGAAATAATGGACATGTACGTTGAGTGTATCTCCTTTGTCCCCACACATGCTCCATTCTCCCTTTAGACTTCACTTATAAAACACAAGTTTGAAAAGAAAATTATTGAAATTTCATGACAGTGACTGCAGAGCATTAAACCCAGCATGGAACCCTTCTCAAGTCCTGTGCAACTTTAGTCAATTCTACAAAAGTTCGACCTAAATCTGTTTTGCTTGTTTGGACTGCCATCAATTCCAAATGGGAATGTACAGATCAGGCTCTTTGGAAGAATGTGGAGGGAATTTTCTTAGTGGACAGACTCTGGTCAACAATTACTCCTTCAAAGGGACAGTGAAACGGGATTCCGTGGTTGAATCCATGAGCTTGGGCCCTGCCTCCAGACTGTCATGATTTGCACTTTGGTTTGCATTCAGAGCCATCATTTTGAGATGGTGATAAAGATCATTAATGTACGAATCATGGGATAATGTTTACTACATCTAATAGGAGCATGCTTTAGAAGACTAGGAGGATATTTGCTGTCAAGAAACCAGGAAGAGATTTTCTGATGCCTCAGCATGAATATATGACAAGAGGCAAAATTAAATTTACCTTTAAAGCTTTGTAATTTTAGAATAGACAAGTACTAGGGTTTCTTCAGCTTAGCCTTTCAAAAGATGACTAACTGTACCTGGTAGCAGAACTCAATTTTTGGTGAAAATTGATGGAATTAATTTATCAAAGATTCAATCATAATGCATTCGTTCTGTGAGTACCAGGCTTAGAACACGTGCTGAGAGTACACATGGGGGCATACAGAGGTAGTAGGCAGCGTTCCTGCCTCCCAGGATGCATCTGGTTTGGAAATCAGAACACTAGCAATTAAATTATAAAAAAAACATCATAAGATCCGATATTTGAAAATTTTACTAATTTAATAATGAAATTTTATTTTTCTCAATTTTCACAAAAACCTCTTAAAGACACATCTCAGTTTTCTGCCTTCTCAAAGAGGATCTTCAATCTGATTTTATTTTATTTTTTTCTTGATAGCCAAGAAAAAAGCCTGTTAGAATTTTAGAATTCCATTAGCCTGTTATTTTTAATGTGCCCCTGTATTAATGAAGTGAGTTTTTATTTCACTGATCTTGTGACCTTGACCAAATAGTCCATCACTGTAGCTCCAAAATAGACATGGCTAGACTTGTATTTGGTTTTCCTACAATGGAAGTGTTTGCAACAATGGAAGATTTGGTGGATTTTGCCTCATTTCTACTCGATTTTATGAAGTGAAGTCCTGCCTATTAATCAAAAGCATTAGGTAACTGAACTCTAAGTCCAAATCGCAGGGCTATAAAAGTCAGAATGAATCTTAGAACCATGTAGTCCAATCTCTACATGTCCACACACAAAAATATTTGTATTTTACAGATAAGAAGCTGAGGCAGTCATGTAAGAATTAAGTTCATTTGCCACATGTACTCAACAGAGGTGACGTTTATGTACCAAGATCATGTTCCTCTGTCTTATATTATTTGTTCACACCAGGGAGTGTAGATTCAGTATCAGATCCTCGAAGTCAGTACGGGCTATATTAGGAACCATGAGAAGTAGGCAGCAGTACATTAAGTTCTAAACATATGGGAACATTTTCTCTTAGCCTTAGTTTACAAGGTCCAGGGTTTGTCTGTCTTTGTATTCATAGTACCTAGCAGAATGCCTAGCTCACAGTGGGTGCTCAATAAATGTTTTCATTGTTAGATGCTAAAGATCATTAATTATTGCCCCTGGTTTAGAGACTGATGCTGGATACAAAAAAAAATGCTACAGGGTAAAGAAACATCTAAATTATAAATAATTTGGAAAGGGGACAGTGAAAGAAAAAAAAAATTGAAATTGAGAATACGACCACAATGACTGTCACTGTTTTTCTTGAAAGATCTATATGTAACATTATTGATCTCTGTTTAAGAGAATATAGAAAATGCAACAGAGCCATAAATATGACCATCAAAAGACACAAGGGACAAGTTAGGGAATCAAACTAATTTATAGGACTTATAAAAAATGAAATAAATATTAACAGACAAGGGTGACCCACGAGTAAGCATACAGTGACTAATTTTCAGAGCTAGAAGAAATCTTAGGTTTCATGCTGGCCAACCCTTTAATTTTACAGAAGATAACGCTAAAGCCCAGAGGAGTGAAATGGCTTTTCAAGGCCACACAGTAAATAGCAGAAAAGAAGCCCTGAGAAAGAGTTCTTTCTCACTACAACCCTTTTTACTCTTTATCTCAGCCTGTTCTGAATGTTGTCTCTTAGTATGGAGGATCCAATAAAAACATAGACTTGCAGATCAAGAACAAAGAGAAACCAAGAAGGTAATTAGTTTTACATGCCAAGGGTTTTTTTCCCTTAGGTAAATTAAAAAGGAGAATATTAATAACCATATCATAACTTCCCTCCAAATGTGGAAGTCTACCAAGCACCAGAATTTCTCTGTGTAGATGAAATTTTTTTGTGAAACTTAGTCGCATGAAAACAAGTCCCCAACTTTAAACAGATGCACATTTGTGGGTTAATTACAGGTCATAATCACAACGTCACCAGATCAAGCCCTGGCTTTGTAAAGACTGAAGGATCATAATAACTTCAGGGAACTCTGGATACAATTAGAGACAAAATAGAGTCCTCCTGCAGAGGGCATCGGATGACCAGGCAGGGAAGAGCGCAGCTGTGGTGCAACGTGTCACCTTGGAAGGGGAGATCCTTTTAAATCAATCTCAGATAGAGAAATGAAGAATGCTGGTGGCAATTGAAGGAAAAATGCAGCATCAGGCTTTAACTGCGTGCTTCACGCAGGCAAACTTTCCAACTCTTTCTACACACACTCTCGGTGCTGCAGGCTGCCGAGAAAGTTAGGCTGTTTCTGAATGGAAAAAAAAACAGTCAACAGAGGTTAAGAAAAGTCTGTTGAGAGTACATTTGCTCTGAGTTGTGATAAATAGAACAAACAAGTAAAAGAATCATTAAAATGTACTTACAGCCAAACTTTGAGAATTTGCTTTGATGACATTGTATTGTGAAGGAAGGTAGATAAACTAATTTCCATTTGGGCAAGAATATGTTTATTCTGCTTGTCTTAAATTAGAGATATTAAACTTAATGGATTTTTGAAGAAATAATTCAATGAGGGAGCTTGTGAGCATGAAAGAGAGAGGAGGAGGTAAGCTGACAACAGCAGATGGAGTGGACATGAGGACTGTAGCTCTCGGCAAGAGAAAGGAAATTGAGGCAAAAGACACCTGGGTTCTGGACATGGACCTAGAGCTTGGCATGGGTGGATCAAGCACTGACCTCAGATTATATAACCCAAGTATGTGGGGCGGAGATGGAATCCATGCTTTAGGAATGGAAGGTGATCCTGAATTGAGTCTATTGGAAAAATACAAATACTGTATGTTTCTGATTTGAGTGTTTATATACTGGAGTCCATGATATAGATGAAGGCAGATGAGAAGTGAGAGGTCATAGTTTTGAATACCTCACTCAGCATGGTCCTGGAAGGCCATTGGGTTGAATGCAGACTGCTTCTGAGTTGGTGCCGAGTACATATTCATAAAGTGTATACTGAGCACTGGTGAACAAGAAAAGGCAAATGAGAAGAGACAAGGTCCACAACAACATATTGTCATCTCTATGCCTGCTTCTCCCTCACCATCTCCTCCAGCACCAGTGTGATTGCCAGGAGTCTGAAATCCAGGAGAGATGAGGAGACGCCTGAAATGGAAGGTGGTTAGGCCATGGAGCCCATAAGAACAAATCCATGTTTTTGTCATCTCACTTGTTAGTGACTTGACTTGGTTAATGAGTCTTCATCTTCTCATATGCAAGATAGAATTATTTCATTTGCCTTTTCATTCCATTCATATTTATTTAAAGTGTATTGCACGCAGGGCCTATGGTATGTACTGGGAATAGAGGGGTAACAAAACAGACATGCTCCCTGCTCTTGTAGTATTTACAGTATAGCGTAGATATTAAATGATCAGACAAATCACTGTCTAGTTATGATAACTGCTGTCATAGGAAGTAAAGGATGCTTTTAGCATATAATAAGTGAACCTAAGGGGGAGGCAAGGGAGGATGCCAGGTAAAGATTTTTTTAGCTGAAACCTATAGGGTGGGTGTGAGAATTGGAGACGCAGGGGCCCCTTCATGCCAGATCAGTCTTTAAGAGCAAGCAGTAGGCAGCCTGATGTACAAGGCCACCCTGCAATGAGGGTGTGGGAGCAGGTAAGTTTTAGCCAAAGGAGGTTCTGTCCAGCCACATCGAGTGTGGGGACTGTGTCCCCTCGTCCTAGGCATATGTGGTAGGAATGACAGACTGTTCTTTATCTGATTACTTCTTAATTGTTCTCTGTTATTCCTGGCTGCCTGTATTCTGGACACTGTTCAGTGAAAAACTTTAAGAAGGAGATTGAATTAACTGACAAATGAAGGTGCTGCCATATTTGTGATTTATGGTCTAATCTTTTAAAAAATATTTTATTGGGGAATTGGGGAAAGGGAACAGTGTTGGGGAATTGAAAAAGGGGAACAGCTAAGTTGATGTCCTTCAGTCTTAGTTATGGAGGGCGCAGCTAGCTCAGCTCCAAGTCCAGTCAGCATCCGGCCATCTGTTGGCAGCTGGCAGCTACTCAGCTCAAGGTGTCATGTTCAATCTTAGTTCTGGGTGGACGCAGCCCACCATCCCATGTGGGAGTCAAACTGGAAACCTTGTTGTTAGGAGCACGTGCTCTCACCAGCTGAGCCATCCTGCCACCTACTGGCAGCTCAGCTTGGGTGCAGCTCACTGGTCCATGTGGGAATTAAACTGGTGACCCTGTTGCTCAGAGCATGCACTATTAACCCACTGAGCCACTCTGCAGGCCCAATGGTCTAATCTTTATGATTTTCAAACATTTCTACATTTATTTTCTTTGTTACACATCATAGAATTGTAGGGTGCTAGAGTTGGAAAAGAGTTTGAAATCATCTCACCTTAGGTCTTCATTTTACAAAAGTGGGAAGTGAGGGCCGGTCAAGTGGTGCATTGGATAAGAGCTGGCTTGGGATGCCAGCGGCCCCGGTTTGGATCCCACATATGAGAGGCAGTGACACTGCCCTCTACAGTTAACAGCTCTACCTGGAGCTGGGCTGCGAGCCCCAGCGACGGTGTAGGCTACAGTGGGCTGCCATAGGCTACAGTGAGTGGCCGGCAGCCAGCATGAGCTGATACTAGCCACGGTGAGCGACCATCCAGAGGCCGGAGACCGATCTGCCTCATCCGGGAAGAGCGCAATGACGATACCAACGTGGGCCAGTGAAGCGACGTCCTCCACAACTGGACTGAAGAACAAAAAGACAGCAACTTGTCTGTTCCCTTCCCCCAATTCCCCAATAAAAAAATCTTTAAAAAAAAAAAAAGTGGCCTGGAGAGAGTTAAATGCATTGCTAAATGTCATATGGTTATTATGAAAGAGCGATGATGTTAGAGCTTGGGCTCCAGGATCTTTTGTGCGTTCTACTCATTTCTTTTAAAGTATGTGACAGAATGAGGAAATGGAGAGTGCAAACAAACAAAGTTAACCTGTTAGAAACCATCCCCAATAAAATCAGTCAGAAATGAAACAACTTTGGTAATAGAGGGTAAACTAGATAAACAGGCATAAGTTTCTTCACATTAAAAGTTACATAAATACCACATTTGTTTTTTCATAATTACATACAATATCAGTCAATTGTTTGTCATTTTCCCTACCCTTCTTCTTTCCCCATCTTTGGATAGCACAAAAACTCTGGGGCCTAAATAATTCAGGGAAAAGGAAGAGGAGCCCAGTTCTCAGCCCCATAGGGGGACAAGCACTCAGAGGCGATAGGCTGTGCCAGCAGCTCTCGTCTCCCCACTTCCAGAATGCCCACACACACTCCAGCCAAGCATGGGTGTCCCATGCTGCCCTGATGCCTCAGGAGCCTGGACAAATGGGTCTGCAGCCCAGTGCCACCATCCCTGCTCTCAGTCCTGGGCAATCCGATCTCCAGGTGTTGGGCTCCTCCCCTAGTCAACCCTTGCTTCTCAGGTCTAATCCAGTCTATTCGGTTTGTTGGCCTGTTACCTTTAAAACATAAAATTTGTTTGCAAGGCAGCCTACTCCTGTCTCAAAAATTTCTTCACTTATAAAAAGCAATCCGCTGCCCTAAGAGGTAAGAAGAGCCCAGAGGTTTGGATATGTAATGATCTTTTCATCTTTCTGTGCTTGGAGGCTAGAGAAGCAAGTAAAGGTGGTGCTGTCAATATTCTCTAGAAGATCTGGATTTGTTAAAAACAAAAATAAAAGAAACTAAAAATGAAAATATATTGATTCAATTTGTTCACATATCACCCAACCTGTTACCTAAATACAATTCTATTTAGTGTTCTCCAAACTTGCTTTTAATTGATGACCCTGCTCACTATATTTTGGCTTCTAATTCCTCATGGTCTCCCTCTTTGGTCTCTTCTGTCAGCCTCATAAATGCAGATGTCCCTCTAGCCCGTCCTTAGCCCGCTTCTTTTGTACTTTAGTACTTCTCCAACTTGACCATACATAACGTGAGGATCTTGCTAAAATATAAATTCTGACTCATTAAGTCCAGGGTGGGACCCGAAACTACATTTCTGACCAGTTTCCACCCAAGTGACATGAAGGCTGCTAGTCCTCTGACTATAGTAACAAATGTTTACACTCCTGCCTGAGAAAATTTACCTGTCCTTTATTTTAAAATATATTCATATGTATTTGGGGAGGCTCTTCTGCATTTTTAACTGTCTTGGTGCAAATAGTTTCTATATGTCCATCTTCAGCTTCGTGGCCTTCTGAAAACTACAGGCCTGCATATTCAAACACTTTCTGGACATCTCAATGCAGATCCTACAGCATGTCAGTAGGACAAGTGCAAAACTTTACTCACCATCCTCTAAACAGCCCCTGTCCCAATGGATCCCACTTAAAAATATCAGAAATGGGCAGAATTTCAGAATCATGTCCACCAGCTTCCTGGTGCCCTAAATGGAGGGCCCCCTAAATATGAAATGATTCTCCATTTAGAAGAACCAGCGGTATAATTTTCAGGAAACAGCAAGTTAAAAAAGAAGTGAAACTCTGGTTTGGAAGCATTCACTCTTATTTGCTTGTGTCATAAAAGTAGAAACTGTCAAGGCAACAAGCCACTAATAGTATTTGAAAACAGTTAGATATGAACTGGTTCCCATGAAACAGATTTTCAAGAACTTGCCCAGACTTCTGTTCAGCAGCTGCATTTGAAGTTCCGTTTGCCACATTGCAGCAGGAAGCCCTCCATGAGTATTTGCACAGAGAGGGCCCTGGAAAGAGTTGACCCACTAGCCATATAGCAATTCCAGTGGTTTACTTGAGCACACTAAAGAGTCTGTACATAGTGGAATTCAATAAGAAGAAGAGTTCTTGTTTGGCTATTATATGCATTAAAATCTAAATATTATGTATATAACAATGTGCATATATATATATATATACACACATATACATATATAGACACATACATACTGTTAATTTGATAGTTAATTTAATGTGTCAATTTGACTGGGCCTTAAGGCAGATGCCAGGCTTTGAAATTTTTGCTGTGCCATTACTTGGCCAATCTCTCTATATGTATCTGCCCTTGCATTGCAGTTAAGGAATTTTTCATTTAGGCCCACCTGGGGTGTTTCATGGGCTGTTAGACGTATGTTTCAGGCAAAATGGTGTCACAAGGTGAGGAGTTGTTAATGCTATTATACTTATCAGAGGAGAGTTTGGAGGGGATGGAAGATTGGGACAGTTTTCACAGAAGATATAACAATTAAGCAGGACTATTACAACTGCCTCCCAGAGAGTCTCCTTAATACCAGTCTTCTCCTTGCAGCCCAATCACTGCAACACTGCTGCAGTGAGCTTTCTAAAAAGCAAATCTAATCTTCAGGGTCCTTTGATCTTGTTTGCCTCTCCATTGCTTACCAGATGAAATTCCAGATGAAATTCGAAGCTCTTCACAACATGGCCCCATCCCCTATCACTCCGTCCTCACCTACTCCTACTCAGTGCACTCTCCTTTTCTATGACCTCCCAAGTGTCCACAGTGGGAGCTTCTATACAAGGAGACTCTGAAATCCTTCCTAGGAGGCCACAGACCTCCAGTTACAGATGGCTTCCATAGACTGGACACTGAGCAGTACATGGTGGAGAGCCTGACAATGGCTTGTTTTTGGTAAAGTTCTCCCAATGGAAAACACTACCTTTAGGTTATAAAGTGGCACTACATTTGGAGGGGATGTCTAGCACAGTAAAGCATCTTTAGACCTGAAGATATTCCTTCAGCTACGATTTTGAAAACACAAGAGTAGGTCAAGTTTTAGTCTATTCGTACAAGGACATTTTACCTATGAATTTAATTTTAACTTGGGAAGGGATAAGGGTAATTCAATTCAGATTTTAAAAAATTTAAAAAATACCTTTCAACTATCTTCTCCCTTTACTTTATTTGATTTGAGAAGCTGGATGGATTGAATAAGCAATTGAAAGAAGGGGTTGCTGGTTCACAGCCAGGAAAAGGCGTATACATTCTGAGTCAGTTGCTTGGCAACAGAAAGCTGGACTCCAGGCTTCCCAGGCAACCCAAACCTTCCCTACCTCAGCCTGCCTAACGCAGGCTGTGTGTCCAGATGCCTCCTTTTCATTTCTGCAGGCCAGCAGCACTTCCTTTAGGTTTTTCCTATTAACACAATGTCATCTTCTAAGAGGGGCCTCCGTAGGCTGCCTATATAAATTGCACTTCTTCCCCCAAATTCTGGTACTTCATATCGTTCTTTGTTGCTTTTTTTTTTTTCCTCCTTAGCTCTTATCATAATCAAAAATACTACATATTTTTCTTTGTTCCTGTTTTTTCCTCTAGAATGTAAGCTCCACACGGGCAGGGATTTTGGTCTTTTTTGTTCACTGCTGTCCAGTGTCCACCACATAGCAGGCCTTCAATAACTACGAGTGAGTGAAAACCTATTCACTCTTCTGGAGCTGAGTCCATCTCAGTGAAACCTGTTCTAACTTCCCACTCACCCCGTATGTGTCCCTACAGCACTATGCCCTCCACAAAACTAACCTCATTGTTGATCTGACATTAAAGCTCACATCTTCCCTCTGGGGTTTATTACTTTCAGTGTTTAGAGAGTATTTTAATAAAGATTCTGCACATGTATCCTAAAACTCAGTTACACATATACAAATTAGGAAACATTTCACTGACAACAGAAGATGTGGAAAAGACAGGGTTTTAGCAAACTATCGGTTCAATGAATCGATGAGATGAAGATCTGAAATAATTAACCAACCACCCATCTTCCCAACCCACCCACTGAGTTTAGTTTTAGGCTGCGTCACAATGAACCAAGTTTCTCCGTGTTGACATGGTCAAATCACAAACGGAGATTAGTCCTGGCTCCACATTCAGGCTTGTTCAGGAGAGGAGGCTGGAAACTACTATTTGAAAGAACTGGGAATACTTAGCCTGGGAAAGAGATCACTAGGGGACAAAACAGATGTCTTCAAATATCTAAAGTGGTGTCATATCGGTGAGAAATCGTTTCCTCCGCGTGGTCTTAAGGAAAGCTGGGAATTACAAGGAACTGCACTCAATTACGGTCCAGTCTCTGAGGGTTCCGATGCAGGCTGGGTTTGGTGGGGATGCTGCGGAAGCCGCAGGGCTGTAATTGCAGCCCTCTTGGCTGAGTGGGTGGCTCCTGCTGTCCATTCTGCATTGCTCCCTGCTGTCTCCCGCCCCCTTTTATGTGGTGCTTATTGCCATCTTAGCTCATTGTGTTCTTTGCTTACAGTGTCTGTGATTTTCATAATGCTTAAAAAAACTGTTACGAGGTATCCCAATTCATTTGTTGAATTTCTATGCTGCTAGCAGTTGCAGGAAACCTGTGTGTGCGTGCACACGCACTTGGTAGACAGGGATGAGTGTGTAACATGCAGCCTCCTCTCTTCTTTTCATTCTGGACCATAGCCGGACCCTTCTATCACCTTGGACACATATTTATGGCAGATGGATGACTATGGCCCACATAAACCACAAAGTCAAGTATAATGCTGGGGAAACAGGATCCGGTATAGTAGAGGAAGACTCGAGGTGAGTAAATCTGGTGCTGAAAAGAGCATTTCCCCAAATTCATGCAATTCTTGCAGGGAAGACCGTAGGGTCTCTCTACAAGGGGGAAGCCCACCTCTCAAATACATGTTTTCCATGTCTTTATTCTCTCTTCCCTTCCTCCTGTCAATCTTTTGCTCCCGACACACAGCAATGGAGTGACTACTCCTTAGGAGACCCACAGCAGTTTCCACCAGCCATTTGAGTGTGGATGGCTGTCAAATGCTTGGAGTTCTTCAGTTCTGCTCCTGCCACATAAACAGCAAGTTCTTTTGCTACTGTCTACTTAGGATGTCTACAACCTGTTGTGTTTTCTTCTTCTCCTTGCACAAAGTAGGTGCTCAATAAAAATTCGTTATCTCATAAACCCCAACAGCTATTTTCTTAGTTCAAGTTACCATCATCATCTCTGGCCTGGATTCCTGCAGTCTTCTTAACCCGTTTTTCTTGCCTCTAGTCTCTACTTTTAAAAAAAATCTTACAGGTACATTTATTCATGCCACAAGGGAAATGGCTCTTCTACAAGCATACAGCAATGTTCCACGTTCCCATCTAACAGAGCTTGCTGGAATTTACAGCCAAACTGATGTTCACCCTAATGTCACTCCAGGTAAAGCTGGTTAATGATGACCATGCGCAGATGCAGGACTCGAAGACCTCAAAGCTTTACTTGTATCAGCACCCCTGATCTTTATAAACGATGAAGCTATCAACCCCATCCCTACCCATATCTCCTGGAAAACCTGGGTGTCGTAGGGCTTCATGGGGACACAAGCATGTTTAAGGAGGCTTTGAAGCATCTCACTGCACAGCCAATGACTCAGGAAGGTCTCTTGCCTCTAGTCTTGATCCTTTTTCAGCCATTTCTCCACAATGCCAGCCAGAAGGATCTTTCTAACATGCTAACTTGAACATTTCACTTCCATGCTAAAACTCATCCATGGCACTCAGGATAAAATCCAAAGTTCTTCTCATGGTAACCAAGGCCCTTCATGACTTATCTTACCTTTTCTGTCAGCCCTCCCCCAACCTTTACTGCCTGGTCACAACCTTCATCTTCCCATCTCCTTTTGGACCAGATAGTCTTCTGCGGTTCAAGTCCCTTCTCCAGGGTTTGCCAACACTTGGGGTACAGCCCTCCTGGTGTGTCCAGGGACTCTGTTCTTGTTCATTTAATAGAGCTCATTAGACTGTAACCTCCTTGAGGTGCAAAGCCAATCACATTAGTTTGTCTGGCCAATGACAGGCTCACTAAATGTCTGCAGAGAGCATCAATGAGTTTAGTATGTTTATGCCCATTTCATGTGACTCCACTGGTCTTTCTTAAGGGAGGCAGCACAAATATGTGGAATGGGCACCAGGGGAAGAGTCAAGTAAACAGCAGTTTTTATTTCTTGCTCTGCCAGTAACAAAACATGTGACTTTAGAGAAGGGCAGGATGGATAATGAAAATTCTAAAAGTTCCCTCAACTAGGACATAGAATAATATTTTAAATTATTTGAAGTTTCTCTTTTTATTTTTGCTTTTGTAACATACTATTATCATATGTATAATTTCTTGGTCAAGATCTAACTTCTACTTATTCAGTTTCACTTGGACGCTGCAGCTACCTTTTCAGTAATAAATAATGCTTTAGTTATAATTAACATTACTTTTAGAAAAATGTAATCTTGTGTTACTGATATGCAGACCTATAGTCTTTGACATCTTTTAAAATAAATAAGATTATATTTAAAAATATGAAAGAAACAAACCAGCATGTAATGCCCCAATCAATCCTGAAAATTTATTATTTGGGAGAATATCAGATATTGATCTTTGTTTTACAGCTCATGATAATAATCAGAAAATATACATTTTGAAGTGAAAGTCAAAAGAAAACAATAATTACATATAATACAGATTACAGATATTTGTACATAAGCAAAGCAGTACTAAAAGCATATTTCTGTGTCCACAATTAGTGAACGTGGCAATTTTCTGTTTAAAGCTGCAGCAACTCAAATGCTCCTTGGGTCAATAAAGAAAGACAGATTGAGAAATATATTTAGGGCTATCACCATGTCTGGCTTTAAATCTATTTTTTAATCTTTCCCTTTCCCCCCATATATATGCATATACTTTATTGCCTTTATATTTCTGCTGGTTTAATATAATTAGTATACTAAATAGTTATCTGCATTTATTTGGTTTCTAAAAAATATATAAAATGCATTGGAATAGAGCTCCTGCAGCTTTCAAGCAGTCACTGTCCTGGCATCGAAAGCTTATTATGGAAATGTAAAGCAGCAATACTGAATAAATAGTGATTGTTTTGTCTTCTCCATACAGCTTATGGCCTTCACCCAAAACTTAAAAAATACTGTAGCAAATAGTATAAACATGCAATTAAAAAAATGGACATAATATAAAAGTAATACTTATGAGCTAAATTTTATACAATATAGACTAATAAGAAGGTGGAAAAGGGATGTGAACACAGCATTGTTATTTACATATAAATTAAGGCCCAATTTTCAAAGGCAATGCACACGGGGGAACTGCCCACGCCCTCTGCACACCTGAAATCAAGAGTTTTTGCCTTTTCCATATTATTTCCTCAATCCATTATTATAGTTCTAATTTGGAAAGATGTTCACAGAAATGGTTTTAATGAGTTTAAGTTTTTTTTCTTTAAGGACTGTTATGCTCTTATCCACAAAGAAAATTTTCTTTTAATACAGGTAAAAATTTTATTTATTCTCTGGAAGCAAGTGCTTATTTGCTCTTCTTCACTGTTAAAATTCACACTTCACACCATAAATTCTGTATTTTTTATGGCATCAGTCTTATTTTAGCTCAAGTTTATGATGAATTTGAACTACGGGAATTGATGATTAGTTTAGTGATGACTGAGGGAATTAAATGGTTAACTGCTATTAATACTAGCCAGAGTCTCACATATAAATTCCCTGTGCATCAAGACAAAAAACAAATGCTAACAAACCAAAATATCTCTTAAGAACAACGAAAGGACTGAGGCAACCCATTACAGATCATTCTCTGAGGTGACAGATACTCAAAGGGTCAAATATAGTAATGCTATTTCAGACTATCATTTGGTTAAAAAAATTATCTTTTAATGTATTTAATACTTGTAGAAAATCACAATAAAACAACTTGCAGTATTATATATATATAAACCTTGTCATCTAATTTAGTATTTAGAACCTGAATATTCCCCCCAGATGCAAAATTTTATATTTGGTATTTTTGTATACCATTGTCACTACCCGCCCCACTGCCCCAAAAGGTATCCAAAGATGTGGCACTTAATCTAACTCATTTGTATTCACAATGGATAAAAATGATTAAGAACAGACTAAAATATTTTTAAGATGTTCTAGGGAAACGAGTTTTCTTTGCTCTATTTTATAAAAAGACTTAGAAAACATTTCTCAGAGGTGTGCTTCCAGAAGTAATATAACTGATTAAAAAGTACAGCTATTCAATGTATTAATCAAATTGACGTTCATATACTCTTCTCATCCAGGAAATAGTATCTATCTGTGATTAGGTCCGGAAAGATTATTTGGCAGCTTGAACATTTGGGTAAAGTTGTCAGAGAGGTTACTATCTATGATCCTGTGACAGAGGAACCCAAGACTGCTACCAGTTGGAAGGATGCGGCCAGTCTCTCTCTAGAGTTATTAGGTTAATGCTAAGAGTAATTTACAACAATTAATTTGGATATTGACTTTATGTTTCTCATGGCATGCCAATGCATCTTTGCAATTTACAGTTGCAAAGTTTAATACAGCTTTAGTTTACATTTTGATTTAAATAGAATATGATCCTTTTACCAAAAATGTTTTTCTTTGTGAATAAGATCACAATTTCTCTGAACAACAATTAAAAAATGACTCAGTATAGGATGGAACCCTTTAAAAATAAGGCATATATCAGGCATACATAAATCATTATTGTCACAAAATCTACAAATTATTTTGAGTTTTTAAAATTCTAATTTTTAATTACACATAGATATGAAATGACTATTATAAATTGAGAGCAAATGTGTACAGGTTGCGGTTATTTAGGTAAGAATCATTTATTTCTCAAGTTATTTGTAAAATAGTATAATGGCAAGGTCAACTCAATAACTCCAAGAACCCAAAGAAAAGAATATCTTTAGTTGAGATCTGCCACTTAGCTGGACTAGAAAAGGCAACTCTGCATTATTACTTTCAGTCCTCTAGAAGCTTCTATGTATTTTCATAGCCATTCTTAAAATTTTTCATTGGAGACCTAAATATAGCAGCATTCTCAGCATTCATTAGACCAAAATTAAGTCAAATGTTTTAAAACATCCAAAGTTGCCCTCATGCATAAGATATAACTTACATCTTTTTATTGTTACCATTGCATTAATATACTAATCCACTGTTACTTTGTTGCATGTAAATTATACAGAGAATGTATTATCCTCAGAATTAAAAACTTTAAATTTCAGATTAAGGTCTTAATTATGTTGTACCAAATTTTGATCAGAGGGAATGTAAAAACGACTAAGAGGTATCTGATCACTCTGTCCAGATATTACCTGTGAATCTTACTCATGGGAGGGGTGCTGACTCATTTTTGGTTTTATAAATAAGAAAATATATGTTCAAATGGAGATTCATGTCCTGTAAAAGTCAAGCTCAAAAATGAAAACAAACACCAAGCTTAACTTATTTGCTTGGTAAAAAGTACCTAACTCCAACCCACTTTCTCTCTACCTAAGTAATTGGAGAAACTGCAATAGTTCATAGCAGCTTAGTACAGAGTAACTTATGTGCAAGCAATATCTTACTCATGGGTGCTTACACCAAAAGACCATACCTACAAAGTGGGTTATTTAAAAAATACATCACTTAAAGCAACCTTCCTGAAGTAGACTGCGTTGATCCTCAGGGATCTCTAACCTATGTATTATGGCAACTGAGGGTCCATAAGAGTAAAGCGATAGGGCAGGGCAGAAACAAAACACATCATGTGCCAGGGAACCCCATGCCTGTTTGGATAGAGATCTTCGACAATTACATCTTTGTTCAACAGTGTCTGAAGCACTACAAACCTTTTATCTCATGAAAATATTTCTGTTCTTATATGTGGGTCATTCATATACTGGAAGTATTGTGAAGAAAAGGTTAAACTCCAGATTACTTAGAAAACCTGAATTACTTCACCTAATTGAACAATGGCTATGTATGATGGGGTCACAAAAGAAATGCAAGTGGGTTCTTGTGGCGTTAGTTTTGATGGTGGAGCACCCTACGACGCGTGTGTAGCTGTAACTCAGCAAGTAATGGGTGGAGTCTGGCAACATGCACACAGTCATAATCACACAATACACAATGCAATTCAGTCACAGGATAAGCAGTAATAAAACATATTAAAACATCAGCATTCACACATTAATTGATTACATGGAATAAATTAAACTAAACCAGTCACATATTCTTCTTCACTCTTAAGTCAAGGTTTTATTTATGTAGACACACAGCACAATACTTCCCTAATGCTCTCAAAATGCTACAAATAAAAATGAAGGCTTTGCATTACAGCTGCTGGATAAAAATGTCAACACTGTTGGTGTGTGAAAACACAGTTTCTTTGTTCTTTAGCATCAGTGCACAGGGTATGGCTCCAAGTGGTATGCAATTTAGGACAGAAAAAAGATACAGTGGCTTGTGAAATATATCCTCTGTTCATCATTGGCACAAATCAAAGAAAGGATTTTTACTGTTCTTGGTATCTTATTGGGTCGCTCCCCTAAAGACACGGAACATTATACATATATGCCTTCAGGGTTGAAACCAGATGAGATAGGATTCTGTAGAATACGAAGATTACTGGGGAGCTGCCGAGATGAGCCAGGCCGCTTCAGGGACCCCGACTGGAAAGGAGCCTCTAAACAGGGAACAAAGAAAAGTCATTGGATGTACTCCACTTGGCATACTTAGCGATATGAAAAATTGTGTTTTTGCCTTAAAGAATCAAAGAACATATAGTAACAATTACAATCCCCTGTGGGTTCTGGGGTGAGGAGAGAAAGCTTACTCTGCTTGATCCTCTCTAGCTCAGTCACTAAACCAAGTTTTCAGTGATTTGAATGTTAATGATCTTTTTATGAAGGTGAGCATTTTGCTTCTCTCTCTTGATTTGTTCAGACTATATGCATACACAGATCTAGAAGTGTCTTTTACATATTAGCTGAAATTAATTTTAGGAGAGGAAAAAGGGGCATGAGGAACCGGGAGAAGCTAGAACTCAAATAGACTGTGACTCATACAGACTTTGGGAAAATGATATACAATTTAGTGATTTCATGTTCATCTAAGTAAAGGAAAAACCTAAATATTATTGATTTTCCCCAGAAATAGTAAGTACATCAAAATTCTTTTATAGTGGCCTAAGAATTAGCTTTGAGTGGTAGGACAACACTTTTAATGAATGCAAGACATTTATTCCAAGTTAACTAGTGAGAGTGAAGTAAAAACAAAACAAAAACCCAGATTTCTTAATGTCTTACCCCTTTCGATGTCTGCATGCGAGGCCTCCACTTCAGTGGGCTCTGCTGGCAGCACAGTAACCTTCGTGCCGGTCTGCTGGATAAACTGCTGCAGGTTGACTTGCCGTAGTTCCTTAGTCAACTGCTCCAGCTCTTGCTCTTTGTCCTGGATGGAAGTGAAATGCTTGTTTTTAATTGGAGGATACAGCTGTATTAGCCAGCTAAAAGGCATCCTGGAGACAGTCCATCTGCTACAGCGGTTGAATGTGGGATACTTGCTTTCACAAAAGAGCATTTAACAAACCTGGCTTCTATTGATACAAGGGGCTGAAGATGTCACCGAAGATGTGACCTTTCTCTCTGTGGCATGGGCCAAACAATAAGCAAATAAAGGATGACAGCTTCTTCAGTCTGGCCCTTACATGGGACGCTTTCCTCTGTTAGGAATACACTATGCACCTGATGAAATCAATATATGTCTATACATTTTCGTCAATAAAATACTGGTTTCCATCCAGCCCATGTTCACAGTGCTCTCGCTATGCGGGTCACAAGTTAATTTCCCTGTTATCCACTTCAAAGCCGATTGCAAAATGAGTAGTTATTTGGTCCATGAGAGTCAGAATTCTTGTTTTTTGTAAACTGTTAACGTTCTCATGAGATCTGTTACTGAGATTTACATTATAGAACAAGGAAAGCAAGATTCCCACAAGATTTTCACTATGAGGTTTTTAAATCCTTGACCAAGACAGTTCTGAGAACAGAAGAGCCCTAAAGAGAGGAGATCAACTTTGGACAGCTGGAAAGGACAAAAATCAAGCAGAGGCAGTCTATGGTTTAAAGGACTTTCTCCTCTTTCTCTCCTTTCCTGCATCATAAGGAAAAGTGGCAAGGCCCCATGAGGCTAGGTGTATCTGAAGGATCTGGCAGGCGCAGGGGAGAGGCTATAGGAAAGAGGGGCTGTTTCACTCACTTTGAAGGTTGGGGGTACTTGGACATATGTTACTAGTCCGACCATTAACACATTGTTTGTGGGAAACGAGTAAACTCGTCATATCGCTCAAATGCCCACATACAATGTGTTAAGACACCTTTCAACAGATAGTGGGATTTACTAGTAATGATTATCATAAATTAGTGTTTCCTGTAAGTAATATCAAAGGCAACATCATTTCCAATTGTACCCTGAAGTGCCAAAATGAATCCAAATAGTAAAATACTAATAAATCACAGATTGGCAACCTTCTATTGCATGAGAAATTCCTGATTTTCAAACTCAGGGAGGCAGTTGGACCTCTCACCACAGTTAATGACAGAGAAATCACATTGGTTCTTCAAGAAACCTCAGCTTTCTTTGTTTCAGAGCTGTTCATATTCTAAAGCGCTCTTCTCACACTGCAATGTGCACAGGTACTATTTGGAGATCTTGTTATAATACAGATTGTGAATTTCTAATGAGTGCGTCCAGGAGCCACACGGGCTGCACTTTGAATAGCAGCTTCAGAACCAGCACTGTCCAATACAGTAGCCATAGACTGCTGAGCACTTGAAATGTGGCCAACTCTAGCTAAAAACAGAAGTGTACTTAATATTTTTAAATAGTTTTATTGAACATTATATGATTTTAATTATATTTACATAGCCATATCAATTGTATATCTTTCTCATGTCATCTGTTAGAAACCGGTACCTCCTGCAACTCCCATAACATCACCACATTGTCTTTTCATGAGTGAGAACCCAAGAAGTGTAAGTTGAGTGATCACGGTTTTGTGGAAAAATATGCATATTCTTGTACGTGAAATTAGTGGAAAAATTAGAGAGGAACCTTTGTGCTCCTCTCCCTAGGAAGGCAGAGGACGGTAACCTGGAGAGGAGAAAAAGGAAGGGGACTGTTTACGTCTCAGGAAACAAGGTGGGGTTTGCAACACTGGAGACATGACAGATGAGCAGCCAACTAGCCACACAATCCTTGGTAAACCAATGCTTGGTAATCTCTTCCAGCTTTGGTTTCTCTTATCTCTAAAAGGAGAAGGTCAGATTCACTATCTCATCATTAGTGTTCATTCCAGCTCTGAGATTCTATTCTGCTATATCCAATTACCTCATGCTGCAACCGCCACAGTGAGAGAGCTCCTTCACCGGAACAAGGATCATTGTGGCTTTAGCTCTTGTCTTTGTTTTGGTCTCACATCTAAGCTTTATTGTAAATCACAAGAATTCTAAAAAAGTTATAAACTATGGTAGGTTTCTAGCTTTAAATGTAAGAGAAAATGGACAATCATTAAAGAAGATATCAAGAACAGATGAAACATTATAAAAATGTTCTTACCTGTAATCGTTTGGTGGCTTGTCCAAGAGATCGTTCCACAGCTTTGATACCATTTTCCAGCCTCAGACTCTGCTGACCTTGAATGTCAATTTCCCCTCTGACCTTACCAATCTTTCCTTTAACCTCTTCTTCATTGACTTGTGCCTCCTGGACTACCCGTTGCAATTTTTCTGCTTCAAGGCCGCTTTCCATAGTCTGGATCTGAGCCAAATAGCCCTTTAATTTGCTCTCACATTCTGTTATTTTCTGTCTTATTTCTTGAAGTTGATCCTTCAGCTGTTTTTCATTTTCTTGTTCAATCTGTAACTCATTTTCCCAAAATTCTTCCTCTTCAATTTCTACATCATTTCTTTTGATCTTTTGCTCCAGGCGGACAATTTCCTCTTCAAGGTTAGAATTGTATTTTTGCTCCCAAAATCGTATTTCTATTTCATTTGATTCTAGCTCTTTCTCAATGGATTGAAGCTTCTCTGTCTGTAAACGGATCAGCTTCTTTAACTCATCTGCTGTTGTTTTGCAGTTATTCAGCACCTTTTGCTTCAATTCCGTTTCTTTACCTTTTCCAAAAATTTCCATTAATCCTTTGGCACCTCCTGTAAATGTCAATGATTTCCTTTTAGGTTCTCTCCTTTTGATTGACTTGTCAATCTGAGGCCTCAGTTTAGCCAACGGGGGCAAACTCTGCCTATATAAAGTTCTTTCAGGAATTCGGGCCACACTATCTGAAGTGGGTCGCTCACTGAGAGATGGCCCGGTCCGACGTAAAATAAGTTGCACATCACTAGCATACTGCCCCCATTTGTTTAAGGATATGATAGGATTTTCATGGGGTGCCAAATGTCTTTCAGTATCTCTCCATTTTTCTATTAGAGTGTACCTTCCAGTTCGACCTAGATTAGAAAAGAGAAAAACTGTCAAAATAGGACATGCAATAGCTAAAATAATGAAACAGAGGGTGCTACTTGATAACTGTGTCTTCTTGATTAGCATCAAGGTCCAGTCCATGCTGCCTTTGAAACTTTCACTTGAAGATGCTGACCTATTTAAGATACGCAACAGCATAAAATTAGAGGATGTGAATTGCATATTCTTCAGACTTACTTAGAAATTCCATTTAATATGTTCAGCCTCAGTGAGAATCTTACACTGCTGTCAAGTACCTGATTGCCTAGACCTTCCTGTTTGGGGCAACACCTCCAGCTCAAAGAAAGAGGGTACTAGTTGTGAGGGCCTGGTCCCAGGAACTAGTTGGAACTTCACAACCTCATAAGCTTTCACTTTGTAAATCAGATGCTTTCTTTTGTACACCAGGACTTGGGAAGGCTGGAGGCCTATTTCTCCACCGGAATGGACTGGAGAACCTACTATTCAGCTAATAAACAGCTGAACAGGTCTTTCTTCTGTCTCCCCATGAGGGCCTGGCAAACTGAGTTCACACAGACGGTATCTTCCTGCATACCTGTGGCAAATTAAAAAATCACCTCAATGAAAACAATCCTTCTAAATAATTTCATATAAAAAGGGGCCTGAAGAGCAGTCTTGCTCAGTTTCGGTAACAGTTTCAGATTCTTCTAAAAAATTTAAAAGGCAAAAGTGGTATTAAAAAAAGAACAAAATCACATTTGAATAAAAAAATATATTGAACCTAACTAGTAATTAAGGAAGATAAAGTTTCAGAAGACAATATAATGCCATTAGCTTGAACATACTTCTGACATATTTCCACGTAAGGTGTGTAGGTCAAATGGATTATATTAATTTTGTTAAAAAGTTGTCCATTAGACACCTGAAACTAATATAATGTGATATGTCAATTGTATCTCAATAAAAGGAAGTGTCCATTAGTAGTTAATACTATAAAGAAAAAAAATCCTGACAATTACAATACTTGATATACAGCTACTGATTTATCTTCCCTGCCTTCTTTTTTAATTTCATGAGCTTCTGAACCAATAGTAGTATTTTTTCAATTACTGTGTCACTAAATGGAGATGTGGATACATAAATACAAATGCCCATGTATGTAATTCAGAAAGCACCTGAAGAACGATATTGCTTTAAGCATATCATATTGCATTGTTTGTCTTTAAGGAAATCTGAATCTTGGGCGAAGCTGAAAAGCTGAAGCTTTGGAAGCAAACAGACTGCAGTTTTAATCCTGGGTAAATTACTGACTGGAAGTAGCATAACTTTATTCCTAACATGGGGATCGGAGCAATATCTCACAGGGTATGAGAGTCAGGTGGAGTAAGTACCTACCACAATACGCGTCTCACAGCAGGTATTCAGGAGATGGCAGCCATTATGATTTTAAGACATTATTCACGTAACAAAAGGGCTGACTACAGACCTCCTTTAAATAGTGATGTGACATGACCATAAAATGACCTAAGGAAAAAAACCCTTAAGCATCTTTCAGCAACTCCCAACCATGTAAAGCTGGACAGAGTAGAAATAACGTAGCTCTGGAGTCAGCACAGGCAATGGTCAGTGGAATTGTAATACCTACCTGTGATGTTAAATGGGTAATAGATTGCGGGGGGGATTATCACTCTGTGAGGGGTGTAAATGTCTAACTATTACATTGCTTTGTACCCCTGAAACTAAAAAAAAAAAAAAAAAAAAAAAAAAAAAAGAAACCAAAGCTCTGGAGTCAGAAGGCCTATGGTTCAGATCTGGCTCTGCCATCTGTTTACATGATTTGCATGAATTATTAAATTTCCTTTAGCTTCACTTTCCTCATCTATCGGGTGAGAGTATTTTCTTACCTGACAATGTTGTTGTGAGAGTCAAGTGAGATGAAAAAAATAAAAATGTTTTTTAAAATTGAAAAGTGCTATACAAACAGTAGGTGTTATTATCAAAATACCTAGGCAAACAAAGGGAAGACAAAAGGAAGCCTTAGCACATTGGACTGGCTTCGTGGAATCCAATTAGTTTCTAATGATTTTCAGGTTAAAAATGACTGTAATCACCCCAAGAAAAACAACGTGACAAATCTGCTTCAAAGATCAAGCACTCTGTGTCCTTGGCTTTGCTGCTTTCAACCACTTTTAGGATCTCACTGTTACTATCTGGATCTTTGTGTCCTCTTCATAACATTAGGGGTTAGACTAGATTAGTAGAGACTTCTGTAATGCCCTCGGGCCAAGGAAGCATCTTTTACAAGAAAACTGAATCAGTATATTATACAGGCTAAATTAAAAAGTGTAAAGACCCTAATTTAGACATCATTAAATGTAAAGCTGATTTTTCCAGTACTGCTGCCCTCTGAGAATGTCTTGATAGAATATTTGGAATTGCTTTTACTGCCAGTTTTCCCTTTTTGTTAAGTAATGAACATTTAGTGCAATTAGGCCAAAAGAAAAAAATTCCATCCAGCAATATAAAAAAGCCTCTTTCATTTTTTTTATTAGTTTCAGGTGTACAAAACAACATAATGATAAGGCATTTATACCGCTCACAAAGTGATGAGCCCAACAAGTTAATTACCCATCAGACACAGTACAGAGCTATTACAATACCTCTGACTATATTCCCTATGCTGTACTTTATAGCCTGTGACTACACACACACACACACACACACACACACACACACACACACACACACACACATTTAATTACAGTTGACATTTAATATTATTTTATGTTAGTTTCAGGTGTATAGCACAGTGGTTAGGCATTAATATAATCTATGAAGTGATCCCCTTGGTAAGTCCAGTACCCATCTGACACCCCACATAGTCTTTACAACATTATTGACTATATTCCCCATGCTGTATTTCACATCTCTGGGACTATTTTGTGACTACCAATTTGTACTCTGTAATCCCCTTACCTTTCTCACCTATCCCCTAACACCCTTCCCATCTAGCAACCATCAGTTTGTTTTCTGTCTCTATTAGTATATTTCTGTTTGTTTGCTCATTTATTCTGTTCTTTAGATTCCACATATAAGTGAAATCCTATGGTATCTGTCTTTCTCGCCCTGACGTATTTCACTTAGCATAACACCGTCTAGGCAACCCATGTTGTTGCAAATGGTAAGGTATCATTTTTATGGTAGAGTAATACTCCATTGTATAAATGTACCAAAATTTCTTTATCCAATCATCTATTGATGGGCATTTCAGCTGTTTTCATATCTTGGCTATTGTGAATAGAGCTGCAGTAAACATAGGGGTGCATACATTTTTTCGAATTAGTGTTTTGGATTTCTTCGGACAAATACCTAGAGGTGGAATTGCTGGGTCATAAGGTAGTTTTATTTTTAATTTTTTTAGGAACCTCCATACTGTTTTCCATAGAAATTTCCAAATTTCTATGGAAATTTGCCATTATACCCACAGTGCACAAAGGTTCTCTTTTCTCCACATCCTCCCCAGCACTTGTTATTTGTTGATTTATTGATGATAGCCATTCTGACAGGAGTGAGGTGGGATCTCATTGTGGTTTTTATTTGCATTTGTCTGATTAGTGATGTTGAACATCTTTTCATATGTCTATGGGCCATCTGTATATCCTCTTTGGGGAAATGTCTATTCAGGCCCTCTAGCCATGTTTTCAATTGGATCGTTTGTTTTTTGTGGTGTTGAGTTGTATGAAGTTTTTTGTTTATTTGTTTGTTTTGTTTTTAAATAAATTTTGGATATTAACCCCTTATTAGGGGTTTTTGGCAAATAACTTCTTCCATTCAGTAGGATGTCTTTTTTTGTTGATGGTTTCCTTTGCTGTGAAAACACTTTTTAGTTTAATGTAGTCCCATTTGTTTATTTTTTCTTTTGTTTTCCTTGCCTGAGGAGACATATCTGTAAAAATACTACTAAGGGTAATGTCTGAGAGTTTACTTCCTATATTTTCTTCTAGGAGTTTTATGGTTTCGGGTCTTATTTAAGCTTTTAATCTATTTGAGTTTATTCTTGTATATGGCATAAGACGGTGGTCCAGTTTCATTTTTTTGCATGCATCAGTCCAGTTTTCCCAGCACCATTTATTAAATAGACTGTCTTTACCTCAATGTAAATTCTTGCTTCCTTTGTCACAGATTAAATGACCATATAGGCATGGATTTATTTCTGGGCTCTCTATTCTGTTCCATTGATCTATGTGTCTGTTTTTAATGCCAGTATCATACTGTTTTGATTATCCTGTAGTATAATCTGATATTAGGTAACGTGATACCTCCAGCTTTGTTTTTATTTCTCTGGATTGCTGTGGCTATTCAGGGTCTTCTATGGCTCCTATAAATTTTAGTATTATTTGTTCTAATCCTGTGAAAAATGCCATTAATATAGAGAGGAATTGCACTGACTCTATATATTGCTTTGGGTAGTATGGACATTTTAACTATATTGATTTCCCTATCCATGAGCATGGTATATGTTTCCATTCTTTTGTATCTTCTTTAATTTCTCTCTTCAATATCTTATAATTTTCAGAGTACAGGTTTTTTTATTCCTAAGTATTTTATTTTTTTGATGCAATTGTAAATGGGATTGTTTTCCTAATTTCTCTTTCCAATAGTTGGTTATTGGTGTATAAAAATGCAATTGATTTTTGATTAATTTGTATCCTGCTTCTTTACTAAATTCATCTATCAGTTCTAATAGTTTGTTGGTGAAATCTTTGGGTTTCTCTCTATATAGTACCATGTCATCTGCAAATAATGACAATTTTATTTCTTCTTTACCATTTAGATGCCTTTTATTTCTTTTTCTAGTCTGACTGCCGTGGCTAGAACTTCTAGTACTGTGTTAAAGAAAAGTTGTGAAAATGGGCATCTTTGTCTTGTTCCTGATCTTAAGGGGAACACTTTGAGCATTTCCCTACTGTGAATGATATTAGCTGTGGGTGATATATGGCCTTTATTATGTTGAGATATATTCTCTCTATTCCCACTTTACTGAGTTTTTATCCTAAATGGATGCTGGATTTTGTCAAATGTTTTTTCTCCATCTATTGACATGACCATATGATTTTTATTTTTCATTTTGTTCATGTGGTGTAACACGTTAATTGATTTGTGGATATGGAACCAACCTTACATACCAGGAACGAAACCCACTTGATAGTGGTGTATGATTTTTTAAAATGTATTGATGAACTTGGTTTGCTAATATTCTGTTGAGGATTTCTGTAAGTATGT
Source organism: Aselliscus stoliczkanus (assembly GCA_033961575.1). NCBI lineage: Eukaryota > Metazoa > Chordata > Mammalia > Chiroptera > Hipposideridae > Aselliscus > Aselliscus stoliczkanus. The sequence continues at coordinate 169,581,913 of CM066727.1, forward strand.
TCATTAGGGATATCAGCCTATAGTTTTCTTTTTCTGTAATGTCTTTATCTGGTTTTGGGATCAGGGAATTGGAGCCTCATACAATGAGCTTGGGAACCTTCCCTCCTCCTGGATTTTTTGGAATAGTTTGAGGAGAATAGGTGTTAATTCTTTTTTGTGTGTTTGGTAAAATTCACTTGTGAAGTCATCTGGCCCAGGACTTTTATTTGTTGTGAGCTTGTTGATTACTGATTCAATTTTGTTGGTAGTAATTAGTCTGTTCAGATTTTCTGTTTCTTCTTGATTCAGCCTTGGAAGGTTGTAGGCTTTTAGGAATTTATCCATTTCTTCTAGACTGTCAAATTTGTTCGCAGATAGTTGCTTTTGGTGTTTTCTTATAATCCTCTGTATTTCTGTGGTGTTGGATGCATTTCTCCTCTTTCATTTCTGATTTTATTTATTTGGGTCCTCTCTCTTTTTTTCTTGATGAGTCTGGTTAAAGGCTTATCAATTTTATCTTTTCAAGAAACCACCTCTTGGTTTCATTGTTGTTTTGTTTGTTTTTTTTAGTCTCGTTTATTTCCACTCTGATCTTTATTATTTCCTTCCTTGTACTCACTTTGGGCTTTGTTTGCTGTTCTTTTTCCAGTTTCCTTAGGTATAAAGATAGACTATTGATTTGAAATTTTTCTTGTTTCTTTAGGTAGGCTTGCAATGCTATGAATTTCCCTCTTAGGGCTGCTTTCGTTGTGTCCCATAGATTTTGAGTTGTTGTGTTTTCATTTTTGTTAGCCTTGAGATAGCTTTTGATTTCTTCCTTGATCTCATTTTTGACCCACTCACTATTTAGTAGCATGTTATTCAGCCTCCATGTATTTGCATGCTTTCTTATAATTGATTTTTAGTTTCATACCACTATGGTCAGAGAAGATGCTTGATACAATTTCAATCTTGTTAAATTTATTGAGACTTGTTTTGTGGCCTAATATGTAGTCTACCTTGGAAAATGTTCCATCTGTACTTAAAAAGAATGTATGTTCTCCTGTTTTGGCATGAAATGCTCTAAAAATATCAGTTAAACCCATGTGGTCTGTATGCCATTTAAGGTCGCTGTTTCTGTGTTGATTTTCTCTCTAGTAGATCTGTCCATTGGTGTCACTGGGGTGTTAAAAGTCCCCTACTATGACTGTGTTCCTGTTGATCTCTACCTTTATGTTGGTCAATATTTGTTTTATATATTCAGGTGCTTCTATGTTAGGTGCACAAAAGTTTACTAGGGTGATGTCCTCTTGTTGGATTGATCCCTTTATTATTATTATGTAATATCCTTCTTTGTCTATTTTTTTCTGATGTAAGTATTGCTGCCCCAGATTTTTTCTAATTTCCATTTGTGTGAAATATCTTTTTCTATTCCTTTCTTTTCAGTCTTTGTGTGTCTCTTGATCTGAGGTGGGTCTCTTGTAGACAGCATATGCATGGGTCTTGTTTTCTTATCCACCCAGTTACCCTATTCCTTTGATTGGAGCATTTAACCCATTTACATTTAAAGTGATTGTTGACAGGTACAGAGTTATCACCATTTTATTATTCATATATTTGGTCTGTTTCTTTTCTTATTTCTTTTGCTTACAGTCCTTTTAACATTTCTTGTAATACTGGCTTGGTGGTAATGAATTCCTTTAGCTTTTTGTTTGGGAAGCTCTTTATCTCACCTTCAATTTTAAATGACAGCCTTCAAGGGTAGAGTCATCTTGGTTGTGGGCCCTTGTTTTTTGTCACTTTGAATATTTCCTGCCATTTTCTTCTGGCGTGCAAAGTTTCTGTTGAGAAATCAGCTGATAGTCTTATGGAAGCTCCCTTGTAAGTAACTAGTTGCCTTTCTCTTGCTGCTTTTAGGATTCTCTCTTTGTCTTTAATCTTTGCCATTTTAATTATAATGTGTCTTGGTGTGGGCCTATTTTGGTTCATCTTGTGTGGGACTCTGCACATCCTGGGCTTGTATGTCTATTTCCTCCACCAAGTTAGGGAAGTTTTCAGTCATTATTTCTTCAAATAGGTTCTTGATCCCTGGCTCCCTCTCTTCTCCTTCTGTTAACTCCTGTGATGCGAATGTTGTTATGCTTGATGTTTTCCCACAGGTCCCTTAAACTATCTTCATATTTTAAAATTCTTTTTTCTTTTTGTTGTTCCGATTGGGTGTTTTTTACTACTTTGTCTTCTAAATCACTGATTTGATCCTCTGCTTCATCTAATCTGCTGTTGATTACTTCTACTGTATTCTTCATTTCAGTTACTGTAGTCTTTATTTCTGATTCATTATTTTTTATGCTTTCTATGTCCTTCTTTATGCTTGCAATCTCTGATGAAATTCTCACTGTACAAGCCTTTTTGAAAGGTAAATGAATTAATGGCTTTGATTTTATTATAGAAATTGCGTTTTAGATAATTTTTGTAAGAATTAAATTTTATTATCATTTTTTTATACCTATATTTGGCAAGGCCCTACAGATCCTATCTCTTTAATTTAGATAGATTCAAACTCCTCATGCAAAACTCCTTTCTTGAATCAGACTACTTGTTTGAATCCCAGTACCCTCCTTACTAGCTATATAAGCTTGGGCAAGCCTCATCTTGATCATCTGGAGTGATAATAATTAGTACCTTCCTCATAAGATCCTTGTGAGGATTAAAAATGAGGTAGAAAATTCAATTCAAAATCCAGTCAATGAAAAAGGAAACCTTTAAACAGTGAATACTTATGAAGAGTTAAATATTTTTTTTTTTTTTTTTGAGGGCAGTGTCACTGGCCCTCATATGTGGGACCCGAACCTGGGCCGCTGGCTTCCCAAACCAGCACTTAACCACTGCGCCACTCGGCCAGCCCAAATCTCTCTCTTTTTTTTTTTTTAAAGGTCACCTATATTCACATAAAAAGCGCTGTGTATAGTGTTTACTTCTAGGAGGTAGGATCATGAGTGATTCATTTACCTACTTGTTTTTCTAAATTTTGGAATAGTCTTGTAAACAGACACAAAATCGATCAATTTGTACATTTCTAAAACTGGTAATCTATACATGAAATTAAGAGTTAAATATGACAATATAAAATGTATTCCTTTCCTTTTCTTCTAAAGGACCATATAATTTTAGAGACTGATGGAACCATTATGTGGTCACCTAGTTCAGCCTGCAGTTCACAGGAAAAAGCTTTAAAAAATTCATTTATTTATTCACAAATATATACTGAGTGCCTACTACATGCTAGACATGATTTTAGGCTATGAGAATAAGCAACAAAACAGTGGCAGACAAATGACAACACACACATAAATGAATGTAGGTCTACTGTCCATATCCAACCACTTTAGGGCCAGATATGCTGAAAATCTAGAATTTTTAGATTTTAGAAAGGTAGCATAGTGCTATCCTGCAGGTCTGTAATCGAACATTAACCTTTCTAAAGTAAAATGTATCAAAGTTCATACCAAGTGGAATGAATATAAAAACAGCCTCACATCAAATCAGATCAGTTTTTAATCACCAAATGAATTCAGGCCATGCCAGGTATTACTAACAAATGGAAGTATGATAAACTGGAAGCTTTCAGAACTTTTTAGATTTCAAAATGTGGATAATGGCTTGCGGCCTATATGTAATATGTCAAGTGGGGTAAGCGCTACAGAGAAAAAGACAGTATGGCAGACAAGGAGAGTGTGAGTGTGTGTGCATGCGTATGTGCATGGACATGCAGTCAGGATGGGACTCTGTGACACTAGAGCAGAAATGCAAGGGCATGAATTTTGAAGATAACTGGGTGCAACGTATTCTCAGCAGAGAGAAGAAAAGATGCAAAGGCTGAGGTGGAAATATGTCTGGTATGTTTAAGAGGGGACAATCAAAAGCGAGTGTTAGGAAATGGGGTCAGAATGGTGAGGGGGGTAAAGTAGGGATTCACCTAGGGCCCTGAAGACCATCTCAGCCATTGCTGAAATGAGAAGAAGGAAGAAATTTGAGGGTGGACTGTGGTTGGGACACAGAGCTTGGATTTTGACATTTTAAGTCTGAGATAGCAGTTAGTCATCTTCTCGAATTATGCTATTTACTGCAGTTGCCATTAGCCACTAGCTACATTTAATTTTAATTATTAATTTAGTTCCTCATTTATACTAGCTACATTTCAGATACTCAACAGCTGCATGTGGACAGCATAGAGAATATTTCTCTCCTTGAAGGAAGTTCTACTGGACAGCACTGTCCTAGGAATTGCTTTATTGAGTGCCTACTTTAGGCAAAGTAATGGCGTAAGAAAGATAAACAAGGAGGACTCCCTAGTTTGGAAGGACTTCCAGAGAAGAGAAAGAAGTGTTAATTACTAAAACTGGAGTTCAGTATAAAATGTGCTTGAAAGCTGATTTTGTAGGGGCCAACTATGTTGAGGGCCATGGTCCCCAATATTGAGGGGCTTGCAAGCTGGCCTTAGTGGGCTTGGTGAAGCATAAACTTGTTTTTCTGCTTTCATTGTTTCTTTTGCACCTGGAGGGTGCTTATTACTCATTGAGGTATGTGGTGAGGACGGCCAGTTCCTCAGGACACAAAAGAAAGATGGCTATCCGGGTTAATGGAGAAAAATTGTATTGAGAAACTGACTCCCTAAGGTGTTACTGACCTGTAGGTTTCGGGTAAATAAATAGTTAATGATCTACTTTTCACTGAGGCAATGCATATTTTCTTGCTATGTTACACGTACCCTTGCACGTACCCCTACCTAAAAGAATGTATATAAGCCTGTAACAAATAAACTGGGGAGCACGCTCTCTCTCCATGTTCTGTCTTTTACTGCAACAAACAGTTTCTGTCTGTTTATCGACCGCCGACGCCGTGTACACCTTCTCGAACCCTGGTCAGCGGAGGCAGGACACCCGCACAACTATACGAAGCATGGCTTCTTAGAAAGAAGAGTCCACTTCACCTTGGGACCCGGCCCCACTCAGTTTGTTTCTGTTAAATGCTAGCTAGCTCTGGCCTCAGTTGAAGGAGACATGGCAACAAGATCACAAAAAGTGGGAACAGAGAAGAATTCTGAATCTGCAGCGCTTTAGGTGACACTAGGCACCCAAGTAGTGTGCATCAGAAACCTGTCCCCCAGTCCCCTTGGTTTCCTCCTCCTCTTTGCCTCTCTCATCTTTTGTTAGCTATACTTTAAGTTCTAAGCTACTTGAGAGCAGAAATACATTCTTTTCATACTTTTGGTTTGGGGTATTGTAACAGCAAATGCATTTTCTCAACTATGACTTGGGACAGATAATCTGTTAAAGACTTTCTGTTTCACATAGACAGAGGCAGTTTGAACACTGAAACAGTGGCATTTCAGAGATAGTTTATGGAAGAAACAAGGTAGAATACTGAAATTGGGAATGTTTCAGAAAGCTTGAGATGCATAGAGAACAAACACACACAGTGTACTCTTGCTGTGCAGTTTAGTCACAGATCAGAATAAAAAGTATTTCTTTCTATACTACTAGACACATTCAATCTTTTATCAAATTATGTTCTGCCTTTACTTTTGTTCTAATTTGATTTGATTGCTTAGTAGCAGAGTCAGAAAATGTTAGCTGTCATATTTGCAGATTGCCAACTTGTGTACATATTTTTGTATCTTGATGGTTTCCTGAAAGTAATTTTAGCTTTTCAGAAAAACTAAATAAGCCCTAATTAAGAATATATACATAGTGCTCCAGACCATGAGGCATATATGCAGACTCAAACCCAAGAAGCTAGTCTACAAGTTGCTTCACTGCAAATTTTTTTAGAAACGTGCAGTTTTGCTCAGTCAGTCCATACTCTCCTAATAGTACAGTTAAATTTTTACTCTCTCGAACCACAGAAATTCTGGGGTTGATTGTTACAGCAGCAATTTCCCATAATTAATAAACCCTCTATCATTTCTTATAGTAGAAATTAGTATTTAGGCTCTGAATACCAATAACTCTCATCACAAGACAGATAAATATTTAAGTATGTATCAGAAGCATACTGAATTTGATGCTGAGAAAATCTTACTGCATGATAGACGCAAGGATCAACAGCCCTTGGCTGGTTGCCAGTTGAGTCATCTCTTAGATGAATTCTAAACTCAATGAAGTATTTATGATACAAAAAAGGGTTGTTTAGCCAAGTTTGGAGAAATACCATAAAACATCCATATTCAAGTTGTCAACCTTTCAAAATAGGTCTGGATTGAGTTACTGAGGAAGCAAAAATGGGGGGTAGATTCAGTTAAAGCTTTTTTCACTTGTTCACAAACAAATACACTCTTCAGTCCAAATGGATAAACACATACCTGGTATATCTGTGTAGAAAATGTGGTTGCTACACAGACAGATGCAGCATGCCGCACTCCGCAACTACCTTGATTTTTGTAAAACCACTCATTTTTGTTTGTTTGTTTGTCTTTAGGACTGACCATGGCTTGATTCTCAAACATAACAAAGTTAGGTTTGACACCTGCTAATCCTAGTTTTCACTAAGCAGAAATAAACAAAAAACCTCCCACAAAAAGCTGAATACTTTAATTCCAATAAATTATGTGAGACTTTTAAAAGGGACAATTATTACATAAGTTGTTTGTAAAGAATAGAATAGTAAATTAAATGCTTTAATTTCCCCCTCTTTAATAATTAAACTTAAGTCCACAATGTAGTAATATTAGTACCAACTGCAAGAAAGTTTCACTAGATGTGACAGCCTAGGAGTTTCAGCATTGTTTTAATATATGAATGTGTTATATAGTATTTTAGGCAAAAATCAAAAGATGTGGGTATTAAAAAAATAAAAGCCTCTATTTTTGTATAGGGCATTGCCACCTTCTAACAGAGCATCTGTCACAATGAATGTGGCACAATTGCCTCTACAGAATGCCAAGGTGCCATGTGATTTGTTTCAATCCTGAGCTAACTTGACATGCTTTCAATACAAACTAGCATGATATAAAATAAACTTTTGATTAGAAGCTCAAAGACAAAGAGGCACTTAGCACCTAGCATGGTGCTGAACACACAGTTTCCTCTTAATACCTGTTTGCAAAATAATGGATTTAAGATACAAATGTAAACTTTAATCCACATATAGGCTTTACTGATGCAGGTGTTTATGTCTTTATCATGTTCCAAAAGAATTTAAGGCAACTAAAAAAACATGCATAAAATATGATAAACTGGGAGTAAATAAAAGTTGCAACAGGATAACTGAATAAGATGGAGCTAGTAAGCATCTACTTTAAAACTTCATCTTCACTGTATAAGATAAATTGCACAGTATCTTTCTAGTGAAGAACCATGTTATTTCATTTGTTGCATCTTCTTTTCTAAAAGTATACAGAAAAAACACTAAATAGGATTTTTCCTAACGAGGAGTCTGAGAACTAGGAAATCTATATTTTGACTCAGGAAAACATCGTTAGTTCCAGAAATCATTGTTTAGAATAAACAACAGAAGAGAAGACCGTGCAGGCTCCAGATGCAAGATTAGTAAAATCTGGGGGGAACCAGAGAACAAGGCCCTTCACAGGTTTACCTAAGCACAGGGAACAGTAATAGGTAAAAGTGCACTTGTGACATATATTATGGAACCAAATGAACAAAAACCACTAGATGTGTACATTAAAACAAGCAAACAACAACAGGATGCACAAACCACTTTACCTCAGACATCAAGAGAGTTCGCTTACCTATTGCTTGAGCTAAGGCTATTACAACCTCCTGGCAAGTTGTGACTTCGGTGACCCCACAAACGATCCTCTGAACTCCATCCACCCATACTTTAAGTTCCATGATGTACCAGCCAGTCACCCAAGGGCCCTGAGACTGGTCATCAAAGGTGTCAGGTCATGTCTCTGGCTATGGAAACTTGGAGAAGGCAGTCTGTACAGTCAGCTAAAAAGAGGAAAAACAATTTTTAATACAATGAATCTTAATATTTCGTCCAATAAGTAAATATTACACAAATTTTAATATACCATAATCCTACTACCATTAATGATCACATGCTTATTTTACAGAACTGAATTCAGCAGCATAAATGCAACTATAGCCACCTATTATGACATTGTCTCATATTACTATTTTCAAAATTATAATTTTAATCATAAAGTCCCTCTCTGTTGAATACATAAATCTTATTTACTCACCCAAGCCTTACGGCTCTCAACATATAAGCTGTTTCTTTCTTTTCAACACAAGTTATTTCATTAGGATCATTTCTGAGGTTTAACACAAAGAAAAAAGGTTTTTGTCATTTTAGGAATCATAAATAATTGAACCAGTTTGTACAGCCTTGCCAGCATTTCCAGAGGTATCTTCATAACTCCATCGCATTCCTTTGTTTCACGTGTCCCTTGCATCCCTCTTTTACCCAAGAGACTGAGAGTGTCATCTTCACCACTGAAACTCCAAGCATAAGGCTCAGGTGTACAGAAAATCTTAATGGGAGGAAATGAATTCCTTTGATGGCGGACAACTTCCCAGTATATGGACTGCTTGTCCTTTTCTCATTTATTTAATTGGAGTTTGAGAATTTTCTTAAATTATGAGAGTTCTTCTAATAATACAAACCTTAACCTTTTGTTCTACTTGCTGTTTTACCCTCGTGTTTTATTTATTTATTGTTTTTTTAGCTGTGTTACGTGCCAAGCAGAAATTTTTACATTCTCCTAGAGTCAAACCAAATGCCTTGGTTTCTTCTATTGATTTGAAAGTTATTATTAGTCTGCTAAAAATCAATTATACATGATTCTTTTTCTTGTGGATTTTTAAAATCTCAACTCTTCCTGTGTTAATCTATGAAGTGTCCTTTGTCCTACGATTGTCCCATTTTTTTGTTTTTGTTTTTTAAAAAAAGAACGCTAAAGTTTATGATATAATAAACATTGATTTAGTTATAAATTTTATGATATAATAAACATCAATTTAATTAAAGAGAACAGCTGAATTTGTTTAAAGATGTACAATAGAACTGTTGTTTAGAGATTAATAACTTATTAAAAAGTTTATTTAAAAAACCTAAAAGCTTTTCTTGTAAAACAGTATTTACTACAATAGTAACTTAGTCCTTGTACATTCTCTTACAAGACCTAAGACAGGTCTGGGCCACCTGTGAAGATGAGTCAGAATACGTGTGAGGAGAAGGAGAATAATTCTAGTAATAAACATAATTTCTCCAGAGAAGTTACAAAAATACTTTTTGTCATCCTGGAAACAAGGGAAATAACTGCCTGTTAATTCCCCAGCATGCTTCTTTCGCTCTCCCTGCCTATACTGCAGGTGGCTTCATAAACTCCCTCTCTAACCAGAGAAAGGAGCACTTGCCCATGACATGCTGATTCCCACAGCGTGGTCCTCACTTAGGAAGCACTGTGAGACGTTCAAATTTCTGGGGGGAAAAAGGATCCCAAAGCCAAAGAAATGTAAGAAATCTAGCAAATAAAGTCAAACAAGTTTCTTTACAGCTAGACATCTCAGCCTTTAACAGGCTGGTAAACACTCTATAATTCAAGTAAGAGGTTTATATGCTACTGTCCCCAATCCATTTAGAGAACATTTAAGGACAGGGAACAGAATGAGTTCTGACTTAAAACAGAATTTGTTTTCTTTTCTGCTATGCACTCTATTTATCAAAAAACAGACTATGTATTATTCTTTTTTGGGATATAATTAAGATTAAAATAGAATCAAATGATACATTGTATTAAATTAATGTATTTAAATTATTTGATTAAAATAGATAAAAGCTAAATTTAAAAAAAAGCTCAACTGAATTAAAATCTACTTAATACCTAGTCCCTTATTTTTCATTAAAAGAACTTAAGCTTGGGAAACCTAACAAGAAAGACATATCTCATTAAAAGTCACAGTCTCCACAAAGAAACCTGTCATTTCAAAGAAATTTGAGGCTCATTTTTAAGTTCTATAAAGGTTGCAGTACACCACCACATATTTTTCTATCTGAACTATCGTTTCATCTTGAGCTTTTAATCATTAAGTGAATACAAATGAACATAAAACACATGTTAAATATTACAGAGTATAGTAATGTTGTGGGAAAACACTGAACATAAATAACACTGCTTAGTTAATATAAACTTGCAGGGTATTTCTCCATTTGATCAGAGACTTCCTACCACAGTTCACCCCAGAAAAGACCAGCGCCTGTGTTTCTGTTGTAATACCATCAATAACATCTTTCAAACTGGAATCCTTAAGGCAGGGGGTAGGAAATGCCTTAATGGATCAGATCAATGAACCACATGATCCAAAACTGGATTTCTCAAAGGGCCACTATTTCTAATATATGGCTGTACTGACAATCAAGTTTGGGGCTGTACTGACATTCATGCCGAACTTCCCTAAAAATCATGATGTTTTTCATGAGAGTCATTTGAAGAGTCTTCCCCACTCCCTTCCCAGCTGAAGCCTCTAGTACTCCCTTCTAGGAGCTGCCACGCTGTCCCATTCCTCAGAATCCAACTCCTGTAGCTCTGCTCCCGCCCAGAACTAGGCTAGAAGAAAAGGAAAGGCCCACACTGTAGGTGCGTGTGATCGATCTGTCATCTTTGGAACTAAAGGCTCAGGAAGCGAAAACACTTCGGCATCTGAGTTGGAATTTGGAATAAATTTTTCCATGGAAACAGTGATACAGGTAGAAGTAAGATTCTACTATACGGGTATTAATATAGTTCAGTTGTTGTTTTCATGCTGAGGTTTCTATATTCAAACCACTATTATCTTAATTTGATAATGAAGAACTAGGTTTATTAAGTCACATGCTACTGGGGAACAAGTGTTTGTTAGCTAAGAATCATTTATTATCTTAAAATCCTATTGGAATTAAGCATCTGCATTCATGGAGACATATGCTTCCAAGACCGGTGGTTTTAATAAAGCAATTATGGTCAATCCTCATTATTCGTGGATTTCTTATTTGTGAATTTGTAACCCCAAAACCAGCACTGTGGCACTTTCATGGTCATTCCCAGACATGGATACAGAAGTGAAAAATTTGAGTTGACCAATCCGCACACTCCCAGCTGAGGCTGGGCAGAGGCAAATGCTCTGCTTCTTTCTGCTTTCACACTGTCAAGTGTTCTTTTCTCAGTCTATTTAGTGCTATGTTTTTGCTTTTTTTGCGGGGTGATTTCATGGTTTAAAATGGCCCCCAAGCATAGTGCTGAAGTGCTGTCTCATGTTTCTAAGTGCAAGAAGGCTGTGATGTGACTTATGGACAAAAATACACACTGTGAGGTTAAGTTCTATTCAGGCATGAGTTATAGTGCTGCTGGCTGTGAGTTCAATATTAATGAATCAACACTATATATTAAATAAGGTGTCTTTAAACAGAAAAGCACATAAAACAAGGTAGTGATCATTGACGGACACTGTTGTGACCAAAAGCTCTTGTGAATAACAAGAATTGACTGATTTTTACATGGTGTAACTTCCTTGTGATGGCAAACAAGAAGCTACTGAGCCAACTCCATGACTCCCTGGACCCTACACACAAGCATACAGTGGTTTATTTCCAATGTTAACATTTCCCTTATTGCTAGTTTTTCTCAAGATCTGCGCTTACTGCACATCAAAGCATTTTTTGTAAAAACAATATACAGATAAACTGGGCTATAATAAAATCTTCACAATCAGACTCGCTACTTCAATTAAATCAAATACTTACGCTAGTCACTAATTCTTCTGGCCTCCTAGAGAAAAAGATTCAGCACGATGAACATGGTATATTCTGAATAGTATTTATTAGAACTACTAATAATCAAATACTAAAGTTCTCCATGGTATAAAACACTGGTAATATAATAAAAACTAAAGGGAGTTTAGGCTACCTCATCCTAAAACTAATTTGATGTGGAAATCAAATAAAGTTATGTAGAACAGCTGTTGCCAACTAAAAAAGTATTAACTTTTTAATGTTCAAATGATTGCAGAGGTCAGGAGAAAATTTCTATGGGCACCTGTTGCCTATGGAGGTGGGAAAGGAACCGAAGATGAAAAAACCATCTGAAAGGATGAAGGGCACTGTGGGCGGCCTGACCGTGTCCATGTCTGTAGTTCTGTCACCTCGCCCCCCTCCTCATGGATTACACAGACCAATAATCTCCTTCACTAATTCACTTCACCTCTGTTTGGTTTCTGCCACTTGCAGAGGGGTGAATATTAAATAATCCAATACAGTAATGTCTTGGTTTGCGAGCATAAATCCGGAAACAAACTACTCATATTGCAAGACATTGCTCGTTTACCACGTTAAAATGTATTAAAAATGTTTGCTCGTCTTGCGGAACACTCATAAGTCAAGTTACTCGCAATCCAAGGTTTTACTATAGTACTATCTGTGGCCTGTGAAGTCTGAGATACTCTGATTATACAAATGTAGATGTGACAATGTGTTACAGATGTGTCAGTTTGACAGATGTGTCAATTCTAGTTTTTTTTTTAAACTGAACAATAGACAGACTATATACCTATTAAAATATAGTGCTGTAGAAGTGATTAATAGAACCTCAATTTTTCTTTCTCTTAAGCGAAAAGTCTTTATTGCCACGATGAACCCATCTCTTCTAAAGATGGATTTTATATTTTTCTTTTTGGGAACTCATCTATAGCATGGGATTTTTTTCTTCGATAGCATGGTTTTTAGACGTTCACAATGCTAAGCAATCTCTGCATATTAATTATTAAGTCCAATAAACCGGTGTTCTTTCCTCATCACACTCCGGTCAGTCACAGCATTCAAACACATGCAATGGTTGAACATTTCCCAAATATTATATGCTCAAGGGACCTTTCTGCAATTATGGCAAGGAATGGCAGGAGTACTTCCTATCTGCTGAGCAGGGTGTATCGTGTCTCATTTATTCCCCACAACACAATTCAGCGAGTTAGGTATCATTAGCTTCATTTTATTATTTTTATTATTATTTTTTTTACTAGGCAAAGAACTTTATTAACCTTTGCTTCAAACTTTATTCCCAAGCTTCTTCACCTTAATTAGATGCAAAGAATGATTTATGTATAAGCAAAAACTGAAAAGAGCTGCAGTGTCCAAGGGGTTTCGGTTTAAAAATATTAGAGATCGAGATTTTATCAGATCCATGAACAAAATTTTCAAAAGCAGTCATATTATAAAATGGCGGCTCCCAGTAACTTCTTCAAGTTTTATCTTCTTCAGAAGTTGACTCAGTTCAGTTTGCTTCATTCTTGGAAGCCTCATCAAAGTTCTCCACAAGGTCTGGAACTTCATCCTCCTCCTCCTCTCCGGCAGCAAGTGGTGCTTTTCCATCCCCGGATGGTTTGGGCAGAGCTTCAGCCAGTCCCCTTAACTAGTCAGACTGTCTGCACCCAGCTGGCTTAAGATGCGGGGTAGCCTTCCTGTCAGCTGCCTGGTCTCAGCGTGGCCTGTGATGGAGGAAGTGTTCGCTGCCAGCGAGACTTGAACTTCGGGGTTGTTAAAGTGGATCACTGCTCCATGGTTGTGAACATATTCACCTCTTCAATACCAGAGAGATTGTTTACCCCTAACTTCTTTAAGGAGAACTGAAGTTTTTTATCATCCGCTGTAGCTGTTGTGAACCACCCTTTTCTTTCTGCGAGCAGTTCCTTTCCCACCAATGCGCACTTGTGCCTGCAGTTTGGCGAGTTTCTCCTGGTTCATGATGGTTTCTTTCATCTTGTTGGAGAGGACACGGGGCCACGCGGGGGACCAGGGTTGGCACTCAGGGGGTCTTGGGCAGACCAGCTGAGAATAAACGCACACACGAGGGGACACAAGATGGCAGCTAGAGCTCATCAGCCTCATTTTAAAGATGAGAAAAGTAAGTATCAGAGAGTTTAAATAACTAACTCTCCCAAGGTCATAAACCTAGTAACTTAGTGACATATATTCAAAATTAGGATAAAGAAACTAAAGAATGAGTAAGGTAGGCTTTTCCAAAAGGATTCACTGTACCCAAGTAAGTGTTTTTAAAATGTCCTAAGTTACATTAAGAAATCTCAGCTAACATTTGCTGGAAATTTGTTTCTATCAATAAATAACAATCAGACAACATGCACAAACTTGCCATTCCAGGAAAAAGACAAGAGGTAAATCAACTAAATCATGCTATGAAACTGTAGTTTTAATTCAGAGAACCCATGATAAATAAATGCACATGTCAGCAAAGTGAGTGTCTGATGCAGGTTCATTTTCTCATTTGTTCTGTGCCTACAAGTAAAACTTTAAACAGTGTCTCTATCACCTTCATTTCTACCATTTGTCTTGCCATATTTTTCTTCCCAAGGCATAGGCTTACCAACACCACCAAAAAAAATACACTTTGCTCTACTTGGTTCTAAGGAAGCTGCAAATGCCTCACATCTACAGGTGTCAGAAAGGGATGGGCATAATGATGGTACTTTCTCCAGGCACGAACAGGCCACTCACGTCAAAGAGTTTACTGATACAAAATGGGTAAGGTACCTTGCCTTTCAGAGCTAGCGACCCCACCGGCCATTAACCAGCACAATCGATTCACTGACACAGAAGGCTGAGGCCTGGCCAGGTTATATCACTGGATCACAGTCACATGGATAGATGCAACAGAGCCAATCTTTGGAATACGATAATATTAACATAGATTATTTTGAAAACTGAAATTACGTGAATGATTAGGCTTTGCATATATTCAAATAAATTAAATGGCCAGTACAGAAGTTATTGAGGGAGTTGCTCCTATAAAGAACTCCAGTTAAAACAGAACATAAAATGGGGGTTACCACTGATACAAGAGCATTGGCATGAAAAACTATATGTGGCCTGTTGTTGCTTATTTTCTTAAATATTTATGGTAGGTGGAACAGACGTGACCTTACAACTTGATTTTACTGGCAAAATCTCGAGTAAGAAATATAAAAAAAAATACCACTGGGTTCCTTTCCTTGCTGCAGTGCTATAAAAAGGAACATAATAAGCCATCTGCTTTGCAATTCTATCTTTGTTAGGGTCTCTATCTACTTTTGGCTCTCCAGAGGTAGTTGAAGGCATGTGTGTCATGTCAAGTTCTGTGATGGTTTAACTCCTGAGAAAGCTCTCAGGACTGGGATAAGAGAACACACTTGCAAAGTCTGAACGTGAAAAATCCTGAACTCTGGCAGTGATTAAATCATGCTTTCTATTACATGTGCTATTTCATGCTCTCTTTCACAATCATTAGAAAAATGGCAGTGAGCAATAATGTTATCATGTACTTCTACTGGAAAAAAAAATACTGAAAACTTAAGAGTGATATTTTAAAGATAGATTTACATACAGATTTGTGATATTTCTCCTTAAGCAGATATACTTTGATATCTTTATTGTAAACCAATACTTCAAATGAAAAGATGTTCTTGTTTTTTACTGAATCTAGCTAACAACAAGTATGAAGAGCTAACACTTACTGAACTCTTCTATGTGATAGATGCAAAGTTAACTGTTTTATATATATATATTGTATTTTTAATTTAATCCTTTCTATATCCATTTGTAGCTCTATGCGACATGAATTATTATGAGACAAATGAAGAAACAGGTATACAGAAATCAGTTACTCATCCGAAGTCATTCAGCTAGCAAAAGGCAGATCCAAATCTGATAATGCTCATAACCACTAACAAGCTACTTACTCTTACAAGATAGTTGTTGTAAAGTTTGCAGGGACATTTGGAATCACCGCTCCTGGCTCAGGAGAGAAAGTAATCTTGTGACCATGGGAGCTACACATTCCAGTACTACTAAGCTGAATGATATATCTGACCTAATTATTGCCACACAACTGACAAAATGCAAAGGGCAGATGTCTAATAAGCCAATCAGACTTGGTAATGCACACATGACCCCCGAGGTTCCTGCTGGACACTGTCCCTCCCAGTCTGCCTTGTGTCAGTCAAGCAGGAACAGAGTTGGGTTTGAATCCAAGTGTCATCAGACCACCAGTGTCTATGTCCTTTCCACTACAACAAACTGTCTACAGAGCATAATCATGTCTTCTCCACACCTGAATATATATGGGCTACTTCATTAGTGATTTTTATCCATATGAGTGACAGAAAATTATGTTCAATATCTAATAGACATCATTCAAGTATAATGAATTTATTTCCTGAATTTAATATTTATTGTGCGATGAAATATTCTGCGATGAAACCCGCCATTTTATTTAATAGGGGATAAAAAGAAGCTTCAAGAAGTCACAAACTACTCATATTATAAATATCGGGCCCATCAATTCTGACATGAGTCCATTTTTATAGTTACAATGAAGTGTGTAAACTTTTCAACAAACATAATTTTGACTTACAGCTATAACAGTGACTTCAAATAGGCAAACTTTATATATCAAAACATGTTCTTTTGCAGATATATATTTCTAAGCTAAATTAATATCTAAACATTTCAAAACCAAAATATAATCATTTTGGAAGAAAGTAGTAATAAAATAAAAATACAAAAGGAAAATTTGAGCCCCTTGACTTCTGGGTCAAAGTGGTTGCCAGATTATAAAACTTCTACTAACTTTAAAGTTTAAGGTTTAATTATCACAGTGTACAAAGTAGGATGGTTTAAATTTGTTTTGTTTTTTTAATTCCATTACTATATTTATTCAGTTGATAAAGTATTAAATGCTTTTAAGAGTCTGAAAGCCAGAAACTGTATTTGGCAAAACTAAACACGAACAATCCCTAAGAATCTTTGTTAAACTATTTCAATTCATACAAAATTTTAAAAAAGCATTCATTCAAACAATTTGAAAAGGTAATTTTCCTTTAATCTTAAAGAGTCAAGAATAATTTTTCTTATTCTATTTATTTCCTAAGTCAATTAAGTAATTTAACCTCTCTATATATGATATTCAAAAATAGGTGTGGGGCCGGCCAAGTGGCGCGGTGGTTAAGCGCTGGCTTAGGAAGCCAGTGGCCCCGGTTTGGTCCCACATATGAAGGCCAGTGACACTGCCCTCAGGAAAAAAAAAAAAAAATGGGTGCACCTTTTGGTGATATTTTAAAGTATGCATAATAGGTATTTTCTATTGCAATAAAATTTTAATAAGAGGATAATTATTCAGTGTAATGAAACAAATAATGCTATTGTTCCAAATTGCCACATTTTATCCCTAACACCATCTTTAGTTGCCACTCTTTAAAGAGATATACTGTGTGCTGCTCTGCATTTAGTAGGAAAAGTTGTAGGCTTCAAATAATCTAGGCAGTGCTACATTGTTTTGTGGGTATTATTGAAGAAGATAGATGTTAAGTTTGAGATACCTGCTGTGAAATTTCAGGGCAAAAAGACCTGATATGCATTAAATATTATAAGTGATGCTGACTGAAGTAATATTCTACTTGACAATATTCTATTCAGAGAATTGGGCTTAGGCCTGGTCTCTGCCCTTTCTGAAAACTACAGCACCAGGTGAAGATGGCTATGATTTGTCAATCAGCAGTCAGCCTGAATGAGGAAAGCAATACACCTAAAGTGGAGCACATGAATAAATATAAATGGCTCATCTGTAGGGTACAGCTACTGAAGCAATTAGCTGTTTAAAAATCCCAGGACACTTTCCAAATTAAACTGCTTGCTTAAGGAGGAGGGGAAACTCATTTTTTTTTGTCATGTTTAAATAGATTTTTTGTATTTCAATAGTATATCTGATTTCTGGGTGTTTATATTTCATCAAGTCCTACATTTTCAGAGTAGAGAGCAAAACTCAAGCACGGCTAATCCAGCAGTTATCTGACAAAGGTCGCCTGCAGAGGAATCATTCCATGGAATGAAATGGGTCAAAAAACATGGCCAAGGATTACCGCAGGGGTCAGTAAAGCCTGCCCCTGCCTCAGAGAATTGCCAAGTAGGAGGAAAGTAGCATCAAGGTAATAAGTGACTATTTAGATAGAAAGGAGCTGGGGATGGTATTGTGATAGTGTACAAGTCTAGGGATTGAGAAAATAGGATTTTAAAGAAATACTTGAATTGAAGTATAACATAATACAGAAAAACACAGAAATATTAAGTGATGAATTCTCACAAAGCAGACACACCCGTCTGATCACTTACAAGCATAAGAAGAACCCCTCTCCTATTTCCAACACCCTCACTGAAAGGCAGCCATCATTCTGATCTCTACCATCACAGACTAGTTTTGCCTGTTGTTGAATTTTGTATAAATGGACTATATTGTATGAGGTGGCATCTGGTTTCTTGGGTGTAACACTACGTTTACTGAGCGTTGTCCCTGTGTCTGTGTACAGTGGGAGTTCATCCTCACTGCAGTAGAGCTTCCCATTGTATAAATATACCACATTTATTCACCTATTTACTGTTGATGGACATTTGGGTTGTTCCCAGTTTCCGGCGCTACAAATGCTGCTTTGAACACTTGTGGCTAGGAGTGTGGTTGCTGCATTCTGCAACTGCCTGCTGATTGATGGATGCCCCTGCCTTCCCATCCTGCCTCTCCCCTTGCATACCCGTTTTATTTTTCATTGCTAGAGAAAATCTTTCTTACATACACATTTGATTCCACACTCCTGCTGAGCATACTGCCTTCAGGAGAAATGCAAACTCCTCAAAGGTCACTGCGGTACTGCTTCTTTAGCATCTTTCAACACCCCCCCCCCCCACATACACACACAACATTTTCGTTCCTTGAATACATCATTCTCTCCAGCGTCTCTGCACTGCATATGCTGCTCTTCCTTGGAAATGCTTCCGATTTTTGCTCATCCTCAAACTCACTTCAGCCTCTTGCCAGGCATCTTTCTCCCCTCGTT
Source organism: Aselliscus stoliczkanus (assembly GCA_033961575.1). NCBI lineage: Eukaryota > Metazoa > Chordata > Mammalia > Chiroptera > Hipposideridae > Aselliscus > Aselliscus stoliczkanus. Next base: position 169,600,740 of record CM066727.1, read on the forward strand.
GGACCCCTCTTCTGTTTGGAGGTGGCCATTCTGCCTGTGCTTCCAAAGCATGTATTTTTGTTTAATGATGGCAACTCCCAAGGTGCTTGTCTGCCTAACTCCTCTAATCCCCACACTACCTACTACTCCTGAACACCTCAGCACAGCGGATGACAGATGTCACACCATGTGTTTGCTGAATAACACGGGTGCTAACTGCACAGGACAGGAACCGACAATTCGCATTTAACTCGGGGGCGAGGGGAAGCAAAGGACTAATGAGAAAGTGTCTGTGTGAACCCAGAGGAGACAAAATTGGCATTCAAATATTTTTAGTAGGGTAAAGTCCCGCAGTATTGATTTAAATTCTTGGAATAAATGTTAAATCTTACTATTAATGACGCTACTGTGAATATCACACCGTATTGTAAAATTCTTCAATATATCAGAAGGCAATACCTAAAGAAGAAATATTATTGTTCTAATCTACAATTTGTGATTTCCATGTGATCATAAATAACACGTTTAATTGAATTAATTTTACGGATATTATTTTTAAATACTCAGTGAATGGAAATGTGCAAGTAAATCATACTTACAAAAAGTAGATAGTAAAATAACTGCAAAAAATGTCTAATGTTCAAAAATGGGGGGGAAAAATCACTGTAGTATAAAATTCTCCTGACACAGCTCTTTCTCAACAACACCTTATCACTTAAGCAGAGCTTTTCTCTTTCTAAAAACAAATGATCAAAATAGGCTACAAGTCACTAGTCAAGAAGACATGTTCCACCCTACAAAGTCAGAGGGTTTTAGGAAAAAAAATGTAAGGAATCTAATGAAATCAAAACAAAAGAACTGATAAAGTAAATAGCACAGATTTCTCAAGGTATTTCCAGATTCTAGTTCATAAATTACCTGAGTAACGTCTAGGATTATGAAGACAAATAGACATACCATATATATATGGTTACTATTCTCTCCCATTTTCAAAGAGTGGACGCAACATAGGCTCTTTTCCCAACTGTTCTTTCAAATATGTTATTTGTTTTCTCAGTCAACAAGTTATTAATTGCTATGATCGACCCCTTTAGGCAGGAAAAGATAACTAACTTTGTTGATTTATAACTATATTATTTCAGAAAACAATTAAGTTAAATAAACATATACCTCATTTAATTTTTAACCCTAAACTCCAAAAGTTCCAAATCATTTACAATAACCAGCAATTCATTTTCTTAGTTATGATTGTGTCATAAGTAAAAAGTTATTTATTAAATTTTGGATATTCTGAATTTTTAAGAGCCATAAATATTTCTGTAGAGCTATTCAGCAGAGTTAGAAATTTGCATTTAGAGCTGAGAAGACAGATCCAATACATCTAAATATCAGAGAGGTGACATAAAGCTATCAAACTCATTCAAGTGTACTCTAAATATACCCTTAAATAATATCTCTTTAGCATTATTGTATAAATTTATATCAGGTTGTCCTGTGTTTCCATTTTAAGACTGATCTAGACTTGCAATTTAGGATATTAACATATGTGTATGTCTCTATGTGTGTGTATGCATGTATTTCACATGAATACATGGACACCACACTCTCTGCTTCCTTAACTATAGTTTAAATTAGAAGTTGGGGTTCCCTCCCTTCTTCATAGCTGCTAATCTTGTGAACACAGTGCATGCTCATTAAATCAATGCTTTACCCAATAGCTAAATGTTCAAGTTATACAACTATTAAGTGTCAAAGCCAGGGGATTTATGTAATTCTGATTGCCTCAATTTCCACAAATCCTTAATGATATTAATCTGACTGAGCTCCTAAAGAAGCAAAATAGTATAGACCTCTCAGGAACAAACTAAACAATGAAGTACTCTAAAAGCTGTATATCTGAAAACTAATGTAAGACAGTCTCAGAAACTCATGGTTTGTGTTTCAATGTGATGGATAATGACATATTTAGGGGAAAAGGTAGATTAAATAAATTATTAAATTTTATACTATAAAAAAAATCACACAATAAAATGATGTAAATCATGGTCTAACAAATGAATGAAATATTCATGTTAGCTCTATATGTATTTAGTGCTTGGAAAACAATAAAAAGTCACAGTCTGGGCCAGCCGAGTGGCGCAGTGGTTGAGTGCTGGCTTAGAAAGCCAGCGGCCCCGGTTCAGTCCCACATATGAGGGCCAGTGACACTGCCCTCAAAAAAAAAAAAAAAAAGTCACAGTCCAATAAAGAGCCAGCAGTTATTTATAAAAGGGGAATCAAGGATTTCCGGCCTAAGGAATTTACTGCTGAAGAGGTTTTGATGGGAGGGGTGTCAGCACTGAAGCATGGGATAGATTTTTCACAATCAAGAGGGATCCATCCATAGCCAGTCAACTCGAGCACTAGTAGAAGCATAAACGTGGGCTCTTTTTGGAAGTTTTTCAACACTGCTCAAAATTTACCTAGCAGTGGCAGAATGACTAAGATAATGAAGTTGCTAATTTTTTTTCTTTTGGGTTCAAATTCAAGGAATTAATTATTTGTGCTTAGCTATTGAACCAAAAAATCTTATTAAGGTGGTAAGCAATGTCCTAGTTTCCTTTTTTAACATCGAGACCACTAACAAATTTAAAGTTATGATTCAACAAAACCAAAAAAGCAAAAACAATGAGATTACCAAAAACAAAACAAAAAAGTTACTGTTTATATAAATCCAATACTCAAATTTGTGGAGAGAATGATCCACGCCACTATTTACACAGAAAAATTCAATAGTGTTGACAAGTGTTAGATGACTAAGAAAGCTAGGCAGAGCAGTTATCACTATTTTTTTTTTGTAACAACTCCTTCCCACCATCACTACCAAAAACAAAACAAAACAAGAACTCCGGTCTCTAATCGCTAGTCCTCTAACACCAAGCCTCCACAGGAGCCTACCACAGGATTCAACCCACTCAGACCCCTGTTATCCCCTCAGATGTACCATGAAACTTTAGCAGCAGACAGAGGCCATTTCACACCTGCCTAAACAAAACTAAAGAATGGCGACTGTCCGATCTATGTAGCGAAGTTATTTCTTCTGGGGATACTTAAGAATTCCCCTTCTAAGCCCCACACCAAGCCTACACAGTACACTAAATTTCAGGAGAGGAGCAGCCTCATAGAAACACAGGGCCTTGGATCACGTCCCCTGCCCAATCACAAGGAACACCCACGATGCCCCTTCCAGTTCTGTGATTCTAATGCCTCATGCTGTGAGTGCCATTAAAATTGTATTTTTTTTTAAAAACAACTCAAAAACAAACTTTAAGGGCCGGCGGAGTGGCGCAGTGGTTAAGCGCTGGCTTGGGAGGCCAGCGACCCCGGTTCGATCCTACATATGAGGGCCGGTGACAGTGCCATCAACACAAAACAAAACAACTTTAAGAATGTAAACATTTTCTAGGAAAACGAGGGAAAAAATCCTATAATTATGTAGGAAGAATAGACATCCGTGAATGTTCCACAGATCTCTAAGTAGAAAATGGACACCGACCTGAGTGACAGGAAGGATTTGTCTTTGAAAACAAAGGAGTCATTTATCAGGCCAATAAATTCATTGTGAAGACACAAAAGTCAAATGAAATAAAACCTAGAGACAAAGCAATGTCCTAGTTTTGTGTACCGAGAGCTAAGACTTCACTGAGCACTAATTATATCTGGTTGGAAATGAAGCAAATGGATTATGTTCCGTTTTAAGTGGTGCTTTTGAAAAAAAAAACAAAAAAAAACATTTTAAAGAACAAAGCATTTTGAATTATTTTCCCAAATTAATCTTGGGAATTAAAGAGTAGATTACACAAGCAATTTTTTTCTTCTAACATGCTTTGGGTAACACTATGAAGGTGTATGTTGAAGAGACATTTAAAAGCTATAGTTCTGTGCTTTCCAACATGCCTCAGAAGCTGGGGTTCTAAATCTAAAGTATAAAAACACATAAGTATGCAGGATCTGGGGTGCTACTGTTGAGAATGTAAAATGTAGAATGTAAAAATATGTGGTCAAAACCACATATTTTAGTGTTTTTATCTTTGTGGTTTCTGTTGCATTTTTCCTACTTCTAGTCTGTTCTACTTCCAAGGGGGCTGAGGATATTCTCCTTTGACACTTTGATCTTGAAACAAAGCTTTGCTCTAAGAATAAAGGTATAAAACAGTCAGGAAAACATTATTCAGAGAGCAAGCTATTTTATTATAGTGGCATTAGTTCATCCAAAGCACATATACCATGTACAACCTATTTATAATCACAGCCCGACATGATAACTGATAGTGGAGGCACAAAAAGGGCAGAAAGACAATACACCAAAGAGAAGGTGAGATTTTAAGTGTATTACATGTCACAGGCACTCAAGTTCAGTCCAAGTAAAGAGCTGGACTTGGTTTAATACATATGTGCTTCTCTCTCCTTCTCTCTAAAAATGTTTAAACTGTTCCACACAGACGACTGGCTGGGGCGCTGTTTTCCTTTAGTGTCTGACTCTGCGGAAACAAGCATGTTGTGGTAACCTTTAGGGGCAGCTCTAGGTGTCAGGACACAGCCACTCCTCTAAGCTCTTTCCCCTGTGTCCCCCTTAGCATGTGTGTGAACGCATGCGTGCACACGAGCATATGCCCACACCACCCCACAAAATGTAGAGGGGCCCACTGAAGTAATCATGGAGGTCTACCAGCCATACAAGGGCTGACCATGTTATGAAATACATTTACTTTTGAAAACAAATTATCTAAATTTACTGCGTTAAGCTTGTGATTTCAATGTTAATCTGACTGCTGGTTATAAAAGTCCAAAGAAAAAACAAGAAAATTATTAATGAAATACAATTTGGTAATTAATAAAATGTTTAAAAATGGGATGAGGGTTTGACAAAAGATATAATAAAATGGGATCCTGCTAATAAAAAATTATAAACTCTACCCTATTTCTAAAAATACTCTCAAAAGCACAAAAAATACAAAAACTATATAAAATAACTTACATGAAACTTTAAATTTTTAGAGTTCACTTTTGGGGGCCCGGTTGAGTGGCTCAGTTGGTTAAGAGCATGAGCTCTGAGCAACAGGGTTGCCAGTTCAATTCCCACATGGGCCAGTGAGCTGCCCCCAAGCTGAGTTGTTGCTGAGCTGCCAAAAGGTGGCAGGATGGCTCAGCTGGTGAGAGCACGTGCTCCTAACAATAAGAATGACAGTTTGACTCCCTCATGGGATGGTGGGCTACGCCCATCTGCAACTAAGATTGAACACGGCACCTTGAGCTGAGTGGCTGAGAGCTGCTGATCGGCTGCTGGATGGCGACTGGACTTGGAGCTGAGCTAGCCGCACCCTCCACAACTAAGGTTGAAGGACAACAATTTGGCGTTCCCCTTTCCCAATCCCCCATTAAAATCTTTTAAAAAACCCAAAAAACTAAAGAGTTCACTGTTTTTAAGTGATTTTTTTTTTTTTTAAGCTGAGCCATCCTGCCACCTGTTGGCAGTTCAGCAGCAGCTCAGCTCAGGCTGGGCGTTGAACTGCTGTTGGTCAGAGCTCAGCTCGCACTCAAGCGAGCTCTTAACCAACTGAGCCACTCGGCCGGCCCTGAAGAGTTCACTTTTTAAAGAGCATACCAAAGAGTTGGTAAGTAGGGACTGGTGATGGCAGTGATCCACCCGGGTGAGGAAGAGTATGTCATCACTGATTATTGTTTAGAATGTCTAGAACATGGTGATAATAAAAGGAAGATTGGCTTTCAGGAGTCTTAGTCAGTTGTGTGATTCCTTCTAAATTTTCTACAGACAATGCATCTTATTGCCTACATGGGGACAACCCCTTCCTACTGTCCTGCCTTGGTCCACCATTATTAGAGTTACCCAAATTCAGTCTTGATGGCTATGAAGTTACACTGTGACATCACTGTGCAAATTTTGTGATACTTTCAATCTTTTTCAATAATGAAGGGGATTTTAAAAAATTATTAGACAAGCAACCAATGCTGTTAGTAGAAAAATTAGATAAACTCTATGAGATATACAGGGAAAAAGAAATCAATCAACTTCCTATTAATTATCTAATAAGTAATCACACACTGTACTACACACTCTTTTTAAAATTTCAAGTTACCAATCTTTTGGCTATATTAGATATTAGTTTCATAGTCATGTTGACTCTTTAACATAAAATTAAATATCCCTTATACTAAAATTATAAAATAAAATTGTTCCAAATAGCTTATGAAAAGAGCTTTCTAAAAAGTAGTAAATATTGAAATAGATATCAAGTTTCCAATAACAGCTAAACTTAAATGTCTGCTAAATAATTTTCTGTTTATTCCTCAGTTAGAATTTTCCACTCCAGGAAACATTGCGTGTTCACCACCCAGAGTCAGTTCTCCATCCAATACCATATATTTGACCCCTTTTTCCTCTTCTACCACTCTCCCCCTCCTGAAAAGTGTTTCTTTACATTTATCTGCCTGATCCCTGTGGGGTTTGCCACCCACCCAATAAAGACTAAGGGCAAAGACTGGACTCAGACTCAGTTCAAATCTCAGTCCACCTTATACTAGCTGCATTATATCAACTGACCTTTCAAAGCCTCTACACCCTCATGTGTAAACAGGGATGATAATTTTTCCTAGGTGGGTCAGTTAGTATATGTGCCTGACAGAGAGGCAGTTCTTGGCACCTCCTGGTACCTCCTACCAGCACCACCACATCAAGCAGACATCAGCAGGATAAGTAGGGGCTAGCTTGGGGAAGTGATGAAGAAGGAGGGAGATATATTCTAGGCGGAGAAAATAGTACACGGTGCAGCAGGGGGCGATGGCACAAAGGGGAAGAATAGGTGAGGGAAGGGCTGAGGTGAGGTGGGCAATGGAAGGAGTGTGGGTTTTATCCTAAAGTCAGTGAGGAACAGTAAGCAAGAGAACCCAAATATATATTAGTAGTGAATGAATGAATAAATGAATGAGAAAATGAACTAGGTTGCTTTTGGGTGGGTTGGGCTGAGGGGAGAAGCTTTAATAGGTATATTACATGGAAAAGATAATCAATAATTTTGCTGTATTTGAGATATAGATGATGTATTATAGAAATGTACACTTGAAACCTATGTAATTTTACTAACCATTGTCATCCCAATAAATTTAATAAAAAAGAAAGCAATTTTCACTTCCACAAAGAAATACGCTTAAAAGAAACAAACAAACACATGGCCCTTTAAGTTTCTTTATTTTTCTATGAAGATGGATAATACTCACTTTCACCTTATGTCTTTCATAAAAAACCAACAGCCCTTCATGTTATTAATTTTCCTCTAAAATAAATTCATTTTTCAAAAGAAACCATTTATACTCTGGAAAATTTTAATGTCCATTAGGATGAAAGTGAGATAATACCTTACTAAGCGTGTAGAAGGAATATAGTGGAAAAATATAAAACGATACAGAAAAGCTCACTATTCTTGTCATTTTAAATTATAAAACCCAAAAATGCCATAAACAACTTGTGTTTTTTCTGTTGTAATTTGGAAGAGTACAAGTTTTAGTTAGGGCTTCAATATTTACATGAGCAGATACCAAATTCTTTTGATCAAAGGAGCTCTACCTTATTCTGTAATGGCCCGACAATTGAGCCGCAGTTTTGGTAAGTATTTGACTTCCAACTAATCCCATTCTGCCTCATTTGGGGTTGAACTGAACGCTTCAGCAACATTTAAACTGTCCTTAATTTTTACCTTAGAGGAAAGTCAAATTTCATCGATGACTGAAGCACCTGATATATTGAGTTCCTAACATGTCTGCCTTACAGTAAGATCATACACATAAATTGCTCTCTCTAGTACATCTGTGGCTAAGAAGCTCTGTTAACTGATTATGTAAAATTTTAGTTTTGGTAGTAAAAGATTCCAGATGTTTACTCTAACAGCTTTTGTAGACACATGGGATTAATGTTAGACACATAATCATTGGCTTTGGAACAGGGCCAACGTGTGTACATATGCTGTTTAATTATGTTGGCACCCCAGGCATTTCAAACATCAACACAATTTCTCAGCTGACATTCCCATTATGAAGCCTGTTTTAAATAATTATACAGGGGTAAAGAAATTGGGCATTGTACATGCTAATGAAATCTATCTAGCTCCTTTTACTTTTAACAGATTTGGAGGTCTTACGGATTAAAAATCTCTTATGCTATAAACTGCAGGTAAATGTATAATACAAAAACTGCCAGGACATAACTTCCTCCGAAATTCTTTGCTGCACACCGGTGTAGCAATTTCCAAATCCTTTTTTGTTATTGTTCTCCTTTCTAAAAATTCATCTGTCCCAAGGGAACCTTGGACTCAGCCATGAAAGTTTCCCATGAGCCTTAGAACATGACTTTGGGATGCACTTCTCTATACAAACAGTGCTAGAAGTTTGTTTTGAATAAACATTCCAAAGTTCCTCACCTACATGGTTCTGAATAACCTGCTGTGACTCTAAAAGCATACACACACACACTAGATTTGTTTCATATGAATGACTCAAATTTCCTCCCACTTCCTTTTAGGAAAAATGAAGCAACAACATACATATTTCCACACATTTTCCAAAAGACATTTAAAAGTTTTATATGTGAAAATAAGTGAGTAAATCATTACAAAAAATGGATGAGCTGGGCTAACAAAGCACCACAGGCTATTTTAGAGGGAAGATCTTTTCAGTGAAGCAAGCTCTGGAAAAACTCCTAATCCAGTTTTCCAGACATAAAATTTCCATACTTCCCAAGACCATATGTTAGTCACTAGTTCTCCTGAGATAAGGGAAATTTCCTTCATGTGCTATACGTAGGCTGCTGCTATAATGTACATACATTTAAACTAAACACACAGTAACACATGTCATTAAAATAGCATGTGATGATGAGAGACTTAAGATATTTTGGTAAGTTTATTTGGAACACAGAAGTAAAACATATAGGTCAGATCAAATTACTGAAGCATCACTTCAGATTTTTTGAATTTTTCTGAGTAAGAAATATTTTCAATAATGATGGAAATAGCTGTAGTTTTACATGTATAGCTGATAGTGAAATCTCTATTTAATAACCCTCTTCTCTCCAGCTCTCCCACCTCCACTCTGGTCACTCAGACTCCGCTTAACAAGGACCATTAGAAGCAGACACTCATTTTCCATTCCTTAATTTTAAAATCTCTCAATTAACTGTTTGCCATTCTCACTGCCGAAAGTTCAAAATCTTTATTATGTCAGGCAATCATAATTTTATAACTGCTGTACCTCTCTGCAATGCACCTGGCACCCTGAACCCAAATCCTACCTTTTCCTCAGCCTGGCTCAAATCCGGTTTGTAGCTGTATTATGCACATGACAGAGGTTTAACAAAGGGTGGTTAATTCTTTCTGTAACTAACTACAGAATATATGTATTTTTACAATGGGACATTGAAATATTATGTGTCTATGGAAATAATATCGACTTCATATCATCATGATGAGAAAAGACAGGTCTCAAGTGTAACACCAAACCAAAAAATGCTCTAATAATCCAAGTAAGCGATAAAGTTAAAAAACAAAACTAATCTAAATCTAGCATCTTGGAGTGTTGACATTTTAAGGGTTTAGCAGTTGGCAAAGTAACCCAGAAATTGAGCACAATGCGACTCCTCAAACCCACATCTGAAGTATTGAAATTGTAATGCTGGCAAAATCAAAATACTATGGAAAGGAACCTAGCACTGTAAATGCATCATTAATGGAGTGGCAGAGTATCACACTCCCACATGCCTCAGAAAATGGCATAAAGAAGTCTGCAAGTAAATTAACTGGGCACCCAGCACTGGTTGTGAAAGAACGCTTATTGCACTGTTTTATGAGGCACTGTATCACTGTAGAGAGTCATTTATTCTGAAAGCAGCAGCAGGGAAGCTGTTCAGAAATCAGGTACGCAGAGGATCCCTTGCACCTCCTACTGCAACCACTGCTATCTCTATGACTATAAGGCAGGGGTCAACAAGCTATGGCCTGCTGCCTGCTTTTGTAAGTAAAGTTTTATTGGAACAGTTGTGCTCACTCATTTATCTAGTATCTATGGCTGATACGTGCTACATTATCAAAGGTGAATACTTACAACAGCAGCAATATGGCCAGCAAAGCCTAAGATATTAACGACCTAGCCCTCCACAGAAAGTCTGTAGACCCCTGACTGGATGACAACATGGAAGGAGGTAACCCAGGTGGGGACCTGGCTGCAGGCTCCATCAGAAGTGCAGCCATAAAAGGCAAAAATATGCCATTTGTTTTCTCAGCATTAAGGATTTTCTAACAATATGTTTCAATAGTGAATGTTTTTGAGTTTTGATAAGAATAGGAAACAATAGTGATTAAATACAATTATTTTTTATTTTTAAAAATCTTTAAACACAGTATTTGAATGTATAATTTCTGCATACGCAATAGTATCAGTGTGAGAGAATATTTGTACCTCATAGATCTTCTCCATGGTGCTGATACTGTGAAAAAACACACTTGTGAATACTGAATAATTAGTATATTCTTTCTGTAACCAACTACAGAATATATGTATTTTTACAATGGGACATTAAAATACTATGTTTCTATGGAAATAATATGTTAAAATAGTGCATCATATGCATTTATGAAATTAAGATGTCTTAGATTACCAATAGAATAATGGTAAGTGGTCCGAGAAATGTAATAAGTAAGCATAGTCTGGATTTTGATTGTATTGCTTTCTTTGGGACAGTTTGTATGTTTTGTGATACACAACTAACCTTGAAAACTAACCATTTATGTGTATAGTATGTGTGAGGAAGTGATTTTTGTGTTCTAACTTCATTACAGACGTTAATCTGGGGCTGCTTACCTATTATAATCTAATTTTAGGAAAAAAGGAATTCAAAGATATCTGGTTTACAAAAGAAGTGAAATATTAATCATTAGAATAATGCACTTTCCTACTACATTTAGAGTAACATGCTTGTTTCATATGAAACATCTCAGCACAAAGCCAGTGGAATTGGTAATCACTCCGCAGAGCATCACAGGCTGCAAAACTAACTGTGTATGAAAGACAAAAACTCAATATTGGATTACAAAAGCACAGAATCCATTTTATCTAGACAGGTGGTTTAAAAAAGTCACCCTACTAAACCTCATAGAAAGTTCTTTGAAAACAAGAACAATTATGCAGAATGGACTGAGTTCTGTTTCTTACAGTCCCTCTATTTGGGATTATAAAGCATAAGAAGCAATGCAGATTTAAACTGTCATAGAAAAATATGAATATCTGAACATATATGGTTCCTGAAAAGAAAACAGCTTTTTCTTTTCCACTGAATAAAGCATTTTAATCATGGGAGAACACTACTAAGAATTTATTTTATCATTAACTATATTAATCACTATAACATTTGTCAATTATGTATTAGAAAACAAATGGATTAAAATCAATTTTAAGAAAATCTAGCCATATTATAGTATAATCTGTACCCCAAAAGAAACACACTTTATCTCTTTTGCCTCATTTTTATTTTAAAATTTATTTTTATCTTTTTTATAGTATGTCTCTTTTCAAGTTTCCTTAAATCCTTCTGAAGCAAAGTGAGACAGAAATAACCAAACCAGTGAAGTTTAACATGAAAACAAAATTAACAATTTGGCTGCCATTTACTGATGGACTGAACAAGTTAAGGATGAGTATTTCTGAGAAAGTAACCTAATAAAATATTGGTTAGAAGGTTGATTCAAAGATAAATAGTAGCCAAGACTATAAATCAGACAGCATAGTTTGAGACTGACAGTTTCTTTAACCAGTAGGTAAAACTGTTCCTGTAATTAGAATGATCACTAATAATAATAAGTTATTTAAATATAAAAGTCTTAAAAATATAAGAGTACCAAGAAGATAGTTATGTTTAGAAATATGTATTGTATTAAGAGAATATTTTGAATCTTGAATTAAGCCAATCATGAATACAGTACACAGCTGATGAGTAACAAAAACATGCAGCATTTAAACATGGTGGCAAAAGATTGATTTACAGGGTTGCTAGATGGGAGGGGGATGGGGCTGTAGAAGAAGGTAAGGGGATTGGAAAGCACAAATTGGTAACCACAAGATTGCCACGGGGATATGAAAGACAGTTTGGGGAATATAATCAATAATGTTGTAAAGATTTTGAAGGGTATCCAATGGGCACTTGTCTTATTAGGGAGACCACTTCATGGACATGTAGACATGTAGAAGCCTGACCATTGCAGTGTACACCTGAAGCTGAATAATAATGTCAACTATAATTTTATATATATATAGTCACAGGATGTGAAGTACAGTGTAGGGAATAGAGTCAGTGGAATTGTAACAGCTATATATGATGTCAGAGGGGTAGTAGATTGGGGGAGGGGATTATCACTTTTTGAGGGATGTAAATGTCTAACTATTACATTGTTTTGTACACCTGAAACTAATAAAAAAAGAAAAAAGGCATTTATTTATTTGGAATGAGTATATGGGACATTATAAAAAGCGACAATACATGAACATATGTACACAATGAGCAGAGATAATTAAAGCTTTATGTCTCTTGACTTTGGGGCTTATTGTTTTAGCCACCAGAGGTCGCCCTTTCCCAAGAGAGATGAAAAGTAGGGTTTGTGAAGCACTTGTCATTCATTTACTGTTCATTTGTTATAAGGACACAACAAAAAGCCCAGGTGTTTGCAATCTTTTTTCTCTTCCCACCCAACCATAAAACCATACATAAGGATGGACCCCCTCCCTCCTTTTTCCACTTAATGCAGACAGACAGATAATGGAGAAGAGGAAAACTGGAAGCAGCCTAAGAGGCTAAAATGATCTACACAACAGAGTTGAATGAAGCAGTGAGGGGTGGGCAGTCCCCTGGGAGAAGAGAGATTTTTTGGAACAGCTACCACGCTACTGAGAGATAACGGAGAGAACTGGATGAAAGGGGTTTCAGGAATGTTTACCGTGTTATAAATATAACCATTCCTGGACAATTTTCAGCTAAACACTGCAGTAAAGATTTATACTGCCTTTTAAATTAGTTCTGCATGTCAAATTTAAGTTTTGTGTACCAATTTGGCTTTAAGGAAAACACAAATTAGCTGGGGCTCCTTTAGGGTTCAGCACATATATTTAGAATTAAATTAGAACGAAAGAGACCCTTGTTCAACACGGTGTCTTATACAAAATATATGTTCAGTATATACTCTTCATCACTCACCCCAGCTCACATATAATACAAGAAGAAGTTGACAAAAGTTTCACTATCTTCGTTTCAAATCCATTTAGCTAAAGGAGGGCTTAATTCTCTCCATTTACTGCCATTCTTATGTAGCCAAAGGTAGAACTAAAATTCAAGAGTCAGAATAGATTTTCATATTTTCATGTATGTGGATTACAGTAACCAAGGGACACTTTAGCATAGACCCTTTATGATTGCCCAGGGGTTTAGAAACCCCCAAAACACAATCTTTCTTATTTCATGTAGCATCAAGGAAATCCCAAAAGAACTGGGTATTTAGTAGCCTAGCAGAAGTCTTTAGCAGTTTTTAAAACACTTGTTTAAAAAACATTGCTTTGTATTCCAACATATTAGCAAATGAGGCTATTAGACATCATTATATCTTTAGAATATATAACTTTGTTTCTCAACTACAAAGATAAAATATGTTCATTATAGGGCCGGCCGAGTGGTGCGGTGGTTGAGCGCTGGCTTGGGACACCAGCGGCCCCGGTTTAGGTCCCACATGTGAGGGCCAGGGACACTGCCCTCAAAAAAAAAAAAAAAAAAAAAGTTCATTATAGAATATTCAGAAAACGGAGAGAGGCGCTAAGAAAATAAAACTACCTATAATATGGGAAAAGAGAATGAAGTTTTGAATAAAACTTATGTTTTAAATATGCAAAAAATTAAATTTACACATGGCTTCAAATTCTAATAAATACAATTTACCTCCATTCATCTCACAAAATCCACTATAATCTGCCTTCCCTTTACCAAATACTTTCAAAAGTTCACCAAGAATCTCAGGCTTGGTGGGCCATATGTTCATACTCAGGTTCCTCTTTCCTTATACCTTCTCTGATGTCTCCACAGCATTGGTGCTGCTGATCACGCCTTTGCAAACACTCTCCTGTCCTGATTTCCTAAAGCCTGCTTCCCATGGCTTCTCCTATCCATCTGGTTATTCTCCAGTAGTCTCCACAGAACACTGTGGGCTGTTCTTTTTCAGGTTAACAATAACTACTGAATTTATGGCTCTGTCCTCTATGCCACTCATTTACACCTGTTCCAGGAGTGACTAAAGTCATTCTCAAGGTATCAACTATGAGCTACATGTTGATAGGACTAACACACAACAGATGCTTAATAAATGTCTAATTTTATGAATGACTTAATGATAGTCAAACCTAATCTCCAGGAAGTTCTTAGCCCCAAGACCAGAACTACACAGCAGAAGCCTGATACCCACTACAGTTGAGGATGATAATTGACTGGTTACTCATAAAAGTGGGTTAAGCAATGAATCATTAAAAAAAAAAAAAAGACAAATAGTTATTTTATACAGTTAGCTTTAATCAAATAAATATCCAATCATTTGTCAATATTTTTAGAGTCAAGGTCATTATATAAAGATATTGGAAGATGTAACAATTATAAATATACATGCACTCAAAATCACAGCATCTACATATATGAAGCAAACACTGACAGAACGGAAGGGAGAAACAGATAATACAATAACAGTAGGGAACTTCAATACCTCACTTTCAATATTGTGTGTGGATCACCTAAAGTAGATCAATAATGAAAGAGAGAACTGGAACACTATAGATCAAACGGATGTAAAAGACATATAAAGAACATTTCACATAACAACAGAATATATATCCTTCTCAAGAGCACATGAAATATTCCCCAGAATAGGTCACATGTTAAGTCACAAAAAAAATCTTAACAAATTTAAGATTGAAACCACAACAAGTATTTTTTCTAACCACAATGGAATGAAACTAGAGATCAACTAACAGAAGGAAAACTGGAAAATCCACAAATGTGTGGAAATTGAACAGAATGCTCTTAACCAGTGAGTCAAAGAGCAAAAAGAAATTAGAAAATATCTTGAGACATATAAAAACACAATACACCAAAATTTATTGATGCAGCAAAAGTAGTACTAAGAGGGGTGTTTATAATGATAAACATCTATGTTACAAAAGCAGATCTCAAATAAACAACCTAACTTTAAACCTCAAGGAACAAAAAAAGAGTACACTAGGTGCAAGGTTAGCAGAAGGAAGGAACTAATAAACACTGAAACAGAAATAAAAGAAATAGAAAACAGAAATAGAAAAAAATAAGAATGGGTTATTTTAAAGTATAATAAAATTGACAAACCTTTTGCTAGAATGAGCGAAAACAGAAGAAAATGCAAATAAATAAAATTATAAATTAAAGAGGAGCTATTACAACTGATACAAAAGCAATATAATGTGCGAAAGACTACTATAAACAATTACACACCAACAAACTGGACAACCCAGAAGAAATGGATAAATTCCTAGAAACACACAACCTACCAAGACTGAATCATGTAGAAATAGCAAATCCAAACAGACCAATAATGAGTAAGGAAAGTGAATCAGTAATTAAAAATCTCCCGGGCCGGCCGAGTGGCGCATTGGTTAAGCGCTGGTTTTGGGATGCCAGCGGCCCCGGTTCGGATCCCACATGAGGGCCAGTGACACTGCCCTCTACAGCTAACAACAGCTCCACCTGGAGCTGGGCTGTGCGAGCCCCGGTGATGGTGTGGGCTGCAGCCCCTGCTGCAGTGGGCTGCCATAAGCTACAGTGAGTGGCCCGCAGCCAGCGTGAGCGGTCAATAGCCGCGGTGAGCGACATCCAGAGGCCAACGACTGATCTGCCTCATCCGGGAAGAACGCAATGACGATACCAACAGTGAAGCAACATCCTCCGCAACTAGACTGAAGAACAAAAAGACAGCAACTTGTCTGTTCCCCTTCCCCGATTCCCCAACGCTGTTCCCCTCCGCCAATTCCCCAATAAAATCTTTAAAAAAAAAAAAAAAAAAAAAAAAAAAAAAAAATCTCCCAATAAAGAAACCTGTGGACTAGATGGTTTCACTGGTGAATTCTATCAAACATTTAAAGAGTTAATGCCAATCCTTCTCAAACTCTTTCCAAAAATTGAAGAGGAGGGAACACATCCAAACTCATTTTATGAAGCCAGAATAACTCCAATACAAAAGCCAGACAATAATAGTGTAAGAATAGAAAATTACAGGCCAATATCCCTGATGAACGTAGATACAATAATCCTCAAATATAAAATACTAGCAAACCAAATTCAAAAGCATGTTAAAAAATCATACACCACGACCAAGTGGGACTTATGTCTGGGAAGCAAGGATGGTTCAAAATACAAAAATCAATGAATATGACATCCTACATTAAGAGTGAAGAATAAAAATCACACAGTCATCTCAAAAGATGGAAAAAAGCATTTAACAAAATTCAATACCCTTTCATGATAAAAACTCGCCACAAACTAGGAATAGAAGAACACCACCTCCACTTATAAAGACCATAAATTAAAAACCACATCTAACACCCGCTTTAAACGTGAAAAGTTGAAAGCTTTTCCACTATGATCAGGAATTAGGTAAGGATTCTTACTCTTGTCACTTCTACTCAACATAGGACTGGAATTCCTAGCTAGAGCAATTAGGCAAGAAAAAGAAATAAAAGGAATCCAAATTGGAAAGAAAAAAGTAAAATAATCTCTCTGTAGATGATATGTCTAACACAGAGAAAAATCCTAAATACACACACACACACACACACACACACACACACACACACACACACAATGGAATATTACTCAGCCATAAAGAGAAAATGAAAAATCTTGTCATTTGTGAACTTGACTGCAGTACACTAAGTGAAATAAGACAGACAAAAACAAATCCCACATGATCTCACTTACATGTGGAATCTGAAACAACACTAACAACAGAAAAAACCAAGCTCACCGATAGAGACAGATTGATGGTTGCCAGAGGTGGGAGGTGGGATGGGGTGGGGAAATAGGTTAAGGGCATCAAAAGGTACCAACTTCCAATTACAAAATAAATAAGTCATGGGGATAGAAGTAATGTATAGTAACTATAATTAATAATACTGTAATGCTTATTTGAAAGTTACTAACAGTAGATCTTAAAAGTTCTTATCACGAGAAAAAAATTATCATTTTGTAAGGGGACAGATGTTAACTAGACTTACTATGATCATTTAATAATACATACAAATATAAATCATGATGTTGCATAAGTGAAACTAATATAATCCTATATGTCAATTATACTTAATAAAACATTAATATGTGAAAATCACCCTCCTTCTCTCTCCCCTAGCTCCATGCCACCCTTCATACCCCAAGTTGTGACTTTTTAAACCTGACAGCAAGGATGTGCAGATTAATTAAGGTAACATTACAAGAAAAACCCTGGACACCTTAGATATGGTCCAAGATTATTGGGAGGTCTTAAAATCTCAGATCAGAAAGAAACTAATTCTTAATCTAATGGACCACTATAAATGAAGCAAAGGAAAAAGCATCAGTTAGACTTTACATGAGATTCATTAGATAATCTAAAAATAAAAAATACCCACCAACCAATCAATTAAACCCAAAACCAGACCTTAATAATGTCCAGGTTCTTAAAAGTTTAAAACAAATAAAAATGGATGAATTGCCCATGTGTTTCAAGGGAAAATAGGTTCTTCCTGTCTCTAGTTAAACTCTTTAGTTGAAGGCTCTGACTCTACAATTTTGGAGAATATGGCTGCTTGACAGGAAAAATACAGGGTGAAAATCAAGATAATAGTAATTTGGTAACAAATTATAAACTCCAACTGGCCACCAGCACTTCAAAGTGACCATTAGTCAGAGGTAGTGGGTCTGTGGTCACAGTGTTACAGAGAAGTATTGTCTTCTGTTTTTTAAAATATAAATAGCTAGGACGTTATCAATAAAGAAAAAACGGAAATGGTGTTACTACTGAGAACAAGCAAAGTGACTGCAGAAACACTACTAATGCATCATTTCTCTTAATTTCATTTATTTTTCCAAAAATCGTATTTAAATCAGCATTTCTTACAACACAAAGTTGATCACATAACTTTTGACATTATGTAATTTCTTCTCCTAACATCACTACAAAAATAAACAAGAAAAATCGTCATTTCTTTTCAAACTGAGATAAGCAACCTAAAGTATAATGTTACTTAACTTGCAAGATAAACACAAAAGATAAGCGATTTCCCATGGCCTCACCCATTAATTTGGATTAAATCTCACATCAAAACTTTGCTGGTAGGTGGCCTATCTATGGAAATATATTTTGTATAAATTATTTTTCTGTTTTTCAGTTTTGTGTCTCAGATTTCAGAGGAGAAAAATGAAAACCGTATTTTCTAGAAATTTCAACACTAAGCAGCAGACAGGAACGACAATTTATTATTGCAGGTATTACTGGTCTTGGGCTCAAACACTCCAACCCCAAATCCTGTGCCAAGAGGTTCTTTAATAATCCTGAAGTGGGTGGGCCCCTTTCTATCTAGGAATTAAGAGAGACACTGAAATATCTTTTCAACCATATGTGGAATATTTAAAAAATGCTATGTTCAGTTGAAGGAGCAGTCAAGTCTGAAAGGGAAAGGGATTGAAAATCAATCAATCAATCAATCAATCAATCAATCAATCAATCAGGCTGTAATCCTAACAAGTTTTTATTTCCACAATTACAGCCTAACAGAGTGTTAAATTCAATTCCTAAAGGATTAGTATTTTGATCTGTGATTAAAATTTAAGGAAGGCTTCACAGCCAGTTTCTGCTGGTTGTATAAAAAACATGATTTCATTGTAACAAACTCTATGAGCACTGTCAAAACTTTTTATTTCAGATACCCATTCAAGAAAATTTTCAAATAAATAAATATTGGAAATCAATAATCAACTTGCCTTAAATTTTTTTTGACATGGAGATTACTTTTATATGCTATTTAAGATGGACTTTAACCTGTATTAAATTCAATCGTCCAAGCCAATCAAGACTTCTATAGAAAAATATTGTGTTTGTTCTTTCTGTAAACTATGCAATTATTTACCTTGTTTATTATTTCCCAACTAATAAATTAGGCAAGTTAGCCTAATATCAACATACCACTGGAATTTAGGAGAAAGTTAATACACACACATTTATAGTTAAGGATACCACTTATGCTTTATGTTGCCTACTAAGTGGCTGACTACAGATGCCAAGAATGCAATGCTGGGAAGGATGATCAGGATCAGCATGAACACATACATGATCAATTAATCATGTCTGCCATGGGCACAGATAACACATACTTATTTCACCAACCCTAGTACAGAAGCTGTCGGTCCTGCAGCCCTGAATTCAAATCCTGTCCTCACCATTTACTAGCTGCATGACTTTAGACAAATTATTAGTTTTCTTGGCTCTAAAACGGGAATAATCATCCTTACATTTATCAGAGCTAAGTAACAATGAACATGAAGACTTAAATACAACCTGGCATGCAATAATTACTTAAAAAATAGATATTTTTAGTATTACTATTGGAGTTTGAGTCTTTCAGAGCTCATTAGAGACTGATCACTGAATGTGATCTTGAAACAGGCAGGTCCCTGTCAGTTTGCTGCTGTAGTGAATGAACTCTCACTCAGCCAAGTCACTGGACGTATGGCCGCAGCCAACCATGGCTGCATCTGCAAAGCATAGGCACTAATAGCTCAAGCAGGGCACATGAATACAATTCCATGAAGAAACAAAGGTCCAATCTCTTATATTCCTCAAACCAATGCTACAGGTCTGAGGTTTGTCCATGCAATAGAGAAATGTGTCATTTGCTCAAAATGAGGTTTAGAAAAATAATGGTTACAAAAATAGAACCATTTTATTCTTCCTGGGACCATTTACCTACCTACCAAGTACAGGATAAGAACTGGTAATTACATTCTTCTAAGAATTTCAGGAGGAGTCTTAATCTACGCCTACTCAACACTAGCCACATTGAAAGAAAATCTATCAACATGAAACCTACTTTAATGACAAAGTATACATATAATGAAAAAGACCTTTAAAAATTCAAAGTTACTATATTTTGCTATGTAGAATATGTACTTTTTTTGCCCAAATTTGTGAGGGAAAAATAAGGACGCACATTATACATGGGTAGCCTTAATTTTGTATCTATATGTTTTTAATTCTTTTATTTATGCTTATGAGTTAAAAGTGTAACTCTAGAAATCAATAACGATATCCATATGCAAAATAACACCCTGGAATACAATAATGGGTTTTGTTGAACTTCTGATGAACTTGCAACGACAAGGAGTTCTTGGCCTTCTATGATGCATAAATATTGTAAATTTGTTATTGATACATAAAATTTCTTGTATTTTGTATTGTTCTTGTGTTTTATAGTTATTTGTTACATAAAATTTCTTGTACCATATGTTAAAAAATAACTAAAATTCCTTTGTAATACAAAAAACAAGTACCTAAGTGTAAACAAAAATTTGAATTAACAAATTAAAGCAGAAGATTTTTTTCCCTGAAAGTTTGGGCCAAAAATCATGGGTGTGTATTATACACAGCAAAATACGGTAGTTAGAAAAAGTTAGTTATGATATATAACCAACCAGGAAGAATGAACAATATAGATTGAAGGAAGCTAGGTTCTTTTATCATAAAAAATATTCAGCAGTTAAAAACAGTGTCAAATCTTATATTTTTTCAAATTCTAACTCTGTGATTACAATCTCTAGCGAACAGGTTTGGCTGCTACTCCAGGTCCTATTACGGTACATGATTTAACTGAGCCTTTGCAAATCTGATTGGAAAGCAACAAAGTCGAAGGACACAGGATTTTAAGAGTCAGCAGACCTGGGTTCACTGCTTATTTTAACTACGTAATTCTGAACTTCCTTAAACTCATGCAGGCTTATATATTCATCTGTAGAATACTGATAAGAATATTCTTCTCATTAGTTTGCATCGACCTAGACTCACCTACTTAAAATAGTTTTATGAGCACTGAAGTGCTGTCCTACCAAGTGGCTCTCAACAGCGAGGCCACTTTTCCCAGTGGGTTTATAAAAGCGACTTGGATTACCTGAAACGAGAGCAGCGGGGAGCAAAGTCCTGCGGGCACCCTACATGAGGAGAACTCGGCCCTTTTTATTGGGCAAAACTACCAAGCTCCTTGAGGAGGAGCCCATGCCAACAAACCACCTCATGGATAACATGCTTCTGACTACATGGAAATCTCATCATTTTAAAAAAATTCAACTCCCTTACATGATTTGTAGCAATATAAATAATATACGAGCACAGTTATGTTTAGCTGTCAAGAGAGACATACTGATATGAGGTCAGATGGGAATATTACTTCTATTTCTCCATCTTCGGAAACACACGATGTCATTTACAGCCACTGCAAAAAGGCTAAATAACTACAATTCATACAACCAACACTCAAGTGTTCATTGCCAGTTATAAAGTTATTTGGGGAAGAAGAGATTTGGTTTTCTGACTCTAAATAATAAATGCCTGAAAGCTTTTTAAAAAGTCATTTGTAGTATTTATTAAGTACTTACCATATGCCAGGAACTGGTCCTAGTGCTTTGAATGTGTCATTTTATCTAATTCTCATAATAATCTTAAGAGGTAGGTACTATTATTATCCTTACTCTTAGAAAAAGAAATCATGGCAAAGAGAAGTCCCAAAACATGCCTAAAGTGACACACCTCATTGGGGGAAAAGCTGAGATCTGAATTCAGGCAGTCTGACCCCAGAGCTCAAAACTTGAACTAATATGCTCTACCATCTAATAAAATAAATAATTAAGCAGAATATACATTATACTTCATTGTTTCAAAAGCTTTAAAGGCACTAGGTTGTAACTGAAGTTCATGGGTTAGTCTCCATTTATTAATTAATCACGTCATCACATTTACTTTACTCAGGTGTCTGTGCGCTTGGAGGTGAAGAGGAAGCATGGGCTGAAAGAGTAACCAGCAAAAATGATATTGCTCCTCAGGAAGCAGATCTCACTATTGTTTTTGGAAAACAGGTTCTGAGGAAATCTGCAAGGGGCCTCCTGATCATGTAACACACACTGACTGAAGTCAGATCTACTCTTTTCAATGGGGACCTCTTTCCATGGACACATGGCTGGATCAGCTCTTAGACAGAAATGGAGCTGGCACAAACCAAGATGGCATCAGGCCTCATCCCAAAAGACTTTGCAATAAAAATTTGAGTCATACTGCTATAAGGCTCATTTATACATGGCAGCGAAATATCAAGATATAAATTTCGCAGTGAAATGCCTCAAAATCTAAAAACTAGGATCATTGGTCAGTTATGTTTTCTTTCACTTATAATTAGTAATGGACTTCCTGCAATTTCAGTTTTCACTGTGAACCACTTTAGTATAAAGAAAACTTGCTTGTCACAGAAATGGCGGCATGAGGGGAGCCTCTTGAAATCTCCCCTGGAATGTACAACAAATTGAACAGCTATAATTCCACAAAGGACTCCCTGCCCAGCAGTCAGGCAAGAGTAAGAGATGAGCAACTGCAATCATCTAAAGGTGGGCAAATTGGGCGAGTGGGGGAGGGGAGGGGAAGGGCGGAGGCACAGGCCACGTGGATGCAGGATGGACACAGACGGCATTCCGGAGCTACCGCGCTCACGGAGAGGGAAGGACTCGGACATGGCCCACGGTCCCGTCTGAGGGATCAGCATATAACATGGCCGAACCCAACACGCGCGGAAGAGACCTCGGAGCAAAGACTGCGGGTGAAAGGCGGTTTGTGCCCTCCCTGCCAAGCAGAGCACAGAAGACAGGCAGGGAGCCTAGCTGTCCCTTCCCTCCAAGGGCGCGCTCCACCCCCACCTGCCCAGTGCTAGAAGCAGAACAACAGTAGTGTCCGATCAAAAGAACAGAATATTTGCCGTTCTGAGAAGTGCGCCCGTAGCCAAAGGACTCACCGCCCAACTAGTTCCAGCGAAGGAGCCAGCGGCCTTGGGTGCAGGACTGGCTGCGCCGGGGCTGCCGCCATGGCTCAGAGCCGCCTCTCACCACCCACTCCGCCCCTGCCCCCACCCCTCTGGGTGGGTCCCTGCAGGAGGAAACACACAGGCCCGCAATCTGGTGCAGGAAGCGCTTCGGAACTTCAGAAGCTCTCACATTCCCCACGGGGGCGGTGCCCTGAGACCCGGGTGACCCGTACATAGAGGAGAAGCCCACCTTCCAGGGAATCCCCTCATTGTGTGAGAAGCCGGAACAGTGCAGAGAAAATATAACACTACAGCCTGAGAGAGAATAAAAGGCTGCAGTCGGAGAGAAAATAAAACATTCCACCAACACCATTCAGAAAATGACCTTAAAGACATGGAAATATATGACTTAAATTACAGAGAATTCAAGATTGCACATTTGTAAGGAACCACAAAAGACCCCAAATAGCCAAAACAATCCTAACAAAAAAGAACAATGCTGGAGGTATCATACTCTCTGACTTCAGCTTGTACTGTAGGGCAACAATAATCAAAACAGTATGGTACTGGCAGAAAAAGACACACAGACCAATGGAACAGGATCGAGAACCTAGAAATAAACCCACATAAGTACGGACAGGTAATTTTCGACAAAGAAGCCAAAAACATACAATGGAGAAAAGGAAGCCTCCTCAATAAATGGTGCTGGGACAATTGGAAAGCCATGTGCAAAAGAATGAAATTAGACTGCTGTCACCATGTACCACAATTAACTTGAAATGGATCAAAGACCTAAACATAAGACTTGAAACAATAAACTGCATAGAAAAAAACATCGGTACTAAACTTATGGACCTTGGGTTCAAAGAGGATTTTATGAATTTGACCTAAAGGGCAAGGGAAGTAAAAGCTAAAATAAATGAATGGGACTACACAGCAAACTAAAAAGCTTCTGCATAGCTAAAGAAATCATCGACTAAATGAGGCGGCAACCAACCAAATGGGAGAAGATTTTCGCAAACAATGCCTCTGATAAGAGGCTAATATCCAAAATATATAAGGAACTTATACAACAACAATAAAAACCAAACAATCCAGTTAAAAAATGGGCAGAGGACCTGAATAGACATTTCTTTAAAGAGGACATAAAAATGGCCGATAGACATATTAAAAACTGCTCAATATCACTAATCATCAGAGAAATGTAGGTAAAAACTACAATGAGACACCACCTCACACCAGTTAGAATGGCTATCATCAACAAGAGAAATAATGACGTGTTGGAGAGGCTGTGGAGAAAAAGAAACCCTCATACACTGCTGGTGGGAATGCAGATTGGTGCAGCTGCTATGGAAGGCAGTGTGGGGGTTTCTCAAAAACTTAAGAATAGAATTACCATATGACCCAGTAATCCCTCTCTTGGGTATCTACCCCAAAAATCTGAAAACATTTATCCGTAAAGATATATGTGCTCCGATGTTCATTGCAACTTTATTTTGGAAAGACATGGAAACAACCCAAGTGTCCTTCAACAGATGATTGGATACATATGTGGTATATATACACAATGGAATACTATTCTGCCATCAGAAAAGATGAAATAGTGCCATTTGCGACAACATGGATGGATCTTAAGATTATTATGCTAAGCGAAATAAGTCAGACAGAAAAAGTCGAAGATCATATGATTTCACTGATGCATGGTATATAAAACTGAAAACAAAGGAAAAAGACAAACAAATGAAGAAAAAAAACTCATAGACACAGACAATAGTTTAGTGGTTACTAGAAGGTGGTGGGGGAGGGGGTGGTAGATGAGGGTAAATGAGACCAAATATATGGTGATGGAAGGGGAACTGACTCTGGGTGGTGAACACACAATGTGATACATAGATAATGTATCACAGAATTGTACACCTAAAACCTATGTAACTTTACAAACAATTGTCTCCCCAATAAAATTTTATTTAAAAAAAGGAAAACTTTCTCACTGTTACGTTCAATGGGCTCTTCCTCAATCTCATAATCATCAACTTCCCAATTACAAGAGCATCACTGACCATATCTCTAACCACCTCCATTCTTTCTTGTCTAAGTGTGTCTGCTGCCTGCCCCTCTGGAAACCTCCTCTTGATGGAAACTTCTGAGCTACCTTTGTACATCTACCCCACATTCCTTCAGATGACTACTCGTTTTGTACTCAATCACATTTGCACCATCTGTACACATTTGGTCCTAAGTGTGCTTCATATGAGAATCTGTCACCTCAAATAGTATGATCAAGATGGTCCATGATTCTCTGTTATACCTTTATCACGATAGCTACCTCTGAGGGGATAATCACAAGACCACCTAACAATATTATCCTGGACACAAAGCCCTGAGAATTCTCTGGATTCTGCAGATGTCGCTGTCAGGCTTCCTTTGGTTTCTGAGAACATACCATGAGGTACAAAGATGGATAACTCCTCAGATGACCTCAGGAGATCTCAGATCTGCACTGGGTAGAACAAGAAACTCAATTCTTAGGACAAAAGGAGTGATAACCTCTTATTACCTTTGGGTTCCAAAGAGGAAAAGACGGGATGTTATCAGGGCCCTTACAACACTTAAAAATGACAAATGTACTGACCTGGAGAAGGGCAGTTTCTAGTCTAGTCTTCATAACCAGGATTGTTCCTAACCAAACTCCTTTCTAGCGTCCAGTTCCTGCTCTCCTTCCTTTTAGGTATGTAAAAGTCCCTTGTTGTTGCCCTCTGGTTGCCCAAAGGCTCCAACCACTCATTCTGCTCTCTGCCCCATCACTAACAATAGAATTTTGCAGCCCAAAACATGTTTTTCTTCTTCACCAAGTCTTCTCTGTGTTCATCCGAGTTGCTGAAGTCAACTAGACATTAAGGAGGGAGGGGAATATCAGACCAGCTAAAGCACATTAATCTCCAATTGTTATTATATAAGAGAGATAATTAGGGCAAGAGAACTTTCCCACTGTCCCTTAAAGAAACTACAGTGCCGAAAAAAAACAAAACGAAACAACCGTGCCTATTCTCAGGGCCGGGGGATTAGGGCATGGCAAGCAAGGTGTAAGGTGGCACCACCACCAAGTGCCAACCCTGTATTCGCGTGGCTGGGAATGGCATGGGTGCATCCAAGCACTGTCTGCGCTCCTAGGTGCTTCGCTGTCCTTACTCTAAGGCCCTGTGCCATGCTGCCTACACGGCAAAATGGTTAAGATGGCCCCAGTGGACAAGAAGGAACAATTCCAGCTGCTTTCAAGTCGCTGCCTGTGGAGAAGTAATTGGTTCTACCTTACCTTCTAATGTCCCACTAATTTCTTTTAGCTTCTGGCTAAACCCTAAGCCCTTGGCTGTTTCCTGACCAACTTTCCTAAACAAAAAAGGAACAAACATTGGAGAGTGAGAAAGTCTCTGGCCCCAGGCAAAATCTATCATGTACCAGTCAGTTGTTCCAGGGCTCTGTCTGGCACATGGAAAACTAGTGGTGTGGCCACAGGAGCCCCATGGCTGCGGAGCACGCCAGCTCCCTACATCAACTCCGGCATCATCACTCTCCCGGTGGAGGTTTGTACTCTGTCAGAGAAGAAATCAGTAGCTACACTGTGTTACCCAATTTAAAACAAAAATAGCTTCATTCTGATCCCACTTCCCCTCCTAGTTATTCCCCACTTCTTGTTCCCTTTTCATTTTCCCACCTCCCATCTCTATTGAGCTCATTCCTGTCAGACTCTTACTTCACCAAAATGACCTTTATAAAGATCAGCCATCACCTGCATGTTGCTAAGTCTAAGAATCAATGTATCACTCCCCTGTTGCTAACACACTTCCTTCCAGGACTGCACTCACTTGGTTTTCCTCCAACCTCACTGGTTGGTGTCCCTTCTCAGTCTATTCTCTGTGTTTTATTAATGTCTGAGTGTCCCAAATCTCAATCATTGGCCCACTACCATTTTTCATTTATATTCCCGCCCTGGTGATCTCATTCAATTTGATCATCACTTGAAACACCATATACTTGACAATTCCCGTATTTATATTTCTCACCCGGACCTTTCTCTGACTCCAGCCTCACATTCAGATGCCCATCCTACACTGCCACTTTGATGTGCAGTGGACATCTCAAACTCAACATATCTTAAAAGTAACTCTTGATCTTACCTCCTAATCTCTCGCACCCAAACTTTCATCTCAGTTCAAAGCAACTAGAATGCATCCTTTCAGTGGCTAAGGCCCAAATGCCTAGTCATTCTTGACTCTTCTATTTTACAGCCCACTTCCAATCTGTCAGGAAATCCTGTTGGCTCTGCCTCTATCCCCGCTTACCACACTCTCTCACCTGAATTACTGCAACAGCCTCCTAATGAGTCTCCTGCTTATATCCTCGTGCTTCCTCCTCCCGAAATAGATTATTCTTAACAGAGAAGACAGAAAGAAGAGAAATAAAAGAGAAATAATCTATAATGTAGAGACATGAACTGAAGTATATAAATGACAAGACCTAAGAAGTAGCTGGATACTCACACCTATACCATGAATGCAACAGTTCTAACGCTAACAGGTATGGTGATAAGAAACTCAAATACTGCAAGGGGCACTCCTGTCTGTCTGTGACGGTTTTTAAAAGCTGGGGAACAACTTTTTTTCAAGTTCTGAATGTGACTTTCCTTTAATTATCAAAATAGTCACATTTTTGGAAAATTCATTATATATTAAAACAATGCAAAAAGTTACGTTTAGTCGTGGATTTTTACTAGGAAAGCACAGTGTACCATTTTAATGCCACTGTGTGGGGACTGTCTGGGGCACTACATGATTCCTGGCATCTCTTGTCTCCCATTCACTAAATGCCTATAGCATCCCTTCAATCATTGACTGTGACAACTAAAAATGCCCTCACAAATTTCCCAAACACCCCAATGGTGGAACCATTCCTGCACAGAAACACTATTCTAGAAATAAACTCTACGATCCTACATCAAATCTTGACTCTGCAGTTTGATTAAAGAAGTGTGAACAATATACTGAAAAGCACAAAGTGCCATCCATTTTGAGTGTGGAATTACATTTTATTAAAGAACAACATAGTATATTCATTGGTTTTCAGGCCATGAATAGATGAGTTTCTGCCCTACAGACTACGTGTAGAGAGAGCAAATCAGTCCCCAACTCAGTCTTGGTTTCTTCAACCTCAAATCCGTATCTTCAAAGTGCTTTCCAAATAAAACATAAAATCAAGATTTTATGTGTATGCCTGCAATACGCTGTGGTGCCAGAGTAGGGAAACATAAAAAGAAGCAGGCAAGGCAGTACTAGAGCTAAGATAAAGTCATCCCCATGACACCATTTTCTTTTTTACACATGGATGTAAGTATTACTATATCAAGTTACTATTTTGTTAAGTGAAAATCACTATTTATATTTCTACTTCTTGATAAAATAAAAAGATTGAGTGTACATTCAAATGATCCTTGGGAGCAAAATGGAATAGAAACGGCAGTTAATATCAGCCCGTTTTCTAAAAGCATTATTTGCTGTACCCCATCCCCCCAAAAAAGCAATTTTTAATCATTTCATCTCTCACATAATTTCCATTCTGACAAAGCAACATTTGCAAAGAATTTGCACAGTAAAATTGTCTAGTGGGTAGAACAGTTCACAGAAGAAAATACAAACAAAATAAATGGAACATTGAATCAACTGACTGGAAACAGTATAGCTTTTAATGTTACTTATTTTAATCTAATTTTTAAAGGGAGAACATTTTATTTTATTTTATTTATTTTTTTAAGCATTTCTTTTTTTTTTTTTTTGAGGGCAGTGTCACTGGCCCTCATATGTGGGGCCTGAACTGGGGCCGCTGGCTTCCCAAGCCAGCACTTAACCACCGCACCACTCGGCCGGCCCTAAAGCGAGGACATTTTAAAGAAGCAATATCCCTTTGAAGCATGACAATATGTTAAATGATTTCTTGAGATCAGATAAAAATAATCAAGAATAAAAAGCATGAGCGAGTTTCTCCTTACAGAGATATCTGAAATTACTCTAAATCATTAATACTTCTTCTATTTATCCTCCAACTAGAACTTTGTTTACCTCTAAATAATTTTGATCCTTTCAATGACCATAAATCCTAGAGCCCCCAAAAGAAAAGGCTGTTTCTATCAAACTAGAATAAGAATCCTGCTTTTTGAATCAGTCATGTCTTTCCCATCCACACTCCTATTCACATCCAGTGCACTTGTTTATTTCCAAACATCATGCTCCTGTGTGCCTTTTTAAACCTTGCATATATTTTTTTCCCAGGCTGTTTCAGAAGGCCTTCTCCCCACTCCCTACATACCTACTCACCTTTAAATGACTGGCTCAAACGATATCCATAAGCAGCTTCCCTTAACCTCTACACAGTTAAAGCACTTTCCCACGTGCTCCCACAGCATCTTTTTCATCCCACTGCTGCATAATTGCTGACATGACTATAATTATTTACTCCCTGTCTAACTCCCAGTAGACTGTTAGCCTAATGACTGGGCAACACCAGGCCTGGATACAGATTTGCTGATGGAGAGAACAACTGTAGAAGGTAATGGGGAAAAGGCTCAGATCCTTTTGCAAAAGATCCAAACCCTGAGGTCTATGACTTCCTCCAGTTTTGTTGTATTAGAAGTTATTTATGAATCATAAGAAAAACACATTTGGTATGTATATTATCAATTATCCTATCAATTTTCAAGGTTCAGCTAGATGTCTTTTCCCAAGGAAGAAAAATATCTCTGCAGCTGATGCACAAAACAAGTGCCCTTGATTCAGTCTCTCTGTTAAATGCATATAAAAATTCATACTTCAAATATTTAAAAATAATTTCCCCCCTATTTAGACTATGATTCATCCAAGAAATAGGAAAGCACAAAAGAAAAAAAGCATACCACAGGAGAGTTTATAGGGAAAAGTGGGTGTGGCCCAACACTACAATTCATGTGGTTCAATGTCAAAAAGTGCTTAATTCAAACAATAGAGACCAACCCTTCACTGTAAACTGAGGAACCGCATGCGCAGTTAGTTCTGATTACCACCTACAATGTCTAAACGGACTATAATGATAACATTAAGGAGGAGTGAGAAGTACATAACACAGCAGAAACATCTATACACAAAATTTATCCAATAGCACGGCTAAGGTAATTTACAGAGATGGAGAGGGGAATTAACAGGTGTCCAATCTCCAAGTATATTAAACACAGGGACACATTACTCTCTATTTTTCCCAGGGATTCTGGGCCCCACATAGCAGGAAGCACGATACCAGATGCACAGGTACACACCAGGGTCTAAGATGAATGGCAGCCAGGAATGCCGTCTGTTCAGTCCTGCCCAGTGACTCTGATGATCTATCCCCTTGTTATTCATTTCTGTGCATAGTTCATCTCAATAAATACATCTTTACAAGAAACATATTTTTTTAAGAAGGCATATAAGGAAATCTTAGACATTTTATTGTTTTTAAAAAACTGAATCCATTTTCAAATTTCTGAATATAAATATAATAATTTGTTTCAGACAATCTGTAATAATTTAAAATTAATAATTATTATTTTCCTGTAGTTCTTAGAGACAATCATCATTAACATTTTTGTATATGGCCTTCTATTTTTGATGTAAATATACTTTTAAAAGTATAAGTGACAATATAAGGACATTATAAATTATACCATATCCTTATATCTTCACTTTTTAGGTTACTATCATTTTTTCCATTTCAGTAAATAGATATAAAAAACACAAAACCCAAAACTAGATAAGTAGGTAGGTAAGTAGGTATGTGGGTAGACAGATTCCATTACTGGCTGCAGAATGTTCTACCTTCTAGTTACATTATATGAGCATTCTGATCTTATTTCTCCCTCTGCTAACATTAGGAATTATATGGGTCTGCTTTTCTTACATTTTATGTATAGGTCACATATGTGTGTCATGTACATGTTTTTGAATCTTTAATAATATATGAAATATGATATTTATTTGTTAAGTATTAAAACTGAACAAATCTTTAGGTCTATATTCTTTTTTAAACTGTCTAAGAACTACAAACTAATTTTTAATTGGGCATTGATTATTTTCTTACTGACTTGAAATAATTCTTTATGTATCGGTATGAACTCTATTTTTTTTATATATTAGAGAGAGAATACTTCTTGTGATTTGACATGCTAAATTTAATTGTTTTGTTTTTAATGTAATTACATATATGAATCATTCCTTTTAACCTTTGCTACTATATTTTGTTTATCTTTCCCCCAAATCCATAGGCTATTCATGGACTTAGTATATTTATTACTATAATTTTGCATTCATTATTTGTAATGGTATTTAATCAATACAACATTCTTCTGAGCTTTCTATTCTCCTCCAAGTATTTGTCTATTTTATCAACATCATATTATTTTTTAACTAATTTAGCATTACAAATTCTCCTTCATTCTTCTTCTTTACAAACATTTCTTGGCTCTTATTTTTTCTATAAAAATAAAATTCAGTCACTGACCTGTGAAAAATTGCCACTGAGGTTTTGATTAAAATTATATTAAACTTACAAATAAATATAAAGAGATTGAAACTAATTGTCTTCATATCTAGAAACACTGAGTCGCCCCATCCTTGCAGTAAACCTTAATAGTTTCCTACATGCCACTCATATTTCTTACGAAGTTTAATCTTTGGCATAGTTTTTGTTGCTACTATGAATGGGCTCCTTTTTTTCCCATATTTTTGAACTGGTTTTTATTACTATATAGATCATATTACATTTATGATGGAACCTTGCTATGCTAAATTAGTTTCAGTTGAGTATCTTGGGGATTTGCTATTATATTATCAACAAATAATCTTATCCTTTCCGATAGTTCTCTGTCCTTTTTCTACTAGCTTAATATTGCAGAGCTATTTTAGACAGTAGTGATGATAGCTGGTTATGTTGCTAATTTTATAATTCACCATTATTAGTATTTTGGCTATTGACGGCTTGATCTCAATTTGTTTAAAAAATTATAGATATTTTCCATAAAATATTAACACTAGATATATCTAAATAGCGAGATAACAAGTAATTTTTAATTTCCTTCATGTTTTGCCAGTAAATGGATTATTTAGGTTTTCAAAATCTACCTTTATACTTTTTAAAATTCACATTTTGATTCACATTGTTTTTTAAAAATCATCCCTTTGACTAACATTCTCATATACATGTGGGAAAATATCAAAATATGTACAAAAGTATTATCACTTTTTATCTACAGATAACTAGTTACATCCCATAATTTCTAATTTTTTTATTATTAGCTACAAACTCTTCCAACTTATTTTCCAAGTTTCCTAAAATGAATGGACACACATATCCTTACCTTCTTTCTGTTTTTTTAAAAAGATTTTATTGGGGAATTGGGGGAGGGGAAGAGCGTTGGGGAATTGGGGAACAGACAAGTTACTATCTTTTTGTTCTTCAGTCTAGTTGCTGAGGACGTTGCTTCACTGGCCCATGTTGGTATCGTCATTGCGCTCTTCCCGGATGAGGCAGATGGGTCGCGGCCTCTGGATGGTCACTCACCACGGCTATTTGGCAGCTCACGCTGGCTGCCAGCTGCTCACGCTGGCTGCCGGCCACTCACTGTAGCCTATGGCAGCCCACTGCAGCAGGGGCTGCAGCCTACACCGTCGCCGGGGCTCGCAAAACCCAGATCCAAGTGGCGCTGTTGTTAGCTGTAGAGGGCAGTGTCACTGGCCCTCATATGTGGGATCCGAACCAGGGCTGCTGGCATCCCAAAACCAGCTCTTAACCAATGCGCCACTCGGCCGGCCCCCTTCTTATTTCTTTTAATGTTCCTTGCTTACACATAAAATTTTTTAAATTAAATTTATTGGGGTGACATTGGTTCATAAAATTATATAGGCTACAAGTGTATATTTCTATAATACATCACCTATATATTGCATTGTGTGTTCAACACTCAGATGGAGAACATTTTCTACTGCAAATAATCTTGGTTAGCAATCAGTATCTTGCAGGAGGCAAGAGAAAAGGAAACCCTAAAAACAACTTTCTCTTTAGAAAACAGTATTCTACTGCTCTTTGTAAAAGATAGCATATCTAAAAATAATGTCTGGAAACAAATTTCTCAAAATAAACTTACTCTGCTAATAAAAATGATGTCTCCACTTTTTATTAAAATACATTTGTTTTTAAGACTACAGTACAAGATGCCATAAAATAAGCAATTTGATATTAGGGAAGTTATAACATTCCCAGATCAGCGTTCCATGAATCAATGAATCAATACTCTTGATTCAGGGTTCCAGATTCCAGTACTCTTAAGGCTTGCATTTAACAATTGTATGTGGCAAGTTCTTTAAATCCTCATCAAAACCTGTTTCCTTCATTTTCATTAAGTAACCATTATATTGAACCTATTTGCCATGTGAAATAATGAGTTTGAGGTACATTATCAAAAGATGTCAACTTCAAATGTAAATAGCCAAATTTTCATTTTTACTCTACCAGGGAAGTTTCAAAATGCTGAAAAATTGCAAACCGCTACCCATCTTCTAAAAAAAGAAATGAAATAATCAGGTCACAATAGATAGCTCCTTTCTTGGAGGAAAAGAAAAAAGATGAAAAATACAACCAAAATGTTTATTGTCACTGATATTCTTCAGGCCTGAATTCCAGGTACAGTCCTCATGCAGGTTACTATGACAACTTAAATTAGAGAAAATGTCCCCTTTCTACCAAGTTGTTTTCTCCACAAGATCATTTCAAGCCTCCTAAAATCTGTGTGCATGAATTACCTGTAACAACAGTAAACATCTCTTTACCAGTTTTATGCAGAAATGACCCCATCTAAACCTTGAAAACCCAAGAGTAAGCATATAAAAAATAAAATCCCTTAAGTCTCCATGGGACAGAAACCTGACCTGAACGAATGAACACACACACACACTCACACACACACATACACACACCCCCTTAAAATATAAAATGTTGAGTATTTTGAAACTACTCCCCATCACCAGAGGCACAGTATATTGCCACCATATGCTTGATCACAGAAACTATAGGCAATTAACTGCAAGGCAGTTTGAAAGAAGAGTATAGAGCTAAATCCTGTTATTATTAACTTCCCCTCACACTAATGCTTTCTACAGGAAGGTACCAGAATACAGGGGTGGGGGGAGATTGCAGTCTATTTCAAAAAGAAAGAGATGCAAATAAATAATCTGTAAAATCTTATTTTGTTTTACCTAGTCTGTCTTCTTTTGGAGAAAATATGGAACTTAAAGTTTGCTCTCACACTTGCAAACTTTAAACGTTAACAAAGATGCCTTGTGATAAAGTGTGAATTATTCTTTGTCATCATTCTCTAAAAGAATAATGGCTTGAGGAAAATTGTATCATTATGGAGAAAACATGATTTAATAGAGATAATCTGATTGTAAGGCATTAAAAACTTAAAGTAGCCCCATGAAAAAAAACTTAAGGTAATTTTACAGTATAGCAACACTGAGAATTTAAAGCTGGCTTTGATGCTCATCAAAGTTAACATGACTAAAATTACATGCTTCTTTTGGAAAGGCTTAGCGAACTCAAATACCTTCTTCCTATGAGTAAACCAAGTTACTTCAGTAGTCAGCATAGGCAAGAGTGTTTTATAAATTTCATATATAGCTATATCCAGGAGCCCTTCACTTATGTAAAACAAAACTTCATTAAAAAATGGGAACAAAGCAGTATGCTGTAGGAGTCTCTTTGCACTTAAAGTCAAGAATCAAAGGCATTTAATTTTTTGCATATTGAGCATTTGAGAAAAAACAGCAAAAAATGAAAACTCTTCAGCAGCCAACTCCAAGCAACTCATACAATTCCTGCCTGTATTGGTGAGTAACTACTAGTTTTCCAAGAGAAATAAAATAACTGAATTGCTCAAACCCAAATGTACACAATCCCTCAACATTAAATTTGAATTACAGTTCCTTTTTGGTATAACTTACACATAAACCCTGCTAAACAGAATATAATTCATGTATAAAAAAAAGATGTACAGAATAGCTTCATCAGTAATGGAAGCTAAAACTACAATTTAAGTGACTATCTAATCATGGAGAGAACTTCAGCAGTTGAGCTACACAATAGGTTTTTTCCTTTCTTAAGCTTTTCTTCTTTCGACTGTATTACAACTATACGGGGCATTACAAATAGCAGCACGCAACGAGAATTTTTCAGCTCTCACGTGGATATAACAAAATTGCCTTATTACAATCAGACTATCATTTACTCTCAACACTGGTGGCCTTCTAGTCCTAGTTTTGCTAATCCACAAGCAGTGTAGCAAAGTCCACAGGAGAACTGAACCAGTGAGAAGATGGGTTTGTGCTTTTGGGAATCCACTCCTTCCACATAGTCTAGTAATGACTAGAAAGCTCTACGGTTATACTTTTTTATTTCAAGGGGAAATTAATTTATGTGAGACCTTCGAAATCCATCATCTAGCCAAAAATGCAAGCATATAACTTTTGCAAGTGAGGAACTAAAGAATTGATGAGACAGCACACTGGTTGGTGCCCTTAAAGAGTTTGTTCACCTGTAAAATGTGAACAGTTTATTCAAAAGTGATTTACTTACTACAAACAAGGTCAAATTATTTTCCCTCCTGGGACCAATAAGTCACTTTACTGTTCAAGAGACAAGAGACGATACACATCAAGCATACAAAAAGCAAGTGGAAAATAGTTTAGTTGTACATTCTTACCTCAAGGGATCTTTGTGCCTTCCCCACTTACTTAACGGAGTCAATTACTGACACTACTAAAGAGATGGAAGCTCAAACTATAAGATATGTTTCAGGCTTATCAAAACCTTCTAGCCTCTCACTGTTAGAAATACACAGGTCTGTGCTTTAAAAGAGGCTGCCCGTTTAAAGCATTAGTAGAACAGTGCTCAGGGAGCACAAGAGGGTTGATACACCAATTTGTAAAATTTTTGCTTCAGACTCCAAATTAGAAGCCCAAAGCATGCCTCATGAAGCTAGTAGTGTCAACCCAAACTGGAACCTAGGATTTACATTACAGTGGCAAAAGATACCACCACTAACCACACTTAGACTTACCTAAATAAAGGGCTTACAAACGATGAATCTTATGAGTTCACCAGTGAAAACAATCTCTCAGTCTCCCAAACTTTGAAAAGTTTTTTTTTAAAGTCACTGCAAGCAATATTCTTCTAAGAGGAATGAATGAATGAATGAATGAATGAATGAATGAATATTCTGTCATAAGAAGTACAAATTCACAGACTCACCTTGCCGTGCTGGCGTCCCCAGGCGGGAGGAGTGTGAGGTAGGCTTGAGGGAGGGTAGAAAGCACCAGGCAGGTATTCCAGGAGGAGATACACAGGCACCTGAAAAGGTACACAGTGTTCTTAACAGGCCTGGCTAATTTTTATCTTAAAAATGCTAAATCACCCCCATTTTAACTTATAATCATTAAAGAGCAAAACACACACGCTTTCAGCTTCAAATAGTTTTCCCAAGAACTTTTCCTCCCCTTTCCAACCCTCCCCTTGAGTTGAATTGCAGAACTTGTGGGGTGGGTTTGTTTTGTTTGGTTTCAATTCATATTTTTGTGCCTTTGAAAAAGGAATTTCAGTTGTTTCTTTAAAAAGGTCATTTGATGGGCCCATGGTGTTCTAGGAAAGGCTTTGTGCCTTCTGACCAAAGCTCCCTGCAACCCCACAATCATTTCTTGAAAGCAGTTCAGCAGTTAGACATTTGGAAAATTGCCTGAAGCCAGGGCCTAAAAATGAAGTTGAAGGAGGGAGCTCAGGTTTTCAGTCCTAAAAAATAAAAACAAAAACATGCCGCGCTTTTCCTTGGTGAGTACAAATTACAACCACTGGCTAACCTCAGAAAGAGGGTAACTTGGCACCAGTTCTTTGGATCATTCTATTGCCTAATGCTGTGAGAATGTGAAACTCTGCCATGACAGGAGTTATAAAGAAAGTCTAAGAAAGAAATCTTGGCTACAAGACTCGAATTGACGCAATTCTTATGTCTGTTGCATTCAGACTATGCCCTTAACAGATGTTTCTGCATTTATTTATAGGAAGGTTTACTTTAGTAACAAGACCATCTTCCGTTAACCATTTTTTTAATATACTAAGAAAATGAACTATTTTTATTATGTAGAGAACATGCCACCAACAAAGTTACCACCAAATTCTTAGTTATGAAATATGAAACATCAAATTAGAAAGAATGGAAGGAGAAAGAGCTGGTGGAACCCAAATATGATGCAAGCTATCTGAAAAATACATAAACTTCAAACACAACCGGGGGAGGAGAAGTCAGTCCAGGCTCCCCGTCCATAGCTGGGTTCTCCCTGCTCAGCAACTGCACCCCTGAATGGGACATTGTCTCCCAATCTGGTTATTAGACTACTTCATGTAACTTAATAGTTGTTATAAAAATGCCATTCGTTTCCAGATTGTTTTTTACATAGTGTTATAGCTACATTGCAAAGGTTCATTAGTGCATGCTTCCAAGTTTTAAAAGAAAAAGAAAGTAACAGTCACTTTTTTTTTTCTAATGAAAACGAATAAGCTTTAAGCCAACTAGATATCACAGAATTCCTGTTTCGTCCTCTTACAACAGATGGGTTAGAGCCTTCAACCACTTATCTCCTAAAGAAGCTAGAAGAAATACACACATTTGAGGCTGATGTGCATTGAGAAAAGGGCCTGACCATGAAGCATGATATCATCAAAAAAGCACTGAAGGGGCAACCCTGCCGGGAGAGGGGACTGACTGGGTGGCACAAGAGAAGAAGCTACACAGACTGACCACCCTAATTCCCACCCTTTGACCCAGAAGCTACCTGGAGTCCAGCCTGGTAGGCAAAGGGATTCTTATTTATTTAAATCAAAATCTCTTCTCCTGCCCATCATTTCTCCTTTAAAAATTCATCTCTCTTTTAAATTTTATTTTCACGAAAATCTTTTGGAAGTGGGAAGTGGGCAGTTGAGAAAAGTGTCTCTAAAATTGACATAATCATGATCTTTGTCCATACAATCAAGTTATTATTGCCAGAGCCAAACACTAAAGGCCAAGATTATGATGCTTATTCCCTCATATATAATTCAAAACGATACTAACTTACACACGAGTATATGCTGACATGAAAATCTCTCCTTTTTTGATTTTTATAATTGGAAAATTCCGGATGAGTCAAGGCTCTTTGGGATGGGATGAGTGTCCCAGTCCTGCTGGTGTCCTGGGAGTGTGCCTGAGATGCCTGTGGGAAATGCCGAACCTGACAGGAAATGAGTGGCTAGGCTGTTGTCCACCTACCTTCACCTCTCTAGTCCTTGTGAGGAGTCAACTGTCTCCCATGGCTGGCCCCACTAACTTTCTGTGTTAACCAAACTCCAGCTCACCCTCCAAAAGATACCGCACATGTCTCACCTCTTCCAGGAACCTTCCCTCATCCAAACTGATCAGTTTCAGATATTTCCAAGGGGCTGCCTAACAATACTCACTGCCCCTGCTTCCTAAATCCTCACAACCCTAGGAGGTAGGTAAGCTGTGAAAATGGAATAATTGGAAAAGAAAAGAAAAAAAATAAAAGGTTAAATAACTGGTCCAAGGACCTAGAGCTATTAATATTAAATAGGAGGGCCAGTAATTGAACTCAGGCAAATGGGACTTCAGAGACCATGATCTTAAACAACAGACCTCACCATTTCCAATGTACCTATATTGTGGATATTTAGCATAAATCATACTGAAATGTTTGCCTTGGTTTGAGGTCAGAGGCATTTTGCACTGATACTTGCATTTATAGTGCCTGGCACATAAGAGGTGCTCAATAAATGTCCATGGAGGGCATGATGAGTTCAGAGGGTTTTACAGAATGGCAGTGGTTGTTCAGAGGTGCTAAGCTTATCATCAGTGAAAGCCCAGATATAATTCTCCTATGATCATGTCTGAAAAACAGATATTTATTATATAAGTAAATGAAATGGACCAATAATCATCATATACCAACATGTGCAATTTGGGATAAAAGGGATAAAAATTAGAAATCTCTATACTCAAATAATTATGTTATTTTTGATAAAATTAAAAGTAAGATTATCTGAACATTCACTGGACACTTTGAAACATGTGCTGATGATTAATCATTCTCCTATTTTGGTAGCCAGCTTCCAAGACAGCCTCCAAAGAGTTCTGCCTCCTGCTCTTCATACCCTTGTGTATTCTCCTCCCACAGTGAGCAGAGTTAACTTGTAGAGTCAGTAGGGTATCATGGAAATGACATGTGGACTTTCAGGCTAGGTCATAAAAGACAATGCAGCTTCTATCTTGCGCTCTTTGATTCCTTACTCATGTTACAGGGATGTTCAAGCAGCCCCATGAAGAGGTTCACGTGGTGAGGAACTGAGGCCTCCAGCCAACAGCCAGTTCAAATCTGCCAGCATGTATGTGAGTGAACCACCCTGGAAACAGGTCTTCCGGCTGCAGTCAAGCCTTCATACAGGCTACTTACAACATGGAATAACACCTCAACCTTGTTACAGATCTCGAGCCACAGCCACCCACCTCGGACATTCCTGGACTCCAGATCCAAAGAAACTAGGTGAGATAAAAAATGTTTATTGTTTTAAGTCCCTAGGTTCCAGGCAACTTGTTATGCAGCAATAGATAACTAATGTATATACTGTCACCTACACAGTCTTTATTCAGTTTATAAGAATGCAAATAGAAGTTATTGATGCAAATGAACACAGTATCAGGTTATTACAATTCCTATACTGAACACAAGCAAAACAGAATGAAAAGAACTCATGAGCAAAACAAATTCCAGTTTCCAAGAGGTGGTGCCTTTTTCCTCTTTTTGTCACAAATGAAGAATGCAGGCCCTTCATTTGCTCGTAGCTGTCTCTTCTGACTACTGATTTGGTATATTCCGTTCCTCCAAACGAGGCCTACCAGGATGGATAGGCAATGGACAACAGTGGCCTTTTTATTACTGTCGAAATCAAAAAGGAGCTTATTGTTCTGGTTGTCCACGTCTCATGGGTCATGTAAGAAAAAGTCTGAAGGTTTTGGAGGAAGCCAGCTACTTTCTATGACACTGAGATGTACAAAAGTTAAAGAAGCATGTTTCTTTTTACTGAAACGAGAAAAATCCATATAAATATTTAACTATATTCAACTATAAGTAAATATTCAATTGTAAATAAAATGCGATAGCAAATTTTCATAAGTGATCTCTTTGTATCCACAAAAATAAATTAAACCCAAGTATTATGCAAATTTGAAATTCTCCTAAATTTTTAGTTTTTTTTTAATAAGGGAAAGGGGAGGAACATTTAAGGTATTTTTTGTTTTTATTTTGAAGACATCAAAACTCACAGACATCCTACATCTCTGAATAGTAACAGAGTTCTGCTAAAAGCAATATTCAGTGCTAGTAAGAAAGGTATCTTACGTTTTACATATTCCATATGAAATGTTAAAACAATAAAATGATTATAGAAAGAACAGGTAGACTTTTTGTGGAAATAAATCCATTATGGTGCTATCAGCTATATTTGTTTGCAAAGCAGAGGACAATGGTAATAAAAATAATTATTCATATAATCAAGATTTACCAAGCCCTTATTATATTTAAAATATAGTAAGGATTACGAAGGTGGATAAGATGGGTTTCCTCCCACTAACTATGCAATATTTATGAGACATAACTAATATCTAGTAATAATAATAATACCGAATAAATGTTTGGGGAGCACCAAAGAGACTTGAAAAGAGCTATAGCAGAGTTCACATTCTGGTAGGTGGGTATTCAGGAACCTTCATGGAATAACTCGTTATACTTGCATGTAGCTTTAAATTTGTTGAGACCTTTCATATTAATATGTTACAAGTCCCAGAATACAGATGGCAAAGTTGAGGCTCAGAAAGATTAGGTGACTTGATTTGAACCCAGCTCCTGCCTTTTAAAGAAGTAATAGTGAACAGTATAAATAAGTGCCAGGCAACACTCTGCGCAATTCAGACACGTTCACAACCCTGTGAAGGCAAATCCTATAATCCCCATTTTGCACATGAGGAAGCTAAGCTTTCAGAAACACCTAGTACCTTTCTAGTTTCATACACCTCAGGTGCTTGCTTTTCTCTAACTGACTCCCATTCCAGGTTAGTTCCTACAACCCAGCTGCTCCTAACCATGTTCACACTCTTCCCTGAACCTTTTCCTTCTGCAAAAAAGACCTGAAGAATAGAAATGGAGGTAGGTTCCTTCTGCAAAGGAAACATCATAAGGCTGTCTACCATCGCTCAAAAGTACAAGGCGTAGTTGGAGGCACAGTGAGTTTGCAGAAGAATTTAGGCAGGATAGGTACACTTCTGAAAGAGCTGCTAAGACCAGGAAAAATTCAAGTAAGTTAACTGGTTTTTAATTTCAATGAAGTAAACTACAAGTGTAATAAAACCGATGAGGTTGTGAAGAGTCCTTCAGCAAATAAAATTTCTCTAAACATACTAAGGGAAGGTATCCACAGTGTTTTGTGTTTTTGTTAGATTCACTTTCCTACTTCACCATGGAACCGTCTCATTTCTTGTTTGTAGTCCCAGCACCTAGCACCAAATCTGGCACACTCAGTAAACGAGGATGAGAGGAAGACCAGGAGGGCAAGGTCTAGATAAAGCAGGAATTTGACATGCTATTTCCTGAGGTGGCAGTGCAGGCAACTAGCTGATGCAAATTTCTCTTTTTCTTTTCCCCATACAAGGAAGGACTCATTGGGGTGCGGGTGGGGAGGAGAAGGATGATTCTTTAAACGAAAGAAAAAAAAAAAATTAAAAAACAAACAAACTTGTGACTTGCAGAGAACTAACTTTAAAAAGACCCTACCATAAAGAAGAGTAAGTTCAAATGTAAGGACAGGGTTAAGTTTTAAAATACACTAATTTAAGTGACAATGGTTTTCATTCTCTGTTTAAAATAAGAATTGATTGAAAGCTTAGCATACATTTGAAAACTGCAAAAAATGTAAGCAAAGAATATTTTACTACTGAAGCTGAAAATTACGATAGTATGTTGGCACATTAAAGTATGCTTTAAACAATTATCTAATTTTCTAAATCGAGCTTTCATAATACTTATATAAGTTAATCTTCAATACATATCCTCATTTCAGTTCAAAGAAAAGCATAAGCAATAAAGCTACCTTACGTTACAGGAAAGAGTGTCATTATGTTGAAACACTGCTTAAGCCAGGCAGGCACTCATGCAGATGGTACTTTACATACTTCTGAAACATTAGCATTTCCTGCCTTAGTGCCTTAAGGAAGGGAAGTCCTTAGATGGTTTCTGGAATTCCACACAGCCTCCCTCAGTTTTTGGTTTAGGTTGGTGTACTCTTTCTCCTTGCCGAGAGCATATGATATCAATGGTGAGGCTGCGCTAATAATGTTCAATTTAGCTCCAAACTAATCAAAGGAAAGCTAAGAGGCAAGACCGCATAGTTCCCATGATGTTTCTCAGATTTCGGTCAGTTCATACCAGTTCACGGACTAGCAATGCTCTAAGAGTCAAGCGTCCACTCCTGACCCCCCAGGTGCAGGAAAACGGGCATAAACAACACACAAAGGGCAGCGTATACGGGGTGGGGGCAAGCAGGATAAGGAAGGGAAAATGATCAAAGCAAACCAAAGCTGCAGAAGAGGGGAGGGGAAGCAGACAGTAACAAGGGCTGTGTAACGAGAGTAAGGGCTGTGAGAAGCCCATGACCATCAGAAGCGTGGGAAACACCGAAGAAGCCAATGGCTGTCTAATCCCTGCACAATTTAGATAGAAACCGGGTGAGGAGGACAGGCCAGCAGAGGTGTTCAAAGCTGCCCTGGTGTGACTCGGACACTGGCAGCAGCCTGCACATCACAGGCCCCAAACGGCACATGGAACCCACGGGCCTTGATGGTCCAGACGACCCAAGAAACGTGAGATCATTCACACTGTATGAAATCAAGGCTCCAGAGAGAAAACTGGCCTTGTCCTCTACACATTCTGGAGGTAGCACAGACAACGGCCAACACCCTCATCCCGCCCGTGCTGTGATGTGCATTTGGAAGTCATAACCTCCTTGGGCCTCAGTTTCTCCTCTGCAGAGCTAGCTTTGGGGATAAGTGCATCTGATGGGTCTTCCAATAACTGGCATTGGCAGCATCCCTACAGCCCTGGGAGACACAGGATTCTGGAGGAGGGTGGCCTGATGAAGGAAACTGATCAAGGCCACTCCCACCTCCTGCGTTGGGGTGAGCTCAGCTTGGGATGCTGGGGAAACCAGACTGGACATCACCATCTCACCCGTTCAAGACTGAAGGCAGAGACCCGGAGAATCGCTTGGTACAAGCCAAAGCTGGAACAAACTTGTCTGAACACTTCAGTTACTAGCGCTTTCTATGTGCAAAGTCACTGGTCTAAGGACTCTATGCATATTAATCCATTTATTTCTCATGCTGTTCCCATGAAATGGGGATTTCCCTCAATTTCTAATGAGTCAAGAGACACAGAGTGGTTAACTAACCTAGGAGCCAGGTCACCCAGCAGGTAAATGGCCGACTCTGTCCATGAACCCAGCCCTGTCTACGGCCGTGTGTGCTCCTACCCGCCCACCCTGCCAGATGCCTCCAGCCAGGATCGCAGCGCGCTCTCCCGGCAGGAAGGCCTTCTCGCCCTGAAGTACTAAGTTCAGCTACTGCTCCCCACATTCCACATCTGTAAGATGGGGCTAAGACCACTTCCTTCCCAATAGAGAAGAATATTTCTTATAAAAAGATGCTCTATATCATATGTCATCAGGGAAATGCAAATTAAAACAAGGAGATACTACACACCTATTGGAAGGGCCAAAATCCAAGACACTGACAACACCGAATGCAGATGAGACTGGAGCGACAGGAACACTCCTTCCCTGCTGGTGGGGCATCGAAATGAAGACAGGCTGGCAGTTTCTTACAACACTACATACTCT
The DNA here is from genome assembly GCA_033961575.1 of Aselliscus stoliczkanus. NCBI lineage: Eukaryota > Metazoa > Chordata > Mammalia > Chiroptera > Hipposideridae > Aselliscus > Aselliscus stoliczkanus. The sequence continues at coordinate 169,644,999 of CM066727.1, forward strand.
TTCCATAGGATCCAGCAATCGCCCTCTTTGGTACTTACCCAAAGTCTAGTGTAGATCCATGAAATGGGGATTGCTATGCCTCCTTCACATACCACAGATTCAATGTAATGCAGACATAAGTAGGTTCAAGTTAACAAGGAGAATGGCTTTGAAAACTGTGATACAGAAATAATCAATCATGCTTTAAATGGTGCTGACAAGTAAAACCCCCGACAGCAACAGGAAGGATCCTGCGGGAAAGCTGAGCCACTCGAAGGTGAAGGCTGGTTTAGGCTTTGCTTGGGATTAATTTTACAGCAAGGTCATTCAGCAGACCTGCCTCATTCCAGCTCTATGAGAAAGGGACCAGCGACTAAAAACACTAACCTTACACAGGGCGACTATGTATGTACTTTATCATCCAGGATGAAAGGTCTTATTATGAAGCCAGAACAACAGGACTGATCCATTAAACCAGGACCAATGTCACCCTAACAATAAACCTCTTTCCTCTTTTATTAAAGAAACTACCTCAGCATCTCCTTATACTGCCCATAAAAGTACCTATCCATTGTCTATTTTCTACTGGACAAAACCTAAATTTATAGAATATGCTAATAATGTTCTTCGACATTCCCCCCCTCCAATATTATATTTAATATACTGTTTGTTAAAGAAGACAGTTTGACGTCCTTCATTCTTTTTTTTTTTTTTTTTTAAAGATTTTATTGGGGAATTGGGGGAGGGGTACAGTGTTGGGGAATTGGGGAAGGGGAACAGACATGTTGTTGTTCTTCAGTCTTCATTGTGGAGGGCGCCAGTCGCCGTCTGGCTTCCTGTTGGCAGCTCGTGGCCTCTAAGCTCAAGGTGCTGTGTTCAATCTTAGTTGAAGGTGGGCATAGCTACCATCATATGCGGGAGTCAAACCAGCAGCCTTGTTGTTAAAGAGTGCACGCTCTATACTCTGAGCCATCCGGGCAGCGGCTCAGCTCAAGGTGCCGAGTTCAGTCTTAGTTGGGGGTGGATGTAGCTATCCCCACCCTACTCCCACTGGCTAACAGGAAGACACTGATAGAATTTAAAGCACAAATCCACCCATTAGTGTTTTGTTTGGCCAACATGATGTTTTTGATGTTTTTAAAAGGATGGAAATCACCCCCCAAATCCAGATATTTGGCTTCTCTGAAAAAACCTGAAGATTTGCCAAACACTGGTCCACCCACATTTCCTCAGGGCAGTAATCAGCTGGAGCCGCCCCCTTTGGGTAATTCGAGTACTCTAATTTGCCACAGTCCTAACCAGTCATCCTTTACACACACCCAACCCACTTCACCCCTTAATGCCATCTGCCTGATTGCTCTAATGGGTTTGCAAACACTGCCATAAAGCATTTGTAAATAAACACACACGCCCTATACACACAGAAGGCAAATCAGATCCACGACAAGGGTGTTGTGCACTCAGGGCCTTCAGGGGATCTAGAAGGGCAGCCTCCAGTGCCACTCCAGGCCCCTTGGTCTGTTGGCTCATTGGTCTGTTTCAGCTCCCATTCCTTTGCTCATCTGCACACTCACCCTCCTCCCTGCTTTTTCTCCCCTTGTTGGTCTCATACTCTCAGAGCAGCTTTTCCCACTGGGTGGTTAGTTAACATTCTATAGGTTTTTAAAAATTTCTTCAAACCTATTTTCTCATTCATAAAATGAGTAAATTTACCTTGCAGAGTTGTGACGATTAAACGAAAATGTGGGTAAAGGGCCTCGCACGGTCCTGCACATATGATGCCTACTTAATTACTTAGGTCAACAAACCCCCAAATAAAACCAATAGTCAGCCAAGGCAATAAAAACAAACCAAAAAAACCACCACCAACAAACTTTGTTTATGGAATTTATTTTGAGTTTTAAAAAAAGTTATAATTTGCTTGTTTTTAAAGAACAGGTAACAACATTACATAGACAATAAATAATAAAGTCAGCTATATAACCACTTCATGGGGAGAGGGTCTCTGGAGCATAGAGGGAAAGCCATTCAGAAGGGGCCTGCAAGACTTCCAGAACTCTCATTTCCCTGCTTTCATTTAGGCAACAATTTCATTTCTTATAAGGTGCCTTTAATGAAGGCACAGAAATTACCATGGAAGGCTCTTTCCCACCCTATACAGGAGGCTGAACAGTGTACATAAGAACATCCAAACCTGTCCTGTAGAGAATTTTTATGAGTTTATTTCAGCCCAAACTGTCAATACCGAGAAGCAAGGTTTTAATGCTCTGCACAAGGACAGTTTGCAGCTCGTTTGACACGTTTGACATTAGGAGGGAAGTCCGGGAAGATTACAGAAGGTGGGGGGAAGCCAGGTGGGGACTGGATTGCAGGATAGTTAAGACTGTGCTCTCTGGAGGGTGGCTACGCCTTCAAGGGGTATTAGTTCTGGCATTTCAAAGGTGTGTTAACCTAGATGCACAGAACAATGGGCAGGGCTGGCTTAAAACCTCTCACTAAAAAGTTACAGGCTGGGGTGTGACTTCCCACCATGACCTGCCAGTTAGGAATTTATGATTTATTACAGCACCCCTTCTTCATACATAAGAGTCACTGCACTTACTTTTAAAAATAATTTTCAAAACCAAAAATACTGTCCCGGTTTGGGTGTGTGTGTGTGTGTGTGTGTGTGTGTGTGTGTGTTTCTTAAAATAGAATGCATGAAGGAAGTCTTTGGTTTCCCTTCTCTAACAAGAATGCTGCATATAATTACATTATTAATATTACAGCATAATGACCCACCTAACCAAAACAAATAGCAAAATGTTCACATCTACAGGTGAAATAGGAGACTTAAAGACACGGTATATTTGCTTAAATTGGTTTTTAACCATGGGGGAAAGGTATTTAGAAAATGTGGTGAAAGCTGAAAGAAGTAGGCTTAAGGGTGAAATCCAGCCTTCAATTTTTAAGCCATCACTGAATTTTGCTGCTGTGCACCTCAGTGTAAGGTCACCTTCTCCAAGAGACCTTTCCTGATTCTTTCCTCATACCTCCAACAATGAAAAACCGGCTACTGCCTTCCTGTGTCCTGACTCTACCTGCCACAAACTTCCACCCCAGACAGGAAAACACGGCATGCCTTGCTGATCCATCCCCTCTGCTGGCTGTGTAACAATCCCTCACTGGTGGGTCGTCTCCTCGTCCCATCACCCACATAGTACAAAGATCACAGAAGCACCCAACTTCTCCCCTCTGCAGCGGAGCTTTGGCAGAGAGCAGTAGTTCAAATCAGTAGTGAGGGGCCCCTGGGTTAGAATCCTAGCTCTGCCCCACTCTTCCTCCCCGTGTGAGTTTGGGCAAGTTATTCTGTGCCTTGGTTTATGCAGAGGTAAAATTGGGGGTTAAAAAGGTATAGACTCTATCAGGTTATTATGAGATTTAAATGAGGTAATACACGTAAAGTGTTTAGGACTTGGCACATGATAAGCATTCAGATATGATTATAAATAAAATAACCATTATTATTTAAAAATCAGCCTACATTTGCTCACACTCAATTCAACCCTTACCTCGTTCTTCTTGAAAAGATCATCAATGATCTCCTGATGGCCTTGACTTCCATCTCCAGCTTCAATCCTGCTGTCCATCTCTATGTTCTTGAGGCTTTTCCCCTTTGCTTTCAGTGAGGTCATTGCTCTCCTTTTTTCTCTCTGGCTGTCTTGACTGTTTTCTTACTCTTCCTGCTTAAAGGACAAGCTTTTCTATTAATTGGTCTTCAGCCACTACCACGTGTATCAACTACCACCACATGGGAAAGCAGAGTGAAAAATTCAATCTATTTTTATCTTTGGGGATAGCTACAGATGATAGCTACATATAGGTTAAAACTGAGTTAAAATTTTGAAGAAAAAAGATATATACGCATGTCACTGCCTCACATTTATATCATAGGTAATATATTCCAACCTATCCAAAAAATCATCTATTGGGTTGTTGGAAAAGTCATGATGTATTTTCTCTATGTTTTTCAAAGGTCATTTATTTATATAAAGAACAAAGATCAGGGCCGGCCGAGTGGAGCATTGGTTAAATGCTGGCTTGGTACGCCAGCGGCCCCAGTTTGGGTCCCACATATGAGGGCCAGTGACACTGCCCTCAAAAAAAAAAAAAAAAAGAAAAAAAGAACAAAGATCAATCAATGATACATTGCCCGTTTTGTTCAATAACCTTTTGCCATCTTTCAGTGAGCTTCATAATTACTTGTTCATAGAAGGACCTGTCTTTATTTGTGAAAAACTGAACAAAGTGCTGATTTACAGCCTCATCTGAATTGAACGTTATACCAGGCAAGGAGTTTTGAAGAGGGTGAAACAAGTGGAAGCCTGATAGTGCAAGGCCAGGCGAGTGTGGTGGGTGTGGCAACACATCACATCCAAGTTCCAATCATTTTTGACAGATGATCAAACTTGTGTGTGGTCTCGCGTTGTCACGATGGAACACAACTCCTTTACAATTAACAAGCTCTGGACGTTTCTGGAAGATGGATTCCTTCAAACTGTCCAATTGCCGACAGTACACACTCGAATTGATTGTTTGGTTCCTTGGTAGGAGCTCGAAAAACATGATACCTTTAAAATCCCACCACACTGAGAGCATAACCTTTCTCTGATGAATGTCTGCTTTCGATGTCATTTGAGGCGAATCATCACGTCGGGACCAAGACCGTTTGTGCACCACATTGTTGTAAACAATCCACTTCTCATCACCAGTTATCAGTTGCTTCAAAAAAAAGGGTCATTTTCCTTAACGTTTAATGAGCAGATTGCAGATATTTATATGCGCCATCAAATGAACTTCTTTGAGTTCATGTGGAACCCAAATATCGAGTTTGCTTACGTATCCCAGCTTCTTCAGGTGGTCGTGAACACTTGAATGATGGATGTTCAATGTTTCTGCAGTCTCTCGTGTCATGTAACGTGGGTTTGACTCGATCAATGCCTTTCTTTTGTCATCGTCAACCTTGGTGGGCCTCCCTATCTGAGGAGTGTCATTGAGATCAAAATCACCAGCATGGAATTTCGTGGACCATCGTTGGCACTGATGTTCTTGTAGAGCATTGTCACCGTAAACTTTACGCAACTTTTCACAAGTTTGACGCACATACTTCCCTTTATGGAAGTAAAACAGTAAAATATGGCCAAAATGCACAGTTTGGTCTTCCATGTTCAACTTGTTCTAAAATCTCCAAAGCTCAACCAAATGCTCAATTTTGTTTTAGAATGAAGCTAGAACTGTCAGTTGTCAAATGACATAGCAATAACATAGATGCGAATGACTCTAGTACTTCCAAAAATGAACTTGTGCCATGTGTCACAAACATGTGTCATGACTTTTCCGACAATCCAATATACTAAGTTTAAGTACCAAACTGCATCTACATGCCTGAATGTGTAAGCATTTGCACATAGCCTTCACCAGGCTGTAGCTTGTTTGAAGTGTTTGTATGTATGTGTATGTGGGTGTCAAAACAGCCTTCCCTCAACAATAGACATCTGTAGCCCTTGTTTCTTCTTAGAAAACTACACCTGAGATTCACTTGGTCTTTGGGCTGCATGAAGTTGATAAATATGCAAATAGGCAGTAAACAGATACTACACACACACGCTCTGTGCATGCTGCATTAATATGGACCAAAATAACATCACACAAACCCACTTTACACATTCTGTTAAGACTATTCTATACTATTGTGCCTGTTAACAAGCACATTTCTCTATTTTAGTAAACAGAATACACAAGTAATAATGAAACCTCCCTGTGTATCTCACTGGCCTGGATGTTTCACTATCTGTAATTTACTTTTGGAGTAAACTATTTAGGCATATACAGCCTGTGACATTCTGCGACGCTGTGTAGTTGGTAGCAGGACTGCACTTCCCAGGGTGGAGCTGCTGGGCTCTAATCAGGAAGCCCGCACTTTCAGAAGTGGTTACAACAGACAAGTGCTTTGGGGACACTTCGCTCATTATCTACAGGATGGGTTTTCTTTGGTGCAATCAGTAGCTTGCTAATTATGGTGAATGCTAGAAATAGGATCACTCTGGTGAAATTAAAGGGTTTAAGTATGTGGGCATGCTAAAATATTTCAGTGACACTTGAATGAACAGACTATAAGACCTGGTGAGGCCTGAACCCCTGACGGCAACTGAAAGGCCAAGAATCTTTCCTCTCCCAGCCTGCTGCCTGCTTCAAGTAAATGACCCTCGAAGTGCGCTAGAACACCTAAAAACACAAAGATCGGAGCTTTCATCGAGCTTATAAACCAGGTTGTATCAACACTTTTGAGGTGATACAGGCACACGTCTCTATTTTGGGCTACTGGTTAGGGAATGTTTATCCAAAATTATCTTATGTGCAGCAGTTTGGTCGAAACTTGCTTTCAATGTAAATTGGTAGTGAGGTCATAAGAGGTTGTAAGAGAGCAGGCAGCCCCACTTGCTTCAAGCTTCTTTGGGCAGTACCATTACCTACCTACTCCCCTAAAGGGACACCTAGGAGCTGGGCAAAACCAAATCGACTGGGAAGCATGGTCTGGGGACAATGCACAGTCTATGACTTCACTTTGCACGGAGACCGTGAATAATGCTTAGCGTGCCATTCTCACAGGTTTGCGTGACAACCAAATGAGTTAAACAATGTGAAAATGATCTGAAAACTATAAGGCACCATAATCATGTGCGATATTATCACAGCCTCTTGACTAGGCGTGTGGCCGTGTCCTGCCTCTTCCTGTATGTTAGTGGTATCTTTGTGCCTATTTCTAAGGCCCTCCAGCTGCTGCTTCTAGATGCCCCTCCCACACACAAAACACACACACACACACACATACAGGTTTTATACTTATTACTTATCATTAATATTAGAATTAATACAATTGTAGACCGTACAGATATATCAAATAAGAATGAATAACGACAGGGACGACGGGGTGGGGGGGCCAGCTGAGTGGCTCAGTTGGTTAAGAGCTCGCTCAAGAGTGTGAGCTGAACTCTGAGCAACAGCAGTTCGATGCCCAGCCTGAGCTGAGCTGCCACTGAGCTGCCAACAGGTGGCAGGATGGCTCAGCTAAAAAAAAAAGAAAAAAAGAAAATGAAAAAGAAACTCTCCTAACGATAGGGATGAGGGACCATGGGGGTTCTGTGACCACGCTCAGGTGCTCTTGCGCTCTTGTTAGACAGGTGAGGTTCACCAGTCTGCCCTGCAGATGTATAAAGGCATTATACTCAGGTCCCCGTCATTCAGGAGCGTAAAAGTAACTTGATTTGCCCTTAGAATCGAACAAAACATTTCAGATTGGCTCTATCAGAAGATCAGAAGCTTCTGCATATTCAACTAGAGTACGTTTGTTTTTTAAAAAAAAAAAGAAAGAAAGAAGGGTTCCATCTTCAATTTAGCAATAGGCCTGAAACTCACTGTCTTTAATATAAAGCCATCAAATTACATTCACTCAGTGCCAATAGACAAATACTTACTTTTGTTTATTTTCTCTTCTGTGCCTTTGTTATCAGACTCGGGGAAACGCCTCCATCAGAGACAGAAAGGCAAAAGGAGTTGAGGCCTGATTCTAATGTCAACAGGGAGCCGCTGAGGATTGTGAACCAAGGAGTGTCACAAGTACAGGACCCACACCCTGCCCCTAACTCTGTGAGCTTCCGCTTCTGGTCTTCAGTGGCTGCTCCCAGAAAGGGAATATGGTCCAGTCACCTCCAAGTCTCTCCCACGGTCAACGCCACCACGTCTCAGTAGGAATTCTACAGGGATCTGTGGTCCTTACTTACAAAAACTAGTATTTTGGCCCATAGTATAGCTGTCTCACAACCCAGTTCTTCTTAGTCATGACTTTTAAAAGGCCAACTCTGTTGTTCTTGGAGAGATTAAAGAATGTACAGTTGACCTTGAAACAATGTAGGTTTGAACTGTGCGGGGCCATTTATATACGATTTTTTTTCAAATGACCTATAGAGTTCAAAGCCATGTTGTTCCAAGATCACCTATACTGGTATAGCAAGGTTCTCAATTTTTTCTGTCTTAGAAATATTTTAAGTTGTGCATTTAAGTTGGTAAGTCACATTGCTTAAAAACAACTCATAAAATTAATTCAACCACACACTTAACTTTGTTTGCTTGCTGAATATCTGAAAGATGGAAAGCAATTTTCCTGCTAAATATATGATATCAAGAAGAAAAACTCTAGTGATTTAGGCGGATTATTTCCAGGAAAAAAAAATATCAAAATGATCAGTTGAATAAAAGAGGCTTAAGAAAAGTTAGGCTGTTCCTAAAATAGAGGAAAAATAAATAAGAAGATGGTTATGGACAAATTCCCATATAAGCCAGTTCGTTTCTCTCTGTGTGATGATTACAGATGTAACCCACAATCTCGGCCATTTCAAAATAGATACTTAAGTCACACCCAACAGGGATGAATCCCTGCAAACATCTGCCTGATGCCATAACAGCACGGCTGGCATGCATCTGTTGGTAGTCAGAATCACTCAAGTGGAAGGCCACGGCACATAACGGAAATCTGGACCAATCAGGGTCCTCAAGTCACTGTGTCTCATCTCACCTCGAACACTCACTGCTAAAAGACCGAAAGCTATTCATTTAGACTTTCTGAGCTGGTTTCCCTAACTATAAACTGGCTGTTCTCATTATTTCCAAGAACTGCCAAGGGTCAAATTATATAATGACAAAAAGCGGTTACAAACTAAAAAGTGTGCTGTAAAAATCTAAGCTAAGGAGAACTAACACTGAAGGATTAAGCTATCACAGACAAGGGAAACATCGTAAGATTCCAGACCCAAATCACAACTTTCTTGGTCATCTGTGCAAAACCAGAAGTCCCTGTCACATGGTGCCAGGATTAGGTGCATTTAACTGGGCTTGTTCTGAACACCAGCAGTGGAAGGGAGACTGGAGACAGCAGGGACTGGTGGGAGCAGAAGACAAGAGTGCTTGTTCGTAAAAGCTTCCTGCCTTGGAATGAAGTACAAATTCCTCAGTGCAGCATGTAAGGACCCTGCCACTTGTCCCTAGCCTTTTTCAGGCCCATTGCTCTCTACTCCCAGCAATAGTCACCACACTGAGTGACTCTTTAGACACCGTGCTACTTCCCAATGGTACTCTGCACCCATGTTCATGGGCTCGCCTCCACTATGGTCCGCCCCGTGGTGGCCTCTTTCTAGTTCCCCATCACTTCATCCCACCTGGTACTACTGTCCACCCGTCATATTTCTTTTGGTCCTTTGGTCCTTGATCAGAGTGCACTGTCTCCTAAATAGAGTTCTCTACTTCCCACGGTTGTAAGTAATGTGTCCATCTTCTTTCGTTTAGCTATTATCTTTACTTCCATAACAGACGTTCTGAAAGTCCAAGTTTTGCTTTGTTAACTAGATGGTAAACTTCCTACAAGGCAGTGGCCATTTCTTATCTTTGTAATACCATTCACAACGAGTATAATTTCTTCAACACAACATGTGCGTCATAAATGTATGTGGAGTGAATAGTAACAAGGTGATCTCAATACACTGTACTGGAAGACATTGAACAGTACTCGAAGCCCCGATTAACTGTAAAGCAATCTCAACATTTCCTAATGTAAAATATGAATAAGTAGAAATCTTAATTCAGGACAGAGCCAGAAAAACTGTTTCTCATAAGCACTCCTGATATCAGCAAAAAGCTAAACAAACCTCAGGATGATATGATATCCTTTCGTCTAAGGGCGGAGAATTATTCCTAAACTTGGTTCCTGCCATTCCCCGATCCCACCACGTAGATCCATCTACCTTTGGTGATATCCAGTCTATTTGTAGTTCTCCAACAGGCCCTGTGCTGCCTTACATACTGTGCCTTTGTGCCCCTTGTTCTAACTGTATGGATGTCTTTCCAGAAAATGCCTTTTCATTCTCAAGCCTTAGCTCCAGTGCATTTTCCTCTTAAACCTTCCCCGATTTCCTCAGGCAAACCTAGGAACATCTTTTCAGAAGCACTCACTTCCAACCCCACCCCAGGAAGCCACATCTCCATTTTATCCACTGACACATTCCAAAAATTATTTCTTTAGATAACTGGCCCAGATAAAATGTATCTGGAAGATAAGACTTCAAAAAATTTTTTTTCATATCTAGCCCACAAGCAATCAACAGATACTGTCTGAATAGGCAGATGATGAGTAAAGCAGCCAACCAATCTACTAATTTCCTTTACCTACAAAGAGCTAACCGCTCTGTATGGAGTTCAGGACAGAGTGAGTGCTCGCCCATTACTTATTTGGAAGAGGCAGGTGAGGGTGGCGTGCATCCCCAGCAGTTTTCACCGCCCCTGAGTGTTACTCCCACAGACATGACGCCAGCCATGAACAGCGTTCTCCAGGCTGGCCCAGCAAGCCCTATTCTGTTGAAAGGATCTAAAATTGTTTATAAACTGTTAGTGATTTTAGGACTCTCAGAGCTAGAAAATATAATATTAGTAAAAATGCCCCGCCTGTTTTATAGACTTTTGGGGGCTGCACGGAAATCTTAGTGCTCTTTTTTGGTATAAATATCCTTGGAAAAAGACAGCCTAAGCCCCAGATCATGACAGATTTCCGTAACACTCACATCTGAAATCAGAGGCTTCCTTTAAACAGTGTCGTCTTTGTAGATTAGCCATGGCATTTCTCAGGTGTCAGCTGGGCTCTCCCTCTCCTCTCTGTTTCTACCCCTTCCACTGGTATGATCAGGAAGAATCCGTTTCATATTAGTCCAAATAAAACACAATACACAAGTCTCCTAGAACATGTTTATGCTCCAACCTCAGCTGGCGCCTCAACACTGCTGAGCTCTCCCTCCAGTCACCGGGACCCCCTTTCTCACTGAGCACTTAGGGGCTGCCTGAACCCCAAGTTTCCCTGCTTTGCTCAGACGCCCCACCTCAAAGCCATGTGCTTTTACTTACAAATAACCAAATCACCTCATATCACCCCAAATAACCAAATCACTTACAAATAAAAAAAATTACAAATAAACAAATCACCCACTTCATAAAGAAACGTAATGGCACCTGGACAAAAGTTCCCTCCCTGAGCATCCATCCTCTGTAACTCAGCTTTTTAAATGCAAGATTTCACAACCTGGCCGACCTTCTCACAGATTCACTATCTCAAGCTAACCCTCATGACCAGCTTCTAAGGAAGATACCACCATACCCAGTTGACCCATGAATGAGCCAGCGGAGGATCAAAGGGATTACAGGATGTGTCCACAGTCCCATGATGACTAAGTGACAACACAGATAGAATCTGGTTCTCCTGAACCAGAAGTTCACACTGCACATCTGTTTCAGGGCAGCCCCAACCTACTCTCCTTCACACGTCCCATGGTCTATCCCAACTGGCCAAATGAATTTGCACACACACTTTACAAATAAGCTTGCCTTTGCCTCTTTAAAAAGACAAAAAGTATCTTTTTCTGATTATAGAATACATGCTCATTACAAAAAATTTTTGAAAGCATAAACGATGAAAGAGTAAGATTAAAAGTCATCCATAATAATAAGAATGAACAATGTACAACTATAGACAATTCGGGTGAATCAGACAAAGTTGAGTGTGAAAAATCAGACACAAAAGAATAGATGCTATGTGATTCCATTTATTAAGGAACAAAAAACAGTCCAAACTATGCAATGCCATTAGAAGCCAGGAACACGAGGGGGCCAGTGGGAATGCGGACAATGTTCTGTTGCTTAACCTGGGCACTTGTTGCACAGGTATGGTCAGTGAGTGGAAATTCAGTGAGGTGGATAATACTATGTATACACGTAGATGCACATACACACAAAGACGTATGATATATAATATCCTTGAAGTCACATGCAATGATTGGGTTATGTTTTCTTCCCTTTCGTTATGCCTTTTCCTTTTTTAAAAAATTGTGGTCACACACTGTATATTTAAGTTTATATTCTGATATTTCGCCTAACATAAAAGCATATGCATTTACCCAAATTACTGTAAATTCTTCGAAAATACTTTTAATGGCCGTATAATAGTCCATCTGGTGCCCATGCCATACATAATTTTTTTTTTTTTTAGAGAGCACTGTCACTGGCCCTCATATGTGGGATCTGAACCACCGCGCCACTCGGCTGGCCCGCCATACATAATTTAACTTAACCAGTGCCCTGCTATCAACCATTTAGATGTTTCCAATGTTTATTGGTATAAATACTGCTGTAGTGAATACTTTTACGCTTTAGGTCAGTTAGCCATTGTCTCCTCACACTCTGCTTTATATATTTATAAAATTATATATAGCACATTCTGCCATATCTAATTACTTATATACTTAACGCATCCTCGATGCTCAATAATAAGCTTCCCCAAACCACAGGCCACATCGCCCCTCCCCGTATCCTCCACAGACCCTTATTCCTGAACATGTACTTATTATCTTGGTTTTCGGAAACCAAGCAACTCCATTTCTACCACCCTAGATTTCAGTATCACCTCAGTCGTCCATGTAATGTGAATGTTTTAGTCAGCCATATTCCAAACTCTTTGTTTAGTTGGCACAGCCAAATGCTTAGAAGCAGTTTAGCATAGTTCCCTTTGGGGGTATAAATAAAACCAGCATAGTGAATTCATTCAACCAATAAGAGTGCTATGCCCTGAGGATCCAATGACAAAGAGAAAAGTTCCTGCCATCAAAGAGCTTACAGTTTGTGTACAATTAAATATGAATCCCGCTTTCCACAGTCTAACAGTGAAGCGACATGAAACAAATCTCGACTCCCCCACTCCTGAGCTTTCAAATCACAACCGTACACATGAGAACAAACACAGGCCCCAGAGCCAAACTCTGAAAACTCTGCCTATGAGCGCCTTCATGTTCGTTAGTCTGTGGGTGAATGTGTTTGCTGTACTTAGAATATGTTTTGAAGTTTTTTACAACCATTATTAACTCATCATATCTGAGAATGCAAACGTATGGTACAAGTTTAAAGTGCTAATAAAGAGACACACAATTATGATGGAAACAAAAGGAGAGTTTATAAATATAGTTGAGTGATGAAAAATATTTTTCTTTTATTTATTTATTTTCACATATGGAATGAAGATTTGAAAGAACCCTGAAGGGCAAAGGATAAAGAGGGCTGAGGGGGAAAAAGGCTAATAACTTATACCTAGTATAACTTAGCAGTAATAATCAGCCAGAGCAAAGAGCTCTTCAAAAGTTTTTGCCATTTTGAATGTACAAGATGATGGTCAGCGCCATCTTGGCCCAATGTTAGTTCAGGAGGCCACGAAACTGTTCTAGGACAGAAAGGCTGAGCATAGCCAGGGCGGGGCCCACTGAGGCGCCTGCAGTTCAAGAGGTGAGGAGTGAACTTAGACACCAAGGGCTACTAAGGGGCTCCCTGGGGCTCCAAAGAGACCATGAAGGAGCCACCTGCCTCAGGAGACTTTTAATGTAGACAAAGCTGCTCCACATTAGAAAAAGATGCCCTACAGAACATCCAGCAGCAAGGGCATAACTGGTTATAAACCTTCAAAGAACCAACTTACACTCCTTGAACTGCACCGGGGGACTGCAAGCTTCAAGTCCCCTTCACCACTTTGAACTTGTGAACAAATGAGCTTAAGAAAAATCTCTCAGAAGCTCACCTGTTTGAAGTAGAGAGCTGAAATTACAATGCAAAGGAAGAAGAAGAATATGCATGCATGTGGGATAGAAAGAAGGCAAGGTGGACTCCTGAGGGTGTGCCCTCCTTCAGAAGGGGAGGACCGCCAGGCTGGGTTTCAGCGCGATGTAGTATTTTCATAGGTGAGAGAGAGGTTGAACCATTTTTTTGTGTGACCGTATAGCATGTTTAGATGTTTCAGCATCAAGTCATGAAACAGCTTATTAATTGAGTCTTGGCAGAGCCTGGTGCAGGAGGACAAATGAGGGGAGAGAGCTGGAGGGCAGCCAGGCAGGGAGGCAGGACCGCCACCTAGCCAGCCCATGGAGGAGGACTCCTGCCAGGTTTCAGAGGGTCTGTGTTCTGTAACAGCGCCTGAACTCAACCCTGCAGGCAGTAACAGAGTTGAGATTTTAGCAAGTCAGTGACACAGAGAGATCTGTGTATGGAATAGCTCATCTGGCAACATGTAAAAGATGGGTCTCAGGTGAGGAGACTGGGAAAGTGGCAACAATCCAAATGGGAGATGCTAAATTATAGCGAACAATGGGGAAACAAAAAAGATTTCCTCAGCTGTCCAGGAGGTAAAAATCAGAGGACTAGGTAAACTAGTCAAAGTTTGGTGGCACAGGAAAGGCCAAGATTATGAGTAAGGCGGATGATGGTGCCACAAACACAAGCAGGAAATAAAGGGAGAAGTCGGGGGCCGTGCTGACAATGAGCAACTGCTGCACAGCTCAGTAGAGAGGTCGAGAAGTCTGAGCACAAAGCACTGTTGGGACAGATTTGAAGTCCATGACCATACAGGTTGCAGTAAAAAAACGAAAGTGGGTACAATCACTCGTAATAGGAACTCTTACATTCTTAGGCTATGGATACTTTTGAGAACTTGATGAAAATCCTCCCCCCAGCCCCCCCCCAAATGTTACATAAACAAACAACATTCTGGAAAAAATGCCAGGCAGCTTCTAGGCCCCCACCCCTGCTACCCACATAGGACTGCAGGTTAGGAAATCCTGGGCCAGGGTGGGGAGGGAGGTGGGAAGAAGGTCTAAAGCAGCATTTCTCAACCAGGATGCTACAGCAAACTGCAAGGGACAAGTCTTCACACGAAGGATGCTGAGCACCCCTGGCCAAGCCCCTGCCCACTAAACAGTGGAAATACCCACAACTTAGTCCCTGTGACAACCCAAAACGCCTTCCATATTTCCAAAAAGTACCCCGTTTGAGAATTCCCTGTGAAAGGGGAGAGAAGGAGGCAGCAAAGAAGTCTTAGAAAGCTCAGAGATGAAAGGAAAAGCAGATCTAATCCCCTGGCCAATAGGCCATCCCCATTTCCAAACTCCACCCCCCACCCCCAGGTGACCTTCCTCCCCACCTCCACCACTAGCACCTCATCTAAGCAATCCCTTGGGGCAATTACTGCACTCATCTCCTCACTGGTCTTCCTGCTTCTAGTCTTCTCTCTCCCCCTTCTCTTTACTAAGTCGCCATGCTGAATAGTCACCATGCTGTGCATAACATCCCAGGACTTAGTTATCTTAAGAATGGAAGGATGTGCCATTTGACCCCCTTCACCCATTTCACCCACACCTCTCCACCCCACCCCCACCTCTGGCAACCATCAATCTATTCTCTGTATCTATGAGTTTGGCTGTTGTTAAGATTGGACATACAAGTGAGATCATATGGTATTTGTCTTTTTCTGACTTATTTTACTTAGCATAATGCCCTCAAGTCCATCCATGTTGTTGTAAATGGCAGGATTTCCTTCCTTTTTTCTGGCTGAATACTCCATTGTATATATAGTCCACATTTTCTTTATCCATTCATCCATTGAGACACTTAGGCTGTTTCCATTTCTTGTCTTCCTGCTTCTATTTGTAATTCCCCTTAACAAGCCCTTTCCACAGGGCAGTAAAGTGAGCCTTTCCAATTTTACTAATTTTATTTGAAAACACTTTTATAGTATTTATTATCTGCCATGCTCTGTTCTTTACAAATATGAACTCATTCAATCCTCACACCAACACCAGAGACAGGTATCATCCCTATTCCCATTTTACTGGTGAAGCAGAGAGAAGTTACAGAACTACTCCATGGTCACAGGGCCAGTCAGTGGAGGGCTGGGGTTTTAGCTCAGGCAGTCAGCTCCTGAGGTTCGTGCTCTTGCCTATCCATGCTACTCTCCAATTCATTTATTTCTCTAAGACCTACAACTGTCTTCTCACTCAAGAATAATAACCAAGGACCAGCCAAGTGGCTTGGTGGGTTAAGAGTGCGAGCTCTGAACAACATGGTCACTGGTTCGATTCCCACATGGGCCAGTGAGCTGCACCTGAGCTGAGCTGCCAACAGATGGCAGGATGTCTCAGCTGGTGAAAGCACGTGCTCCTAACAACTGGGTGCTGGTTTGACACCCACATGGGATGGTGGCTAGCCCACCTGCAACTAAGATTGAACACGGCACCTTGAGCTGAGCGGCCCCGAGCTGCCAACAGGTGGCCAGATGGCGACTAGACTTGGAGCTGAGCCAGCTGTGCCCTCCACAACTAAGACTGAAGGACAACAACTTGGCTGTACCCCTTCCCCAATTCGCCAATAAAATCTTAAAAAGAGTAACAACCACTATGTCCCCCTACACGCCCCCTGCACTCACTGGTCTGACTGCTATGACGTGGGCACACCTGTACACACCTGCTCCAGGGTCTCTGCACTCGCTGTCTCCTCCATCTGGGGTGGTCTTTCTCCAGACAGTTATAGAGTTGGCTCCCCTGCTTCATTAAGGTCTCTATTCAAGGGCGCTCTCATAAATGAGGACTTCCTGCCCATCCAATACCAAATAGCACTCCCACCCTCAGCATTTTCAGTTCTTCCACCTTGCTTCATTTTTTTTCCTCCAAGGCATTTATCATCATATAAAAAATGTAAAATTACTCCTTCATTTATTAACCTAACTCCCCCCAATAGAATACACTTTCCATGAGAGCAGGAATTTTGTGTGTTTTGTTCTCTGCTACAGCCCCATGCATGGAAGGGCATGTAGTTCATTTCTGAATGAGTGAATGAACAAAGAAAGAGTGATGACAAGGAACTCAAGAAGAAGTTTTAAGACAGAGGGAGATGGCACAACAGTGTAAGAATGCTACAAAAAGCTTTGGATATATTAGGAGTGAAAAGTTTCCATTAATTTTGGCAATTAAGATATTGCTGCCTGTAGCAAGAACTGTGTCTAAGAAATGGTACCTGGCTGGGGAGTGAGCAGGCAGGTGATGCAGTAGAAGCATTAAGCACACAACTCCCATAAAAATACGGCTGGTAAAGGAGACAGTTAGAAGGAATAGCAGTGTCAAACGAGACTTGGTGGCTGGCCGATTGGCTCAGTTGGTTAAGAGTTGGCTTAGAGCGCGTGCTCTGAGCAACGGGGCTGCCAGTTAGATTCCCACATGGGCCAGTGAACGCTGCGCCGGAGCTGAGCTGTCGCTGAGCTGGCAACAGGTGGCAGGATGGCTCAGCTGGTGTAACAACAAGATTGCCTGTTCAATGGTGGGCCAAGCCCACCCGCAACTAAGACTGAACACAGCACCTTTGGCTTAGAGGCCACGAGCTGCCGACGGGAAGCCAGATGGCGACTGGTGCCCTCCACACCAAAGATTGAAGAACAACAGCTTGGCTGTTCCCCTCCCCCCAATTCCCCAATAAAATCTTAAAACAAACAAACAAACAAACAAACAAACAAAAAAACGAGACTTGGGCATATTCTTTCCAGGCTGAGGAAAGGTGAGACTGAAATTCAACACCGAGAAAGGATTACCAGTGGGAAAGGCCTTGGCGATAGCAGACTCTGGACTGTAGGGGCTAAGGGATCTTCCTCGGTAACTAGCAAACGTCCTTCTGCCACCCTTGGATGGTCTGCACTGGCAGTGTTCTCTCTGACTCAGGTGCTCCTCAGACCTTCGGCCTGGACAGACTGTGGAGGGGTCAGTACCTGACCTCTCCAAATAACACTGAGGCCTGCTCAGGCTTCCAGCTCAGACAGAGCGCATATATCCAGAGCTCAGTGGAGTGGGGTAAGAGCAGCAGGCACCAACTCTTCACTGAGACACTGCACACACATTCACTTCCGTATATGGACACATGTAAACATCTTTTATTCCGAACCGGTCCTGAGTGTTAAATCAGTAGCCCCATTTAAAGATCAGGAAACTTGAGGATAGGTGAGCTCATTAACTTCTCCAAGGCTAGCCAGGTCCATCCAGGCTTTTAACTGAAGTGGGCACTCTCTCCAATATATACAGTAACCCATTCCTCAATAGAATGTAATAGAGAGATCATCAAGACTAGAAAAATTAAAATGGAGGGCATGATTTAGGTTGCGAGATTTTCAAAGAGAGAAAACAGTTGAAACAATGGGCATTAACAAGAAAGATGAAGTAAAATTTGAAGGGATAAGTGTATGTCCCCCTATCATCATCAGACTTCATTATTATAATACATAGCAAATAACAAAAGAAAAAGGGAAAGAAGGAGAAGGAATGTTTGAGTAAAAAAAAAAAAAAAAAAGGTTTCCATGAAGGCAATAGCAAGGAAACTTGGCACTTTATTAAATGTGACAAAAACACATTCATTATCAAGTACTGGATTTAGCTGCTTTTCCTTTAGTGATACAATAAAAAGAGATATAACAGACAACTGAATTTTGACGAAGCTGCAAAGGCAATTCAGTGGATAAAGAATATTTCTTTTTAACAAAAAATGCTGAAACAATTAGATTTTCATATGCAGAAAATGAACTTCAATCCATAACTCACCTAATAAAAAAAATTAACTTTATGGGCCAAACACCTACAGATACCTTGCCAAAGATACAAAGATGGCAAATAAACTGGCAGGTCATCAGGGAAATGCCAATTAAAACCACTACACACGTATAAGAATGGCCAAAATCCAAATAACTGACACCACCAAATACTGATGAGACTGGGGAGCAACAGAAACTCTCATTTATTGTTGATGGGAACGCAAAATGGTACTTCGGAAAACAGTCTGGAAGTCTCTCACAAAACTAAACATACTCTCACTGTACAATCCAACAACTGTGCTTGTTGGTATTTCCCCAAAGAAGTTGAAAACTTATGTCCACTCAAAAACCTGCACATGGATGTCTACTGCACCTTTATTCATAATTGCCAAAATTTGGAAGCAACCAAGATGTCCTTCAGTAGGTGAATGGATAAATAATGGTACATCCAGACAATGGAATATTATTCAGGGTTGAAAATGAGCTATCAAGCCATGAAGACATGGAGGAAACATAAATACATATTAATAGGTAAAACAGCCAATATGAAAAGGCTCCATATTATATGATTTTAACTATATAACATTCAGGAAATGTTACGGGCTATGGAGACAGTAAAAAGATTGTGGTTGCCAGGGGCGAGGGGAGAGAGAGGCAGAGCAGAGGATTTTTAGGGCAGTGTAACTATTCTGTAGGATGCTATAAGGTGGATACATGTCATTGTACATTTGTCCAAACACCAAGAAAGGACTCCAAAGTAAAGTATAATGATGTGTCAATGTAGCTTCAATTTGCAAATGTCCCACTCTGATGGGGGATGCTGATAACGGAGGAGGCTCTATGCATGTGTGGGGGCAGGGAGCATATGAGAAATCCGTACTTTTTGCTCAATTTTGCTGTGAACCGAAAATTGCTCTAAAAAAATAAAGTCTACGTTAAAAAAATTAACCTAAAAATAGATCATAGACTTAAACATAAAACCTAAGACTATATAACTTCTAGAAGAAAACTAGGGGAAAATCTTTGTGACCTTGGGTTAGACAAAGATTTCTTAAATAGGACACTAAAAGCACAATGTACATATGAACAAACTCCTAAGTTGGACTGAGAAGATGGGAGACCTAATGAGCCTCAAATCCATCTTGCTCGCTGGACTAGATTAAGAGTTTTAAGGGGTTTATGGGGGAACAGGTATGCAGAGGTATTGCTGAGGCAAGTTTTAATTGGAGGAACTTGGAACTTTGCCATTTATGGTAAAGGGGTGTAAATGTGGGATCTCCCTGGAAAATGGACCCTTGGCTTCTTAAGGGTTCGGGTGTTGAAGTTCTGGTTATGTCCTTGTCTTTGGGCTCCACGTCGGGGTGGTAAGGCGAGACTTTGATTCCGGACATAGTTGGAGGTCAAATTTCTCTCACAAAATATTTTTCTTAATGCATACAACTTACAATACTGGAGTTAATTGCAATGAGCTTTGTGATATATTTGAAGGTGACAAAAAAACAACATTGCCAAAAATTAGTCTTCTAAATCCTATAGCAAGGCTGTGAAATAAGTAGGTAATAAATATTATTGGTGCCAAAAAGCTCCAGGCAACTCGTTCAAGGTCACCCAAAGTAACTAGCAAGCACAGATACCTGAGGGAAAAAACGACTGCTCTTAACCATGACTTTCTTCTCCTCTACAGTGGTGGCTACTTGTGATGCAAATGTCCTGGGGGCACAGAGGCCTACCACAAAGGCTAACCACTCGGTGTGCCCTTCTCTAGCCCCTTTCCCAATTTTTTTATACAAGTAAAATCAGGTTTAAATAAGCATCAAGGTAATGTAAAGAGTCTGGCTAGAGGGAACACCTTTATTGTTATACCTACCTGACTAGAAAATACAGAGTGCGGAAATGAGGGTATAACAGGAATTTCTTTGAGTGAAGGAAATGCATGAAAAGTGTAAGGTTCCTTTTTATGATTTTGACCAGGTGATCTACTCACACCTTTTTTGTGAGAGCACTTTGCCCAGAGCTCCGTACATAACAGGAACTTTAAAATGCTGCCTTAATTCTTCCTGCTCTCTCAACCCAAGGGCATCTAACTTCTGGCTGGCAAAAACTCAGGGTCCAGACCACTCAGAGGTATAACTTTTTGGGGAACCCAGAGAGTGAGTGCAAAAACATACATCCTGAAAGAACTAGAATCAACTGCCAAGTTCCCTGTATACTTAATAACCTGCAAGATACAAAACTATAAAAGGGTATTCTAAGGATGTGAGATACAGTTCTAAAGGGAAACGAAAGTCGTAAAAAAAAAGTCAAAAGAAAATGTGGGTGAGTATGTAAGAAGCAGAGACTGGAAACATTAATAATAAAGATGTAAGTACTTCAGAGTTACAGTGCATCAAATGTTGTGTAAAGGGCAACCGCATGACCAAAATACTCAAAGCTTTAAACCTTCCTTGGCCTTGGAAAGTCATGAGACTTTTTGGCTGTAACAAGGAATGCTTTAGTGAGAAAGGAAAAAAGAACTTCCAGACCTCTAGGTGACTCCCATTTTTAAAACAACTACAATCCTCTTCTACCTTAAAACTAAATGGTCAAACGATATCTACTTATTGACGCAAGTCACTTCAACAGCTGGACGGTACTAAATATTCTTAGCACTGTAAGTTGCATTTTTCTACTACAGTTTTCCCTACCTTCCTTGGAAATCTAGCACTGAGCAATCAATAGCTGCTGACTAACGTGTTACATCACATGACACGTGTAAAATCATGACACAGTAAGTTTTTTTTCTTTCAGTAATCCTATGCTGATGAAAAAAGCGTAATTAATGATGTACTTAGAAAAAGGATTATCTACAACAGAAAAACACAAGGGTAACACTAATTAAATGGTGTCTCAATTTATTACTATGAATTTTCCACAGATCCCAAATACATTAATTTTGCCTGGTATCTGCAAAGATTGTTTCATATTATACATAAAATCAGCCAAGAAGGAGAGTGCCAATCTGGTTTTTCTGTTATGAAAAGCAGAGTTAATGGTGATAAAGAAGGCAGTCAAGATACAAATACAAAATTGATATTATTATCTCATTCATTATAACATTAGCTATTTAATGAGCACCTACTAAATATATTCCAGGCACTTTGTATAAACTGGTGAATAAACCACACATTCCTGCCTTCAAGGGCAAGAGAGAGACATTAAACAATTAAATAATATATCATTATAAACTGTGGAAAATATTAAGAAGGGAAAAGATGACTGTGCCATGAGGGAGGAAAAAAAGGGGGTCTAAGTTGCATGATGCTAAGGGTGGCCTTCTCAGAGAAGACTTTATAAAGAGGATATATGAACCAGTGATGAGATGGTCCTAAAATCGAGAGACCAACAGCGCGAGCAATAGCCCTGAGGTGAGTTGCTGGAGAACTGCCAAAGTGGCTGACAAGGGATGAAGATGGAGGGCAGAGGCCAAGTCACAGGACCTTGCGGGCTTGCTGAGGGTCTTATATTTTATCCCAAGAATAAATGTGTTTCCTAAGAGATCTGAAGACTTTAAACAGCCTGACTTCTTTTTCAGGCTGCTGGTGGGAAAAGGGACTGCAGGGGGTGCAGAGTGCGTAGGAGGCCTCTGCAATAGGGAAAGATAATGGTGGCTTGGATGGCAGACTAGAGACTGAAAATCAGACAGGTTTGAGAGCAATTTTGCCAGAAAAGTGGACAGGGCTTTGTGGCAAACAGCTTGGGTGGGGGTGACAGAACAAAAGAGGGTGTGAGGGGTAAGTCCACCAGTTTTCTGGCTTGAGCCACTCTTTGGATGAATGAGATGAAAAACAGGAGAAACAATCTAAAAGGTTGGGTAATCAGGAACTCACTCAGTTCAGGAGAAGGCTCAGATGCTGCCATTTGTTGACGAAGATGTGCCACGCACTCACCATATTGGGTGTTCTACTTGTCCCAGCATCCCTTTTAGTAGCAGTATCCCCATTTTACAGAAAGCAAACTAGATCACAGAGGTTAAATGAAGTAGCATGGTCAGGCTCATTTAGCTCAGGGTGACAAAATCACACCTGCCACCCAAGTCTGGCTGGCTGGCAGTAGGGTAAGCATTCTTCCCACTATCCAGAGTTCTTGGAAACTTATCTCTACACTTGGAACTTTGAAGACTATTAAGGGTTGGAGCATCCTAGCTCCAACAGTAAACAGGTGATACCTTATTTTTTAAATCCAAATCCTCAGATTTAATGTATCATGGTTTTCTATCCTGCTCCCAGCCTCACTCCACTTCTACCTGTAAAGAGTTTTGCAATGTTTTGAATACTAGCAACATATCTAGGACCTTAATGTTTTACAATAAATGAGGAAAGCCATTATGCCAGGAATCAACCATAATAAAAAGAGCAACAATATCCAGCAGCAAATGATAGTTTTACTTTCAAGTCATTACATACATCACCATAAGACAAATTAATGAGTAAGAATTCTAAAAAAGTAATCATTTCTCAAAATGACCAAGGCATTCAAGTCAAAAATTAATGCAAGCCACCCAGTACAGAAGGCTACAAAAACCATGCACTGAGATCCACTTTAAAAAATCAAAACCTTAAAAATACAAATTAGGCAAAAAGGAATCACAACACAGCTGCATAGAATTTAAAATCTGCAATCCCAAATATCTCAACCAAATGCCAAATTCAGTAAACATTCACCATAAAAACAAGTTAAACATTCTCTCTTCTAACTGCTTTTCCCTGCAGCATGTTGACACTTCAGCGAACTGAAATGCGGTTCCTATCTGCACAGTCCCATGATTTGCTCTCTCTCTCTGGGCTCTCTGATGTTCCCCTCAGCTATTGAAACCCAGACATTAGGCTTGATCAATGAACCTAGAAAGAACTCAGTGCATTACTGCCAATTGTGTCTATTAAATATTAAAAGTACTAGGTTGAGACTCTTAAAAGGACAGAAAATGAGAAAGGGGGAGATTTTTGGAAGGTTTTTATCATCTACATTACAAATTACATTTCGTTGGATCCGATCCTTCAATAGGATAATCATCACATTAATGTTCAGTCTTCTTAAAGTGGGGTACGGTCACATAATGTTTATAGCTTGGGGAGAGTTCCCCATTGAGATAAAGAAAATTAAAAGTACCATTAATATTCCCGCTAAAAGATAAATGCACAAACCACTCTCCAAAATGACAGTGCTGTGTCCTGCATCCTGACTCTTGGGTCCAGCCCGCACCTCTCCCTGCAGAGGGGTTAGCTGGCTGTCACCAGTGCCTCCACCAGGCAAAGGACAGGATGCGGAAAATCCATGAAGAGAGCTCCCCATTTTCTGTTCCTTCATAATATGATCAAAAACTCCTGGCAACACAAAGCTGAAAGACTTAAAAAAAACAAAAAACAAAGAAAACCCCAAAAAACCCAACTCCCTGGGGTCTCCTATCAGAATGAGTAGTTAATCCAAAGCACAGAAAAGCAGAGATATCTACAAATGTAAAGGTGCTTCCTGGGGACACAGCAGATCTAATGAAGAACTGCTGAGCCCCATTATACCGGAAAATCCATCAATGTTCGTCCTCACCGTCACCAGGCTGTAGTAATTTTTTTTTTTTAATGCAACGCTTTGATGTATCTTGTCAGGGCTAACCTGCCGGGTTCAAGTTAGCTATGGAACGTGCCCTGCGTATTTATTGACCTTCTAAATCGCTCAAGATCAGGGGCAATACTGACCCGCAATTACATCCGATATTGCACACTGCTCAAGATGCCATCCGATGCTGAGAAAGTAGTGGTTTAGCAACGCCAGGCGGCTCTAGGATGCTAACCTCACAACGCAACACTCGATGGCAAAGCCAGGTACTCGGCTTCTAAGACCCAGCGCCGCACCAAGGACCCACGTTCAAGGCTCACGTTCCTTAAGGTTGAACCTTAAGTTTTCTGCTGCGACTTACCCTCTCCAAGTTTCTAGTTTGCAAAACGGAATTACTTTTGAAAGTCCCCTCTACGGGACTCACCCCTCCCTAAGCGGCTGGGCAGCAAGGAAGAATAGGGACGGTTCATGGTTCCAACAAAATTTAAAAACCTATAAACCAATAATTTCTTTTCAGAGGGGGAAAAAAATCAGCGTTCCATCAACCCCGGCAAGCGAGCATCCGATTTCCATTTGAAGGAGAAAAAAATATATATATTAGAGAAACCAGACATACACATTTTCCCTTCCCCAGAAAAGTGGCCTCTAAACTACCCTGCCAAGGACACTTGGGAGGAACCAGAGAACAAGCTTGTACTTTTCAGGCAGACGCGTGTGAGCGGCGGAGAAAAGGCGCACAAGGGAACAACAAAAAAAAGAAACCAGGGGAAAGATGAACGGGAGGCAGCGGGAACCCGCGGCGGGAGCCGGGCGGGGGCAGAGCCGGCGGAGAAGCCCCAGGTGCAGAGAGGGAAGGAGAAACCCCGAGGCTTCAGGAGGAGGGAGGAGGGGTCCCCTGACGCTGCCTTAGAAATCGCGGCCGCCAAGTAAAGTTCATACTCACTCAGTTTCGCAACGGCGCCGCCCCCGTAGGCCGCTCGGCGGGGCCGGCCCGGGCGCTGGGGACGCGGCGGCGCCGGGAGCCAGACGGCCGGGGGCCCCCGCGCCTGTGCCCGGCCGCGCAGCCCCGCGAGCCTGCTTCCCCGGCGCGCCGTGGGCCGCGCGAGCCGCGCCGCAGGGAGGCCCCGGCTCCCCGGCTCCCCGTCGCGCCCTCCCCGCGCACCGCCCCGGCCGGCGCTAGGTGAGCGAGGACGCCCCTGGCGGGGCTGCGGGAGGGTGCGAGCCGCGCGCGGGCAGCGGTGCGCCGGGCGCTGGAGCCGCTCCCAGGGCCGCTCCCGCGGGCGGGCGGGCGGGCGAAGCTCGGCCAGGAGCCGGGGCGGCGGGCGCGATGCGGGGCGCCGAGCGAGCGCGGGCAGCGGAGTTGTTGGCGGCCGGCTCGCTCTAGCGGCTGGTGCCTCTGGCCTGGGGGCCGGGCCGGGCGGCCGAGCGGCTCCGCCCCTTCGCCGGGCCGCAGGCGGGGCGCGCGCGAGAGCAGCGGCGCGGGGGCGCCCCCCTCGGCCCGGCGCTCGGGTTACAGCCGCCGCTTCGCAGCTTCACCCGCCCGCGCCTCGCCGCTTCGCCGGCGCCGGGAGAAACATTGTAACGGAACTGGGACGCCAGCGCTGCATTGTGGGAGCTTGTACAGCGGCGGGGAGCGCGGCGGGGCCACGCTCTCCCCCGGCCCCCCGAGCACGGCCCCGTTGCAGCTCGGCCAGCCGCACCGCCCCTGGCCTCCGAGGCATGTGGGCCTGAAAGCAGAAATGGTGAGATGACCGGTCCCTCACGGACTCTCACAAGAACAACATCTCCCATAGCCTGGGGATGCGCCTTGTAAAACTGCCCTCTACGGTCCCCCCCGGAAAGTGGGAAGCTTTTCCCGCAGACGCTTAAAAAAAAAAACAACAAAACGCTTCCAATCCCAAGGACTAGGTTTGAATTGCTTTTATCTGTAGTGGCAGTGATTCAGCTACCCCCCTTTCTCAGCAGCAGGCAGTGACAGATAGGAGACGAAAAACACAGCGAATGAATCAGACGTGAGTAACCAAGTTTAGAAAGAGCTGGGCTCAGATTCAGAACCCCTCCTCCCCCCTTTCCTCCCTTTAAATTGAGCAAATAGTGAAGTAGGGAAAACAGGGCCTTTCATCTAGAAATGCAGATATGTCTGTTGTTTTTACTATTCCACCTTTTTTTCGTGGCGTGCAATTACTCTAGCCACTGGACAACATCCAGCCTCTGGTCCAGCCTGTGCTCACAACATGCCCACAACTCAGCAACAGCTATTAATTTGCAGGGAGGTGCAGTGAAGATACTGGATGAGATGCAAGAAAGCATTCCAGTTATAAAATGCTCCTTTTAATTCTCCAGACACTTTTTTTTTTAAAGTCATCAAAACAAGGATATTAACTTTGAAATGCAACTTCTTAACAGCTCCTCTTACTCAGGGCCTGATTTGTTTGGGTTTGTAGGCCTTTTGTTTCTTTCTCTTGTTTTTTGACCTTTAGTTACTGCGCAGCTCATTAGCTCCTCTACCTCAGAGGTTAACTGAGGAGAGAGAAATGGTTAAGACTCAAATTTGGCGGATCAACATTTGGAGGTTTTGGGGACAAGAAGAGCTCCCTATGGTTCAAATGTAAAACTTGAATTTTATTTAAAGACGACTCTGTAGGGCACAGATCCTCTTCTCATAGTTTTCCAGCCGCAACATTAACATTTCCTAAGCTCTTCATTCCCTGGTCAACCTTTTACTCCACTGAACAATTTCAGTCACCACCTAATTGCCAAATCTAATGGAAAATTTTAATCTCCATCTTGTGGTGCCCTTTGCCAATGTTGACCTCTCCCTCCTTCTTAGAACGCTCCTCCTTTTTTTGCAATGATAGTCATCCCTATTTTCTGGAGGTCTTGAAACAGCAGCCAGTGAAGCAGGCAGGAGTGTGGCTATTGTTCAACCAGGATCCAAGATCAGACCCAGAAGAGAGCCTTAATCTAGTTTCTGTTGGTTCCAGCAGGGTCCTGACATCAATGTTATCATATATCCAGAGGTGAACAAGTTGACTGACTCATGACAACCAACTTTCAGGTGACCAGCATTTAAATCAGGGTGACATTTACTCTGATTGAATAACCGTGTTCACTATTTAGGAAAAGCACTTACTAGGATCCAGGTACCTGGTGAGGTGTCCCCGCTTCCAAACCAGAGTGTGCCTTACTGATGGCTGCCACCGTCAGTGAATTTACCCCTATTCAGCCCTAGATAAACCCAGGAAAATCTCTTCCCTACCTTAGCCCCGTGTGGTTAATGCCTTCTTTTTTCAGTGTTTAGTGCAATTTGTTTTAAGCTTTCTTAGCTAGAATCTCAACCCTGTTAAGTCTTCCTGAGATCACACCAAATGTCAGTGACAGGATTTGTAAACAACCCTCATTTCTGGTTTTTAATTATATTTCTGGTTCTATTTCTAACTAAAAATCAGTGAATGCTCATGTCACTTCAAGCCCTGTGACATAATCAGATTTGTTTGTCAAGAAAATCTGAGAGATTGTATGCCAACTGTAATTGAATACATAGATAGTCACGGGATGTGGAGTATACTGTGTAAGGGAGTCAAAGGAATTGTAATAGATATGTATGATATGGGGGGGGTGTGGGGTGGCGAACTGGGGGAGAGGGGTTGTCACTTTGAGGGGTAAAAAGTATAACTATTGCACTGTGTTGTACACCTGAAACTAATTTTTTTTAAAAGTTTATTTCACAATAAAAGAATTTAAAAAATTAAAAAAATTTAAAAAAAAGAAAATCTGGGAGGATAGATTGAGAAAAGAGAATACCAAGGAAGAGAGACTTATGTGGCAAGCAGCGGGAATGAATGGGGGGGCAGGGTGGACAGCACCTAGAGATGTATTATTATTTATAACTAGTTTTCTATTGCTAACTATAAAAAAGTTACCACAAACTTAATGGCTAAAAGCAACAAGAATGTTATCTGACTGTCCTGGAGGTTAGAAATCAAGCTGTGGGCTGTGTTTTATCTGGGGAGAATTCTTTTCCAGGTCCTGGATGACACCTGCATTTCTTGGTTTGTGGCTTCTTCCCCTATATTCAAGGCCAACAGCATAGCATCTTTGAATCTCTCTCTTTGTGACCTCTGCTTCGTGGTTGGGGGCCCATCTCTAGATAGGCAAAGAAAGGAATTAGTGTAGGCACATTGTTAGCCATATATGTTATGAACTGAATTGAATTTTTTGCAGGAAGAGATGACAGTGTCGCCATTACTAGTCAAATCATCATTGGGATAACTTACTTGACCCTAAGATTGCTGAAGTGGTGACTCATTAATTCAACTAAACCATGGGTCCTCCTGGTGGCCCAAGTAACTGAAACCAAGGTATTACTAGCACACTAAGGAAACCAGGTTCACATCTGCAGTCCCTGGGGGTATGTCCCTTTCTCTGGAAATCCCTTGTAAGTCGTATTGCCAAGTTTGAGAAATATATTCTAGACCAGCATTTCCCAAACGAGTTCACCAGGGAACAGCACCCTGTAAGATGAGATGCTGGGAAGAGAGTTGCTCCATGCGTAGATACAGTCCTTGGAACACAGTTGCGACTACAGTTTAGGCTAGCCAAGAAGGTTGCCAGTGGGTCAGATCCATAAAGGGTGTAGTGTTGGGAAATCTTTTCATGAGGAGTCCAAGGGAGAAACAAACATTTTGTCACAACAAATAGATATGTGTGTTGGGAAGAATAAATTATGGACTTCTGCTTATAATTATCATTTTCTTTATTGCCAGCCCCACCTATCTTTCTTTTTTCCTCCTTTCCCCGCTGTGTGTTTCACCCGACTATGTACAGCCTCCTAACCTCTCAAACGGTGACTTAGGACCACTTCTCAGTTCCCTTACCACATTACCCTGAACTTGCTCCTTTACTTGTGGAGCCCTAAAAGCAAGCTGTGAGCTGTGTTCCATCTGGAATCTCTAGGGGAGAACCCATTTTCTTGACTTTTCCAGCTTTTAGATGTCACCTGCATTTCTGGAGCCCTCACTATCATCCCCATCCTCACCCCTACCCATTTCTTGAAGCCAGGGACTATTTCTTATCCCCCACACCTGATGCTGGGATTGGCTCAGACTGGGAACTAAATTAATATTAGTTGAAATAATTAAATGAATATATGACAATATAAATGGAATAAATTAATGGCATCTACTCACCTGTTACACTTTCCTTTGATCTTCTTCCTTCTAACCTATAGCTAGCTAAGATTTCCATTTTCTTCTTTAACAAACATAAAAAACATAATAAGCTAGGTTCTGGGATTACAAAAATTCATTTGACATAATTTCAGCCTCCTGTGAGCTCACAGTTCATCTAAGGAAACATGCTAAAAAAGAAAATGAGGCAGATAATGCTAGTTGCCTATCCCATTCCCTCTCACCCCTTCTTTCTTAGTAACAGAAACCTGATTTTGTGTCCAGTGTAAAATTTCACTTCACAACCTTCCTTGCAGATTGGGGTTACTCAGTATAGGTCAATGGTATGTGGATGGAAGGTGTTGTATGGGACTTCCAGGAAAACTTGTTTGTGTGTCTGGTGGTGGGTTTACTGGCAGGGCTGACTCAAGCCCTATTCTTGCCTGGAACATGGCTATGATAGCTGGACTTACAGCAATAATTTTGTGACATGATGACTACCTTGAAGCCTGAAGTCATTTGTACAAATGAGGTCATTTAGAGTTATTCAGCCTATCTTACCAAATCTTCATTTAGTCACTATTAGTGATAAGTTTGGAAGGAAAAGAAAAAAAAACACACAAAAAACTCATCTTTCCCTTTCAATATATGTGTATGGAAAGCTAGCAAATACAATTTCTTTCCCATTCCTAATGAAAACCTTACATACGTACTAAAACACTGCAAAGACCTATAAATATTGTGATTTATTTGAGCAACGTAAAGGGGCTTTTTAGAAACAACCAACAGTTCTCAAATCTGTAGAAAATTTTAATATAATGATAGTTTCTTAAAAAAGAAAAAGAAAAGCTTAGCTACCAAATCATAAATAACCTCTTAAAAGACCCTCCAATAATTTGATGGGACAGGAGGGTGATAACCAGTATATTTTATTAAACAATGAAGTACAGTATAGAAAGAAAATAAAGTGTAAACTGTAAATGGAAACTATAACAGGTTATACCAAAAGGAATACATCCAAATATATTTATAAATAGGATTTAAAATATGATTGGGTCTTTATTTAGGGAGAAGTTATTTGAGAGGATAATCCCATGAAAATGAAACAGCCCTTTTCTTTTTTTTTAATTGTAGGCTAGAAGAATGGATTTAGTTAGCTGAGATTAACTATGGGGGACTCTACAAGATCTATACTAGGATCAGTAATTGGGGAAATCGGTGAATGTGGTACCTGATATAAATACACAGAGTAAAATCTGGTCTCTGGCATTCTTGCACCTTGTATGCCACTCACCAATTTCCCTACGCTTTTGCAATACTATAATTGAGGTTTACAATGATGACCCTGATATTCATTCAGACTTCTGAATCATAGCAGCAAGATTAAATTATCTTCTGCTTTGCCTTCATGTATTTAATTATATTTTTATTAATTGAAAACTGGAAATCTGACCTGTTTTATAACACTGCTAGATTAACCAGAGCCCCCTTATCAGGGACCTAGCCATCCACAATAGCAGAGTTTGCAGTTCATGGGGGGAGGGCATGCAGAACTGATTAAAACTGTTAGATTTATATGATCATAGCAAGAATAATTATTGCAAAATAATTTAGAGTCATCCAGCCACATATTTAAGAATTGTAACAAATATATTGATTAATAATAAATGCTACATAGCTAACTCTTTCAATAAGCACAATAATTCATATTCTGTAGTTCAGAAAAAAATTACCTTAAAGTATGAATAAATAAACCTTCATTTCGGATTTGGTAGAATAGGTCTAGTATTGTCATCTAGAGAGCAGATCTTAAGCTTAAGCCCAGGAATAGTATAAATTGAGTTGGGTTATATGTTCAAATTTGGTTTAGGGTCCTGTCACGCTGCTCTTCATCTCACCCTTGATCTCCACAGAGATGTATTGCTCAGATGGCAACAGAGGACTTCTAATAAATGTGGAGTAAGCATGTGGTTCTTTGAACCCCAGCATTGATTGGCAGATCTGGCTGCCTAATGGGAGTCCCCACCCTGTGTACCCACCATGTGTAATTATTCCAAGAGGGACATGCTTCCAGGTGGGACTGCATTGTTCTTGTAGCAAGGGCTTACAAAATTACTTCAAATGTCACACCTAGTTCTAACAATCTGAATATATGAATCCTAAATTAAAATAATTGGTACTATTGAAAGAGAAGAGACGTGGCAGAATAGGCTTGCTCCAGGTTTTAATAATGACCCAAACAGCAATTCAAAAACCAACTAAAAAAATCCAGAAAAAAATTGTTTGATAAGGTTTTAAAGTAGATTAAACTAGGAACACAATAATCAGTGAATATAATTCTATTATGTAATTTTTACTTTATTCTGTGACTTCACTCCTAGCATTCAATTTCTGGATCAATTTCTGAGCATTGGTTTCCAGAAAAAATCTTTATCCTGTGAGCTCTATGAGCCCCTGGAGCTTTATACCAAATAAATGAACAAAGAGTGGATACCTTAAGAAGAAAGAGTGGATACCTTAAGAAGAAAGAGTGGATACCTTAAGAAGAAATAGCCTCATGTTAATTTGTCCTCAATACTGAGAAATCCATGTCCTAATAGGGGTCATGGCAGCATATCAAACTGAAGGAAAAAACTGCACAATACTCCAGTGATTCTAGACAGCAGTGGATAATCAGTTCAGCCCTGGGTGGTTTCAGAGACTCAACCAAGAAAAGAAAATCTTCCTTCTCCTCAGGGCAGAAACACTTTTTGTTTTTGTGTTGTAATTTTAGCACCTAATGTTTCTAGGCAAGTGTTGGTTAAAAGAAAAATAGTGGATCTTTGAATTAAAATCCAAGTGTTAGAAAGTAATCAAAATGTTTATTAGAATCCAAGAGTTAGAAAGTGATCAAAGATGGAGTAGCATATCAGTCTTGCTTCTTTTGTAATAAATAAGTAATGATGATTGTACTGTGTGGTCCTTGTAGGTAAGGGACCTAGTCCTACCTGGCCATTTTATGCAGGATCAAATAAGCGGA
Source organism: Aselliscus stoliczkanus (assembly GCA_033961575.1). NCBI lineage: Eukaryota > Metazoa > Chordata > Mammalia > Chiroptera > Hipposideridae > Aselliscus > Aselliscus stoliczkanus. Next base: position 169,677,265 of record CM066727.1, read on the forward strand.
TAAAAAGTAGTTATTAGGAAAATTAAGTTGACCAAAACAAACAAGGCAAATTGAAATATGGGACCTAAAATTCTAGACCTTGGCAATCCACACCCAAACCTGAGTGCTATACAGAAAAAGGAAACGGAAACAAGTGGAGATCCCCTGACAGTGTCAGTCAAGGCAGGTAACTTTCATTAGTCTTTCCAGTAGGCTGGGGTTGGAAGAAGGAAGAAGTAGTGATTTAGATAAGGAACTTATTTGCACGTAAATATTTTACTGTGAGAACTCAAGGACAGACACTTATAGTCAGTGGTCCTGGGCGTTCCAGACGGGGAATGGGAGGCAGGATGTGGAGCAAGAGGGCTTGGTCAGGCCCCGAAACCCTTTGTTGCCAGAGTCAATGCAAAGAAAAGCCCCTGAAGCATTGTAGGGGAAACAGCCTCGTTTACCCCCTGTAATAGATAAAACTCTATACCTCTTTTGGCTCAGGGAGGTTATTCTCTTTTCTAACCTGACCTCCCGCAGCTCAAACAGCCAAATAAATTCTAATAGACCAAAAAAAACCCCAAACAAACAAAAAAAAGCCCCAAAAAACTCAAGGATATCTTTAGGATATATTTTAGAGATAGTGTGGGATTCACATGAATGATTAAAATTCAAATTTCTAAAATTGAAAGAAAATAGACTATAGATGATCCCCTAATTATTTAAATATAGGCAGAAGAGAAGGTGCATTGGGAGGAAACATGGGCATAACAGAGGTTTGAAAGGCTGCAAGTACTGGATTATAACCCCCTAGGACATGGACAACATCTTGGAGTTCTTTTCTGTTCTTTCAAACCTGCTCTCCAGTAGCCAGTTCAGTAGTTCTTATGCATGTAAGAGGTGCCTGAGTGAGTCTTTTTGTTAGATGAATGGAAAGCAAATTAATGTAGTTTTCAGAGCTCTCTTGAGAAACCTGAGCCTGAGTGAGGACTGTTATCAAAAGGATAGAATATTTGCGAATGTATTCAAGTCTTTTGTAATGCTGTTTGTCAGTTTTTAACCCTTCTTCATCTTCCTGGCTACCCTAACCCCACCCTTGATGGCAAGAGAACAGAGTGCTTATAGATGGCTCCAGGCAAAGTGTGAAGTGTGTGGATTAGCATCTAGAGTAGGGATGGTGGTGCTGGCTTCAGGGCAATTTATTTCATCTGTTTGGGCCTCAATCTCTCCATGTGTAAAAAGGGATGCTGATAATGAGTGTTTACCAAACAGAGGGGCTGAAAGATTAACTGTGTCTTAGTAGAGTAGGCCTTAGTTCAAGTGACTGTGATCTCTTTACTGAAATCAGAAGCTTCAGGTTCTAGGCCTGATCTTTTAGGAAGATGCTTTCCCTTATATGGTGATTTATGGTGGGAAAAGGAGCCGGGATTGAGACCAGAAACCTCTCCTCTCAGTTAGCAGCGAAAAGAGGAAACTCGATGCCCTGGTGATGGTTCAGAAATGAGTACTAGTACCAGTCCCAGTTGTGGCTCTTAGCTCCCAGTTGGGCGAATATTAGACAGAAAAGTTTCTTCATGTACCTTTCATTTTTTTTTGCTTTTGGTCCATTCTTCTGATAAACATCTTCACTCAGAGTTTATTACTGCAAATGAAAATAATAGTAAGTCAGATATAGATATAAATATAGATATAGATATAAATATTTTTTAAATCTGAGCCCAGGCTTGTGTGTATTATTGTTCTGAACGAGAATTCTGTGTGGCAGGGCAGGGGCTGAGTAGGAGGGTCACATTGAAAGGTTCCTTGGTGTTGACTGTGAATTCCTGTTTGTCACTTTATCAAATTGGCTTAGGGTAATCAGGTTGTATAGGAAAACCTTCTTAAGAGTCACAAGGCAGCTTTTCAAAAACTCTTCAGAGCTGGATGCAGTTTCACTCGCCTCACTCCCATCCAAGTGGCCTTTAACAGAAGGAACCAGGGCAGCCGGGAGATATCTGTTAAGGGCAGGATTGCATCAGCACAAAGCAGTATACTCCATCTTCGAGTAATCCAAGGCCAGTAAAGGTCCCTATCACAGCACAGCTGAAACTGAACAAATTTGAATTATGGGTTGTTGAGCTGGATCCATTCCTTTCGGTTTGCATGTGAGGAATCAGATCCAGAGATGTCTAGGGACCTGCTCAAGGTAATGCAGCTAATTAGGTTCCGAGTTAAGACTCAGGACAGAGTACAAACAAATGTTTGTATTTAAACTTTGCATCACTTTTCTCATCAACTTTTATCTTTCTGCATGAAAGTTAACAAAGCAGTAAGCTGGAATAAGAAAAATCTGTGAGCCAAATTGGGCTGACATGTTTGGGGTTATATTAATATTCTCTGAAACCACAAAAAGCATTTATTAAGTAGTGTGCAGCCAATTTGAGACATTATGTTTAATTTCAAAGGATGCTTTCATTCTCACAAGTTAAAGCAATCTTTGTTCCACATTCAGGATTTAAAGGCTGGGCTCTCGAAACCCACAACGGTGGTTCATTGTAGCTGGTACCACCGTTGGACCAAGTACTGCTTCAAAAGCAATTCTAGGCAGTTTTAAAGAGCTCAAAGTCTTGTCTCTCTGATTATAGTACATGCAGTTGTCAAATGAGAGCAATGAGTATTCCCTTGGTGAGTTCCCCAATCAATGGGGCTGTGAGTAGTCAGTCAGGCTCCAGAGAATGGCCCTTCACTGCATGATCTAGGGACTTACCCCTAGATCAAGCTGCTCAAAATTGCCTTTTTCCTCAAGATCAAGTGTCTTCAGAAGTCATGTTGTAAGCAGGAGGGGAACTGTTAAGTTGTACTGAAATAGAACAGCTAGAAAGAAGAAAACAAATGTGTACTTGAAAGATGCAAGGAGGCATATACTGGGTATATTCTTAGGGGCCCTGTTCAGATGTGTCTTTTCTGCCATGAATAATCTTCTGATTTGTATTTTGGTATGTTTTTCCTTTTCTTCATTTTAAACCATTAACTTTCCTTGTGCCAATTTAAAAAAATAATAGAAGTCAATCACTCCCTAAATTCCTCTCAGCTCGTGCACATTCTTTCCCTCCACGTGGTCACTTGCAGGCTGTTTTTCCTAATCTGAGACCCTCATTACAGGCAGTAATCAAATTCCTGGAGGCCTGACCAGGGAAAACTCCATCCCAAATTGTTCTCATCCTTCTTCATAAGAGATCATGCATATGTGGGTCTTGGTTTCTTTCCCCTGCCCTCAACTTTGTCTTTCCCTCTGCTTATCTCTTTCTTTGCATATACTTGTGGACATGAGCTAGCTCCTGAGACTTCCTCCCTTCCCTTCTGTCTCCTGTGGATGAAAAAGGGAATTCTATGGAAAGTAACTTCACGAAGTGATCTGGTCATAAATTCCTAAATGGGCAGGTCATGGTTGGTAGTCACGCCCCAGGCATAGAACTTCTTTATCTTTGCCTTAAACCAGCCCTTTCCATTGTTTCTGTGCATCTAGGTTAAAACACCTTTGAAATGCCCCCTTTCAGACCCCTCTTTCTAATACCTGACCGCCCTTTCAGATCTCACTTTCTAAAGTGTGCAAGACAGCGCATAACCTTGACTACCCTGTAATGGGCCTTGCATTCTGCCATCTTCATGTAATCTTCTTTACATTCTCTCCTTAATCCCAAATGCATAAAAGAAACTACAAACTGTTACTCTCAAAAGCACTTATCTCAGTCTGTTGCAGTCTTGTTTCCAGGTGTATCCTCTGTTTGGTGCAAATAATTTTTTTTTTTTCTATTTTGTTTTTCTCTCTTTTTTTCTTTTTTCTTACTTTGTTTTCTTCGTCTTTCAAATAAGTTTTTATAAAAATTCTTTCCAGGTTTGGATGTTCCTACATCCACACTCCCAACTCTTTCCTGGTTACTTTATAGAATCCTCTCCTCCTACACCTGCTTATTATTTTTTTCCTTCCCATTTCGTTTCAAAAACGTACCTGTAAGGCATGGCTGTTCATTTTGCTTGTGATAAACCGTGAAGGAGGAAAAGCAAAGTCCATACTTTTTGGTGTGTGTTCAAAGAACCACTGCCAGAATACTTTTGAAAGTTCATTTTGACTTTACGTTAAAGTATTCATTTCCTACCCCCAATCATATCCGCCTCTAATCAAACTTAATTTCCCAACTTAAGTTAGTTTAAAAAAATATTTCTAACCAACAATTCCATTTTGAGTGCTATAGCACAGTATTATCGTCCCGTTTTTCATTGCACATGTGCCACGTTAGGTAAATGAGCCCTTTGGCAATAATTTTGGAACCTTGCCATTTTTAGAACATTGTTTCTACAAGTAAATGAATTCCCAGCATTTAAAACATGATTTATTTTAAGTTGGGTATTTCTTCTGTGTTTTTGACAACAAAAATCTTTTTGATGTGGTAACATAAAATAGGAGACCTGCCTTTTTACCTTGTTGGATATTTTCATAATAGGAAAAATGAACCTGTTTATTTCTTACATTTTATTGTGTTTGTATAACATTCTAGAGACCTTGCAATGTTTATTGTTGATTATTTGTAATTTTTCACAGTCAGAGAGCATATGGAAACTGTGGATGTCCATGGTTTCTGTTCTTCTCCTCTTCCTGGGCACAAAGAAAGACTATGTTTTCCAGCCTCCCTTGTAGCGACGTGTGGCTGTGTGACAACACTTGCCAGTGGACTACGAGAACACGTGATTTGAGGAACTTCTGCCTTATCTGCTTAAGAGGATTTTCCTAGCCTGAGACTCCCTTTTTACCCCCCTCCGTTAGTTAGCCAGCTGAAAGGGTGACGACCAGAACAACCCTGCAAGCCAACTGTTGATGGCAGAGCTGCCACCAGCCTGAGTCTCCAATGACTGCCTGCAACAGAGCTGTCCACCATCTTGGACTGTTGCCTGGGAGACAAACTCATTGTTTGAGTCACTGAATTTTGGAACTTGCTTTCTGACAGTAGCTTAGCCTATTCAATAAAACTACTACAAAAATTATTTTACAAGGTTTCCTATTAAAAGTGTTTTACCTCAAGGTACTGAGTAATCAAACTATATAAGCAAAAGTTATTCAGAAAACAAAACTCTAGACTTTTCACCTGTTTTCCTTTGATTCTGATAGTGAATTTCTCTATCCATTAAGGAATTGGTAAGGCTAATTTAATCTTTCATTCAAACATGAAAATTGTTTACCAAAGCCAGGCATAGCTTCCAAAGAGTTATATATTACAGGAGAATAAGTGAAAGAATACCCACCTCAGAAGCACATTTCTTTGATATACTATCCTGTGATAATCCCATTTTAATTAGGGTCAAATTCTGCTTATGCTCAAATGCACTCTCAAGAAATAAGATTCTTCAGGGGTCACTCTGTAATACAATAATGAAAGAAGCACAGAACAAAGTTAACGTCACTACATTTCAAAAAAAGTATGAGTATAAATTGAATTAAGGGTAGAACCACACACACACACACACAAATGTGTGTGTGATTCATAGTTCGTGTGTTCATAGTTTGCTTTTATACCCACAGTTGGTGTCATACCTAACGGTACTTCTTCATTGAATATTTTTGTGTATTTGTTGGTTTGCTTTGTTTTCGTGACAAAGCAAGATAACATTATAAGGAGTGAGGATGGATGGTAGAAGAGGGTAAAGAGGGTCAAATATATGGCGATGGAAGGAGAACTGACTCTGGGTGGTGAACACACAATGTAATATATAGATTTATAGATTTTTATTTAAAAAATAACATTTATAATTTAGGCTTTTTTGGTAAAGTTTTTCATCCAGATAGGTATTAACAAAATAATATAAAAAAGAAGTTAAGCTAAATAATGCCAAATTGGCTTATGGCCGAAAAACAAACATGTAGGCTCAGAATGAGTAACAATGAATTCATTTCTCACAATCTTAAAATTGAAGAGATAAGAAAAGAGGTCACAAAAGGACATGTGAGCTTAAAAACCTCATAAAAAGTAAGTGACTATTATAGCATTCTTAGTAGAACTCAGAACTCTGCGTGAGTTATGAGAAAATATAATTTAAGAGGATAAAATAGGCATTAGCTATAAGAAAATAATCCAGTCTGTCTTGACATATTTGAGCTAATAGGAAATGCATCTCGGTTTTTTTTTTTGTTTTTTTTTTTTAATGCAATAACCGGGCTTTAACTCTCTCTGCCAGCACCAAAATTATGATAGTTGCTATGTCGATCTTCATTATGTGACGATTTCTAGTTCAACCTTAAAGTGACACCTGTGTTCTCCCTCTTCCACTAGTTTCTGGCTGCCCGACTATGCTAAGTAGAAGCATCATAACTGATAAGAGAGCATGCTTATAGCAGGGGGGAATGTAATGTAATGTGGACCATAGATCTGAAAAGAACCTTGATAAGTTTTCTGTGTTGAAAGATATAAACCACACATGATTGGCAATTGACTGCTGTGTGACAATTCATCCAGCGTCTTGGTCCAAAAAGTTCAGAGAACCAAGTTCTAATGCTGGCTTTAGTACTACTCTATGACAAATCCAAGCTGTGCCTCAACTTCGTTATCTGCAAATGGGAATACTGTATTACTACTTGTTTTCCCCAAGCCCACTCGAGAGGAAATCTGTACCTGTAGGAAATGACACAGCACACAACTTTTTATTTTAAAATAAAAATAAAGACAGTCTTAGAGAGGAAACAGTATCATAATGGGGAGTGGGGGGGTGGTAAATGGCTGAGGAATGTGTAACTAATGCCTCTGGAACAGAGGTCAGCAAACTATAGCCAGAAGGGCCACATCCGGCTTGCTGTTTTTCAAGAACTAAGAATGACTTGCCCATTTTTATATACATTTTTAAATCCAAAGAAGAATAACATTTTACAATACATGAAAATTATATGAACGTCAAATATCAGTGCCCATAAATAACGTTTTATTGAAACAGAGCCATGCTCATTCATGTGTGCATTGTGGCTGCTTTCACACCACAACAGCAGAGTTTAGTAGTCATAGTGGAGACCGTCAGCCTACAAAGCCTAAAATATTTCCTATCTGTCCTTTATAGTAATAGTTTTATCACCCTTTCTCTAGAATATTGAAGGTAGAAATGCCCAGTGGCAGCTGGAATTTAGATTTTGGAATGATCCATAAGAAGAAATAGTTTAAAATGTGGGAGTTGATGAAGGCAAGAAAGAGATTAGAGCAAAGAGGTCTGGAGAAAGCATCTAGTAGAAGATGACTTTTGACAGTTGGGAGAGGAAGGAATCCCCAAAGGAAGCAAAGAAGGCACGGTTAGAGTATGGCATGTCTCCCAGAAGCCAAGCAAGAAGTGAGTGCAAGATGAATTGGTTAAGAGCATACATGTCCCAGAGATCAGCTAAATTGAATAATAAAACAGTTCATTGAACTTGGTGACTAGAGGTCATTGGTGGCCTTTGAGAAAACCATTTCTATGAAAGAGTGTGGCGGTAGCCAATTTTCAAGAGGTCCAGCAGCAAACATATTTATTCTTGGAAGGAAACCAATAAAATAACCAGAAGTTGCAAAACCAAAGGGAAGATGACTTGTTTACGTGCTTGTTTGTTGTTTTTCATAGGCGAGTATTGAGAGTGTTTGTAGGCCTAACAAAAGCATCCAAGAGATAGAGATGAAAGAGAAGACAGAGACCGAGAGCTGAGCAAATGCCAGGAAACGCAATAGAGAAGAGGTTGACGGGGTGACTAAGTTGAATATGGAAGGGGCGAAGTTCCCTCTGAAGCAGTGAGGAAGAAAGAAAAAAGTGGAAGCACAAAGAAAATTTGAAGGGAGAGCTGGAAAAAGGTGTAATGACAGTAAGTGACAAGGTCACCTCCATAGAATAAGGGAGCTGGAATTGTGATTGAGCATTTCAGGAGGGTAAAACAATAACCATCGTGTATGAACCTATATGAAATCCCCTGGAAGGCCTGAAAGAACTTCTGAGGAAAAGCATTTGATACGGTTTTGTACCTTTCCCAAAAGTTTTGGTAGCTTAGATGGGGAGATGGAAAAGAAAGTTGAGATGATTGGGGACCAGGATTAATGTGGAAGACTCCAGAAAAGTTAAGGGGTGGAGTGAGAGTTCAAGAAGACAGTGCGGAAATAACTTGTCTTGCAGCCCAGACTGGCTGGCAGAGCCAGGGACACCGGAAGGACCTTGATCAGCTAGGATTAGAAAAAGAGGCTCGAGGCAAATGAGACCAAAATGCTGTTTCTAAGATGAAGGGAGTACAAAAGGTAGAAATCAATGAAGATAAAATAAAAAAGGAGGACCCCTATCGCCACCACCACCAAATTTAATATCTTGAGTATTGAAAATAAGGTACAGTACCTGGCCATTTTGGGTACTGTGGGGAATCCCAGAAGAAATCTGAAAATGCAGCTCTAGGAATATACTTGTATACTTTATCCTGAAGGCCCTCATTCCTTGGTAAGGTTTTTTGTTCCACGGATGCCAACCAGGGTTCTGTAGGTGGAAGGTGATCCTCGACCAGACAGGTGATATCTGAGTTACTGCCAATGGGACCAGATCACTAAGAATGTCCTTCGCCAGAGAATCTTCATTTCAGTCTCAGGTGGAAACTGAGGAGCCCTTTGGAATAGAGCTGAACAATGCCTCGACTCAGTGACTGGCTCACTGGGTTCCCTTTCCTTCCCTTCCAGGGCAACTGAGATTGAATGAATAATAGCTGTTAAATACTCCCTTGAGAACAAGACTCCTACACACTAATAAATACTAAATGCTTTCATTACAATTTAAGCGAATGACTTGCTTCCCCCGCCTTGCCAAATGCCTCATAATGAATAGCATGAGAATGACATTTTTTCCAAAATGTTACACATTAATACTAATTTATTGTAAAATCATGAATGTCTACCAATCTTGTTGATTGAAAATTACTTTGCATAAACATTTGAGGAACGGTGGGAAAGAAACTAACAAATACCTGAATCATTCAATTATTTGAAGAACGTATACATTAGATAAAATTTAGCAAAGGATAATTTCCAAGTATATTAAACAAATTAGTGATATTTTGGGGTCTTTTGAAATGGAAAGCATCCTTTTTTTCAGCTCCCATTTCACCTCTTCTCCCTTTGCCCCTGGCTTCACCCTCTCCCCACTTCCTGCTGCCCCTAAATATTCTTTCAGAGATTTAGGGAAAATAGGAAGGAAAAGATTCACATATTCCAAAAAGTAGATAATTTCCTGGTCTTCATGACATAAGAATACTAGCTCTCCCACAGAGAAACAAATTGGATGGCAATTTTAAAATAATTGAATTGCTTGATGTTTTTCAAGTTTTTGGGAAACCAGTGCTGTGAAAAGCAATTTTTTTTTCCAGTGCTACCTGTAGTTTTCTGTGATAGGAAATTTTCTGTTTACCCATTAAAAACAAAACACAGAGCAAAGATTTGCATATTTGTGAGTTTGACTTACATGGCTGTGAAAATGAACCACCTGGTAAACCAAAATAAACTGAGTTGCCTGAATTTCCAATAAATCAGATACAATAATTAGGAGTGGACAAAAAAATCTGTATAAAAGAGACTTGTAGATCCTAATTTTAAATTATTTAAGGGCAAAATAGTTAACTTTGTTTCCCTTTTTGGATGGAAATGGGGGCTTGCAGGCATGAAACAATGGGTAATGATACCAAGTAAAATGGTTGATAACCACAAAAGAGACTAAGGAACAAAAAGAGAAGCGTCTGGGCAGAGACAAGCCATGGAACAGAACAGAAATTGAATGATTTAGGCTTCTGGTTCTAACTTGATTGTGTACCAGAGGGTTCTGGATGGCTTGTTCAAACACATATTCTGGGCACCACCCCCAGAGTTTCTGATTCAGTAGATCTGAGATGGGGGCTGAGAGTTTCCATTTCCAACAAATGCCCAGAAGCAACTGATGGTGCTGGTCCTGTAACCACACTTCAAGAACCCAACTTAGGTTGATTTAGGGCAATGTCTAGAGATAGAAAGCTTTAATAAGAAAGTGTTGAAGATGGTGAGGAGAGATAGAAGAAGATAAGTTATTGCAGGAAGTTAAAGGAATTAAGAGAATGAGGCGATGAATAAGTTAAAATAAGAGCAAGGGAAGGTAAACTTTAATTGAATGAAAAGCCCTGTACTAGGAGGCACTTTGTATTCACAGCCCTGCCAGGTTGATAAAGTAATTATAACACCCCAAAGAGGAACCAGAAGGTGCTCAAAAACTTGACAAGTGTGAGTGGATAATGACAACTACAGTAAAATATCTTTCCAAGGACAACATGGTTTAAAACGCGGCCCTGAATTCTAAGCCACTTAAAAGATAGACAAGGACTAGGGCAGATGGAGGTCAGAATACCGTATTTATTACTGATTAACGCTGGGAGGGATAATGTGGCTTAGGAGTGCAGCAACTGTGGGTTTCCTAATACTGCAGCTCAGAATAAACAGACTTATCCATCACTCCAGGCCAGATGGACTCCTGTAGAGGCCTCCCCTTAAAAAATTAGCGTGGGAGAGAAGATATGAATATTTGCGTTGCTCTAGCCATTCCTCAAGGAAGGAAAGCATAGCAAGTATCAAGATCTGTGAGCTCTACTTAATCGCAGATTTACTAGTCAAATAATCTCCTCATTCCCTGAGGCAGAGTGGCAAAGGAGTGAAGAAGCCATAGATATTACACTGGCTGAGGTCTCAAGATACAAAAAACCATCAGGAGCCAGGAATAAATAACCTCTCCTCACAGGTGGGAGAACATGGGTTAAAAGCAGACCGTTTCACTCTAAAGCCTACTCCCTGTCAATGATTCCGTTGCTTTTAGAAGGAAAAGACACCAAAGACTGGGGAATAGGGAATGGTATTTTAAAAATGAGGACTCGTAGTAAAGAATTGCTGATGCTCAACAATTGTTCACTGCCTGCAAGATTAAACATTCGAATTGGACCTGGCTGGTGGCTGAGTCAATATCCCAAGGAGAGACTGGTTGATTTAAATTTCACGGCTTCCCAGTCTGTTTCTCTCTGATTGTGACCATTTTGTAGTCAGAGGACATAAGGGCTAGTTTTCATTTTCTATTTACCGATGTCCATAGAAAAATGGCTCAAATTGGCATTTGGAAACATTCAGAAAGGAAGGGAGAAACTAAACAGCAAGATCATTTTACTCAAACAGAATGTGTGGTCAGGCTAATATTTCCAGTAGTCCATTCTGCTACGAGCGAGTCCCAACTCATCACCTCATTAAAGGTTTTGCTCCATTCCCGCAGAGACCCAGAGGCTCTCAGTTCTCTTTCTGCCTCCTCATGTGTGTCCGATTGCCCTCCGATGAGAATTCATCCATGGTCCACACTTCCATGTACCAAGGACAAATGAAGGGAGGGTGTCTCTCATGGAGAGCTCTTACCACTTGATTTTTCAATTGTGTAGAGCCCCTCCTTGGCAGTGAAAGCTCTCTAAATTGGACTTTGTTGGAATGCCCTGGAGGTACATTTTAAACTGATATTTTGATTGCCTACCATTAACTGCTGCTGCTTCCATGTATTTAAATCAAGTGCCTGATATTTAGTTCTAAGACCTTAAGGATTTTATCCCAACAGGTGAAGCTTTATGTATGCAGTGAGGTTTTGTTGTTTCTGTTTAAGAAAAAATGTTCCAATTCTGACATTCTTTCTGGGAACACAGAAGAGGAACCAGAAGAGGCCGAAGAACTCAGTAAATAGGAGTGGAGGAAGATGAATGTGGAAAAAACAGCAGGAAAATGGTATCTGAGCTGACAGAAGTACAAAAAGTTCTGGAACCTTCACACATTTTTAAAATTACTCAAAGAATTCTGGTTTTATTCGGCAAACCAGAAGGCTTATATTAGTATATTACCTTATGGTTGATGAAGGCTTATATTAGTATATTACCTTATGGTTGACATGATCAGAAAACTTAAATCTGAACTCAAACCTATAATTAGTCAAAACTGTTAGCTGAAAACAGAAGAGAAACTAACTCTTCTAATAGATCTCTTGGAAGTTGCAAACACCGATACAAAATTCTTGGCATTCGGAAAAAAAATCTGCAAATTTACAAGTATTAATTGCATGAATGTGTCTTCCTGATGATTTTTGTAATATTATTTAACATGCCTTCAGAATTTCCTTCTCCTAAATATTTGCTGCAGTTAGTAAGTGTTCAGTCTAGTTTATAAATGCTCATTTAGATGCAGAGAGAGGAAGAAAAGGAAGAAATCAAGCATCTAGCCTACATTCTGCTATAAACCGTGGTATGATATTGGGCAGGCTGGTTTTATCATGTGTAAAATACCTATTGTATAACATTCAGAGATACAGAAATAAAATGAGATCATGTATATGAAGCGCTGAAAAAAGTTTAATATTACTTTTAAGTAATATCATCATCATGAAGGCAGAAGTGGTAAATCACAAGTGTCTTCTGATATTAGAAGGGTTGCTGAGTTATCTGGAGTTTAAAGCTGGTGGAAGGGCCGGCCGAGTGGCGCGGTGGTTAAGCGCTGGCTTGGGAAGCCAGAGGCCCTGGTTTGGGTCCCACATATGAGGGCCAGTGACACTGCCCTCAAAAAACAAAACAAAACAAAAAAACAAAAACAAAAACAAAAAGCTGGTGGAAAGTACAGTCCAGGAGTTTTCAGCATAACGAAACAGTGAACTGTCTCCAACAGTTCTGTGACTCAGATGGTTTTGTTAGACAGTGATCCAACTGTCTATCACGGTGTGAGTTCCCAGACTTATTATCAGAGATACCTTGGATATTAGCTGCTCTAGTTTATTACTGGACCAAGAGATCTCGAAAATCCTTTCCAATTCTCAGAGCCTTTGTTTCTATGTTCATTCAACAAACCAGTCAGTGAATTTTGTGGCAGTTGATTCCACTGACTGTTTATATGACATGAAGTCATCAAGTGGAAAAATATATCCACGTAGATGTACCTTAAAGAGCATAATGTGTTCTCCAGGGAACAGTGGCATTTCTAGCGCATGGGAGGGCTGTATGCTTAGTATCGGGCTGCCTTCACTAAAAACTTTAGTGTTATATTTTTGGCCATAGGCAATCACTTGACATTAGTGATAAAAATCCAATTGCAGATAGTGTATACTATATTACATTATATATTATTCTTTTCTCCACATGCGAAATACATGTCAAATTTAAAATCAAGGAAAGCCTTTCCTTTTTTGAGGAACTAGACTATTTCCATATAAAGCTTTACAATTTTGTGCACCCATTGTCTGGGTTGCCAGGAAGTTCAACGGGGATTTGAAAGAATCACAGCAATGCTCGGATTTCATATGTTTACATGATCCCCTTTGCCTTTGGTCTGAGTTTTCTTTTTCTTTTATAATGTTTCAAACTGTTAGAATAAGAAAAAGATGGTCATATTTTTAAAACAGTCACTGTAAATACCTTCGATTGATTTTGCTAAAAAGGCTTTCAAGCTGTTTTTTTCTTTAGGCAACCTTGCTACTTTATACAAACACAATACACACACACCCACACACAAAGTATATAATTTTCTTTTCAATTTATGCAGGAAATAAATTTGAAAGAACACAGTGAAGTATTTGTGGCTCTGAGGGTTGGATAATCAAATAAACCTGATGATTATGTCCCTATTGCAGATGATACCGTGGTTATAAGTACATCGGGATGGCTTCCTGTTTCTTTGTCCCCTAAGAGTTAGGGGACCTAACTGTGAAAGACATTACTTTACAGTCCGCACAAAGTGTGTTAGTGAAGGCCACGAGGTTTCAGATGGAAGGATTAGCGATTCTTTTGATGCTGGTGATAAATGTTAGTTTGAAGTTCAAAGATTCATAATCTCTACCATTTTTTCTTGCCATTTTATTTATTCAAATTTTGTTCCTGCACTCCTATCTGTATTCCTTATGATGTCACTTTACCCTTTCATAAAGAAGCTTCCTTTTGTCTTTTTAAGCTCCCTTGGAGTCAACTACTGGATGTTTGGCTTTCAGTTCTATGAACAGTCTTACGCTTTTTCAGGAAACACTGGAAAGCAGAGACCTTTCTCTTCATGTCCAAACCTGCAAGGGATCTAACATGGAAAGTTTTTGTATTCCATTTTAAATCACATTCTATATGCTCTCTGTTGTAAGCAACTCAAATCTTTTGAGAAGTTATCTTAAAACAGACAGACAAATTAATAAATAAACCTACCTACCCAATCCTCTTGTGTTCAATTATACAGCTATTGGCATATGATTGAATTTTAAATTGGGGAGCTAGATATACAGTTACTGACTACTTGTTATTTGATTTAAATTGTTCTGACTTCAATGTGTGTACAAATAATGGTATTATTGCTTTTTTAATATGGAAGTTATTTAGTTAGGTAATAAACTCAGCTTTTCTGTTGTTGAGTCTATTTAAGAATAGAATATCTAATTTTTAGATAATTTCCCATTTTTTGTCCTACCTTCATAGCATTTTTTACCTTTATGGTATATTATGGTTTTTAAAATTACTTGAAGGGTCAATGCAAGGTTCACAAAGATTTTTGACTCTACTTAAGATCATATCATTTTAAAGTATGACAATAAGTATAGCAATGAAAAATGATAGTGTAGCTTCCTATATTCTTTTTTTGTTGCTTTCTGATCACATTTGCTAATTAGTTTTATAAATAATATTTTTAATTGCACCCACTACTGCCATGTTCCTTGAGATGTGAAGATTTTTTTGGCTCTTATGTTGTAAAGACTTCATAAAAAGAATTCAAATGAGCATAATGGTGACTCATAAACCAAACTTACATGAGGTTAATTTTCCTTCATCAAATTGGGGAGGGGGTGGATTTGCATCCTCTCAGTGATATTTAAAAACACAAAGGCAGTAAGATTGCATAATTAGTTCTGGGTTTATTTTGATGATCTTTTTTTTAGTTGTAAAGTTTATATATTACTCTTCTAAACTAAAGAAAATTTCCTTTTGTAATTAATATATGGGGAGATACTTTGAAGCTAGGTAAATAATGCTGTTTCTCATCAAACTTTTACCCACTAGTTTTAGTATTCATTGATAACTTTCTTTATCATTTTTTTCTGTGTTCATTAGTTGGCATTCTACTATAAGGAAGCACTCTTCTTATTTATTTGTTATTTATTTATGACTATGGACTTATGGATTTTTATATTATTCAATAATTCATTATTATTATCATTTATTTTCATGCTCATATTATTCTACACTGGGCTAGTGGGAGCCCCAGTGGTTCTTTTGTGTCATTTTGATATACCCCATCATTTTGTGAGCAATCCTTTATTTTCTTGTGAAATTAGATGTTCCAGGTTCATCCTGTACTTTTCTCTGCCCTAGCCCTGAAATCAGCCATTTTTCCAAGCAGTGATATATTTCCTTTTAAAGGAGAATGGTGCCGAGATTTGAGTGCTAGGTGTGATCATTGCTACTGGCATGTTATTGTTTCCAGGCCCTTTAGGAGAAGGAAAAGAGATATGATAGATAGATAGATAGATAGATAGATAGATAGATAGATAGATAGATAGATAGATATAGATAGATAGATCTGAGTTCACATATTGGAATATGATAACTCCAATTCCAGTCCAGCGTTATAAGCTACATTGTAGTTCAGCAATGTCCAGTGGATACAAATATGAGCCACATATGTAATGGTAAACTTTCTAGTTGCCATGTTTAAAAAATATAAAGAAACAATTGAAATTGATTTTAATAATATATTTAACCCAATATATCCAAAATTTTACCATGTCAAAATATATTCGATATAAAAAGTGTTGAGATTTTTTTCCTTTTTTTTTCACTAAGTCTTCCTAATCTAGTGTGTATTTAAAACTTACAGCATATCCTCAGTTTGGGCTAGCCTCATTTCAAGGGTTCAAAAGCCACATGTGGCTAATAGCTACCATATTGGATAGCACAGTTTTTGTCTTCCTTTTTATATTTGTTACCCCATTCCTCAGTAGTGAGAAACCTGACCCCTGTTATTTTCAAAACCTAAGAATTTTGCTCAAGCCTAGAATACACAAGAGGTAGTCTCAGAGTGGCTAACTTATATCACTGAAAGAAAACAAACCTATTAATTGAAGTTTAATGGTTGTTTTAAAAAACATACCGTGGATGAACTTTTTTTCATATGCCTGTTGGCCATCTGTATGTCCTCTTTAGAGAAATGTCTCTTCATATCTTCTGCCCATTTTTTAATTGGGTTGTTTGTTTTTTTTGTGTTGAGTTTCATGAGTGTTTTATACATTTTGGATATTAACCCCTTATCAGATATATCGTTGGCAAATATATTCTCCCATTCAGTAGGCTTCCTTTTTGTTTTATTAATGGTTTCCTTTGTTGTGAAAAAACTTTTAAGTCTGATATAATCCCATATGTTCATTTTTTCTTTTACTTCCCTTGCCCGTAGGGATGTATCAGTAAAAATATTGCTCCGGGTAATGTCTGCAAATGTACTCCCTATATTTTCTTTTAGGATTTTTATGGTTTCAGGTCTTACATTTAAGTCTTTAATCCATTTTGAATTTGTTCTTGTATAAGGCGTAAGGAGATGATCCAGTTTCATTTTTTTGCATGTGTCAGTCCAATTTTCCCAGCACCATTTATTGAATAGACTATCTTTACTCCAGTGTAAATTCTTGCTTCCCGTGTCATAGATTAACTGTCCCTCACTGTTCATTAGGGAAATGCAAATAAAAACCACCATGAGATACCACCTCACTCCAGTCAGAATGGCTATCATCAACAAATCAACAAACAACAAGTGCTGGCGGGGCTGTGGGGAAAAGGGGACCCTGCTGCACTGTTGGTGGGACTGCAGATTAGTGCAGCCACTATGGAAGTCAGTATGGAGGTATCTCAAAGAACTGGAAATAGAGCTACCGTTTGACCCAGCAATTCCACTCCTAGGTATTTATCCTGAAAAACCCAAGACACTTATTCAAAAAAAATTATGCACCCCTATGTTCATAGCAGCACAATTTACAATAGCTAAGACTTGGAAACAACCAAAATGCCCATCAGTAGATGACTGGATTAAGAAACTGGTATATTTATACAATGGAGTATTACTCCGCTATAAGGAAGAATGAAATTGTGCCATTTGCAATGATATGGATGGACCTAGAGACTATAATGTTGAGTGAAATAAGTCAGTCAGAGAAGGACAAATACCATATGATCTCACTCATATGTGGAATCTGAAAAACTGTATGAATGAGCAAAGTAAACAGAAACTGTCTCATAGATATAGACGAAAAATCAGGGTTGCTAATTGGGAGAGGAATATAGACGAAAAATCAGGGTTGCTAATTGGGAGAGGAATGGGGATGAGGGAGAAGGGGAAGGGATTAGACAGCAAAAATAGGCAACTACAATATTGCCACTGGGATAGGAAAAACAGTTTGGGGAATATAATTAATAATGTTGTAAATATTCTGTGGAATGTCAGATGATCATAGGTCTTGTTAGGAGACCATTTCATGGATGGAGTAGAGGTTTGATCACTGCACTGTATTACTAAAGCGGAGGTGGTATACCTACTGTAATTGAATATATATAGATAGTCATGGGATGTGGATTATACTGTGGAAGAGAGTCAGAGGAAGAGTAATAGATATATATGATATGGGGGGGAGTGGGGTGGTGAATTGGGGGTGGGGGGTTGTCACTTTGAGGGGTAAAATGTATAACTATTGCACTGTGTTGTACACCTGAAACTAATTTAAAAAAAAACATACCGTGGAGAACGCAGATCTTAGGTGTGCAATTCAATGGGTTTTAATCAGTGCATATACCTGTATAATCCACAAATCTACTATTTTCATCCTTCCCCATCAGCCCCCTGCCCGTTCTATTTGATTTTTTTCATCATGGAGTACATTTTCGTCTTCTACAATCTCAAATCAATGTAAACATAATACTGTCGTGTGTGTGTGTGTGTGTGCATGCGTGTGTCTAGCTTCTTAGTATCTGTGAGATTCATCTATGTTGTTGCATGTATCAGTAGCTTATTCCTTTTTATCACTAAATAATATTGCATTGTATAAATACAGTGTATTTATTGTTTCCAGTTTGGGCTAATATGAATAAGCTGCTAAGAACATCTTTATTCTAGTTTCTGTGTGGACATATGTTTTTATTTGTCTCAGGTAAACACCTAGGAGTGGACTTAGTAGCTCAGAGGATAGATTTAATGATTTTATATGGTTAAATAATGTAAACATTTAATGTTATCCTATGCCAAAACAATTGACAATACTTTTATCTACAGTTTGGTTTTAAAAGCTAATTAATGGCATTTATATTATTATGGCAGTTTTTCATGCTGGGTCAAGTACTATGCCAGGATAACATTTTCTACTTTTCAAGTCCATTATCATTTTCCTCTTTCCTTCTTTTGCGCTCCCTCTCTCCTTCCCCCTTGTCTGTCACTTACTCATTCTTCAGGAGTCTCTCACTCGTGCCTGATGAATGAGTAAGAGGATCTTCCTCCTACTACGAGCCTACCGTAACCTTCCCAGTCTGGATGAGATGGACCCTCTGAGAGCCCCTTCATTTCCTCCTATCAGGATGGTGACTCAGCATGTGGACATTGGTGCATGTGTCCATCTTCTGTCTTCCATTGTAAGCTCCTTGGGAACAAGAATTGTTTCCCATTTTTCTTTGCATACCTGTTGCCTAAGCATGTCTGCCTTAGCATCCCTCTGCAAATATTGGTTGAATGAATAAATAAAAGTGAAGTAACTTACTCAAGGTCCATAGAGAGTTAACGGTAGAACAAGAATTTGAATTAAGTTTTGTTTTTAAATTCATTGTTGGTTAAGCATTTTGTTTAAACTAAAACAAAACTAAAAGATTTTTCACACTTGATTTAGATAAAGAGAGAAACCGATAAATCCCTAGAGGTTAGATGTGAGCATTCCAGAGACAAATACTCAGGGCCGGAGGTGGTATCATTGGAACCATGTGTGGGGACACAGTAGGACCTGTGTGCCCAGGACCTCAAGAGAGTCAGAGGAGCCCAGGCAGAGAACGGGGGAGAGTAGGACCTGTGGGGAGGATCTCTGGGGACACTGGGTCCCTCCCCTGGGTCTGCTCCTCTTAACGAGAAGTACAGAACACAGGCATCAGTCACAGCAACAGAAAGCAATACAATTTTACCCACTATATATATTTGAAGTCAGTTGGCCAGATTTTTCAGTATCCATGGTGACGGGTTGATCAACTAATTCCATGCCTGGATTTCACTCAAGGTGAAAGAGCTGCAAGATGTATAATAGTATTTATAGACAGACATGCGAGGACAATAGTATCATTGTCGCTGTTAAACAAAACAAACTTTATTGTTGTTTTTCTTCCATAGCCATTGTGCTAAGTGATATTTCAGGCTTTGTTTTAAAAGCTGGGACAGTATAGTGTTCAGTGTTCTTCAGTTCCTGTTGTGATTAAAATGGAATTCTAGCCATTCAGAGTTGTAGACTAGGACTAAAAGACAAACAAAACAAAACCAAAACTTTAAAATGCTAAACTTGACATCAAAGCTCCTAATCAAGTCACATTGCTTCATGTACCTTTTATTTATCATATTTTTCTTAGACTGCAGTAGAGTTGACATTAGTGAGAGAATGTTACTCGTAGTAAACCCAGTATTCCTGGGGTCAACCCAGGATGTATTTATTTTTCCTCAGAGCAGCAGCAGCACACAGAGTGTGGACAGATGGCCAGGAAGGCAAGATTTAAAAAAATTCAATCTCTCTACTATGTGGATAATAAATAACCTCAGTTTTGATTATAGTACTGGTTTTTGTCCTTCCTAAGTGTTAAAATCTCATCCTCTAGCCTTCCATTTTAAAAAATTTTTCCCTTCTGTTTTGCCTTTTTCTTTTTCTGATTCAGCCTAGTTTCCTAAGTCATGTTGATTATAAAATGGAATCTGATTTTATCTCTAGCATACATTTTGTGATTATAAAATTTAAAAAAATCTAATATCCAAAGACTTTTAATATAATGCAGTCAGTCCTCTATCAATTAGTTATACAGGTAGGGTCACAGCATTAATCCAAAAAAGCAAATTATATGCTTTAATTTTTAAAAAGAAAATTATTTTTCATCTTTCAAAGTGACAAATAACTTAAAACTATAGTAAAATTGATTGGTCATCTTCATCAGCATTGCAAATTAATTTGCTGATTTAGAAGTCAATTACCACAAAAGTATTGATGGAAATACCTGAAATCTTTGTAGTACTTTTCATCAAGTTTTGCATAAATGAACTATGCTAGTTTAAACCCTATAAATAATACTATATTTATATTAATAAATATGCAGTTTTAAAATATATAGTAATTTTACAAATGAGTAAGGATCTTGTGCTTTTTGAGTAGGGACAAAATTCAGCTCAGAAGTTACCCTTTTCATTTGTACATATAGATACAACTTGATTAGTCAAGGCTGGTCTATTTTCCTTTCTTTCAGGCCATTTTAAAAAGGGATTTATGAGTTAGGAAACAACGAGGGAGCCAATTTAAGATAGGCCCTAACTTTGTCTGTAATCAGAGTAAGTGACATCGTCTCCATTGTTGGTGATTTGCTCCAGATGCCTTAAAGAGGATATATTTTATGGGGCCTGGCTTCCATGAAGATCAATTATGACTCTCCTCAAATTCCGAGAACTGTCTTTGAATTGGTTTGTTTGTGAATCATTATATGAGATGCCTGTATGAAGACTTTATATGGAGGGGATAGAGACCTATGTTTGAGTTGTTATTCATCATGTGCAGATATATTAACAAATACTATCACATACTCTTCATTTGCAATTAAAATTGCAATTAAAATTGAAAAAAAATTCCAGTATATTCTCGTTCAATAAAGAAGAAATTAAGTTTAAATTTTTATTAAAATGTAATTTTATCTACAGATATTTTGGTATGTATCTCTAAAAAAAATAAGGACTTTTTTAATTAAAAAACAAACAAACAAACAAAAAACTTCTCATTATAATTCTCACACCTGAATCCTTCATAACATGAATTTAAGGTTGAAGTTGGGGAAATAGATTGGGCTATATTGGTTATAATTGTAAGTAATAAATAGATATTACCTAGATGTTAAAGGAATGACCAATGACAGGAATGATTACAATTATTTATGAGGAATGGGGGTTATACCTTTGCTGAACCTGATAATATTTTCTGTTGTTAGTCTGGTATCAAATAGAATATCTAAGTCAAAGTCACATGAATCATTTGATATCTGCACTGAGAAGCCAATGCAAAAATGTGAAGATAATTTTGAAAGAATTGTGAGGTAATGTCAAAGAAGGGTCTTACTAACAATAATAAGTCCTTTATACCTTGATTTTATCAACACTATTAATTCTCAAGTTTGAGTAAAACCCCATTATACATTTACTGAGTATTTCTGAAGAAATCCATTCTGTGCATTATTTATCTAATCTCTGCCAAATCCTTATTATATTTTGGCAGTCTTTTAATTTGGTTAATTAGGTCTCTATTTGATTTTCTATGAAATTTACCATTTTTTGTGATCCCTTTATCACATCAGGTAGAAGACAGGGAGTGAAGTGAGGTACATCCAGATGAGTCTGTGAGGCCTGCTGGAGGGGAAGAGGGTAGAGCATGAAGCTGGAGGGCACATCTCAGGGATTAGACATTAATAGGAACCCATCATCATAACCTAGACAATGAGATCACATTCACAACTTCAAACTCAGAACCAGATGGAAAGCTGGATTATCAAGTCAAAAACAAAATCATCTGGAAAATCCTCAGATATTTGGAATTGAAATGGTGCATTCTAAATAATCTAGGGATGGAAGTAGAAATCACAAAATGTTTAGAAAATATTTTAAACTGAGTGAAAATGAGCATACGACTTAGAAAAATTTGTGGGATGAAGCCAAAACCATTTTGGAGACAAATTTATAACATCAAATGCTTGTATTAGAGATGAAGAAAGGTTTCAAATCAATAATGTTAAGAAACTAGAAAAAGAAGAGTAAATTTAACTAAGTAAATGAAAGGAAATAATGAAGGTAAGAGCAGAAATAAAGAGTAAACAGGAAAATAGAGAAAATCGGTGAAATTAAAACCTGGTTCTTTGATAAGATAAGTAAAATTGATAAAAAATTTATCCAGACTAAACAGGGGAAAAGAAAAGGAGAAAGAGAGAGAGGAAACACTGATGATAATATCACAAATGAAAAGGGGAACCTCACATTACAGATCCAACGAATTTAATTATATTTCTTACGTATTTGATGAGTCTATCCTTAATTTGGGTTTTAATCAGCACCAACATTTAAAGGATAATAAGGGTATATTTTGAACAATTTATATGAAATCAACAAATTCTTAAAGAGACAAAAACCATAAAGCGAACTCAGGAAGAAATAGAGTACATGAATAGCTATATATCTATAAAATAAATTCGTGATCATTTAGCTGGGTCCACACTAGTTTGGCTCCAAAGCCACTGAGCAATGAGACGGTCAAGGTTATTCAACAAAAACTCTCCTACTATTCTACCTATTCACCTTAAAATGTTTCTATGAGCCAATCGAACCAGTTTTCTATCCTGCTTGATTCTGAGGATAAGGTGATCCTAGTTACCCATTCCCAAATATACTTGATTTTGCTCATTCAAGAAGAGGAGTTAATTCTCACATAGGAATAGGATGAACCATAGAAAACTTCACAGAGGAGGTAACATTTGGTTTGTATAGTAAAGGATAAGGATTAGTATACCATGGAGAAAAGGTAAGAAAAGGTTTCCTACTTGTAGTGCTATGTTAGAGCATTCTTGATGGATTTCCAGAATGGCCTCCATTCATTGGAAGGGTTACAGAAATGGTAACTACAGCCTCCAGTGCTTCAGACCTGGAAAGCTGTTGGAAGCCAACATTAATTGGAAACATTAAATGCCCAAAAAACATAATTTATTGATAGAAAGTTTTATTTTCCTCTGCAGATACAAATAAGAATTTGGTCAGAGCAAAGTGTTTGAAAAGATTTTTTAAAAGTTATCAGGGGATTGAAGAACAAATTCTGTCATGACTAGCTTGAAGACCTAAAACAAAAGAGGAATAAATAAGTGTTTTCTAAATAATGCAGAAGTATAAATAGTGGGATTACCTGAGATCAGTACTATAATTTGGTTTATTTAAAATTTTTATAAATGAGTGAAGACTTCAAATTACAAAATGATAAGATATTTTTCCAGGTGGAAAGATGCCCAGTATACAGGGAAAATCTGAGGCCAAATTAACGGACAGGAAAGTGGCAAATTAGCTTTATTCTGACAAATGTAGATTATTGTGCACTTATGTAAAAAGCTCAAGCTATATTTATAAAATGAGTTTCAACATTCAGTGACACTTCTGAAAGGAAATCAGAAATTATTAGAGGCTATTAGTGTTCTGTTTTATTTTAACTTTTTTGCGGATACATTTGACATTCAGTATTATTTTATATTAGTTTCAGGTGTACAGTATAGTGGTTAGACCTATAATTTGTGACGTGACCCTCCCCATCCCCTATTAGTCTAGTACCCACCTGGCACTATATATAGTTATTGCAATATTATTGACTATATTCCCTATGTTGTACTTTACATCCCCATGCCTATTTTGTTACTATCAATTTGTACTTCTTAATTCCTTCACCTTTTTCACCCTTCCTCCTATCCCCCTCCCATCAGGTAACTATCATTTTGTTCTCTGTATCTATGAATCTGTTTCTGTTTTGTTTGCTCATTTATTTTGTTCTTTAGATTTCACATATAAGTGAGATCATATGGCATTTATCTTTCTCTACCTGACTTATTTCACTTAGCATAATACCCTCTAGGTACATCCATGTTGTCACAAATGGTAAGATTTAATTTTTTTTTATGGCATATCTCCTGTGTTTGAAAGGAAAATTAAACAAATGTAAAAGGAGAGAAAAATTTTTGTGTGTGCTTATGAAAATATTTTAATGTTATTGGAAATGTTCCTCAAGCTCCAACCAGTGTCACCAGGCATTATAAATTGCCTAGAAATGACAGGGTGTTATATCATACAAAATTTCATTAAAGTGCAGAACTAAGGAGTCATCATTTTAAGAAATCCAGCAAAGATTTTGAGTAGATGACAGTGATAAGGCGCAGGTTGTAATTTGTAATTACATCTGTGAGTATAGTCACATATTTCTTCTTCTTGATTTCAGTCAGCATGAAATAATTATGTGTTCCAGATTGGAGTGTATTCAAAGATCTGTTTAAAAAGTTCATGCAGATTTACCACTTTGCTCTAAGGAAAATTTGCTCCTAATGTTATGCTCCCCTCTGGCATGGCATAAATGGACACCCTAGGGATCAGAACAGCTAATAAGTAGAACCACTGAAGAACAGCTTCTCACAAATCAAACTGGAACAAATGTGAGAGCCACACAGCAGTAATCAAATACATACTTCCCCAAATCATATAACACACATTTAATTCAGGTTTGATGGTCTCTCTGGGTTCTAGTAATGCAGTTTAAGAAATGAAAATGACTTGATAAGTTTGAGAAAACTAAGCAGAATATTAAAGGCTATTTAACCCACATTTCCCTCATGGAATAAGATAGTCATAATTTTTCTTTGGTTTCTACCTCACACACCTCAGTGCAACATTCAGGTAAGCATAGCAACTCTTTCTCGATTTTCTTTCAGCTTTTTTTTTTTTTCCAGCAGCCTCTACATTTATGAAGTTATAAAAAACATACTTGAAAATCGCTGTCATGGCTGCTTCTTCAGATAGATTCATGCTTAGGCCAGGCAGTAAAAATAGCGAATGTTCATAAGTAAGGGTGGGGAACAAGGAGATTAAATCATGAAAGCAAGTACAGGTGATAAAATTCTTCCGTTTCCTTGATCGGAATTCTAAGGGGATCGCTATTCAGTTGCCCTACCCCTTACTCCACGTCCCTTCACTTCCGTGTACTGAAGAAATGTGTGTTCCTCTTAGCTGAGGAAAGTTCTTGAGGAAAGAGTCTGAGTGGCTTTGGTCTCTTAGGAAACAAAGGCTGGATTTATCAAGTAGAAGGGCACAAAAGTTCCTAGGTACACACCAAATGCTTTTTGGTTCAAGGGCTTAAGTCAGGTAGTTTCTAAAGAATCTCAGATTTGGTCCTTCACACACACCCATAAAAAAGTCTTTGAGCCTGACTGAGAGAGTAGCCTTTTTCTGGGCAGAGACAGAATCTATGAAGGGAGTTGTTCATATTTCTGACTTCACTCCTTACCTCACGTACTCAATTGTCTGTAAATGAAAGAGCTCAGTAGAGAACATCAAGCCGAGGTACTCGTGTAGGGGATAAGCATCTTTGAATAGAGGAATGTGCCCAGGGGCTTGGAGTGCCAACTGCTGTGAGTGCTGGCTCCGGTGTGTGACCTGGAGAAGCTCTCTGAACCAGTCCACATCTCCTCATTTGGAGATAACAACAACAACAAGAACAACAGCAACAACAACAAGCCAACTCATCAGGTAGCTTTCCATCAAGCACGTGGACAGGATTGTGTTTGAAAATACCTTGTAATTTGTAAAGCACCCTAATGTTCATTGTTGTGATGGTTCCTGCATTTGATAACAATGCTCATGTCACTGTTTATCTCAAGCCAGTTTTCAACTGCCCTCAGGATGGATTCTGAATTGTTTGAATTGGATGATGACTGACATTTTATCTCCCCCTCTTCTTTAATGCGCATGTAGTCCGGAAGTAACAGCGCAAAACCCTTGGCAAGTGTCCAGTCATTGTTTCGAGAGCCAGAGTGGGCTTTTGCATCCTCCAGCACTAAGGGACGCTCAGGTTCCCCTTGAACTCTCTCGGGTTCTGCCTTCAATTGCATCACTTAAGATATACAGAAGTGGTTAAGTATTTGAGGATTTATTTATTTGGTTTTTGCTTGATCTCCAGAACCGTTTGTAGACTGAATTTTGAACATAGGTGCTGAGATGGAGATTTTCATGAAGGACATTAACTGGGGAGAGTTATAAGGAATACCTATTAGGGAGTCAGAGAAAAGAGGGGTCAGCATCCATTCAGAGGAGACAAAGAAGAACAAACTGTGATGTACTGGCAGCAGAGGCATCAGCAGATCCCTTGCAGAGTTCTAGAGCTGGAATGGCCCTTCCTGAATTGAGAGAAGATTATGGGGCCTTTGTACCCCCACTCCAAGTAGCCACTGGTTGCAGGCTTCCCTAGGAGAGCAACTCAGGGCAACTACCGGGGAGGGCGTCAGCTCTGAGTCATCAGTAGGCTACTCTCCCAGCAGCAGAAGGAATGAGAGGTTCAGGCTACAGGGCACCTGGGCAGCACACCATGTACCCACTATGGACTCTCAGCATCATGGTGAAATGTCAGGCACTGAAGGTGGTATTTTAAGAAAGGAGGCCCCTGTTTTGTTTCTCTGCCTTGGAAAGACTGATAGTGTTATGGAGAATGACATGTATATATGGTTGGGGGTGGTAAGCCGGAATGAGGAAGAGAATGTTCACCTGCTCCCTTTCCTCATGCATACCACTCCTTTCCATTCTATGACTGGATTACCAAAGCTTTTGGCAATGTTGATCATGTATCGATACCCTCTTATATGCCAGATACTTTATGTATATTATTGCTAGATATCCCTGTAATCTTGTGCAGTAGTTATAATTCACAGTTTTACTGAATGGGAAATTGTTGCTCAGAGTTTATGCGAATTGCTTATGATCCACAGCCAGGAAGAGATTGAGCAAGGATTTGAAGCGCCCTGTCCACATCCCGACTCCACAATGACTCTGTGAAAAGGGCTTTGAAGTTCCTTGCATCTCATCCTGGGTGTTTTGGGGTAAGTATTAGCCTTGAAAGGCAGGAAAACGAGTTCAGGTGTGGAGACGGAGGGCTCTACCTAGGCCCCTGCCCGCACTTCTCCTGCAGTGCACTTTGTCCTGTGTGCCATGGCAGGGACTAATTGCTTACGCATCCCCAGTAACACACACAGTGTTTATTTAGCTAGAAAGCTTTCATAACTGGTTTTTGCCTTGCCAGAAACAGGCTCTCATCTTCCTGGTAGAAAGTGATGAATTTTTCTACCACAGCTGGCATGGGCTTCAATTACAATAGAGTAGTTAACTTTTCATCTGTTGGAAGATCTTAAATAGGAATATGCAGTGTTTAATTGTAAAATTTCATTGTCCAAACTCAAAAAAGTTTGCCTGTAAGTGTGTTTATAGGATTTCTCCATCATACCTAATGTCAAAACTGGTAAACTTATCCAAAGGCCTAAGACCCTTTCTGCTGGTGTTTAATGGGGCCTTTGGAAGAGAATGCTGTTCCCTAAATCATTGCCCTTCATGGTGAAAATGCTGGACTTTAGTGTCTTCCAACTGGAGAAGGACCCTGAGCTTTGCCACTCGCCCCAAGGTCGAGAGCAGAAACAAAGTGGAGTCAAGGACATCGATCCTTATCTTAGTGGGGAAGTGGGTCAAGGTCTGTCTTTTCTCATCACCCAAGGGTCTTCCCAAAGACCTGTCTTCCACAGGCTATATGAATTTGGTCTCTGACATGCCCAGCACACACAGCTTGTGAGACACACACACATTCTCTGTCTCTCTGTCTCTCTGTCTGTCTCTCTCTTTTTCTTTCTCTCTCTCTTTCTCTCGGTGCCAAAAAATTGTAGGCACATTTTAAGAAAGGAAAAAAAAAAAACTATTAAAATTGTAATACTATATACCAATAGCAAAAGATGAATACAAGTCACATTTGACTTCTGCAATTACAAGAGGTGCTCAAAGTGGTTACCATCAGTGTCCAGACACTTCCGATTATGGCGAACTACTGCTTGAGCAATGCTGACCAAAGGGTCCACTTGTTTTTGGCACCCCCGGTATATATATAGATATCTATATATCTATATCTATATCCATTTTTTTAAAACAGTACCAGGTTTTAGAAAATGCAGTCAGGTTGTCAAAATTAAAACAAGCTACGAGTGTTTGTGCAGATTAAGGCCTTTACTCAAGGCATTGAGTTACTGAAAGGTTAGCCTTACACTGAAATACTAAATGGCTGTAGAAGAAATCTGAGAAACACCATTTAATAGTATTAAAGACTTGAAGAGACAGGAACTGACTCATAAGAAAATAAAGTATTGAGGAAAAAGGTCAGTTCACTGAAGGCTCAGAGACATGTTCGGATCTGTACTGGAGAGAAAAGGGAGAAATAGAAATGTGTTAGTTTTTACTGCAGTCAGGTTTTTTTCTCTTTCTCACTTATTTCAATGACATACAGATGGTTATCTGTATTGCATACAGATAACTTAAGTAATTGACTAGCCAGTGTAGCTTTCTGAACTGTGACCATAGGAAGATGAATGTATTCCAATTATGTCATTATTTAGTAAAATATTACAACAAAATCTTCAGTGATAACATGATACATTAGCAAATATAGTATAATAGGAATAAACCACTCACTGAGTAAAGGAAGCTACAGGCAGTTCCCTCCATGTCTGGGAGGACCCAATAAACTATACCAGGAAGAGAGATTTTATTAAGCACAAACGCCGTAGGCATCGGCTGACAAGTTAGGACACAGGGCTGTGAAATATTATTTATCACATATAGAGGTTATTCTTATAACAACCTTATGAATTAAGGTCATTGTTGTGATGAATAAAACTCCTGTGCCACTGACAGCATTGTCCAGAGTTCAGCCAACAATCTCCAAGCATGCTGAGAACAGTGGTATTTCAGAAAAGAGGAGATCTGCAGAAAGAGGCTGGCTGGCATACCTGAGGGCTCACCACAGAATGAGTCAGCCAGGTGCTGGTCCTTGGGATCCTGAACTTAATGGTTTTTATCTTCCTGTGTGATCCATTGCCCATGATTTCCTCCCCGCCCCCAGCATAAAGAGAAATGGTTTAACCCTTCCTCCATCCCTCTCTCCTCTTTTAAGTTCAACTCAAGCCTCGTGGCCTTCTTTTCCAACCACGACATCCCGCATCTCACCTCTTCCATCTTTTATGACCCACAGTGCTTATTGCCTATACTTTTTAGTGTCATTGAAAAATATCATACATTGCCATGAAGTTCATCTTGATTTTTAAGCTATATTTGTCTTTTTTTAAAATAGAAGAAATAGGGATTTACTTTACTCTAAAACTTTTTTTTTTAATACTTTTTTTCTGTTTTAACCCAAACTTCTAACATAATGCTGAACTCAAAACAAACAGACAGCACATACATGGTAGTGAGTGAGTGAGTGAATGAATGAATGAATGAATAAAATAGTGTGTTCCTTAGGAATTGCCATTTTGTTAGTAACAATTACCGGATAAGAGTGACTTAAAAAAGAGAGAGGTTTATTTTCTTTCACATAAAAAAACTAAAGTCTGGAAGTAGGTGGTCCAGTGCTATGTCGTAATTATACAGTATTTTCAATGCTCCCGCGCTCTTCTTGGTTTCTGTTCCACAACCCTTAGCATGCAGAGCCTTTTTTGAAGGTTTCCTCCTGGTTGTAAAATTTTTGCTGAAGCATCAGCTTTCATGTCTCAGGTAAAGGCATGAAGAGGGAAGAGAGGGTAAAGGCCAAAAGGAGCCCACCTTGCAGATAAGTTAACTCCCTTTAAGGAATTTTCTGGGACATCTATGCAGATGACTACTGCATATATCCATTGATTACATCTGTTTGGAAGAGAGCCAGAGAGAGGTGATCTTTGTGTGTATTGTCATGCTAATGAAAATGGAAATTTTTTTTTTTTTTTTTTTGAGGGCAGTGTCACTGGCCCTCATAGAAAATGGAATTCTATCCATAAGGAAGAAGGATGTGGAGGAGGCAGTTACCAGTCTCTGCCATAGCAGCGGTCAAAGTTGCCTCCTGATTGGGATTCAATCTCTCATTATACCTGAAAGACTACGTTTCTCATAGTATAATGCATTGGGTAGGGGGAGGAAGAATCAATGCTCTGGAATTTAGACA
The DNA here is from genome assembly GCA_033961575.1 of Aselliscus stoliczkanus. Classification (NCBI taxonomy): domain Eukaryota; kingdom Metazoa; phylum Chordata; class Mammalia; order Chiroptera; family Hipposideridae; genus Aselliscus; species Aselliscus stoliczkanus. The sequence goes on from CM066727.1 coordinate 169,707,286, forward strand.
AGGAAGTATGAAAAGAGTGATATTGATGGAGCTGACCTGTCAAGGACCTGGAGATGTCAAGGCAGGAGAAGTAGGGTGTTAGACGAATAAAGTAAGGCTGAAGGAAATAGAGCTCTGGGTGGTGTTGAAAAGCAGCAGGTATCCTGGTAAAGGCATGAAAGTGTTAGAAAGATAGGCAGTTGTGGTCTGAGGATGGAATACGGGATTTGACATTCCAGAGGCTTGGCTATTCCAGAGAGTTACAGACTTCAGGGCCTGGTTTTCAAAGGAGAGTCATGAGAAGGTTAGAGCTCAGACTTGTGTAAGCTCTCATGATATAGAATGAGATTTATTAAATGAGCTTTATATACTGTGCTAGAACACAAATGGATTTTCTTTTTGTTGTAAAAACAATATACGTAACTACATTTTGGAAAATAGAGGGGGAGAATCCTTGCATTCCCACCATCTACACAACTTGTCTCTGCATTGGTATATTGCCTCCCACATGTGCTTGATTGTAACCATAGTTTACTTACGATCGTCTTTGCTTTTCATTTAAATTTTCACATTTATGATATAAGCGTGTTTGATGTTGTAACATAGCTATTATAATTGATGAGTTTTGTTTTTTTTTTAAAGATTTTATTGGGGAATTGGGGGAGGGGAACAGACAAGTTGCTGTCTTTTTGTTCTTCAGTCTAGTTGTGGAGGACGTCGCTTCACTGGCCCATGCTGGTATCGTCATTGCTCTTCCCGGTTGAGGCAGATCGGTCACTGGCCTCTGGATGGTCGCTCACCGCGGCTATTGGCAGCTCACACTGGCTTCCAGCCGCTCACGCTGGCTGCTGGCCACTCACTGTAGCCTATGGTAGCCCACTGCAGCAGGGGCTGCAGCAGGGGCTGCAGCTACACCGTCGCCAGGGCTCGCAGCCCAGCTCCAGGTGGAGCTGTTGTTAGCTGTGGAGGGCAGTGTCACTGGCCCTCATATGTGGAATCTGAACCAGGCCGCTGGCATCCCCAAACTGGCTCTTAACCAATGTGCCACTCGGCCGGCCCTGATGAGTTTTTAATAAGTGTTTCAAATTACAATTTCAGGGTACTCCAGATCACGAATCAAGGCCATGTGTCTAAATACTCGTTAACATGGCCTTCACCATCAGCAACAGGCTCAAGATTCTGCGTGTGTGTTTTGATTTTTGTAAATTTTATTACATCTTTAATTATAACTTAAATAATGAAAATTTTTGTTCATGTGTCTTTGGATCCATTCTTGCCAGAGAAAACTCGCAGGGGTTCAGCAATAAGGTAAAATAAATTTTCACTCCCCTAAATCATGCAGTCCTTCAGCAAACTTAAGTCTTTTCCAACCCAGGAGAAAACTAGAGATGTCCTTTGGCCCCAGATAGAGAAATGAGGACCAATGAAAATATGTAACTTTCTTATGTTGTATCTAGGGTAGGAATATGTAGAGGGTCTTCATGGTACGCTTCTGAAGGGAAGCCCTGAGTATGATGGTGGAGGAAGACCCATCTAATGTAATCTTGCACTTACTAGACACAGACTGTGATTGTACTTGGAACAAATTTATATTGATATCCCTAACTTCAAATGGTTGAGGAATGCAGTTGGCAAACAGGAAGGGTGATATATGCAACATCAAGATAAGAGAAATCAGAATACTACAGGTCTTTAACAGTAAGGCAACAATGAGTCATGTCCCTCTTTATTTCTGATAATTTGGTTGAAGTTTCACAATCCTCTTTGGTTTCACAGAAATGAGGACCTTGGTATGCGACCTGGAATATCCCAAACTTGTAATTTGGAACACTTGTTAAAAACCCATTAACTAATTATAATGGCTATGTTACAACATGGAAAATGCTTACATGATAATGTTACATTAAAATAGAAGGATAGATGATCACATGTAAGATACGGTTATAATCTTGTACATCATGTGGAAGGCAATGCACCACTTCAGACATGAGTTATGTAGATGTGAATGTGAATATTCTCCCTCTCTATTCACCAAAATACAGTTTGATTGCTTTTACAGCAAAAAGATTTGTACCCTCAGATCTCTTGACATTGCTTTCTCCTGACTTACGTGCCCAGCGAACTCCCCGCCATGGTTCAATTCACCTGTCCTTTTGGGTCACCTAACATTTGCCATCTAAACTTATGCAGCCCTATGGATAGAAACCCTACAAAAGTAAGTTTTCCCTTGTCAGCCAGGTTTAGTGGCGTTTAACAATCTTTATACTTTGCCCTGGCCTTTTCTCCCTCTAATTTCCCACAATGGCTGGTACAAACACTTGTTGCTTTTCTACAGCCCCTAACATGTGTCTACCAGGGTTCTATCCTCAGCCCCTTCCCTTCTCCTTGTGTTCATTCTCCTGCTTTAACTACCATTTGTTGAATATCTACCTCCAAATCTCACCCATTCCCTGACTCCACATTTGCATAGTGTGTGGGTACTTGGGTACTTGTGCTCTTGGATGTCACACAGGCATCTCAGGTCAAAGTCATTATATTTTATAAATTTGCAAACTTTCTTGTTATAGGTTCCACATTTCAATATTTGTAATGCCATCTATCCAGCCACCAATTCAGAGATCTGGGATGGTATTTCACTGTCCTTTTCTTTCCCCTCTCCCCCACACCCCATCAAATGAGCATATTCTATGAATTCTATCTCTTAATTGTCTTTCAACTCTATCCCTCCTGTTCATTCCCTTCCTTGCTGCATTAGTCACTTCCCCATCATAAATGACAGTGGTCTCATAACTGGTCTTCCTAATTCCTCAGTTGCTTCTGCCAAGCCACCCTCTTCTCTCTCACCAGCTTATAAAACACAGTTTTTCATATCACTTGGACTTCTTGAAGCTTTTCAGTAAGCTCCCTCATCACTTAGCAGAAAAAGTTCAAATCTTTAATATGGCAAACAAAGCCCTTTGTGATTTGAACTCACTCTGACCTTTCTAGAAACATCTCTTGCCCCTGCCAGCCTCTTGCACTCAGTCAGCCATGCCGAACTTTCATTTCAGTAAATGTGCCCATCTTTTACACCCTCTCCCCACCCCGTGCTGTTCCACAGCTGTTTCATTTTCTGATCATCTGTTGATCTTCTACTAATTCATCTACTTCTCTGACCTCTGAGCAAAGTCAGGGGCTTTCTCCTCCCTCTTCCTGTGGTTCTTTTGATCATCCTGTTATTCCCATTCTCTTTATACTTTATTGTAGCTATTTATATTTCTATCCCCTGAACTAGATTATGAATCCCTTGAAAGCAGGGACCAGATTTCTATCATTTTTGTTTCCCTAGTGTCTTACATAAATTAGTTGTTTAGGATTTTTTTCTTTAAAGCAATGTTTCTTTGACACTGGGTTCCTTGTACCGTCCATTATTATGCTCATTTCCCTTCAGACTTATTGAACGAATTGAATTCTCAACACCGTGTAACTCCACTCCTTTACTTCCCATTCACCTTTCCAACTCTGGGTAACAGGATTCCTATCCTCTCCACTTCTAAGAGGCACTCTTGGAAAGGTGAGTGATGACTCACACATTGCCAAACCCCATAAACACTTTTCAGCAGTGGAATTATCTAAAATATTTCATGCCTTTGACACTGGACCACTACACTTTTCATTGTAGTGTTCTCTCTCTCTCTCTCTCTCTCTCTCTCTCTCTCTCTCTCTCTCTCTCTCTCTCTCTCCCTCCCCGCCCCGCCCCATCTGGGGACTCCTCTTTCCTCTCTAACCCTTTGTCTTCCTTTGTAAGCTCTTCTCTGCTTGCCCTTCCCTAAGGTGTCATCCTCAGTCCACCGCTCTTATTTTTTACACTCAATGTAGAAAACTTCCAAATGTCATTTTATCCCTATGGCTTTAACTACCACTTATACTTCAATAAGTCTCCAAACTGTATCCAGCCTTCATCTCTCATGTGCACTTCAGATTTAAATACTCAACTGCCCAGTGGACATATAAACTTACATGTTTCATAATCTCCTTAAACGTGAATGCAAACCTGATTTCAACATCTACTCCCTAGCCTTTCTTCATCATAGTCAGCCCCACCCTGCCCACAGTGAAAGCTCCTTCTGAATTTCTTCTGTTAGTTAGCAACACCACCAAAGACCCATTCAGCTACCAGGTATCTTAATGTCCCTCCACAACTGATGCACATGTCTTCAGCATGGCACTGCATCCCAATCCTCCCACTAATTAGATCTTTTGAAGCACAAACTCCACCTTGTTTTTCCTTATTTAAAACCCTTGAACTTTCTGTCCTTTAGGATCAAACAAACATTCTTTAGCAGGGCACAGTGGGCTCACCGTGACCTGGTCCCTATCTCCATCTCCATTGCACCTCTTGCCACTCCCTGCTTTGTCCTTCTATGTTCTAGTAACATTGAACTACGTGTGGTTCCACCTCATTTCATTGTTTTATCTGTGGTAGCCTCTGCCTAGAATGTTCTTCAACCCTTATTTACCTTGGGCCAGCTGAATGGCGCGGTGGTTAAGCGCTGGTTTGGGAAACCAGTGGCCCCGGTTCGGGTCCCACATATGAGGGCCAGTGACACTGCCCTCAAAAAAAACCCCAAAAAAACAAAACCTTATTCACCTTGATAATCCTAATCATCACCCAAAGCCGCTCTCTGTATCACTTTCTTGGGATGTTTTTTCCAATTCTCCAGGCCTGATGGTTAGGAACTCAGCTCTGGAGTCATCCTGTTTAGGTTCAAACCCTGCTCCAAACCCTGTTAGCAGAGTGACCTTGGGAAAATTACCAAACCCCTTCCATCATGAGTTCCCCCAACTGAAAAATGTCTATAAAAGTAGAATTTAGAGCTGACTGAGTGGTGCGGTGATTGGGCGTTGGCTTGGGAAGCCAGTGGTTACGGTTAGGGTCCCAAATGTGAGGGCCAGTGACACTGCCCTCAAAAAAAAAAGTAGAATTTAATTTACGAGGTTGTTAGAGAATCAAATGAGATTCACAATACCTGCCATATGGTAAAAACTCAATAGAATGAGTCACACTTTATAATGTGACTCGTTCTTCTACAGTATGTTTATCCATTCTTGTATCACCAGAGCTAGATTGTGCTTTGCATAGTGTAGGGATTCAGCACAGTTGTTGAATTGAATGAAATTGAATGAATTAACAAACGGACTAGAGAATATCTGTGTATGGTGACCTAGTAAGTGTGTACAAACGAGCCAAACAGAATAAGAGTCTCAGTTAAATGGTTTATTCTGGTAAGTGCCAGCATTCTCTTGCAGAAAGAGGTTGATATATTCAGTGTGGGGAACACTGTGGTGCACTGCTCAGCTCCACCCTTCAGGATGGAAGCACTCATTCCTTCAGCTGCTGGGAGTAAGATGGCAGACTTCTTGCAGCAGAGTATCCCTTCTCTGGGGACTGCACTGGGCTGGAAAGAGCTACTTTGCCCAGTGTGCTGCCTCTGCCTGCATCTGAGTGGTCGGTGCAGGGGACTAATGTCTGACCTTGCTCCATCGCAGGACAATTTGGCAGGGCCATTCCAGCTCCCAGGTTTGCTATAGGCCTGGGTGAGGCTCTGCTGTGACTCCACTGCAGCCCAATTACTTCCTCTGCCCATTCCTACTTCCTTCATGTCTGTACAGATGTTGACTACAAGAGCACACCTGGTAACATCCTGTGTGCAAACTTCTGTTTTAGAATTTGTTTCCTAGAGAGTCCAACCCACAATATTTTGTGAAGGATGAGAGTTCAGTAAATCCCATTTTAGATACAATGTATATGAGATGTATATGAAATGTTTAGCAGTATGACTGGCACCAAAGCAGAAGAAGAGAAGACTATTATTATTTTTGAGGGATGATAGGATTTAGAAAGGAGTTCCAAAGATAGAAGTATCTGCTTATAGCAGCTTTAATTGCCGGCACACCCTGTACCTTGAACAATGTAAATTGCGAGTCCTTTAGGTTCTGTGCCCACACACATGTATTTTCCATCACTTGTGTTTTAATGGGAAATGCAAATGAGGAAAATGAAAGAAATCCCGAGGCTCCTCCCCATGGCATGCTCTTGGGGAAATTGGTAAACCCCGTATTGTGATCATGTATCCCCTGGCAGGCAGTGATTAAGTACTGGGCTGCATTTTTATTAGTTTTAAAAAGGGCAGTAACATTAGAAACAATATATTACCTGCCCATATTATGTTAGAATTTCACTTTAAAATGATTTTTTCTACAGAAAAATCCATTGAATAACTTAAGCTAGGAGGTTTTAGTTATTAAATGTGCCACAAGGGTCTAGCTCAGCTTACATTAATTCTTAATATGGATAGCCAGGAAAGGTTGGTTTTTTAACCTATAGGGCATATCAAAGTTCCTCTTTATGAATGACAAAGAAAGCAGAGATACATTTTAGTACATGAAATACATATGCATAAAAATTAAACAGTATAGAATTATAAAAATTAAAAAGTGGCAATACTCCACCCTTCTACTCCAACAGTGCTGTTCCTCTGAAAGAGTTGCCATGATGAAGAGTTTGGTGTATATCTGGGAGAATATATCTCACATATATTTATAATAATACTGGAAATAATACGAAAACATGGATAGTGAGCCTGTTAAATTTCTTTTTTTTTTTTAAAAGATTTTATTGGGGAATTAGGAGAGGGAGCAGTGTTGGGGAATCAGGGAAGGGGAACAGACAAGTTGCTGTCCTTTTGTTCTTCAGTCTAGTTGTGGAGGACATCACTTCACTGGCCCATGTTGGTATTATGATTATTTTGCTCTTCAGTTGAGGCAGATCGGTCGCCGGCTATCAGCGGGCCTCTCATGGCAGCTCACAGCAGCAGGGGCTGCAGCCTACGCTGACACCAGCGACTCACGGCAGCCCAGCTCCAGGTCGAGCTGCTGTTCACCATCTTAGCTGTAGAGGGCGCAGCATCACTGGCCCATGTGGGAACCAAACCAGGGCCCTGCGGCTCAGAACTCAGACTAACAAGCCAACTCTTAACCAACGAGCCACTTGACCGGCCCCCAATTTTTTTTTTAAAAAGGGCTAGCCATAGCTGAAATTTTTTATTTCAGTTATCAATTTAAATTTTTCAGGTTTAAAATAAAAATAATGTGGTTCTTAATTATAGATAGCCACTGTTTTTCTAAGAAACAAAGGGCTAATTTATATTCATGTTTCCCTTGTCATAAAAAATAGAAAATCAACAGCAAATTGTTAAATCTGCAGCACTGACTATAAATAGAATACTTTTCTAGTTTCATACGGGTCATTTGCAAGTCTTTAAATCCTTGTTTTGGGATAAGGTTTGTCCTTAAAACTCCTCCTTTAGAATGAGTGGGATCTCACTTCAAAGAAGAGCATTCTTAGGACTGCTGAAATGCATGTGCTTTTTATCTGCACTGGAAAAACCGCTGTAATGCCAACCAGCAACTAAAGGATGCAACTATGATAAGAATTTAAATTTAAAGTGAATCTGTAAAATAAAACTGTAACACGTCAACATACTGTAAACTTAATGTGTAATATGGTAGAGCTCTTGAGAGGGAAAAATAAAAAGCTACGATGAGTCAGAAGCATTAGTGTCTCTGAGATAGTAGAACCCATAAACAATTGTGAAAACATCCTTTTACATCATGCTTCCTACAGGCCCAGAACTTTCATCCTTAAAACAAAGGGGATGGTCATGTCAGGGAGGTGGGTAGAGATCTGCGGAATAGACTACAGATTTTTCAGTTTTCACCATACTTTTGTAACCAGCTACCATCTGAATTTTTTCCCCTTAGCTATTATAAGAAGCATACTTGAGCCAGTCAAGCATGAACTTTCATACAATAAATGTTTTGAATGCAGTGGCTACTCAACCTTGCCTGTTATTTACTCATACCTAGCTCAGTTGACCATGCCCCATTAAATGGAAGCACATTCCCCACTGTAACTATCAGCACAGCCGCTGCCTGGGACAACCCACAACAAACCTGCCAGCAGTTTGTCCTAGGGATTCAAGCCTGAGAGAATGGTGACTTTACAATATTCTGCTGACCCTTCCTGACACCTTTGAGGTTACAATCTCAGAACACCTAGAAAGAAGAACAGTAAGTACTTCTAAAATAGTGCTGTCCAGGGGCCAATAAATTCTTCAGGGTTAACACCAGAGACTGATGCAAATGAATTTAATCCCCTAGATGTTTGCGGATAAATTAGAACTAATGAATTTTATATACAAGTCTTCTTTTGTTGCAATTGTCTTTTGCAAATATATTGCGATAATCTTGCATTGTCAACATTATTGGAAAGCTACTTTCTAGCTATTTTGAACATATTTCCCTACTGAGCATCCATACACTGAGCATTTTGATGAGTGTATTAATTAGTTTTCAGTATCTTGAGCTTTTACCTTCATAAAATTTTGATTTTTAGGAAACAGACAGAAATGTTTTGATGTATATGTGTATGTCACTACTAATATCTTTTGAAATAGACAATACACTTTTATTTTGGCCATCAGGTTATTGAAAGTTTTTTCCTGCTGTCTTGAAAAAGATATGTCAATCATAAGATTTTTATAAGAAAGCAAGAGATTAGGAGTTTTTAGACTTTCTATCCAATACCAAAGTATTCACAAGATGATGAGAAATATGTTATCATAGTAAATATTTTCTGTTATTTTTTTAATAGCCAAATGTTTCAGTAATATATTTTAAATCCTGGAATCACTCCCACTCGTATGAAGTCTAAATATATATTTCTCAAGTCTTGAATTTGTTAACACATTGGTGGGTTATATTTATGTAGTTTGATGCATTACATTTTCCACAGGTAGCAAGCAAGAGGTTCAGAAAAGGAGGAGCTGGTTTTTGTGAAGAGGTTGATGCTGTATGGTTTTGAATTTAGTCTAGGGCTCTGCCTTCGAACTAGAGAGGGGGATATTTTCCATTTTGTAATGTAGCTTGAAGTGAAGGCAGAACATGTCTCTTTTCTACCACCATATTAAAAAAAATGATAATGGTATCTTTGTTGACAGCAGTTTTAGGATTGGTTGATTTGTTCAGGTTAAATTTCTGAATCCAGGTTCAGAGGGACAAGAGATTATATTATCTGGACAGGTCAATGGAAAGCTCTGAGACAAGGCTGTACTGTACCCAGTAAAATAGTCAATGTAGGGATATTTTAGCCAAGTTTCATTAGGCAGTACATTTCTTGGTTGGGGTGCACGGTGCAGTGCTCAGTCAGTTTGCAGCAGTGTGGCTGGCTTCATTTGAGTTTGTGTGGGATTATCTGGGTGCCTCAGCATACCAATGCCAGCCTCTGGATACGAAATGGCATGGCCTGGAATTATTTCATTTGTATCAGCGAGGCCATATGAAGGAGCTTTTAAAATTTTAGGATGCCAGCAGTGGTCTCTTCTCTTCTCCACCCTTCTTTTTCTTTTTCTTTCATCTTCATTTGTTTTTCTTTTAAAGCATAAATCCTTCCCTAGGGCAATCAAGGGAATGTTAAACAGTCTCCACCACTTATTAACTCCTTCGGTGCCAGCAACAATGCATCTGGGGATGTTCTAAAAGGCCTTGAGGCAGAAATCTCTGTGTGCTTTTCAAAATGAATTTCTCAGCACACACTTGACAAAGATGGTCCTGGAAGGTCTGATGGGAGCAGTCTCCTTACAGTGAAACACCTTGTTCCACCCAGTTAATTGAAGACTAGAAATTATTTCCTCTAGAACTGATAGGACAGTGCCCTAACCAAGGGGTTTCCCCAGGAGTTGGGGCACTGAGGCCATTCTGGGCCCATCCACGTGGCCCATATTCTCTGACATTAGTCAGTACATTCTTTGAGTGCGTAGTGTTAAAGAATTGGACTGCTTTTCTTTTCAATGACTGATATCAGGAATCATTGGACTAATCCAATGTAGTTTGGAGAATAAAACTAGATGTGGAGAAATATCAATACTCTATAGAACATTTTCTCAAATTCCGACCTCCTCTGGAAGGTGAGTCATAATAAATCATATTCTAAAAGGGAAAATAGTGTTTAAAAAGGAAGCAGGGAAGCAATTTTCCCAATTTAAGAATACAAGTGAAAAGGATTAGTTTTTTTTCTCCAAAGCGAGCATTGAGGGCTAATGCATCTGTTTAGTTTATTTCAGTTCTAATCAGTTCAACAAGTAAATGTTTACTGAGCATCCTTTGGTCCTGGCATCAAATGAGGTGCTAGAGGTACAAAGACGAAGAAGACACTGCTTACTCATTCATATAATTCAGAGGCACACGATGGACACTCTCCAAAATATAGCAAGGATATGATTGGATTGTTCTCAGGGTGTTCTGGGAGTCCAGAGGAAGGGCTCTGAGTTTAGCCTGGGGGTGGGGAATTGAAAAGAAGTGTGGTTGGTGAAACTAGAAGGCATTTCAGGCAGAAGGGACACTATGAGCTAAGATGGGAAGACACAGACTAGGATGTGCTAATTGGAGAGCTATGACAGCTGTGGACCATGAGGAGCCATAAGGAGGGGAACTATGGAGGAAGCTAGACGGACAGGCCCACTCAGTCACTGAGGGCCTTAGATGCTAGGCGAAGGCACCTACCTGGACTTCAGTCTATTGCTGATGGAGAGAAGTCAAAGAGGGCTGAACGTTAACTGTGGAGAGGCTGAGATTTTAACCTTGCACGCTAATAAGTTAGCCTGCTACAGTTTTATGAATGTCTGGACATAAGACACCTGAGACGGAGACAAAAGACTTTGTTACTCATGGCACAGCAGGCAGCCTGAGGTTCAAGTTGATACTGGTTCTCCTTGCCCTCTAAGTTTCTTGGGGGAACAGGAAGGTGGGCGCAGCGGGATGTTGTGCACACAGTGGGTTTGCATCGCTGCCAAGAAAACCCGAGCTTCAGATTCCCTAACATTTTATAGGAGAGATGCATGCAAACATGCCCAACCTTTGCCCTGGAGGGAGAGATGAGCTTTATTATGCTGGACAGCAAACAAACCTGCTCTCTATCCTGCAGGGAGACACTGTGTCTTCCAAGGATGTTTGCTATACAAATATTCTAGAAAAGACTGTCTGGAACAAACACTGTCAGTGCCTCAGCTCACAAGATGTGCAGATATGTTAGAGACCCACGAAAAATTGTCTCCCAACAGTGTAACAAATGCATGTTTTAAATGTATCACTCTGGTGGTAGGTGAAGGATGGGGTTAGGATAGTGTTGCAACAACCCAGGTGAGAGACAGATGAGACCCCAAGTTTGAGAGGTGGTAGGGATGAATTTGAGAAATACATAGGAAGAAAAAACAGCCAGCTTTTGCCTTGTGAGAGACAGAGAATGGTCTGAAATGGGCCAGGAAAGGGACAGCTAGCAAATATTTTAGGCTTTGTGGGCCATACGTCCTCTATTGCATTCAACTCTGTCATTATATTGTGAAAGTTACCATCAACAATACATAAATGAATGGGAATTGCTGTGTGCCAGTAAAACTTTATTTACAAAAACAGATCCATCGACTATAGTTTGCTAATGCCAGACTTAGAATAAAACCTAGGTTTTTTAAAAATCTTTTATGAGTAGATAAATAGAAATACTAATAATTGAGAGAAGAGATTTAGCTAAGTTTTAAAAAATTAATTAATTTAGGTGTGTGTTAGCGAGTGGGGAGATGAGTTTTTGCAAGTTTTGAATTTAGAAAAATAAGAAATACCCAGGTATAGATGTTACTAGGCAGCTGGATATATACATTTGAAGTTTAAGACAAAGTCAGTGTTAGAGATGATTTAGAAGCTCTAAGCATATAGGTGGAAGTTAAAACCTTGGAAGTAAATATCATCATTTAATGAGAACATGAAGAGTAGGTAGAGGTGGGCCAAAGACAAAACCTAGAAAGCACCAGCATTTGAGGACCAGGTTTAAATTAGGAGTCAGATGTAATATCTGTGTGTGTGTGTGTGTGTGTGTGTGTGTGTGTGTGTGTGTGTGTAAAGAAGGGATTAGAGAATACACTTCAATGTTAAAACAAAACAACCCTCCCCAAGACCTTCAACTCTAATCCCCCAAACTCTCTTTAGTCATTCATTCTTTTATCAGAATAACAATAATAATAATAATAATAAAAACTAAGACATTTAAGAGGCAAACTAATACTTTTTTCTCCTTTCAATTTGTGATTTTGAAAATAAAGTTAATTGAGAAGGACCTTAATTAGTCATAATGAAATCCAAACTACTTCCATTCGAATCTAGTATTTCATTTCATCTGGAAAAGGCATAGAGGTGGGTTTGTTCCACTCTTCTGAATAGAAGCTTGGCTGCAGTCATTAGTTATTCATTTATTTGGTCAGTCGCTTAGCAGATATTTAGTGAGCACCTACAATGTACCTAGTTAGGTGCTTTGGAGGATAGAAAGATGAACATGGCATAACTATCTGTGTTTAGACAAAATAATGGTAATACCAAGCAGAATCTGATGAGTGTCTAAAGAGATGGTAAAGAGTGTCTAAAGCTATAGCAGTATTATTGGTGTGTTTTCTCTGCTACTTTTTGTAATTATGCTTCGAATCTTCCAGAAAAAGCATGAACCCATGCTTTTAAATCACAGTGACCGAGGGGTGCAGGAAGAGGAAACTGTAAGTAAAGCCACATGATTGCACATTGTGTCTCTCAGAAGAATTTGGAGTAGGAAGGATGAAATTCAGTGAACACTATTACCATCTATTTGAGTTAAATACAAGTTATCTTTGATAGCTTATTAAATATATTCATATTTCAAGAGTAGAAAATGCCTGCTTTAAAAAAAGAAATATAAAATGTGATAAAGATAATGATTGTGTCTACACAAGCAAAATGAGTTTGACTTTGGCTCAAACAACTTTTTAAATTTATATGACAAGTAATTTAAAATATGTAAAATATTTTTAAAATTAAAAGTTCTTTCGAACTGGTTTAGAATTATGTGAAAAGTAAACAAATAAAAAGCAAACATTCTTTCTTGCTTTTTTTAGCTCCAAAATGGAAGAATCTAATATATAGGAGATAGGGTAAATTATATTGGCACAAGAGTTTTCTATTTCATTATCAGTGTAAAACAAGCACCAAATCAATAGTCAGTTTCTTAATGTCACAATCATATATCTACATTTGAATCTGAAACAAATCCATATATTTCCTTCCTTGAGTTATTACTCTTTGGATCAGATATAATGTCTTGTTTATACAAACCAGTGAAAATTTGTTTGCTGAGTACATTCTTTGGGGGTTTACAGTTAACATTACAGAGACAGAAACTATAATTTTTACTCCTCAATTTTGATTTTAATTCAAATAACTGAAGAAACCCCTAGATTATTAAAAGCTTGTACATGTTCAATTAGAGGGTCTATTGAGTCATCCTTTTGAACACTCATTATGGAAATAGATAGTGTTAAATCACAGCTGAGTTTAAATACTATATTTCACACAGTGTTTGAATCTGTAAATAATGGTGATTGCGAAATGGCCTATTTGTGTTCATCTAAGTAAATTTCTTTGACCTACTTACTAGTTGGATAACAGATTGGACAGGGCCTTTGGTAAGTAAATTCTCTCAAGGCTCAAGGGATGATGGCTTGATGGGCCACTTATCCTCATCTCTACCTCCCAGTTCCTTTATCTTGAAACCCTATCTGGAAATTGTAGGCTAACTCCATAGCAGCAATAGCCTGGTTCTGCATCATCAGAATCTCATAAGAAATTAATGTGTTATTAACTGAATTAGTAAAAGGAAAATAAGTGCTGTAATTGTCTTTATTGTTTAATATTTTTTATTTTTAGTTGAAATACTCATACTTGTGGAAAATTTAGGCAGAAAACAAAAGTATAAAGAGAAACACCATTATAATTAGTTTGGCATATTTGTTTTCAGACTTATTTTTATGTACGTAGTTGAACATACACAGACAGACAATTTTGCCTTCAGTTTTTTTCTTAACATTATCACGTAATCATTTGCCTATGTCATTAAAATTTTTTGCTCTTAATGTGCTGACAGAGTTGTGCAACCATTACCACACTCAACTTTAGAACATTTTTATCACCCCAAGAGAAAAATCTCATATCCATTAACAATTCCAGCCCTTCCCTCCTATCTCTCTCAACCTTTCTGCAGCTCCCCAGCCCTAGGCAATCATTAATCTACCTTATGCCTCTATGGGTCTGCCTCTTCTGGCCATTTAATATAAATGGAATCATAAATTATATGGTCTTCCATGACTGGTTTCTTTCACTCAGCATCATGTTTTCAAGACTCATCCATATGTGGCATGTATCAGTACTTTATTCCTTTTATTTTCAAATAGTATATCATTGTGGATACATCACATTTTATTTATCCATTTATCAGTTGATGGGTATTTGGATTGTTTTCATTTTTTGGCTATTATGACTGGTGCTATGAAGACTTGTGTACAAGTTTTTATGGAGATGTATATTTTCATTTCTCTTGGGTTATACCTTGGAGTGAAATTGCTGGGTCATATGGTAGCTCCAGTTTAAAACTTTGAGGAACTACTAAACAGTTTTCCTAATTGAACCATTTTACATACTCTCCAACAATGTATGAGAGTTCCATTTTCTATGCTTTTTTTTTTTTTGCCAATATTTGTTCTTTTGTGTTCTTTAAAAAATTATACTCACTTTAGTGAAATAATTTCACTATAATTTAGTTTTGATTTGCATTTTCCTAAATACTAATAATGTTGAGCATCTTTTAATGTATTTATTGATCATTTTTATATCCTCTGAAGAAATATTTATATCCTTAGCCTATTCTTAAGTTGGTTATCATTGTATTATTGAGTCATGAGAGACATACATATACACATATACATATATATTCTGGATACAAGTCCTTTATCAGACATATGACTTGCTAATATTTCCCCCCCAATTCTATAATTTGTCTTTTCACTTTCTTGATGGTATCATTCATAGCACAAACGTGTTTTAATTTTGAATAATTTCCATTTAGTTTTCTTTTATCACTTGTACTTTTGGTGTCACTTCTTAAAAGCCTTTCACTGACTGAAGGTCACACATATTTAATCCTATATTTTCTCCTAAGAGTTTTATAATTTTAGCTTGTACACTCAGACCTATGATAGATTTGAGGTTAATTTCTGTGTAGGGTATAAGGAAGAGTTCCAAATTCCTTCTTTTGCATGTGGATATCTGGTTCTTCAGCACCATTTATTGTGAAAAGATTATTCTTTCACCATTGAATTGTCTTGGCTTCCTTGTCAAAAAACAGTTGACTGTAAATTTATTTTTGGACTGATCTATGTCTACATTTGTCAGTACCACACTGTCTTGATTAATGTAGCTTTGTAGTAAGTTTTGGTATTAAAAAGTCCTCCAATTTTGTTCTTTTTCAGACTGTTTTGGCAATTTTGGGTCCTTTCCATTTCCCTAGGAACTTTAGGATCAGATTGTTAAATTCTGAAAAAAGAAAAAAAAGAAAAAGTCCATCTAGGATTTTATGGGAATTGCATTGAATTTGTACATCTGTAGATAGTTTTTACTTCTTCCTCTTCAAGCTAAACTCTTTTAATTCTTTTTCTTGACCAGGTGCCTGGCTAAAATTTCCAGTACATTTTTGAATAAAAGTAATGAGAGTGAACATTCTCGCATTGTTCCTGATTTTAGGGGGAAAGCTTTGTCAGCGAAGGCCTTTGGGACTGCCACCACCACTTAGTGGTAACAAGGCACCCGTTTCCCACAGCAGTGTTGGTAGAGACTAAGGGGGGAGTGTAATGAGGCACCTCTCTCTCTCAGGCCAGGTTAGTTGGGGTATGGGTGGTTATTGTCTAAAAGTTTTCTGTCTTGCTAGGCTATTCCTTTCCTAACCCTTTGGTTAGAGAGAATTGGCCCTTCTTGGGGATTTTTCCCCCCTCTTTTGTCTGTGCTTATTAGCACAGGTTACTGCTTCTCCAGCAAAAAACAAACCCCAAGGAACTCACTGCCATGTCTTCCTCTGGTCCTGAGCCTTGTCTCTACCTTTCAGAGTCTCATGTTTATTTCATAGATGTCTAGAGTTTCAGTTGTATTTTTGTGCCTATCTTTGAACCATAATTAATAACTAGTAAATATATAAATTGATTCTGACTTTTGATATTTTATATAATTCTTCAGTGAACGCCTTTATTACTAAAACCTTAGGATTGATTATTAGGAAAGGAAATACTGACCTGAAGTATGTGAATATATTTAAGATTTTTGACGTATTTTGCAAAATTGCTTTACAGAAGGAACATACCCAAACATACTTCTACCAGCAAGATGTAAAATTACTAATTTCAAAATATACCCTAGCCAATTGGACTTTACATTTTTTCCTCCAATTTTATAGGTGCATATTGGTATAAGAGTTAAATTTTTACCATGGTTTTGAAAGATATGAAGGATCATTATAATTTATTATAAAATAAACCACCAAAGAAAATATATAACAATAATACCATCACTATTCAAATGTTAAAACGTGCCAGTCACTCTGCTGAACATTTAACATTTTATTGTCATAACAACTTATGAGGTGAGTATTATTATCTCTATTTTTATGAGATTGGAGAGTGGTGACAATTTGTTTAGGTCACATAATTACGAAGTGGTAGAACTGAAATTTAATCAGGTTTCACAGACTCCAAACCCCTTGCATAGATTCACCATGAGCATCAATAGTGAGCTGATTTGCTTAAATGACTAACAGGCTTATTCACTGTTACAAATGAAGGGCTGAATTAAAATCTCTTTTTTCTCAATATTAGCAGATGGCATATATTGAAAAACCTTTCAATCTACTGATTCTAATTTCAATATACAGCTATTAATAATTGGTAATGGAAAAACAATTTAAGGATGCCAAAATTTCACTTGAATTGCAGACTATTAAAAAATCTTCAAATCAATATCTAGTTTTAAAATATGTGAGTGATTTCTTTCCTAAGAACTGCATTCTAGAAATTACAATCACATCTGACAGAAAACAAACTGAGTTCTAACAAATTGAGGTTTGGGTGGGTTTGAATGCTTTATTTACTCTAAGGGATTAAAAAATATTTTTTGCTTTTTAAAATTTTTCACTCAAGTCCTTTAAAGATAGATCATGATTATCATTAAAGCTCTTGCTATGATGATAATGCTTTTTTTAACTTGCTAGATTAATTTATTATTGATTTAATTTTTATAAAACTTATCAGGATGGCATTAGTTAATAAATTATATAGATTTCAAGTGTACGATTCTGTAATACCTCATCTATATATTGCATTGTGTGTTCACCACCCAGAGTCAGTTCTCCTTCCATCACTATATATTTGACCCTTTTTACCCTCTTCTACCATTTCTATTCCTCCCTTACCCTCTGGTGACCACTAAACCATTGTCTGTGTCTATGAGGTTTTGTTTGTTCTTTTGTCTTGTTCATTTGTTGCTTTGAGTGAAGTCTTATGGTTCTGTACTTTTTCTGTCTGACTTATTTCACTTAGCATGATAATCTCAAGATCCATCCATGTTGTCACAAATGGCAGCATTTCATCTTTTCTTGTGGCTGTGTAATATTCTATTGTACAAGTATATATGTACCACATCTATTTTATCCAATCATCTATCGAAGGACACTTTTGTTGTTTCCATGTCTTGGCCATTGTGAATAATACTGCAATGAATATGGGGGTACATATATCTTTACAGATAAATGTTTTCAGAAATTTTCGGTATATACTCAGAAGAGGGATTGCTGGGTCCTATGGTAATTCTATTCTTAATTTTTTGAGGAGCCTCTATACTGTTTTCCATAGTGGCTGTACCAATTTCCATTACCTCCAGCAGTGTATGAGGGTTCCTTTTTCTCCACAACCTCTCCAACACTTGTTATTACTTGTGTTTGTCGATAATAGCCATTCTAACAGGTGTGAGGTGGTATCTCATGGTGGTTTTGACTTGTATTTTCCTAATAGCTAGTGAAGTTGAGCATTTTTTCATGTATCTGTTGGCCATTTATATGTCTTCTTGGGAGAAGTGTCTGTCCAGGGGTGCAAAGATGGTTCAATTTATGCAAATCGATCAATGTAATATACCATATAAACAAAATAAAGGATAAAACTCTTATGATCATATCAGTAGATGCAGAAAAAGCATTTGACAAGATACAACATGCACTTGTGATTAAAACACTTAATAAAATAAATATAGAAGGAAAGTACTTCAACATAATAAAGCACCTCAACATAACACCACATATGACAAACCCTAAGCCAATATCATACCTAATGATGAAAAACTGAAAGCTTTTCCTTTAAGATCAGGAACAAAACAAGGATGCTCCCTCTCACCATTAATTCAACATAGTATTGGAAGTCCTAGGCAAGCAATCAGACAAGGGAAGAAATAAAAGGCATCCAAAGTGGGAATGAAGAAGTCAGATTGTCACTTTTTGCAGATGACAATGCTTTGAAATACTCAGAGGAATGAGCCAATGAGATATTGCCATGCTAATCTCATCTAATATAACAGTTACAACATGAATCTGTGCTGAGGAAATTATGAAAATAATGCAGTGTCAAGTGGCAGAAAAGCCAAGCTTTATTCCTTAAACTTAGACTGCCATTAATGAATACCTTTGGAGAGTCTTAGAGTAAGAAGAATATCATAAATTAGTACAGGTGATCTTTATGCAAAGTGGACAGAGGTGTATAATTACTGTAAAAAAAATACTTAATAATTTTGAAGTCTTGTTTGAGGATATGTCTGTATTCATATATAAGGCCCCCAATGTTTCAGTTCAGCTAATTTACCATAGTTTATTAAGTTGACCCTAAATAGGGAGAGATCAATTATTTCCATTTGCTATTCTATGGTATCATTTGAACAGCCCAGATTTGGCCTTTGTGTTACCTGTTAAAAAGTCTGCAAATGATGAGGACTTGTTAGGCATAAATCAGGTTATAATGAAAATACTGAAATCCAGTTATAATGCCTATAGTTAGTTGCAATGGGATTTTGATAAAACACAAAGCATAGTATATCTAAAGGATTAATACCATGTTATTAATCAGAATTCCTGATGCTGTTAATATCAGTTTTTACATTTAATTTTTGTTAATTAATGAACAGTGTATTTATTTAGAGAAAAACACAATACCTCACTAAATAGCTTTTTTATACAACCAAAAGAGAAAGATTATTTGACAGTCAACTGTGGCAAACAGCATGTACTCATCTGAAAAAGCATTTTGGGGAAATCTTTTGCCTACAGAATATGGAATAGAGTGTTTGTTTATATCTATAAATAATGTATATATAAATTAATGTATACAAACATTATATATATTTTATTTCTGTTTTAAAAACTTAATTGTCCTTTGTACCTCTGGAAATCATTAAACATTTTCTTCAGATGAGGAAGCCTGTTATTTCCATTCCATCATATGCATTATTGAAAAAAATGACATGAGTAACATTTCAGGTATCAATTTCGTGCTAGGATGACATACACTGCAATCCATTGTGACCTTGAAGTTAAGGTTAACTCAACCCTGATGAAATTTGTGGAAGATAAAATTAGGAGGTATAGTCAAAACATGAAAAATGCAAAAGAATCTGATTAAGTTTTGCTTCCTCCAAAGAGATGAGGTTTTATGTGTAGGAGCTAGAATGATTTACATTCAATACATATTTGTTTTATTCAAAATTTTAAATAAAATATTTATTTTTGAAAAAGAAAAGAATTTGGTATAAAATTTGGAGCAATGAAATAAAAAAAGAAAATGACTCACAACATTTTCAGTTGGCAGTCTATATCTGTCCATAGTTCATAATACTTTTGTATGGTTGGAACACTACACACACACATACACACACACACACACACACACACACACACACACACACTCTCTCTTTGGAAAATAAGAAAATTTGACACTGTGCTTTGAGTTATATATATATTTTAACCATTTTTGTAAATTCAAAATATTGGTGGGTGTGACTGTTGGAATTCGCCCTTTTTTCCATGCTATTGAGAAAAATAAGTGAAATACTGGGAGACAATATTTACAACTTATACATTACATTTACTATAAAAGAATAAAATATAATTTATTAATTTCTTATAAATTAATAAAAAAAAAACTCATTTAAAAACGGGCCAAAGATATGAAGTAATATGAAAAAAAAAGAATTCAATCTCAGTTGTAATCAGTGAAATGTAAATTCAAAAAGAATGAGATGACACTTTGTCCATTGAATTGGCCAAGAAAAATGTTTAATATTTAGGATTGATTGGTAAGGGTATGATGACGTGGGTGCTGTTTATGGAAGTTGAGAATGGTATAACTTTTTAGAAAACAATTTGACAGTATATAAAAAATGTAAATGTATTTACCCTTTAACCTCACAATTGTACTTACAGAATTTATCCTATAGAATTATTCATACACGTGCACAAAGATATATGTATATGGATGTTGATCACAGCCTTGTTCATAATAACAAAAAGGGTGATACCTAAATGTTCATTTATAGGGTAATGATGACAAAAATTATGGCTTTTTTAGACAGCTATGTATTCATTAACCAGGTAGCTTTCTTTTAGGGAACCATATACTTTATTGTCCAAACTAGGCTATTTTTGGTAATGAAAGAGGGCAATATTAATAATTAATCCAAGAAAATGGGATAAACCTAGACTATTATTGTTGAATTCAGTATGCACTGATGTGGAAAAATGTCCAAAACACACTGCTAGGTAAAGAAAACACTTTACACCCTCTCCCCACAATATATATATTAATCTTCCAAAAATAAAACTCTGTATGTTTCTAAATGCATAGAAAGAGGCTTGGAAAAATACATGCCAAACTGCTACTATTTGTTCCTTCTGGGGGGAGTGTGGAATTGAGGAGAAGGGTGAAGGTAAACTTTTTCTCTTAAACTCTGTGTCGTTTTTAATTGATTTTTTGGCAATGACAATCATTTATGTATTACCAAATCAAATAGCAATAAAAACCTTCTAAAAATTCAAACTATTAAAAAGTGCCTTTGGATATATTACCCAATAAGTTAGTTTTGTTAATTGTGATGATTGCTTCAGCTGATACGGTCAGCTTCCAGTGAAGACCCTAAGATGTCTCATTGCAAAGCTGAAGGCAATGGAATCACTCTCAACAGAAAAGCTTTCTCAATGATAACGAACAATGAGTGTTTTGTTGTTAGCACATAGACTAGAAAGTCGAAGTTTGAATAAGCACAGATTCTATATTCTGCTAAAGAAGTTAACAGCTTGATAATCATTAAGTGTCAGGTGAAAAATGATTATAAAGTATTCTGATGAACCATGTCCAAATTTGAGTGCTTTATATAAAAGTCCGTGTTGATGGAAACAGTTCAGACTATATCTGACTTTGCTAGTGGCTTCCTGATGGAAAAAAATAATAGCTAACTGCAGGGTTTTTTCCATAGTAATGATTTTTCTGGTCACACCATGATTGACAGTCATGCTGAACTAGCATTGTATTGATTTGATTTCTACCACATGCCTGGCACTGTTCTAAGCACTAGAGATACAGAAAAACATTAAAAAAATCCTTGCCCTCAGGCTGGTTCAATATCTGCAAATCAATTAACATAATACATCACATTAACAAAATGAAAAATAAAAATCATATGATCATATCAATAGATGCAGAAAAGGCATTTGACAAAATCCAGCAGCCATTTATGATAAAGACTCTTAACAAAGTGGGAATAGTGGGATCATACCTCAGCATAATAAAGGCCATATATGATAAGCCCACAGCAAACATCGTTCTCAATGGGGAAAGACTGAAAGCTTTCCCCTTAAGATCAGGAACAAGACAGGGCTGCCTGCTTTCACCACTTCTATTTAACACAGTTCTGGAAGTTCTAGCCACAGCAATCAGACAAGAAAAGAAATAAAAGGCATCCAAATTGGAAAAGAGGAAGTAAAATTGTCATTATATGCAGATGACATGATACTATATATAGAGAATCCCAAGGACTCCACCAAAAAACTGCTAGAACTGATACACGAATTTGGTAAGGTAGCAGGATACAAAATTAATATTCAGAAATCAGTGGCATTTCTATACACCAATAATAAACTATCAGAAGAAGAAATCAGGAAATCAACCCCTTTTACAATTGCTTCAAAAACAATAAAATATCTAGGAATCAATTTAACTAAAGAAGTAAAAAAAGACCTGTACTCAGAAAATTATGAGACACTGAAGAGAGAAATCAAAGAAGATACAAATAAATGGAAATACATACCATGCTCATGGATAGGAAGAATTAATATAGTTAAAATGTCAATAATTCCTAAAGCAATATATAGATTCAATGCAATTCCAATCAAACTACCAAGGACATTTTTCTCTGAAATAGAACATAGAATCCTAAAATTTATATGGAGTCACAAAAGACCCCGAATAGCTACAGAAATGTTGAGAAATAAGCACAAAGTGGGAGGCATCACACTACCTGACATCAAAACACACTACAAGTCTACAGTAATCAAAACAGTATGGTACTGGCATAAAAACAGACACATAGACCAATGGAATAGAATAGAGAGCCCAGGAATAAACCCATCTATATACGGTCATTTAATCTATGACAATGGAAGCAAGAATTTACACTGGAGTAAAGATAGTCTATTTAATAAATGGTGCTAGGAAAATTGGACTGACACGTGCAAAAAAATGAAAATAGATCATCTACTTACACCATATACGAGAACAAACTCAAAATGGATTAAAGACTTAAAAGTAAGACCTGAAACTATAAAACTTCTAGAAGAAAATATAGGGAGTAAGTTTGCAGACATTACCCTGAGTAATATTTTTACCGATATATCCCCTCGGGCAAGGGAAATGAAAGAAAAAATGAACATATGGGATTACATCAAACTTAAAAGATTTTTCACAGCAAAGGAAATCATCAATAAAACAAAAAGGCAGCCTACTGAATGGGAGAAGATATTTGCCAATGATATATCTGATAAGGGGTTGATATCCAAAATTTATAAAACACTCGTGCAATTCAACACCAAAAAAACAAACAACCCAATTAAAAAATGGGCAGAGGATATGAGGAGGCATTTCTCTAAAGAGGACATACAGATGGCCAACAGGCATATGAAAAAATGTTCAACCTCACTAATCATCAGAGAAATGCAAATAAAAACCACAATGAGATACCACCTCACTCCAGTCAGAATGTCTATCATCAACAAATCAACAAACAACAAGTGTTGGCGAGGGTGTGGAGAAAAGGGAACCCTGGTGCACTGTTGGTGGGACTGCAAATTGGTGCAGCCATTATGGAAATCAGTATGGAGGTATCTCAAAACACTGGAAATGGAACTGCCATATGATCCAGCAATTCCACTCTTGGGAATCTACCCAGAGGAATCCAAGACACTAATTCGAAAGAATGTATGCACCCCTATGTTTATTGCAGCGCTATTTACAATAGCAAAGACTTGGAAACAACCGAAATGCCCATCGGTAGATGACTGGCTTAAGAAACTGTGGTACATTTATACAATGGAGTATTACTCCGCTATAAAGAAGAATGAAATTGTACCATTTGCAACAATATGGATGGACCTAGAGACTATTATGTTGAGTGAAATAAGTCAGTCAGAGAAAGACAAATACCACATGATCTCACTTATATGTGGATTTTGAAAAACTGAATGAATGAGCATAAGAAACAGAAATAGTTTCATAGATATAGAGGAAAAACAGGGTTGCTAGTTGGGAGAGGGGTGGGGATGAGGGAGAAGGGGAAAGGATTAGACAGCATAAATAGGTAACTACAGTATTGTCACAGGGATATGAACGACAGTTCGGGGAATATAATGTTGTTAAAATTTTGTGGGGTGTCAGATGGTCACATGTTTTGTTAGGGAGACCACTTCATGGATGGAATAGAGGCTTGATCACGGCACTGTATACCTGAAATTGATGTTGTATAATATTGTATGCCAACTGTAATTGAATACATATAAAGTCACGGGATGTGGATTATATGGTGGAAGGGAGTCAAAGGAATTGTAATAGATAGTATGATATGGGGGGGAGGAGTGGGAGGGGAGAATTGGGGGAGGAGGCTTGTCACTTTGAGGGGTAAGAAGTATAACTATTGCACTTTGTTGTACACCTGAAGCTAATTAAAAGTATATATAAATTAAAAAAAAAATCCTTGCCCTCGTAGAACTTACTTTTAAGTTGTTGGAAAGTAGGAGATGGATACTAAATAAGATAACTAAAATATAAAGTTTATTAGAATGTGATGGCTGTTATGGAAAAATAGAAATGGGTCAGAGAGTGCTGAGTGGAAGGGATATTTTATTTTTTTAATTTTTTAATTTTTTTGAGGGCAGTGCCACTGGCCCTCATATGTGGGACCTGAACCGGGGCCGCTGGCTGGCTTAACCACTGCGCCATTCGGCCGGCCCAAGGGATATTTTATTTTTAAATAAAGTGATTAAAATAAGGAAAAGACCTGAAGAAGGTGAAGGGAGGGAGCCAGGGGGATAACTGGGAAATAAGAGGAGTGAGTGCTCAATGCCCAAGTTTGCCTGCAGACTTTGAGGAACAGCAAGGAGGCCGGTAAGACCACCCCAAAATGAGTGAGGAGAAGAGTAGGAGGAGTTGAAGAACTGAAGCCAGGGAGTGAAGGGCCTGCTCCTGCAGGGCTTGTGGGTCATCATAAAGACTCACTTTTACTCAGAGCAAAATGAAAAGATGCTGAAGGATTTTGAGCAGGAGTGAGATAATTTAGTTTACATTTTAACAGGATCATTCCCCAAGCTCTTTACCAACTGCTTTCATCCACTGGAAAAGTCAACTCACTAGGGTTGTGATTATTAAATTGTTTTATGTATTTCCAGGTAAGAGTTGATAAAAGGTGTCTTAAAATATACTTATATTTAGGTCTTAATCTCAATTAACTACAAATAAAAGTAACATTAGACAATTTTGATCCAGTCCATGGAATAAGAAAGCCAACAGGTTTTACTCACATATACTTAGATTCTAAGGAAAAATTCAGAACAATAGGCGTGTTGTATAGGAATTGAGAGAGATAAAAGCTCTTAAGTCCATTTCTTCCCCTCTGCCCCCATCTTTACTGCCCAGGTCTTGGTTCAGGACATCATTTCTTCCCTGGAGGATTACGGTAATTTTCTCCTAACTGGTTAGGGTGCTTTCAACTAAACTTCCTTTCTGTCAGATATTTCTTTCCTAAAATACTACAGCAGCCTCCCCTAAACCTATCTTTCTACCTGCATTCTTGCTTTGCCTCCAGTATATTATTCAATTGTGTTATCAGAGAACTTTTTCTATTATGGAAATGGTATTCTTTTTTTTTTTAAGGGCAGTGTCACTGGCCCTCTTATGTGGGACCGAACCGGGGCTGCTGGCTTCCGAAGCCAGCGCTTAACCACCACGCCACTCGGCCGGCCCTGGAAATGCTATTCTTAACCAACACATTTCAATGGCTATATAGAGGGTTCAGGTTAAACTTGAACTTCTTAGGATGGCATTGAGGCTTAATGATTTTATCTAGTCCTGCTTACCTCTATCTAGTCTGCTGACCTCATCTCACAATATCTATGTCCATCTTTAAAGAACTACTTGCAGCTTCTTAAATGTGGCTTCCTTTTGATTCCATGCCTTTGCACATGCTACTTCCTTGGTTCACGTCTTGTCATTCAACATTCAGTCCATGTGCTACCTCTTTTGGGAAGTCAGGGTTAGTTACCTGCCATTCCTATATGCAGAATACATTTGCAGTTATTGTAACAGTTGGTTTACTCCATAGACTTACAAGCTATTTGAAAGGGACTCTAAATACTATTTGTTTTTGTGTTTCCGAGACCTACCATAGAGCAGATGATAAATAATTGTCCTCTGAAGGAGATTGGGAATGTGCCATGCAGAACAAAGTGAGGGGGGAAAGATTGGTATGTAGTATAGATATGACCTTTGTCCTGGATTGTAAAAACAAATCAAATAGAGATGCCAACAATTGACTGAAATTATCTGAGGCAAAAGAAACTGGTTCAGCACTTTCCCTTGCCCAGAGTTTATTAGCTACTTAAAGAAAAGTGAATATATTGGGAGAATTTGCAAATTATGGCTGCTTTTACTATCAATGTCACTAGTGTTTCAAATAAAGATTTTTATAACACATACACACATCTGTTAGATCCATGTTTTTATATGATTTCTTTTTCTTAAAATTCCAAAGAATATGAAGGTATCATGATGGCCTCTAGATAGATTAGACTAGAAGAAGAGTTGCTCATCAAACTAACAGCTCTTGCTAAAGTGATTGAAGATCTCTCAGTCACTCTGAGATTCCAGTGTAAGCTTGCACAGGAAATATGGAGCGCTTCTTGTGACAGATAGTTAAAGCCTGTGACAGTTACATGGAGTTAGGCATAGATAACAAAATGCATTCACTTAATTTAACAAATATTTTGACTAGCTACAATGGGCAGGTGCTGACCTAGATACTGTAGATGTAATTTTATTACACAAAGTTCTGCCCTTGTGTAACTTGTATTAGAATGTCTTCAATTTCCATTCTCTAAATGAACATGGGGTTAGAAATTTTGTGAGACCAAAAGATTCAACAGGTCTAGGCTGCCCTTGAAAATGGCAGGGAAGTGGAAGAAATCTGGAAGCTTAGCTTTCTGTGACATCCCTGGCAGTTTTTTTCCTGTAGAGCCTGAATTAAACCAAAGGAACTTCATTGTCTTGTGTGTGCGCTTCCCTCAGGAAACAGAAGCCAATTTACAATACTTTCAACACAACATTTTGCAATAAAGCTCCACCTGAATTCTTTCTCCCATATATGGTTTTTGGTGTCTGTGTTGGAATTTCCAGAAACTCTTATACTTTCTTTTGTATTTTTTTTCATTTTGTTTTTCATCTTCATGAATTAGGCCACTAAAGAGAGTGTGATACTATTCCCAGCTAATAGAATGACATATTGAAGACATACTAAACTTCTTCAGTTAAATGTTAAGTGACCAATAACTTTTGCCACCAAGTTATATGATAAATGAATAGTCTATTAAATAGTAATAAAAAATCATTTGTCCATTTTGACCATTACTTCTTTGTCACTCATAATCATTCAATGTGAAAATCCAACCAAAGTTATCCAACTGCTAGGTCATCAGCAAAGCAATAATTGGAAGTTACAGACCATGTGTTAATTTGTGAATGGGTATGGAGATTTGTTCATTTCAGATGGAAGTAGCTTAATGATTTTTAGTCTTTGTCTAATTTCCAGGGAGGATCTAGTGGGATATTAACAATAATGGTTGAAAAGAATGATTTAGAATTATGGTCATACGTAGCAAAATATGGTCTAAAGGACAACCTTCCATTGCATTACAATTTATATTTCCTGTTCTACTAGTCTATATTTTCTAATCCACTATTTTATATTTTACTCTTTTTATTATTATGTTATTTCTATTACTAATGTTATATATTACTGTTATTATTACTGTATATTTTCCAATTACTAGCCTGTTAAGACAAATGAATGGATTAAAAAAAATCTTCCTAGTTTTGCCTCTTATGTGAAAGAGTGTTTAAGTCAAAATACCTCACTTATTTATTTTTTTCAATTACAGTTGACATTCAATATTATATTCATACAGCATAGGTGATTAGACATTTAAATAACATATAAGTGTTATATGTTATGAAGTGATTCCCCCTGGCAAGTCTAGTACCCACCTGGCACCATACAGTTATTGCAATAGTACAGTACATATTCCCTATGCTGTACTTTACATCCCTGTGACTAGTTTGTAACTATCAATTTATATTTCTTAATATCTTCACCTTTTTCACCCAGCCCCCTAAGCCTCTTCCCATCTGGCAACCATCAGTTTGCCCTCTGAATCTATGAGTTTATTTCTGTTTTGTTTGTTTATTTTTAATTTTTAAATTTTTTTTAGGTTCCACATATAACTGAAATCATATGGTACTTGTTTTTCTCTGTCTCAATTTACTTAGCATAATACCCTCTAGGTCCATCCATGTTGTTGCAAATGGTAAGATTTCATTCTTTTTTATGGCTGAAGAATATTTCATTATATATATGTGCCATACCCTCTTTATCATCTATCGATGTGCAATTAGGTTACTTCTGTATCTTGACTATTGTAAATAATGCTGCAACTCAGCCTCTGAGTACTGAGTAAATATTTGCTGGATAAATAGGGATGCATATATCTTTTGAATTAGTGTTTGGGATTTCTTCATATAAATACACATAAATGGAATTGCTGGGTCATAACGTAGTTGTATTTTTTAATTTTTTGAGGAACCTTCATACTATTTTCCATTGCGGCTGCACCAATTTGCAATCCCTTCAACAGTGCACACGGGTCCCCTTTTCTCCGCATCCTCACTAACACTTGTTGTTTGTTGATTTATTGATCGTAGCCATTCTAACAAGTGTGAGGTGGTATCTCATTGTGGTTTTCTTTGCATTTCTCTGATGATTAGTGACATTGAACATCTTTTTATATGTCTATTGGCCATCTGTATATCCTCTTTAGTGAAATGCCTATTCAGGCCCTCTGCCCATTTTTTAATTCGATTGTTTGATTTTTTTGGTGTTATGTTGTATGAGTTCTTGATATATTTTGGATATTAACCCCATATCTAAAATGCCCCACTTATTTTTTGTCTCATTAATTTCTTAATCCATCGCAAACTTGCTCCCATGACCTACACAACTGCCCATACTAATGTTTTATTTAGTTTTCTGTCTTGGGCTTAGAGCGATACTTCTCACAGCTTATAGCCTACAGCTGCCTCAAAATTTGTATGTGCAAAATTGAATTCTTATCATCAGTCCAACACTTAAACCTATTTCCATCTCCTGAATTTCTAATATCAGTCTTCACCATCGATCAACCTACTCATAACCAGAGTCAAAGTTGTTCTTGAATGCTACCTTTTCTCGTTTCCCATATCATAATGGTCAGCAAACCCTATAGATTCTAACTCTGAACTATCTCCCAGCTTCATCTTCACCTCTTCATTACTATTGATGTTGCCTTCGTTTAGGCTTTCCGTGTGTGTCCATACATCTGTTTTTGCACAAAATCGTCTGTTTGCTTTTATGTACTTTTCTTCCATGCCTGCCTGGAAGACTCCTTCTTACTTCTAAAACCCCAGATTTTATCTTCTTCAAAGCCTTCTTACTTGCTTCCACTACTCTGCTATTCATCAGTTAGTCAATTTCTTCTTGCTGTTCCCACGTATTTTTTGTAACATACTGTTATGTAATACTTATCAATTGAAGTATAAAATTTAATAAATTAATCTTTAACAACTCAGCTTCTGGGTACTAAGTAAATATTTGTTGGATAAATTAATGAATTCATTAATGAAGCTGACAAATTAACAAGCTATTCTTTCTTAAACAGAAAATAGACACTGACAAAAGCTTAGGGACTGTAAATGTTTAGACAGGAAACCAGTGGTGTATAGGTCATATTTCCATTGTTTCTTTGTCACTGGAGTAGGGCTTTTGAAAAGTAGAGGAATCTCTGGGAATGGAACTATAGTTAGTGTTGTTAAAATGGGCAGTTAGTGTTGATGAAATATCTTGGATACCTGGGCCATGACTTAATATCCTGGTATGATCGGCTCTTGGCTAGGGTACATGCATATTGCAAAATGAGGAAGAACAAATGTGTTTTCCCAGAGGTTAGCTGACCTATTCAAGAGATCTCTACACTGAAAATGTAGAGAAAGCAAAATAAACTCCCCGATAAGACATGATTCTGATTTGTTTGGAGGACAACAGATAGGACGAGGAAAGGAAAATAAGACTGAAGGACCTCTCAGTGAGTCACATGAGAAAATAATGAAAAGAAACTGAAAATATTACTTAGAAATTCAAATATCAAAATAAATGTATAACACATGGGTTGTAAATAAAATGAATACGTGTTTCAACACGTATACACTTATATAAGCTAATGGGAAATACTATAAGACTTATTGGAAATACTTTCATGAAATAGTTTACCTCATGCACCAAATAAATAAATAATAGCTAACAATCTGATAGGAAGGAAGGAATAACAGTACTATATGTCAAGGAGATACACCTTTAAGGAAATCCACAAAAAATATACCTTACAAATGGTTCAAAGGAACAGAAATGATGTTGAACTGACCTCAGAGAGGAAACAGATGATGTGTTCTTGATATGTTTTATGAAACTGGCTCAGAATCAAGCTATAGTAGTAGTGGGGTCATAATCCGGCCATCTTCTAAAAGCCTAGTCTGCTAAACACAGATCATCTGACAAGTTCTTGACCTGCTTGATAAAAATTCTGTCTCCCAGAGGGTGAAGGAAAATGGCAAAGCTCACCCTGGAAGTGGCAGTACTAGTATGCTAATGTTTTGTACTTTTATAAAGAGAAAAAAATTTATATGATTATGTGTGTGATGTGTTTTTATATTGATTTTTAAAACCCCCGTAAGGACACAAAAGGAACTGGTCACATTGGTTGCCTCTGGGAAGTAAGGCTGGCAGCTGGGGAACAGGTATACAAGTATCTTTTTACTGTTTAACTTTAGAAATTTTGAGCTATGGAGTATATTGCTTATTTCAAAAGATAAATTAAAATAAAGACACCCCCCCCAAAAAAAAAAACAGTAAAAAAAATTCCCAAACAATACTCATGGGATCAGGGAAGGGTCGTTACATTTTGAATTGGCCTTTATTAAACCATTTATATTGTATTGCAATAATATAATAATGAGTAGATCTCTTAAGCAACCTGCCAGATTTACCAGTGCATCCCCTGTTGTCTGGGAAATGTAGTGGTAGAGACCCAAGGCACACTGAGTGCTCCCTGCTGGGAGGTCTCCCTCTCTTGTTCTCGTGCCTTTGCCTCCCTCCATGTAGGGTGTGTGCTTGCTAAGAAGTCAGTAATGTTGGTACTCAAACCTAATTATGTCCATCGTACTTAATATTTTAAAACATGTAATTTAATTCTGTATTAAACTGATGAAATATTAAGTGAAAGAGAGTTGTTTCTGGGAAATTTATCTGAATCGTTTGGAAAGACTATAAAAATGAGATGCTAAAACAAGTGCTGTCAGAATAGGTATGAGCAAGACAACTGTAAAAGACTGGGAAAGAAATCACAGAAATCTAAATGGTCTCAGTACTCAGATACTTCTACAGTGTTGTCACATTTTTACTCTATTTTAAATAACCTGAAACTAGAAATTATAGATGATGTGTTATGGCTGAGCAAGAAAGACCATGCCAAATCCCAATCAGCAATGGAAGGAAAGGGCTTGACCCCAGTCTAAAGTTTGGTGAATGAATATATATTTAAGGATTTAAAGTTAAACAATTCAGTTATTTATGTGTTATGATTCTCCACTTTAACCTTTTTTTGTTTAACCAGCTGACCCTGTGCTGGCTTAAGCACCTGACTCTTCCACAAGCTTGTAAACGTCTTTAGAAGAGGGGGCCATATCTTGTTCATCTTTGTGGCCTCTCAGCAGCATATGGATCTTAGAATACAGTAGATGATCAATAAATGTTTCCCAAATAATTAACAGAGTTGAAAATAGCATGTTTTTGCTCAGTTCTGATGTTGGGAAGCCAGCAGGGCTGTCTACAAAACTAAGGAAGAGTGAAAATGACATGGGGCAAACCGAATTCAGGAGCTGGGTTAGGAGGGAGAATATCCAGGTTAATGGAAAGAGCTGAAAAATCTCATCTTTGGTCAGAGTAAGAAGTAGAATATGAACAAAATTTAGAGTCAAAGCCAACAGAAAATGACAAGCAAGAGGAAAAAATCAACATATTAGGAGTTCCAAGAAAGAGTAAGTTCATTTGAAATTGTATGGCCATACCCTTTCAACATTTCTCTACTGAATTTCAAGAGGGTATTCTCGGAGCAAGCTTTCAACAGATGAAATTCTGGTAACCATTAAGCTAGACCTAATTCTGTAGGAGTTTGTTGATAAGGGGGAAATTAAAAATTTTTTTCGGAGAAAATAACTCATTTAGGAGTTGATGATAATCAGGGAGGAGGAAACTTGATTTAGATGCACAGGAGACCAGAATCTCCCAAAGTGTGTTCTGTGGTATACAAAATTGCAATGTGTTGTATTCTCTGTACTACACAGGGTACATTTTCTTATTTATTTTTCCTTTATTCTCCATCTCCCCTTCTAAAGTGCAATCTTCATGAGAGAGCTGGCTCTTGGCCTGTCTTGCTCACTGCCACAGGTCCACAGTCTTACATACTGCGTGGCACATATTAGGTGCCTCAGGAATATTTATCAGATGAAGGTCCAGTGAACACTGAAAAGTGTTCTGGAAACAGCAAGGGCAAAAGTTCACAAACAGGATCAGATGAAAGTCATATGAAGCAGGAAGAAGCATTTATTACCCAAGACCTCACTACCAAATGAAGGCATTTTTATTTATAAATTGAAAGTAAAATAAGCTTGAGGTTTCCCTCTACAAGGTACTGTGGCAGAGATGCAAGAGTCAGGCATGGATGCCTGAGACACGAGTTATGACACTATTAGAAACAGAAAAGACACCTCTCTATGGAAGATCAAAAGTGCTCACTAATTACTTTTATATAAATTCTTCTGTGCTTTGCTTTACAGCAAAAAAAAAAAATCTTGGCTGATGAAAACAGTTTCAATAATTGAAAAATACAATTTATGAGACCATTTCATATTAACGGTAGGAGTTACTATATTATTTCTCTCTGAAATCACTCAGAAGACATAATCATTAAGCACTCATTTAAGTATTCTTAGGTAAGGAGATCATGTTCATATCATAATCTTTCTTAAAATGACTAAATTGTGAAACTAAAGGACAAAAGAAAGAGAAAATAGCATTTCATGCTTTTGTATGTATAGCTCTGCAGAGAGTAGTGGCTCTCAACTCGGCTAGAATTGCCTGAGAATTTTAAGGAACAAACCAGGTGACAAACCACACTCAGGCCTGATTAACTCAGAATCTCTGGGGTTTGGGCCCAAACTTCAGAAGTTTTTAAATGCTCCCCGGGGTGATTCTAATGTGCAGAATGGCTGAGGACAATGAAACCAAGCCATGCTATAGAGGGGAGAATAGGAGACTATCTTTCCTACCTCCTTTTATGAGAATCAAACTGAACTGCAGTGAAAAGTTGGAACTTAAATTCACTTCCATGTAGTCAAATCTGAATGCTCTAAATATGACTTTTTATGCAGAACTCTAACTTATAATATTATACATTTTTCTCAGTAAGGATTCAATGTACTGATCCGGAAGTTGGTTAAAGGTACTAAACCCTTCAGAAAGAATAAGAATTGACCATTGCAGATGGACTATCATTATGCTGTAGAAATGGTTACAGTATATCATATACTATCAGAGTTTTTTATCTTTTTGAGGTAAAGATTGTGAGCTGCTGAAATAGTTTGCCAGGTGAGGTTGTTCTCCTGTCAATCAGCTTTCCCCATACCATTGTCAGTTTCCTGGGCCACTGTTTCACCCCTGCTCTAAGTTGAATAATTATGTGCCAGGAACTCACAGTACTCCTGCAATAGAAACACTATTATAATCTCCGCTTTCTAGATGTGGAAAGAGGGTCATGAAAAGATACAACAAGTTCCCCTGTCACTCACCTAGCAAATGGTCAAGCCACCCTTGGATCTTAGGTCAGTCTGACCCAGGAGTCCAAGCTCATAAAGCACTATGTTTGCTCCTTTTTCCTTTCACTGTGGATGTGTTTCCCAAGTCACACTCCGAGTTGCTGACCCCTGGAGTCAAAGCCTGTCTACCCAGTCTGTAAAATGGAACAATTCTTCCCTTGCTTATTCCCCACTATGTGGATCAGTCCCCCTGACCATGGATACCTCACCAGAATATGTGACCTCTAGGGAAATCTCTTCAAAGGGGAAAACTGGGGATAGACCAGAAAATCAAACTATGCCTTGCTGCCCACAGCCTTTGGTTTTGCTCTAAGGATCATTCCAGCAGTACTTTGATATGTTTCAGCAATAATCTCCTTTTATTCCTCCTGGAGAGGGTTTAGGGCCACCTTCTGGCTGTTCCCATTAAGCTTTCCTTCATGCAGTGGAGCTGAACACTTCTGCAAAGATTTCTCCCGTTAGAATGCCCCAAGAGCCTTTTCCATAATCAGTAGATCAGGTCTCCCCACAATTTTTAAAACGAAATAGTAAATATACACATATATTTAAAGGCAAATGATAGCTGTTACCATTGCTTCCATAAAAGTGCTACTTTTCCAAGAAAAGGAGGTGGCTGGCTTTTATCTAGCACTATAAATATTTCCAATTAGAACCATTGATTTATTCAATGCCTTTACATAATTTACCCTAAGAAGCAAAAAGTCACCCACTCAGAACCTAGTTAACTGCCAGGAGAAATAAATGCCATGCTCGTTAATAAAAAAAGAAAAGGAAAGAAAGGGGAGAGAGAGAGAGAGAGAGAGAGAGAGAGAGAGAGAGAGAGAGAGAGAGATGTTCTCTATGCTGACTAACCTGGTAAATTGGTCTCCTAATAGCCTGACAACATAAAACTATTTGGAGGCTCAGAATACTGTATCTGACTCTGAGTCACTTGAGACTCCAATCTATTCTCATTTGCATCTTAAATGATACTAGTCACGTCAAGTGCAATAGGTCTTGTCTGAGGAGGCTCACTCAGTGAAGGGCTCTCTAAAGTACTTATTACCTTATAGTAAAAATATTTTGGGTAAATTATGGAAATGATCAATTCTACACAATTAAAATGCTGAGAAAAGTACAAGTATGATTTTGAATCAGGGTGCTAAAATTTTTTTGTTATTGACAATTTCAAATATATTTTAAAGAAACTTATTTAAAAGGTCCAGTTGCCCAAAATTAATTTTTTTAGAAGTGATAAGCACATTAGAATCTAGCTGCTGATGCATATATGTCTATCTTGGATCTTATACTAGGCTCTTTAGGTGATAATATAAGGATTTTATTGTATAAGGATTTTATTGTAAGGAGGTAGGTGCTATAAGTGGATTTCATAAAAAAGGCCCTCAAAGGGAAAATGGTAGCAAGTGTACTGAACAGTTTTTTCCTGTAAAGAGCTTAGTAGTAAAAGAATTTGAGGATAAGTAGATAGTTTACTGGGATCTAACTCTTAGAACTTTGAAACAATGTTTACTGATCTATTCATCATATTAAATTATAAATTAGATAACATATATGTAGAAAAGTTGAAAACAATGTAAAATATTAATAAAAGCAATTTCTGTAACAGAATGTATTTCGTACTTGTTTTTAAAAATATTTCGTCACTGCATGTAGGGTACTGTGCTATGGAAAATATCAAGTCAGTGCCATAATATAAATATTTTGGTCTCAACTGCATTAACAGTTGCACAAACAGATTGGATCCCATGGTGTGTTGTGTAGGGAGTCAGGTCGGTGGAATGCTATTGGGAGTTAGCACAGTGGACATCTGGTTGTTGTGCCTGCCCAGTGTTCCCTCTCCTTAAACATGGCAGACCTGGTCATTTTGGGGAATCACCCTTCCACTCTGCATCTACACAGTTCCAATCAGAATGACTATGGTGACTATAATAATAGTTGACATCAGGGATGGGGTATGTTATCCAGATCTGGACAATGAGAATACAGATCCTCTTGGCTACTGAAATTGCTTCAGATTTGGCCACATGACCCAAGTCATAAACTATCAGGAAAGTTATGCACTTTTGTGACAGTGGAGTTGCCTAGTTCCTGGGATGTAAAGACAAATGAAGCTGGTCTTTAAAAGCTTCCAATTATAGTCATTTTTAGTGGTAAACAGAAAATATATGAGTGGAAAAAACCCACAACAAAGTAAAAAAAGGCTTAGACGTGTGAGAGAGAAATACCCAAGGATATTTGAACATTTGGATTTTTCTCTACCCAAAGCTAGTAAGTCTTTGAATCGTCCAGATATGTGATCCATCATTTTTGGTTTCACTTGAACTAAAATGGTACTATGTTTCTGTCCCTTGCAAAGAAGTTATCTTATTAATACACTTAATTGAAATAGTGGCAGTAATAAGTAGGTAATTTATAATAATGACAGAGAAATGTGGTAATGAGGCAGAAATTTTAGAAGAAAATATTTATGCACATCAAGTAGCACCCAAAGCAAAAATATATTTTTATTAGACCATTTCAAAATTTAGATAGGATTATTAGCTTTTCGGACTACAGATATTATTTCTTCTAACTTGCTAATTTTAAGTTTACAAGTAAACTGAGGTACAGAAGGAAACATTTAAAATATTTAATAAAGATTATTGACAGATGCTTCCATGTGATTATAATGATGGAAATAAACAATGGACTGCTGAAATATCTCAAAGATTTAACTTTCTCAAGGCCAGCTATGAATATTAGGAGCCACATTAATGTTATTTTTTTGTGCAACTTAATCTAGCCAAAAAGAACCACATGAGTGACATTGAATGTGTCTACTAATTTAAAAACAGTTATTTCCTTTCCCTGAAAGGTGACTTCAGTATTCCTTTAAGTAGGACACAAGATAAAATTTTTAAACAGATATATATCCAAAAACATGAACCATCTTATTTATATTAAAATATTAATTTAGTTTGTTTACTCTCTAAAGAAATAATAAGCACCTACTCTATTGAAATGGAACTTTGGTTAAAATTACTAATTGACATCATCTTAACTTTAATTTCTAAGCAACTATCAGTATCTTTATGTTACCAAAGCTGGTCAAGTCCTTATGAATAATGATCAAATCCATTGTTGGGCATCATGGAGCTCAAACAGCTGGCTGACATAGACAAACGTTCCACTTTTCCATAAACTGACTGTTGTGACATGCTGGCATCACAGCAGAGGACCTGGGGGCACTGCCTTTTTCTTTAAAAATTAACTTGGGAAAAATAAAACCAGATAATCTATATTTTGAAATATGCGTTGTTATTTATTTTAGTCATTTACTAATCTATAATTGTGAATCTGGGTGGTGGGATTATGGGTTAGACTTTTTATGGGAAGTTTTGAAAGGTTTTAAAACAGGCAAGGAAACTATTCGTCCTGTCTCTGAAAACAACACAACACAATGGAAATATGTCACACCATGTGGAAATAATATATAAATAGCAAGAGGATTGTGTTAACTTATTATCAGTATAAAACATGGGGCATGCTTTCTACTTTTTATCTTTTGTGAAAAGTGTACGTACTAAAATAAAGCTAAACTGATTGCCAGCTTTAATTACTCAAGGTAACAGGGTACAGCAAATACATATGCTATCCTGAAAAAATATGGTTAAAGTCTCATTTAAAATACTCATGTAAAACTCTGATTGAAAAACACAGCAAAAAGAGGCATGAGCATTGATCAGAAGAAAACATAAATAGACTTTGAATGAAAAAGACTGGTCACTCATACGATGAAAACTTCAGGATTAGCAGAATCATTGGCACATAGACCAGTGACTTGAGCTACTATAATTATTTGGGGAGTGATTTACCACTTTCTGTGTCTTTACAGAATCATTAAAATTTTGCTCAGCTGATTACAGGATAATTATACAGAAACAGATCTGGAAGAGCTATTACTAATAAGCATTGAGATTACACATGAAAAAATACAAATAGAAGCAAGTGTGATTATACAATAAAAGGGCTGGCAGTATTTCCTTTGTTCAAAGGGTATGAGAAGTAATATATGAAAATCCTCAGAAATTATGTGGAACCAAACATGAAAACCAGCTCAAATATTAACATATTGCTGCACTGTAAGGGGTCCCAGGTCTGCCACTGCTGAGTGGGCTGCATTGGTCTCTTGGGTATAGGCCAAAAAATTTCCTTGAGGTCATATCCTTCCTTAAAAAAAATCATATGGAAGTGAAAAGGTCTAAAAGGAAAATACTTCTTTACTGATGTGTGATCCTCCTCAAAGATTCTTCTACATACATGGAAACATATCAAGGCCAGGGCTAGGCTATGGTGAGTGAGGCATCCAGGGCGTAAAATTCAAGGAAGCACTGAGAGTGAATGCCCTATGTTTTGTGCCTGAGGCACCCCACTCACTACCCCCTAGTCCTGGTCCTTAAACATATCCAAATATATGTATATAATTTTATATAAATTTACATATAACTTAAAATCAAAATGGGATCATACTGTGTGGTGTAACTTGTTTGATTCATTCAGCAACATATGGCAAGCGCACTTCCTTGTGAGTATATATAGATACATGTCATCCTTTTAAATATCCACATGATGTGTTATCATATGAATGTGCTATAAGTTGTTAAATCCCCCCTCTGTTCATGGGCACTTATATTATTTCCAGTTTTTGAGTACTGCTAATCATACTGCAGTTTCATACATACTTTTTTGTGCACTCATGTATTTTGGTAGGATAGATTATTGTCAATAGCACAATTGTGCATTCAACTAATATTCACATTGAAAAGGTTGATCGATACTGACAACTTTCCTTCTAAACTGCAGCAATGTCAAATCAAACTTTCTGAGATGATAGCAGTCCAGTATGATAGCCACAGGCCACATGCAGCCATGGAGCACTTAAGATGTTGCTAAGTAAGACTGAGGGATATAATTTAATTTTATCTTATTTTAAATCTAAATTTTTCGGTTGTTTGTGTTTGATTTTCTTGGCTTATGGTCATTGACTAGTGCCGCCTCCATAAAAATATTGAATAATAACTGTGATATAAACAGACTTTTCTTATTCTGAGCTTTATCAGAATACTTTGAGTGTCTCACCACCATGTGTGTGATATTTGTTGTTGGTTTCTGATAGATTATCTTTATCCAAGTAATAGACCCTGCTAGTAGGCTAACCCAAAAGCCGTTCTGTGGCCTCTCACTATAGGTAATGGAGAGCCAGTTAGCTACTTCTTCTGTTAAGGAGTACTCTGCTGGTGTCTTAACAGTGACCCTTTGAATCCTCTTAAGGAAAAGGTATCAGTGCATATGTGAGTAAGGAACTTAGCAGTTCTTTCCCTACACCCAGTCTTTTGCCTAGAGATGTGGCAGTCCTCCCGATCATAGAGCACCAAGCATGAAAATGAAGAGCTGACAGCCAAGTATGATCAGAACACAAAGCTGGGATGAGCCTGAGTCTTGGGTTATATTTTGGGCTCACTGCCCCAATTCTGGAACCATTTGCTTCTGAAATTCTTGTAAAATAAACACAAAATGTTTTCAGAGCTTAAACCACCATTCATAGAGTTTTCTTTTACTTTACACCAGAAGCATTTCTTTTTTTTTTTTGTGGGCAGTGTCACTGGCCCTCATATGTGGGACCCAAACCAGAACTGCTGGCTTCCCAAGCCAGCTCTTAACCACCGTGCCACTTGGCCGGCCCCAGAAGCATTCTTAACCGATACCTAAAGTTACGAACACTTTTATCTATTCCTAGTTTTATGAGTATTATTAAAACCAGAAATGAATGTCATCATTACACATTTTTTTCAAAAATAACTTTCAAATAACAGCAGCAAATATATGGAAGGCAGTATTTTACATTTTTATATTTATTAACTAATTTAATCTTTACAACAACCCTATGGGATAGATAATATTATTATCTGTATCTTAAAGATGAGGAAATTGAGACACAGAGAGGTTAGGTAAGTTGCCTAAGGTCACACAGCTAGTAAATGACAGAGCCAGGCTTGAACTCACACAGTTTGGCTCTA
Source organism: Aselliscus stoliczkanus (assembly GCA_033961575.1). Classification (NCBI taxonomy): domain Eukaryota; kingdom Metazoa; phylum Chordata; class Mammalia; order Chiroptera; family Hipposideridae; genus Aselliscus; species Aselliscus stoliczkanus. The sequence continues at coordinate 169,747,121 of CM066727.1, forward strand.
GAATCCTGGATCTTAGTCTACTTCAAGTACTTCCTCTAGTATTAAAAAATGATGCATGGACCAGAATATGTATTTTTCAATCTATCATTGTTTTATTATTGCAGTCATGCAGCACTTAATGAGAAGGGTACATTCTGTAAATACATTGTTAGGTAATTTCTTCATTGTGGGAACATCATAGAGAGCACTTACACAGGCCTAGGTGGTACAGCCCACCACACACCTAGGCTGTATGGTACAGCCTATTGCTCCTAGGCTACAAGCCTGTACAGCATGTTACTGTGCAAAACAATACAAGATTAAATCAAGCACAAGAGAAAATGATGCAATCAAGAGTCTCTGGGGGCCGGCTAAGTGGCGCGGTGGTTAAGCGCTGGCTTGGGAAGCCAGCGGCCCCGGTTCGGTCCCACATGTGAGGAGGGCCAGTGACACTGCCCTCAAAAAAAAAAAAAGAAAGAGTCTCTGGAAACAGGAGATGTATGAGGCTGCTGCCGGCATAACACAGCATACTGTTTTATAACAAACTTTTTTATAAGTAGAAAGATTATGCTCTAAAATAACAATAAAGAGTATAGTATAGTAAATGCATAAACCAGTAACATAGTCATTTATTATTATTATTAACTATTATGTAACCATATATAATTGTATCTGCTACACTTTTATAGGACCAGCAGTGCAGTAAGCTTGTTTATGCCAGCATTCCTACAAGCACATGAGCGATGTGTTACACTACTAGTTTATGACAGCTACCCCATCACTAGGCTATAGGAATTTTTTGGCTCTGTTATAATCTTATGGGAACACCATCGTATATGTGGTCCATTGTTGACCGAAATGTCATCATGAGGCGCATGACTGTCGTTGTCTTTATCATAAGAGTGGCCAACAAAGCTATTCGACTAAATTAATGGCAAGTGAATATGAACTGAGTATTTTAACGAGTCATTTAAACAATTCACTGTGAAAAGAGCACCAGTAAAATTCAACTGATCAAGCTTCAAAACAAATGCTAGCTTTCCTTACTTTATTTTCTTAAATTAAGTTTGGCATCACAAATTCATTTCTTAGACTTCCTTTAGAAAAACGATTCAAGGGAACAATGTCCTTTTCTTATTCTTCCAAAAACTGGAATTATAGTAAATGAATTAAGGCCATTTCCCCATTTCTTGACACGTCCTAAGTTTGGCCACATTTTCTTTTTTTCTACTCTCCTTTTTTGATCAGAGAGGGATGCTTTTGTTCTTTGTTGTCCAATAATATATCATAGAAACAACAAACAAAAAAGAAAATAAGGACTTAACTCCCACCTGCCCCTGGGTTTTTATATCTCATTTGTTGGTTCTATCTAGACTGTGCATGACTCAACATATATGGACAATGTTTTAAAATCCTGTTGGTACTCCATAATGAATGGTAATAACAGAGCCTCCTTACATAGCAGTTATTTAATAAATGTGAACCTAGGTTATCTATGACACAGGGTACAATGGGAATTACTTCTCAGCTTTACAGAAGTTGACAATAGAAAATTATATTAATACTTGATAATCTTTAAAGGCACTTGTTCTATTTTTCCCCTTTCATACTTTTTATGTATTGGCGTCTGGCAATGCCTTTGGAAATACATTAACTTCAAAATCTCTAAGTAGGAGTTGTACAAAAGACAATATTAGAGGCATCACTATAGTCTAATAACCATCATAGGCTTATTCTATTTACCATCACCTAAGGAGGATAAGGTTTTTAAAAAATTATTATATTAGTTTCAGAGGTATAACATAGTTAGACATTTATATAACTTATGAAGTGCTCACTCTGATAAACCTGGTACCCATCTGACACCATACATAGCTATTACAATATTACTGATTATATTCTCTATGCTATACTTTACATTCTCATGACTATTTTGTAACTACCAATTTGTACTTTTCAATCCCTACACCCTTTTCACCCATCTCCCCCATACTCCTCCCATCTGGTGACCATCAATGTGCTCTCTGTATCTATGAGTGTTTCTGTTTTCTTTGATCATTTATTCTGTTCTTTAGATTCCACATACAAGTGAAATCTAATGGCATTTGCTTTTCTTTGCTTGGCTTACTCCACTCAGCATAATACCCTCTAGGTCCAACCCCATTGTTGCAGATGACAAGATTTCATTTTTTTTTTAAAAGGCTGAATAATATTCCGTTGTATATATGTACCACCTCTTCTTTATCCATTCATCTATTGATGGACACCCGGGTTGCTTCCATATCTTGGCTGTGGTAAATAATGCTGCAATGAATATATGAATGCACATGTCCCTTCAAAGTACTGTTTTGGGTTTCTTCAGGTAAATACCCAGAAGTGGAATTACTGGGTCCTTTGTCTCTTGTTATAGTCTTTGTTTCAAAGTCTATTTTGTCTGGTATAGTTACTGTTATCCCATGTTTTTTTAAATTTCCATTTTCATGAAATGTCTGTTTCCATCCCTTTACTTTCAGTCTATGTGTGTCTTTCAACCTGAAGTGAATCTCTTGTTGGCAGCATATGTAAGGGTTTTGTTTTCTTATCCATTCAGCTGCCCTATGTTTTTGATTGGAGCAATTAATTTATTTAAATTGAAAGTAATTGTTGATAAATGTGTAGTTATTCCCATTTTATTATTCATATTTTGATTTCACTCCCCCTTCTCCTCCTCCTCCTTATTCTTCTCTCTTTAATATTTCTTGTGTACTTGTTTGGTGGTTATGAACTCTAGCTTTTTCTTGTCTGGGAAGCTCTTCAATTTTTAAATGATAGCTTTATTGAGTACAATAATCTTTGTTGTAGTCTCTTTCTTTTTATCACTTTGAATATTTCCTACCAATTCCTTCTGGCCTACAAAATTTCTGTTGAGAAATCAGCTGACAGTCTTATGGGAGCTCCCTTTTAGGTAACTAACTGCTTTTCTCTTGCTTCTTTTAAGATTCTCTCTTTGTCTGTAACCTTTGGCATTTTAATTATGATCTGTCTTGGTGTTGGCCTCTTTGTGTTCATCTTGTTTGGTTCTCTCTGCACTTCCTGGTCTTATATATCTATTTCCTTTGCCAGGTTAGGAAAGTTTTCCGTCATTTTTTCTTCAAATAAATTTTCAATTCCTTGTTATCTCTCTCCTCCTTCTGGTACGCCTATGATGTGAATGCTGGCATGCTTGATGTTGTCCCAGAGGCCCCTTAAATTATCTTCATTTTTCTGGATTTTTTATTTTTTATTTGTTCTGTTCTGATTGGGTATTTTCTGCTACCTTAACTTCACATTGCTAATTCGAACATCTGCTTCATCTAATCTACTGTTGATTCCCTCTAATGTATTCTTTACTTCAGCTATTGTATTCTCATTTATGACTGTTCTTTTTTATGTTTTCTATTTCCATTTGTATGTTTTCTATTTCTTTGTTGAAGTTCTCCTTGAGATCATTGAGCATCCTTACAACCAGTGTTTTGAACTCTGCATTTGGTAGGTTGCTTGTTTCCATTTTGTTTAGTTCTTTTTCAGGACTTTTTTCTCTTCTTTCATTTGGGACATGTTTCCTTGTCCCCCATTTTGGCTGCCTCCCTGTGTTTGTTTACGTATTAGGTAGAGTTGCTATATCTCTTGGTCTTAGTAGGGTGGCCTATGTAGTAGGCCAGTGGCAGACTCCCTGGTTATGTGAACTGGGTACTCCAGGTGTGTCCCTTGTGTGGGCTGTGTTTGCCTGGTGTAGTTGAGCCTTGATTTCTCTTTGTAGCTCAGTGGGAGGGATTGACCCTCTTGCTGATTGGTTGTGAGGACTGGCTGTGACCACAGTGGAGGAGCTGCTGTGCAGGGGCTGACCCTATGGAGCAGGATTCACTTTCGCAGGGCTCTGGTGCCTGCCCAGTCTGCCCTTTGGGTGTGACATCTCCTGTCAGCCAGGTGGTGCTCTGGCATGGTCCAAGGCTTGCCACTGGGTCTGATGGCCCTGGGGCCTCCTGGGAGGGGCCTGCCACATGTCAGCTTCAGCCTTTGCCTGTGCCCTGCCTGGGGCCACCTGGCATGAGTCACAAGGCAATCTGCAGATGTCTTGCACTCACACTGGGATAGGAGGTGCCTGGGAGAAGCTAAGATGTGAATTGAGGCCAGCTGCCACTAGTGCCAGGCTTAGGACTGCTCAGCAAGAAGTATGGGGTATGCCAAGGCCAGATGCTGCTTGTTTGAGGGTTATGAACCTTTGAGAGATTTTGGGAAAGTCTGCAGCATGAGCCCATACAGACTTTGTATAGGAAAGACACTGGAAGCGGCTTGGGTGGGCCCACAAGTTGGGTGAGGTGAACAGTGTTAGCTAGATTGATGGAAACTCAGATATGGCAAACACCTGTGTCTGTACTCTAGAAGGGTTGAGAGCTCAGCAAAGGAAGTATGGCTTCCTCCGCACTTTTACCTGGGAGAAAGCCACCTCTCTAGTCCTCACCCTGCAGCTGGACAACTCATTTCCTCCCTGTATGTCCCTGGCACCTTTCAAGCTGCTGCCTCAACATTGGAGCTCAGACCAAGTAAGTTTGTCATCAGGTTAGTCTCTGAACAGGCTCTTTAAGAGGCCTTGGACTCCAGCCACCCTCCGTCTTACTCAGCCACAGTCTGCACTAGTTTTCACTGCCAGGAGTTGTGGGGACTTCTCTTCCCAGCACTAGAGCCCTGGGCTGGGGAGCCTGGTGTGGTGCTGGGACCCCTCACTACTTTGGGAGGACCTCCACAGCCAAGATATCCCCCCGCCCCCGCTCCCAGCCTATACTTGCCATAGGCGAGTATAGGGACCAGCAGTTCATATCTTCCCCCATCCTACAAGCACCTATGTAACTTCTTCTGAATATCCGTAGTTATAGGATTTTGGTTCAGCTAAACTTCAGGTGATTCTCAATGATGGTTGTTGTATAATTTAGTTGTAATTTTTATGTGGTTGTGAGAGTAGGCAAGCACAGTATTTACCTACGCTGCCACCACCTTGACTGGGAATCTAAGATAAGGTTGTTGTTTTTTTGTGTATACAAGTACAGTGATATTTAGTTCATAGATTTATCATTATTGCCATCATCATCTTTATTATCATGGTGATTATCATGTTACAAATAATCATAGGTGTCACCATTATGTTATGTTTTTGTGTGTCATTCAATATTCATTTTCTACTGATTTTTAAAGAAATTATTGGTAGATATGTAATTAATTGCCAAAAAAATTATATAATTAATCTCTAATCTGGAATAAAAACTAATCTCAATTGCAAATAAATCCATCATTTATAAAATATATCTTTGCATATCTTTGACAAATACTTGTATATACACAAGAGATTATATAGATGTTATCTATTGTGTAAATATGGGAGTTTATTTTAGCTATACCAGACAGAAAGTCAGAAAAATAAAGATGATTTAGGCAAAACATTAATAACATTCACAGGGACAGAGGCAGAGATTTATAATCACAGTCTGTGACTGTGATTTATAATCACAGTCACAGAAGAAAATAAAGAGTGAGATAGACCATAAAAATGAAAACTGTAGAATAGAGTGAGAAGGAATTGAATAAAGCCAAAGACGTTTAGACACTTAAAAGGGAGGTTGGGACCTATTACTTTGGTATAGTATGCAATGGAACCAAATAAGAATACAATAAAAATAAATAGGCTGAAAAATGAGACATTCTAGGGAATTCAGGTAAGAAATTTGGGTTTGTTGGTTGTGGGGGTGTTTGGAAATACATGTGTCTTCTTTCAATTTCATTTATGCAAGAGCGTGGAAGAAAACTAAAAAGAAAAAAACTCAGAGCTTTTAGTAGGGGGCTGTAAGGGTGTTACCTCATTATTATCCCCAAAGAGTCCCAATTTTCCATGCTCTTTAGTTTTTCTTTTGTTTTATAATGGAATTTAAGTAAATTGCCTGTGTGATACCCTCCTAGTTCCATCAAGTTTTGGGAAAAAACAATATTTTCCTTTTCTCTGTCATAGATTTATGGTTCCTAAGCTTGGGCTTCTCGGTGTGTTTGGACCATTGTCATACACAGCTTCCTGTGTGAGGAAGTCTAAAATTCACTTTCGAGTAAGAAGGTCTAGGTTCAAATCCTGATTCTGTATGCGACTAGGAGTGCCACTTTTAGATTCTATGAGCTTCTGTTTCCTTATCTGTAAAATTGGGAAAGCAACCTAACTCAGAGGTTGTAAGAGATGAGATAAGCATAGTGAATGGAACATTTGTAAATGTTCAGCAGCTGATATCACTTCTTTAATATGGGCCATCCTTCAGCCATCATCTCAGTGTTTATCTACCTGTTGCTTTGCTTAATAATTGAGTATTGTACTGGGAAATGCTTACTCTGCCTAAGCAAATGTTAACTTTTTTCTGGCCATGATGGGGCATTTACCTGTTTTGCTGGCTTAGAAATATAAATAATAGTAGCGCATATTTGTGATGATATTAAAATTACAATGACTCAGGAAATGCTACATATTAAAAGGCATAGTTTGGAACTGCCTAGTCAATGTGAACTTGTGACTCCAGCAAGATGAAGTTTGGAGTATAACATAGTATGAGGGTGCAGGATACAGGGATGCAGGGCAGAAAGGGCCAGAGAATATGCCTGGGGGACTCTTCCCAGCCTAGCTGGATACCGCTCTAATATTTGAAAATAAGAAGAGCACACTCAGGAAATGGGTAGTTTACAGGGCTGCATGCAGAGTTGTTGGGCTGACAGCTTAATGGAGTTATTATCTCTTCATTGTTCTTCAGATCATCAAGTTAATAACACAAGTGCAGACGGATGTGGCTTCTGCAGCTGCTAACACTTCATTTGAAAGGCATTTATTAAGAGAGTTGTTTTGAGATAGAAAGAGCAAGAGAGATTTCTTAAAGGTTAGGATCATGTTTCCTCCTAATAGGGATTGTGCATCATGGTCTTTTACAACTGCAATACAGTAGTTTTTTTACTCATAAAAAATGAAAATCTTGTTTTAAAAAGATGATTTATTAAATTGCTTAGCTTTATTTTTGCTTTTAGATACAATGATACATTAACTTTTATCATGCGGGAACTTCAAAATCATTCTTTTATTCTGTCTGATCTCCCTTGTCAATAGATTTGTAATGTATACAGTCTCCACGTGTAGCCTGTACTAGTCCAGAATCAAGATATATTGATTCCACTGTACTCTTCAGAGCATTACATGGCAGAGACATCAAATTAGTGTATATATTATTTTTTTAACTTTAGCTATAGTTAAAGTCTCACCAAAATTTTTGTCTTTTATCTTAGCTACACTCAATAAAAATATCATCAAAGAAAGGCAGCTACCAAATCCCTAATGCCTACTATTTGCTTCTTATTTTCTAAGAGAAATATTCATAATAGAATCAGAATTAGACCGTAGATGTGTCACCCAGTAATCTCTCAGCAGTACCTGTAGCTTTTCAAAGTATGTATCATATGTATCAAGTAAATAGTCTTGGGTGATATTTAATATATCTTAAGGAATCTGAAGAATTTCTTTACCTTAAGCAATTTTAGTAAATGTGATTTTGTGTGTTTTTGTGGTTAGGATGTTCTCAGTGGCCTCAAGGGCAATCTGAGTTTTTCATTCATCCTCTTGTAATAAAAATGACAGGCATTTTGGGAGCTGAGAGGCAGGCTGTCCACTCAGAAGCACCACCCCACCCATCAGGAATAGCACCCAGATTCAGGATCTCAGAGATTCCATACAAACAATGACATCAGAAAGACGCCAGTGCTGCAGAGGGGATTTGGATCCAGGGAGAAATGGAAGATGTCTACATTCAGAGAAAAGTAAGTCTGTAATTTATAACACATGCTCTTTCTTGTCTTCTTTACAAAATTGTAAATGCTATTAGAGTTCACTCAACTGCTCTCCTCCTCCAAGGCTGAATCATCACTAATGTTTACCAAAGAAAAATAGATTCTATCTCTTGGTCTTAAGAAAGATTGTTAAGTGTTTTCTTTTCTCAGTCCCAATGAAAAAGGTTAATTATTGGAGTGGAGAGATTAGATGGTTAAATCCTTTTTTGGAAATTGAGTTTTATCTTGGGATCTTGCCCTTCTTGTTCTCCAAATGAATATTTGATCTTGGTCACTTTTTAAATATCTCTCCACTACAGTTTCCTGATCTATAAAACTGAGATAATAATAGTACCTATAAGCACTTGATAATCATTAGATAATAACATAAGTATTGTTTTAAATGGGTATACTGGATATACTTTAAATGGAATACTTTCTACCTGATGACTTCCGGGTACAAAATGGCTATGTATGGTACATAAAGGACAGTGACATTAACATCGGACATTACGGTGGGGTCTGGGATTGAACTAGGTGCTGAAGAAAGTGAAAACATAGTTCTATCTTTAGATATCTTCAAATTTTGTTTTGTGTATAAAAATGTGCAGTAACAAAGTTGTGTTTAGTTGTGAAAATTAATTGAACTGTACACTTAAGATATGTGTACTTTTAATGCATATTTTAGTAAATAAAAAGTCACAACAAAACAATAAACAATTGCTATAGTAATTTTATACTGTGGAGTATGACAAAACAAAGACATTTATTGTTTAGTTGAAATTAGTAGTTGGAATTATTAGCTTCCCTTTTTTTTTGAACTACTGCACTGGTTATAAAGTAGAAATCATCATGAATCACCACTAACCTGGTTACCTTCTAGAACTGGACTTGATCCTTTTTGTTTTTTGTTTTTGAGGGCAGTGTCACTGGCCCTCATATGTGGGACCGAACCAGGGCCACTGGCTTCCCAAGTCAGTGCTTAACCACCATGCCACTCGGCCGGCCCTGGACTTGATTCTTAAACTGAAGGAAAACCTGTGCCTATTCTAGGACAATTAAAACAGTTGGCTTGCTCTATGTCTCTGCACTGATTGAACCTGGACTCGCAGCACATTTCAAGGAAGTAAGTCCTACAGAGGAATATGCTAAATCAATCTGTGACCCACCAAAAGCAAGAGTTTTCCCTCTAACCCTGGCAGAAAGGTCCTGTGATAGAATGTCTGCTCTTACTCTTACATGTCTGTCCTTTCCATCAAGCATAGGGGGATGGAGCTCTCATTGCCTGGCTTATAATATCATGGGGAGCGAAAACTGTGACTTACAGTCTACAAGACAGCATGCTTTGGAGGAGGTTGGTTCCTTGAAGGAAATGAAGTTAGGCAAAAAACTCATATTTATTTGAATAGTATGTAAATAAGTTTGGACATTCTCCTGCTTGATCAAAATTTCAAAGTAGAGACAGGGGCACTGACTTGAAGATAATTGCTATATATTAGGTAAACCACTGAGGCCAATAGCTAGGGAGAAGAAGGGACATGATAAAGAGATCTGATATTAGGATGTAGTGTCCAAAGAAATGATTGACTCTTTAGATGCAGAGGGCCAATGAACTAGCAGGAGGAATCCTGGGTGGCTCCCAGATAGCCAGCTTGAGTGACTTGGATGATGATGGAGGCATATTTCTGTTAAAAAGGGGAGACAGGAAGAGAAGTAAGTTGAGGCAGAAAGTTAGATAATAATTTTTTTTATTTTGTTAAAGTTTATTGGGGTGACAATTGTTAGTTTTGGACATGTTGAGTTGTAGAAAATAATAATGAGTTAGAAAAACATAAGTAAAACCATACTATAAAGTTTTAAAAATACTACATTCTTCTCCCAAATCCAAGATTTACATAATTGAAAACATCTACAGAGTAATAAGAAAGGAGAGAGAATAGTTCAGTAAGTTTCTTCTGGCAAAATAAGCTCATTGTGCACTCTGCTATATTTGGATAACTGAAGTGGCTTTGGCCTTCTAGTTATAATATCTGTTTCCTGCTGCATTTTATTATTACTAAGAATAGCTCTTTAAAGAATATCACTTTTCTCATTTAAAAGTAATTCATACCTGTTAGACATAATTTAGGAAAGAAAAAAATAAAACAATATATCATGTACAATAATAAATATTTTGACACAGTTCTTCCCTCTTATAATGTTATCAGTTATTATAAATAACATTTATCATTATAAAAAAAATAGCCTAACTATACAGAAAAAGAGTTAAGCTCACTTAAATCTTACCACCTTGAGATAGCCACTGCCAGTATTTTGACTGTTTCATGCATCTCATACACACACATAGGTGCAGATTTATTTAAATGAGGTCTATCATATATGCTCTTTTTATCATAGATATCCCTGTACTTTTAAAACTGTCTATTATTTACCTACCATTTTTCTTTGTCTACTTCCTTTTCTTTATGACTTTATTTTCTTTATTCACTTTCCAAAACAATTTATGTTAGTGATATATATATATATATATATATATATATATAGTAAATTATAGATTCACATATAAAATATAAAATATGTGAATATATAATTTATGCATACAAAACTGGCAGAATTGGTCATTGTTTTAAAATTATTTTTTAGAAACTAGGGTTGTATTATATATACTTTTCTGTATCTGGTTTCCCCCTTAACAATATATTGTGAAAATCCCCACAAGCTAGTTGCTTCATCTATCGTGTAAGAGTGTCGTATTTACTTGAGAATAAGTTTCCTAAGAGCAGGAACAGTGTTATATTTGTTTACTGTAAAACCTCATATCTCACAACACACAGCAGGGTCTTAAGAATGAATATGCTGATATTATCAATAGTTCCAGGCTACTGGGAATGAAAATTTGGGGGCTAAGCAATTTGTCAAAGCTCATTTATGCAAAGCATAAAGTGACAGAACTCAACACACTGTGTGGTTGATAATATTATTGTTCCCCTTTCCTACACGAAGAAAATGAGGTGCACAGACTTAAAATAACTTTTCTGAGAGCACAAAACCTGTGCACTGTAAAGCACTCCACCCCAGTCTCACAAATACCTTCCAGTTGTGTTATCTTTTGTATTCTGTAAAGTAAATGACAGCCATGATAAAATCAACATGTCCTACTAGGATAAGAGAGTTTCAACCTTGAAGACTCTTACTACATTCTCTGCCTGGAGCTTTTCATGCAATGGACAGTTTTCCTCCTTAGAGGGTTTCAACAGTGAGTAGTGTAAGTGGATTTTCACATTCCACTTACGGAGGAGAAGGATGAAATGCAATGCAGTTATTTTATCAAATGACATACAGGAAGTCAGTAAAGGAGAAACAAGAGAAACCAGTTTTATTGATTCCCATGCTAGAATTCTGCCTCCCAAGAAAAACCTGAATTCTGGAAAACCCCAGTCAGCTTGTTTTGTTACAATAGCGAACCTCGGCACTACGTTAATTTATGGCTTCAAGGAGAAGAAAAGCAGGAAATGTGGCGCTTCCATTGGAGCTGCAAATGCAGAGCCGGGTGTCTCTCCTGAGCTGTGAGAGCTAAGCAATGGCCTGCATCAGAACCTCCCAGGGAGCTGGTGGAAAGGCAGAGCCTGGGTCCATCCACTGAATCAGCACCTGGGAGCAGGAGCCCGGAATATGGGGCATGGGCTCTCTGGGATTCACTTTTAATACGCATGTCAGATAACTTTTATGCATACTAACATTTAAGAACAGCTGTTACGTCCTTCAAAGGACACTCTTGGGCTTCTTGGCTTAGTGGGAAAGGCTGCCGCTTACTGGGGACTCTGGGGGAATTTACTTAAATTCCCCAATTCTTGGTTTCCACATCTATAAAATAAGCACTTATTAACTAATAGGATTATCATAATAATTAGAAGTAATAGATGGAAAAAATCTGTCATCCAATAATTAGCTATAAATTAAGCCTAAATTAATCATCATAGAAACAAAAACTTGTGAGGCTATTTTGGAAAACTTGAATATGATTAACTATGTGTGGCTTTCAATTGGGAAAGAATCTTGAAGAAAGGAAGTTAGAAATTCAGTGTTACATAGTGGATAAGCCCAAATGAAGGTCATTTTAAAACTCCATACAATGTACAACATAGTGATTAGACATTTATATACCGTACAAAGTAATCGCCCCTAGTAGTCTAGTACACACCTGGTGTACCGTACATAATTATTACAATATTGTTGACTATATTCCCTATGCTGTATTTTACATCCCTGTGACTATTTTTATAACTGGCAATTAATCCCTTTCCTTTTTTTACCCCTTCTCCCAACACCCCTCCCATCTGGTGACCATCAATTTGTTCTCTATCTATGATTTTGTTTGTGTTTTATTTGTTCATTTATTTTGTTTTTTAGATTTTATAAATGAAGTCCTATGGTATTTGTCCTTTTCTGTCTGACTTAGTGTACATCAACCATAATTGGAAAATAAATTAGTTAAAAAAGAAAACCAAAACAAAATAAATATGTATTGCTAAAAAATAAGGGATTTAAAAAAAGATATTCCTAATGCCATTATACATCTAAAAATAAATAATCCCTTACTGATATCAAATATACAGTTCTGTGATTGTCTCATGAATGTTTCTTTTTTATTTTTAAAGAGTTAAATTTTTACTTGTTTGATCCAGTATCCAAATAAAGCCCATGCATTGTGTGCATTGTGACTGGTCGAAAAACAAATAAACAAACACTCATATGGAAGCACCGTCACTCCCTCCTGGCGTTCTTTAGGAGCAGATGCATGGGTCACAGAGTGGGAGAGCAGACCCAGGCATAAGCATAGGCAGAGGAGGGCAGTTGTGAGATACATTCAGATGGGGGCGGGCGTGGGGTGGGGTTGCTGTTTAGATAATGGTGATAAAACTACATTGAGTCAGATGCCAAATGCTGATGCAATGATGCCAAGACAAACTGGAAAACAGTAGCACACATACAGACCTCTAGGGAAAAGATTGGGCTATGCCAAGTTAAAAAAAAAACACAACAGTATCTTCATGAGTTATAACTTTGCAAATGCATGTGATGGAAAATTTCATACATTTTCTGAAAAAGGGAAGCAACTGAAAACTGAAATTTTGAACTAATTCTAATGAGTAATATTCGAAATTTTATCAAGGGAGCTTCTTAAATGTGACTACTAGTAAGTCAGAATCTCTCTTAGCTTTAGAGACTTCAACTGTAAAAAGAATAACTAATTGTCTCTTAAGGCCTGTTTCAGTGGGGGGAGCCCCAATTCCCCTAATAATACAGTGAAATGCTGGCTTTAGTCTAATTTTGTCTCATCTGAATTAGGAATTTAAACAAAGTAGTTGCATTAGTAGGTTTCCTGGGTGTACATCTTGTTTTCTGTTCTATTATGCATAGTTTTTGTTTTTTTTAATTAAAAAACACATTAAGTAGTGGGAAGAAAATAGTAACAATTATAATACCATTTGTTGAGTGCTTAGCTAGGACTGGGCACTTAGTTCAATCCTTTTCATATATTATCTAGACTCCAAAACAATCCTAAAAGGTAAGTACTGCTATGACGGCCTTTTTACTTATAAGGAGCAAATTGAGGAGCAAATTCAAAATGGAGTTGGTTAGGTTTAGAGGAGGGACTGGAACCGTGCCTCTGTCTAGGCACTAATTACCACATGTAGAGAAAAGAGGGGCCACTCCCTGTCCTTAAATGGAAAGAATTAGGAAGGAATGTTCTTTATTCTATCAGTGATCTGAGAAACGCTGCTTGTGTTAGATTCTGTTTTACCTCCACTCCTGTATTTGGCCCGCTTTCTAGTCCTGAAATCATCCCCTCAGAGACCCAAAGGGTGACATTACAGCAATGAAATGAACCATTTGTCACTGAATAGTTTGATTACAAAGTTTTATTTTGGATCCTAGTAGTTGGGGGGAAAAGACGTGATAGGGTGAAGTCCAGGGCGATGGGCTGGTGATGATGTCGCCGGTGCAAGAAAACCCTTCACTCTGATCCCTGCTCTCCAACCCCAGGGCGTACACTTGTCACCCCTCATATGGATTGTGATGGTCTTGGAAGTATTATCGGGAAATGATCCTCAGCTGTCATACAGCTTAGCTTTTGTTATCTGGAATCAAACATAATTTACCTAATGATATGGAGGGAAAAGAAACAAAACATTTTAAATGACGGTAAAGACAATTTTCATCCTGTGGCTAAGAATACTTAGAATATTCTTTACTTCTTTTAATTAATAGAATTATGTTTACATTTATATTTCCCAAATTTATTTTTGAAGCAAAATTTTCTGCTTCGATAAAGGTTCCCTATTTAAAAAAAGAGTGGAATTTTACAACGCTTTCATTTCAGCTTAGGAAACCAAGATAGGTCAACACTTTTTAAATTGAATGTAATGACTAAGGAAGAAGACTTTATTTTACTTGCATGAATATATCAATTATTTATCAAAATAAAAATCAAAAATACATGTTTTATAACCAGGGTAAAAAACCTAACTTGACATTGGCCTCTGAGATGGCCAGGGGTGGTACTTACCAGCAAACAAGCTAGGAACAACTTTCATTCCAGTCATGCAGGAAAAGATATCTAAAAACTCTTTCTTCTATTAACCTCTCAACTTCAAACAATGTGGCTAGCAATGTATCATTTATAAACCTGGGCTTATCTTAACCTCGTAGGTTTTGACATTTGGGCCATGCATAGGCATTAAATCAGGGAGATCTACCCAGAACATTCCAACACCATAGTCATCATTACCCCTGGGTAAATGCTTCACAAAGCATTTTAATATTTGCTAGTACCTCATTACCCATCTGCAAGGGTGATAACTTAAGGGCAATAATAGTGACCTAAACATACAGGAGACACAAGTCATCTTAAATAAATAGTTGAGTAAAATAAATAAAAAGTGATATACAGATGTGGTCAGGGAAGAGCTACTGCAGTTAGTCCCAGGGGGAGCCTACTGGGTGATAGAAGTGGGTAAACAGGAGCTGTGCTAAGGCTCAGGAGCTGGGGAACAGGTCAGGAGATGGAGTGCAGGATGAGGAAAGGCTGATTTCAAGACAGCAGCTATGAATGAAGAGGAGATCAAGGAGCTCCCCAGTGCAAGGTCTGGGGCCAGCAGGGCAACTATGACCTCTTAGTTTTTGGAAGGCAAGGTTGGATATTTTAGCATGCTTTCTAAAATTATGTATTAAGGAAAATTGGTTGCTTAAGTATTGTTCCTACTTCGAAAGACATTGATAGCTTTAAGATCCCTCTTTGGTGTGTTAATGCTGTACTATTTCCATCTAACTTAAACTGTAGCTGCCACGTATAGAAATTTGCACGACTCTCAATATTAGTTCCAACTGCTTCTGCCTATACTTACAATATCTTTATCTTTTGAGGATATGGCAAGCCTCACAATGTTTTTATGAATTCTCCTTGCTAGGTGTGGTAGGCAGAATTCTAAAACCAGCCCCCTGAGAGTCTACACCCCTAGTCCCCGGAACCTGTGAAAGTGGTGTATTATATGGCAGAGTTAACCTTTTAAAAGGGAAATCATCCAGGTGAGCCTAATCTAATCTAACCCTTAAAACCAGAGAGTTTGAAGACACTAGGATTTCGTGTGCTATTGATGGCTCAGAGATGGAGGGGCCATGTGATGAGGAATGTGGGTGGTCCCTGGAAATAGAGAGCCGCTTTGGGCTGACAGCCAGCAAGGAGCTATGTTTCTCCAATAGTCCGAATGCACTTGGGAACAGATTCCTCCCAAGAGCCTCTAGATAAATGCTCATCCAGTTGACTCTTTGACTTTGGCCTTGTGGGACCCTAATGAGAGGATCCAGCCAAGACCACCAGACTTCTGGCCCACAGAACTGACATAATAAATGGGTGTTGTTGTAAGTTGATAAGTTTGTGCCAATGTCACACAGCAATAGAAAAATGTGTTACTTGAATGTCTAAGCTAATGGGACTCCTGGCAGAGAGGTGGAGTAAATGAATCTCACCTAAGTGTTCATCCTACATTTCCATGATCCTGAAGCTTTATCTTATATCACGTGTGTTCAATATTATAAATTCTACCTTTTTGGGCACAGGGATGTGATGAGGCCTCAGAGTGTTCGTCTCTGTTCGCCGGGAATGAATGATGCTGCACTTATTGTAATTGCCTATCAGCAGGTGCAGGATTTAGCTCCATGAATGTTAGAGTGAGGTTCACCTGCTGCCCTGTGTGGTGATAGCAAGCTAAGATTTGCCTCAGCCATCACGTACTCCTTGGAATTCTTTTTATTTATTGGAAAAAAATATAAAAACAAAAATATATTGTATGCTGTTAAGACTGTGGTGTTCCGGATGGGGGAAAACAACAAAAAAAATCCAAAAACCCTTTAACATGATGCAGATTTTCAGGAGGCTCCTGGGGAATGCAGCAGCAGCTGCTAATGACTTGCACAAGCATCTGTTGGGGAGAGTATATGCTGCTCGCATAGTCATGAGGCAGCTGCCGTTTGGACATGTCTCAGGGATGAGGAAGGCAAAGCAAACTCAGCCTGGAAGGCCATCCACCTTCCCCCTAGAACATGAACTTCCCCCTAGAACAGAAGTACCTTCTGATCAGACCTTTGAAAAACTTGATCTAGAACAGAAAAATGACCTGCTTTATGTTTGATCTTCTTTCTCCCCCTAGTCATAGATGTGAAAAGAGGCAAAAGCACAAGCACTGCTCTGTCTTGGGGCCTGTGACACGAGGATGATGCTACCCTCAAATGTGCTTATCTTGGTGGACATGGTAGACAAGTTGGAGCAATCATGAGTTCCAACCACTGCCCTTTTCTTATAAGAATATAAGAATCTTCTCATCTCAAAAATGGGGAAATAATACTTACCTCATAGGGTGGTTCTGATGGTCAAGTGGAAAGTGTGTGGGAAGCCTTTTGCCCTGTGCCTGGCAGCTGTAAAGGCTCCATGGAGCAGCGCATACGTGTTATTTTTCCTTCCTGCTTCTCTGGAGCAGCACTGGGTTGTATGCCTGGAGCATACCGGAGAATTCCTGATGTGGCTCCTGCAGTTTAAAATTCAGTTATTTTAGCTTCCAGGTAGCAATGGCTGTGTGGCAAAGAATTATAGGACTCTCTGAAGTTGAAGGGTTGTTAACTCAGTTAAAATGTGCCCCAAACTTTCATACACAGCATTATTTGAAAGGCAGTGTTTAGAAATAGTCCTCATAAACATGTGACAATCTATGCATAAATATATATTCGGAAATACAGACCTAGTTGAGAATCAGTCTCAATTACAATACGGGATGATGTGGAGAAGTACAGAACCTTGTAGCAGAATTTTGTAGGTAACTAATGTCTATATCAGATTTTACAGTTTTAAAGTCTTCCATAGCAATTATTATAACAGTCCTATGTTATAATACAGCCTCATCATTATTGTTTTCCCCATTATATGAGTAATGACATTACTATTCAGGAAAGCAAAGTGACTTGCCCAAAGTTGTTCTTTAAATTCCTAGGAATAAGGTCATTATTTTCTCTCTAAATATCCTTATGAAAGGCAACTTACTTCCAAAGAATTATTGATGTGTTCAATTGGTGAAACACAGAGTGATTCTTTTATGTCATCAGGAAACCAAATTAGAGATTATCACTGTATAATACAATGATTTAAAACAGTCTAAATTTGTTTTTAAGACAGGTAAATTAAGAAATCAAAAGTATAAACCTTCAGTGTGTTTTCTATGTAAGAACATAACTGAGGAATGGGATGATATTGTGTTTGTGATATTTAGACAGAGGTAGAACTTTGCAATGGTTTTTCTAGGCCTTTCTATTTCTCCCTGACTCATTCATGACATGAATCTTTAGAGAAAAGAGAGACATGTTTTAAAGTTTACTTTCATTTCCAATTGTATATCTGTGGCCATGGAAAAATAAACTTCTTGCCTGTAAATTCAACAAGTCAAAAAATAAAATTCTGGAGTCATCTCCACTTAGAAGCTCATGTATAACAGTTCCATAATTTCTGAGTTTTGAAGTCACTGCCATACAAATATATTTCTTCACCCATTTTCTTTCCTCTGTCTACATTTTGAAATAGGCGGAATGATGGTAATAAACCACTAAGAGCTGTGTTATTGTAGACACTGTAGGAAAAGAAATTATAAACTGACCCTTGGGAGAGTGTGTTTTAGGGAAGGGCCATCTTATCCCTTTACTTGGTGATATTATTAAAAATTACAGATTGGTTATGTGATCAAAATATTTGGGGATTCCTCCCACCCCTAACCCCTTTCCCGCCAACTACTTAGCTATTGCTTTCCTTCAAGTAGCAACCTTCTCAGTTGCTACCCAGGCAACGGTGGTTTCTGCAGGGCCTTGGACTTGGTAAGCTGCCTGCAGTTTACCATAGGTTGGTCTTGCATGAACACATACGTCTGGATTTCTGTAATAACGGTAGTTATACACATTTAACTCTAGTGCAACTTAGAGTTGACGCTGCACAAACTGTGCCAGTAGACTTCTGCCTTGAGGTGGTAAGATTTGGGTAATCTCACACAATCAATGAAACTGAAAGGAATTTGTGATCTGGGGAAAAGCATAGGTCTTTTAGATAAAAATGGAAATAGCCATAAACCAGTGGAATATAGCATGTTCTTTCCCTCAGGATTGAGGGATGATGGGGAGTAGTTCCAGAATATTCTGATGGGAACTATAAAATAAGCATACAGAGGAGGCTGTTGCTGGGGAGATGAGCTGGGATACACGCAGGGGAACTTGGGAAAATGAGAGGAGCTGAGCTGTCAGTAGACATTCTGTTTCTTACGCTCTGCTCCTCAGTTTGTTGTGTATTCTCGTATTATTAGAGCACCTAAGTTACTGAGAGGTTTTGCTCCTTATGTTGTGATAATGAGAATAAATGTTCTGTATACCAGGGACTATTCTGGGGCTGATGAGGACCAGTGAGCTGCCTGACCAGTGCCAAATATCAGCCGCAAGGACTGAGCATCCAGTGAGGCAGGAGCAGGAGACCAGGGCACTCTCCAAGGGGACTGAGAGGGTCAGGGAGCTGCCTCAGTGACCTCCAGATCAGTTTATGCATAGCAGGCTGTGCAGTGGGATTTTTCCTGTTGTGTGATTGGAGGATTACGGGTGTCACATGCTACATCTAGAGTGATATCCCCAGGGGGGGCCCAACTGCCTCCTCAGGGTGTAGTGAGAAATGGCCGGTGCTGGTCCTACAACCAACCACCTTCCCTCCTCAGTGAAGAACCCCCCGCCAAAGTTAACATGGAGGGGGGTGGTTGGGAGATGAAATGCTGCTTTTAAAGAGGTGTTATCCTTGTAGAGAGAAAGTACTCTTTTCTTGTACATAGATTATCACTTCCCAAGGCAAGGACACGAAATCCCAAAATCATTACAAAGAAAGTTTGCAGGGTGAAGTGAAGTGGAAGTGGGAGGTAGCAGGGTGGTAGGGGAAGGGTTGCCTAAACGTTTTGCCCTCCCCACCCCTACAGAGTCAGAAACTAAGGATATCTTCTTTGAAATTTGAGACGGTTGGACCTGCTGAGCTGCTGGGATGGGAGAAAGGTCAGAAAAGAGACAGGCTGGAAGAACAGGTTGTACAGACACAGTGGTACACCCTCCCACCACTTAGGGGAACACACACGGGAGTTGAGTGGGTCCGGGCTTGGCTATTTCCTGGAGGAGGAGATTTCTGATGCAGGAGGCTGTGGGGCTGATAGCCAGTGGTGAGAACTGAGAGTGGGCAAGTGGTCTGGCCAGGGCCCTGCTCCCAAAGCCAGAAACTTTGCAGTGGGAAGGCTGGCTGTGCAAAGAACCCCGGGTGTTTCCAGTCCAGTGTTTGGCCCCCTGACACACAAACAGCAACAAGCCAGTTATTCTAGATCAAAGAAATCTTACTCTTGTTTAGTCAAGTGAGGAAGCATTGGCCCCATCCCTTCATTCTCTCTCTGCTCCTCACTGGAGAAGCCAGCGCCAGGGAGAGGAAAGGGAGGGGGCCTGCTGGGACAGATCAGGACATCTCTCCTTAAGATCACTGTCCCCACCACTCATCTTTTCCTACCACGAGCCTTGCCCAAGCTAAGGAGAGAAAAAGAACAATATTTGAATCCAGCAATATCGAAGTTGTAAAACAAATAGTATTGTGTCTTAACCACTGGAATCACACTATTCTAATAAGTACAAGCGGCGAAAATGTTTTAAGGGAGTTGATCAGCAAGGGGGTAAAGGAGAACATCAACAGAAATGCATACTTGGAGGCAGTTATTTATCAGAAGGAATAAGCTGTTCTTTGTTTACGCCCAGAACAAATGGAGTCTCCTTAATAAACTGGGGCAGATATAATTGGGCAGACTCAGGAGTGTAAGACACCAGGCCAAATAAGTGCTACCAAGGAAGGAGGGAGAGAAGGGGTGGAGGGAAGAAAGGAAATAGATGGGGAAGGGAGGCAGGGAATACACTATCTGCATCTGCCAAGTACAGAGGGCTGATGAAGCTTTGGTAAAGGCCTTGAGTGGCTTCCCTTGATGGTGCCTGTGTGGAGAGGGTGTTCTTTAGTCTGTTGTGCCACATCTAATCATCCCACAATGGGCAAAACCAATGGCTGCTCCCTTTCATAATTGTCATTTAAATGTCTTCCTCTAGATCGAATGTACGTAAATCCTTTCATCATCGAAATCTTTCATCATTTTTATCCCCTTTTCCTTGCTCTCTGAAATGTGGTTTGTTTGGCTTTCTTTTTTTTTTTTTTTTTTTTTTTTTTTTGTATTTTAACAGGAATCATTTTCAAAGTCTTTCATTTCCCTTCATGTGCATAAGAAATCATTTGATTTCATGCCTTGAATGTAAGAAGCAGCAGCTAAATCAATACTACTGAACACATTTGCAAGAGAAAAGAATTTTTAAGTAAATTTCCCGAGGCACACTAATAGATGAACTGCCAGGATAGATTATTCCTCCCATTTCTGGAAAACAGAATTAGGAATAGAGTCTTTACACTAAAACAGAAAGTTTATTTCCTGTTATTCTTTACCCTGTATATACAAAAGTGTGAGGCAATGTCTGTAGTTATTTTGACAGTGCTGCCACTGAGACTGCCTGCTTTTGATTTAAAAAATTTTTTTTCTTTTCTTGATGAAAGAAATTTTATCTGCTTCCCCGCTTCCAACCTGGCTAAATGTAACATCAAGGTGCCAAAACAAGTTACCTCTAAATTGAGAATTTTATTGAAACGATCAACAATACACGTAGACGGCTGCTGCCACCACAGTTTGAAGGGCCACAAATATGTCTTCTTGAATGTTGGGAGGAACTTTCTGGAAGAATATAAGTTTTATTCCCACATGGTTTTGATTTCGTAGGAGACCATAACTTTTGGAATTCCAAATAAAGAAGAAAAAAGACGGTTGTTTTTAGTGGATGCTTTTAGAAGAAACAATTCTGTGTTCTGCCAACACGAACTCTCAAAGTCTGTGCAGGTGCCTCATAAATCCCCAGGTTTAGCCTATGTCAGGAACACATTTATTGCTTTGATACTATTAATAACAGACATTTACTATCTGGTATGATTCCATAGGAGAGCTTACATCAAGCACACGTAGATCGCAGGATCTAAGGAAAGCTAACTTTGAGTACACTTGAAAAAATAAAGCAGTGAGATATGCTCTTGGTCACAGATTAGTGACTGTAGAGGGTTTTCTTTTTTCTGCTCAACAATCTTAAATGAAATGACAAAAGTATATATATATATATATTATATAAAATATATACGCATACATAATTTTTTAAAAAGTTTACCATGCTTTAAAAATGATTGTTTTCTAGATTCTCTTTCCACAAACTTTTTTTTCACACATCGATGAGGGTACTTTCTCTGTTAGATAACAACTATAATGAACATTTACAGTAAGTGACTAAGTTCTTCAAAGAGATTCTTTTTTCTTTTCTTTCCTTTTGGGGATTCTGGAAGGGTATTTATTTTCCCCTGTCCAATCCACCTCTGAGCTCTCCAGGCTAATGATAAGAGCTGTGAGGGTAACCTCAGGCCTCAGTGTCAAACTTCTTTGCTCCTGTGCCAACTAAAAGAAATTTTTAAAATACTATGCACCTTTCAGTCATTTTTAAGTTAACATCAAAATTTGTTAATTATCAGTTTAAATAAATTCATTTTTTTTGTTAAGGAGGTAGAAAATATTGGACATCTTATAAAATAAAATTAGGATTGACTATAATTGGATAGATGTTTCACAGTATGGTTCTACTTAATACATTTTAATTACCTTGCTAAATAAAGCACATGAATAGCAAAGACGGTGTGTATAATTTATAGCCGTGGGGTTTTCCAAAGTATCTTAAAATTTTGTGTAGTCCTGTAAAGTACTCCAGTTACAATGAAAAGAATCAGTGTCACCTCGATTGTTCTGAATTCAGAAAAATTGCAAAATGGGTTAAAATACCTTTTTAATGCAAATTTCACCTTAACAGATACATATATAAGACAGGGGAAGATAGGAGGCCCTATGTATTAAAGATGCCTTGATTAATCATGAAAAGAGTCTTCTCCCAAACCAGCCTATCTGTGTATGCCTTTGTTTGGGGCCTTGGAGACTTTTACACCCCAAGGAAATGCCCAATAATACAATTTGATGTGTGTGTGAAGCTATGCCTTTCTTCTGCAAAATGGAAGAAGGGCTGTGGAGAGGTAGCCTCATCCTCAGGCAAATGAGTTTTTAGAAAGAACACACATGGAAGTTGAAGATCTGGAAATTGAGTCCCTTAATACTGTTTGCGCTTGCAAACCCCTGAATATTTGCAAAGCCCATCTATGCAATGACCACCTATCTAGACAGTATCTTTCTTGAGCTCTTATGAAACCTGTACAATTTGATAAGGCACCAAGGGAATGAACCTTGACTACTCCCAGTCTTTGGTCTTGTTGCAGTGAGGTTGACTAATTAATGGAACAGGTAAATAATGACAACGTCATGATTCAGTGGTATGCTGGTAAATGTTTAAATACTGACTCTTGAGGGAAGGAGGAAGTATGATTTATAGTGTTTGCTCATTTCTATGGTGTAAATATTCCCACTATGGCCTATTTCAAGCTACAACATGAAGTAATCTGTCTTCCAAAATTCCTGAAATTAACAGTCAACTCCCAGGCCCTCATAACCTGATCCAATCCAGCACCAGCACATCAGTGCTTCATGGTTTGTTAATTACACCACTCTGATCAGAGTCAGCTGGCGAAGCAGTGAGTTTAAGTCCCCCAGGATTTTTCAGTATGCATGCTTACATTTACATAATTATAAAAATCCCAACACCTTTCTTCAGGTCCACCTGACACTTCCCTGTCCATCTGTAACCATTCTGTGGCCTTATACCTAAAATAATGAATGACCTGCCCTTCCTTGTTCACAGCCCGAACTGTGGTTTTCCTTGAAGTGTGTGCAAGCCATATTATGCTTCTTGGACCAAAATTATGCAATTGAACAATTGTCTTCTAATATATCTTATAAAACATAGTTGTTAATTGGCCTATCTATTTTTTCATTATCTTTGCAATTTAGGTTTTATTTTTTGGATATTGATAAAACACTATTTGAGCTTAAAGGTACTGTTGTGCTTAATCGGTCATGTCCTCTTGATTTGGTCCCGTGGAAGCAGACCTGAAGATAAGGATTTGAGTGCAATTCGGGAGGTGCAAGGAACATCAGCAGGGGTACAGGAAAGATGCAGAGAAGAGAAGACAGCCAATAAAAGGTGCCTACTAAACCAGCTACCACAATGAATGACTAGAGCTTATACCGATGGGTAAATCTTAGGAAACAGTGTAAATACATGCTTCAGAATTACCCTGCTGGAGAGGCCAAAGGAGTTGGGACATTCGTACAAGAATCCCCAAGAGTCACTGATGAAGGGCTGCTTCTGAGGTTGCCTATTCTTGGCCCTTATATTTTGCTACGTATGTGGGCAGATTGGCCCTCACTTCTGGGAAATGTCTTCAGGCCAGAGATGCAAATATTGGCAATTAGAAGAGGCTAAAGCACACTGAACATCCAAGGTGTTAAGGGTGGGCACTGACGGGGTCTGCTGTGGTTTAAAAGTTGCAACAAAAATGGGAAGATTTTATTGGTATTATTACTTTGTCTAGAAACTCCAGTTCCTTATATAACATGTGAATGGCACCTAAAGAAAGCAAACTCAAATCAGTCCTATTCTGTCTTTACCAGGGTTTCTCATGTTAGGTGGATGTCAGAATCTCAGGAAAATGGCTCCAAACACAAAAGCCAGAGCGCCCACTTATTCTTAAATACATCAGAATTTGAGAGTCATTGCTTTAGAAGGTCATTCCTCAATACTTGTCCATCTAGGAGAAGGAGGAACATTTATTGTGAATCAGTCATCTGGGGTTCTTGTATTGATAATAGATCCAGGGATGCCCTACAGACCTCTCTTCTCTGGGGGTGTGGCTTCAAGTAATGTCTGTTTCGAACTGTCCAAGTGATAATAATGCACAGCTAGTTTGTGAAAAACAGTCAATTTGGGATAGAAGGTAGAGTTGGTGCCATGGTCATGGGCTGCAACTACAAGGGCTGGAAATGGATGATTCATAAACAAGAAACTATAACTATGTTTTGAACATTTATGTCAGAATTCCTAAGGGCTTGGTGGGGCAGGATGTGCCTTCTCCTCATCTAGCAAAATTGGGATTAAGAGTGAATGCAGCTATGTTGCCTGGTGGTACAGATAGCTGCCAGTTCTGTATTTACATAACCTTACCCTATCTGGACAGGAGTGGGCTGAGGGGGAGGCACTTGCTATACTCATTTTGCTACCAGAAATCTTGGTGAGCACAGTGGCAAAAACTAATGTCCCTTCCAAAGGTGGAAAAGTTTGGGTATAAATGGAGAGAAGGAAAAATAATATAATAGCTATAGATAAAGGAGTGAATAAATGGGTTATGTAATTCGGGAAATCCAATACTATATTAACACCTTGAAAGATGCTCAGAGAAGGAGATGATACTCTCCCTTAGCTTGATTATACCAGTTGCATGAAAGGGTGAAACCATATCTTGCTGACACCACTCCTGCTTTGAGAACCAGACAAGATTGAATGGAAACCTGCAAATGTGAGTGACTTTTCCTGGAAGACATTTTTATATGATATGATGATGGTGGACTAGGTAGTTTTTAATGATGAAATGAGATTCAAGTAATATGCCGATATCTGTTGACCTTTATGATTGTTTTTCTATTAGGGATCTGTGTTTGAAAACCAGGGGTGGACTGTAATACTGTGATTTATAAGAAATATATATTTGATCTTCATCTGCATTTCTGGTGCAGAACCCCTAAACCCTCGGAATTTCCTAAGTCTCAAGAGTGATATTCATAACAAACCCCTTTCAACTACCTCTGAGTTTATGTTAATAAGGTGACTTTTGGAAAGCACTAAGAATGGGGGCTGGTTGCCAAGGGAACCAGCTAGGTGACTTTCAGTCCCTCCTCCCTGAGCTCAGGGGTGGGGTGAAAGGCTGGAGGTCAAAACAATCACTAATAGGCATTGACTTAATCAATCATGCCTATGTAATGAAGCCTCCATAAAAATCCTAAAGGACAGGGCTTGGAGAGCATTGATTTTGGTGAACATGTGATGACTGGGGAGAGTGGTACACCCAGAGAGAGTAGGGAAGCCTGGTACTCCTTCCCACATACCTTGTCCTATGCATCTCTTCCATCTGGCTGTTCTTGAGTTATATCTTATTGTGACAAACTGGTATGCTTAAATAAATGTTCCTTTGAGTTTTGTGAGATGCTCTAGTAAATGAATCAAACCCAAGGAGGGGCTTGTGGGAGCCTCCGATTTATAGTCTGCTGGTCAGAAGCACAGATGACATCCTGGACTTGCAATTGGCATCTGACGTATGTGGGGGGCTGACTTGTGGGACTGGAATCTGATGCTATCTCCAGGTGGATAGTGTCAGAATTGAGTCAAATTGTAGGACACCCAGCCGGTGTCTGAGAATTGCTTGGCATGGGGGAAAATCTACACATTGAAACTGGCGTCAAATTGGAATTCATACCAGAATCATAGAAGCAGACCTGTGAATGTTCACCAACTCTGTTTCAGCACTTTACACAGGTAATCTTTTCCCTTTGCCAGTGATACGTTGATGAATACTTTGCCTCCTTCCCACCTCCATCCTCCTATACATGCCCTCTCAGATTCTCTGCCATAAACAGAGTATTAAAAAAAAATTCTTTATACATACTGTTTCCTTAAACATGAAATTAGGATTTTGTTAATTACAGCAACTCTTCCAGAAGTCTCTCCTGATTTTTCATATTTCTCTGGCATCCCATATCCTAGTAGAGACTTTCCTCACAGCACTTTCTACTTGTGTGGAAATGATGTGTTCTGTGTTGGTCGTTCCTGTAAGACTATGCATTCTGCACCAGGTGTGGACCTGGCTTCACTCATCTGTGTATCCTCATCCTTGAACAGTGTCTGGTAGATAATGGGTATTAATAAATACCTACTGAACAAAACCGCATTGCTCTTTGAGAGCATATGAAAGAAATCCAGGAAGATAAACATTCTTTGTGAAACAAACATTTATGAGCCCTTTTGAAAAGGGAATGTTCATCTTATAAGCTATAAAAACTGATAAACTTTCATAAACTTGCATTTGTACTTAATTCCTAAAAGGATTGATTTGGTTATGTTCCTTTAGCAAAAATATTTCAGCTATCCATGACCTTAGACCAAACACTTTTGTGTGTCTGTGTGCGCTTTTTTTTTTCTTCATCAGAGAATGAATATAAACCTTATATAGGACATTGTAGATGTCAATATTATCTAAGATGATCAACATGAAGGCAGCTTGATGATAAACCCCTTAACTCAAAATAAAGAATTTTTAGTAAAGTTTACATCATTTGTTAAAATGCACAAATGGAAAGAGAAAATAAGAAAGAGGCCAGAGCCGGCCAAGTGGCATGGTGGTTAAGCGCTGGCTTGGGAAGCCAGCGGCCCCGGTTCGGTCCCACATATGAGGGCCAGTGACACTGCCCTCAAAAAAAAAAAAAAAAAAAAGAAAGAAAGAGGCCAAATAAAAAACATCCCATTAAAAATATCTTCTTAGGGCCGGCCGAGTGATGCGGTGGTTAAGCGCTGGCTTGGGAAGCCAGCGGCCCCTCAAAAAAAAAAAAAATCTTCTTAACAACTTGTATAAAATTATGCAAAAATTGTTAGTTGGATGACCTGAGAAATTCCCTTTGTGGAATACAACTATGAAACGAAAGATTTTTCAAGAGTGATTTATGGAAATATGTCTCATTGTTGTATGGCCACACCCTGTATAGTCAAAGCTGTAGAAGAAGTCATTGGAAGATGTTATAAAATTTCTTTCTTCGATGAAGAAAGATGAAGTTTCTAAGATGAAGTTTGAAACCCCTCCACCTGGTGGATTCTAAAAGTCGTTTGGTTTAAACTGTGACACTCCATCCTTAAGCTTTCTTTCCATTCTCAGATTCTGTGGTAGTGGCTGTATATTTCAAGTTAGATTAGAATAAATTTAATTCAAAACTAAAATCATTTTATAAAGAGAGAAAATGATGCAATTTGGTGGTAATGATACATTTATTCCTGGGCTTGAAATTGCAATGGAACTGCATCATATAGAAATGACAGTATGCAAATGTAGTAGTGGAGATTCTGGAGCTTGCTCTCATGATATTAATGTTAATCTTATCAGGGAAGGGATGCTGAATGTTAATTCAGGAAAAAACATTCTCAAATGAACACTGAATTTCATCTTAGAACAACAAAAATCATCACTGGTATCATTTTATTTTGACTGGGAACTTCTTGTGATAAAACAAGGTTTTCTTCTCCCCTATCTCCCTTTCTTTTTTACCCTAATGCTTATCTTGTTAGCTCTTACTTTGGTAATTTTTTTTTTTTTTTCAGATTTTATTGGGGAATTGGGGGAGGGGAACAGCGTTGGGGAACCAGGGAAGGGGACCAGCCAAGTTGTTGTCTTCTTGTTCTTCAGTCTAGTTGCGGAGGACGTTGCTTCACTGCCCCATGTTGGTATCATCATTGCGCTCTTCTCAGATGAGGCAGATGGGTCGCCGACCTCTGGATGGTCGTTCACGGCGGCTATTGGCAGCTCACGCTGGCTGCCGGCCGCTCACTGTAGCCTATGGCAGCCCACTGCAGCAGGGGCTGCAGCCTACACCATCACCAGGTGCAACCCAGCTCCAGGTGGAGCTGTTGTTAGCTGTAGAGGGCAGTGTCACTGGCCCTCATATGTGGGATCCGAACCGGGGCCGCTGGCGTCCCCAAGCTAGCTCTTAACCAACGCGCCACTCGGCCGGCCCACTGTGGTAATGTTTTTATGCTGCCCCTGGTAGGAGCTTACAAAAAATAGTGGAATTGCTGAGTCAGTTATAGTGTGAAAAATTGCAGTTATCTCACTTTGTGTTTATGAAGGGGAAGAAGAAAAAGAAAGAAGAAAGATAGTATGAAAACATTAGCTTTTAAAACATGGAGAATGATTAAAATGCTCTTAAAAATGGCCAGATTTATAGCCTGGAAGACTGAAGGCCCGGTATTCACAGAAGAGGCACAGAGGAGTTATCTCTGCTCACTGGTGACTCATCTCACTGAGCTAGAAGGTTCATCCACAGATGGGAGGGTAATTTAGTTTCTAGGACTGTTCAGTCTTCTTGTTTAGCTTATTCACAAAGGTACTAATTAGGGGAAATTATTTTGGTGTTATTTTTTCACTTTAACATCTGTTTTCCATGAGCTGGACACAGAAAACTAAGTTATTTCTTAGAAGCAGTCAGGGAAGTTGGATGGCAGTGATTTTGAGTCATTATCCTAATAAGTTAGAGTGTAACTAAGAGGCCTGTGTCTGAAAGGATCAGAATCCCATAAATCCACGAATATCTCACATCCAGGTAAATAAACGGTCTGTGCTAAGATTAGAAATCACAGCACCCAGTGCTTTAAAAAAAAACAAAAAACAAAAAACTTTTGCACAAAAAAATTATAGGTAAGGAAATAATACATACATATTTACTTTTTTCTTAGAAATATGGTTATTATTTGTGCCTGGTATTGTTCTAAGTGCTTTACACATATTAACTCATTTAATCCCCA
The DNA here is from genome assembly GCA_033961575.1 of Aselliscus stoliczkanus. Lineage (NCBI taxonomy): Eukaryota > Metazoa > Chordata > Mammalia > Chiroptera > Hipposideridae > Aselliscus > Aselliscus stoliczkanus. The sequence continues at coordinate 169,776,182 of CM066727.1, forward strand.
CAACAACCAAAGATATAAGGTAGATAATATTATCCCCATTTTACAGAGGTCAACCAAGTATGCACAAGCAAGGAAACTGAGGCTAAAAGTGGTTAAGTAACCTGTGAGTGAATCGTGGATCTAGGATTCTAATTCAAGCAGTCTCACAACTAAAAATAGAATGAAATATCTATATGTTTATGTCTCCCTATAGAGAGAGGTAATCAGGACATATTATATAATAGAAACCTGGTAGTCTTTCTTGAAGAATATACTTGAAGCTAACCTATTGTTCAAGTTTTGCCTAGCAAGAAAAACACATTTAAAATTTAGAATTTAAAAACTTCCAGAATCTAGTACTGTGATATTTTGACCCTTGCAAAAGTTTCACCTACTTTTATGTTCTCTACAACTCATCACCCCAGGTATTATATGATTTCAAGTCTGAACACTGATTTGAATACCCAAACCAGGATTGAATGAAGAAGCTACTATAAAAGATTAAAACAAACTCTTGTACATTGCCTTTGAGAAGCTACCAAATACCTAAAAGAAGTTGTAAAATAAACTCTTCAGATGGTCTCTTTTCCACTATGTCATATGAAGCCCATAAAATGTTATTGTTGTTTATTATTAGTATTTTAAACTCACATTATCTAATTCAGGTCATACAAAAGGACAGTGAAATCTAGGAACTCTTCACTAGCTTTGGGGAAAAAAAATTGATAGAAAATCATTTTTGTTACAGAAAAAAAATGCTATTTAAAAAATATGGGCCCCAAGTACCTATTAGGCAAACCTCGGCATCTACAGAAATTGCAGATTTTAAGTGCTTGATAAAACTCCTAAATTTTGTTTCAGTTCTAGCTATAGGAAACTTTTGTCTACTGTTTCATTATCTGTTCATTTGCTGAAGAAAGTAAAACTTAATTACCCTATCTTTTTTTTTTTTATAAGTGTCTGTTTCTTGGCATAAATAAATCTCTATTGGTACCCTGTTACCCACTGAATAGGAATAAAAAAGATACTAGTTAAGGCTCTACATTACTCTTAATTGTCCTAAGCAGACAACTTTTCAACTTCTGAAAAATGTATTTCTTTTATTCCTGATTGGAAGATATTTTAGATACTATTAATTTCCTTAGTCACACCATCACATTTACATCATGGTTCGTTCTGGCTATTGCCATAGATGGTTCCAATAAGGACGGCCAAATCTGCTAGTCTAAATTTTAGATGACAAACATGGGATACTTTTAGAGGCTACATCAACATGATCTGTCCATGACATCTTTGGCATGTAACACACTTTTTTTAAATTTAATTTTTATATTTGTTAGTTTGTTTTATTTACTTGTTCTACTGTGAGCACTCGATTCTCCAGCTGTTTTCTGTTCTGGGAGGCTTTGATAGGCTCTTTGTTTAAGGTCATTTGGGTTAGTATGTGATGGTAGGAGATGGTTTCTGTTGATTATTCAAAAAAACATTTAACTTTTCTCCAAGTAGACCCTAATGTGTATGTATCTACTTTTTCTCTCTAGTCATGTTCTTTATGGAAAGCCCCAGCCTGAGCCAAAAGGGATGAGTCATGGTTGGTTTAGGGATGGATATGTGATGCACTTCTGCAAGGAAATAAGCATTATTAGTCTCATTTCACAGAACAAGTGATAGGGCTCAACTGGAACCCAGGTTCCTGACCCCAAGGCCAAAACTTTGTCTTTCTTCTATACATGGGGGCACCCATGGTAAGGATGCTTATTTCTAATGACATGTTTGGATATTTATTTACCATTTGTATTGTTATTTACATAACAAAATAATCCCAGAACTTTGACACTTGCAACAAAAACAACTATTATCTCACTGAGTTTCTGAGGGTCAGGAACATAGGAGTGGCTTAGCTGGTGGCCCTGGCTCAGAGTTTCTCATAAGGTTGCAGCCAAACTCAGCTACGTACCAAGATATTTTGGGCAGCTTTCATAAACAAATAGAACAAATAAAAAAGATACAGGGATTTGGGCTAAAAGTTCTCTTAAGTTTTCTCTCAGTCATTATGTGGTGTCAGAAACTTCCAGATTGTAATTTGTAAGATCTTGCGAAAAAGAGATCAGTTATTATAAATTTCTGCATTTGGCATTTACCACACCATATTGCAATAATTTATATAATATATATTAGACTATATTACTATATGATAATGATGACTCTCCTTTTAGACCAGGGGTTTTCAACACTGGTTGCAAATTAGAATAACTTGGGAGCTTTAAAAAAATACAAATACATACATGGGCCCACTTTCATCTAATTGAATCAGAACCTTTAGGTATGAGTCTCAAGAATCATTAGATTTTTAAAGCTTCCCACGAGATTCTAGTATCTACCTAGGACTGAGAACAACTCTTCTCTTAATAAATTCTTATCCTTTTCTTGTGTTATATACACTTGTGGGAATGTAAGAAAAACTATGGATAATTCACCCTAGATAAATGTGATCTGTACATTCACAAAAATATTTTGTATAACTTGAAGAGATTGTGCATCTCTGATTTAGTCTGTGAGGATCTCAATGGTAGGAACTGTGCTTTTAAAAAATCTTTGTGGGGCTGGCCGAGTGGCGCAGTGGTTAAGCGCTGGCTTGGGAAGCCAGCGGCCCCAGTTCGGCTCCCACATATGAGGGCCAGTGACACTGCCCTCAAAAACAAAAAAAAACAAAAAAAAATATCTGTGTGTTTTTGATATATACCCTTCTCTGCTCTTACCAACCTCCACTTCAAGAAGTGAAAGTTTGAGTCCTGGCATAGAACAGACATATAAACCAATGGAGTAGAATTGAGTTTCGAAATAAACCCATACATATATGGCCCATTGATTTTTGACAAGTGCTAAGGCAACTCAGTGGGGAAGGAATAGAATAGTCTCTTCAAGAAATCATGCTGGGACAACAGGATATACACATGCAAAAGATTAGGTTGCGCTCCCACCTCACACTATGTACAAAAGTTAATGAGAAGTGGAAAAGCTAATATGTGAGTTAGAACTTAGCAGAAAATATAGGCCTAAATCTTTGTAACCTTGGATTTGGCAATGTATTCTTAGATATGGCATCAAAAGCAGCAAAAGAAAAAATTAGATACATTTGCTTAATCAAAATTTAAAACTTTTGCTCATCAAAGGACATTATCCAGAAAGTGATGAGACAGCCTACACACTGGGAGAACATATGTGCAATTCTTATTCAGGTAAAGGTCTAATATTCAGAATATAAAAAAATTCTCACAACTCAAAAATAAAAAGATGAACAACCCAATTAAAACATCTACAAAGCACTTGAATAGACATTTCTCTAAAGAAGATAGACAAATGACCAATAAGGACCTGTAAAGATGCTCAACATCATTGTCTTTTGGCAAATGAAAGTCAAAACCACGAGATACCACTTCACAACCAATAGGATGGTTATAACTAAAAACAAACAAACAAACCAAAAAACCAAAAAACACAAAAATGGAGACTAGCAAGTGTTTACAAGGTTGTGGAGAAATTGGAGCCCTTGTACATTGCTGAATACAATGGTGCAGCCAGTGTGGAAAACCTTTAGTTGTTCCTCAAAAAGTTGAACATAGAATCATCATCTTACCCAGCTATTCACGCCTGGGTAAATACCCCAGAGAAGTGAAAACAGGTACTCAAGTAGTTGTACATAAATGTTCAAAGAAGCACTATCCATAATAGCCAAAATGTGGAAACAACACAAATGTTCATCCACTAACAATGAATAAACAAATGTGGAATATATGTACAATGGAATATTGCTCAGCCACAATATGAAATGAAGTAGTGATACATGCCACAATGTTGATGAACCTCAAAAACATTATGCTAAGTCAAAGAAGCCAGACACAAAAGGTCACATATTGTATGATTCCATTTATGTGAAATATCAGGAATAGGTAAATCCATTGAGACAGACAGTGGATTAGTAGTTGTCAGCAGCTAGAGGAGGCAAGAACAGAGAGTGATGCTATGGAAGGCAGTGTGGGGTTTCTCAAAAAATTAAGAATAGAATTACCATATGACTCAGCAATCCCTCTTCTGGGTATCTACCCCCAAAATCTGAAAACATTTATCCGTAAAGATATATGTGCTCCAGTGTTCACTGCAGCTTTATTTATGGTGGCCAAGACATGAAAGCAACCAAAGTATCCTTCGATAGATGACTGGGAAAAGAAGATGTGGTATATATAGACAGTGGAATACTATTCTGCCATAAGAAAAGATAAAATAGTGCTGTTTATGACAACATGGATGGATCTTGAGATTATTATGCTAAGCGAAATAAATCAGAAAGAAAAAGTTGAGAACCATTTGATTTCACTGATATGTGGGATATTAAACTGAAAGCAACAAAGGAACAAGAAAACAAATAAAGAAACAAAAATTCATAGATATAAACAATAGTTTAGTGGTTACCATAAGGTAAGGGGGAACATGGGTGGTAGATGAGGGAAAATGGGATCAAATATATGGCGATGGAAGGAGAGCTGACTCTGGGTGGTGAACACACAACATGATATATAGATTATTATTATTTTTTCAAAAAAGAATATTTTAAGAGGGCATCTGGGACAACATAATGTGTACCAACATTCTTGTCATGGGTTATCAGAAAAAGGAGAGAGAGCGAGGAAGAAATAATGACAGAAAACTTCCTTAACCTGGTAAAGGAAAGAGACATACAAGCCCAGGAAGTGCAGAATCTCAAACAAGATGAACCTCAAAGAGGCCCATTCCAAGACACATCATAATTAAAATGACAAAGGTTGAAAACAAAGAGAAAAGTTAAAGGAGTTCATCACCACCAAACCAATATTACAAGAAATGTTAAAGGGACCTCTTGAAGAAGAAGAATGAAAAAGTGTGAATAATGAAATAGCAATAGCTACATTCTCAACAATAATTACTTTACATGTAAATGGATTAAATGCTCTAATCAAAAGACGTAGGTTGAATGGATAAAAAATACGGCCTGTACAAATGCTGCATGCAAGAGACACACTTCAGATTGAAAGACACACACATAATATAAGTAAAGGGATAGAAAAAGATACTTCAAGCAAATGGAAACAAAAAAAGTTGGAGTAGCAATACTTACAAAAAAAAAAAGAATAGAGAGTGATTATTTACTTAATAGGTTAGGGAGTTCCTTTTGCATGCTGGAAATGTTTTGGAACTTGATAGAGGTTGTATGTGATTGCACAACATTGTGACTGTATTAAATGTCATGGAATTATGCACTTTAAAATGGTTAACTTTATGTTATGTGAATTTCACTTCAACCAAAAAAATAACTGAGGCAGCTCCAGGCAAACTGGGACAAGTTGGTTATTTTGTTCCTAATATGTGAGAACATTTGTATACAAAATAACTGGCTCTGAGTTATTTCTTGAAACTACTTAAAAACACTTACTGGAACACACTAGGTGCTCAATAAATATTAGCTACTATTAAAAAAATAGAAGTGTGAGTTTGAGGCAGTTGATAAAAACATGATGCACTGTTAACTCTTTCCTCTTAATGTTTATTACATTGATTTGACTGGGGAGTCTCAGTCTCTAGAGATATTCAAGAATTAACTATATATCTCATCACCTCAGATCTCTGAATATTGACTAATAGATGCATTAGAGGACAGTTAAATTTGGGCAAGAAGTGTTACTCCAAATGCTATTGCATATAAAACATTGAAATATCAATACGTACAATGAAATAACCAATATGTCCCAAAGAGCCATGTTTAGCTGTCTATAAGTAATCTTGTACAATTTGTGGTTTGTCCTCCAGTTCAGAACTTAAAGTAAATCCATGTGTAATCTCTGGGAGTCTCCTCAACTTTAATGACACAGAAGACCAAGAAAAATAGGGAGAATATCATCCCTAAATATAATGCACTTTACTCTAAATAAGGCAATGATACCCTTCCATATTTTGAGCTTTGTCAAATTACTTGTTTTGGTGCTCACAGACCCTTAAAGTAGGCCAGGATTTATGAACAGGAGCAATGCTACTTGTTATGTTAATCTGTTAGAGAAAGCATTTTATGGGCAGAAACTGTGCTACTATTTTTAGACCTCTATTCTTATTTTTAGCACTACTGCTCTCAACAACACATTCCTGGATACTATAATAAATTAATGAGCCTTCCACACATTCAGTACTTTCCTCTGAGAAGCTCAAATGTGTTGGGCATTAAGTGAAACTCCTTGTGGTTCTCACATGATTACTGATATACCAGGTTGAGAGGAATAATTGCAGTATTGGGCTGACATTGGTTAGTAAAATTATATGGGTTTTAAGTGTACAATTCCATAATACTTCATCTATTATCTACATCACATTGTGTGCTCACCACCCAGAGTTAGTTCTTCTTCCATCACCATGTATTTGATTTCTTTACCCTCATCTACCAACCCCCTCCCCTCTTACCCTCTGGTAACCACTAAACTGTTGTCTTTATCTATGAGTTTTTGTTTGTTTTCATTTGTTGCTCGGTCTCTGGTTTTATTCGTGTCGGTGTTGCTTCTTCCCTCTTCTTGCTTCTCCACACCAACTCCATCAATATGCTGTACCTCTTCACTTCTCTCCATCCCCTCTGCCCCATCTGAATCCCAGCTGTCATGGACCCATTTTGCATGAAGTGGGCCTAAAAAAAGACATATTAGGGTTAAAAATTTAGAAAAAAAATAACGTAAGTAAAGACCCTCTATGGTTTCTCATAAAGTTTTACCCCAAGTAAGTAGCTACAGGTAAAGTCCCTCTCTTCTGAATATATATATATATATATATATATATATATGAATGATATCTTAGAATTGTGTTCATTTAATATCAAAAGTGGTAAGGTATATACTTGCTGTGGAATCTTCCTGCAGGTAACATTTTTCCTACCATCTGGAAAACAAGATGGGCCTTCACTTTCTAGTTGGAGGCTAATTTTACTTGGATGATATGGGTTATTTGTGGATTCATTGTAGTGAATGAATATATATATCTCATTGGTTGAATGAGATGAGCCATTGTGGGCGGATTTACCCACTGTCTTTGTCTGTTCTGCGCCTCCCACTTCCTAGAAAGTGTGGCTTCCATTTTGTACTAAGTGTGCCACGTTAGACATGAGATTTAAACTTAGATCAGCTTATTATTTCTTTTCTCTCCAGACGTACTTTCTCCCTTTTTACTCTTTCACCCAGATGTGGTCCATCTCTTCAGTCTGTAATGTGACTCATGTGATTCAGCCAGTTTTTTGAACACCTTTTGTCCCATCAAAAAAACATCAAATTACTTTCCAAAAGAGATCATCTCTCAAGAAAACTTTTGGATATAGCACAGCTGGTTTAATTCAGGGGATGAATTCCCAGAAATGGCAGCATCATTTCTATGTGAGTTCTTTGGAGGACAGCCCCAAGGAGATGCTCTCCAGATGGTCAACATGGACAGTCTCTCTTTGCCGGTTACTCCTCCAGCTTGTAGTAATATTTATTACGTTTATGAAGGTCAAAGGACCTTCAAACATTAATAAGAGCTTCATGGTCATTATTCTCTGATTCCTAAGTCATTTCCTTAAAGAAACCTTGTGGTCTGCTTACCACCTCACCACCTGTTTGCTTGCTTTTCGACGTTTTGTCATAGCTTTTTACAGCTTAGCTAGAATTTAACTTTATTTTTTTTTTTGTACTCTTAAACACTCTTTATGCTGTGTTTCCATTGATTTGGGTTAATCGTATGTACCTTACAGGTTAAAACTGTTCACCACAACACAAAATAAATAATAGAAGGAACAGCCATAGCAGAGTAAATTATACATGTTTTAGAATCCACTTAACTTAGGAAAATCCGGTAGAGTACTCTTTGGTAGGAGGTTTTTTGCAATATGATGCACTAATACTCTTTAGTTATGAATATGTGTATAGTATACAGTGTGTTGGCTAGAGGCTACATCTGATTGCTCCAGAAGGTACCACACCGAGAGCATGGGTGGGGTGGGGTGAAGGAGAAGATATAGATGTAGATATAAATATAGATATAGACATATAGTATCTATGTGTATTACATATATACACATATGTTGCTTTTTAAAGGAAAATATTTCAGAGATTTGTAGAAATTTAATGAATCAGCATTGTCTACAGCATTATCAGATTGGATCTGTATATATTACTTGATCTCAAAATACAAGATTTAGTGCCACCATTATAATCCCCCCATCTCATCTTTACTCTAGATGTGAATTTCCAGAAAATGCTAAGTGATTGCCCCAACAAATTATAATTAGGTTTAGATATTATACTTAGTGTTTCATTTCTTTCTCCAATAAAGTTGGTTGATGGTATTGACATTTCTAATCTATAACTGAGAAAACAAATCTGGGTACATTATCCAAGGAAGTCCACTGGACACTGCTGCCTCTCAGAATTCAGCAAAACTGAGATACTGGACGATAAAGCCATTTTTCACAATTTTAATTTACTTTGCCATGTTGTTATTCACAAATCATCTATATGTCACCTTCTTAGTGCTATGTGCTTACTTTTAATTAAAACCTAAAAGAAACAGAACCAGCAAAGTATATTATCATTATTATTCATGGTGCATTGTTGGCTAAGATCTTTATAATGAATGTGTAACCCCAAATTACACATTGTGAATATTTATGGACCCATCCTGTAAAGAAATTGGAATTTAAAAAAAAAAACTAAACAATACTTCTAAAAATTTAGCTTAGAAGAGGAAAATGTATCAGATAATCTATTATAATTTTTAAATGGAAAACGTGTTAAAACATGAATTGGCTATAAAATGTCATAAAATGTAGCAGATTAAGCTACTTTTTCTTGAAGCCTTGCCAGATTATTTTTAATGGGCTAACATATTGCTTTTTATTATAACAAAGATCTCCTGCAGGCAGAAAAGAAATTAGAACTGACTTGAAAATTCCCATCATGCTTCACACTCTGGTCGAATTTTCAGAGCTTGATGGGGTTTGTTTCATAATCAGTTTTGGTGTTCAATGGCTTCTTTTATTATAAAACAGAAAATTCTTGCTTAACACCACCCCATTCCCTTTTTTTTTTTCTGCCCTCAGTTTCTGGAGCTACAAACGCATTTAAACAATGGTCAAGTCATGCTGCAACAGGCACAAGGAACAAATGAACAACTGCAGCAAGAAATTGCTAAGCTTGGGTCTGAAATCCCAGCACTAGAGAACAACATGAGATCAGTAGTGCTCAAAAGTGTGAGTTGATGAAAAATTTGAAATAACTCCATTGGGTTTCATACCTGCTACTTTACCCTTGCTATTCATAGAACACGTGAACAGTTGGTATTGCGGAAAGCATTATAAAACAATCACTTGCCATTTCTAATTATGTAATATTTGGACAGTGTCCAGATGCAACTGTGTCATACTTTGCTTTTTTAACTACTAGGCTATAAAATAATTAGAGAGATAAAATCTAATTCATTCATTAAAACAAATATCAAACTTAAATTTGTTTTACAACTGACCCAAAGGAAGTAGGTAGAACTCTTTAAACTCCATGTATCGTGGAACCTTCAGATCCCTCTGAAAATATGTTGCTGCTTTTCTATTTACTTTAGAAAGCAAACATCTTAACCTTCCCCCACATATTATACTAATTTCCCCCAGACTACCTCAATACACTTTACTCACCAACAAAAAACAAATTTCTCATTGCAATAACTTACCAAAATGAGAAATTTTTTATGACCACAATTCTGGCTAAAATTCACCATATATATGAAGATGATATTATTATTATCAAATATTCTACAAACCCTTTCAATCAAATATTAGACAAAAAAAAATTCTCCTGCACAGCAAAGGAAATCATCGACAAAATAAAAAGTCAACCTACTGAATGAATATTTGCAAATCTTTTTTTTGCAGAATCATATATCTGATTAGAGATTAATATACAGAATATATAAAGAACCCATACTGCTCAATAGCAAAAAAAAACCACACACACAAAAAAAACACACAAAAACAAAAAAACAAAAAAAAAAACTGATTAAAAATGGGCAGGGAATCTAAAGAGACATTTTTCTAAAGAAAACATACCAATGCTTAACAGACACATGAAAAGATGTTCAACATCACTAATCATCAGGTAAATGCAAATCAAACCTACAATGTGATATCACTTCACACTTGCTAGAATGGCTATCAATCAGAAAGACAAGAAATAACAAGTGTTGGTGAGGATGTGGGGAAAAGGGAACCCCTGTGCAGTGTACTGTTATGGGAATGTAAATTGGTGCAGCCACTATGGAAAGCAGTATGGAGGTTCCTCAAAACATTAAATTAAATACTGAAAATCTCTAGGCTTCTATTTCTTTATCTCTAATAATAGCTACCTCATAGGGGTTTTATGTAGATTTAATTACATAATCTATTTAGAACATTCATCATTTTATAATGCTCAATAAATGGTAATTATTTGTGGTATTATAACGACAAAATAAATGGCTATACCAAGAATCACACACTGAGGTACATATTTTATTCAAACAAAGGGGTTGAAATTTAAACTCCAGGAAAGGTAAAACTTACTCCAATTATATCTCAGACCTAGGAGCAGTAGGATATATGAGTTGGTGCCACTTTACCAGGGCCAACACTCATCTGCCCCCAAGTCATTATTAATTGAAATTGGTTATTTGTTTCAAAATTTACCACATATTACAAGAAGGCTTTTAATTCAATATTTTGTTTCCTATCTAAATGTCATCGGTGATAGTCTATCCTGATAGATCAGCTTTAAGTTAATTTGTCGTATGTACATCATTGTTATAAAAAGTGGTTGCTCGCTTGATTGACAGGATAGGTGGACCAGTCCTTTGCAGCTTAAGTAAACTAACCTGACCAAGGTTACTTACATTCAGGGAGTCATTTTCACAGACTGAGCTGAAATATTTAAACTTGTAGCTCTGTACTTCTCCATCGCACTGCTTTCCCAGCTCAAGTGAAGATCTATTTTTGTCTGGGTAGTTTAAGTCAAGTGTCATGTGAGTGACAGGATGAATGGCTCTCACAGGGAGCACAAACCCCCCTCCTCATTGACAGCCTGTGCTTGCCTCTCTCCTCCCCCAGAATGCTTTCCTGCTTATCAGGGGAGCTAAGACAAGTGGACACAAGCTCCTCTGTGCTGCATGCAGCCCCTCTGAAAATACGAGTGAAATATAAATCAGGGTTTGCATTTCAGAAGCAATTGCAACAAATCTTTAGCCTAGAGGATGGGTGCAGTTTAAGAAGATAAATTTGCAAAACCTTTACAAGAGTCATTTTACAGTAAGATACCCAGAAAACAAAACTGAAATGCCTAAGTAACAACTATAGCATCTGCTGCTTTGTTGTAAAATTTAAGATATATCTCTACTTATACGACTTGTTCAGAAATAAAGCTATTATTCTCCCCAGGTGGTAAATATAGATATAAACATCCTGTTAGCAAAATCTTCCTCTCTGAGTTTATAGATTGCCTTGTTTCTAAGAATAATGGGTTAGTGAAGGTGTCAGCTGTCATACTTAGAGCCATCACTCACATGACAATTGAAATGATGCTATGTACTCGCCTAAGCTTAAGGCAGGATGCTTATTGTCTGGCTAGGAAATGAGGCTTCTGACATTCTCCTTGGCTGTTAAAAATAAAATGCTTAATTAAATATGTGTGATAGCTCACCACCAAGTAAATATATTCACACGCAGTATATCTTTGACCATCTTTTCTGAAGACATTAGAGAATGTGTACTGTCTCAGACCACAATTGAAAGCAATTGGGTACAGTTAGCATTGCTTAAAGAGGGTGACAGCTTTTAGAAAAAGCAATATTCTAATAAAAATAGATACTCTTAAAAGTAGACAAATCAGATTTGATTTCCACTATAATTCTTGTGCTGTGTTCAGCAAAGCAAATAATTCTAAAAGTAATTAGGGCATACCACTTCTTGAAGGTTTTCATATATTCAAGTATTTTTTTCATGTGCTTCCTTTTAAAATAATAATTTAAGGACTGGCCAAGTGGCTCAGTTGGTTAAGAGCTCGCTCAAGAGTGCGAGCTGAGCTCTGAGCAACGGCGGTTCGATGCCAGCCCAAGCTGAGTTGCCGTTGAGCTGCCAACAGATGGCAGGATGGCTCAGCTAAAACAAACAAAAAATAATCGTTTAGTACAGAATTAAAACCTATTCAAGTTGAATGTAAATCTGAATTTGTTTTATACCAGAGAAAGTAGAGGAACCACTCCATATTAATAGGCCCAACAGAAAAAAAAAAATCTCAATAGAAACATTTGTTATAATTTTCCCAAAGGACATACTTTGAGACTCACCAGTGGAGTATGTGAAGGAATTGGCCCAATTTTTTTTTATTGAGATATAATTGACATAGAATATTTAATCCATTTCAGGTGTATGGAATGGTCCAACTCTGATAAAGACAGTTGATTTGTTCCTGGTCTTCTTTTTGCTCTTTCCCATCAGCAGATGATGTTATCTTGTTACTGTTACTTCTCTACTAAAGCAGTGTCCATCAGGTTTCTAGATAAAGAAATGTTTCCAGAGGTTATGCCTTTTGCTTGAAGATGTGTATGTCAGTTATTAGCATCCAAATGTCAGAGAGCTGTTATGTTAAAAGATGAGAGACTTCAAATGGCAGGTGGATAGTGGTTGAGTTTTCAGATGTTTTCTATGATGCTGAGCTAGAGAGCACATGTCACTGTTCTTCCCCACTCATTACTGGTAGAATCTTATTCACTATTTAGAGTGTGGTGGGGGACCAGTAACATCCTTGGTACCTCGAAGTTTGTTAGAAATGCAAAAGGTCAGTTCTACTGAATCAGAGTCTACCTTTAACAAGATTGACAGCTGGCTTTTAGGCACATGAAAGTTTGAGAAGTACTACTTTATTGTATCAAAGATTCATTTCATTTGGCCTTTCCCAACACCTCCCTGGGCCCTATTACTTTAAGCTGTTCCAAATGGTCTTCACTATTCAATTTAACTACATAATAGGACTTCCATATTAGATTCTGCCTTTTCTAGTGGAATATGGATTCAGGATTGAAGAAAGACAAGACAAAAACTGGACTAGTCATAATTATCTGAGACACACTGAGTTTGTTACATTAAAAATGTATTCTTAATGGATTGGTCTAGTCAAAACTGTCTAAACACAATACTTTTTAAATAATGATAATTACAGTAATAATGTTCATAAATAAGGTAGTAGAATGAGACACTCTTTTTACCTCTGAGTTTCTGTATTTTGTACTTTTGTTGGTGTCATAATTGTCATCACATTGGGAAACAATCATGTTGATTTAAACATGAAGAAAATAGGTGAATAGATACAGTCTTAGGGAAGGTTCCTGAAGATAATGTCCTCAGCACTGGAAACTTTTAATGAAACTATTCCCTCTTTTTTCTTGTTGAACCTGTAAATAACGGGTAATTTTTGTGTCATACATGTTTGTGGCACAAAAAGCCTGGATTTTTTGAGGGGGGAATCACAGTTGTATCGGTTCAGGCCACACTCAAGATCTTGGGACAACCTCTTCATTTGACCACTCTAGGATGACATCAGTGACAGTGATATCAGCTCAAATTTCTGCAAGTACATTATATTAGATGTGCTCAAAGTTTTATGAAAAGAAAGCAAAAAATATATATATTCAATAATAAATAGGCAAATTACAGTACTCTAACACTTCCCATTGAAAATTGTTTCCTGTATACTAATCACTATTAATTACTTGGAGCACATTATCTCCAATTCTATTATAATGAAGGAGCCATTATTCTTATTTAGAGTTAAAGAAACTAAAGCTCAGAGAAATTTAAAAACTTTCTCAAGGTTATACAAAAAATAAGGGATGGAGCTCATATTCAAACTGTGGTCTGCACTCCCCATGGATAGACTCTTACCTAAGGTACGCAGCTCTGAACGATACGATGAGTAAGTGCCATTGCAGGCATTAGGGGAAGGCTCCATACAGCTACACACGAGGGCTACCCTAATACTTCTCAGCCATGAGCACTGGTGTCTTCGTGCTGCCGGCTAATAATAACCGTCTGTTCAAGTCCTGGGTCATAGTGAGCCCGGGTCTCCAAAGGCCCTGCTTGCTCTCCCCATAAGGACTTGGTGTTCATTTGGCTATTTGTTTTTATAGCTATAGAAACATGCATTAGTGCTGCTCTTACAGCCTGTTTCCTTAGGTATTTTCTCCGTTATTGGTCCCTTACATTTTTATATTCCTCCTCTCTATCAGTCCCCTTCTCTCCTTGTTATGGGCATACTCAAATCTCCCATCCTAAAAACACAACTATCCATCCATCACCAGCAAAAGTTTTTCCTTGACTCTGATTCTCCTTCATACAATTGCTCCTTTGTTCTACATCCCTTTACCCTCTTCCATTTCTTGGAAGAGTGGCTGTGTCACTTGCTGTCTATAAATCATCGTTTTTCACTCACTTTTGAACTCATTACCATCTAGTTTTCTCTTCTACCACTCAGTGAATCTAATTCAACTATGCTTAACAGGTTTCACTGGCGGAGGTCCAATAGCCCTCTTAATGGAGGAGCATGGAAATGGAAAGAGAATATAAACTATATTTATGGACTACCTACTGTGAGTCATCTTTATGCAGTGAATTTTATATATATATATATATATATATATATATATATATATATATTTCTCATCTAACCTTCAGAGTAATCCCTGTGGTATTTTAAATCATCAATATTATTATTATTTAAAACTTAGGAAACAGATTCAGAGTGTTTAATTAAAATAAGATAGAGATCTGACTCAAACCCAGTTCTGTCTTACTCAAAACCCTGTGCTCTTTGATTATGCAAGGAATAAAGAAATAAAGGGAGGGAGTGAAGGAGGGAAGAGAGAGTGAAGAAGAATGGAAAGAAAAAGAGGAGGAAAGGACTGCAGGGAAGTAGGGGAAGGATTTGAACTGAGGAAACTTTCTCTGCAACAAACAAGAGATTCAAAATGATCACTAGATTAATTTCATTACTACTATTATCTTTTAATTTTATTGTACAGAAATACTTTACTACAGCACTAAAAGTGGATCATAGAAATGGGGGGGGAACCAACATTAGTAACAAAAGTGTAGTATAATTAATGGGAAGATCTCTGGTCTTTTTATGTGTTTCACAGAAATGAAGGCTACAACTAGGGTATTTACTTGCTAATACTGCCACCTTGCTCAACTTTCTGAGGTTTTCTTTAGTGCCCAAGAAACTAGGATATAGAGTTGATAGTAAATGAATATACTGATTTGTGTGTGCTATTTAAATTTTCTTAAAATTGTTCAAATTTCTCTGGCCTGGAAATTAGGGCAGAATTTCAGGAAAGATGGCTTAGTAATGAGTTTCTTACCTCCTTTGGCTGCCAAGTATTTGGAAACTGTGGTAGGCCAGGCCCCTTTCAGTACAGTTCACTATTTCAACTTGAAGACTAGTCTGACACAAGGAAATTGTCATCATCAGTAGCTAATGCTTAGCAAGTGTGGAGCGCCAAGTGTCATGACAATGGAAAGAAAAAAATGTTCTGTTCTGGCTGTAACTTCCTAACAAGTTTGGGATTCAACTGAATTTTTGTGTCGAACCAGAAGTTCAACTTATGTCTCCAGTCCAGATACCCTTCTTAGTTTGGTCCTGTTTATTTGATTATCTGCTGGACATATTTACTTGGATATCATGAAGGCACCTCAAAGTACACATGCTCAGAACTGCATTCTTGATGTTCCCCAAGAAAACTTGCTCCAGAGCTTCCTGTTTAATGACTAGTCACATCATCCAATCATTTAGTGAGTCAGCTCTGGAATCATCATCCTCCCTCCCTGCACCACATCCAATCACCAAGGCCTGTTGATATCACTTCCTAAGTGTCTCCTGAATCTGTCCACTTCTCTCCATCCCCATTGCCATCATGACTCTGACCCACTCTAGGGCCCAGCTCCCTCACTGAAGATCATCAGCCTTCCTTTTCCTGCCATTTTCTCTATGGAGCTATACATTATACCCGGCTATTCTTCTGCTTTTCCATTCTTTTCAGTGGTTCAGAAATGAAGTCTACACATCTCAGCATAGTTTAGAAGGCAAGCTACCTCCCAGCATCATTTCCTACAAGTTAGTCATTTAGTTAGCAAATATTTATTGAGTACCTGTTGTATGCCAGACCTTGTTTGGGCTTTGAACATACAGCAGTAAACAAAACAATCACTGTCCTTAAGAAACTTACATGCTTTTGGGAGCAAAGGGACAACAATCATAGAAATAAATAAATGAATCATTTTAGGTGCATACAAATAACCAGAAGGGAGATATTTGTGGGAATGACTCCTATAAGCTTTCCCCATTCTGTCTAAACTCAGTTAGATGCTTCTATAAGCACTTGGTCTTATAATCTAGCACCCTTTATGTCTTTATTTTATTTCCTGTTTATCTACCTTCTATGCTGGATTATTGTAAATTTGGTGAGGGCAAGGATTTGTTCTAGATGCTACTGTCATAGCCCCTGCCTAATTACTGCCTGGTATATGTCAGATGTTTAATAAATATTTGTGGAAAAAAACGAATGTTACTTCCTAAGTATGAATTGATTAGTTCTTACCTCATTGTTGAAAATTAAGAAATATATAGTGAAATAAGAAATTGGATATAAATAAAAAATGTAGGCCTTCTGTAGTTTATATAATAACTGTTCAGCTATTTGCATACTTATATCAACTGTATTGAAGCTTCAAACACATAAATTGATTAAACTTATTTACTCCACTAAATTCCTAAAAATAATGAAATTCTGTATATTATTGATTTCTTAGTCTTCTCATTTGCTGAGAGAGCTAAATTGAGAAAGAACTTAGAAAATTGTGAGATGGAAAAATATGTTCTGTAATTAAAAGTGGGTGGGATAGGCATAATCATTTTAGGCAATGCTATGTTCATACCTTCGGTTTGTTCAATAATTTACCTTTCCAAAGTTTGTACCTATTAATCCTTTGTATCAAATTTGAAGTCCTTGCAAGGATTAATGGAATGGTGTGATGCCCTTCTAACGGGGAATGAAGTGGCCACAGTCTTCCATCTTCAGGTTCTGTGTACAGCATTTTGTCTGCCTGTGCTCACCAGCATGCCAAGCCAATCACAGCAAATACTATCAGCTTGAAGGTTTGGATTGGCTTTTATATGCCTTTTAAAAAGTCATTTGTCCCAACCTTTAAACAAAGTGTTTGGTTACATCATTTTTCTATTTTTATCCTGTTATGGATAAAAGAAATCTGGGAGACTGAGTTCCAAGGCCTTTATTATTTTCTTCTGACTCTTTCTTACAACATCTCATTCTCATACTGTGGTGGTTTAAAGGGTGCATCAGAGTTTCTGTTAGAAACATTAGCTTTCAAAAAAAATTTTGGCACACAGACTCTACAAGAATAGCTGAATTATCAGTTTCCCTTAGAAAGGAATGGTGTTTTTTTTACACCATTCCTCCCCAAGCGCATTGCTCACACAGATTCTAGTGTATGTACCTAGAGATTGCCTTCAGTTGCTGGGCTCCCAGGTGAAAACATTTGGCGGACCGACAGCAGCACAATGTTTTGGAAAAACCGTGGTCTTCGGGATTAAGAGCCAGTAGACCAGGGTACTTCTCTCATTGGTGTGATACACTCCCCTACCCCAGTCCTGTTTATCCATATTTTCATCTCTCCTCAGTTCCTTATCTGGAATTTACCTCTTGTATCCCTCAGTTCCAAATCAACCAAGGACTCGGTATTGGTTTCTTCACTATTGCTGTTTTAGCCAGCTTGTTGTCTTTGTAGAAACTCTTACTTGTATACCAACTCAAGTATATGAACCCTTACTGCAAATAGAAAACCTTCCACATACTTCTCAACAATTACAATGTACCCTACACTTTTCTGGGTTTTAATGTAATATAACCCACACCCCATTTGGTAGCTTAAAATATGAATGAAATATGGACTAGTAAGAAGAACCTGGCCTGGAAAAATATGACTAATGAGTTCTGTGAACCTATGTGGCAGTTGGGCTTTACAAAGACTGAAGTCTCCATTGTTTAATAAAAGGAAAGAAAAAAGTGCACAGGTCACAACTGCCAACATAGGAAAACCCATAGAGTATGCCACCTGCAAAACTCAGAGAGATGGCTTCCCAAATGTGGGAAATATAAAACAAAACCTTCTTTATTTATGATAACTATTTGTATTTCTAATTCTCTGGACCTTACAGGTTTATTATGAAAACTAAATTCAGTTCTCCTAAGGGGTAAGAAAGCACCACTTCCTATTGCATAAAGTTATATAATAGCAAATTTTTAAAGCCCTGTAATTTGTTCCTGGGGTAGCATTATGTTGTCCTCTTCTGGGTTACGTAAGTTTGCCTTGGCCTTTCACACAGAGAAATGTTTTACCCTTGACACAATTTGGAATTTGGAACTGCCTGTGAAAACATGAATAACTACATTTTCCATTTGAAAAGTCCCTAAACACAAATTGATAAATTCTCAAAGATTTCAGTGCAGAATTTGCAGGCTAGCATTTCAACTGCCAAGACCTATATTCAAAGCATGTGAATTGCCAGAAAAAACACAGCTGTTAGTCTATATCTCAGGCAATCTGTACGTCATCTTTTAGGCAAGAGAGATTACTAAGTGGGCTGAAGGTTAGATACAAATTTTAGTAGAACAAATGCAGTACTGGAAGGGCATCTACCCGAAGTCAAAAAGTGAAAGAATATCAGAAGTTTTAAATTACTGCTTATTTCGAAAGGACTCTGTCCTCCCCTCAAAAAGTCACAGACAACCACCAGGCAAGTTTTCTCCCAACCTTCAATTTTACACTTGATAAATGCTCTCATATCTTGTGTTAGCTGTTATTTAAAAGATTATGGTGGCCTAGAAGCTGTCCACATGGGATGACTTTTCATGGATTTGTGGATGGACAGAGACTCTGACAGTCTCTGACATTTTCATAAACTAAATTGAATCCTTGGCACATTCAGAGCTTGGATAGCATGAGTTTCCAATGCTGCTTCCCCTTAGCTGTATCAATTCTGCTTTAATTTCTGCCCTGATAATGTGATAGAATAAAGTGCGCCATTTTTTTAAATCAAATGTTAGTAATGATTTGAGATGCAACAAACTACACAAATAATAAAGGAGTTTGTTTTTTGAAATGTGTAAAGCATCTTTGGATTTTTCTCGGTGTCTTTTATTATGAGGGTTTATGTTCATAGGTCTAAGCTGCCCACCCTCCCCAACACACACACCCCAGGGTTAGTTCAGATTTTGATGGTCTGGCTGCTGTGAAGATAAGATAAGCTTTGGGCCATGTGTAATTTCCTGTGCACACACTCTGACTCCCATGTTTTCCTACCACTGGTGAAACTTCACAGTGTGATAGGATATTCCCATGAGAAACCCTATCCTAGATATTCCAGAATCTTTTCAACAAAACCAATTGGTACTCATACTCTTTCATGTCAGTGGACATTTACTAAGTATGCCTAACTTATGTCATCCATTTACCTATAATGTTTCTCTTTAATCCTTACAAAAATTCCTATTTTGCAGATGAAAAAAACAATGAGTGTAGAGAGTTTAAGAAACTTTCCAGGGGCCGGCCGAGTGGCGCGGTGGTTAAGCGCTGGCTTGGGAAGCTAGTGGCCCCAGTTCAGTCCCACATATAAGGGTCAGTGAGACTGCCCTCAAAAAAAAAATAAAGAAACTTTCCAAAGATACACAACAAATAAATGACATGCCAAGATGTCAATTCACGTTCTCTGGAACTATTTTTAGATACCATTGATCGCTTTCAGATACCTTAAGCTGACACCACAGATGCATATCACAATGGAAGCCACGTGTCTTCTGAACCCACGGGACTAGTAATGTATAATAATATGGCCCAGTGGCTGCTCTTAAGGACCTGCTTTGCACTTTTTCTCTGACATTGGATTTTGTGGGTGCCGATTATGTAAACTTTGATCAATAATACACCAAACTTCATTTCAGAAAACACATACAAGTTTCAATCAATATTAGTGACATTAAGTATCAAAAGTCTATTATTCAAGAGAATTACAAGCAGCACCTAAACATATACATTTCCTATTTAGAATTTAATGAACTTCCTCCTAGCTTCTTGTTACCAGCTACTTTATTAAATGTAATGAATGGCTTCTCTCGGGATGATTCTTTTTTCAGGATACAGGTAACATTGAGACTCACTCGCTGGCAGTTGTAGCTGTTAATTTAATTGGATTCATATCACTGTGATAGAAACATCAGGGTCTCCGAATGAAAACCATAGAACTGTTTGAGAAGAAAAAACCCTTAGATATCAACAGGTCCCAAAATCTCAAACAGACAGCCCCCAGGCTGTAGCTGACCCCAAATTTATGTTGTTTGTATTCCATGGTGATGACCCTAGTTGAGTTCTTACAATTTTTTGAATTGGTTGCCAAAATTTTTAAATGAGTGTATTTATAATAAAAATATATATGTTAGGCTTTTCTTGAAAATTTGGAATATGAGGTAGCACAGGGCCTGCATTCCTACATGGGAGCCACAGCAGCCACAGTGAATAATGAATGGGTGCTGCTTGTAGACAGACCGACCTCTCCAGTGTGACCCCATCCACGCATTCCCTGAAGGTTGGCAATATTGTCATCGATGGTCTGTCGATGTTGATCATTGTGCTTTTATTATTATTTTCTTGTAGTAGAGTTAAGAAGAAAAGAGAAGAAAAAAACATGTTTGACTCTGTCAGAAACGGGAAAACAAAACATAATCTTAGAGGGCTTTGTATTTTAAAAAATAGAAGAGAGCAAGTTTCTTTGTGGAAGGAGAGAATGTGACTTTTTGGTTAATATGCAAATGAAGTATTTCAGTTTCAAGTTCATTTATGTCATTGTTTGGCTTTGTAAGCATTTGAGAATCATGATTTAGTCTTATTTTGTTGATCTGAGCACAGAAGAGAAGGAAAGAGGTAAAATGGCTTCCCCAGGATTCACATTTTTAGGTCATAACTAGAGTGAAGGTTTCCTCACCCTTTAGTACAGTGCTTGGCATATAGGAGATAAAAAATACTTGAATGACTTCGTGGAACTGAAATCTGAAAGAAAATTGTCTTCATGTTTAGAAATGTTTTAAGAAAAAGAAAATTAAGACATAGTATTAAAGAAGTTGATATAAATTCAAAATGGGCACAGATACTGAAGGGTGCAAACATTGTGCTATGTGCCTTTCAGAGTCAGATAAATCTTTCCTCTTATAAGGTATTTAACCAGGTCCATATTAATTATTTCTCTTATAGAGCTTCTATTCCTTTGGGTCTCCAAGTATTTTCTTTTTTTTTTTTTTTGAGGGTAGTGTCACTGGCCCTCACATGTGGGACCTGAACCTGGGTCGCTGGCATCCCAAGCCAGTGCTTAACCACCGTGCCACTCGGCCGGCCCTCCAAGTATTTTCTAGAGCAGCCTATTTAGCAGCCAACATCTCTAATGGAAAGACATGCCACATATCTTTGTTCAGACTAGTCTCTCTTTTTTACCTCCCGGTCACCTGGCCCTGGAAAGGAGTAGAGCCTAGCGGTCAGGAGCAGACCTGTAGGTCATGGCCTATGGCCCTCAAAATTAGTTAAAGTTAAATAAAATTAAAACTTCAGTTTCTCAGTAGCACCAGCCACACTTCCAGTGCTCAGTAGCCACGTGTGGCAAGTGGCTGCCATATTGGACAGTATAGATATAGAACATTTTGATCGTCACAGAAAGTTCTTTTGGTCAGTGCTGCTCTAGAGCCAAACTAATTGACTGTATTTAAATCTTTAACACTTAACTGCCTGTGTGACTTCAGGCAGGTAATTTAATCTTTCTGTGCCTTGAGGATAAAAGTATCAATTTACTGGGATCATTTATGAGAATTAGATGAGCTAATATATGTAATATATTCAAAGTAACCCTTAAATAACATATAGTATTTTCTCAGTAACTGTTAGCAATTACTATGAATCAAAACCCATATAAAACAATACCTATTTCCTAAAGAAAACATAGAATATATAGATGAAGGGAGGTGGCTGAGAGTAGTTGCCCATTATTTGTGTTTCCAAAGTCCATACACATAATGGTCATGGAACTCATCATAGGACATTGTAATTTTCTATGTCTGTGTCTGATATCTTCACTAGGCTCCATGCTTTGGGAATCCAAATACTGTTGTCTTATTCTTCTTCATACCCCTAGCACCTACCATGATGCCTTGAACACAGATGACATTCAAGAAGTACCTTTTTTCCCAACAGAGTTTAACTACTGTAACTTAAGTGCTTAAGAACTGACAGGCTTCTGACTTATCAAGAGTTTAGTGGAAATAGTAGCATTGGGATTTTGCTAATTTCACTATATTTTTAACCATATAGAGACAATGAACTTACAATTAGCTTTAAAGACAATGGGGGAGAATATTTAAAATTAGGGATGGATGGGAACATCCAGAATGAATGGTCACTTCACATGTTGGGAAGAAAGGGAAGAGGGAAAAGAAGAAAAGGAAAGAGAGTGGATAAATTGTATGGGAGAAAGCTGAAAGACAAATTTTCCCTACTTCAACAATTTACCACAGGCAGAGCCTGGAGCTATAGATGTAATTATCTTGGCTGGGAAGCCTGGGCTAGAGTAAACGGAAATCTGAGTATGTCAACAAATTATTTAATTAAACAGAGTAGGTGGCAATGTGAAAGCAAAATCGTAATGTGCAATAGGATAATGGGATTGAAAGCGTCAGTTGTG
The DNA here is from genome assembly GCA_033961575.1 of Aselliscus stoliczkanus. Lineage (NCBI taxonomy): Eukaryota > Metazoa > Chordata > Mammalia > Chiroptera > Hipposideridae > Aselliscus > Aselliscus stoliczkanus. Next base: position 169,799,068 of record CM066727.1, read on the forward strand.
ATGGAATGGAGAGAGTAAGACATGAAAGAAAAATTATACAGTCCTAGGGACAAGACCATGGACTTGAAAAATGAAACAAAAATAAAGATAAAAAAATGGAATTGTATTATTAAGGAAGCACTTTTGGGGTATAAACAGGAATTTAAAAGCAATTGTGATGAAGCCACCATTTTAGATGTGTCAGGGGTCAGAAGGAGGACAGCAAGTGGCATTAACAAGGGTCTTAGGATTTGTGCCATCAGCAGAAAAGTGGCAGTTACAATTAAAAGCAGAAATGAAATGACAAAAAAGCGTAAAAGCTAGAAATGAACAGATGTCCAGGCACTCAGCTTGCTAGGGTGCTAAAATTGGATATATTTTATATTTCATTCCAAGTTAACAAATATTAGGACATTAAAATGCATGAAACATGGTTTGCATCCCATCTTGTCATGTGTTTATTACTAAGTTAGAAAGAATTAGGCTGCAGGTGGTGTATGTGAATGTACCGGTCTAAGCAAACGCTGAGTCAGGGGCCATCAGGAAGGGCAGCTGGCTTTCTATTTTCCAAAGAAGAGCCTGGTGGGTTGTATCCTAAACATCCATGGTAAGGACATTCCTAGGTGGCCACCCACTTCCAGAAAGAATTTGAAGAAGGTGAGATTACTGGATGGCACTTTCTTTAAAGATGGCAGTGGCCACGCCTCCCAGCCTGTTTTGAACATGGAAATACAAGGAAGATGTTTCTATTGAACTTCAGCATGTCGTTTACCCGAAGCAGTCATAGCTGAACTATGATCAGTAGACTATTGATAACATCAGACTGTCATTACAAGACCTGTTTGTCACACATTTTCTGTTGAGTCTGGAGCTTTCTGTATAAACTAAGGCCACATGGAGAGAACAAGATCTTCATCGGTGCATAAACTTATTAAGGAAGATGACAGTTTAGACTAAGTGATGTTTCCTCAGTTTCTTTGATCTCAGTCCTCGTGTAGGTTCTGTAACGAGATCGTCATTGATTCTCTAATGAAGAGCTTGTCAAGTTCCTTTGGCATGATTCTGGCTACCAGATTTTTTTCTCTATCTTCACGATACATAGTGATACATCCTGAAAATAGAGAAATGTCTTTCTCCCCACCTTTCATTTTTACTTGAACCAAGACTGCACTATATTTATTCTGTCAGTCACTTAATCTATATTTTTTGAGGGCCTACTATGTGCTAGGTACTGAGCCAGGAGCTTGGATAAAATGGTCTTTGCCCTTATGTTTTTAAAAAGTCCAACTTTCTTATGGCTTGTGTTTATTAACCCTGATTCCTTTTGACATAACATAAACGTAGTGTGGAAAAACATCTAAACCTAACATCCACGGACGCTGCAGCTGCACATATAAAGAAGTACCCAAGACAATGTGTGTGTTGCTCCCCTATTTCTAACTCCCACCTGCTTTAAGTTACACCCTAAAAATACTGTACACAAAAAAAGAGTGTCTGTGACAGTTTCATTTGACTCTCAGGGTGTGGGGTCCGTGGGAGAAGAGTATTTAGCTTCCTGTATGCACCATATTAACATCTGGAAGGAAAACCACTTTTTGACCAAAGAAAAGGAAATAAAATTGTATGTAGTAATATTCATACTTACATACCTTTATATGGATATACCTAAACATACATATGTATATATAAATTAATATATATTTTTATTATATATGTATAATTTACCTATGTACAAACATAATAGAAAATAACATATAAGTTTTTAAAATATGATTGAGGCACCTCTCACTGTAGGCATGAATTTGAAGAAGTATAGTTGTGAAGTTGTGTGTGTGTGTGTGTGTGTGTGCACATGGGCCCATGTGGATGTGTTGGGATAGGAATGGAGGCTTGGGGAGGATGAAGGGACAATGAGAAGGAAAGCAGAGCACTGAAACACAGAATTCTTTCGTATCTCCAATCATAATTATTAAATGGGTATGGATGGTACAATAATCATGACCAGCAGTAATGGTAGTAAAAGGGAGAGTATGGAAAGGAAAGATGATTAGATGAAGGGTTAGAGAAAGATGGTACCTTGAGTGAAATAATAGCATATTCTGCTTCTAATTTATTATCTAATACTATGTATTTATATGTAATATAGTGAGATACACACACACATATACACAGATAATATGTGCATAAGTTATATACCAATTATAAATGGAAATGTCCTCCACATTTCTGGTTTATTTTTTCTTTTCTTTTTTTTTTTTTTGCTTTTTAAATTTTTTCATTTTTTGATTTTTCTTTATTTTTTATTTTTTCCTTTCTTTTTTCTCTTTTTATTTGATTTTTTTCCTTTTTCTTCTTTCTTCTTTTTTTTTAATTTCCAAAGTTTAGAAATTGACAATAAATTTTCTTTAGATAGTGGCAGAGTTAATTTAAGCACCTTTATTTATAAATATAAACTATATGTTGAAAGTAATTTAAAAATCCATCTATATTAAATATGCTACAAAGAATGAGTACATTTTAAAACAAATGAAATATGTATATAATTTACAGCCATACCTACTTATGATTACATGATTTTTAAAAAGCCAATAGCTATTTCAGTGTTCATCTAAAATATTCTGATTGAATGAGATAAACAAATCTGCTATTAGAAGATGAAAAGAACACGTATATGTAAAATCATCAAAGAGTGTACTTGAGAGAATTACACCAATGCTTGAGGAAGATTTATGTAAATATGAATTTTTAGAAACTTAAATGCAAAATAGTTCCAAAAGTGGCATACTATTATGTCATAAATATGTATCATTCTAAAAGTAATGCTGAAGGCATAAAGCATTTCTCCTTGGAATAAACACTGTTTAGTGAAAATAGAAAAACATTTCCAAAGTATCTTGATTGCTAAGTGTTTACATCAGCTACAACTGTTTCAGTGAAAAATAAACATAGATATTTCAGTAGATAACTGAAGTATGCTTTTTCTTGAAAATATGTCACTGAAAGATTAGATATTTCAAAGATATAAATAATTTCGAGGGCCTAAAAATAAGACCTATGAAGTTAAACAATAAGTATATTTTCAAGGACATTTTATAAGTTCCTTTTACTAGCTCTTGATACCTTCCTAACTGTGGCCTCATCATATTCAATGAGGTAGGAGCATGGTTGAGAGGGGCCCTGGGCTTAGGGTATCGCAGACCCACTAATGCTAGGAACTTGAGATAAATTTTATCAAAACAAATAGCTAATGTTGAGTGCTTACTATGTGCAAATATTATCAAAGACGGTTTTCATGTATTTTAAAAATGTAATCCTTCCCAAACCTTATGAGAAGTCATAATTATAATTGCAGGTGAAGAAACAAAGATATAGAGTGATTTCAGTTAACTTGCCCAAAGTCGAGCAGGGCTGGAACTTAACCACTGCTCTAGATGGCCAACCATATTAAACCTGACTATAACTCTTTATGACTAATTTTATCTCCAGAAGTCACAGAACTGTAAAATAACCTGCCCAAGGTTAATTCACAGATTAAGTGTCAGAGCAGATTTAAACTCAACCTGTCTGACTGGAAAGCCACCTTCCATTGGACTTTGCTGCCTTTCATTTGCAATGTTGCCAAATGCTTGGGCCAAATCCTGGTGCCTGCCGTTTATTGAGCCAGTGGCACCTGGTCAAGGACCCTCACAGGGTGCTAATGCATTTGTAGGGGGCCAGAGGAGGACCCCTCCCTAAAAGTCCATCCAACCTGCCCAGCTGAGTTAGATACTGTTAATTTTGTGCCATGGTGACCCCTCATGGGACCTATATCTTCTGTAATACAGAACTGACCACAAAATCTCAAAATGAGCTAAAATGTGTGAATAGCCATAAGTCATGGGTGGTAGATTTGAGTCAAAAGTGAAACTAGATATATTATCAATACGAAGAAGACTATCATATATGTATTGAAGTTTCTAGGAATTAAATGAACATTAAAAATGTATGCGAATAGGGCCGGCCGAATGGCGCGGTGGTTAAGCGCTGGCTTGGGAAGCCAGTGGCCCCGGTTCAGGTCCCACCTATGAGGGCCAGTGACACTGCCCTCAAAAAAAGAAAAAAAAAATGTATGCGAATACATATAATCTATTGTGCATTTAAAATATTAACTATTGTTTAGAACCATATTTTTAAATTAATGTAGCTTTACCTAGTAATCATAACACTGTCCATTATCAGGGACAGTATTTAAAATAAATATTATTTCTTAGAAGAACATAATGAGAATAATGTTGTATGTACTATATTATTGGAAAGGAATTCTTCTGCCTCAATGCCAATTATGCAGATCTGTGGAAGAATTTCTTCAAAATAACCCATGAGACTTAAGATGTATGTGCATGTTTAACAATTGCTTGAATGTGGGTAAGCTGACAATGGAAATCAAACCTTTGGAATTATTAGACATGCACTCCCCCAAACCGATCATTTTTAGTGAGTACAGAGGCCTTTTGAACTTTTCCAAAACAGGTGTTTCATGCAGAGAAGGCTGCTGAGACCAAATGCTAGAATTATTAAGTAGCCATTAGAGAAATTCTATACAGAAAGAGTGCTATGAAAGGACAGGATTTGATGAGACAAATGACCTTTCAGCATTGCTAAGAAATTCGTGTAGTGGATTTTCCCTTTAATTCAATAGCCGGCAATAAAGCAATAAATTTAGACATGCCCGACCACTAGGAAATCATTTCTCCTCCTAAAAGGAGTTGTAATAGGAAGCAGAACTCAGATGGTTGCGAGTTGATAGTGTTTGGCTCCCACGGGGCCCATCCTTCAGTAGTGAGCTTTCCCAAGAGCTTCGGCTGATAAACTGCTCGCCCTGCCGTTCTGCCCCAGCCAGCTGACATGAAGTGACCAGACACAGAGCAGACCTCCTGCATCAGCCCGCCTCACCCTCCTTTCCCAGACAGGGTGGGACTCTGGGGCAGTACATGCAGACCCAGTGTGCCAGGGATTCCTGGCATGCGCTTCTCTTTTCCCTCCATCTGTTGATTCCTTTAAGTCTGGAGAACTGGAAAATATCCCTGAAGAAATAGACCTAATCTCTTTCATGCCATGGCACACTATAACTCAAGAAAAATGGTTCTTTCTTCACGAAGAAGTGGATGTTATTTAACTTGTTTCAGGGCCCTTTTTATTCTGACAAAAACAATCACCATCAAAGACTTGCTGCATTATGTGGAAAAAATAAATAAAACAAATAAATGTATAAATGAATTAAGTGAAGCCTGCCTAAAGGGTACTTTAAACCTGATGTCTCCATTAGGCACCAACTTGCCATTCTCTACACTGTTAAAGCTACCACCAACTGAACTGTTATTAAGGATATAGTTATATCTGAAGTCTGGATCAAGTGTTTGTTTTCCTTCTCTCCATAACTTCATTGTTCCATATTGCAAGGAAACCTGATTTAGTTAACTCTGTAGAGTTGGGTTGGGTTTTTTTTTCACAAGGATTGCCTTTTTGAGAAATGTCATGATGCTGAAAAGTTAAGGAAGATGGCCCATAAGCAATTTAGCTCACCCTGTGAAAGTTCTCTAAATAATAGAAGAAAAAGCTGTGATAAACTTCAAGTTCAAGTGAGAATCCTGAAAGATGAATTCACTATTAATGCTACTTCTCTATTCGTTCATTATCCATATGTGGTTATCAGCCAAATCTTCCTTTCAGGGTCTTACTCAAGGTGCAACCATGAGCTGCCTAGCTCTTGCAGCATGTTGTCAACACAAATAAAATCTCTATTTGCTAGGGGACAAAATGTTAAACCCAAGCCCTAGGAAGAAATGGAGGGAAACAATGTGTTTTCAAGAAAAAGAAACCCCAAACAATCCTGTTTCTAATGAAGCTCATTCTTTGATCCACTGGGAGAGGCTCCAAAGTCTACAGGGGTGGAGTCGATTTAGTCTGGAAAAGCTGACAGATCAACTCTGGAGAGAGGCAACTTGGGGTGTGGAGCTAGGAACTAGGAAATTTGGTTTCTGGTCCTATATTTGCAAGTAACGTGCTATGCCACCCTACCCCATGTTACTGCTCTGCTCCAGGTTGCAATTCCAGTGTTTATTAGATGAGGAGGGAGAGGGCTTATTTGCAGATTTCCATGGCAGTTGCCAACTTAAAATGTCATGGTCTCAGATTGTACTTGAAATTTCTTGAATACCAAAGTCAGAAATATTGTTTACTATTAATTGGAAATATGTTTCGCATTCTCATGTAAGTATATTTGAAATTTTACAGTGTGCACACATCTATGTTTTTGTCCCTGCTTATTTCTAAATAATCATGAATTAAAGAGAGTGTCAATATCTTTTTAGTTCTAAGACAAAGAATATAGTTGTAGGATAGTTTGGACAAGTTCTGTATTTAAGATTCAAAGTTACTTTTACTAAACCCTTACTTAAAATCCTAAATGGAATATTGTATTTCCAAGGAACTAATGATCCTATAGGATTTTGTAAACTATCCCTGAATTTTATCCAAGAAGAAGTCTCATTTGAAATTGGTGAGTCTATTTCTTAAACAATGACTTTTCTACTTTTTTCTTTCTGATCAAGTAATTGGAATAAACTAATTCCTTAACTCACTTCACTATTTCTGAGTGCCTACTAAGTGTAGATCACTATGCTAGGAACTGTGGGGATTAGAAAAATAAATAAGACACAATTCCTGCCCTCTAGGAATTTGTAATAGAAAAGTATAGGCTTATACTTATATACTTATAGGATTAAGACATTCAAAGAACTAACTATGTCAGTTATTTCCATATTATATTTCTTTGTTTTTTCTTTCTCTACTTGCCCTATCTCAAAGAGAGGAAAAGAAACATGTATCATTTTTGTAAGGCTATACTTATAAAGAAATGTTTTAGCACTAGGGATAAAGTTTTTACAGTGCAAAGAGGAGGCTGTAGTCATTTTTTGTCTGGTGCTGCTAGGGTTGATACAGTGCAAACCATGTCTGTTTTGAAACACAACCTGCCCTGATCCTTAGGCATCAGGGTGTGTCTGACCTTTATGTCAGCACTGCTTTGGAAAGCTGCTGTTCGGCATCACAAAGCACCTTAAAGAAATACTTGTGTAGGTGTGAGGAGCATTGCTGTCTGCCTCTCCAGTGTCTATGTTATGAGTCTTCCTCCCATGCATACAAAGACTGGGGGCGTGAGAAATAGCAGAGGGCAGAGGGTCTGAGATGCTGCAACATTGGGCAGGAGTCCGTTTGCTGTGCCCTTGGGGTGTGGAAGAAGAATCCCTAATGTAGGATCCCCTGCCCCATATTTTCCACACACACTGAGCTGCATCAGAAATTGGGTAGCATTAGCCTGCAATCTTCAATCAGTGAAGGTTGGCTATAGCCTACATAGTGAACAAGTGAAAGTATGGTGACTACACTGGGGTGTAGAGAAAGGCTTGTTTTACTGTCTTTGGTGGCAAGATGTGACTTCACGGAGAAACCTAGAGGGAAAAGAAGATATGTTACAAAGCGGAGAATTTCCTAACAGTTAAGAAGTATGTGAAGGTGGAATTGGTCACCCATCGGTATTCACCCACACAGACAAACCAGGAATGTGGTAACATATTTTGGAGATGAGGGGAATCAAGGAGCCCCTGAGGATTTAAATGGTCTCTGTTTCTGTGAATCTGAGAACTAACTCTTCTTTTGAAAGGTCTCTGCTGAAGGAGGCTTCAAAACAGATAAGCTTAGTACAGGTTTTTCTAAATTCTGTCACATGCAGTATGAGTTTTTGGGGATTCTAGCTGTGCCAGAAATAAAGGAGTTCTGTGATAAAACGGGTTTGGAATGTTAGACACTAGACACTAGAACCCTGTGTTGGAGATTTCTAATGCATATTACCAGGGCATTTTAACCACATTGGTAGCAAGGAGACTTGTTTAAACTTTGTTTTAACTTGGTATTTCTCAAACATATTTATTCTAAACATTATCACTCTATAAAACTAGTGTCCTAAAGTCCACAGCTTAAGAAACGTTCTGTGGTAAAAAAAAAAAAAAAAAAAAAAAAACCCACAAAGAAACATAACTTTTGAGTTATGTCAACTTGGGTGGCAAGTCTGGCTAACCCGCTGATTACTTGCGTGAGCTTAAAGAACCTTCTTACTATGTCAAGCTTCAAAGTCCTCATCCAAAAAAATGGGGAAAATACGTGCCCATGCAGGGTCTAAGGAGTATTAAGATATTTCCTATACAGTTCCTAACAGTATCCTGCCAACAACAAGTGCTCAATGAATGGTGACTATTTCTACCAGTCTAATATCAAGAACTTTTTTTTTTCAACTGGGCATCTAATCACCCCAATTGTAGTTTGAAATCCACTTCCTTTTGTCTTTGATGGAGATACGAATAATGTCTTTGATCATTAAAATCACCCTGATTGTGTGATGTGGTGAAACAGCTGAGGCTACATAGCCCAGCCTGCCTATGGGACAGACGGCCTCAGCTGCTCGGATCCCCAGCTCCTAATTTCAGGGAGGAGCTTGGCTTTAATAGCTCTTTCTAGATAGACATGGAGCTGAGGGGCACAATATTACAAAGGAGTCCTAAGCAGGGTGCTTGAGGATTGAAGGACACCCGCTCAAAAAGTGTTTCCCTTCCTTCTTTGAACTGCCCCAAAATTTTGTTTGAAGCTGTTATGAGACTAACATTTTAGGTTTGTGGTGGGTTGTGTGCCTAATGCCTCTTGCCCCTACACACATGCAGTTTATTGTTGTTTCTTGTATTTCTTGTTATACTGAATGCAAAGATGGTCCTTCTGACAAACCCATGATTTGGGTCCCCAGGCTCACCCTCAGAACTTAGGCTATCAGATCCATTTTAGCCCTTATAGGAGCAAAGTTCTAACTGAGAAAGCCCAGTAGTGTATATCATTTCAATAATGCTTTTTTTTTTTTTTTTTTTGCTGAACATGACTTCTTCCTGAAGTATGAGACTTAAAAGGAACAATTTATTATGGTAATGAGGTCAGGAGAGTATCTCAGAGTAGATCTCCAATTTACTCAGGGACTTGCAGTGGTCATTGGCTGAAGTGCAAATTTAAATATCTTCTGTTGATGACAAGTCAGTGCTCTTGTGACAAAACTCTTTTTTTTGCCAGTGGCACTTTCTTTTGGGAAAGCATGGTCATTAAGGGCACAGACAGACCTGGGTTCAAGTGGCTTCAAGCAAGTTGCCTTATCTGATCCTCAGATTCTTCATCTGTAATAGGGATAATAATTCTAGGGGGGTATTGTTAAAAGGAAATGTGAAAATAAAATTGCATACATGCATAGTAGTTAACATATTGGAAGTGCTCAGTAAAAGGTAGCTATCACCATTATCATTTTACATTTATTTCTTAACAAGTAATCAAGTGATTATCATATAAATTTTTTTTTTTTTTTTTTTTTTTTTTTAAGAAGGCAGTGTCACTGGCCCTCATATGTGGGATCCAAACCCGGGCCACTGGCACCCCAAGCCAGCTCTTAACCACCGTACCACTCGGCCAGTCCTCATATAACTTTTTAGATGTGTCATATTGCATATTGTGAGATGCTTAATACAAAGAAGGTATCATTCCCACTAGGAGTTTACAGTCTGCTGTAAATTGAAATGCGGGCATGAGTTATTTCATCTAAACACAGGGAGGAGAAAGGTTTTCTTAGTGGGCTCCCTGACTCTTCACACTCTTAAGAAATGCGGAAATCAGATATTCTACTCTTTTCATCAGGGGGAAATATAGTCTAAAATTAGAGATATCTAGGAAGGGTTATTGTATAAATTTAAACTTTAAGTTCTATACTAGGCCTTTAAAATATTTCATTCATTAGATTATGTAAGTGATTTCAAACTGTTATTATCCTTGGACTCCTTCTGGAACTTCTTTTATATAGGGATCAACAAATATTTCTGAATAAAAGGAGTCATGACTAAATGAAGTTTGGTGATTTCTAGATAGGAAAACGTATGGGCATATCTTTGCATTGTTCCTCCTGATGATAAATTTAACAGGAATAACTAGAAGAAAGAAGAATGGATATTGGTAACCATCCAAATAGAAGGTGATAAGAGATCAGCTGACAGTGAGGAAAACTGGGAAACTGGCAATGTCAGGTTGGTAAAAGGACTTAGATGGATGAGTTTTCCTACCACTATCACTGGCAAACAGAGCTGTGGTCTTCACTGCTCTGAGCTTTCCACTTCATTTGAGGGAGAAATGTTTCTTATGTCAACTAAAGCTTTTCATCGTTTCTAAATTTAAATAATGAAGACAAATGACCCATAATTATTCCAGTTTTTCTCTGAACCAAAATATGAGTTGAGCTATGAATGCACCTTTGGCTTTATTGATTTCTCTTATAAATTACATTATTTTGACCTCTGGTAGGGAAGTAGGGAAGAATTGTGTCATCTGGGGAGACAAACAATCAAGAGTTTTTTAGGTTAATAATGCCCAACTTATTTTCACATTTTAAACTGTATAAAAATCCCAACTTCCTATAATATCTCAAAATGAATTCTTCCTGGTATTCATACACCCAATGCAGGGAAATTATTCACTCCCTACCCCCTTTAAAAATATCCAGATTGTACTCATTTTTGTGAATTTACATATCTTCCAACTGTTCAGCTAAAAATTATGGATTGATTCTGACCTCACACATTAAAATAATTATGTCACTTAGTGCTTGCTTATAAAAACAATATGCTTAAGTGAAACCATATGCTTTGTGTCTTTCTCAAAACTTTCTGAAAACTTTTTAGGACAGATTTAGCATAATTAGCTTTACTACAAAGATTAATAAGATTATTTCATTTTTTTCTTTGTTAATATATTACAGCTCACTGATTCAAGATAATTTTATTTTCTAACTACAGGTGTACAAGAAAAATAAACATGTCATGGTTGCTATACGAGAAGGGGGTTGGGAATGGGTGAAAAAGGGGAAGGGATTAAGAAGTACAAATTAGTTGTTACAAAGTAGTCATGGAGAGGTAGGGTATAAAATAAAGAATATAGTCAATAATATTGTAATAACTATGTATGGTGTCAAATGAGTATTAGATTTATAGGGGTGATAGATGGGAGGGGGGTTAGGGGAACAGGATGAAAAAGGTGAAGGGATTAAGAAGTACAAATCAGTTATTACAAAATATTCACGGTGATATAAAGTAAATCACAGGGAATATAGTCAATAATATGGTAATAAGTATGTATAGTGCCAGGTGGGGACTGCACTAGTCAGGGAGATCACTTCTTAAATTATATAAATGTCTAACCACTACCTGAAATTAATATAAAATAATAGTAAATGTCAAATGTAATTGAAAAATACAAAGTGGGGAAAAGGTGAAGGAGAATAAGAGGTCCAAATTTCCAGGTATAAAACAAATAAGTCACGGGGATGCAATGTACAGCATGGGGAATATAGTCAGTAATATTGTGATAGTGTGGTACTATGTCACATGGTTGCTGGACTTATCATGGTGATCACTTCTTTAGGTATATAAATGTTAAATAACTCTTGTGCACACCTGCAACTAATATATATATTGTATGTTACTCTATTTTAATAAAAATCTTTAAAAAAAAGAAAAAGAAAATTAACATGTCATTAAGTGATTTAGTAATACTAGGTGTTAGGGTGAGGATGTGGAACAACTGGAACCTCATACCTGCTGGTGGGAGTATAAATTGGTATCATAACTTTTGAAAACCATATTTCAGTATCTAGTAAAGTTGGATGTATGCATGCTCAATGACATAGCAAGGATTAAAAACTGCATAGGTATGTTCATCAAAAAAACAAGTGTAATTCTTTAAAAGCATGTATAAGAATGTTCATAGCAGCACCATAACAGCCAGAAACTGGACATTATCCAAACGCCTATCAACATGAGAATGAGTAAGTAAATGGAAATATTTCTATGTAATTGCATACTGCACAGCAATGAGACTACACAAACTATAGCCATACACACACAGAATATGGATGAAGCTCAGAAACATAATGTTGGGCAAAAGGAATACTTACTGTCTGATTCCATTTACATAAAGTTCAAAACCAAGGCCAGGATAGTGATTGCTGTGGGGTGCTGGGGACTAAATGAGGGCACAAAGGGCGCTTGTGGGGTGCTGGCAATTCGCTGATCTTAAGCTTGTCAGGCTGTACACTGTGATTTGTATCCTTCTTTGAACCTGTGTTATACTTCCCTAAAACATTTTTTAAAATGCCCTAATGTCAAAATTAAAATACTGACCAGATGGCATGCAAATAATGCTATGTAAATGGATATGAAAATCAGTTGAAACTTTTTCCCAGAGAAAATCTTAAATGCTTCAGTTCATTTATGACTCAAGTTTCATGATCTTTTTTTCTTGTGCTGAACATCATCCTTGGCATTTTGAAGGCCTCTTTCCTTTATGTACCATGAATTAGTTGTAGCTTCCTGATGGCAAGGATTGTTAATTTTATAACTTCTGTTTACTGTAAATACCCAAAGGTCAGGAATAGCATTTGCTCTGTCTTTGCCAAGGGAGGAGACATAATGATGACTCCTAACTCGGCTTTGCTGTAATTAGATAAAATAAGATGGTGTATGTAAAAAGTGCATTGTAAACTTAGTGCAATTCAGATATATTTTTTTTAAGCTGAGCCCTCCTGTCACCTGTTGGCAGCTCAGCTCAGGCTAGGCATCGAACTGCTGTTGCTCAGAGCTCAGCTCACACTCTTGCGCGAGTTCTTAAACAACTGAGCCACTTGGTTGGCCCTTAATTCAGATTTTTGATGTGATGTGTTTCATTATTTGAAGACATCTCTCAGCAAAATATGCAGCATTAAGGGATCAGAAGTGAAATCTTTCAATGAAAAGATCGACTAGAAGATAAATCTCTAGACAGTGTCTGCCCACTCATATACACGTATTGAAAGTGTTTTAACATTTCAGGTAACTTAAAAAGAAGAATACAAGTGTTTTTAATAAGGAAAAAAAAACAAAACACTTACCCTTTCTATACTTCCTTTTTTGTTTGTACTATTTATATCTAACCATTTTAGATCAAGTATTCTTTTTCACAGGGTGTTATTTTACATTCAGTTCACAGTTTCAGCATATGCGTAGTATTAAGGAGAGAACGCCACAATCTAATGAAGAAGTTCCTTGAGTACCAGACATGGCTGTATCACTAGCTGGAAGGCCTTTGAAAGGAAAGAATAATAGGAAATCAGAGATGAGAAATATCATAGTGCCAACCTGCCATTTTGCAAATAAGCATGCTAAGACTGAGAAATATCAGGGAATCATGTAGTGATTATTAATAGTGAATCTAGGACAAATGCCCAATTCTCTAAAACCAGTGTGCCATTATTATAATATTTTGCCTAAAGAGAGCAATTTTTATGTTCCCGTAACTTGAAAAAAGTCAATATCAAGTCAGTATCAAAGCATTAAAACTTACATCTGGTTTTATTTTCTAAAATTACTCACAATTTTATTTTCATAGTTTATTTTTATTTGACTTTGAACAGTTGATATACAGCTGTTATAAGCTTTGTATGCTCTACATTAAAGCATATTCTTCTCTGTATCAGAATTTGAATACTACATAGTCACACACTCACATACATACAAATATATATATATATATACATATATATAAATATATACATAAATTCATGTATACATATAAATTTATACATATATACATACATATATACACATACACAAACACACACACACACACACACACACACACACACACGAGGTTGGACAATTAAGTTCAAGAAGTCACCCTAAAAAAAGTGCTACATAACTCATTGCTTAATATCACTACAGTTACCTTTGAAGTACTCTCCCCTTGGGAAGTTATGCACCAATGCAAACATCTACTCTATCCTTCAAAGCAATTTTGGAACTCTTTTTCTGGAATGGCCATCAGAGCTCTCATCGTATTACCCTTGATGTCTTGAATGTTATCAAAATGTCTTCATTTCAATATTTCCTTTATCTTTGGGTAAAGAAAGAAGTCACTGGGGGCCAGATCAGGTGAGTAGGGAGGGTGTTCCAATACAGTTAGTTGTTTACTGGCTAAAAACTCCCTCACAGACAGTGCTGTGTGAGCTGGTGCATTGTCGTGATGCAAGAGCCATGAATTGTTGGCGAAAAGTTCAGGTCGTCTAACTTTTTCAGGCAGCCTTTTCAGCACTTCTAAGTAGTATACTTGGCTAACTGTTTGTCCAGTTGGTACAAATTCATAATGAATAATCCCTCTGATATCTAAAAAGTTTAGCATTATCATTGCAACAAGTTCACAAACTTAATTATCAGACCACGTATTAAGATCTAGATGAAAATCTATATTTTGAATTTTTTCATATTATTTCATTTCTTCTGACAAAAAGAAAAAGTATACTTTTATTTTCTCAATTTGGTTATGAACCAAACGTTTTACAATATCAAAATAGTAAAGTTTCATTGACCATCCTGTACAAAGAAATAGATGAGGACTTGCTTTCCCACTTTTGATACAAATGAGACTTATATATAAGTAAGGTCTTTTATGAGATCTGGAAGAAAACATATTTTTCCTATACAATTTTTCCTTCAATGATCCTCTATTCTGCACTGATCTTCAACGTTAGAATGAATCATAGTTCAAAATTATGGAAAATCCTAACCACAAAAAATGAAATGAGCTCCTTCTCAACTAAAATTATATATATGAGTATATATAATTCTTATTTACTAGATGCATAATTTTGTGATGACTAATGACTTGAAGGCTCAGGAATAATGAAAAGAACAATAGGAACTGGGTTTGAGATAGCATCCTGCCGCTTTGATCTAGGGCAAACCACCTGGTCTCTCCTTCACAACTTTCATGTGACATTAGGTAAGATTCCATCTGTGAAAGTGACTTGGAAATGGATGGCAGTGTACAATTGTAAAATGTTATCAGTGTTATTAACTTATTAAATATGGCAGCTGAAAGGTTGACATCATTTTATAGTGTTGGAAAGTCCCTTTCTATTTTGTGCTTTTCTCTTTTAGTTCCAAATTTTCTTTAAAGAATATTATCCTGGCTGGCCCACTTTAATACTTAGTAGGAGGAAAGAGTGGATTCTTAGTATATTATAAAGAAAAATAATTAGTCAGAATGAGAAAATTATTGAAATATTTTAAGAGATCTTATCAAAAACTTCTTGGCTGAGAAAAAAATTCAGTCCACCCACAGATATCACATTGTAATGCTATTATAAAACTACTATCAATTTTGTCACTGATAATTTTATGAATTGAAGCACATAGAGAAATGTACCTTTTGGAATTTTTTTTTTTGCTATTGATTACAATATTTAAGGATAGATATATACTAAGCTAGAATGAATATTTGTATTTTTTGATGGATATACGATAGCATATTTTGTACTTATAAAACTAGATATATAAGGAATTATCAATAATCTAAACATACCTAGAAACAAGACTAATTCAAGGAAGTTATATTAATGTCACAATGCATTCTACTACTGATATATGCAATTCAGACATTCATTTATTTATTTAACTAATATTAAGTGCCTTGGCAAGGCATTGTGCAAGGTGCCAAGGCTTTGTGTAGGTGATGAAGTGCATATTTTTTATTTCACAACATTCCTTCCTATCTTTTCCACATCTATTGTCTCCCTGAGTTTCTCCTTTCTCTAGTTTAGGTTATAAGCTCTAGGCAGAAATCATGTTTTATAGTGCAAAAAGGCAAATGAAGTAAAAAGAGGACATATTTGCAAAGGTCTTAGTAGAAAAAAGAAACCAAGGTAATAAAAACTATAAGAAGGAAATTATGGCTCTTAGCTTTATTAATTTTTTAAAGGATACTGTATATAAAGACACAATGTGATCAAGATGTCAGTTCTTCCCAAATTGATCTATAGGTTAAATGTAATTTCAATCAAAATCTCAGAAAGTTATTTTGTGAATATTGACAAACGTATTCTAAAGTTATTATGGAAAGGTGAAAGACCCCAAATAACAAAATATTGAAGGAGAAGAACACTCCTACAATAGGACTCCTACCTAACTTCAAGACTTACTATAAAGCTACAGTAATCAAGACAATGCAGTATTGGTGAAATAGATAAATGGATCAGTGGAACAGACAGCCTAAAAACAGACTTACAAAAAGATGTCAACTGATCTTTGACAGAAGGGTAAAGGCAATACAATGGGAGCAAACAGCTTTTTTCCACAAATGGTGCTGGAATAACTGAATATCTACATGCAGAGCAGTGAATCTCAAGACAGACCTTATACCCCTCACAAAAATTAACTCAAAATGGGTCATAGTCCTAAATGTAAAACACAAAACTATACAACTCCTTGAAGATAATATAGAAAAGAAATCTAGATGACCTTGGATTTGGCAATGACTTTTTAGATACAGCACAGAAAGCACGATCCATGAAAGAAAAAAAGGCATAAGTTGGACTTCATTAAAATGAATAAAGCTTCTTCTCTGTGAAAGACAGTTAAGAGAATGAAAAGACAAGCCAAGACTGAGAGAAAATATTTGCAAATACATATCTGATAAAGTGATAGTAACCAAAATATACAAAGAACTCTTACAACTCCACACTAAGTAAACACCCAAATTAAAAGATGGCCAAAAGACCTGAAAAGACACCGCACCAAAGAAAACATACAGGTGACAAATAAGTGTATGAAAAGATGCACTACATCTATGTCATCAGGGAAATGCAAATTAGAATAACAGTGAGACACCACTACATACATTAGAATGATCAAAATCTGGAACACTGACAACACCAAATGCTGTGAGGCTGTGGAGCAAGAGGAACGCTTATTTACTGCTAATGAGAATGCAAAATGGTACAGCCACTGAACTTACCCTTTTAAAATGCGATCTAGCAATCACACTCTTTGGTATCTACTCAAATGAGTTGAAAACATGTCCACACAAAACAGAAATATTTATGGCATTTTGTTCTTAACTGCTAAAATTTGGAAGTTACCGATGTGCACATTTTTTGTTGGAATTCAAAATGGGCATGATAAATGTTTCAGCTATAGTTTAAGGGGGAAAGATATCAGAATTATGACTGTTCCAAAATAATTTCTGGATCCAATGATTTGAAGATTATAATCAGCTAGGAATGTATCCTTTAAATGAATCTCCCTTATCAGAGTAGCCCCGTTCTCACTCTCACAGGGCAGACACAGGGTTTGGACCCTCTGGAATGACCCATGAGTGCAGTCGAGACACTGAATAACCATAGAATATCACCATTGTCTCTGCTTCCCCTGAGCCTTTCTCTTGGCATATTTCCTCACCAGAAACGGATTCTTCTCTGTCATCATCCTATGAAACATTATCTATGTCCCCTTTGTCCTCCTATATACCTTTCCACAAATGAGTCAAAGCCTGGGAAACATCTCCTCTCACTATTAAAATTAAAGTCCTTAAATTTAAATTTGTCTTCATCTGCTTATAATGTAAAGATGAGAAACATTGGGATGAGCTGTTGATAATGTGTGCCTAGCAAATAAGTTCTAGTAAATTCCTCCTAGATGAACCAAGTCTTTCTTAACTAAATAACTGAACAAAGGTACCTGTGAGCCAGTCCATTTCTACTCTGACTTTTATATATATACTCTGATAGCTGAATGCATCTCCGTCTGGCACTTAAAAACTTGCCACTTGGGTGAAAAGCTGTCGAACATAGATTTTAGGTTCAGTATATTGTGGAAAGTTCAACAATAAAGAAGAGAACTGGGAATTAGTCTGTTAAGGGCCAATTATCTCTCAACAGCATTCCAGAATTATAAATGCAACTGTTTACATAATTCAAACAACACATGTGCATTACATTTGCACTATAAAATCCATGGCATGAGCAAATTCTGTGAAAGGATAGTAACAGCAGACAGAGGTGCAATGAGATCAAAAGTTTCATTCTTTAAAATTATGAATCCTTCAGACACCGAGCTAGGGTCTTGCATAGAGAAAGTGCTGAATAAATGTTTGCTAGGTTTGAATTATATAAAGATTATCACATTTATGAATACACTGTTTCTGGAAAAGTTATGGAGAACTTGATGGCTTGTCTGCTGATTTTCCAATTTGGCTGCTCCCATGATGGCGTCACCCAACAACTATTATTCTCATTCCTTAGAGTATGTATGGTACTTCTTACCCTGAGAGTGAAATTGTGTTGAAAATCAGCACGTGGCCAGTGGCAGCCAATGACTGTTGTCCAATACTTGAAATATCCACATGATTAAATATATAACATAAAACTTCTCTAATACCTCACTAGGACAGCTTGAAACAGTTCAAGTTTAGTACAAACCTTAAATTATTTTCAGTTATTTGGAATAGTATAGAAGCTCCCTTAGATGGAGGAAATGGGAAATGGTTTGTCCCCATTTACCTTTTAGGAAAATGACCAAGAAGCAGAAAAAGAAATGTACTCACTAATTGATATAAAAAACGATAAAATATGTACACACATGTCTGTTGTATCAGCTATTAAATCAATTACCAAGTCAAATTCAAGAACATGTGACAATGCATCTTGTGATTTCTAGATATTCCTGGGAGGGAGTCTACACACTTCCTGCACTCAGGAATGTCGGGGTTGGAGGCTTTGGGGTTAGGAAATGAGTCAGTTATTGATTATGCTAAGCTGTTCCATGTCTGCACTGTCACTCCTTCAATTCCTTCAGACCTTTCTGCTTAAATGTTCCTTAAGAGGTTTTTCTTGATCACGCTCTGTCTCTATCTCTATCCATTTCCTGACTGCCATTCTTTCTCCTTACTCTGTTTTTATTTTTCTTATTAGAACTTAAACCACCTACCATAACATATATTATATTGATTTGTTTATTCCATGAGAGCAGGGGCTTTGGTTCATCTACTTCCATATATCCAACACTTAGACTGTATAGTAACTACTCAATCAATATTAATAAATATAACTGAATGTATGGATGAATTATTACTTACATAGTACCTTCTCTGAACTAGGCATTAGGTAGATAGTAAAGAACCAGAAGTTTAGGTCCTGGCTGTGTTCATGGAGTTTACCATTTTGTGGGATGATCAAGTGAAGCCTAAGATATTTAGTTTTCTCAATAACCTCTCTCTCTCTGTTCTCCCTTTCAAAAACCTAGCACTCCTGCCAAGACTACATTGCCCTTCACAGGTTCACAGACCCTCAGGCTGTCTTTATGACTTCTCCTTTTGAACATCAAAGCTCTCTTTGATGTTTTCATTTTAGTGTCTGCAGAAAGCTAGCACATGATGAGATGTTTTCATTTTAGTGTCTGCAGAAAGCTAGCACTCGATGAGCTCTGCCCCTACATCTGTTTGGCTGGCCTTACGGTTCTTTGCTTTCTCAGGCCACAGGACACATAAAGGACAAAGGCTCTATCTAAGGGATGAAATATTTGCCTGACCCCGACCTCTCCCCAAACACTCCATCCTAGCTCACCTACATGTCTTGGGTCTGGGGTTAAGCTATTCTCATGACATGGCCCAGAAAATTTCTAAGCAGTTTATCAGAAGGCAGAGTCACTTCTCTTCCCCAACACCACCATTTCTTCTTTAGGAAACACAGAGTACAAGCTATTCCACTTGTGAACAGAAAAATACTAGGCTGACCAGAATAGAATCAGATTGTTGGGTGTTACAGCAGGTGCTACTGAGGCAGCATAGCATAACAGAGAAAACTGACTGAGAGGTCAGAAGGACATGCATTTGAATCTAGGTTTTACCACTTGCTAGCTCTGTGACCTTGAGCATTTAACCTCTCCAAGCTTCAGTTTCCTGTGCTGAATAAATGCCCAGATTAATAGCAGTGCCTATCTCTTATGAAAGTTCTGAGAGTTAAATAAGAGAATATGTGGAAAATACGTTTAACACTTGGTATGTGTCTTATTCAAAACTTTTGCTATCATTAACATTAGAATAACTACTCAGACTTCTTAATATTAGACATTTAGAATAAAGCATACTGTACATACTAGATTCCAGATTAACTCAAGCAGCATGTTCATTTAGATTTAAATTGCAATGTTAGAAACGAGAGCTTTGTGTTGCATTTTCTACCGCTGTATGTAAGTACATGTCTGTTGCTACTCCTTAATGTGATTATTTGTATGGTTGTGCATCTACATATACATCAGTGAACTGACCAGTTGACCAATTGATAGAGGTTTATATTCTGACTCCCCCATCAAGTAAAAAAGTTCTCACAAGCTTTCTGTATCTGCCATCTCACACATCTCTATACCTCATACTCCTAAAGCTATGGAGACAGAGACTATGAATGCCTCCACATGTATACAAATGAAGTAAAATTAAAAGAGAACCACTGGTTGCAATCTCTTATGTATCAAAAATTATCATTTTCTGACGTGGCCAGTGTTCCAGAGAGGAGAAAATGTAATTCCAATTGCTGTCCCTCAATACCAAGGTTTGTTTTATTTATTTTTTTACATGAATTACTTTGTGTAAAACATAAATTATCAAAAAGTAAGAGTCACAGCAGTGACAACCTTTGCAAGATCTTAGTGTTCAAGTGGAACCAAAATAGCTCTCTAGAGCAGAGCATGCACTCTGTGCTCGGCTCTCCGACTATCAGAGATTAAGAGTTTCTTAAGGCTGACAGAACAAAGTACTGAAGTCACGTGGGCTGAAATAAATAAGATAGAAGTTGAGGTGGGCATGAAGAAATAAGTAGGAATTTTCTTTCACTGCTAAGTAAAGTCAGTTTAGATTAGGAGGATGGGACCTGACAGTCAGAAATTATGACTGCTGAGAACTCTCTCTGTGATCTTGAGCAAATCATTTAACCTCTCTGCCTGTTTTCCAGTCTAGGGCCCAGGAAATGTGAGTCAGGAATCCGGGAACTAGGGAAATTAGTCAGCACTTATGAAACTATCAGAATATAAAATAGTTCTTGGTAAATGTTACATGGGTTATTTATAGTAGAGTAAAGAAAACTAAAATGATGCAGATTTTAATCAGATAACTCATGGTTCTATTATGTACTGCAAGTTAATTTAAATCCTGCCCTCCCCCAGTTATTCTAGGATTTATCAATGGGAAGATGTTCTTCGTTAGTAAATCACTGAATTTTGGAATCAAGCGACTTGGATTTAAGTTCTTGTATGCCAAGACTATGGGAAAGACATTTAATACTTCTGAGTTTCCTCATCTTAAAAATCAAGATATCAGTGCCTCCCCTAGAGAGCTATTGAGAGGATTACAGGAGGTGATTTGTGCAGGAACCTTTTGTAGCATTTGTTGAAGCAGAAAGAGCCTAGACTCTGGAATCAGAGACCTTGTTTCAAATTCTCACTCTACCACTACTCATTTTGATGACCCTAGGACCCTAATTTACACACTGTGAATTGGTTTTTTTCACCTGTAGAAGGGGGTAAACTAACTTAAAAGTAGGGTAAGAGGAATAATGTCTGAAAAGTCCTTGTATATATTTAACTTTAGAAAATTCACTCCTCTAAACAATAAAATAATCACCTGCAAAAATTATAATGGTGCAAGGAACCTCAAGAAGCTATCTCCTTTAAAAGAAACATCTAAAATAGTAAATATTTCATAAAAAGAAAAGAATATTCCACATGTGTATAAAATATTAAGAATAACAATAAAATTGACATTTGTGTATTGGCCATGAATTTAAGAAATACAATTTACATTATAAATATCTTTAAGGTCTCTTGTGGACCTCTACTTAATCCAATCTCATCCCCTTCTCCCTAAAGTAACTACAATCCTGAATTTTGTGTTTCTCTTTTTACTACATATGCAAGTATTCTCAAACAATATATTT
The DNA here is from genome assembly GCA_033961575.1 of Aselliscus stoliczkanus. Lineage (NCBI taxonomy): Eukaryota > Metazoa > Chordata > Mammalia > Chiroptera > Hipposideridae > Aselliscus > Aselliscus stoliczkanus. The sequence continues at coordinate 169,820,948 of CM066727.1, forward strand.
TACTTTATAAAATTTTAATATTAATGGATTTTTACTGTACAAATATGTCTCTGACTTTTTCTACTAAACATTATGTTTATATGATTCATCTATGCTGTTTAGCTGCAGATCAGTCATTTTCACTACAATATGTTATTTTGTCATACGAGTATAAATGTACCACCATTTTGTGGCTGATAGGCATTGGGTTTGTTTCCGCTGTTTTGCTAATGCAAGCAATGCTGCCATATATATTCTCGCATAATCTTGTGATTTTTTCTTTAAGACATACATGTAGAATTGGAATTACTTGTTTATAGTTTATATATCTTCACCTTTAATAAAAATATCAAATTGTTTTCAAAAGTGGTTGTACCAATTTATACTCTTACAAATAGCACTTAAGGAGTTTCCACTGGTCCACAATCTCACTAACATTGCCATTGTCAGACTCTTAATTTTTGCTAATCTGTTGGGTGAGTGTGATTTTAAGGTGCATTTTCCTGATTAAAGATTGAGCATATTTCATAAGTTTATTGTGCATTCATGATTTAGCATATTTTAAGATTTCCTTTTGTACATAAATAGCATAACTGATTAAATGTGCAAGTTATTCACTGTGAATTTGTAGAAGTCCTTCTAATGTGGAGTCATCTTAAAGTATCCAGTAGTCTTTTCATAAAAAAGAGAAATTTGTCACCTGTGAACGCTCTGACCTTATTTTCAAAATGTTGCATACTCAGCATCCAGGAGAGTTAGAACAGTCACAGTATATCATAAGTGTATAATAAACTAGCAGCCATGTAAAGGTTCTTGAATGTAAACATCTGTTTGAAAAAACAATCCGTATATACTAGAGTGGCAAGTTTTTTTTGTTTTTTTATTAAAGATTTTATTGGGGCATTGGGGGAGGGGAATAGCATTGGGGAACCAGGGAAGGGGAACAGACAAGTTGCTGTCCTTTTGTTCTTCAGTCTAGTTGTGGAGGACATCACTTCACTGGCCCACGTTGGTATCATCATTGCGCTCTTCCTGGGTGAGGCACATCGGCTGCCGGTCTCTGGACAGCCACTCACATCGGCTCTTGGCAGCTCACACCAGCTGCCAGCCGCTCACACTGGCTGACGGCCACTCACTGTAGCCTATGGCAGCCCACTGCAGCAGAGGCTGCAGCTACTCTGTCACTGTAACACACAGCAACCCAGCTCTGGGTGGAGCTGTTGTTCACCATCTTAGCTGTAGAGGGCAGTGTTACTGGCCCTCATGTGTGGGATCCGAACCGGGCCCTGCTGCTCAGAACCAGCATCCCAAGCCAGTTCTTAACCAACGCGTCACTTGGCCGGCCCTAGAGTGGCAAGTTTTAAGGAGCTCCCTTCCCAAATTTGTCCTATAGCCCTAAATCTCTTAGGTTAATACTTCAAGTATGGATGTGTTGTGGTTAATAAAATGCTTCTTTTATTATAAACCAGATACATTTTAGTTATATGAAAATCCATCCCTGGGCTACAAACAGATCTAAAATTTACTTTGATTTGGGGGAAGTTTCAGATTTTACTAAAACTGAAAAAGGAACACTTGAATTTTAAGTAGGTTTTGAAAACTAATAAAAGTGTTTTTATTTCTGTTTTAAAAAGAAACATGTATATGAATTTTTCTAGAAGAAAAGATTCAAGTTTTTCATCAGAATCCCAAATGTGTTTCGTGACTCCAAAAGTTTAAGAACCACTGACATTGTGAATCACAAGTTTACCTCTTGAGTGATTTTATGAGTATCAGGTTGGAATTGGAAATATCTATTCGAACTCATGCTTTTTAATATGAAGAGATAGATATAGAAACATGTCTACATAAATATGTGTTTATATATTCCTAAGGAGCACACCTAGCACAAAGATCTATGCTGTGAGAATGGTAATTCTACACTAAAAAGAACCAGGGCTCCTTGAAAAAAATGCCCCATCCCAGGGCAGGAAAAGCATAAGATGAGTATAGAACACACTTATGTGCCAGAAACAAGGATGTGCGCAAAGAATGATGGAGACATATCAAAAGGACATAGACAATGATGTACCACTCTGGTAGAGATGTTGATAATGGGAAAGGGTATACATGTGTGGGGACAAGGGATATATGAGCATCTCTGTATCTTTCCTTCAATTTTGCTGTGAATTTTAAATGGTTCTTAAAAAAAACTCTTATTGAAAAAAAAGACATAGACAACAGATTGAAGGGGATACCACTGGCCAAATCTGTTACAAGTGGAACACTAGAATAAGTATTTATAGGAATGAATTAAAACTGATGAATAAACTATCAATCCATGATATGGACATACAGTTGGAGATATTGTGGGTTTGGGTCCCAGACCACAGCAATAAAGTATCACAATAAAGCAATTTGTAACCTTTTTGTTGCTGGAGAGTCTTACCTTCAATTTGTAAAAAATGCAATACTGAAACGCAATAAAGCTAAGTGCAATAAAACAAGGTATGCCTGTATAAGTAAATGAAGTTGATAATTTGAAGAAGAATGGCATGTGTATATAGTTTCAAAGTATTTTCCCCCAAAATGCTCATGAATTTTGAAGAGAAAAAGAGTAGCTTCATAGTGGGGAATCCCCGCAGACACCTTAAGCAAGTGATTTGACATCACCAATAATGGGACAAACAGAAATTGATATACAAGGGGAAGAACACAGCATCACCTCTGTGATGTTCCTGATAATCTGAATCTGATCAGGGGTAAAGACTGGATAAAAACCAAATTAAGGATCATTTCACAAAATAACTGACTACCTGTACTCTTCAAAAGTGTCCAGATTTTGAAAGTCCAGGAAAGACTGAGGAACTTTCTAGAAGACATGACAAATAAACGTAGCATGTGAGTCTGGACTGGGTTCTTCTTCTGTAAAAGATAATATTGGGACAATTTGCAAAACTCCAGTGGGGTCTGAGGATTAATTGTTAGTAATGTGTCAATGTTAATTTCCTTATTTTGATGGTTTATCATGGTTATATGTAGGAGAATAACCTTATTTGAGTCAATTCCCAATGAAGTATTGTATTTGGGGATTATCAGATACCATGTCAGTAGCTAACTCTCAAATTGGTTCAGGAAAAGAAAAGTTTTTATACAGTTTCTGCCATTTTGCTATTAGTTTCAGGTTGTTTTAGAAATAATTAATAAAAAAAGCTGCCTACTCAAAGAGGCAACATAAATAAAATCAAGACAACTTACTTTAATTAAATTTGTACATAGTCTTCAAAGCCCAATGCTCAGAAAATATGTGTATCTTAACCCAATTAAATCACGTCAAAGATGAGCAGGAACAGAGAGAATAGAGAGTGATGTATGCTTACTGAGCAGTAAACCCAGGGAAAGAAAGCTATATACTTAAGTAGACTATGCAGCCAGGCAGATTGCATTCAGGCCCAGGCCCATCAGTCATTAGCTGTGTCACCCTGAGGAATGCATCGCTCTGAGCCTCAGTTACCTCATTTGTATGATAATAACATCCATTTCCCAGAATTGTGTGGTTTAAAGATGATAAGCAACTAGCATTGTGCCTGGTGTATAGCAAGTGTTTAAATGGCATTTACTATTGATGTTATTATTATATTTATTTTTATATTCCTACTTTGCCTGTTAGGAAAAAATTACGTACATTTGTATTTTTATGTTTCCCTTTCCCTGTGTTGACTCTTTGGGCAGAAAAGATCCACAGATTCTAAGTGTTTCTGAACCCAGAAGATGGTGTAAAGATAAAAAATAATAGTAACACCAAAATCAACACTTCACATGCACCATTTCATTTAATTATTTAATCTATGAGGTTAAGAACACTATTTTTATAGATGGGAAAACACATGTTAATATTCAGTAGTTTCCTTACCACTATGTACATGCTATGCAGCAATCAAAGTTATGTTCTTTGACTCAAAGTTTTCTCCCTCATGGGCCGGCCGAGTGGTGCGGTGGTTAAGCGCTGGCTTGGGACGCCAGCGGCCCTGGTTCGGGTCCCACATATGAGGACCAGTGACACTGCCCTCAAAAACAAAAACAACCAAAGTTTTCTCCCTCTTTTTCAAATGTCAGCTTGCCTCTAAAAGCCATGCTCATTTATTAGAAAGCTTTTGGGTGGGGACAAACAAAGCCTGATTCTCAGTGGGAGCGCTACACATATTTATTGAGTTGAATTGAGGAGTAATATATTTTTGTTACTAACCTAAGTCACTATAATGTAGATTACTTTATCAGATTTTTTTTTTTGAGATGGATTTGATAGAGAAGGCAAAAAATAAGGAAAGCACAAAGGTCCTTGGTGCCTTACAGAATGGAAAAAGATGGGGTTACTGAATTGGGAAAGCAGCACGAAAAGTCAAGGAATGAACAGACCTCTCCTTTGATGATTTCCATAGGGCCAGCTTTATTTCCCACTAATCTTCGGGACGCATCTGACCTGACTCAGTCTCTGGACAAAATATTTTTAAAAAATTTATATGCAATTATTTTCTATAAATATTTCTTGAGTCTATGAGAGAGAGGGGATGGGAATTCAGCTGATTATCTTCCTCTTACAACTACACTTCATATGCTTGGGAACCATATTGAACAAACTCCCTTTTTTCTAAGCTAAGCAAAAGTAGTTGCTTTTCCATCTCGTCCATTTACCAATAATTGAATATGTTTATCATTTTCCTTTGGGATTCCTTCCAAACCTTCTCTGCATGCGAGGCTCCAGGCTCTTTCCACTATTCTAATGAGAGCCTCGCTCAATTCCAAATACACGTGTAGGACATGGAAGGGGAAGCCCAATTTTATTCCTATATCATTGCAATGTCAGCAACATGTATAATCTTGATTTATCTTCAGATAATTTTATTAAACATCTATGGGTGTGATTTTGCTATGCTGGGGCAATACATAAATTAAATGGAGAAAACCCTCTTTTCTAAGAAGCAAAAATAAATCAGGTAATGTGATTAAAAGATAATGAGAAATTTTAAATAGTATGTGAAATGGAAGGTTACAGAGGGGCAATCTTCAAAATTAAGAAATTATTAATTATAATATATAATTAAATTTTTCTCTTTTACCTGTAACAAACTATTTCCCCAATTTATATTGGGATAGTTAGTATTAATAAGAATGAATGAGATTTGGAATACTGTCTTAAGCCATTGGAAAATAAAATTAGAGCAATGTTTATGAAATGGGTTTGTCGCAATCTTTTCTGTTTCTCTCCTAATTTATTTCACAAAGAAAACACTTCAGCAATGTATAAGAAAGATTTAAACTAACTTAAATAATTATAATTAATTAGATTTAAATAATTATGATAACAATTTCCTACATAGTAAAAAACAGCAGCATATTTTTCTAGCTTTATTGAGATGTAATTGACATATAACATTGTGTAAGTAAAATTAACATATTTCAGATTGGAATTTCTCTCTTTTGGAGGTATTAATGGTTTAAGAAATAAAACAAAAATTTTTTTTATCTTTGTTCAAAGAAATATTTTATTCCTAGTGTCACAAGGAAGATGGAAGTCTTTTATTCTAGGCTATCCAACATTTGGATCTCCCTTAAGTAAGACTTAAAATCCAAAAAAGAGAAGCTGTATTGTTGTAAACAATATGTTGGATGAGCTTGTTCCAGTTTTTGAAGATCCAGGTACAGAGTCCTTGTCCAACAGCAAGGATGTTACACAAGCACAAGGAAAATCAGGCCTCCTCCACTCCCTAAAGTAGGCTAAAGATCCTAGACAGTTAATTCTGGATTAATGAAGCCTATTTGTGGAAATAATGAGCCACATAATGAGCATAATAAGGGCTAAGAAAATAATCCCCCTTTTGTTTTTTTTCCTTTGAAAACCAACAGCATAAGTGGCCTGTGGATATCCTCTGCAATAGGAGGCACGTTTAATCCTGATGTAAGGCATTTAGCTTAAAGGGTAACAAAAAATTATTCCTAGGTAATTGTTCCTTAGAGCAGATTTATTGTGTTCCTTAGAGCAGAATTGAACATTTGTGTTTGTGTGTGTGTGTTTGGCAGTCTTGTTTTCCTGAGTGCATACAGAAGACAGATTGTTGACAGTAAATGTTTAGTCAAGGGTGAGAATACTTTTGTTTTAGTTACAGATCCTTTTCTGCTAGCCAGATGATATTTTCTCTTTTTAATCAGTACCACAGAAGCTTTTGTGCATGATAGGAGTGCTGCTAAATGATGGCACAGTGGCATCTTTTAATTTCATCTCAGTAAGAGAATAACTTATTCTTCTTTCACTAGGCAACAGACGGGGACTTTTTGTTACCCAAAGCTCAGCTGTGGGAAGCCTTTGAGAGATAGTGCTATCACGTTGTACTTTCTTGAATCATTTACCAGTGGCAAATGGCTGTCTCCACTTTCCACAAAGCATTGCTTTTGAATTGGAATGGTCCTTGGAAATGAGCCTGCACAGGCAACATATACACATTTAGGGCATTGTTTGATTGGTCTTACACTTAATAGGTGTGATGGGACAAAAGTCATTAACAAATGAGGAAAGTACAGGCTCGGCCTGCTCAGCTCCATACCCTTTGCTGCATACAGAGGAAGGCTCCATTTCCAGGCAATTCTTTGGGCCTTTATGATGCAGAATTGATGGAATAAGGATGAGATAGAATGGCCAAAAGCGAAGCAGATTGATTTTTGATAGAAAAGGAAAGCACAGAAGAGAACTGATATCCAGGGGTCTATAAGCAAGGCATCTCCTTTGCTAGAAGGCTGTGGAAAGAGATGATGAATTTTCTGAAGACAGAAATTGGGACACCAGAATGATGTGGAATCAGAAGCAATTCTTCTGGGGGAAGGAAAGAGAAAGGCTTCCAGGGGCTCGGGGCATCACAGAATAGAGAGAGAGGGGTTTTAATAAGTTTTGTTGTTTATGTACTCGTGCCCTTTTTAAAGATATTGAAATGTGTACTTAAACATGGACGTCCTATCTGGGTTATATTTGGCTGAACATAACAGCCATCTGGGACTGAGCCAAGTGCCTATGGCTTCCTTGGGATTTTATCTGTATTGTAGTTATAAACTTTGATAATGGGCCTTTTCTTAGGGTACTTTCCACTTCAAACACATTTTGGTACATTCAAAAATTTTTGAGGATGACAGGTTTCTGTGAGTATATGAACACCTTTGAACTGATAGACTTATTTATCTACAAGGCCATTTTAGGCACCCATGAAGTATTCTGTGTGTCACATAGCAGTGTATCCACTGACAATGCTATATCATAAAAATAAGATTTGTGATACTGTTAGAGATACAAAATGGTGAGTGATGAGGGTGTAGCACAATATCTTAAGAGCCTGAAGGTAAACTGGAAAAAATTAATATCAAGTTTTAAGAGATTTATTTGCCAATATAAGTCTAGAGAAAACTTGTCAGGCTGTGTAGAGACAGGTAAATATGCAAGTGAGCTATCGAGTCACGTCTTCCTTTTGTTCAGAATCTACCTATTGGATAGAACTCTTCACTGATCACTTGCTGAACGTTCCCTTGAACCTCTGAAGTTTTTCTGGGTCTTTAACCAATCATAAAAGATTTTCAAAGGAAAATCTAAGCATCCCTCAGGAATGATTTCCATTTTTAAGCATGTTATCTCTGATTCTGTATGATATAATCAATTTTCTAACTTTTAACGTCTTTTGCCCACTTGCTAGGGGAGTCACAGGGTACTGCTGACAAGCCTGAATCTACACCAAAGAAGACCCACTGGTTTAAATCTTCAGCCAGGCTGTGCAATCATGTTGGGAAGGCCAAGCCACACAGATCCTCTAGCCCTGACTGCAGCCTAAGGTTAAAGGACCCAGGGCAGCACAGGGTGAGAGAAGCCATCAGAACACAGCCTTCTGAACTTCCCTAGTCACATTTACTGACTTCCCTGCAGCCCTGCTGGTTGTCTATAACTCATTGACACCCATTTTTATGTATGAATAGGCTGTGTTGTCAATCACCGTACGATGCCTTACATGGAGAACCATGATTTCTGATGTCTACATTATCCTCTAGCTATAACAAGGACTTCAGGAAAAGAGAATCATGGAGATACTTTTGATTCTATGTCCTGAGAGCACATTTTTTTTTATACCAATACTTTGTAGATACTTTAGTGCTTGAAGTAACCTGATGAGGTAGGTATTTATACCAGTTAGGATAAGTAATTCGAGCTGCTGTAATAACCCCCTAACTCTCACTAGTTTAACACAACGAAAATTTGCTTCTGGTTAATGCAAAGTATGAAGTGGATGGCCCTACCTGTCAGGAGAACTTTTACAAAGTCATTGAGACTGGAACACCTTCCAGCCTGTGGCTCTGCCTGGGGGCTTGTAGTCCTCTGCTGGATCCTCTGTATTCATCCAGCAAACAAATGAGAGAGTGCATGGAGTGTCTCTTGGAAGGCTGTATGGGCCAGATCTGAAGGCTGCACCCATCCCTTCTGCCCCTATCCTAATAGCCAGCAGCATCTGGCCACATTAAAACGCAAGGGAGGCTGGGAAATACAGTCTAGCTCTGTGGCCAGAAAGAAAGGAAATGGGTGTAGTGAAAAACTAGCCAGTCTCTGGCATTGTATTTTCATCCCCACTTTACTGATGGGAAAACTGAAGCATAAAGGTGTTAAGTAATATACCTAAGACACCTAGCTAACAGGTCAGATGAGCTAGCACCTGAAGCCAGGAGTCTGACTCCAGAACAGCCTTTTAAACCACGAAACAGGGCTGCCTTCCCTGTAGTTATTGCGTGGTACTTTCCATTACTTCAAATGAGTAAAATGAGGCAGAGGAAGATCACATGCCTCCTTCTAGTTGATAAAATGCAGCAGACACAGGATTGACGTTTGCTTACTCCATGGAACTGCAATACCATTTAGGATGAGTGCCTGACCCTCTGCCTTCAGTGGCTCTCTTCCTGAACACCTTTGGGGAAGAGGGGAATGTGTTTCAATCTCAGAGTATTTTGGGGTAAGCGAACTCACACTCTATCATCTGAGACCCATGTTTCCAACAGCATGCAACTAAGGAGTCGAATGATTAGAATTAGGGATCATGGAGTCAGACAGACAGGCAGCATGGCATGGGGTTAGGAAGCAGGATCTGGAATCAGAGCTCCCAAGACTGTAAAATCCAGCCCTGGTTCTGCCACTAGCTGGTTGTGCTACTTAAGTTATTAACCTCCCTGTGCTATAGTTCACTTATTTGTAAAATGTTGAAAATGATAATACCTACCTCATGGGTTGTTATGAGAATTAAATTTATACATGAAAGTACCTAGACTAATATCTGAGATATCGGAAGCAAACAAAACAACGTTAGTTTTTATTGTTATTGTCATTGACTTGCACCTGATGAAGTTACAAGCATGACCCACGTTTTTGCTGACACGTAAAGAAAACTGTCACCTTAATAAATGGTCAGTTCATCTGCTGCAATGCTGTTGGACTCTGGCCTTCCTCACTCCCTAACTCCCACCCATCAGTAAGTCCTGTCAGCTCTATCTCCAATGTATTTACTTTATTTAGTTGTCTCCATCTTCCCTGCTCCACTCTAAGTCAAGGCTCTGTCATCTCTTGCCTAGACTATTGCAGAAACCTAAAAGGTTGCTCGCTTCTACTCATGCCTTTGCAATCCAGTCTCCACTCAGAAGCCAGAGTGATCTTTTGAAAATATAAAGCAGACCATGTAATTCCCCTGATTAAACCTGCTAAAGACTCCTACCTCATTTAAATAAAATCTCAAGCCCTTCCCTTGGTCTTTGCCTTAGTAAGGTGTAGATAATTCCTAGTAAGGTGTAGATAATTCCTAATAGGTCATAGTTTGTCCAAGACCACATTAGATTGTACTATTGTTCTAAGATTATTGTTAATAGCACCTCCTTTTACTCTCAAAAATGTCCTGACATACATGATAAATTATATGATTACCATATTTATTGGTCTTGCAGCATCCTTATCCTAAGTAAATTCTACAAATACTACTTGATACTAAAACTTTTTTGGAGGGGGAGGGAGGCAGAGGGCAGACTCATCTCCTAAATGAATTAAAGTCCATAAGCCTTAAATACAAAGCTTGAAGCAATATGAATATAATATGAAGTTTGAATTTAGTTTGATTGGCTTTCTGAAAGAATTGGTATTAGTTGTATGTGGGCAGTTCTGCCTCCGAGCTCTCTGCCTTCATAGAGGGACTAGGCCATCTCTCCAGCACAGCCTGAGTCCACTGGCTACTCTGCAGGCCACATTGTCACTGTTACATGTAACCCCCTGGTGGACTGTGGACCTTCCCTCTGTCAGACAAGGAGAGATCCAGTCTCCTGAAGAAACATCAGCCCTCATAGCAGTAGCTCCTCCCTCTCTGCTTGTACCCCATGTGGAGTGGAGAGAAGTGCCACCCTTTGGCTCCCTTTCATGCCTGGGTAATATCCCTTTCCTCTTCCACTAAGGATTGGGGAAACAGAAGGTAGCATTTAATCGCCCTTGTCTAGTACCTACTCATGCCTTGTGAGGCCATGTGTTCTATGTGAGGTCCATTTACTGAGAGAAACAAGAACCTACTTCCAGTCTTTAATAGACTTTTATGACCTGGCCTCTGCCATCTTTGATTTCACCACCTTTTTTACACTTCCCTTTGATTAGCCACACTTCCTGCCTTTTCTTTCTAGAATATCCCAAGCAAAATCCTGCCATACAGCCTTCACACTTGCATTTTCTTCTGCCTTGAATGCCATTCCCCGGATCTACTTGACTCAGCTTAAATATCACCTCTTTGAGAAGCCTTCCTTGGTGACCAATCTAAAGTAACTTTCCCAGCCACTTTTTCATATCCTGTTTCATTTCCTCCATAATACTTACCACTATCTAAAATTACTTTGCTGGTTTAATTGCTAATTCTCTTTCTTTCAAACTCCGTGATGATGATGGTGATGCTGCTGATGTTACTAGATTTACTATGAGCCTAACACTTTTCTATGTGCTCTGCATTGACTGATTTTTAAAATCTTTGTAGTTATTTTATGAGCTAGGTACTATTATTATTCCCATTTGGTAGATGAAAAAACTGAGGTTTAGAGAAATGAGCTAACTTGCCTAATGTTACAGAGGGAACCCAGGATTTAAGCCTCAGTAGTCTGGCTCCAGTGTCCAACATGAACCATTGGGTATCTCCACTGAAGTCCTCCTCAGAGGACAGAACGTGCCTGTCCTGTGTGCCACTGTATCTACCCCTAGTACTTCTGTGATGTTATCTATTATAAGAAATATATATTTGGTCTTCTGCTGGGCTCCTGAAACCATTGAAAATTTGCAAGTGATAAGAACAATAAAGATGTATTCTATTATGATAGTGAGTGACTTTGGGACAGCACTGAGGTAGAGGCTGGTTGCCAGAGGAGTCAATGTGGTTAGAGTGTTGGAACTTTCAGTCCCACCTTTCTGATCTGGGGAGGGGAGGGGAGAGTGGCTGGAGGTTGAGTTCAATCACCAATAGCCAATGATTTAATCACATGACTATGGAATGGAACTGCCATAAAAATCTAAAAGTACAGAGTTCAGAGAGCTTCCAGGTTGGTGAGCACATGGTGATTTGGAAAGAGCAAAGCGCCCAGGGAGAGCATGGAAGCTCCGCACCCCTTCCTCTACCCCGCCCTATGACTCTCTTCCATCTGGCTGTTCCTGGGTTAGATCCTTTTATAATAAACTGGTAATCTAGTAGATGAAATGTTTCTCTGAGTTCTGTGAGTTGGTCTAGCAAATTAATTGAACTCGAAGAGGTGGTGGTCAGAACCTTTGATCTATAGTTGGTTGGTCAGAAACCCAGATGACAAGCTGCATTTATCACTGGCATCTGAAGTGTAGGGGAAGAGCAATCTGGTAGGAATGAAACCTTAACCTGTGGAATCTGACGTTATCTCCAGGTAGATAGTGTCAGAATTGAGCTGAATTGTAGGATATTCAGCTGGTGTCCAAGAATTGCTAATAGGTGTGGAGAACCACCCCCCGACACACACACACACAGGAATTGGTAATCAGAACACCTTTAGCCTCATACAGTGCTTGACTCAATTAATGTTTGTTGAATTTTGAGTGAATAAATGTGATAAAACCATAACCCTATTCTATCTGTTATAAACGTGGAAGAAATCCTCTCACTTACCTACCTAATAGAAACACCAGAGCCCCATCTCTTGTTTCAAGAGAAGCTGGAGGCAGATGCCCAGCCAGGGCTGCCCCTAAAATCTGGATGGGACAAAAGTGCAGTGTAACCCCAGGGCAGATCCTGCACAGAGTCTTGAGAAATTTTTAGGGGTGGCTTTCCATGGGGTTTCTGAGATAGTCATAAAGTAGGCTCTAAAGAGAACAAAATGCAAACATGGAAGCAAAGCATAGAACGACCTAACAAATCACCCCCCACCTTGCCCACCATCATGGATGGGCACAGAAAATTAAGCTGCCTTAGGTTGAATTTGTACGACTTGCAGCTGAGTACTAGGGCCCATCATCCCCCACAGCCTACTTCTGTGCTACTTCTCCTCTGGGCTCCCTCAGCATTCTGCACAAACCTGGACCTCTTCTCTCATCACACAGAGAATTTCACTATCCATTTGCCTTCCATCCCCTCCAAATGGAAAAGTCCTTTAAATGCCATGTCTCATTCACCCTTTGCATACCATGACACGGTTAATGACATATGCTGCCTAATGCTAGCTGAGTCAGTCTGATCTGCCTTAGTTTACCTCTCTGAGAGTGAAGGAGAGGGTCACACAAATGACCTGGAGGTGGTTTTCCAGCTGCGTGTGCTGTGTTAGTCGGGTGAGGACTGTGCATTGCTCTTGTTTTGGATTTGGGCCCTGCTACATAAAGATAAGTCTTGTCTGTATGCGCGAGAATCTGGTTGTGTTCCTGTTAGTTTTTAACTAGATGAATATGCCCTTTCAATGTTGTGTTCCATTTGTCCCCCTATCTCTTCTGCACCGCTGGTTATTTACATGTTTAATATGCAAATAAAAATGCACTAGCTCATACATCAGAGGGCTGTCCCAGCATCCATTCGAAGCAGATCTGTGTATCTTGACTAAGAGAGAGTCCCTTTGCGGCCATTCATCTGGGCTGGCCTCATTTATAAGCTGGGGCTTTTCTTTTTTTCTCCCCCTTTACTTTCTTTGTATTACTGATGTTTGTACAACCATTGTTCAATTCTCATTTTTGTGGACATCTGTTATGCAGCCAATCATAAGATTAAAAAAAAACAAAAAAACCTAACCTAGACATATCAACAATAGCACCTCCCTCACACCTCAGGGAGTTTAGACCTATTTATATAGCTGCTGAATGTGAAGACACTGTGATTTATATCATTCGTATTATTCTAAAATTAACTGTGAATGTGTTGGGAGCCTCAAACAAATTCCATGATTTTCTTCGTCCTCAGCTTCTTTACTACTGAAAACATGAGAGAAACTGAACCACTATGATTTTTTATAGCATTAATCCTAATACTCATTAACTAAGTAAAAGATGTTTAACTCCACAAGGATTTTGTGCTGGTCAAATCTTTGTTCCTTCTCTCAAATTCATTCATTCAACAAATATATATTGAATGCCCTATGTGGTAGGAAGTGAAACACAAGAGCCTCAGTATTTGAATGTTGAGGCCATGTGCTGAGTATGTTTTTCGACATATGCAGTTGTCTAAGTGCATTTGAATACATTCTGTGCTTTCTGGGACTACCTTTAGTCCTCCATTTCTCTCTTCAAATGTGAGGCCCAAATAGTATTCTTCCATGCCCAACACAGAGTGTATGTATAGAAATGGGAGAATATTTTCTTTCCTGGCATTTAGAAAGTAATCAGCAAGGAGTTTTTGAATAACAAAACAAAATAAAAATCTTCAAGTGATACTGCATGGGCTGCCTACCTTTCTCTTGTTACCATCCTTTATTTCCTTTGGCCATCAATAGACCCATCAGTCTCTGCCTGCTCTGCAAGCTGAGCACCTTTCTGTCCCGTGCCTTGCCTCATGCTTTTACACCATGGACTTTTATGGTTCTCTAGGAACATTGCTCTGAAAGTTCTACAAACAGAGAAACCCCATGACCGCGGTGGTAAATGTGTGGTGATTCTCATAACACCTATAATAAAGACAAAGTAGAAGTTGGGAAGTCTAAGAAGTGAGGAAAGCATACCTTTAATTTAACAAATGTTTATTGAATATTTTACATGTATTCTTGTTCTGAATACTGAAGATAAAGCAGTAAACAAGATGAACAATGTTGTTCTTATAATGGAAGAAGAGAGTAAACAAACCACTAGAGAAATATCAGAGAAGTATTTCGGGGGAATAGAATGATGTGAGAGAGCATGACCTCTGTTCACTTCAGTTTGGGAAATCAGGGAAAGACTTTTTGAGGAGTTGGTTTGTACTATTCCTACTTTTTATTTTCTGTGTTTTATGATTTGACCTCTTGGAGCCTTGCTAATCCTGGAGAGACTGCCCTCCCAGGTGAGCTAATCCCTAGAGATAGCAGGTGACTCTCCAGCCAGCACACCTATGATATGTAACCCAGCCAGTCCAGAGTCCATTCCTGCGTCACCTCCCTTTATCAGTCTTCTGCAATCCAGGACACTATCCTCCTGCCCTAAATTATCCCAGGGTCAGGCACCAGACAACTAGGAACCACCCTTAGAGCCCAACACCTCCCCAAATTATTCACACTACCCAATCCAAAATTTACACAGTTGCCTACACTTGGGTGCCCATTTCTTCCTGTGAAACTCACAAAGGAGCTTGGGCTTCCCCCTTGCCCATCCTGCCTCCTGACTGGCCTCTGGCTTCCCCATGCGGCCCTGTGTTCCACGCCTCCTTTTTCTAGGGACCTGAGAGTATAAAGATTTTCTTTCTTTTTATTTTTTATTTTTATTTATTTATTTAGTTATTTATTATTTATTTATTTATTTATTTATTTTTTTTGAGGGCGGTGTTACTGGCCCTCATATGTGGGACCGAACCGGGGCCGCTGGCTTCCCAAGCCAGCACTTAACCACCGTGCCACTCAGCTGGCCCAAGATTTTCTTTCCTTTTGATAGTCATTTCTACGTCTGCGTTTCTTACCGTACCTAATTAAAACAAATTCCAGGTACGTTTTAATACAGTAGTACTTAAGCTGAGATTTGAAGGACAAGAAGGAACCGCCCCCAAAAGACCAAGTTGAGGCCCTTCTAAGTAATGATGTAGAGACCCTAAACTTGGTAAGACAATGGACCACACAGGAAATACGTATGCCTGGAGTAAACTCCCATCTCACCTCCTATTCCTTTTCCTTTACCTTCCAGAAAAACATTGATCTCTGATAATCCACAGATTTCTAAAGGCAGATATTTCTGTGGAAGTCAGATGTCCAGATGCCCCTTTTATACAAGTCTACATGTGTATAAGTAAATAAGTGACGAGAGGAACTGAAGGTCTCATTAAAGCAGTTCACACTAAGTGCAAAAGAACCTTTGCTAACATACTTTTATTGAATGGGGGCAGTTATTAACTGAAGCAACTTTCTTAATGAGTCATACTCAATAGTTTTTGTGTCTTGGCATCATTCATATACCCAACACACACTTATTAAATACATTTCTCATTACATCCAGTTCTTGGGGTGGAGTGAGGCAGAGTTTTTCCTATTGGTATAAATGACAGCTGTGATCACTTTTTGCACTGGTGATTTTTTGTTCAATGTCCATCTTATCCTTTA
Source organism: Aselliscus stoliczkanus (assembly GCA_033961575.1). Lineage (NCBI taxonomy): Eukaryota > Metazoa > Chordata > Mammalia > Chiroptera > Hipposideridae > Aselliscus > Aselliscus stoliczkanus. Next base: position 169,836,710 of record CM066727.1, read on the forward strand.
TATCATAATTATACACAGAGCTACACGAGGGCAGAAGATATGTCCAGCTCCACATCACTAACAAAATGCAGCACCTGGACAACTGCAGGTATTCATAACTTCAGAATGAAAATTATTAAATCAAGTCATACTAAGGTGAGGTGTAAATATGAATGATGAAAGTAATTTTCAATATGTTAGTCCCTTAGAACTCTGCAAGGCTTAATTTCTTAGACTTACGGGTTTCTTTTCTGGTTGTACATTAAAATCAACTAGTGAGCTTCTAAAATATATCAATACCAATCACCATCCAATCAGTTGAGTCAGAACCTGAAGGTAGAACCTAGGCATCAGCATTTTTAAAAAAAGTCTCTAACCTATTGTAATATGCAGCCAGGATTGAGGAACACAGACCTGGGCTAGCAGGTTACACACAGCGAAGGTTAATGCACCTGGTTGGTGTCGTTGGGCAGGGTGAAGAGCAGCTATCAGAACTTGCCTGGATCTAAAAAGTAGAATTGTCCACGAAGAAGAGGTTCACCATGGCGTAGACTTCAGGGACAATCACGTAGAAAAATTTGAGCAGAGAAGAAGCTTTGGACAGAAATCTGAGCCATGTGTGACCAAGAAGGAATAAAGCAGATTGGCATTTGCAACATCATAAGTTCTTCCATGTTCATTTTTAAAGTGCTTAGATAACTTCAGGTGACCAAAATCATTGACAGGTGTCTTTGCAGAAATACAAACCATCATATTTGAGAAACAAAAAGGAGAGAACTTGAGGGCATCTTTAGAGAAAAAAAAAAAAAAGGGCAGGCCAAGTGGCGCATTGGTTAAGAGTTGGCTTGGGACCCCAGCTCTGAGCAGCAGAGCCCTGGTTTTGATCCCACATGAGGCCCAGTGACACTGCGCCCTCTACAGCTAAGATGGTGAACAGCAGCTCAACCTGGAGCTGGGCTGCCATGAGTCACCCGCCATGGCGTAGGCTGCAGTGGGGCTGGCCAGCAGCTGGTGTGAGCTTTTGTGAGCTGCCGTAAATGGCTGTCCAGTGGCCAGCGGGTGACTGCCTCACCCAGGAAGAGCGCAATGATAATACCAACATGGGCCAGTGAAGTGACGTCCTCCCCAACTAGACTGAAGAACAAGAGAAGAGCAACTTGTCTGTTCCCCTTCCCCAATTCCCCAACACTGTTCCCCTCTCCCAATTCCCCAATAAAATCTTTAAAAAAAAAAAAAAGGTGACCTGGAAAATTATACTTTATTTTGCTGCAAGAACTCATTATGCTGAGAAATATTAATAAAATATTATTTCAGCTCTTGAATTTTATTTTAACAGACATGCAGAGTAAGGCCCAATTGCACAGAGCAAATGGCAAACTTCCTTTCTATTCTCAGTTCCAGAGTCTAACAATTCAAAAGAAGGTGCTGGACCTCTGTTTGCGCTTCTTATAATGATACCTGCCAAGAAGTTTTAAGCTAACAAATGGCATGACTCACAAAAGCTGTCCAAACGAATCTTCATCAGCTGGAAGCCTTATCTGAGTTTATCACTGAAGATGTTTTTTGGGAACAAATTCAAATACCAATTAAAAATCAAAATAGATTAAAGTCTGATGTCCCATGGTTGTATAGACTGTCATTCTGTTAGATGGCTATAAAGTCAGCCCTCGAGTCCTCTCCTTTTTGTTTCCTAAATATTATGGTTTGTATTTCTGCAGATGCCTGCCAATGACCTCTCAGTCATCTGGAGTTCTCTAAACACTTTAAAAATGAATAATACTAAGGAACTCATTAGGCTTATAAATATTTGTAAAGTATTGTTGCAGCCCATGAATTTTATTTAAATATGGAACTAATACCTGAAAGTGGTCTCAGCCTAGGTTTGTGATTGAGAGCATGATCCCTTGATCAAATCCTGATTCCACTATTTCATGAAATCAAATCCCATTCAATAAATATTTGTTCAGCACTTGCTCATGACAGGCACTGTTTTAGATGATTAAAAGATATCAGTGAATAAAAGAGACAAAAGTCATTGCTTCCGAAGCTTCCATGGTACTGAAAGAGACTGACAATAAAAACTGCACTACATTTATTCCAAATTGTGTAACATGTTGAAAGGAGATACATGCTATATACTTTTTTAAATAGGGGGATTGGGAATTTGGGGGTGGGGAGAGGGGGTCAGGAGTAAATTACAATATTGAGTGCTCAGGGTAGATTTCACTGAGAAGGTGATATTTGAGTAACTTCTTGAAGGAGCGGAGGGGGTTCACCTTGTGGATATCTAGGGAAGAGTGTTCTAGAAGAGGGAACAGCAAGTACAAAGACTAGTTGCCAGTTTACTGATGTGTTTGAGGACAGCATGGTGACCAGAGTAGCTGGAACAAGGTAAGCAAGGAGGAGACAAGTATGAAATGAGATCAGAGAATTTGGTGAAGGAGGCAGGTTACAGGACCTTATGGGCCAGTCCAGGGACTTGGCTTTTCTTCTTAAGGAAAGGGGGAGTCATGGGAGGAATCTAAGCAGAGGCATGGCATAGCTTGGCTTTTTAAACCTTACTCTGAAGGAGAGTTCTTCTTCTGGCATAAAGAGCTCCACAGATCCACTCCAGATGGAAACTGGTGAAAATCATTTTTTAAAATCAATCATTTAAGGTCTCTGGAAATGGCATAAAGAACATGCAGCAAATATAGAAACATTTTTTCAAAAAAAATCTACTAAAACTTGGTAAGAACTACAAAAGCCTAAAGTATTTGAACCAAGACCTGGTGGCGCTCCCTCCCAGCTGAGAGAGCAGCAAACTCCTCTCTAGACTTGGGTAGCCATGAGCCCAGGGCTCTCTCTCAGCCAAGCTCAGTGAGAAGGGCTAGTTTTTTGAGACGGACAGTACGGAACTATTGCTCACCCTGCCTCCACTTACCTGTCACTGAGGCTGAGTTCCAAGTCCTTGTGGTTGAGAAGCGGAGCTTCCTTCTGCCCAGCTCCCACGGTGCCTTGGGCATGGCACCACTGAGAATGCTGGGACTCTGACTGCTCTTTCCTTGGCTTAAGGGGTGGGAATTCCATGCTAGGAGAGCCAAGCTGAGGAGCCCTGGGGCTGCTATCTTCCCAGCCACTGAGTGCTCAGCTCCTAAAGTGGGGTGTTACTCAGAGAGGGCTGTGCCATTGACCCCATCCCTAAAATCAATGCCATGGCTCAGAGATTTTGCCAAGAGGAGAAGCAGGCCATAAAACAGAGAGCCCAGTATCCCTTCCCAATATGACTTTATTTGCAACAGTGTAGAGAAGTCCAAGCCTGAGATCACGCTCCAGAACAGTGGAAGTTGTGGTGAAAGCCAATCAGGAAGAGACTGATAGATTGTGGTGAGAAGTGGTCAGGGCCTGCATCCATCTGGATGGTAAGACCAGTGAGATCCCTTGATAGATTGCATGTGAGAAAGAATCGAAGATGACTCCTTGTTTTTGCCTGGAGTAACAAGCAGGATGGCTTTTGTATCAACTGATACGGGGGAAACCCTAAGTGGGGTTGTTTTCAGAGTGGACAGGATATATATTTTTTTTTCTTTGAGGGCAGTGTCAGTGGCCCTCATATGTGGGACCTGAACCGGGGCCGCTGGCTTCCCAAGGCAGCGCTTAACCACCTCGCCACTCGGCCGGCCCAACAGGATATCTTTAATCTGCCCCTCTAGATCCACTGTCTGCCCTGCATTTTGTTCTGTTCCTCAGGGTGCTGACCTGTTCAGAGGCTATCAACTGACCTCTTGCTCTCTGGCTTTCCAGATAGGTTCAGTTAATGGGGAATATTAATGATTGAAGGAGGAGTTATTTTAAACTGGTTGTACTCCCCCTCCAAGGGTCACAGATACTGTCAATTAACCTCTACTCCTCTGACCTCTACACCTCTCTCTACTTCTCCCCTCTCTCTCTCTCCTCGCACTCGCTCCCAGTCTGGCTCTCTCTCTCCTCTCATAACAACCGTCTCCTCCCTTCACTCCATTACCCTTCAGCCACCTTTGCCAGCACTAGAGTATCGCGCTGTTCTTTGTGGTTTCCTTACACCCTGTAAATAGCTCCTTTATTAAACTGTCCTCAAATTACCTAAATGAAGTGTGTTGTTTCTTGCCAGAACTGTGACTGATATGGGAGGAAGATCAGAAATTTGGTTTTGGACATACTAAGTCTGAGGTGTCAAAGGGGAGGTGAGAGTAGGCAGCTGGGTATTTGAGTCTGGAATTCAGGAGAGTGACATCGCCCAGAGATAAGCATTTGGAAGTCATTAGCAGAAAGAAGGTATTTAGAACTAGGAGACTTGATGAGATCACTGAGGGAGCGAGAGAAGATGAAGAGGACTGAGCCCTGAGTCTTAGACACTCCAATGTTAAGAGGCTGGATAGGTGAGGGGGACCCAGCAAAGGAGACTAGGGGTAGAGGCAAGGGAGGTAGAGGGAAAACCAGCGGAGTGTGCCCTGGAAGCCAGCTGAGGGCCATCCATCAAGGAGGGGGAGTGATCTGCTGTGTCAAATGCTGAAAGGCCAGGTACAAACAGGACGAAGAATCCACCATTTAATTTAACAATGTGGAGCTCATCATTGTTGACCTTGGCCAGAACATTTTGGGTGGGGTGGAGTAGTAAACGTCTGTTTAGAGTGTGTTTTAAAAAGAATGAGAAGAACTGGAGAGAGCATGTATGGACAAATCTTGAATGTTGCTTCAAAGGGAATAACATGTGGTCAGTGGCTAGGGAGGGAAGAGAAGTTTTGCTTTCGTGTTCATTTATTTAGTTTTATTAAAATGGGAGAATAATGGCATGTTTATACGCTGATAAGCGTGACTCTAGAAAGGAAAAAATTAATAATGCAGGAGGGAAATGGGAGAATTGCTGGAGGGTGCCCTTGAATAGGAGAGGGTGAGGAACAAAGAGTGGGGTTGTCTGAGATAGGGACACATGGCACAGGGGTCATCCGGGCAGGGCCACGACGCACATGGGCCATCTCAGTAACGAGCAGGAGGGCAGACTATGCACAGTCAGAATTTCCCTTCTGATTGTGTTTTCTCAGTAAAGTAGGAAGCAAAGTAATTGGCCAAGAGTGAGGATAGGAGGGAGGGGCTGGAAGTTGGAGGAGAAATCGCACATGGTTGCTTACGAGTGTAAAAGTTAGTGACCGAAGGAAATGTCGTGTGAATGCTGGAGGCATCAAGAAATAACTAAAGGTTCACTATCAAGAAATTAAAATGTGATCGTGTTCAGCTGAGCTGATGCAGTTACAGAGTAAACAGAGAGTTGGATTCAACAAAGAGCTGGCGTTTTATTAAACAAGCTGTGTGGCCTCATGTATAAAATGGGGATAATAATACTTAACCACGAGAGTTGCTATATGCATTAAATGAGATAACACAAATAGATGCCTATCCCAGTGTCTGGTATGCAGTAAGTGCACAATAAACTTCTGCTAGAAATATTTGTTTTAATCACATCTGCAGTTACCACCGGCTCCTATTGCCTAAGTGCAGTTCATTTCAACTTTTGGAGCACGTGTCTTCTTACTAGGTGGGGTCCCAGATACTGTGTCTATATTGCCTTTGCAACATGTCACTTTTACCAGGCATAAGCCTGCAAAAAATAGCTTGGGGAATCATTTATAAGGCTCTGCAGTGCTTCCATTCCCATGGCAGAGCCACAGTTGGAAAGCCCAACTCCTTCAGTTTGTTAGCGACTTTCTGACATTTGATCTTTTTGCTAAATTCTTGGCAATGACCTTAAGGCAAGTAGGAACTGAGTTGCTCAGATTAGTTTAACTTTGAAGTTTTTCCTCTGTTTCTAACACTAGCACTCTAAAAATAGGAATTCCAAACAGAGATAGTTTGTATGCCTTGCATGACCTTTCAAACATCATTTCTTTTATTCTGGACATTGATTGCACTTGATTAAGTGCTCTATATCACATTACTTTGGCTCTATTTACTGTTACTGCATTTTCTTCAGAGACTTTGCTTTGAAGAAATCTAAATTCCCTGCTGAATAACACTATTCATGGAATACATTCCTGAACACAATTGACATTATCTCTTTACTGAGATTGTGTTTGTTTCAAGATCATTTATACTTGATTGTTGAAGCATTTTTATTATGACTGCTTTAAAGCCTCATCACGTACTTCTAACATCTGATTCATGTCAGTGGTGGTGTCAGTCAGTTGTCTTCTCATTCATCTTATGGTTTTCTTGGTTCTTGGTATGACAGGTAATTGTTTTTATTGTGTCCTGGACATTTTATCTATTATGTGAGGAGACTATGGATACTATTTCAATCTTTTATCTTAGCAGGTTTAGGTTTAGCACATGGCTCTTGGCCTACTTTTACGTGCTGTGATTCCAATGGCATTTTAATTTTCAGAGTCTTATTTTCTTCTGCTTGATTCATCTGGTGCTGCTGGCATTCTCAGTTGTCTCTGCCGGTACTGCCTGAGGAGGTGGAAAGGTGTCCCTAGGCCAGGCCCCTGAGTATCTGGGATGGGTATAGTGGCATTTCCCATATGGGTGCCCTCAAGCTGCCCCCCATGTCTCTGGACAAGGAAGGAGAACCTTGACCTCGTGGGAACAATGAGCCAACCGAAGTCAGCCCACTTGCTGTAGCTGAGTCCCTTGTGTCAGCTTCACCCCTCCTAGTCCTTTCCTGATGTCTCTAGACAGTAAATACAGTTTTAGGATCTAAATCATTCTCTCTTTTCTACACAACAAAACTTATAATCAGTACAAAGAAACTGACAGTAAAATTAAATAAATAAATATATAGAAAGCACTGTTTTCATTTAAAAAGTTTTCAAACTCACAGAAAAGTTGAATGAAGAACAACGCACACTCATCTACCCCTATCTGAATTCATCTAGTACAGAGTTGCCAGATAAAACACAGGACTCCCAGTTAAACCTGAATTTCAGATAAATGAATAATTTTTAAGTATGAGTACACATGCAATATTTGGGGTATACTTATACTAAAATATTATTTATTGTCTAGCTGAAATTCAAATTTAATTGAGTATCCTGTGTTTTTACTTGGCAAATCTGACAGCCCTAACTTACTGGTAACATCTGTTCTTACTTGTTCCAATCTTTCCTTGAATATAATCTTTGCCAGACCATCTGGGGAACATTTGAAAAATAAAATCCCAAATAGGTTTTTGTATGTGTATATGAAGCAGACTCATCTGCATTGGCTTTTTTTCTTTTTTTTCCCTCTAGTGCTTGAAAGTGCATTTTCCATTTGTTGTTATATAACGCTAATTCCCCACTCTTGTTTGGACTGTAGGCTAATTCTAAGTGCACATCCATAATATAATTACAAAAGCACTTTAACTCTTATGTCAAAAAAACAGTTGCTGGCACCAATGGAACTATACTCAAGTGGCCTCTGAACACCACCCTTCTAGAATTAACACTGAAACCACTTCAGGCTAAGGGCAAGCACCCTCATATTGACTAAGCAACCATCATTGCTTGATTCTTGTAGATTTTCTCAGTTCTTTACTACAACTATGAGAACTCTCACCCCAATTCTCCTTTCTTTAGACATATTTGTAGGTACACTACTGGTTAAGAGCACAATTCCGGGAATCAGACAGTCATGGGATTAAAATTTTGTCTTCTGTCATCATGTCTAGTTCAAGGAAGTTATTTAACTTCTTTGTGACTCATTTTTCTCATCTTTAAAATGGAGTAAAATATCTACTTCATGCACTTGTGCTCGACACAAGTAAAATGGCCATTACCATGTAGCTCTCCACCATAACTGATCAGACTTTTATCAGGGCCAATTTTACATTATGTGTTCCCTATCTTTCACTGGAAATAATTTCCAGAATGGTTTGAATACTTCTAAACTTTAGCTACTGCTCACAACCTTCTTATTCCAAAAGACCCAAATAGTCATATACAAAAGCAGAATGGAGGTTCAAAGGGCTGATGTCTCAATTGTGTTCTTAGACCCCGGCAACGCAGGTATGGGTCGGGGACCACCATCTAGATAGAAGTATAATAGAAAACAAATTTTGCTCCATCATCGACTCCGTGATTTATGTGTGTATGTGAAAGTGTGTGTGTGTGTGTGTGTGTGTGTGTGTGTGTGTGCACCCATATGTGAGTGCTAGGGATGTAGAATGATATTAAAATATATAAACAAACCAAGTCATCCTTGACCTTCGTAAAGCTGCACAGTTTCAATTTTTTTAATGTTTTTATATAACATTTGCATATTTGCGATTCCCTTCTCTGTATCGGTTCCAGTTTCTCCACATTGTTTTACAGGTCTGATGACTCAAACTAGACACATTGATTTGATAAGTACCAAACTAATATGAAGTATGAAGAAAAGATCATTTCTCATATCAAGAGCAAGGGACTGCATATGCAAGATATGTTTCACACTTAAAAATCTGTTAAGTAATCAATCATCGAAGATGCGGGTCAGCCACCATGTGGAGGCAGAGCAGAGCAGGAGACCTGTCAGTCAGCTTCCAACAGACAATTCCAGGCCAGCCAGATGGACGGGATTTTTAGTGCTGATGGCATAGGCTTTGCATTTGCTGTTACGAAAGAGACAACCAACCATTTCTTAAAACATAAATCAGTGTCCGTGTGTTGACCCATAACCTGTGAAACAAACAAAGCAAAAAGCGTTGTCATTCAATTAATAATTCTCGGTATGGGTAGGAATGCTGCCCTTATGAAATTCAGAATGGATTCACTCTAGGAATAATTTTGGTGTAGCGGCTCTCACTTATTATACATTACTGACTTTCAGTGCTCTGCTGCCAAAATACTTTGGCCCATTCTCAAGTCCCAAGAATTGCATAATTTTTTCCTTCCCTCACACTCAAGAGTCATTTACAGTATCTCTAGATGTCTTTCCTTCTCGCTTTATTTACTTCTTTTGTCACAAGTCTCCTAAGAATTTCTGTATACTATTTACACTGTTCTATATTAATGATGGTTCATAGCCATATACTGATTTATGCGAACCTCTCAAAGTTGTGTGCCTTTGTTCCTTTACTTGGTTTATATGTTTGTTTTTTTTAAACCTGTCCACAATCTTAGATAAGCATCTTATTTCTCCTTTTACATGGACTGGCACAGATATTGACAAATGAAATGTGTTTTTCCACCAATGATTATTGTCTCTGACCAGATTTAAAGGCCTTGCTTGGCTGCATGTAACAAACAAAACAAAACAAATCAACAACAACAATAATAAAACAAATTGAAACAAAAACCTTGTGGTTAAAATCAGCCAGAATTTTATCTCCCACATTAAAAAGTCTGGAAGTGACAGATGGGTACTGGACTTATGTGGGGGGATCACTTCATAGATTATATAGATGCCCAACCACTGAACTATACACCTAAAACTAATATAAAATAATATTGAATGTCAACTAGAATTAAACTATATATATATATATATATATATATATGATATATAGTACAGCAATACTATTGTAATAGCTATGTACAGTGTCAGATGGGTAATCTACTTGTTGAGGTTATCACTTTGTCAGGGGTGTAAATGTCTAATCATTATGTTGTCCTGTACACTTGAAACTAATTTAAAAAAAAATGTCGGGAAGTGAGAAGTCCAGGGCTGGTAAGGCAGTTTTGGACTCCTATTGTCCAGCTTCCCTGCCACCCTCAGTGTGTGGCCTCATGGTCCAGGTGGGTTGTCCTGGCTTCAGCCATCATATCCACATTCCAGCAGGTGGAGTGAAAGAGAAGGAAGGGCAGACACACCTGTTTCAAGAAAATTACCTGGAAGGCCCACACACCACTTCTAGTAGATTCTCATTGACTGGAACATAGGCACATGACCACTCCCAGCAGCAAAAGAAGTTGGCAAGTGTAATTGTTTATTCCAGGTCACAGTGTGCCCCACTGTCATGGGAAAAGGAATCAATGGATGACAGACTGGACAACTAACAGTCTTCACCAGAGCCCAAATGTTGTGTCGGCAAGGAAGTTTCAACCCAGCACAACAATTAGAATGTCAGTGTTATGTGGACATTTGCATCTGGTAACTATGCACCAAACACTGTGCATAGTTTATTCATTAAGTGCTATGTTAGAAAAATCTTCATGAAAACCTGGGAAGAAGGTGCTACTATTATGTCTCAAGGCTAAACAGTTGCATTTCAAAGGTGACAAGACTGAAGTACAAAGAGTATAAGTAATGCACCCGAAATCTACACAGCTCACGGTAAATTGGTAGTTGACCCAAGCAGCCAACTTCCCTGGACCTGTGCTATTATTATTACCCATGTCGCTGTGTTGCCTGTAGAGCAGCATGGGGCATTGCCGTTTCTGAGAGTTTTTCAGCATAAACAATGGCAGAACTCTCAAGAATTCTGTGATGCTGTCGTTATTATGATAGCACATGTGTGTGTGTGTTTGCACACACATATTTGGGGGAAAAATAATATCTTTGCCTTTTTTTACATGATATGCAATTTTTCAGATGTTCTGAACTCATATAATTCCTTAGTGGTGACATGCTACTCCTACCTCATCTTCATTTGTTATTTGTTTTCGTTTCTGCTTACTAAAAATGTGAAACTGTGTAAAGTTTGTTTTAATTAAACCCAGTTGCTGCAGTGCATTCAATCTTTTGACGTGTTTTATTCTCGGACAATTGATATATAGTCACGATTCAAGATGGTGAGGTCAGCCTGTTGGGTGGGGAATGGCTGAGCTGTTATGAAGCATTATCAGTTTAGGCTCAGGATGGATGTCAGGCTCATTGTAGAAAACAAGGTTAACAGGATTTGAGAGATTGACTTAAGTCTTGAGAAAGACGTTCTATTGTTGGGGTTTTTTTTTGTCTTTTTTTAAAATTATTTACAGATGTACAAAACAATGCAATGGTTATTTTTTTCACCCCTTACAAAGTGACTCCCCCTCTCTCCTGCCCCCCCCACATCCGATATCATACATATCTATTACAATTCCATTGACTCCATCCCCACACTATATTCCACATCCCATGACTATATATGTGTTAAATTATAGTTGACATATAATATTGTTCAGTGGCAGCTTCAGATGTAAGTGCAGTGGTCAGGCCACTACACCGTCCATGAAGTGGTCTCCCTAAAAGGACATGAGTCCTTCTGATCCCCTAAGAAAAATATTTACAACCTTATTGATTATATTCCCTAAATTGTCTCTTCTGTCTCTGCAGTAGTATTGTAGTTATCAGTTTATGTTGCCTCATCCCGTCCCCTTCTCCCATCCCATCCCATCTAGCCCTCATCAGTTCTTTCTTTGTGTCTCTAAGACTATTTCTGTTTACATTGCTCATTTATTCAGTTCTTTAGATTCCACATATAAGTGAGATCATATGGTATTTGTCTTTCTCTGACTGACTTATTTCACTTAACATAACGTTCTATTGTTTTGATTGTACAGAAAAAAATTAAAAATTTAGTTACTATTCAGTGACAGATATTTGGCAAATTGAAAAATATACCTTGGCCTGACTGAATATTCAATTAATATAATGTTAATTGGAGAAAACTAAGCTCAAAACAATGTTATTTAAAAAAGAATCCATATTTTTTTCTAACATAATTATTGTATTTCCTTCCTATGAAATCAAAACCATCTAGTCAAGGGTCCATTGTATTAATATTTTATGTCAGTTGATGTGTGAAATAGTCTTCTTTTTAAATAACTGTTGATAGGTAAAGAAGACTTAATGCTTATGGAATTAATTATTATTTCAGACCATTCTGAAAAGTAATTTTCATAGTTCCCTATTTCCATAACTCATGTTATAGTTTTCCAGAAAGAACTGAAAGAAAATGGAATAAAGATATCAAAATAACTGTTTAAAATATTTATAACAGAAATTTTCAAACATATAAAAAGTAGGCATATAATACTTTTATGAACTGCCATGCACCCATCCCCCAACTTCAACAGCTATCAACACATGGCTGTCTGTTTCATTCCCCCTCGCGCCTTCCTCATCCCATTTGCTTTGTACACACTGGACTATTTTGGAGTAAATCTCAAACATCATCTATTCATCTGTAAATACTTAGACCTTTTCAATAATCAAAGCTAGGAAAAGAATTAAGGAGTTCATATAATACCTATAGTTCCAACTGAAATTTTGGCTGTGGAGCTTTGATTTATATGATTACATTGATATCTTTTTCCTCTTTCATTGAAAACTGGTTTCTTAATGGAATAATGTTTATTTGCTTTATCTTTTAATAGTTTCAGAAGGACCATGTATTAATACTAACATTATGATTACTGAGAAGACTTTTCTTGGCATTTCTTTTGTCATAGAATATATTCCACCCTAGATATATAGTAAAATTACTGTTTTAAAGTCACTTTGAAATAACTCTTCTCTGAGTTGCTAAGCCTCCAGCTCAAAAAATAAGTTATTATTTTCTTTTAGCATTCTAATTTTAGGGATTGATTTTTTTTTTAAATTAAATTTTTTATATTGATTTCTAAGTTTTAATTTTTAGGATGTTATAAAGCATTCATAAGTTTCCAAAGTAAAATCTACAAAATATTTTGAAAATCTTATTTCCATCTTTACCCTTCATCTAATTCCCATGCTTGCCTAAAGGTAACCATTGTTACCAGCTCTTGATTTATCTTACCATTTCGAAAATAAACATGGGTGTGTTTGTGTGTATTGTCTCACTTTCTTATCTATAAGATGGCACAGTATGCAGATACTATACATATTGCTGTTCTCATTTAATAATATATCTTTCTGATCACAGCTGCATAGTAATCACTTTGATGGTGTGACCATAGTTTGAGTAGCCCACAATTGGTGGGCATTTGAGTTCTTTCTAATCTTTTGATATTACAGAAATGCTGCAATAAATAGCCTTCTTTACCAATTACAATTCATTTTGGTAAAGACATTTGGATTATTTCACATCTTTTCTTTTATAAACCAAAGTGTGATAAACATCCTTGCACGTGTAACTGTGATTATCTTACTAGATTGTAAGCTCCCTGAGAGTAAAACATTTTATTTTTGCAATGTATATAACACAAAGCTCATCAATTTGAAGGTATTTTGAATTTATTGACAGATTAAGCTAAATGGGTCTCAAAAAATACATCAGGAAAACATAGAGATCAATGTGTAACTGATCTTCAAGACCAACAAAATAAAGATTCTCTTCTACCAAGTAAATTTGTATCTGTATTTCATTTATAGGAAAGTTTCTAAGAACAGAAGTTATTCTCAAATAAACACTAAATAAAGTTAAAGGAAAGAAGTAAGAGGAAAAGTCGTACTATTTGTAGCAGCTGCCATAGTCAAATTAGTCAAACAGACAAAAAAAGTTAATTGTGGTTAATCTAGGTGCTGGGAATAATGTTAAATTTAATACATGGCATTCTTGTCTCAACGAGCTTATTTTCTAGTGGGAGGACCTAAGTGGGAAAACATAAATAATAAACACATAGAGAAATACATAATATGTTTTAGGAAACTGATCATGGTTGGAGAGAAATCCTTGGGAAGGGGAGTAGGGATTCAGAGCATAATTGGTGGTTACAGCCTTAGCTAGGAATGTGATGGTGGATTTGGGGAAGGGAGAATATGTTTCCCTAGGGAAGAAGGCAGTGAGAGTGGGTAATGAGAGGGTACTAGAAAGCCTGAAGTAATTGGTTTGGAGAATGGGAAAATAAAGTTACTAGGGGAATATAGTAGATGCCATGCATGGTTCTTCATTTATGGGAGGTTATTTAACAAGAGCTCTGCCCTTCCAACACCTCTGTTAAAGGGAATTTTACTGCTTATAGTCTGGCCAAGGGAGTGAAGAACACTTTTTTTTTTTTCTACTCTGGCTAAGCTGGTTGGAATAAGAATTAGCACTGAACTGGTAAGCAACCCATAGATTGCAGTGTCCAGTCTGTGGCTATCACCATTGACATGGACTTACAATGATCTTAAGCAAATTACTTTCCTTTCTTAGGAATCTGGAATTAGGAAACTGAGAGAATGAGGCAATTAGGAAACAGTGCACACACCAAAAGAGTGCTGTGAGAAAGAGAGTTGGGGCCATAGCAAGCTCAAGTCAGGAGAAAGCAAGAATTATGCTTAAACTGAGGAAATCTTTCAGAAGAACAGAAAGAATATGCAGAAAGGAGTAAAGAAGGAAGACAGATGGAGCAAGGTCTTCATAGCAGTCTCATTTCCTCAGCCCCATTTGAATCAGCATATTTCCATAGAGGGAATCTGCTTAGACTTGAATCGGTAGGTTGTTAGTATAATGGATAGCTACCATCTCAGGGTACCCAGCATCTACTTCCCATCTTTTTCCAAGCACACTGATTTCTCTCTAGGAAAACCACTCTTCCTTACAGAGGTCCTTGAAATTTTGATGCAGCTGACCTTGGGTAGATCATCACTCTTTTCCGCCTTACTGCAACATTATTGTTTATAAAAGAGAAGGTACCACAGTTGACTGCTATGGCAAGAAGAGAAAAAAAAAAGTGGTACTTGTGTTCCCATCTCCTCTACCTATCTACCTCAGCCTGGCCTATGAATCACTGAGTACATATACTGTCTTAGATAATTATCATGGGAGAGAAAATCTGTTTGCTTTATCTGATTGAGGTTTCTTGAAGCCCTGAATTCCGAGATTCTTCCAAAGTATACATGTGTATACTTCCAAAATATACATAATTTGATGAAATTTAATATTTCAACATCGTTACCTTCATCTCCTAGAAATTAACTTCTTTTCATAAAGAACTGGCAGCAATTAGAAAAGTAATGTAACTTTAGAGTTTTTAAGTTTGGTCTAAAAGTCTAATATTAAGTTATAAGATATATATATATATATATATATATATATATATATATATATATATATATATATGAATTCTGACAGATTCCACCATTAAGTATAGCTAAAATAAAGAAATTGTGCCATTGAAGTGAATAGTTTGCCAAATAGTCTTTTCTTAAGAGCCTTAAGATTTAAAACATAGGCTAGAGTGACCGTATCACCCTTTCATAGTCACCCAGGCTTAAAAATATAGTCATCTGTGACTGCTTTTAACATCGAATCAGTCACCTGTTGATGGCTACATCTGTTTCTTCATGACCATTCCCATCGTCATCAGCCAGGTACAGGCCCTTATTATTTTGTGACTAGAACACTGCAGTATGGTTATAATTTGTCTCTCTGACTAAATATGTTTTCCATTACTCCATCATGCACACATGATCCTATTGGCCTTGCAAAAACAATAGATTGTCACAGTATCTACCCGAACAAAACCCAAACTTCATATCTCAGCTCTACAAATCTCCACGATTTGGTCCCCTGCTTTTCACTCCCCTATGCGAGCTCTCTGCTTAGTTCACTAAATCATACAGTCAACAAGTGTTTATGGGGTAGCAGGATCGATGTTATGGCTGTGTATACAACTATGAATAAGACACTGCCCGTGTCTTTCCAGAGCTAATAATCTACTGGAGCAGCCAAACAAGTAGACAGGAGATAAGATATGCTAGAGTGAATTCTACCATAGGGAACAGCATGGAGCATTATGGAACACAAAAGCAGCGACAAACCTCCCAGTCTGAAGTTCCCAATAAGACTTGCTTTAGAAGATGGCATCTCACTTGAGTCCTTTGAACAAGTAGTCAGCTCTGCTCATTGGCCCTACAAGTAAGAAATACACTTCAAGGCCTGGCTCAAACCTCAGCCCATCAAATTCTTTTTTTACCTGATTAATACTTCTCCCCACTCTGAGCTGCCATAGCATTCATTCATTCATTCATTCAACAAATATTTATTGTGTCCTATTAAGTACTAGAAACTATCTAGGCCCTGAGATACAGGTGAATAATTAAGTTTCTGCTCTTGAAAACTTAATATTCGGGTGGAGCAAGGGATACAACATCAAACAAACGTATAATATAATATGTCAGTTGATGGTAGCTCCTGTGAAGAAAGATAAAACAGATTAAGAAACAGAGTGGGGGTGTGATGATATTTTAGATAGATTGAAGTTCCTCTGCTAAGGTGACATCTGAGCAGAGAGATACATAAAGTGTGGAGAAATGAGGGAAGAAGTTTCCAGGCTGAAGGAACATCAAATGCAAAGGCCATGAGACCAA
Source organism: Aselliscus stoliczkanus (assembly GCA_033961575.1). Lineage (NCBI taxonomy): Eukaryota > Metazoa > Chordata > Mammalia > Chiroptera > Hipposideridae > Aselliscus > Aselliscus stoliczkanus. The sequence goes on from CM066727.1 coordinate 169,852,859, forward strand.
GAGTGTGTTTGGAATTCTGGAAGCAGCACTGATTTGATATCACTCATTTTACTTCTCACTGACTATTGCCTTGATTCATTATTGCACTTTTCACACGGGTCTGAGCTGGTCTTCTCAAACATGTTTCTAGTTTATGGAAGCCAAGAACTGTAATTTCAGCCTCTTTATAATGTTGCTACAATTCTCTTTATTCTCCAGTTCCCTGCACTCAGTCCAGTGTCTTTATGAGGGTATCAAGAAATTGTCACTTTGTTAGTGTGAAGTGAGGTTTATTCATGCTCTTACTGAATTTTTTAGCTATAAGGCACTTATGCTTTCCTTACCTGCCTGATATTTAAAGAGTACTCTTTAACCACTGAAAGAAAAGAGTGTGGGGTGGGGAGAGGATGCATAAACACAGAAAATACACTCAGAGTACTAATTTCAGGGGCCTGTGAGTCTGCTTCTGGGGCAAGAACGAGAATGGGGACAGTGTTTCTGCAAAATTTAATGTAGTAGGAAAGGACTGGAAACGAGGATTGCATGGATGATTCAAAAAACAAAACAAAACTGATTTAGTGAATTGTAGTCTGTAGGCTGATTAAGTATTGATCAGTGACTCAGCTCAGGTCTGAAACAGCCTCAGAACTACCTTCTGAATAAGCCATAAAGCAAAAGAATTGTTTACTGAGTTAACTGGCAATATTATTAGTGATGCTGTGAAATCCTTAGGAGTGCAAGTTAAGAAAGTTTGAAAATTCTCTTAAATGTTTGACTTTTTAAAAATTGGCACTCCAAGTATTACAAAGGCAAATAAGATTAATTAAGGAACAGATGGCCCTGAAACCTTTAGACTCATTTTTATTTGAGACTTAGAAAGTGCCTAATTTAGATTTCATTAGGTATTTTAAGATATGTTCAGCATGTAAATTCTTTAGATTCTGAGTTTGAATCTAGCTCATGCTATACAGTGGCAGTGTGGTCTTCAGACCCCTGGAGACCCTGTGACCTCAAAACTACTTTCATAATGGTGCTAAGATGTTGTTCTCTATTTACTGATGGTGAGGAAATCTGCTGGTGTTTTTGTAGGAACTGAAGAGGTAGCACCAGACATTGTGTCCTCATCGCCATGGACTTGCAGTTAAAAAAGACGCAATTCTTACTTAAGAATATCCTGGATGCAATGAAAATTCATTAAATTTCAGCCTTTGAGTACACATCCTTTTACTGTTCGGTACACAGTAAATTAAGCACTTCTTCACACCAAAGTACAATGGTTGGCTATGCTAAAAGCCATTGTTTGAGTTGCAAGCCAAACAAAATTTTTACTTAAAAAAATGGCTACAACTATCACGTTATCAAGAATGAAGTGGGCCTATCCCTTCAAGAAAGATAATTGACGTTTGATGCCAATGATAAAATTTAATCTTTCAAGTGAAAATTCAAATTTTGGAAACTTTGTATCTACCACTGTGAGCTTAAAGCTTCCAAAACTTAGAAGGGACTTGTAGGATGAGATTTGTGCTTATTATATGGATATTAACCAACGTGATATTTTGATAACATTTAATGAAATGTGTCAACATTTGGAAGATCTGCATAACTCAGTGAACCAACACTTTTCAAATGGTCCATGCATGTTGTTACAAGATCACGCATGGGTGTAATATCCATTCAAGGTATAACATAGACTAGTGGGTTTTAATGTAACACAGTATGAAATAACCATTAAAAATTAGTACTTGTCAAGTTTTGGTGTAGCACCAAAGAAGAATATCCATAATTACCTCGAAGGCTATTAAAATAGTCCCGCTTTTTCCAACTGCATATCTGTGTGAGACCAGATTTTCTTCACATTCTTCAGCCAAAACAACACATGGCAAAAGATAGAATGCAGATCTTAATGTCCTTGGCGGAGGATATATTGTATGACATGTGGATCCAACTGCCTTTACCTAATCTAAATATCAAAGATATTTGCAAAAAGTTTTCAAAAATGACTCTCATCTTTATTTGGGAAAATATAGTTATTTTTCATTAAAAGTAAGTATTTCTATTTACATGTAATGGGTTGTCACTTGTTTTTGAATTAACACATGTTTAAATATTCTCAGTCTTAATTTCTCATATGGTAAATATCAATAGGCATAAATTTGTATACACATATCTCTTTATGCTATAAACCTTTTAGGGTACTCAATAATTTTCAATGTAAAGTATCCTGAGCCCAAAATGTGGGAACTGGTACTACAGAGGGTCAGAAACTGTACTGTAAAATCTAATGAGTACCAACAACACAAGCGATCTCACGTTCCCTTGTCAGCATAAATGAATTCATAGATAACAGGAACTCTATACATGCGTGGATAAGTAGTTAGATAGATGCTTTCTTCCAGCTTCAGACCTTGGGATCAGAGGGCTGAATTAATCACAAGCCTCAGTCCATGATTAATGAGACCTGTAAGGCTCTGCTCCTGTTTTATATAAATTTCTCCAACGTGCTTTGTGTATACCCTTTTTTTGTTTTGTTTTGTATATATATAGATATATATATCTATATATATGTATATCTATATATCTATATATCTATATATCTATATCTATATCTATATATCTATCTATATATATAGATATATATGTATATATCTGTGAAACACATACTATGTTTTAAAGATTCAGTGTTGTTACCACATGCTAATAAGAAAAACCATACCAACAAATCACCTGACTTGTGTACATTTTTCTCATCATATGCAACTAGAGATTTTATGGCAGCATTAGAAAATCCTACCATCTACTATGACAAATATGAAAAAACACCTCTAAACTATAAAATGTATAGAACCAAATACAAAGAGACTACCGTTTGCTCTCAAGCCCATGCCATTGAACAGCTTTGACTGATGGTCAGAGTGTGCCATGCACTTGTTCACACCATGGGGGTTTCTAATAAATGTGAGCCACACTGCAGGGCTTCACAGTCTTGGCTCCACATCTGTGTGATCTTAGGCAAGTTACTTAAACTCTCTGTGTTTCAGTCTCATTATCTGTCAAGTGGGGTTAATAGTACCTACTTTATGGTGTTGTCTTGAAGATTAAATGAATGAATATTTGTTAAGTGCTTACAACAGTACCTGGAACATAGGAATCATTATGTAGGTGTTTTTGAATGAAATGAAATGAAATGAATGAAAAGAATATGCCACCTAAGAACAGCTCATTCCTATGAATCTTAATCTTCTTTTCCCTTTAGAGTATTTCTCCCCTTTATTTTCCTGAAGAAAATACCTTAGTAATAAAAAGTCACTGAATGATTATGAATAAAAGTAGGAGGGTCTTACTTTATTTTTATAGGCATTGTTTTTATACCTTGTGAAGAAACTTAAAAAGCCCTGAGGATGACATCACATCCTTAAAAACTTTATATAAAATATTCAAAGTAACAATTAGAGACTTAGCATAAAATTCAGGAGCAGAGATTTATGGATCAAAAAGATTCATGTGCATTTAGACTAAGAAAATAAAAGAGCTGTACTTTTCACATCAAGTATAATAAATTGCCAGGCTCCTTAGGGCTCACAAAGCTATCCTGTTTTTGCCCCCTCAAGAGTTTCATGACTTCATTATGCTTTCCTGGACGCAGAATTCCCAAAGCCAGGAGCTCTGAAGTCAGAGCAGTTACAATAGCCTTCAGGTACTTTCTATGAGCAAATAATTCCTGGCATGAGGCATTAAATTTTTCACAGCTTTTATCCTTATCACTGATGATATCATTTTGGAAGCACTAACTGTCAGGAAAAGATGAGTATTTTAATGGGTTTTGGAGAAGTCTTTCAAATGGAAGGCCTTGTGCATTGAGACTAAATACAGTCATAGAATGTATTTCTTAATTTAAAAATCACATGAAATATAATCATTCCTGACTGTTTTTTCATTAGAAAGTATAGCTATCTCCCCTTCCAAGAGTGCTTACAAGCATTTACTTTTCAAATTGGGTGCTCTGCGATAAAGCCAGGTTAACTCTGAGCTGCAAATGTTACAAATGCTCTTGTTTAACCTATCATGGATTTAAATAGAGCCATTCTACAAAATGCAAACATGATAATTGGTGCAATTTTATATACTTATTAATCTATCTACCTATCTATTTATTTGCATGAAACAGCATAAAGAACATGCTGGCTTTGACCTTCTGAATCTTTGCACAGCCAGAAGTCTGGCAGAACAACCACTGAAGTTCAGATTAGAACCCCAGATAGAAATAAAAACAAGGCCCACCACTATGCTTTTTTCATGCTTCGGAGTTCAGTTCTGGTTAAATGTGTTTCCGGTTAAAACAGAATCATTTCCAGTTCCTTCTGATCAGTGGATCATATTGGAAAGAAACTGCTGGAGGACTCCAGTTGCTTTAAAATACCACTGAATGTCGATTGAAATGATCATATCCTTCCTTTACATTTGTATTTTTATAGGACAAACAACAATAAAATAAACATATGTCCTCTTTATACTTTAAGTTTATTTTGAAAAGGATCTTCGTTTAACATTACCCTTTTTTGGATAGAGTTTCTTTGTCAGTACTGGATTTTCCCAACTTTTTTCACCATGGATTGCAGAAACAGCCAGGTCAGTTTCACATCCTTGAATGATCAGGGCTTTAAATGTAGTTGGTGTTCTTGTAATTCAGTTAGGCTCAAGAGAGTTCATATGCTCTTTTGATTAAAGAATTTAAAACTACAGGATAGTTCGGATGACATTTATTCTAATCCCACCATACTCCTACCTCCCCAACCATTTTAAAAATGAATGCATTGAGATTATTGAGAAACAGGTAAAAAACAAACTGAAAAGCCAAAACACCTATTTCACACTAAAGCTTCATGGAATATTCAATATTTGAGATTTTACAGTATTTTCTATCTTTATATATGATTGAGATACAATAAATAACAACTTGTATTCCTCTTCTTAACTGGCATCTGAAACATGGGCCCTAAAACCCAGCAGTGGATAGTGGCACCCAAATCCTGCTCGAAATAGGAATGAATGGCAAACACAAAGATATCACGAGGCCTCAGGTGATTTCTTCTTCAGTGTTTCAATTCTGAACAATTCACGTGGTTAAGCAAATGTACTTTTTGATGCATTTCTCAGTGTTTCAAGATTTCTATCACAAATGAAGGAAAACTGTCTTAGGAAATTGATTCTATTATAGAAATACATGATCTTTAAAATGAATCCTGTATTTGGGTTTTCCAAGGAGACATCGGCAGTAAAGAGAGGAAATTTATATGCATGTCTGGTAAAATCTCATAAAGCAATATGCTCAATCAATCCACAAAATGTTAATTAATAATATAACCTGTGGAGTCAGAGATACCTAGGTAGTTCAAATTCATCTTACTAATTTGGTGACCTTGGGCAAATAATTCAACTTCTCTGTGCTTACATTTTCTCACTTAATAAGTAACTAATTACAGTTCCTCCCTCAGAGATTCTGGGGAGAATTAAATAAGATAAAATGAAGTGTTGTGCACAGTACCAGAAACATAGTTAGTCCTGAATTACAATTATTATTATGCTTGGGTCCGTATATATGCCAATACACAAATAAAGAATAAATTCTTGGCCCTGCCTTCAGGAAATTCATGCATTATTTTCCTTACAAAATACAATTTCTTGTTAGATAAAATCCTAGCTTGATCAATACTGTAAAAATAAAGAAGACCAACCAAATGAGAAAAGCATGGGCTATTTTTTTCAGAGCTTGCTATAGCAAGGGTGTCAGCCACCAATAGTTGCATTTTGGCAGAAACTCAAAGGCAGACAAAGGGGTGGGAAAGCGCCATAGTAGACAACAAGGAAAGGCGTCAGGTATTCCCTGACTGGAGGCTGTTGGCACAGAGAAGCTGTAGGCAGGTGACCTCGAAGGGGGCATCTCATGGGACTGGTTAGGGGTGTGTACTTGACTTTCTCTGGTTGGTCCTAAGTTGAAAGTGGAGACAAAAATTAGAGAGGCTTTCAGTTATGAATCAAGTCCTGGCCATTTGGGGCTGATTATTTCAGAAGTTATTGTTTAATCTTCTGGATTGTCACTAGAGATAACAACCTAACTTCCTGCAAGTCTAACTTACAGCCAGCTACCTTTCTGGCTTGTTTATTGTACATAAAGGTGTTGGTTTCCTGGGCAGGTTGCTATAGGTTGTGGGTCAAAGTTCTGCTTTTATATATGGTCTGGCCATTTTCTGTTTGTATATTCAGTGTCTCAATACTTTTTTAGAGCCTAGTTGCCTTTGATCTCCTTAAAATACTTTCGGATTATGGTGAAAGAAACATTATTCAAAATACAAATGTTAGATATTTAATTGAAAATTTATTTGGGGGTACAGAATTGAAACTGAGTATTTGAGGCTTACAGACATACACTACTTTACCCCAGAACCAACAATATGCCCAATCTACACGTACTTGGTTGTATATGTCAACTTAGATTCATACCCAGTCTTTTTTAATATTCTCCCTTGCATTGCTGGGGAAGAACCTGAGAACTATATTACCCAGGATCTCTAGCCAGCGGGTTAGATGATGAGATGTTCTTCCTTTAATTATAGAAAGGAAAAGCCATTATTCTCTAGTGGCAGCCATGGGCAGGCAGGTGGAGATTGTTAGATGATGGTTCATGTGAGGTTTGTTTTGCCAGTGGTTCCCAACCATCCTCCCGAGGATCACTCACTTTGGTGAAGTGAATAAAGTCAGAGGAGGTGGATTTCCTGATGTTCTTGCGTTTGTAGATTTCCTGAAAGCTTGCAGGGGCTTCCATGACCTTTGCCCTTCTAGACTTTCAAATGATTTTGTAAGTCTTTAATCCCCTGTGTTAGATTCCATTTTGTTCACAATACCTAGAGTGATTTCTGTTTTGCTGCCTGAACTCTGGCTGAATGGTCAGACACTGCCAAAACCAGAAGTATACATATTTGCTGAGAATGTTCTAGGTGAGACTAGAATACACTCTATTGTTAAACAGCCAAGAGAATTGAGAGAAAAGGAATAAATGTTAGATCTGATCATTAAACTTGGCTTCTTCAGTAAGGGTGTCATTTCTTATTTTTCTTTATCTTCCCAGTGTTTAGCACAAAGCCTAGCACAAATTAGTCACTCAATAATGTTTGTTAAATTAAATGGAATTACATAAACAGATGAAGAAGTCAACAAACAGGAATTTTGAAGCAGACCAAGGCAGAAAAGCAGTTGATCAAAAATGAAAATAGACATAAAAAGAGAAAATAATAAAATTATAAGTGACAGTAAAAATATATATCCTGCTAAGGCTCTTCTACAAAGAGAAAATTTAGGGTCAAAGCATTAATAATTAGGAACAGTTTTAGGATTATCCTATGGTTATTTCTGGTTATAATTTTACTTGATAATGCTTTTCTCCCACACTCCTTCATTTCTATTGCTAACGCCCTCCAAACTAATCTCAAATCCATCCACTTTCTGCCCTCCAAACTAATCTCAGCAATGTTTATCTCAGTGGTCTCAGTGGGACTCCTGAGGTAACATCCAAACTGGACTCTCTACTTTCTCTCCATTCCCTTCAATTCATTCTGGAGACCTGCACTGCAAAGTACAGTAGCCAGTAGCTACTGAGCGCTGGAAATGCTGCTTGTTTGAATTGAGATGTGCTGTAAGTTTAAAATACACACTAAATTTCAAAGACTTAATATGAAAAAGTAATGTAAAGTGTCAATAAATGTTTACATTGATTACATAATGATACGATAGTTTGGATATATTAGGTTAAATAAAATATATTAGTAAAATTAATTTGATGTGTTTCTTCTTACTTTTGAAAATGTGACTAATAGGAAATTTAAATTTCTTACGATATATTTCTATTGGACAGCATTGCTCCAGGCAGTAGTCAGTGATCTTTTTAAAACAAAAATTAGTTCATATCATTGCCTTGCTTTAAACTTTGTACATAGGATAAAGACCAAAATTTGTAATGTTGCCTTCAAGACACTGTCTAATCTGCTCTCTGCCCATTTCGCCAGCCCCATGTCATGCTCCCCACTCCTGGTAATTTGTCCTTCTTGCAGTTCTCAAAGGCACCTATAGCAGTTCCTTTTCACATATTCTCTCCTACCTGAAATGCAACTCATGTTAGATCCACTATTATTGTACCTTATAGCAATATTTTTGTCCTATGTTACAATTATCACAATTTATAATTATACATGTATTAGTTTGACAGAGATAGCATAGCAGAGTTCCTATTCAGTAAATGGCCATGTTAGTATTTTTATTGGGCTTAGGTAATTTCAGAGCCAGAAGAAAGCTTAGATGTCACTTAGACAGATCTTGTTTTAGATGTAAGAAAACTGACAGTTTTACTGAAAAAAGAGGATATTATTTTTTCTGTGATTTACATCCTATAGAGTTAGTAACCTTTAGGTAGAGAAACTATAAAGTATGATAGGTGAGATAAGAAGATCCTGCTACACTCCCATAAGGAATGCACAAGTTTACCTTATACTTTGGGATTATTTAATATGAACACTCTGGAATGCTATGTGCGAGGCAGATTGGAAAAGGATAAGCCTTTAAGTTACAAAGAAACCTGGGCCATTGAAATAATACAAGTATTTCTTTTTTTTCAAATAATTCAAATTATATCAAAGGAGTGAAATCAATTCCAGAGTCTCTTATCTCTCAGCTTTGTTTGTTTGAAAAAGTCTTCATTTAGCCTTGATTTTTGAAAGATATTTTCATTGGGTATAGAATTCTAGGTTGACAGTACATGAAAGATATTGTCAATTGTATTCTGTCTTTCTTAGCGTTGTTTCTCAGTATGTAATGCATTTACTTTTCTCTGGCTGCCTTGAAACTGTCTTTATTTCTGATGGTCAGAAATTTGATTATGTTGTGAACTGAGCAAGTTTTTTTATATTTATTCTGCTTTGGGTTTGTTAAACTTCTTGGATCTTTGGGTTAATAATTTTCATCAAATTTGAAAAATGTTTAGCCACTCTTCAAATATTTTTTTCAGTCCCTCTCTGTATCTTATCTCTTCTGGGACTCTAATTACACATATAGTAGATCACTTTATATTATCTCACAGGTCATTTTTCAGCCTTTTTTTTTTTTAATCTGTGTGCTTAGTTTTGGATTGTTTTTGATGTTATGTCTTGAAGTAGATTAATTTATTTTTTCTTTAGCAGTGTCTAATCTGCAGCAAAATCCACCCAGTGCAGCTTTTCATCTTAGATGATTTTTTTTTTTTGCCTCCATAAGTTCTATTTGGGTCCTTTTTATATTTTTTTACCTCTCTCCATATCATGATTAAGTTTCTCTCTAACATTTTAAACATATGAATTATAGTTACACTAGCGTTTTAAAATCCTTGTCTGCTGGTTCTATCATCTATGCCATTTCTGGGTCTGTTTCTCTGATTGATTTTTCTCTTGGTTATGGATCATATTTCCTGCTTCTTTGCATACCTGGTATTTTTAATTGGATGCAAATTTTACATTACTGATAGTGGGTTTTGTGGTGGTCTTTTAAATAGCAATTGATTTTTCTCCTACGTGACATTAATTTACTCAGAATCAGTGAGCTTCTTCAGAAACTTAGTTTTAAGCTTAACTAGAATGTAGAGAGAGCAGCTTGTGGCCCAGGATTAATTTAGTCATGCTATAAAGGACTTTTGAGGACTTTTCCAAATACCTATGTATACAGGACCTTTTTACTGTGGCTGGTGAGAACACAAGCTGTTTCTAGCTGACCTGTTCCTGCATATTGTTTCTCCTTCCCTTTTCTTGGTGGCTCTTTCTCTCCCCAGACTTGGGTAGTTTCCCCACGTATATGCACACTGATTAATACAGAGCTGAAAGACTCAAAAGGAAAACTCTGCACATTTTTGGGGCTCTGTTTCTCTTTGTGCAGCTCTCTTCTCTTTTGTACTCCATTCTTTAAAATACAGTCACCTTGGTCACCTTGAACCCTGACTTCTATACTCTCAATACAGTGAGACTACCATGCTGTATAGGAAGACATTTTATTCTAGTTGTGTAAATTAACAAAAGTCACACCACAATTATTAAAACATAATTGGTCAATGATAACATTAAGAGTAGAGTAATAATGTTCTGGGCATTGTCACCAGTAAATTGTCTTAGGCAGGTGCTTTTATCTATATATCAAAATGGTTCCCCTAGTGAGTCTAAAGACGAAAAAAATAAAAAATTAGTTTTGTTGGCTCATAGTTTCCATTTCAAGTCTATGTTTGGACTCTAGGACTCCTTTTCCTTTCCAGGAACCATTTAAGTAATTGGATGACTTCAGGCTCTAACTTGCTCCTTTTTCCTTGTACAGAGACCCTGATAATATTTTACTGATAGTTTATCTACCTCCTTGAAAGCAACTTCAGTTTTGTTTAAAATGCACCTGAACCTAAAATCTTTTCTATAGCCCTTCCTCCCAGCTCATTACCTGCTTCTTACCAGATGGCACTCTCTTTAATATCAATGCTTTTGAAGGTTTCGACACAGTCCACTAAAGTGGAAATTTGAAACTTGAGGCTCTTGTCAAATGCTACTACTGAAAGGAGACTTAGACTTAGGAAAGTCACGCTTTTTTTTTTTTTCTACCATAGAAAACACTACAATGCAAAATGGATTTCTGTTGAAATCCCATTTCTGAGTTATAGATCAAAGCCATGGTTAAAGACTTTAGTAGTACTGCAATATTGTGATATAATAAAGACATATATTTGGTCTTCCTCTTATTTCTTGGCCAGAGCTCTGTTTTAGTTTCCTAAGCAGTAACAGTTGCAAAGGCTAAAGAAGGGTTTTTTGTTATTCATAACAAGCACCTTTCAACCACATCTGAGTTTATGTTAATGAGGTGACTTATGGAATGCCCCTACAGATGGGGGCTGGTTGCCAGGTTAACCAACCAAGTGCTAGGAATGGGGAAACTTTCAGCCCCACACCCTGACCTTCAGAGAGGGTAGAAGGACTGGAGATTGACTTAATTGACTGGAGATTACGGTCGACTTAATCAGTCTAATGAATCCTCCATAAAAATCCTAATGGAGGGCATTAGGAAAGTTTCCTGGTTGGGGAACATATGGAGTATTGGCAGGGTAGCATGCTGAAAGAGGGCCTGGAAGCCCTGTGCCCCTTCCCCCGTGCCTTACCCTATGTGCCTCTATCATCTGGCTGTTTCTGAATTGTATCCTTTTATAATAAACTGGTAGTCTAGTAAATAAACTGGTTTCCTGAGTTTTGTGAACTGCTCTAGCAAATTACTGAACTCTAGGAGGGAATTTTGGAACCTCCAGTTTATAGCCAGTTAGACGCACAAATGACAACTTGGGCTTATGATTGGCATCTGAATTCGGTGGTGGTGGGGTAGTGGGGAGTCTTATGGGACTGAGCCCTTAACTTCTGCGATCTGATACAAATTCCAGGTAAATACTGTCAGGCTTGCATGTCTGGAAAGTTGGAGAATTGCTTGGTGTGAAAAATCCACATATCTGGTATCAGAAGTGAAGAGTTGTGAACAGTAGAGTAACAGTAGATAGTGTTTTTCCTCTTTCAAGCACTGTGTATTTTCCATTACTAGATAGATAGATAGATAGATAGATAGATAGATAGATAGATAGATAGTTTACGATAATCACAAAAAAATTCTAATAGGTTTTATGATTCTTTGCACAATCCATGCCCTCTCATTTCCAATATTTACATATTTTAGACTTAGTTATTATCATGGTCCTAATTTTTTTTTTTTCTTAAAGATTTTATTGGGGAATTGTGGGAAGGGAACAACTTTGGGGAATTGGGGAAGGGGAACAGACAGGTTGCTGTCTTTTTGTTCTTCAGTCTAGTTGTGGAGGACTTTGCTTCACTGGCCCATGTTGGTATCATCATTGTGCTCTTCCCGGGTGAGGAGGTTCGGTCGCCGGCCTCTGGATGGCCGGTCACTGCGGCTATTGGCAGTTCACTCCGTCTGGCGGCCACTCACTGTAGCCTATGGCAGCTCACTGCAGCAAGGGTTGCAGCTACACCATCACCAGGCAGCATAGCCCAGCTCCACGTGGAGCTGTTGTTAGCTGTAGAGGGCAGTGTCATTGGCCCTCATACGTGGGATCTGAACTGGGGCCGCTGGCGTCCGAAGCCAGATCTTAACCAATGCGCCACTCGGCCAGCCCATCATGGTTTCAATTTTTAAAAGACATAGTTAAAACTAGTGGAGAAATAATTCCACACCTCCATGGCTTTTCCTATTTTCAACCCTCACCCCCTTTTAAAAAGATATTTCTTTTAATTACTCAGACAATTGAGGGACTTGGAAGAAAATGTCATTAAGCCGTGTGTTAACCTATTATTATATTTTGTAAGATCAGCTACTTTTAATATCAAAATTTCAAACATAATTTGTATCTACCAACAGCATCATGTGCTTAATTAAAAATGAGACTCTCTTCAGCAATGTGTACAACCAGCCTTGTTCAGCACCAGTGACCCATATCCTATCAGCTGAACACCAGCTCTTTTTAGACAAAAAGATAAAGTTGGTAAAAGCAGCCTTATAATGCCCCTGACTGTCTATAGTACACAAAGTCAAATTTAAAGAGATTATGCTGTAACACAGAGTATTATCTAGGGTGCCCAAAAGATGGCCATTGTATATGATAATACATACTCATGAGGAATATTTTAGTCCTAGAATTATCATGTATTGTGAACATGCACTTGGCAGTCTGCTTATGTATATGTATATGTATGTGTTAAAAATTAAGGCTGCAAGTAGAAGCATAATGCTGGAATTTCAAAAGGCTGCATGGAGTTAAAGTTTATAGCATGGGAGATTGCCCCTTTGTCACAGCTTAAAACCCCACCAAAGCTTGAGGCATAGAGGTTAAATTCCTGTCACTCAAAATAGGGAAAAACCAATTAAGTGACCCTTATTTAAAGATCTAAAGCATTGAGGAAAACTAAAACTTATTTGTATTCTGTCTCCTTCAAGTTTGGTATTATATATAGTGTGAGCGCCCCACCTTGTCAAAAGGACATTTCAGGCTAACTATTCTATTATGTCATTTCTTTGGCAGGTTTTTTTTTTTTTTCTTGTCAATATAGTTGTGGTTTTGTTTTCACATGTACTGTCTTAAATGAATTGTCAGCAAGATCTAGTCTCAATTTCTTCCCACCTGAGCAGTTAGAACTCTCTACTCCATCTCATCACAGAAACCCATAATAGCTACTGAAAGTCTATTTTTATCATTCATCATCCTATCAGCAGTCTTTTGATGGCCTAAGGGTCTTAACTCTACCACACTGATGTAGATCCTAAGCTGTTTGTTCCACTGTGGAACCTGCATCAAAATACTCCAGGGGCCAAATACAAGCCCAAGTTTAAATGCACCAGAACAAATGTGTTCTTTTAAATAAGCAGAAACAACTTGATACAACTGCTATATAAATGAGATGCATATCTGCCTTCAAACAAGGACAAAATAAAAAGGAGCTCTGATGATTATTAAGGGTCAGAAAGTTAACAATACTTGTTAATTGGGTCCTCACAGATGTAAGTACCAAAATGGGATTAAACACATAAGAATTTAGGGAAATGCCTGTGAGAGAAAAGGTGACATGAACCAGAAAAGGCTCAGAGATTTTTCTGTCCACAATGCAAGGACAGTGAACAAGGAAGAGGGAAAGAAGATTGCATGGAAATGTCTTAGCCTACCTTGCAATCTCAGGTTCAGCGAGGGGAGATGGGAAGATGGATTGTCTACCATGGATTGTCCTGGTGGGCCGGATGATGTCATCACAAGGGTTCTTATAAATGGGAGTCAGGAGGGTCAAAGACAGAGGAGTAAGACACCGTGACAAGGGAAGCAAGAGGTGAGAGGTATTCGAGGAAGGGGGTGTGAACCAAAGAACCCAGGAAACCTCTACAAGCTATAGAGGCAAGGGATGAACCTGCCCTGAAGCTCCAAGAAGGAGCCACCCCTGCCAACACCCCGATTTTAACCCCACAAGGTCATTGGAGACCTCTACGCCCAGAACTGTAAGAGAATAAATTCCTCTTGCTTTAAGCCACCAAGTCTATGTCATTTATGACAGCAGTGTTGGGAAACTAATACAAATAATAATCAAATCACTGACATTTATGAATATTGCTTCAGCAGGTATCTGAGCACAGGTATTTTATGTTGTTTAAGGCAATAAGCTACAGATAGATGCCAGACTTCAATGTAGGCTGCTTATGTTTTTTTTGTTGTTGTTTTTTTTTGGAGGGCAGTGTCACTGGCCCTCATATGTGGGACCGAACCGGATAGGCTGCTTATGAAATGTGCTCCCTTTCAGTGGGTGAGACCATGTTGTTGTAGATAATCTCCCTCACACCATTGAACTTTCTACCTCCTGGAGAAAATCAGAAACGGAGTTGCCATTTATTGTTTTCACTTAATCTTTCTCCAAACACTGCCTGCTTCAGCGACATCATGATGTTTATATACAACATAGCTAGCAAGCTCAGAGATGTCTGAAGTCAAGGATGTCGCAGAAGGAATATTTGCATTAGATAGATGGTTGGACTACATGACCTCTTAGGTGACCAACTATCTCAGTTTTTCAGGGACTAGCCCCAATTTTAACACTGAAAGTCCTTAAACCCAGGAATCCCTCAATCCTGGGAAATCCAGGATGGCTGATTGCCCTTCCTGAGGCCCCATAAATCCTAAGACTCTAGGTCAATGCTGTCCACTAGAACTTCCTGCAGTGATGGGACTATTCTGTATCTGCACCATCCAATTCAATAGCCTCGTGTGGCCATTGAGCCCCTGAAGTGTGAACAGTGCAATAAAGAAAGTGAATTTTTAATTAGCTTAAATTTAAGTATCCATGTATAAACGTAGCTACTCTATGGGACAGCACAACTCTCAGATGATGCCATGAAAATGATCATTAGTGAGGTGCTTCATGCAGTGTCACTAAGGTCAGTACAGCAGTCCCCCTCTTATCTGTGAGGAATATGTTCCCCCAGTGGATGCCTGATACCATGGGTAGTACTGAATCCTATACATACTATTTTTTTTCCAATATGTACATACCTATGATAAAGTTTAATTTATAAATCAGGCACAGTAAGAGATTAACAGCAACTAATATTAAAGTAGAATAATTATATCAATATACTGTAAAGAAAGTTGTGCGAGTGTGATCTCTCTCTCTCAAAATATCTTACTGTACTCTATGTACTCACCCTTCTTGTGATGATGTGAGATGACACAATGTCTATGTGATGAGATGAAGTGAGGTAAATGCTAGAGGCATTGTGATGTAGCATTAGGCTACCATAAGGATTACTTGAACACAAGCACTGTGATACAACAATTCATCTGATAACAAAGACAGCTATTAAGTGACTAATGGAAGGACAGCATATGAGCAGACAATGTGGATACACTGGACAAAGGGACGATTGACATCCCAGGCAGGGCAGAGTGGAATGGTGTGAGATTTTATCACACTATTCAGAATGCCACCCAATTTAAAAGTTATGAATTGTTTATTTCTGGACTTTTCCATTTAATATTTTCAGTTGACTGTAGGTAACTGAAACTGTGAAAAGCAAAACTTCAGACTACTAACTACTAGAAAGTGGTATGATTGCACACGTGTATGACATTCCACTCACCAGCTTTATGTTCTGGATCCATTGCTATACTGTAAGGCAGTGTAATAAGGTTATCTAGGAATATTGATAAGACCTACCTTTATCACACTCAAGGTCAAAGGATAGAAGTAATAATGGCCCTTAGAGAAACATGTGATTTAAGTAAGTCCAAGTTTCAGGAGGTGGGTAATCAATCATATCCAAGTAAAAACACTCTAGTAATTAGTACTTTGTGGTTTTGCTTCTGAGACATAAGCAGTTGTGGATTTCAGGTATAAGAAGAGTGACCTAGCCTGGTGGTTTAGTGAAGCTGGGGACGTTAAACCAAATTAAGTTCCAACTTGGAATGAGGACTGACTTAAAATTTTCTTCTCTAAGAGAAACCCAGGAACTGAGGTTTGCTTTATTGTATCAAAGTGAGTCGTCAGCAAAGAGAAAAACACAACATTATATCCTAAAGGAGAAAGAGTACTTTCTTGAATTGCGGAATGTTGACACCATACATCTGTCCGACATCAAAGCGCTGGGTTATAAATCTTGCAGATAACTGATCATCCCAAATCCACAAAGGAAAAAGTTGAAAGAGAAGTTGGAACTTTAGAAGAGGCAAAGAGACTCGCTGAAGCCAGTTCCAGGGTGACATATATCTTGGGTTTCTGCAGGACTTGGCTGTCCATTTAAATGCTAATGTGTAAGTCCGGCACAGCCTAGGAATTGAAAGTGCTGAAGCAGGCAGCAGCACTGGAAATCTCAGAACGTCACTGTTGAATATTCAGCATCCATGAGCGAAAGAGCTCAGGTATACTTTTAAATGCCAGAGGACAAACCACAGCTCTCTCTATGCTCTGCTATGAATTCTTTTGGCAATGTGCCACTTTTTAAAGAAAGCGCGAGTGAAGTGCTGCATTTTCAAGTGATTTTTATTAAGTTGTTTATCAAGCAAACAAAAAGTCATCACCTACAATTTATGTACAGGGTATTAATTAAAAGGCAAAATTTTAAGTTCTTGGTTAAAACACACACACACACACACACACACACACATCTTACAGTCGCAATCATCTTCAGCTGTAAGAACTGAAAATTGTCAAGCATTTAAGGTGAATTTCAGGGTTTTGTCTCACTTTCTTACTCTGTATATAGCACATCAAAGCCATATTACTATAACATCACAGGGTCAGCAATAGGCAGGCAGTTTGAGAGGTAACAATAACTTATTGAAATTGGTGCCCTGAGAAAAGGGAAGAGCTATCTAAAGGCTGAGAGTGGGTTTCCAGAAGTTTAGTTAGGAAGTAT
The DNA here is from genome assembly GCA_033961575.1 of Aselliscus stoliczkanus. Classification (NCBI taxonomy): domain Eukaryota; kingdom Metazoa; phylum Chordata; class Mammalia; order Chiroptera; family Hipposideridae; genus Aselliscus; species Aselliscus stoliczkanus. The sequence continues at coordinate 169,869,830 of CM066727.1, forward strand.
CGTTGCTATATGGATAACTGCTGTAATACCCAGAGAGCACCCTGGGTCTTGGCATTCATTCAATACTTACAATAATCTTCCACATTGAGGTAGCCATTGAGCTAGGTGCTGGGGATGTAATAATAATAATAATAATAATAATAATAATAATAAACACTTGTATACTGATTGCCCTGTGACTGGTACTATGTAAATGCTTTCTTTAAATATATTAACTCATTTAATTCTGTGAGGATGTAATCCTGTAAGGTTGTAAACACCCTTATGAGGTAATTATAGAAGGGGAAACTAAGGCATGAATATTATGTAACTTGACCAAGCTAATACAGACTATAAGTGATGAAAATGGGATTCAAACCCAGATAGTTTGATCCCAAAATCTACACTCTTAAAACCACTATACCTAGTGCCTAATCCTTAATATTACATTCCAGTAATATTTTGATCAATCTTCTATTCCAAATTTCTTTAGGCACTTTGGGTTTTTTTAAATAAAATCCTGGCTCTCATTAGATTATAAATGCTTGAAGTTTACTTCATAGTGTGGTGACTTGCCCATATTTGATGTTCCCTAAATGTTTGTGGTGCAATGTAATGCAGGAGAGAAGGTTTTGGAGCCAAAAGAACTTGGATTGGAATCCCAGCTCCACCACTTCCTTAATGCATGAACTCAGTTTCTCCATCTGCAAAATGGGCATAATGTAATTAGTGTCAGGATTGAATGAGATAATACTATAAAGTTTTTAGTACAATACTTGGCACCATACTGCCTGTAATAAATTGTTCACATTATTATTTGAATAAATTGTTTGTTTTAAACAATTGTTAAGCAATACTTCCACTTTAAACTAGAAATTAATTTAAAAATGCAGAACCATAAAAGATCTGAGAGAGTTTAGGCCAAACTCTAAAGCTGAGGAAAATGAGGTACACTTAGACTAGAACCCTGATCATTTAATGTCCAGTCAGTTTTCTTTATACAGAGATATCCTTCTGTTCAACAGCCTTCTATAGAAAGAAGATGCCATCCAGGACTTCCATAGCTAGAGAGATGTCAATGCTTGACTTCAAAGCTTTAAAGAACAGGCTGACTCTCTTTTGAGGGGCTAATGCAGCCGGTGACTTTAAATTGAAGCCAATGCTCATTTACCATCCTGAAAATCTTAGGGTCCTTAAAAAGTATGCTAAATCTACTCTGCCTGTGCTCTCTAGGTGAAACAACAAAACCTGATGACAGCATATCTGTTTGTAACATGGTTTACTGAATATTTTAGTTGAGACTTATTGTTCAGAAAAAAAACATTCCTTTCAAAATATTACTGCTCACTGTACTGGGCCACCCAGGAGCTCTGATGGAGATTTACAATGAGATTAATGTTGTTAGCACAACATTCATTCTGCAGCCAGTGGATCAAGGAGTAACTATGCCTTTCAAGTCTTATTAATTAAGAAATACATTTTTTAAGGCTATAGCTGCCACAGATAGTGATTCCTCTGATGGATTTGGGCAAAGTAAATTGAACACCTGGAAAGAATTCACTATTCTAGATGTCATTAAGGACACTTGTGATTTATGGGAGAAGGTCAAATATTAACATTAACAGGAATTTGGGAGAAGTTGATTCCAACCCTCATAAATGACTTTGAGGGGTTCAAGACTTCAGTGGAGGAAGTAACTGCAGATGTGGTGGAAACAACAAGAGAACTAGAATTAGAAGTAGAGTGTGAAGATGTGACTGAATTGCTGAAATTTCATATTAAACCTTTAACAGATGAGGAGTTGCTTCTTATGGATGAGCAAAGAAAGTAGATTCTTGAGATGGAATCTGCTCCTGATGAAGATGCTGTGAAGATTGTTGAAATTACAGTAAATGATTGAGACTATTACATAAATATTGATGAAACAGTGGCTGGCTTTGAGAGGATTGCTTCCAGTTTTGAAAGAAGTTCTAATGTGTATAAAATGCTATCAAACAACATCGTATGCTACAGAGAAATTGTTCATGAAAGAGTCAATCAATGCAGCAAAATTCACTGCTCATTTATTTTAAGAAATTGCCACAGCCACCCAACCTTCAATAACCACCACCCTGATCAGTGAGCAGCCATCAACATCAAGGCAAGACCCTCCACCAGCAAAAAGATCACCATTCAGTGAAGGCTTAGATGATGGTTAGCATTTTTTAGCAATAAAGTATATGTATGTACTTTTTTTTTGTAAACATAATGCTATTGCACACTTAAAAGACTACAATATAGTGTAAACATAATTTTTATATGCAGTGGGAAACCAAAAAGTTTGTGCGATTCACTTTTTTGAGATGTCCGTTTTATTGTGACAGTCTGGAACTGAACTTACAATATATGCCTGTAGTCCAGTCTCACATTTGTCATCACCCACAAATATTCATTGAGAGCTACTGTGTACATGCCAGTGTCTGATGGCATGGTACACAGACATCCACTAAAAACCTTAAATCATCATTACCATCAAGTGTATATAGAGTGCCTTCTGAATAAGCCAGCACCCCAGATAATCATTCACAGATACCCCCAAATAAAAACCCATTTGTTGGGTGCCTTTATGTATTGAATGACTTTATTAAGGCATTTTATGTATATTTTCCTTAGTATATCTTCTCAACGTCAATATGAGGCAGATATTATTGTCTCCATTTTATAGGTGAGAAAGTGATGTATAGGGTTGTTAACTAGATTCAAAAATCACTTATTTTGTTAAATGAAAGAACCAGATCTTAAATCTATGTCTTTCTGAATCCAAACATTATAAATATTTTTCTGTTTCCAGAAGTTTGTATCTAAGTGGTAGGACCACATACTTAAAAACAAAACAAAACAAAACAAAAACTCAACAATAATGCAAATCTGCAAATACCAAGTGACAGGTGATGGGTATGAAGAGTAAGTGTCAAAGAAACATGAATATTGGTGCTGCCCAGCCAGGAAATCAGAAACCGCACCAGGCATGTTAATGAAGAGAATGACCAAATGGGCGTTGGAGGATTGAAAAGGCAAAAGGGAACAGAGAGGCAACTGCAGGAAGCCGCTCCCACTCCTAGACTTCAGGAACAAAGACAAGGGTTTGGAGGTATCAGAACTTAAAAGCCCAGAGGAGAGGCTGTGCCCACATGAGCCAGTCCTCCGAGGAGGGTGCATTGACTGGCTAAAGCTGATAATTCTAAGAAGGGGTGCTAAAGCTGGTCCTGGGAAGGTGAGGAGAAAAAAATCTGAAAACTGCAACCAATTGCCACTGGAACGACTGTTGCATATGAAAAAAAGTTGCTGGCGAGTTGCTCAAGGGAATGGGAAGCACCCAGGATGCCTAGAGGAAGCAGACAGAACAGCAAGTCCTTCTTTCCTCCTTCTGGTTTCCATCCACCTCTCACGCCCCCTATTGGCAGAGCCTGGCATGGACCCAGCCAGCAAAGCAGAAACACCTGCTGCTGAAATTGAAAGCCTCCTTGCTCCTCTTTAAGAGGGGTTACCCCTAAGGGGGAGATAGATCACATGATGCCCCACCTCTGCACTGATTAGTTCATGAACTTGAGGAGAGGCCCATGCATGCAGAGTTCAATCTCATTTATACCCTCTGACCCATATGGTGCTACTCCACCTGTGATTTTGGCTCATTTCACTCTTGTGGATTAAAGAAGGTAACATTTACCAGGTTGACCATCTGGTAGAGGGACATCTGTCAGGTTTCCTACCACAACTTAGTTACTAGAGCATGAATCCACTAACCTAACTCTATTTGACTAGTTGCTCCGGATACATTGCTCTAATAGATTTTATGTCCACTTAGTACGTCTTTCTGATTTTCTTTTATTTTTACAAATAGAAGCCTACCTCTGTTTATTTTTGTAAACACATTAATACCTTCTGATCATAACTAGTTATCATTTTTATCCCAAGTTGTAGATAAAATTTCTGGGGTCTGGGACTTCAGAGGGAAGGATAGTTATAGCAAAAAGAATCCTTAAGAAAAAGAAATCAGTGGTTGTCTAGCCTTCAAACAAAGGCCAGTCCATGATGAAATTTTCTCTAGTGAAAAACAAAGACAATGGCAAGAAATAGGAGAAGCAATAAGACATGATAGTTAAGGGTGAGGGCTGTCTGCCTGGTTTGAATTCTGGTTTTGTGATCTTCACAAAGGTACTTAACCTTTTTGCATGCCAGTTTTCTCATCTTTTTAATGGTTTTAATAAAAATAGCTATTCCATAGGGAATTATGAGGATTCAATTAGTTATTACATGTATACATGCAGAACAGTAAGCACTCAACAAGTACTAGTAATATTACTATTCTTGGACAATTTAAAGATGCTAATGGTTCTTTCTTGGGAAGGGCTGTCCTATATTCAGAAATGACATGGTACTTTTTTGATCTGAAAATGCTCTTTCTTGCATGAGATGGAGTTGACAGTCGATAATGAAATCTAAAAGTCTTAGAACACTGTCATGAAACACACCTAACATATATAAAGAGAGAAACAAAAATCAAACAAGAATTTTCTCAGGGCTTTCGAGTATAAAGTATTCATAAACTCATTCAATGATATACAGGGCGTCATCCATATGCCAGACCCTGAGACAAATGATGGGCAGGACAGACCCCTGTCCTCGGGGTGCAGTCTAGTAGGGCTTTTCACATAACTGATTTGATTCTCAGAATGACTGGGAAAGGCCATTATTATTATTATTATTATTATTATTATTATTCATGTTTTCAAGAGAAAACTGAAGTTTAGTGATGGGAAATGTCATTCCTTACATCACACAGCGGACAAAATGATGTTGTTTGCTGTAATATAAGGATATGATAGTATATGTTGGACTAGTCCTTCTCCCAGGAAACGCATCTCTGCTCTTATAATGGAAGCCAGTGGGAAAATGTGCTTAATAAACATGTATGAAGGTCAGCTTTTGTGGACCACATCTAGTCTGTGAAATAAGACTGAGTATATACTTGGAAGGTATTTTTTCCCAAATAGAACACTTGGATCAGAAATTTAGCAATTGAGTCTCTAACCCTCTCACCTCTTATTATTTGTGGAGTGGGAAGGGTGTGAATTGTATCTTTTAATGCCTCTGGCCTCTTTGTTCCACCATCACCTTCTTCATGACCTTTTCATCCCTTCTTTCCCCCAAGAGGAGACTTTACTAGGCTAATACGCCTTGTGGATCTCCAAGTAGAGGAATAAAGCATTCATTGCTTTTCTTAATCTTTCTACCCATTCATTTTTTTTCTCCCATTATCTTTTTTTTTTTTTTTAAATCCCTTGACAGAAGGCCCTGCTTCTTTTTTTAAAAAGATTTTATTGGGGAATTGAGGGAGGGGAACAGTGTTGGGGAACCGGGTAAGGGGAACAGACAAGTTGCTATCCTTTTTGTTCTTCAGTCTAGTTGTGGAGGACATTGCTTCACTGGCCCATGTTAGTATTATCATTGCGCTCTTCTCGGGTGAGGCAGATCGGTCGCTGGCCTCTGTATTGCCGCTCACAGCTGCTCTTGGCAGCTCACACTGGCTGCTAGCCACTCACGCTGGCTGCCAGCCACTCACTGTAGCCTATGGCAGCCCACTGCAGCAGGGGCTGCAGCTATGCCTTCCCGGGGACTCACAGCAGCCCAGCTCCAAGTGGAGCTGTTGTTCATCATCTTAGCTGTAGAGGGCAGTGTCACTGGCCCTCATATGTGGGATCCGAACCAGGGCTGCTGGTGTCCCAAGCCAGCTCTTAACCAGTACGCCACTCAGCCAGCCCTCTCCCACTAACTTTTAAGCAATGTCTGCTAAGGGGTCATTTAATAAAAGTTTAAGATGATTAAAAATTTTAAATATCACAGAAAAGGAATTGTGAAATGATAGGCAAGGAGGTCAATGACTTTATGTAAGCACTCTCCCCTCACATCATAGCACACACTGACTTTCAGCTCTCAGTTTTAGCTTTGCTGAATTAATCTACCATGAAGCTATAGTCACTAGAGTGAGATATTCATGTTCCATCCACACCATGAACTTTTGAGGTGGTGCCTTTCATCAAGAACTTTTGTTGGGTGCCTTTCATATACAATTTTTTTCCAATAAGTACTGTAAATATATTTTCTCTTTTGTATTGCTTTATTAATAACATCTTTTCTCTAGCTTATTTTATTGTAAGAATAGAGTATATAATACTATAACATAAAAAATATATGTTAATTGAGTATGTTATTGGTAAGGCTTCCAGTCAACATGTCATAGGCTATTTAGTAGTTAAGTTTTTGGGAGTCAAAAGTTATACACAGATTTTTGACTGTATGGAGAGTCAGCTCCTCTAACCCCTGCATTGTTCAAGGGTCAACTGTACGTGGAACACTCATAAATACTGTGTTTGCATGCACCATCCTCTTCAGCATTCCATTCAAACTCTTCCAGAGAACAGATGCTTGCTATGGATAGGGCTCCTCATGGGACAAGGGATTGGAGAATGTGAGGCTTGGACACAGAGCTCCAACTCATCTTACGTAAGGGCAAATGTTAAGTGGTTGGTTTATTTCTAAAGAAAACGGACGGGCTTGACAAAGCTGTCATCCTCATTCTTTGTCATGTAGGACCTCTTTTATAAAGGAGATAGCAATTTTTTTTTCCAGTTAAAAAAAATGTAAGAATTGCTTTCTGAAATTTTGATGTTAGAGTTCACGGTCCTGCATATCTTCTGAACCTACATAAACATGTCTGATTTAAAGTAGGCAGGTGTTGAATTATGATGTTGAGAACTGTGCCACCGCACTCTAAAACATTGCAAAATGAAAGCCCTTGTAAAGTCCCTTTTTGAAAAACTACTTTATTTTTTTTTTTTAGTACAAGGGCATTTTAAAACTGTTTCAGATGACTGGGAGAGGGAGAGAAATAAAAAGATTAATCACTTTGTAAGCACCGATTAATGTGACTCTTGGTGCTATTGGTGTCTTATTGGACAATCAATTTTTAAAAAGAAATTAACATTTCTAGGATTTACACTGTTATGTGTCAGCTAATGACTGTTTATTACTCCCTGGCTTAACTACTTGCTGATTTATGTCCTTAAAACAAAGTCCTTACGATTATTTCCTTTATTTGAAAGTCCAGCTTCAAATTTAATGCTCTGCAGTCAGTTCCTCTGAAAGGGAAGATCTAGAAACAAAAAGTGATACAATTTTCCAAAAAATGCACTCTGCAGATTATGTTTTAAGTTTAATTTCTTTGGGTAACAACTTCCTTCAGAACTCCTTCTTACACCCCTAGGCTAACCTTGTTATTCAAATGTTTTCCATTAAGGTCACTGTTTGCTGCTCCTTTTAATGTGGATAATCCTAAGGTTTTGCAGTCTTTTGTGCTCTCTTCATGTGCTTTCTCTGAACCATCTCCTCAAGGGCCATTACTTCAACTGACATCTCTCAACTGATGACACAAAATTTATAGCTCTACCCCAAACTCTCAACTGCCTTCTTGACACCTTCCTTGAGAAGTTTCATAGGCATCTCAAACCTAACGTGTCCCAAACTAAAATGGTCATCATCTGCTTCTTTTTTATTGTCTATTTCAGGAAATGGCACCACCATCTATCAGGAGGCCAGGCCAGAAACTTGTGAAGTGTCATAGACTTTCCTCTCCCTGCAAAAATGACCCTTAATGAGTATTGCTCACAAGTCCACTGTGAAGGTCCTGACAAATCCCCTTCTGCTGTGTGTGGTTCCTGGTCCTCCATCTCACACTGGGTGACGCCATTGAGTCCTCTGGCAGTGTTAAAGTTGCATGGAGGTAAAGCTGCAGGGGATGTCCCCTTAATCCTCTGAGTAATGTTGCCTTAGAGATGGTCTCTCTCTCTCTTTCTTTCTCTCATCCAGTTATGATTCATGAGGTTGAGTAGAAGACAGCTACCAAACTGCCTTCAGAATCATTCCTGTCTTCTAACTGCAACTATTTCTTGATCAAGATTGTTCTGAATTCTCCAAAAAGTGCCTTACAATATCACTTTGTACAAATCCAAAATGTCTGAACCTGTTTTAGGCTTAGGCTGGGCTATTGATTGTCTATATAGACAAATGACGTGTGCCGCTTGAGGATCTAGGCAGCTCCTGAAAATCTTTGTTTATCAGGTTTGGGACTATGATTTGAGGAGCTGGTTGAAAAACCATTATTCATTTGCTGAATGACAATAGTTCAAGTGGATGATCTCCTAACATTGTGAAAAGTGCTTTGGCATTTAACATAGAGAAGTCAGAAAGAAGCTCCCTTCCCATGATCCCTGGAAATAAGGATCTTTGCTAAGAAGCATGCTGTTTGAGGTGTGATTCTTTCATGCTCTCTGCCCACTAGGAAAGTGGACTGTGAACACTTAATTTGTACAATGTGGCCTTGAGGCAGCAATACTTGTAGCTACAGCCATGCTGAACAAGGGCTGAGTCACCGACCAAGTGGGGAAATGTGAGAACGCCAATTATGCATATTGTCTGGATCTCACTTGGAGTCATTGCTGAGTTTCAACTAATTTCCAAGGGAGTTTTTTTTCTTCAGTGACTATCTTAAGCTTTATACTACTCTCATGAAACAAAAGATTTGAGAATTTCTTTTATTTTCATATGGAAGGTAAATTAAGCTTGCAGAAAACTGTGCCTCATTTCAGAAAGATGTTCTGCTCTTTTGTATATACTTTCTTCAATGCCTCAGCCATTTCACGGCTTATATAGAGAAATATTGGACTAATGATATTTTGTGATTAAATGAATGAAAAACTAAAGGTACAACTGACTTAAATTTGGCTTTCCTATGGCAACACCACTTGAATTGCAATACTTTCAAACAGATGTCATTTCTTTTTCCCTCCTTACTCCTTGTATCAAGTTTAGAAGGCAATGTCAGGATTCTTTCCTTACATTCCACCACTTCCTCTATTTTTAAAAAATAATTTATTTTTCAGTTGTAGTTGTAATACAATATTATATTAGTTTTAGCTGTACAACATAGTGACTAGACATTTATATAACTTATGAGGTCTGTTTTGATGGAGGTTCATGAAAGAGAGAGAAGAATCTAAGATGATTCCGAGATTTCTGTAAGGAGCATCATTGGGCATGGTGGTATAGTTGCCTGCGCAAGAAGAGGAGGAGGTGTCATGGGAGTGAGTACTACCTTAGATTTCCTTACCCTACTGACTCTCTGACACCTCTGGCAAATTCTAACTGCTGCCAATATTCCCAGACAATTAACTGTTGCCATGGGAGATGCATATTCACATGCATATTATCCAACTTCAGCAGGACCTCTGAGCTCTTTGGAAATATTTTTACTGATTTTAAATTAAGTCCGATCTGCAACTTCAGCTCTTCTTTCTTTCTTCTCTCAATGGGAGAAGGTTCCCTGTCCCTTTCCCAAGCCCTCTTCTCTATCTGTTCCCTGATACCACTCCATTCCACGTTTTCTGGAACATTGTATTATAGACTATTCCCAATCTTGTCTCATATTAAAGGAAATATTTTTTTTATGAGTCTGGTATTTATACATTCAATGCAGAAACTTTGCAAGATAAAGAAAGGAGCAAAGATGAACACAAAAATCACCTACAATCTCATATTAATGAAAAAAACACTTTTGATTTCTTTTGTTTGTTTGTTTCTTTTTCTACCAGTTCCCCTCCCTCAGCCTAAAAACATTTTTAAGTTTCTCTATTGTAAATAAGATTCCCCTCAGTCTTCCTTCCCTTTCAAACTACTAGGAGATTTCTTTAATAGCCACCTACTCTTCTAGCCCTATCTGGAGAGCTTTAACACGCCTCTGAAGTGAAAAAATTGTCTCAGGCTTGGGCAAGCCAATGGACAAGACATAGGCAGAAATCATGACATCATCAAAACCTGTACTGTGTCTCCTGGATATGCTACTATCCCCTCACTCTCCCAGCTGGTTCCTCTTGTATCTTGGATTTTGCCTCATATCTGACTGTGTATTGTCCTGACCAACCTGCTGTGCCCCCACTTCTTTCTGTCCAAACCTATTTATTGTCATGGTTTCATTTATTATTTCTATATGGATGACTTCAAGCTTGTATTACTAACCAAGATGTCTCACTGAAAGCCAGAATAACATTTCCAACTGCCTGCTGAGTCACCTCAACATGCGTCTCACACCAGGAAGCTCAACACATCCAAAACTAACTTTATTATATTATCTGCCAATCCTATTTCTCCTCCTGTGTTTCCTATTTCATTTAGTGTTATCATTTTCTTTTATTCAGCCAAGGTAGACAATAGGAAGTCATCTTTGACTCTTTACTTTCCTCAATTCAACATCAAACTCTATTGACTTAACATCATATTAATTACTTACTTGTGTCAGCCACATTGCAAAGTACATTAGGTGCATTTTCCCAATCTATCTTTCACTTCCCTCTGCATTATTCTTATTTTACACCTAAGAAAACAGAAACTTTGAAGTTCACAGCTAAGCGGTAAAGTCAGAATCTGAGCTCACGCTGACTTATTGCCAAAACTAGTGTCTTGATGTCTTTTCAGTATATCCTTTCCTCTCTTTTCCCACTGCTGTTGCCCTACCTCAGATCATTACAGTAGAAACTCTCTTAACCAACCTCCCATTAGTCAAATCACCTCATTAACAACACACTTCAATCTCCCTTCACACTTCTATCGCTGGGGACTAGTAGATGGTCTAGTTTGTTGAACTTTCCTGGTCTCATCAATATGTTTACCAAGAAACAGTCTTATCTTGCTTGCAAGCCAGTCAGTGCAGTTGTAGTTTTTATTATGTTATAATAGTTAATTCAATATTAGGCAAATCAATGAAATATGAGTAAAAGAGAGCTGTTCCTATGAAAACTAAGTTGAATACTTTGGAAAGACTTGATGAAAGTAGGTGACTGAAAATATGACAGTGCAAATAAGTATGCCAAGTGTGTACCAAAAATGATTGGGGAATCGTCAACATTTCTTTAAGATACTACACTGTAACTGCATTTTGCTGAAGTTTAAAGAAACAAAAACAAACATGAGTGTGGCTCATGCATGAAAAAATGACACAAAACTCCAATTAGCAGACCTGTAATTAAAGGAAGGGTTTTCACACTCATACAATTGCTGGATGGATGTGCCCATATGTGTCTTAAGTTAAAATATAATATCTAAAGTTAGGGTATATATATTTTTTAAATTCCCTGCTTAACACGTTTTGCAAATGACTGACCAAATTCAGTCCCTGATTTCATTGAATGAGAAACCTTCTACCTTATCTCCCATTATCTTCCAAATAGTAAAGTAGTACCTTTTATCTGATCCCTTAGTCATCAGTCAGCATTTCTCCATTCAGATAACAAATATTTTTTTAGGAGCCTACTAATTACCAGCATTCTTAAAACTCAAATCTAAGCCCCTCACTCCTCTGCTCACAATAACTCAATGACCCTCCATGGTCTATAAAATAAAGCTAAAAGTACTTAGCACAATATTAAAGACCAGCGATGATCTGGCTTCTACCCACCTTTTTAGCATTAGCTTCTAAGATGGTACTCCATATCCCCTAAGCCTCAGTCACCCACACCCTATTTTGCCCAAACATATGATACCTCTCAGTATTCATTCAGAGACAGCCTAGGATGAACTGTTATAATTTTACTTGTTATTGAAAATAGTAGTTTATGGTGGAAAATGTATTTGTTCATAGAAATTATATATTACGGAAAATGCTAAAAACACCTGAAAAAATTTCACTGAATAAATGTCAAGTTGTAAAGTCAAGAGTATTGTACAATACATAGTCTGAGGGTGGAGGTGGGAGACTGTTAACTTTTATTTAATAATCAGAAGTTTAGACTTCTCTATATTCAAGGTAATTCAGTACAGGTTTAAAAGTTTGCATAGAAATGATAATTGCCTATATCCAGTTGTCCAATCAGTACTAGGAAATGCACCTAGGTTCTAGGTGACAAATATCAATGGATTGCTGTGTAATTACTGTCCTTAGTTGCCTGTTCCTCACATTCACATTCTCTCTAAGGGAGTTTTAATGGGGACAGTCTTAGCTGCCACTATTGCAGAGAACTCCTTAAATGTCCATGTCAGCTAGAGCAACTCTCAATTCCACACTTCTCTTTCCAATTCTTTTGTGTATTTCCACTTGGCAAAATACCATCTAACAGAGTTCAAAATGGAACTTTTGCCAACTCACGTCCCTCTGTTTTCTGTCTGTGAGACCACTCCATCCAAGGTCTTAGAGTTATCCACAGCTCCTGAGAGCTGTTTTGCTCTTTGCTCTTCCTTAGGCCACAACTAGTTGCCAATTATTTTTTCCTATGAAGACCAGATGTTTAAGGGCTTTGAAAACTCGAAGATTACTCGCCCCTTTATAGTCAAACTTCTTGAAATATTTGTCCATACTCACTGTGTTCATGTTGCTATCTCCTGTTCACTTCTCAACCCAGTGTAATCCGGCTTCTGTCCCCAAACTTGTACTGAGGCTATTCTCCTCGAGGTCATGAATCTCTGCCTTGGTGCTAAATGTAATAGGCATATCTCAGTCGTCAACCTAATTTCTTATAAACTTTGATATTTAGACCACTCCTTCTACTTGAAATGAATTCTCCCCTCAGCTTCTGTGACACCTCTCTCTCCTACTGCCCTTAAAAAAAAAATTAAATCGGGCCGGCCGAGTGGCGCAGTGGTTAAGCACTGGCTTGGGACGCCAGCGGCCCTGGTTCAGATCCCACATATGAGGGCCAGTGATACTGCCCTCAAAAAAAAAAAAAAGAGGGCCGGCCGAGTGGCGCATTGGTTAAGCGCTGGTTTTGGGATGCCAGCGGCCCCGGTTCGGATCCCACATGAGGGCCAGTGACACTGCCCTCTACAGCTAACAACAGCTCCACCTGGAGCTGGGCTGTGCGAGCCCCGGTGATGGTGTGGGCTGCCATGGGCTGTAGTGAGTGGCCCGCAGCCAGCGTGAGCGGCTGGCAGCCAAGAGTGAGCTGCCAATAGCCGCGGTGAGCGACATCCAGAGGCCAGCGACCGATCTGCCTCATCCGGGAAGGGCGCAATGACGATACCAACAGTGAGGCAACGTCCTCCGCAACTAAACTGAAGAACAAAGGAGACGGCAACTTGTCTGTTCCCCTTCCCCGATTTCCCAACGCTGTTCCCCTCCGCCAATTCCCCAATAAAATCTTTAAAAAAAAAAAAAAACAAAAAAAAAAAAGAAAGAAAGAAAAAAAATTAAATTAAAAAAAGTCTGTTTTTCAGAGTTGTGAGTCTTCTTACCTCCTCTCTCTACACACTCTTCTAAGTATTATTATCAATTTCCATGGTTTCATTACCACCAGCTCCATATCTCCAGCCCTGCTGTTCACCTGAGCCTTCAAAATGCACTTATCTAACTGCCTTTAGATGCACATCTCTCAACTTGCCTGAAGCTGATTTACAAAATGCAAAACCCTTCCTACTTTTCTTATCTTAGTGAATGGCACCACTGAGTATCCACGTGCTCAAGCATAAAACAGAGATGCCAGGCTTGACTTCTCTTTCTTCCTTGTTCTCCAATCAATATCAAAGCTCTGTCTACTCTACTTTTGAAATATTTCTTAAATCCATCCACTTTTCCCATCCTTTCTGCACTACTATGGTTCAACCCATAATAGTATCTCCCATAGATTTCTGAACAGTCTTTTTAATGGGCTCCTTGACTCCATGCTGGCCTCTCTCCAATCTATTTTCCAGATTGCAGCAAAATTCCTGTTTCTAAACAGACAAACTTAATCCCATCACTTCCCAACTTTTCTTTCGAGCAATGTCATCACACTGCCCTTAGCAGTAATTCTAATCTCTGTCACATGGTTTAAGGGGCCCTTTTGTGATGAACCCTACACACCCCTCAAGCCCATATTTGCCACTCTCTTACTCTGTGGTGCTTCTTTTAAGTTCTCAGACTGCATCGGTTCTCTGTCTGTGGACTTGGGCCATCGTTACGATTCTGCTCCCCTCTGATCAGGTTCTCCTTTCTGCTGATGACCTCTGCACGCTCCCGCTACAATGTATTCATCCAATGTACTTTTTGAACACTTACTATGTACCAGGCATTGTTTCAGGTGGTTAAACTATAGCAGAGAATAAAGGAGGTACATGGATGAACTCATGAGGCTCAGAGTTTACTGGACAGACAGGAAAGCAAACTTAGGCCATTGAGACCTTTGTGATGAGGGAGGACACGGGAAACCCCAAGAGCCTAGATGGGGGCTTCCTACTCAGGCTGGGAGCAGGAGATTTCCTAGGGGCAGTGTTATTAAGAGTGTTAGATCTAAGACAAGAGTAGAAAGGTAAGAAGCCAGGGAGTTTAAGAAGGACCTCAAAATCTTTTTTATCTCTTCTGCTTTTTTCCCCCCGCTTCTCTGAACTCTCCTTCTCCACATCCCACTACCTCCATTCTTTAAATAAGCCCTTTGGTTGTTTCTTATTGTACCCCTGGTGACATCCATTTTCATACAAGCACTCTCAGCCCTTCAGCAAACCCTTAACTCCCTTTCTTCAAATCTCCTCAAAGTGAAAATGAAGAAACCTCATCCCTTATAGCCGCCACGTCGTCCATCTCTTGGACAAAGCTATCTGCTCACTTGCAGCTAACTAGGCTCATGCCCAGGTGTTCCTTTTTTATCCTTCTGCTGTACACATTTTCTAATTGTCCATTTGTTCATGTTTTCCATTGTCCACAATGTCAAATTATCTACAAGAAATAGACAGTCCATGGTCACCCCTCATTGTCCAAAATAATACAGCACATATTAGTTTTAAGAAGCCTTTCTTTCCTCTTAGCTTTGAGATTCCTTTCAGACCCTAGGCTCCCTGGAACAACATGGTGGTAAGGTTTCTAGACTTACTCGAGCTTTATTTAGGCCATATCAATACCTCTTATATACAGTAAAACTTAATAATCAGCTAAGCCCACCCCACAAATCTCTCAACTTTCTATTTTTAAGGGGGCATATCATGTTTAAAAAAATAGTTCTTTTAGGGATTGTTATTTAACATAGTCCTCCCATTCAAGAAATACTCCCCGTTTTAAAAGGTTTTAAGAAGATAATATCCTAGGCTGTCACCTCTACCTTCCATCCTCCCCAGGGTAAAGAAGAGGGCGGCCACACCTATAATTGGTCAGTGGCTGCAGATGACTCTTCCTTGCATTGGGAATGTCTTCCTCACTCACTACAGCCTGAAGATTTGGCAGCAGTGCTGGTGCTTATGTATAGAAGGAAGCTAATTACTTCATTGAATTTTTTTGTTGGAACACTTTCCTACTCACTTGCAGATGATCTTCCCTTTTTTGTTAACAGCTTCTCTCTGAAGAAACCAACAATAGCACAGTCATTGGAAGAGCTTCAGTTGGAGCCCAGGAGGAGACAACGGAAGGCTGGGACCAGGAGGTGTGGGCTAGAGGTCAGTGTCCACTGGCTCCCAGTTTTTGGCAATTGGCCTCCCAGTTTCTCCAAAGGGAGCTCTTACTAGAGGCAGATAGAGACATCTACTTAATTCCATATATATTTCACTCAGAAAGGCAGCCATATTTCTATATTTGTATAACAATGGCTTCATTCAGGGCTTTTAAGAGGCATCATTGCTAGTTCTTTGGGGGACTTTATGAGCAATCATTTTCTTGGTCTGAAGCAAAAGAAGGATCAAAACACAGGGCTGCTGGGCCAGTCGAGTGGCGGTGGTTAAGCACTGGCTTGGGAAGCCAGCGGCCCCGGTTCAGTCCTACATATGAGGGCCAGTGACACTGCCCTCAAAAAACAAACAAACAAACAAAAACACAGGGCTGCCTTTTTCAATTTTTTAGGGTGAAAAAAAGCACCTGAGTGTGTTCATCACTTGGACACATGAGCACTGCAGGCATCTGTGACCTGTAAAATCTACAGTATGTTAGTCAGTTTTCAAGTCCTTCCACAGAGAAATTAACCATCCAATAAGGACAAATCGTGGAAAGAGCAGTTAATAAATCAAGATGTAGATAATTTTACATACCATCTGGCAACTCCTAATAATATGAAATGGCTGGAAATTTTAAAGAAGTATCATCCATTCTGAGAAAGAGTATATGCTAATTGTTATTTAACATTTCTAGTATACATTTAGACATTTAAGAGCAGAGCTGCCATATATGGGATCTGATTAAAGGGGTGAATTGGAGGTAAGTAGGGCCAAAATCAGGCGGGTGCTCTGGCCAAAGAGCTGTGAACCCTGTCTTCCTCTAATTCATAGAGATGGACTAGTGGAAGCTCTGTTTAAGAGACCGAATAATAGAAAATTGACAAATAATCTTAATATCCAATAATAAGGTACTGGTTAAAAAATATACATGGAGTCATGAAATGAAATCATTAAAACTGTGTGTGTATGTGTATATGTGTGCGTGCGTGTGTGTGCGTGTGTGTGTGTGTATATCCATATGAAAAAGCAGGTTATAAAATATATATATGGCCCATTTCATGAAAGAAGTATATGTGAATATACAGAAATACAAGCTTATGCTATGTGTGCATGTGTGTATGTATACGCACATATACTGAGGGTGCCAAAAAAAATGTATAGGATAAAACTCTTAAAATTGTAATACTCAATATATACTGATAACAAAAGATGAATACAAGTCACATTTGACTTCTGCAATTACAAGAGGTGCTCAAAGTGGTTACCATCAGTGTCCAGACACTTCTGATTACGGCGAACTACTGCTTGAGCAATGTTGACCAAAGTGTCCACTTGTATACAATTTTTTGGCGCCCCTAGTATTAAACAGTAGCCCCCGTCCCTATCCACAGTTTTGCTTTCCAGTTACCTAAGTTCAGCCGCAGTTAGGAAATATTAAATGGAAAATTGCAGAAATAAACAATTCACGAGTTTTAAATTACTTGCTGTTCTGAGTTACTGTGGTGAAATCTCACGAGTCCCTCTTCATCCCGCCCCAGAACATGAATCAGCCCTTTGGCATCTCCGCGCTATATACGCTCACCGCCCCGTCAGTCACTGAGCAGCCATCTTGGTTATCAGGCTGTGTGGTGGTTTCAGAATGCTTGTGTTCAAGGAACCCTTATTTTACTTAATAATAGCCCTGAAGCACAAAAGTAGTGATGGCAGTAGTTGTGGTAACGCCAAAGAAAAGCCATAAAGTACTTTTTTTAAGTGGAAAAGTGAAAGTTCAAAACTTAATAAGGCGGTTTATCATCTCACATCATCACAAGAAGGGTGAGTACAGCACAATAAGATATTTTGGGAGAGAGATCACATTCGCATGACTTTTATTACAGTATATTGTTATAATTGCTCTATTTTATTACTAGTTATTGTTGTTAATCTCTTTCTGTGCCTAATTTATAAATTAAACTTTATCATAGGTATGTATATAGGAATATAAAGGAATTATGCATTTGGAACTCTGCATTAGTTTTATTAGGAAAATGGAGAGAAAGCAGGTATGTTTAGACGTGGTTTCCATTTCCTGACTCCTTCCTGTGGAAGAGTTACATTCTGGGTAATTCTTGAGCTAAGAGGTTGAGGCTAATATTTATCAACGCAGGTTAACGTTTCTATCAGATATTGTACTGGTATATTTAACATTTACATCACTCCTATAGACAGGTATTTACCATTTAAGAGGCCAAAGCTCAGAAAAATTTCTTTACTTCTGTATGCTCACACAGCCAGTAAAAGGGTGGTACCAAGATTCATACTGAAGCCTTCCTGACCCCAAAGACTCAGTTCTTTGCAATTAAGGCAGTTATAAGATTCCCTGGTGCCCGGTGGTGTTATTTTTCCAAATTATGACTGAGATAAGGTCAGCTGGAGGAAAGGTTGCTAGTAAAGTTTGTTAAAATAAGTGAGCGAGAGCGCACGCCTTACAGGAGTAGGTTATTATCTCCTGATAGGTAACAGCAGGGCAGGTGCTCTGCAATTACCGTACTGCCAAACAGGGCACTCATTCTCATGCCCTTTTGTTGGATGCAGTGCACTGGTACAGAGATGCTTTAGTAAAGACAACAGTCATTATCTAAAGATTTTGAGGGGAGAAAAATCACTTAAAGTTTGGAATTGTCTAGGCTTTGGCTCAGTTTTGAACCAACAGTAGTCAGAAACAAAAGGGCAGAGCAAAATGAAGCTTTTGCCGTTTTATTGAATTGCTATTTTGTGCATGCATCAACATATATGGACCTTTGGGCACTTAACAAACATTTTACAGATCACATATTCTTGGAAGAAATGTAAGGATCAAAAATATCTCCTGGAATGACCACAATAACCTCTGGTTACATTTGGACAGAAATGTGAAGTGGGTGAAAGTTTGATTTTGTTTAAAGTGTTGTTCACTCTCTAGAAAATACTATCAGCATCATGAACATTAGTAAATAGAGCTTATCTGAGTGAGCAATATATAGACTGACTAAGCATCCTGGTTTGTGAGGGACTGAGGGGTTTCCCCAGGATGTGAGACTTTCAGTGCCATGAAACTGCCACTAACCTGGGGTAATCCCAGTCAAACCTGGATGATAGGATCAACTGTTTTAATTTTTGTTTCATATGCTAAACTCATATGAAATTTTAAAATGCTAAGGAAAAAAAGAACCTCCTTTATTTTTAAGCCACCAACTTCTTCTATTCAATTTTTTAACTTACACATTTATTGAACCTTAAAATGATTGCTTTTTTGACATAAAATGATGCAATAAAATATTACCTTTTTCATAAACTGAAGATATTTTTTCATAGCTCAAAGGAGTGATTTTGTTTCAATCATTATATTACTTTAAAAGATGTCAAATCTTTTGCTTTAAAAATAAAACAAATAAATAAACCAACAAATTAAAAAAAAGCACAAAATGAAATGACTCCTGAAGCAAATATCGTGAAAGAGAAGCTGTAATGATGTGAGCTAGCGTCACTGCACTGACAGTGCTAGTGGTGATTCTGTTGGGGCTCTGACCTGGGATGTGATGGAAAAAAGGGCTCAAAGAAGTGGCTAGGTATCGGTGTATTTGGAGATATAGCAGACAGCTGCATATGTGGATTGCTGAAAGAAAATGATGGAATGGAACAAGCCACTTGGCCACTTCCTTGTTCTCAGGCCTCTTTGACAGAAGGTCAAGCTGAAATTGAACTGGGAAGAATAAGATAGCACCCTAGAAATGTACACCAAGAACTGAATATTATCCTCTTTTTTGTACTTAATAGCAGGCTTCAGGCAATTCTGTTTATTACATTAGAATTTAATAATAGCTGAGTGGTTTTTAAAATACATTTTAGAAGGAACATTTTACATGCTTGTGATTCATTCTAATTTAAAATATAAGGTGTTCCATTTTCATTCCTTGCTTTTATATTGTGCTAACTGTACATAAATTGAAAATGATTAACTTTTGTCAAATGAAAGGAGCTGGAGACAAAACAAGATGGCAATTGTGGGTTTGTTTTTGTTTTTTTTTAGAGAGCAGATTTTATATACACTGAGAAAAACACAATTAAATTTATTGAGTGTTATTAGTGGAAATTATTTCCAGGTTGGAAAATAATAAAATTTTATTTTGTTTTTTATTTCCCATTTCTCTAAAATAAAAATGCATTATTTTTAAAGTACAGGTAATAATTTGTTGATAAACATTCTTTTTCAAGAAAGATAATACATTGATTACTTTCATATCTATTAGAGGAAATTATAAATTAATAATCATTTCTTGACCATTGGTACAAATAAGGAAGACAGTGTGATCCATACCCTCAAAAAGTATAAAATATATAAGGGAAGACAGACTGAATCTGAAAAAGAGAAAATCATTAATATTAGTGACTATAAAAGTCAATGTTATTTATTTTGTGATTATAAAGGCCATTGTCATTCAAGTTTATTCATTAAAATAGCAATTTTAATATTATTTTGTGCCATATTCTACTTCATACCTATATTGAAAAAACCAACTGATTATTAGAATTTGCCTGTATCTTGGAGTACAAAATATTTCCAGAAAATGTCCTCCCAAAAGTTTTATGCGTAGGTTCCCAAAACGGCATTTAGTCCAAACTAATCCAATTTGCCCCAAACATTTATGAATGCCCACCCCATCTTCTATCACTTCCTTGCTCTTTGTTACCCATTTCGTCTGTGCTTAATCTCCCTATTTTATTGTGTCATTGGCAAACCAAACCACATGGAAAAAGAGAAGAGGGCCGCTTGCAAAACTTTAAAAATCATTTTTGAATTCTAATTGAATCTGCTTTGATTACAATTCTGATCATTTGAATTCGTCATTTCTTTTGGGGCTGAGATAGGTCATCCATAATGTGACACTTGTCTTTGCTCAGCTGTAAATGGAAATACAGTGAATTACCTCTCTTCTTAAAGGAACTATAGAATGAAGGTGATGCCATCCTCCACTTGCTGATTAAAAGTACCTTGTCTAAAACAAGTCTTTGTGGGAAAATTAAATATTAAGATAAATCTGATTAATGACAGCCAGTAGGGTTTTTAAAGATAAGATAGTCTTTTTTTTTTTTCCTTCACACAAATAACTGCAAACATAAAAAAAAAAAAATCCAAGAAACTGGTCCCTCAATAGATAAACTGAAAACGGTTTTCTGCCTTCCCTAAGAATTCAAGATTGTTATTGTTACTATGGCAACTGACGGTCAGTACAAAGATCAGAGTTTCCCTGACCAGCCTGATTAGTGAACAGAAGGAAATAGAACACTTTATTATTATTATTTTTATTTTAAAATTTTTAAAAAAATCAATGTTTTTATGCTCTTGACTGGTTGGGACTATAGGTTCAGTAATAAGAATCACACTGTAAAAGGAAGTTGCAGGGGGGCACAGTAAGAAAGCCAGCTAGGCCTCAGGGTACTGAGTTTGCCATCTGTGACCCAGGCAGTGACTTCTTGGCTGGCCTGACTGGATTTGAGTCCCTTTACTTGGCTTGACTGCCCTCTCTCTGGTGGGAAATGCTGGGTTAGTGATAATATGTGGATGAAAATTCATTCACTCATCAATCAGCAAGTGCTAATTGAGTGCATGCTACATATCAAGAACGATTCCAGCATCTGACACAGTGTTTGAACAAAAGGACAAAACTAATGCCATCATGAACTCACATTGTTAGGGAGTAAGGCCCAAACCAAACAGGTTAGACCCACGCATAATATCAGATAGTAATAGCTGCTCTTGAGAAATACAAAATATATTATGATAGTAATAGGAAAATTTTTGAAAGAGGAGGGAGGGCCGGCCGAGTGGTGCGGTGGTTAAGCGGCCCCAGTTCGGATCCCACATATGAGGGCCAGTGACACTCCCCTCAAAAAAAAAAAAAAAAAAAAAGTAAACAAAACATTTAAAAAAAAAAGAAAGAGGAGGGAAATAATGAAAAATGAAGATCTTCAAGAAAACCATAACATTTGATTTACCTATAACTAGGCCTGATAGACATCGATTACATGTGAATATGCTACATAAGTCATTTTTAAAAACAAATATAGACCGAATCAGAGCCTCTATTTGCCAGGTACTAGGATCATTGCTGGGAAAAGTGAGATGTCGATTCAATTCTAGAGCTTAAACTATCGCAGGCCCTTAATACTTCTAATGAAGGCCCTAAATTTGAAACCTTCAATATTTTCAGGATCCTGTATTTTGTACCTCTCTTGAGTAATTTCCCTAAAGTTTTCCAAATATGCTTTACTATTCTAAAAAAAAGAATGCCTTTGAGATATTTTAATGCAGTTTCTTACAGAGAAAAGGTTTAAAATTTTCATTCTCTGGCTTAGTTTCACATAGCAAGTTCTTTTATGGAACTTATGGTTTTCAGAGGCAGAAAAGTGGAAGAAAATATAAATGGATTTGGAAAGAATTGGAACAGATTTGTGATTGGCAGAGCCATTCCTAGCAACTAAGAGACGCTTAAGGGTTTGGAGTGTGCATCCTGGTAAGGAGCCTACAAAATGGGAGTCCCACCATGAGGTGAAGGGAATTGGGGGAAAGAGCTGCAATTAGGAAGGACTACCAGGCTCTCCCTTCCCTGCTGAGGTTGTGCTGGCAACAGATGACAGAGCTGCAGGAGCTCTGGACCACCTAGTGTGGCAATCCTGTGTTCTTAGTTGATTGCATTTATTCTCTGTTGTCCCCTAAGGAACAGGCACTGACTTGCCAACTGTGTGGGACAACATGGAGGCATTATGTTTTTATGCTGCTATAAAACAACTGCAGTGATTGTGGTAAGCACACTCATTGCTTTTCTGATGATCAACATTCGGCATGGATTATAATTGAAATGTTTGCTTTCACCTGGATTGAAGATCATATTATGCAAATGATTCTAGGGTGCTTTATAAATACTACACGCAGCAACACAGACATGTTTATTTTTACAATAGCCGGGGTTGAGCAAATCGGAGCGTTCACACAGAACTCTTGGGAAATCCTAATTCTAGACCCTTGCGCATAAATTTCTCAGGTTACAAGCTGCTCTCTCCCTCCTCTAAGAGTTTTTTGTTTGTTTGTTTGTTTGGGGTTTTTGTTTGTTTGTTTGTTTTGCTTTTTGTTGTATGTGGTTTTAAGTGCTTGCTGATCTTCAGGTGATCAGGGTCATGTCCTATTGCCCTTGGGTTAATCTTGCTATCCTGGATTGGAACACAACTCGACCTCATCAAGTTGCACAACTGACAAAGTGAGACCTACAGCAGTTGATGAAACACCAGAAAAAAACTATTTACATATGAGCTTGTCCCACTCTGGCCCTGTGCTCAGATTTCTCTTTTCCACCCAATCCCAACCGCCCACACCTGCCCCCCCTTAATTGTTTTCACAAGGGGGCATTACTGTTCCTTTCCAATTCAGAGAATATTAGCAATGGCAGCACTATCAGCACGAGGTCTGGGTGGCAGGACAACATGTTTCAGCCCATTTCTTTCGACAGTGTAGCCTGTGCCAGGACTGGCAGCAGCAGCCCTTTGGAAGAGCTTGTCAGTCAGCTAATTAGTAGCAGAGCTCACATGTGCCAAAGGGATGTTATGATACGTGCTCTTTGAAGGGTTACTTCTACTCACATTCTACATCCCTAAAAATTAAAGTAAAAATGTTAATGAGCTGATAAACTTCACTGTAATTTTTTTTTCAGATTTAGAAACTGTTCTTTTAAATTGCAGAATTAACACATTCTCTTTTTCCTTTCTACATTAATTTATTTTGAAAAATATGGATGATGGAGATTGTGCAAATTGCAATTTACACCATCTCAGAGTTGCCCTGTGCTTACTTCACGTTGTAGCATTGATCTGCCTCTTCCGAGCTTTCTTTGTTCTCCTTAATTTTCAGTCTAGCCTAGATAGGGGTGCACTTGTCTTTCTTTTTTGTTTATTCACCTTCCACAATCAAGACCCAAGTCTCAACTATGTTCTTTAGCTGCTATTTAGCCCTCAGAAGAGCATGGTTCTACTTTGACTTTTGAAGTATTTGTCTGCCTTCAGTACTTTACCAGTTTATATTATTTTGTTTGGGTCATCTTGACATACTGCATCATTTCTTAAGTTGTTTACGTACATCCTGTGATTCTATTTGATTAGATATAAGCTACAGGGTCATTTTGGCCTCACATTTGAACAAAAGTGTTCTCACAAACTCTGTGTGTGTGTGTGTGTGTGTGTGTGAGAGAGAGAGAGAGAGAGAGAGAGAGAGAGAGAGAGAGAGAGAGAGAGAAAGAGAGAGAAAGAGAAAGAGAGAGAAAGGTTACTGGTGAGGTGAAAGGTAAAGAAGGCAGTTGGAGAGAAAAATCTTCCTATGCCTGTGGTATCATAGCAGTAATTTCTCTCGATTGAAGGAAGGATTCGAAACAGACCCTCAGCACCCTTGTCCTTCTACCCCCAAGGGATTGTGGAATCAATTGGATACTCTCCCATTCAGATTTCCTGGAAATTTCTGTACAGACCAGCCAGGGTTTCTCTCTAAATACAGGCAGCCTTGGGCTTCTTTGGCAAATAAAATCAAAGAGATTTCTGGAAATAGAAACTTAATTTGGTAAAGCCCAAAACCTGTCCAGGCTGATTTTTTTTTCATTGTCAGGCTGGTACAAATTGTTAATTTTTCAAATCACCCAGTAGCCTGTTCCATATGGGGAAGACGGATAAAATGGGCAGAGAAGGATTATATAGATGCTCAAATGCTACCGATGGAAAATGTGTGGACATGAGCAGGTCAAGATATTTCTTTTCATTGATAACACACTGAAGGTGAATGATCTGTACACAGTAGGCACTCAGAAAATCTTTAGTTTAAAAATATTCTTTTACTGCTTACCAAAAAGCTGTTGGTGGGGATAAAAAATATATATCAGCTAAAATATTTTGAAGTAGGTTTCAGATCTCCATAAGCAAGAGTCAGGCAGAGAGATGGACTAGCCAGCACTCAGCAACCCCGATAATGAACTGGAATGAGGACCACTGGATGGTCCTGCTTAGCATGTTCTTCAGGGGCTGCTGCGTGGCCAGTGAGCTGGCGCCTCCAGTGTTCCACGCTAATTTGGTTTCATGACCCTAGGCTTTGAAGGGTCACCATGAAAGGTGATCTCAGCCTCATGTGCCACAGTCAGTGACCCAACATCTGCCTAGGCCCCTGAGCTAAGGAAGCTTTCACACTTTCAGATCCTAGTAACTCTGCGGATACCTCAGTCCTGGTCAGGATCTGCCTGTAGGCTGTTGTCCTTGCTGAGCCACACCTAACAGGAAGCATGAAATTGGGTAGAAGTTATTTGCCTTCTGTCCACCCCCACATTCCTCAGCACCCCCCTCCTCTGTACTCATGGAAGCATTTCCCCTTTAAGGTTCAGCCTGGCCTAGGACCACTGCCAGTCAAACCCAGACAGAGAGAAGCTGAGAAGTCTGCGCACTCTCCTATTCCTCCCACCCCAACCTCAGCAGATGAGGTCTGGAATGCATCTTGCAGATATAGATGAGAGATCCAGAAATCTGGAAATGATTCTCTCCTACTTGTGCCATAATGGCCCCTTCTGTACAGCTGTGGTATGCCTTGGACTTTTGTTGAACACATCAGTGCCCTGAAATCCTTCCTTACACCTAGCTGGGTCCTGCCACCTTGTCTCATTTTTGCTCTGCCCATAGTCTTTCAACAGACTGATCAGAGGGCCCCGTGATGCTGCTTTTCACTGATTTCAGGGGTTCCCATCCTTGAAGTCCTGCTTCTCATTTCTTTGCTACTCCTTTGGGTATCAACTTAGGTTGGACTAGAATTTGATGTGGCCACTCCCACTTTTGACTGCATATTTGGTCTGTTGGCTACTTTCTGGGAGGTCAGAGCCATAGCTGGTTCAGTTTTCAAGGCTGTGGTTTCTGTATTCTCTTCCTGTCTCCTGGCATTTGTCACCGAGGTCCCAGCACATGTTCATGCATCTGTGTACAGGATAAGAGTGCAGGCCTTTCTTTTTTACTTGTTAGTGCTATTATCTGACACACTGTCCAGACTTCATGCTGCCCGAGCTGGCTGTAGGCCTCTCCTGCTTAGCTGGCCCCTGGTCCTGACTCTTCTAGCTGAGCCTCTCCTGTAACTAGTTATGTCCTGGCAGGAGAGAAGTCCTTTTAGGCCATTCTTGTTCTGGGTGATTCTTTCACTTACAGCCAGCATCCTGGTATACTCCATGAGCTGCATATAACCAGATGAATTTGCCCAAGCTACCTGAAAATGATCAGTGCTCAATAAATATTTGTTGCTATTGATTTTATTCAATCTGCCAGATTGTGGTGAGCCTTGTTGTAAGTTGCACTCTCTCAATGAAAATGAACCAAGGTAAAACAAATTGGATGATAATTAACAGCTTTAAAATGGAATTACTTATGAAAAATGTCGACAGTGTTTTTTCATCTATTGAAGTTTCCTGATGCATTTCTTAACTACTAACAGATAGATGGAGGGACAGAGAAGTAGTAACAAGAATATTACTAATTGAAAAGTATGCAGACATAAAGGCAAAGTATATTTAAATCAATAGGATTTGATTTCCAAAGTTTTTTTTTTTTTTTTTTTTTGAGGGCAGTGTTACTGGCCCTCATATGTGGGACTGAACCAGGGCCGCTGGCTTCCCAAGCCAGCGCTTAACCACCATGCCACTCGGCTGGTCCTGATTTCCAAAGTTTTATTCAGCCACAGCAAGTCAGTAAGAGCTAGATTAACGAAAAGCTGCATTAGAGACTAATTTGTGTATCACAGATGAAAATTTCTGTATTCTCCTTAAACCTCCAACTCCATGTCCTCTTAATGCTGGGATAAAAGTAAGGCACTGTCAGTCTTAGCCTCCACTTCTTTTTCTATCCTCACCGTGTCTCTACACTGACTCCTCAGCCTTTTTCTCCTGGAGGCTGTATGGTGAAATGGGGAATGAACACTGGGTTTGGTGCATAAAAGGTTGTATTTGTCACTCTTTAGCAGAGTGGCATAGAAATAGATAAATGACCATAAAATAAATTGTTTAAAGGTATCTGTACAATGAGGACTACCATCTATGTAGGTGCTTGTAATAACCAAATGATAAAATTTATGTAAAGTACCTTGCAGAGTGTTTGGCTTAATATGTAGCAGTTTCTTATTCCTCCTTTTCCCCTGTTTCATATTCTCCCGCACAGGAAGGGGAGCCCATTTCCAGGGCTGCCACCCTCCTGTGCTGCCCTACTGCCCCAGCCTCCCTGCACTTGCCCTCTTTCCCAGGCACAATCTCTCTCTCTCCCCAGGTGCCTTCTATCCTGCCTTGGAGGGGCATGTATAAATCCCATTCTGGAAAATAACTTCTACCTAATGTTTTCTTTTTTTCTTTTTTTTTTTTTTTTTAGAGGGCAGGTCACTGGCCCTCATATGTGGGATCCAAACCGGGGCCGCTGGCTTCCTAAGCCAATTCTTAACCACCGCGCCGCTCGGCTGCCTCCCCCACCAATGTTTTCTTTTTAAATTTCTAATGATCTCCTCTTTTTCAAAGCCAATATACTAAAATGAGTGGTGTGTTTTCACCATCAGATTTCTCACCATATGTCATCTCTTTAATTCTTAATTGCAGACTTCTAAGTTCCTCTAGAAGGAAATTTCCAGAGTCTGGAATGCTGGCCTTCTGGCTTGGTGGGATTACTGGAAACTTGAATTATCTCCATGATCATCGGACAATAGAAATGTTTTCATAAGTATAAAGAGTTAAATATATTAGAACTATTGCATTGAAAAAGCTGCCTTATAGGAAAAAAGAAGATACAAGAGATTCAGATCATAAAATTTGAAAATTGTGTAATCTTGTATTTTTTTTTAATTTTCTTTATTTTTTAAGATTTTATTGGAGAATTGGGGGAGGGGAACAGCCAAGCAGTTGTCCTTCGATCTTAGTTGTGGAGGGCGCAGCTAACTCAGTTCCAAGTCCAGTCACCATGAGGCCACCCATTGGCAACTCGTGGCTGCTCAGCTCAAGGTGTCGTGCTCAATCTTAGTTGTGGGTGGGCATGGCCCACCATGCCAAGCGGGAATCTAACTGGAAACCTTGCTGCTAAGAGCATATGCTCTAACCACTGAACCATCTGGCCGCTCATGACACCTCAGCTCAGGATGCCATGTTCAGTATTATTGGGGGAGGGGCAGTGGCGGGAGCTGGGAGTGCGTAGCCCACCAACCCTTGTGGGAATCCAACCAGCAGCCTTGTTGTTAGGAGTGCGTGCTCTCACCAGCTGAGCCACCCAGCCACCTGCTGGCAGCTCAGTGGCAGCTCAGCTCCGGCACAACTCACTGGCCCGTGTGGAATCGAACCGTCGACCCTGTTGCTCAGAGCTGGTGCTCTTGAGCAAGCACTTAACCAACTGAGTCACTTGGCTGGCCCTGTAATCTTATATTTTTATCAGCACTAAAAAATAGTATTTTTTAAGCAAGGTATAATCTTTAAATTGTCCAATATAATGTTCTGTAGGAAAAGAACTTTGGATATAGTTGATAGAAAAGAAAGAAAAGAAAGAGAGGAAGGGAGGAAGGGAGGGAGGGAGAGAGAGAAAGAGAGAGAAAGGAAGTGATAGGTAGAGAGTGTATTGATTTATGTTAGTGTCCCTTTAAGAAACATTATTATTTTGACCTTTTTGGCATTGAAACTCTTCCAGAAACATCATACATTATACATATGGTAAATTAAAACACTTTAACCTAATTGCTCCTTTAGGAGGACCCCCTTTGCTGCTTTGTTTGAAACACCTGATGCAATCCCATGGAAAGCATGTACTCAGTTTCATACATTGCTTTGTAAATTCACATTTAATTACAAAACTATGTAGAATTTCAAGGTGTCTTTAAACAAAAATTCTAATCCATCTAGTATACTGTATGCATTGCTTACGCTTACACATTTGCTGAAATTTGTGAAGGTGACTTTGGTGAATGGATTTTTGTCTTGAAATAGATTCGGTTTGCTGTATATGCAAAATGACTTGTGCAGAATCAACCATGGAAATTCACTGAGTATGCCCTTTGCGCTCATATTGAAAATTACAGCATAACCTGAAAAACCTCATTTAGTTAAGCAATCAGCTTGTGATTTATAAAGGCGCCATGTAGGAAACCTTATCAGGCATCCATGCCCAGCCCACTTCTGTGTTATAATTATTATTTATATAGGTAGATTTGTGGATTGGATTTTCCTTTATTTTATTTATTTATTTATTTTTTTGAGGGCAGTGTCGCTGGCCCTCATATGTGGGACCGAACCCCAGCCTCTGGCTTCCCAGGCCAGCGCTTAACCACCGCGCCACTCGGCTGGCTGGCCCATTCTTTTTTTTTTTTTGAAATATTTTTTGTTTTGTTTTAAATTTTTTTGAGGGCAGTGTCACTGGCCTTCATATGTGGGATCCGAACCCAGGCCGCTGGTGTCCCAAGCCAGCGCTTAACCACCGCGCCACTCAGCCAGCCCAGATTTTCCTTTATTTTTGAATATATAATTTCTCAGATAATTAAAAATGTATAAGCTTCATATGGCTTAAAAAATAACTTTCTGTAGAAAGATGAATAATAGTTTAAAACTACTTCTTTATCCATAGAATCTGTGAATATAGACCTGGAAAGGACCTTAAAAAATAATATATTCCAATGCCCTTATTAGACAGGCAAGCAAAAAGAGGCCAACCAGTAATCAAGTGACTTGCCAAGGCCTGTTTCTTCCTGCAAATTGGTGACCAAACTAGTATAAGAACGTAATTTCTGAGAGACTTGATTCCATGGGGAAGAGGAGGCACATACACTTTTAATTAGAGGATTTTCAAAGAGGGGCCGGCCGAGTGGCGCGGTGGTTAAGCGCTGGCCTGGGAAGCCAGCGGCCCCGGTTCGGTCCCACATATGAGGGCCAGTGACACTGCTCTCAAAAAAAAAAAAAAAACAACACAGAATAATGTGGTTTGTGATAGAGGATTTTCAAAGAATTAAATGATTTTATCCAGTTCACAGCAATATAATTCAGAAAAGAACAGATTTAACTTGGAAAACCATTACTCTAACAAGTTAATTTTATGTATATATAGAGTATCCTTTTCCAACTGAATTTTTTTTATTGTCATATTTCTTTTAAATCGCTTACAGTAGTCTCCGCCGATCCTCGGTTTTGCCCTCCACAGTTCCCACTACCTGCAGTCAACTGTAGTCCGAAAATGTTCAATGGAAAACTCCAGAAACAATTCATCAGCTTGAAATGGTGCCCTGTTCTAAGTAGTGTGATAAAATCTCACACGGTCCTGCTCCATCCCACCTGGGATGTGAGTCCTCCCTTGGTCCAGAGTATCTGTACTGCATATGCTGCCCACCTGTATGAGTAGCCTTCTCAGTTTTCAGACAGGTTATGTGATATTTTGAGAGAGACAGAGACCACATTTACATAACTTTTTAATAATATATTGTTGTAATTGTTCTATTTTATTATTTTGCCATATATAATGTGCACCCATGTTTTTGGCCCAAACTTTCAGGGGAAAAAAATCTTTCATTTTAATTTTTTAATTCAAATGTTTATTTGTTTACATTTAGGTATTTGGTTTTTCATATATTATAAAGAAATTTTAGCATGTATTTTTAACATTATGGTACAAGAAATTTTATGTACTGGTAACAAATTTATGATATTTACGCATCATAGAAGGCCAAGAATTCTTAGACGTTGCAAGTTTGTCATAAGGTCAACAAAACTGATTATCATATTCCAAGGTATTATTTTGTATATGGATAACTTTATGGATTTCTAGAATTACATTTTTAACTCACAAGCATAAATAGAAGAATTAAAATCATTTATATAGATACAGAATTAGCACTACCCATGTATAATACGCATCCTTATTTTTCCCCTCACAAATTTGGGCAAAAAAGAGCACATTAGGGCCAGCCAAGTGGCGCGGTGGTTAAGCGCTGGCCTGGGAAGCCAGCGGCCCCAGGTTCGGGTCCCACATATGAGGGCCAGTGACACTGCCCTTAAAAAAAAACAAAAAAAAAACAACAAAGAGCACATTATACATGGCAAAATACAGTAATTTCTTATTGTTCCTAATTTATAAATTAAACTTTATCATAATTATGTATGTGTAGGGAAGAAAAGTACATATAGGGTTTGGTACTATCCTTATTTTCAGGTTTTCACTATGGGTCTTGGAACATATCACCTGTAGATAAGGGGGGTAGTGTTGGAATTCAATAATTCTTTTCACTTGGAGGTCCACAAATGATTTAATTAGTTTCATTGATAACAGAGAAATTTCTTAGGCACATGTGATATATGAAAATTATAATGAGAAAGTTTACTTACATAATCGAATTATTTGCAAGTGAAATATA
This sequence comes from Aselliscus stoliczkanus, assembly GCA_033961575.1. Lineage (NCBI taxonomy): Eukaryota > Metazoa > Chordata > Mammalia > Chiroptera > Hipposideridae > Aselliscus > Aselliscus stoliczkanus. The sequence continues at coordinate 169,900,719 of CM066727.1, forward strand.
GCCTGTGTTAAGGTGGATTGTTAGTTTTGCTAATTACAAACAACACTTATCTATTCATTATCAGAGATTACCTACTAGTTTAACCTAGATTTGGTGGATACTTACAACTAAAATTAATGAAAGTGGTACAATTAGACTATTAGACTATTCTTTCATTCTAACTTTTCACTCACATTACTCTGTGTTACAGCATATAGTGTTTTATAGTATAAAAACTAAGAGGATTTGCTTATGGTGCTATTTCTCTGAAATATGATGTCTCCTTGCTGCATGTCTCCAGTCTACCTTTTCCTCCTGTAATAATCAAAGCCAAGGATTATTTCCTCCTGTGATAATAAAAAAACAGGACTTACGCTTAACACATATCAGTGGCAGACATCACTACTCTCAACCCAGCTGCCCCTCTAAGGGGCTTTGGGAAAAAATCACAAGTGAAGGAAAGATTCAGGGGCCAGATGTGGTACAGACAGTTCATCAGCAGGAAAACAGACCACTTGAAAGTGACATTAGACGTTATAAACCAAGATGAATCTGGGAAGATAGAACAATCAAATGACAAATTAGGAGAAGGTGAGAGGCCAGAGCCACTGGCGAGAGCTGTGAGAGATCAGAGGCAGCTGACAGAGAGATGAACACTGGGAGGATTTCAGACCCACTTACGAACACTGCACTCCAATTGCCATGTAATGTCTATGAACACCTGGCCTGCTCTTGCCAGGCTGGAGTAGTTCTGCCGCCCCCACACCATCTTGACCACCACCGAGTCTCCTAGTTTTGAGTTCACTATTTATTAAAAACATTAATAAGCATCTACTTGTGCTTGCAAGGTATTAAGACCACAAATAGGAATAATACAAAGTGACTGCTCTTAAGTCCAATCAAGTGGATCGCAAAGAAAATTCATATACTTTTGAGTTGTCAGAAAAGTCATGACGTATTTTTTCTGTTCTTTGTTGCAAAAATGCGTCATGACTTTTCCCACAGCCCAATATATTGAAAACCCACCATGTGCCAGGCGTGGTGGAAGGTATTTTATATACACTATCTGTTACTTGTGATCTCCAAAAGATATGTTGAAGTCCTAACCCCCAGAAAATACCTCAGAATGTGACCTTATTTGGAAAGAGTGGTTTGCATATGTCATTAGTTAAGGTGAGGTCATACTGGAGGAGGGTGGGCTCTTATTCCAAAATGATTGGTGTTCTGATAAGGAGAGGAACAGAGACACAGAGACCCAGGGAGAATATGATGTGGACACAGAGGCAGAGAAACTGGATGGATGTATCTGTAAGTCAGAAACATCAAACACTGCTAGAGGTCACCAGTACCTGTACCTGGGAGAGGCATGGGACCGATTCTTCTCAGAACCCTCCAAAGGACACAACCCCACTGGCACCTTGGTTTTGCATATCCAGCCTACACACCCTGAGACTGTGAACTGCTGTTTGCAGCCACCAGTCTGCAGTATTTTATTACAGCCACCCTCAGAGACTACTATGCCATCTAAGTTAGTCTCTGTAAGAGTTCATTCCACTTAAAAACTAGATTTATAACTTGCCTGATTCCATAAGAAATAGCTTTGGGATTAGATAGAACTGAATTCACATTTTGTGTTGGATAGAACTGAATTCCCCAGCCACCAACTATTGGGTTGTCGGAAAAGTCATGATGCATTTCTGCAATGAAAAACATAGAAAAATACGTCATGACTTTTCTGACAACCCAGTCAGTTATTTAAACTTTCCTAAGTATACACTTGCTCCTATGTAAAAGGGAGGTCATTCTATTGGGGTTCATATTTCTTTTTTTTTTGAAAGCAGTGTCACTGATGTCACTGACCCTCATATGTGGGACCCGAACCGGGGCCGCTGGCTTCCCAAGCCAGCGCTTAACCACCGCACCACTCGACCGGCCTTATATTTCTTGATTTACCCTGGTTGCTACGAAGCTAATAACCAAATTTGTAGCCCAAATATACAGGCTCTCAGGCACACGTTTTGTGTTTAAAACGTCTTTTGGAATTGTATACACTTTTGTAAGCTTCTGTAAATTTGGGTTGGGGGTAAGTTAAATTAAACAATTTCAGATAAGAGATGCCAGTAGAATATCATTTATAAATTAAATGACAGAATTGAAAACATTCTACTGTAGTCTAAATGAGTGGCCTCCAAAGCAGGGTATTATACCCCATGAGATGATCTATTGGGGTGAGGGAAAAAACTTTAGAACTAGTAATTCTATTTTTATATATCAAAAGAAAAGAGAAAGGAGATAAGCTTTCCTAATTTTTATTAAATGTTGACAATGACACCATCACTTGGTCCATATTAGTGCAGTCAGGTGTGAGCCAGCTGGTGAAGAGTGGAGGTTCATCATTGCCTGCAGCTCACACCCCTTGCTCTTTGATGAAGGCCTGTTGTAAGATGGTGTACCTGATTTGTGCCCACCAAACGACTTCCAGAACACACACTCTAGCACTAATTAAGCTTACTCTCAGAAAATGAGCAAGTGGCTTAAAAAGAGTATTGCAAACAAATGGTAGATGATATGCAAACAACAATGAACAAGAAAATTGCAGAATGGACACTTCTCCTAGCAAAAAGCTCCTTTTCAGTTACATTGTGAAGTTAAAACATTGATGATTTAATTAGATATGGCAAGAAGTTAGCCCCTGAAATTCAAAATTATTAGTAAGATTATATAAATTTATATCAGCTGTCATTAATGAGCCCTAAGTATACGATGCACTTTGAAATATTAGCTGAAATAGCACATATTAATTATTTTACAAATACAAATGTATATAGTGGGAATTATTGCCCAACAATGTTTTCTGTAGTAGTGTGTAATTATAAAAACTTTGAAGATCAATTGCCTAAACAATGAGCATATGCTAGCCACCACGCTCTTCCTAAATCCCTCTTTAAGCTTCCCTACAGATTTATTTCTATACTATAATTACAAAACCACCACAAGGGAGCATGATCAAAATATTTTGAATGATGGTCTAATATGGTAGGTTCAGAGACATAATTTATTAACAGGCTCGATATTCTTTTAGTGTCTACAGTGCTAATGGAGACCAGCATTGTCCTATGGAACTGTATACAAATGACAACGTCTTGAGTTGTGGTACCCAACACGTTAGCCACTAATATGTGGTTATCAAGCACTTGATATGTGGTTAGTATGACTGAGAAACGAAAATTTTAATTTAATTTTAATACATTTAAAATGTTCATTGAAATAGCCACATGTGGCTAGCTGACAATATTGGACAGCTCAGCTCTAGAATAATGAGGTTCTTGAGAGAGGTTACTGAGTTCCTTCTAGAATTCCCCAGCACTTAGCACAGTGCCTGATACATATTTGTCAAATGAAATAAGAAATCAGTAAATGTAGCATGCATTATAGGAAGACAAAGAACACCTTCCGGGCACATACACACATCATTATAATGTCCACTCCACTCACACCCTAACAGGGAATGCAGAAAGAATTTACTTAGGAAAATCATCATCAAGAGGCCTTTGCTTGTGGGCTAATTCATATAAGGTAGAATTCTAAACAGTGCATTTTCTGATTAAGCTGAGTTACCAAGCAGGTAAGATCCTGTAAAACCTACAAAAGCTTGTGAGAGCCCCGCCAGGGCATGTGTCAGTAAGCTCACAGGCTAACTTCCTCTGGGTGAGGTAGGCACGTTTCCACTTTGTGCTGTGTTCCAAGTCGCCTCACTGAGGCAGCAGCAGGCACTTGAGCCAGCAGTCCTGACCTTTCCCTAACGTGTCGCTGAGAGAACCTGGCTGACTGCATTGTCACTGAGACTCTGCGTGCCTGATTTCCAGGTCTGAGTATAACAGGAGGAAGGCTGAGGGAAACTGTATTCACAGCCAGCAGGGGCAGGCAGCATGGGCATCTCCAGAGTCCAGATCCACCGTACTAAATGGGAAATGAGGGCCGGCCGAGTGGCGCATTGGTTAAGCGCTGGTTTTGGGATGCCAGCGGCCCCGGTTCGGATCCCACATGAGGGCCAGTGACACTGCCCTCTACAGCTAACAACAGCTCCACCTGGAGCTGGGCTGTGCGAGCCCCGGTGATGGTGTGGGCTGCAGCCCCTGCTGCAGTGGGCTGCCATAGGCTACAGTGGCCAGCAGCCAGCGTGAGCGGGCAATAGCCACGGTGAGCAACCATCCAGAGGCCAGTGACTGATCTGCCTCATCAGGGAAGAGCGCAATGACGATACCAACAGTGAAGCAACATCCTCCGCAACTAAACTGAAGAACAAAAAGACAGCAACTTGTCTGTTCCCCTTCCCCGATTCCCCAACGCTGTTCCCCTCCCCCAATTCCCCAATAAAATCTTTAAAAAAAAAAAAAAGTGATGACTCAGTTATGTCAAATTACCAGATAACTATTGGACAATCATTTTAAAAAATAAATAAATAAATAAATGGGAAATGAATGCTGAATTTTTCCCATCAGGCAATTCACTGGCTTACCTCATTTCCTTGCTACACTATTAACACCTAACACATTAGAAAATGGCCATATTTGTCATCGCCACTGATAGGAAAGAACAATATTTTTTCATAAATGTGAAAATGAAATTTCTAAGAATGATATTGTCATGAATTGAAATGCTATTTTTGAGCAAAATGTAATACAGTCCTTTGTGAAGTAAAAAAGTACGAGGTATATGTAGCATGATCCCAGGATTGTAGAAACAAACATGCACATACAGAATAAAGACAGGAAAGTTTATTTTAAAATAATAATAAATACTGTTTTGGTATATAATACCGGGAATTCAGATGATGATAAAGTTAATTGATTCACTCATACATTCAATTGGTGAGTGCTAGGAACTACCATGTTTCCCCTAAAATAAGGCCGAACTGGAAAATAAGCCCTAGCAGGATGTTTCAGGATGCTCGTACTATAAGCCCTGCCCCAAAAGAAGCCCCAGTTAAGATCATCAGCCAGACGTGACTGTTCGAATGCAGATTTTTGTATATGAATAAATGCATAAATGTAGATTGTTGGAGCAAAAATTAATATAAGACCCAGTCTTATTTTCAGGGAAACACGGTATGCATCATGCTGGGGATAAAAGAGTGAATAAGGTGTTCATAGTCTCCCTGTCACAGATTTAACTACATATATATTTTTAAAATACATTGTGACTACTTCTAAAAATGGTTTGTGTTGGACTACAGAAATTCTGTAAGAAAAATATTATGTTTTGGAACAAAACATTATGTAATGGTCAAACAATCTGTTAGATATAAAGGCATCAAAACCCTATTCTATCATTTTTAAAAAGACACTGTAAAGTTTGAAAAGTTATCAGAAGAAAGTCCAAATAGTCTTATTTCAGAATACTAGGAAAGGCATTTTAAAAGTATGCCTTTTTTTTCCCTGTTTTTTCTTAGTTGATGGGTTTTAGACAAGGTACATCAACCACTTTCCATATGTACTAGATATATGTTATGGAGAAGTTGTCATGACATTTGAGTTATAAAGTTTAAAGACTAAATGCAAATATGTACTCTGAAAACAAAGTTTCTGGAGAAAAGCTGATTTGCACTTAAACCTTCTGCATCCCAGTAGATCCTCGTCTACTACAGGGCATTATATTTGAAAATATTTTCAGCTTGCTACTAATGGAGTTTTGTTTTGGCCACCTGTTCAATTCGTGGTGCCCTCTCTCTGAAATATGGCTGATGCATCCTTGCTGGATATTTTCAGTCTATTTTTTTTTTCCTCCTGCAATAATCGAAGCCAGGGAGTGTTGAAAAAACAGGGATTTGGGGTTAATAAATATGAATGGTGCACATCACCAGCCCCAGCCAGCTCCTACTCCAAGGGGCTTTGAGAAAAATAAATCACAAGTTAAAAAAAAAAAAAAGATTCAGGGGCCATGTTGGGTACTGGCAGTCCTTCAACAGGAAAGCAGAAGACCATTTAAAAGGAAGATTAGATACTATAAACCAAGATAAATCTGGGACATTAGAACAATCAGACAACAAATTAGAGGCAGATAAGAGGCCAGAGCAACTGGAGAGGGCTGTGAGAGAACAGAGGAAGGTAAAAAAGACTAGGATGGTTTCAGTACCCATTTAGGAATGCTGCACTCTATTTGTCATAAAATGTCTATGAACATTGTTTTTTTGGCAAGTTATCCAAATGATTCTTTACTTATTCACATTTTCAATAAAAGCTTAAGGAAGCAGACAAAAATACAAAGGACAGAAGAAACATGAATGGCAATAGCCTCAAAACAAAGGATTTAGTAACTGGAAGGAAAAAGTCTCTATAGCCTACCACTACCACTGTGTCTCTGAATTTGGGGTTCATCATTAATTCAAATCACATGAATCCAGATATTGTGATTTTTGTTTCTGACTTCTAATATGTCACTAACCAAAAATTAGACTTTCATTCCTACCATTAAAATTCTCAGCTATAATGTAATGGCCAACCCAGGTTTCACCCTGACCCATAATAGCCCTACAAGGAGAATCCTTTCTTAGCACTTCTGGTTGGCACATCCCTTCACCCCCTGCATTCAGAGCACAGCCATCCCCAAATGAATGCAAGCTGCCATGCAGCAGTAGTAACATGGGTCTTTATTCTCATAGTAGTTAATATTTACTGAGAACCTATCATTTCCAGGCACTTTGCATATATTATCCTTCTTCATGTGTGTAACAACCCCTGTGATGGAGGTAAAAATAGCCTACTTTAAAAGGATAATCCAGGAGTCAGAGTGATTAAGAAATATGCCCCAAGATACACAGCTGCTACATGTCACAGGGTTTGAGTCAGGTTGCTTGGACTTCAAGCCCAAGCTCTTTTCTACTAATATATCCTGTGATTGTTCAGACCTAATGTTGTATGGTCTGTTTTACCGTGCTATTGCTGAATTAGCATGTTATCAACTCACTAATCACATGGTGGCTTCTTACCCACAAATAATTGTACTCTTTTTTAGCAAGTTGGGCCCACCAGCTATTTTGATCTTTTTGAAAATGTTGCAGTAAATGCAAAGTAATGTGTATGAGCAATCCAACTCTAAAAAGTGAGAACCTGTTCTGATGATCGCTACCTCCTATGCCTTTAGCTCCCTTAAGCTAGCACCTCCTTTGCAATTATTCCTTAATGTTATAGAAGCCCCCAGTCCATTTGTGCTGCCACTTTTTCAGTCTTCATTATTCTCCTAACTTAGCTTCTCTTTTTATCTAGCTTATAATTCATGACCCATTATTAAAATAATTTACTTGAAAACATGCTAAGTTCTCTGGCCCCACTCTACTTGTACGTGCATGGCTAGACCCTGACTGCTTGTGAGTCTACTAGCCATTTTCTTTGTGCCTGTGCCTACTAAAGATTGTATCACAACTGTCTGCTGGTTGCACTTTAAATTTGTGACCCGAAGCCTCAAATATACCCTCATTATTGCCAAAGGGCCCTACTACCTTTCCCTAATAGTGTTCCCTTTTTAAGTCTTTGAAATAACCATTTTAGATTTCCTGTCACCCCAAACCACCCCCCATTCTTAGCTGATGACTTTGACTCATACTTAACTGAAAAAATAGCTGAGCCAACATGCAAGAATGCATGCATCTTATCTACTCACCTCTCAGTCTCTGTCCCCAGATTCCCTCTGCCTGTCCTATTTTTGAAATGGAATAAATGTTATCTTTTCCTATCAAAGATCAATCCTTACCCTCATACTCAGATCCCACCCACTCGCATCTTTCCAGGGATTTTTATTCTCACAGTTCACCTCCTTTATTCTACACCATCAATGTCTTTCTCTGCACTGGATCATTCCAGGAAACATACAAACAAGTTCTATCATCTCCTAAATTATAGTAATCAAATTTTTACTTGACTGTCATGATTTTCTCTTCTTTCACAGCGAACTTCTCAAAATATCTTCTCAGGTTTTATTCACTCTTTGGTTACTCTATCCAGTAGTTAATCATTCACTTAATCTGCTCTTGTCAAGGCACCAACAATCTCATTACAGTTATCATCACTAGGCCCTGTGTACACACCTCCTGTTTTCATTGTACTCACCTTCCTCTCAGCAATATCTGATCCAATCACCAAATCCTTCTTGGATAACTTCTCTCTTTGGCTTTTAAGACAATCTCCTGCAACTAGCTCTGGCCAATCCTTTCTTTGTTTCTCCTCCGTTATCTGGTCTCTAACTATTGGGACATACCAGAGCATAATACTGGACTGTCTTCTAAATCTATGTATACTTTATCCCGGTGATCTCATCCAGTCCAATGACTTTAAATGTCAGCCATATGCAAAAGACTTCATCTGCCATTATTTTGATTGCCTGAATTCCAGACTTGTATAATCCACTGACTATCCACCTCCATGAGGATAGCATAGATATTCTGTGGCACTTTCTATCAGAAGCCTATCCAACATCCTCCCTTCTTCCTTGTTAACAGAAACTTCAATTTTGTGTAGTTACCAGGGCGCCATACCAATGGTGACTAGACATCCAGACCAAACTTGATTAGTCATCACCCAATCATGGTAGTTCAATTCCTATTATCAACGATTGGTTTAAAAATAAAAATGTCCATGTGACACAATTCTGGCCAATGAATTGAAAGGAAAATGTGCTGCAGAGCCTCCAGGGACATTATTCTTGCTATTAAAAAGGAATATGTAAGTCAGATCCTATCTGTCTCACCCCTGTTTACCCCATGTCCTATTGTCTGCAAGACCCTCTACCATCAGACCCTTGTGTATCTCTTATTTCTTTCCATTTTTTTCCTTTGCTTCCTCACCATGTTAGTCTCCTCCCCACTGTTACAATACCCCAAGGTTTCAGGGTCTTTGTACCCTCTGCCTAAAATGCCGTTGCACTAGTTCCTTGCATGGGTGATTACTCCTTCTTGTCATATAGGACTTAACTCAAATGTCATCTGTTTTAGAAAGATTTCCCTGGCTCACTTGTGATTTATTTACTGTTTTTTCACACTCTGAAATTGCTATTTTTATAGGTGTATTTTCTTATTTTTTTATTTCCTGTCTCATCCACTAGAGTATACGTCCTTGGGAAGCTTATTTTTGAGGGAATATTAATCTTTCTTCAAGGCTCTGATCTTGTGTGATATTTCCTATGCCTAAAACAGTGTTTGGCACATCATATTTGCTGATCCATTGAATGTGTATTGACCTCTGGTATTGAAAATACACGAAAGACATGACATGACCAAATAGTACATTTGAAAATATAGTCCTCAGAGGTCTGATTAGCAGGCAGTATATGTGTTATTCCAATTGTCAATAATTGAGATCAAAAGGTAGGTTCATTGTTTATATAGTTTTTGAAAGGAGAAGAAGTTTTATTTGTAAAATAGAGGTAATGCGTATTCTCTGGCATCCCTAGTACTGAAGCAGACATGACCAAAGAGAGATGAGGTGTTTTAGTCCTTTCAGTCTGTGATAACAGAATGCCATAGGCTGCGTAGCTTAAACAACAGACATTTATTTCTCGCAGGTCTGAGGCTGGGAAATCCAAGATCAGGCTGCCAGTATGATCGGGTTGTACTCCTGGTTCACAGACAAACTGCCTTCTAGCCGTTTTCTCACATGGTGGAGAGAGCCCTGGTGTCATCATCCGCTTATAAGAACATTAGTTTCATCATAGGAGAGCCAACCCCATAATCTAATCTAACCCCAATCACCTCCCAAAGGCCCCACCTCCAAATTCCATCACACTGGAGATGAGGGCTCCACATAAGAATTTGACAATTAAGTCTGTAACTCGGGGGTATTGTGAATAACATATTTCTTTTTCTCAAGGCCCAAAACAAAACAAACATTACCATTACCCAGGTTCATTAACATATATTATGCTTTAAATGGCAGCTAAATCATAAAATTAATTTCTTAACATTGGAGAAATACTTTTTAAAGTTTTGGATGAGGTGTAGTTGGATTAACAAGATTATACAGTGAGACTTTGGGTTGCAGAATTGAGTTTTAGAATTTCTGATGGCAAATTCACAATTTTTTAGTATAAATAATTCCAAGCTACTTTTTAAAATCATATTGGAGATAATTTTTTTTGGAGAAATGGCTGTCTAATACCCGTAACCATTTTAAAATAGGCTTATTTGTCTTTTCATTGTTGAGTTGCAAGAGTTCTTTATATATTCTGGATACAGTTGTATTTCCATATGAATTTTAGGATCAGCTTCTTGATTTCTGAAAAAAAAAAAATGGGGGGAACAGCTAGAATTTTTATAAGATTGGATTGAATCTGTAGGTAGATTTGGAGAATACATCTTAACAATATTAAATCAGCCAACCCAGAAACATACAACATATTACATTTATTTAGATCTTTGATTTTTTTCCAACAATATATTATAGTTTTCAGAGTACAAGTTTTGCATTTCTTTGTTAAACTTATTCCTAAGTGTTTTATTCTTTATGACAACATTGTAAATAGAATTGTTTCTTAATTTTGATTTTGGATTGTTAATTACTAATAAACAATTGTGCTTTACTAATTGATAGAATCACAATTGTTAATTATCAATGGATAGAAATGCAATTGATTTCTGTATATTAATTGTGTACCCTGATACTTTGCTGAACTCATTTATTAGTTTTAATAGGTTTTTAGTGGATTCCTTAATATTTTCTATATGCAGGCTTATGTCATCTACAAATATAGTTTTACTCCTTTCTCTCCAATGTGGATGCCTTTTATTTTATTTCCTTGCCTAATTTTCCCTCAGTAGACTGGACTGAAGTAAGAACTCATGTTCTTGGCTGCACTCACTCAGAGCAGAGCTTCTACTATGTTGAACTGGAAGGTGGAAGCAAGAGATGGCTCAAATGCTAGAGCCTCGCTGTTCTTAATAAGATTTAGATTTTCTTATATCAACATATCTCTCTTTTCTCTATGTCCTTAGGACAATGTCAAGAGTTTTTAAATAGTTGTTTTTATCATTTTCATCAGGTATGGTTGTTTTCACTGGGGAGAGGGCCCATAGAGATCCTCACACTACCAATCAGAAATGTTTCTTTCTCCCTGACACGGTGCATTAATTTCTTATAGCTGCTGTGACAAATACCACAAACCTAGTGGCTTAAAACAATGCAAATTTATTTTCCTGCAGTTCTGGAGGCTGGGTGTCCGAAATCAGCTTCACTGGGCTAAATAAAGTCCAGGTGGGTTACAAGGGATGGCTCCTTTTGGAGTCTCAAGGGGAAAGTCCATTCCTTGCGTCTTTCAGCTTCTAGAGGCTACTGGCATTCCTTTGTTCGGAACCACATAATTCACATATTTGTTTCCATTGTCACAAAGCCTTCTCTCTGATCCTGACTCCTCCTCTTTTCCTTTTTAAAGGACCTTTGTGATTATATCAGGCCCATCTGGATAATACAGGATAATCTCCTTACGTAAAGATTTTCAACTTGATCACATCTTCAGTTTTTCTCTTGACATATAAAGTAACATTCCCAGGTTCTAGGGAATGCAAACATTTTGCGGGTGAGGGGAGAGGTGCAGTTTTTCAGAATTGTACAATTTTAGTGTTTGGAAGGAGCTAGACGAAAAAACTGTAGCTTAGATTGGTTACATTCATACTGAAGGTTGTATAGTTAATGTGTGCCAGGGCTAGAACCAGGTCTCTGATGCCTGTTTTAGAATATAAAGTTTGAATGATTAAACAGAAATACAATTCATATTTTTGTGAGTTCTAAGCCATAAATATAAATCTTACATTGGCAAATTATGGAAGTACTTTGGTTTTTATCAAAACTAGCTATCTGCAGTCAATTTAAAAGTAATATATGCAATTCAATCATTGTATTCAAATTTCACCTTTTATAAACATCCTTTGCCTTTTAAAGATAAGGATTGGCTGTGAGCAAGATGTTTCCCCAAGTTAGTTTACTTCACGTTCATGAGTGTATGAAGTAAAATGTAGTGATTATCATATGCACTGTGGAATAAACATATGCACACTTAGATAATTTATGGATAATGTGTCCTTTGGTGATTCCAAATGAGAGAAATCATCCACAATTTCAGAAGGAATCTGGAAAATTTAATTGAATGAACTGTGTGTGATGTGGGAGGGTCTCTTTCCAAAAAAATATTTTCACTAATTTAAATTTATAAAGTGTGATCCTCTCCAGTGCTCTTCTCTAGGGTTGTTTTATCCCCCAGCTCCTGAAGGACATTCAGGGCATGTTAACATTTCTCTTGTGACACAGAATTACCCATGGAAAGAACTGATTAATGATTGCACAGAGTACTTTGAGGGGGAAAGTCATCCTGAGAGTTGGAACTGTTCTTTTTAACAACAGTGTCTGCACTTAGAGTTTTTCAAAGCCATTTCAAAAAAAAAAAAAAGAAGAAGAAGGAAAGAAAAAAGAAAGAACAAACCTCCTTCCCTCCATGGACGCCTTTCACAGGCGCATCATCATCACTCAATGAGAAGTTAAACAATAAACTATTGTCACTTGTGAGCAGTAGTTACAGGGAAGAAGCTGGTCCTTGAAAGGGATAGATTATGCTGCCAAATAGATTTGATCCCACCCTCTTGTCAGCATGTAAAATTCCCTTTATAGTATCAGCTCAGAGAAAGGAAAAACAGTGGTGTGGGGGTGTTTTTGGGGTACAAAATGGTTCTGTGGAAAAGATCCTTTTTATTTTTCTTATTGTAGAATATTCTTTACTAGACTTAATACTACTATTCTAAAAATACAATGCAACAGTAGATCAAAAATTTTCTCAAATGACTGTATTTAAAGGCCTCTTTTAAAAGAATCATAAAACAAATCTCTTTAATCAAGAAAATCCATTGTTTGATGTATTCTCAAGTGATGTTCAAACCCATTGAGAATGTTTTTGAGGTGACAGGTTGAGTGGGAGGAATCGTTTATGATTTTTCTGCTGAAAGTTCTATCAGTGGCATGGAACTCTCTGTCCTGGAAATAAACATGGAGAAACAGTGACATAGAGGGCAACACGTGCTAAAAAAGTATATGACAAGGTTTCCAATCTTCATTGTACTCTACCCTTTAAATAATACATGTATTGTCTTTTCAGTGGGAAAGGACCTTTCAAGTTTTAGTTAATGCTGTTAGAAAATTCAGCCTAGACAGTCACTAGATATATTAATCAAATTATATTTAATACATGTTCACAAAACATGAACTTCATAACAATTCCTATGCCTATGGAAGTTATACCTATTATTTACATAAGGAAAAATATCATTAATATGATGGCATTTTGAAATAATGGTCTGTGTCTGTTCTGTTTGAACAGTATTTATTGTAGTAAAGGATATAGAAAAAACATAGATATCATGAATAGTTAAGTCTATTAATTTTAACAAACTTAACACACCTGTGTAACCAGCACCCAGAATTAGAGACTGATTCCCAAAGCCCCCTTTATTTAATCTCGGATTTGATATTGCTCATTTGCAAGTTTGAAAGGTTAACTGAATAGTCATTTTTCTGATACTTTTTTTCTTAGGCAGTTTAGAGGGACTCAAAAGCATTTCTTATATACTTTCAAACAGGAAAAAGCACACTAAAAAGAAAGAAGAGATAAGTATAACTTCTTTTTTCATTCAGTAAAGGAGGAGAAATTTCTAGAAAACCAAAACAGAAATAACTAGTTTTCTGAAGAGGACCGAATTATTGTTTTAAATTCAGAGACTCTTTTTTTTTTAATTATTAGTTTTAGGTGTACAAAACGATGTAATAGTTAGACATTTCACCCCTCACAAAATGATAGTCACCCTCCCCCAATCTATTGCCCGTCTAACATCGTATATTATGATTCCATTGACTCCACTCCCACACTATACTCTATGTCCCGTGACTATATATATATTAAAAATTATAGTTGACATCCAGTATTATTCAGCTTCAGGTGTACAGCACAGTGATCAAACCTCTACCATCCATGAAGTGGTCTCCCTATAAATGCACAGACTCTTAAATACCGATTTGAGGGCACAGATGCTGAGCACAGTCCCGGCTACCGGAGGCCACCACTAGAGGGAGGCAGAGGTACCACCCAGGCTTGGAGACTGTCTTGGGGACTATTGTCACCTGGGCCTCTGAAGGCCCAGGCAGGGCGCTGGTAATCACCAGGACAAAAAGACTTTCTGGACAAAGAAAGTACACTACTCACATGAAGACAGGAAGGTAAGGAGTAAGCAGACGAGTCTGAAAAAAGCCTCGAGATTAAGCAGGACCTGCAGGTACCTGAGCTAGGGCCCAACTGGAGAGGGCACAGAAGGTTCTCAGAGGTGGCATACCAGACTGTGGGGCAAAGGGTTCATTTCACAGAAATTGTTCAGTGACTTACCTGACATTATAGATACCGAAACACAGGTCTAAGGAGTGTTCTCAGTGGAGGGATATTTTGGGTTGTTGGAAAAGTCATGATGTTTTTTTTTTCTATGTTTTTTTTTCTTTTATTGTGAAATAAACATTTTTTTAAAAAAATTAGTTTCAGGTGTACAACACAGTGCACTAGTTATCCTTTTTACCCCTCAAAGTGACAATCCCCTTCCCCAGTTCACCACCCCACTCCCCCCCATATCATACATATCTATTACAATTCCTTTGATTCCCTTCCACAATATACTCCACATCCTGTGACTATCTGTATATTCAATTACAGTTGGTGCACAATATTATACAACATCAGCTTCAGGTGTACAGTGCAGTGATCAAGACTCTACTCCATCCATGAAATGGTCTCCCTAACAAGACATATGACCATCTGACACGCCACAAAATTTTTACATCATTATTATATTCCTCAAACTGTGTTTCATATCCCTGTCGCAATGTTGTAGTTACCTATTTATGCTGTCTAATCCCTCCCCTGCTCTCTCATCCCTACCCCCCTCCCAACTAGCAACCCTCAGTTTTTCCTCTATATATGACTCTGTTTACTTTGATCGTTCATTCAGTTTTTCAAATTCCACATATAAGTGAGATCATATGGTATTTGTCTGTCTTTGACTGACTTATTTCACTTAACATAATAGTCTCTTCACAACATTATCAATTACATTCCCAGAACTGACCCCATATCCCTGCGGCAACATTATAGTCCCACCTACACTGTCGAAAACCCTCCCCGTCTCCCTCTTCCCCACTCCCTCCCAACCAGCAACCATCAGTTTTTCCTTTATATCTGCTTGATATGATTTCAAGCTACTTAAATTTACTGAGATTTGTTTTGTGGCCTAACGTGGTCTATCTTGGAAAATGTCCCATGTGTACTTGAGAAGAATGTATATTCTGTTGTTTTTGGGTGAAATGCTCTAAAAATATAGACGAAGTCCAGCTGGTCTAAAGTGTCATTTAAGGCCACTCTTTCCATGTTGATTTTCTGTCTAGAAGATCTGTCCATTGGTGACAATGGGGTGTTGAAGTCCCCTACTATGATAGTGTTACTGTTGATCTCTGTCTTTATGTCTGTCAAAATCTGTTATATATAACTAGGAACTCCTATGTTGGGTGCATAGATGTTTATTAGGGTTATAGTGCCCTTCTTTGTCTTTTATTGTAGTCATTTTAAAGTCTATTTTGTCAAAAATAAGTACTGCTACTCCAGCTTTTTTTTTCTCATTTCCATTTGCATGAAATATCTTATTCCATCTATAAACAGCATATACATGGGTCCTATTTTCTTATCCACTCAGCCACTCTCTGTCTTTTGATTAGAGCATTTAGCCCATTCAGATTTAAAATGATTATTGATAGGTGCATATGTATTGCCATTTTGTTATTTGTATTCCTGGTCTTCCTAGGTTAGCTTGTTTACCCCTTTCTTTTGTTTAGAAAAGCCCTTTTAACATTTCTTGCAATGCTGGCTTGGTGGTAATGAATTCCTTAAGTTTATTCTTTTCTGAGAAGCTCTTTATTTCTCCTTCAATTTTAAGTGATAGCCATAATGAGTAGAGCAATCTTGGATGTAGACCTTTATTTTGTGTCACTTTGAATATCTCCTGCCACTCCCTTCTGGCCTGCAGAGTTTCTGTAGACAAGTCAACTGTTAGTCTAATAGAAGTTCCTTTGTATGTAACCTGCTGTCTTTCTCTTGCAGCCTCTAGGATTCTGTCTCTGTCTTTAACCTTTGCCATTTTAACTATGATGTGTCTTGGTGTGGACCTGTTTGGGTTCAGCTTGTTTGGAATTCTCTGTACTTCCTGGGCATGTATGTTGATTTCCTTCACCAGGGTGGGGAAGTTTTCAGTCATTATTTTTTCAAATACATTCTTGACCCCTTGCTTCTTCTCTTCTCCTTCTGGTATTCCTATGATGCATCATTGATTTGCATCATCTTGTCCCATAGGGCTCTTAAACTATTTTCATTGTTTTTTATTCTTTGGCCTTTTTGTTGTTCAAGCTGGGTGATTTCTGCTATTTTATCTTCCAAATCGCTGATCCGATTCTCTGCTTCATTTACTCTACTCGTGATTCCTTTGAGTGTGTTCTTCATTTCAGTTATTGTATTCTTTAGTTCTAACTGGTGTTTTTTTTTATGATTTCTCTATCCTTCCTTATGTCCTCACTAAGTTTGTTAATCATTCTTATCATCAGTGTTCTAAAGTCTGTCTCTGAAAGGTTGGATCCCTCTGTTTCATTTAGTTCCATTTCTGGAGGTTTCTTCTGATCTTTTACTTGTGACATGTTTCTTTGTTTCCTCATTCTGGCTGTCATTCTGGGATTGCTTTGATGTATTAGATAGATCTCCAGGAGAGCCCAGGCTGGATCACGCAGGCACACAGCTCACAGCCCAATACTCCCAGGAAAATTTGCAGTCTCAGCCTGTCCCAATCAGCCGCTCGCAGATCAGGCTGAGCAGCCCGACAACCAATCATCAGCCTGGCAACTCTACATGCACAGTGCGGAGAGTAGGGACCAAAGGCCTCTCGCGCACTCCCGCGTCTCAGTGAGCAGCCTGTTGGAGCCGGAGGGCACCCGCCCAGCGTTTCCCTGGCAACACAGTATAAGCAGGGCAGAGGGTGGGGATCCAAGGCCGCATGCGCGTGCATGCACACACGCACTTCTGTGCCAATTCCACCAGATGCAACCTCAGGGAACGCCAAAGGTCAGATGAATTCTTGTCATCAGATCCAACATATGAGTGCAGGCAGCGAAGGGCATGCCTTAGCAACTGGGGCAGAAGCTGGATGGACCCTGCAATGGAAATGGGAGAGAGAAGTGGAGCGAGGGACGTGGGAGGGCCTGATGCAGTTGCTGAAAACAGGAAAGCGTGTCTGTTGACCACGTATGTGGCACGAAGAGTATCAAAACAGAGCAGATACCCAATGTTATTGGGGAATGAGGTATTTCATTTTAGTGGATTTTCCAAATACCCGAGACAAACCTTTTGAAATGTGTACATTCATCATTTCCCAGGAAATCTTTTAAATGGACCTTTTAAAGCAGAGTTTATGAGTTTAATATAAATTTACTAGATGACCAATCTGACTGTATTGTACTTTAAAATCGTGACGCCGTCAGTTTTATTAAGCTCTAATAGACTTCTTGTCTATACAGGAAACATGAAGTCTCCCCAGACTTCCACATTAAACAAACAAACAAACAAACAAAAAACCTGGTGGGTTTTGGGGGTTTTTCTGGGTATTTTTTTCCTCTAGCAGTGTGATGGTATTTCTTATTCATCTAACCCTTCTTTAGTAGTGCTCTTCCCTTTTCTTCTGCCAACTTATTTCTGATTTATCTGTGTTGGGCTGAAAAAAACCAGATGTTCAGGTTTATTGAAACTATGTGTAAAATAAGAGAGGGGCCCTGAAAAGATATCATATGAATTAAGCTTATAAACTCTAGTGCATGGACATCAAACTTCAAAAACTTATTCAAACTACTCACAATCCTTTTGGTGCCTTTGTGTTTTGCTTTGTTTGTTTTTATATTTGAAATTGTCAGGGGGATCTCTGAATATGTGAGGTATTTAACATAATCTGAAATGCTATTAGGCACTACACATTTGCTGTCATGTGTTTTTTAGAACTGTGACTGGCACAGAGTAAGGGCTTAACAAATATTTATTGTATGAATAATATATTAATATATTCATCAGGAAGGATGTGTAGTTTCTGGGCTGCAAAATTCAGCTACATGCCCCGTTTAGCAGAAAGCACATAAAAGTATTCACTAAGAATGATGTGGATGCTGATATCATTTTGCAGGGGTCACAATCTCAAGGCGAAGGGCTACACTGGTCAGCACAACCTTTTATTTTATGTCAGTGCCTGTGGATCATGCATGACCTCCCCAGTTCACTGGCCTCACCACTGCTTTTTGCTTTATACTTGGCCAAGTCATACAGTTAGGTTACCTGCTGGATAGACCCTGAGGGTGTTTGTATTTTTTTTTTTTTTTTTGGATTTTTAGGCCCCTGAAAGTTGAGTTGCCATCTTATGTCGTCATTACTGAATATTCTCACCATACAAGGACTAAATGGTGAGGAATGTGTTCCTAAACCAAAACTCTTGATTCTCCTCCAAGCCCAAGCCTACTTTTCCCACAGTCTTCCTCAACTCAGTGAAAGTCCCTCTTCAAATGCCAAAAACCATAGGACTGTTCCTCTCTTTCATATCCCACTTTCACTCCGTCAGCAAATCGTACCACCTTTGAAAACTATTTAAAATGTAAGTATTTATCACCCCCATTGCTACTGTCTTGGTCTAACTTACCATTGTCTTTAGCCCAGATTATTGTAATAGTTTCCTGACTGATCTGTCTGCTTCCGTGTGTGCTCTCTTACGGTTCTCCCCACCAGGAGACCCTTTTACTATGGAAGTAAATCACATTAGTTCTCTTCTACTAGTGGCCCATCTCAGACAGCATAAAAGCTGAAATATCCTCTCCATGGCCAATACATTCCAGTGCGTTTCCTTGTCCCATTTCTCTCACCATCCCTCTTACCATCCTTTTCCTTGTTTGTTGTGAACTATCTTCACTGGCCCCCGTGTTGTTTCTGAAACACATCCAACATGCTCCCACCTCACGACCTTTGCACCTGCTTTTTCTCCCATTTGTTCCCTCTCCCACTAGACAACTAAATAACTTATACCCTAGGGATACCTCCTTCAGGTGTCTGCCCAAAATGTTTCCATTTTAAACAAGCCTTCCACAACTACCCAGCTCAAAATAGCACTCCTCCATCATTTTGTAGCCCCTTTAGCCTGCTTTATTTTCTTCACAACAGTTCATTACTTGACATTTAATGTTTATTAATCTGCATGCTTTTTCCAGAATGTAATCTTCTAGAGAGGGGAGGGATTTAGTTCATTATTGTTTCTTGAGTGTATAGAGTAAGGCCTGGTTTTTTTGTTTGTTTGTTTTTAAGGACAATGTCACTGGCCTTCATATGTGGGATCCGAACCGGGACTGCTGTCGTCCCAAAACCAGCTCTTAACCAATGTGCCACTTGGCCAGCCTGAGTAAGGACTGGTTTTATGGGCTTAATCAACATTTGTTTAATGAAAAAAATAAATAAATAAGTGAAAGAAAAAATGGGCAAAGAGATTTATTCTTTCAAGAAATATTGATTACAGCCACTGTGGAAAACAGTATAGAGGTTCTTCAAAAAATTAAGAATAGAATTACCATATGACCCAGCAACCCCTCTTCTGGGTATCCACCCAAAAAATCTGAAAACATTTATTAGTAAAGATATATGTATCCCTGTCTTCCCTGTAGCATTATTCACGGTGGCCAAAACATGGAAACAAAGTGTCCTTCTATAGATGATTGGATAAAGAAGATGTGGTACACATATATGAAAAGATGAAATAGTGCCATTGGAACAACATGGATGGATCTTGAGATTATCATGCTAAGCGAAGTAAGTCAGACAGAAAAGAACAAGAACCATATATAATTTCACTCATATCTGGGATATAAAACCAAAAGCAACAAATGAACAAACAAAGAAAACAAAAGCTCATAGTCACAGACAACAGTTTAGTGGTTACCAGAGGGTAAGAAGGGAGGGGGTGATAGAAGAGGGTAAAGGGAGTCAAAACTATGGTGATGGAAGAAGACTTGACTTTGGGTGGTGAACACACAATGCAATATGTAGATGATGTATTATAGAATTGTAGAGTTGAAACTTATATAATTTTACAAACCAATAACCAATGTCACTCCAGTACATTAAAAATTAACTTTAAAAAAAGAAACATTTATTGTGTGTCGACTATGTGAGAGACACTGTTCTAGGCTCTGAAAACACTCCAGTGAACAAACCAGAAGAGCTCTGTTCTTGTGGAGGTCGTGTTGGCAATGAATAGAGATGAAGTAAGCAGATAGAGAGGCTGCCTAGGACAGTGGTTAGGAGCTCTGATGTCAGCTCATCTGGGTTTGTGTCTCCTTTCTGCCACTTACCCAACTATCCTGAACAAGCTACTTAAATCTTTGATCCTTTGGTTTCTCTCC
Source organism: Aselliscus stoliczkanus (assembly GCA_033961575.1). Lineage (NCBI taxonomy): Eukaryota > Metazoa > Chordata > Mammalia > Chiroptera > Hipposideridae > Aselliscus > Aselliscus stoliczkanus. The sequence continues at coordinate 169,921,226 of CM066727.1, forward strand.
ATCTATAAAGTTGGGGTGATTTATCCATTGCATAGTGTTGGAGGGTTTTGTGCCACAGCACACATAAAGCACTTGACATGTGACAAGAATTCACTAAATATTGACCATCATTAGAGCAAATGAAGACATGGAAGCCAAAGAGTAGTGGCTTTTGAGTTGAACACAATCTACACAAGGTTTGAGGAGAGAACTGAGGAGATCTGGTGCCTGAGTCTGCAATGCTGAGGTGAGTACTTTTATGTTCAATACAAGAGAAAGTCAACTCAGAACAAAACACATAAAGCCAAACTGGATGACTTGCTCGGTAAGAAACTAGTGTATACCTGGAATACGGACAGATGGACGTCATGCAGTAATAGCAGCAGAGTTTTTGTTCTGCTGTGGCAGGAAAACTAGTAAATTTACTCCTTCCTTGTTGAAGAAAAAGAAGTATTTACATTGAAAAGGTGAACTTTAGCACTTTCCTATCTTTCAGAGCAACAGAAAAGAAGACAGATCCATAAATTTATTTTGCTACTATAAAAATTAAAATTGAGAACATAGAATTAAATAGTTAATTTAATTAACTGAGAGTTAATTAACTGAGAGTTAATTAAATATTGAAGTTCCTGTTAACATTTATGAAAGGCCTGTTTTGTTTTTTTCTGAAATGCCTTTTAAAACATTATATGGAGAATTGCCATAGTTATTGCTATTCCATTCAAACACAATCACATATGGGAACATATAGTTTCCTCTGGAGAAGCATCTCTGTTATAAATGGAAGTAAACTATGGCAATAGCTTAGCTTTTTGGTGTTTTTTTTTTCTTCTTCTCAGCATAATATACCCAAATGTCCAGCAGAATTAAAGGAAAGCCCAAATCGTAAAATACATAAGGGGATCTATGTATGTATTTCACATCTCTTGAATATAAAAAGCTAAAGCTTTTGGAGATACAGCATTCAAAGGGTTACTTGAAAAGGGTCAGACACTTGTACTTTAACTCTGAGTTATTTGATTAATGCCAGAATTTACAGGCAGGACAAAAATCTTGCAATGAACGTTTCAAAAAAGGAGGAATTGGCAAATCTACGATCAGCCTTGGTGAGAATTCCCTTGCATTAATTATGCCCAGGACAGCTGACCATCCATTTTACCAAAACTAACTTGTCCCTGGGGTACAAGCAGGGAGAGGAAAGGCAGCCGTGTCAAGAAGGGGCTCCAGGCTGCTCTTTGTGCCTCCCTGACTTCTGAGGGCTGGAAACTTGCTTTGGAAAAAGGGCAGAATGAACACCTGCAATCTTAGATCATTCTTTCCTGGATCTCAGCCTGACAGCCATCAGCCAATCTGCGGTGGAGAGCCATCAGGAGATGTGAATAGTCTCAACAACTTCTTGTGGCAAATAGTGACACAAAACGTGGAGGATGGGGAGGGCAAGGTGCTTGTCTGTGTGGGCCATTTTATGACCTGATTACAAAAGGCAAACTTAGGGCCCACCGAGTGGCACGGTTGTTAAGCACTGGTTTGGGAAGCCAGCAGCCCTGGTTCTGTCCCACATATGAGGGCCAGTGACACTGCCCTCAAAAAAAAAAAATGCCATTTTAGGGCCGGCCGAGTGGCTCAGTTGGTTAAGAGCTCGCTCAAGAGTGCGAGTTGAGGGCCTGCTGAGTGGCACATTGGTTAAGAGCTGGTTTTGGGATGCCAGCGGCCCCGGTTCGGATCCCACATATGAGGGCCAGTGACACTGCCCTCTACAGCTAACAACAGCTCCACCTGGAGCTGGGCTGTGCGAGCCCCGGCAATGGTGTAGGCTGCAGCCCCTGCTGCAGTGGGCTGCCATAAGCTATAGTGAGCGGCGGCAGCCAGCGTGAGTGGCTGGCAGCCAGCGTGAGCTGCCAGTAGCCACGGTGAGCGACCATCCAAAGGCTAGCGACTGAGCTGCCTCATCCGGGAAGAGCGCAATGATGATACCAACATGGGCCAGTTAAGCAACATCCTCCACAACTAGACTGAAGAACAAAAAGACAGAAACTTGTCTGTTCCCCTCCCCGAATTCCCCAATAAAATTTAAAAAAAAGAAGAAAAAAAGAGCGCAAGCTGAGCTCTGAGCAATAGCAGTTCGATGCCCAGCCCGAGCTGAGCTGCTGCTAAGCTGCTACCAGGTAGCTGGAGGGCTCAGCTTAAAAAAACAAAACAAAACAAAAAACCAAAAGGCAAACTTAGAGCCAGCAGAAGCCAGCCCCTCCACTGGTCCATGAAGCCTCATCCCTTCCTGTCTATTGAGACACCTTCCTTATGGGCTTGCCTTGATGTCAGTAGTGTTTGGTCTTGGTGGTGGCTTGGAACCAAGAGACAGATGATGTTAGGATTGCATAGGGACACTGGAGCTCTGTAAAATTCGCCTATTTTGTAGGTACTACCTATTAAAAAGAAAAAGGAAAATCCCTATACTCAACAGGGATTCAATTTTGATATTAATGTTAATATTAAAGTTAAAATTAACATTAATAGTAGCTACAGAAAGTAAGACAGCCAGAACTTGTGAGACTTCCTAGCTATGTAAGTTACTGGGCAAGTTATTTGACCTCCCTGAGCCTCCATTTCCTCTTTTGTAAACTAAACTATTGTAAGGATTAAATGATATAGAGCTTAGCACAATGGCATATAGTAAGTGCTCAGTAAATACTATTATTGATTTCTCCAGGTCTTTCTTTAAATATTTCTTTCTTAGATAGCTCTCCTTGATCACACTGTCTAAAATAGTGTTAGTCTATTCCGTTATCCTGCCTTATTTATTTTCTTCATAGATCTTATCTAACATTTGTGTGTGTGTGTGTGTGTGTGTGTGTATGTAGTCTGTCTTCACTACTGGAGGTAAACTTGACAAAGGACAGGAGGACAGGAACTTTGTTGGTTCACTGCCAGGTCTGAAATAGTGCCTGGCACATGGAAGGCACTTAATAAGTATTTATTGAATAAATAAATGAATGATTATATTCTACCTGCTCATAACTTTAGGCAGAATCATGCTAAAATCACTGAAATAAAAGACAACATATCTTATTTTTAAAGTTAGTAAACCAGTTTTTAACAACTCACACTTAAAAAATACTTTCTTATGACAACTAGATTACTAGCATGAAGAAATAATTTATGACAAATATAAATTTATTTCCGTACACTCTTAATTTATGGATCAGAGAACTGCTGACCACTATCTCCCAAGTGACCTTTTCTAGTTAAAGAGCATTAATAAATTTCTCCTCAGCCTCCTGTTCCTGGGCTGAGAAATCTCAGAATCTTTACTTTCTTATGACTACAAATGTATAGTTCTCTATGGTTCTCTTCTGAATTTCATCCAAAATCTTCACATCTCTTTTTGGTTTGGAGTTCAATATGGTTTGAAAATGAATTGTAGATATTAATGACCACTGCAGAGCATAATTGCTCAATTATCTCATGAGACTTACTGCGGTTCTCCTATTTATATATCCAGGAATTGTCCTTTTGTGTTTTGCTGAGTTACATCACTGACTCATGATCAGCACATTATTCACAGTGACCTCAGAAACTTTTTCTGCCCAACTTGCACATACCTGCCAGTTCTCATCTGATGAACAAGGAGTTTGTTTTGGTACCTAAGTTTCTCCATTTTAACCAACCTTCATTCTGGTTTTGGCCACTGTTATAAATTGTGTTCTCCCGCCTCAAAAAAAAAATGTATATGTTGAAGTCAACCCCCATTACCTTAGAATGTGACTGGTTTTGGAGATAGGGCCTTTGAAGAGATAATTAAGGTAAAATGAGGTCACTCAGATGGGCCCTAATCCAATATGACTTGGGTCCTTATAAGAAGAGGAGATTAGAACACAGACACTGAAGAAAAACCATGTGAAGACTGGAAGAAGGCAGGCATCTGCAAATCAAGCTGTGAGACCTCAGACTTCTGCCAACCCTGCCAACACCTTGACCTCAGACTTCTAGTCTCCAGAACTATAAGAAAATAAATTTCTGTTGTTTGAGTCACCTATCTGTGGTACTTTGTTATGGCAGTCCTAGCAAACTAATATAGCCACTTGGCCTATGTACCAAGCATCTTTGAATTCTGATCCTGTCTCCCGAGGTGCTAGACTCTGCTTGCAAAATGCCATCTGCTATTCTACCACAGTTGGTCTCTGGCACTCTGTTCCTTCCAGGGTTATGAAATTAATTCTACGAGGAAAGCACCCAAAGTAGAATGGGCTCCAAGTTTACTGCACATGGTAGGACCATGAAAAGTGAATTCAGCTCTAGTTTTGCTTCCAGTTCATGGTTGACCACTCTAAAGAATTTCTGGGAAAGCACCCAGGAGCAGTTCTGTGTACTGGAGGTCAGCATTAAAGTGTCACCACAGACCTGATAATTGAGGATTTGGGATGAAATGAGCCTATTGCAGGAATGCTATACAGAGCAGGTAGCCAAGGACTGAAGCTTCAGGGCTGGTAGAGGGAAGGACAAGAGAAGTCAGAAATGGAGCCAGAGAAGGCAGCTGATGAGGCAGGAAGAGAATCAGGAAAATGCTTAAGGAGCTTAACAATGAAAAGCCAGGGAGAAAAAAGGAGGGCCACTCCCATGCTCCTCCACCCCCATCTATCAGCATCCCTAGTACCATTGGCCCCTAATGACTTACCTCAATAAACCCAACAGACATTTTCTGTAGACCCTGTCTTTTTTCATTGTTAACCATCGACAGCACTTGACATTGACAATCATTTTCTTTTTTGAAACATTCTTTCCTTTAGTCACAATACTCTTTTCTGTTTTTTTTCCTGTTCCTCTGGTTGCTGTCTCACTGCTTCTCAGTTTCCGTCTCCTTTAGTTACCCGTCAGACGTCAGCTTTTTTTTTAGGAACCTGCCTTCGCCCACTTCTCCCTCAACACATCTCTCTCACCTCAGCCACTTCTATAGGTCCCCACCATCATAGGTGGTACTCTATTCCCTAAACTTATTCCAATCCTTTGTCTCTTCTCACTATTTACTTTTCCTGTGGCCCGTTCTCAACAAGATTCTATTGATAACTAATATTGTATTCTAATAAGCCTATTTTATTTATACATTTATTTATTCATTTATTTCAACAGCTGTATATAAAGTGTCATATGCCAGGCACTGTTCAAAGTCAAACTATAATGTTAATGATCAAATGAGGTTCATTTACATTTTACCAGAAACTTTGAATTCCTAAGTCTAAATAATGATAATAGTAGTTATGATTTTATTACTTTACCTAATGCTTATATATTATATAATATCTATTTTATAATAGCATTATATTATATAATGTGATGTTTATAACAACTCCATCAACTAGATTGAGAAAGTATTTTAACCTCAGGGCATTCAAATTCAATGTTTCTGACAAAAATGTCTCGCTAAAAATTGGCCGAGCCAAAACTTGAACACAGGCCTTTCGGCTCCTCAGCTAATACTGGTTCCTTTCCACACCAGATGCCATGTCCAAGCTAGCTGTAACTTAGCTTTGAATCTAGAGGGAGCATGGCGTTTTCATGGTGCATTGGTCTCCTATTGCTGGTATAACAAAGTACCACAAACTCTGTGGCATAAAACCACGTGCATTTATTCCCTTACAGTTCTGGAGGTCCGAAGTCCAAAATGAGCCTCACTGGGCTGAGACCGGGATGTCTTCAGGACTGTATTCCCTCCAGAGCCTCCAGGGGACAATGTGTTTCCTGCTTTTTCCAGCTTCTGGAGGCTTCCCTCATTCCTTGGCTTATGACCCCTCATCACATTGCTGTTTGTACCACTGCTTCCTTTGAGACATGGATTTCTTCCTTGTATTCAAATCTCCCTCTAGCTCCTCCTTATAAGGACCTTGTGACTGTAATCAATGGGCCCACCCAGATAGTCCAGGATAATCATTCCATCTCTAGATCTTGCGTTTCATCACATCTGCAAAGTCCCTTTTGCCATATAAAGTAACATTCACCAGTTCCAGGGATTGGGGGCCATCATTCAGCCCACCACACATGATATTCTTTAAACTGTACCTTGCGGGAACTACTGTTTTTTAACAAAAAGTCACTCCAGACCCCAGTCTCCCTTTCCTATTTCCTTGCATCCAGATGAGTTCATCAACGCTTCATTCACTCAGCCAACCAACTTTATGGAGCTCCTGGAAACATTAGGCACCATGTAAGGTGTTGGTCATACAACAAGCAGACAGTGCAGGAATGCATGAGGTAGGATTAGAGCTGGTTTTGTCTGAGCAACTCAACAAAGGTTTCCCAGACATGGAATTGCTTGAGCTCAGTCTTGAATAGCAGTGGGAGTTTGTCAGGCGCATACCCACTAGAAAGCATACAGGAAAAGGGACAGAAACTGTTGAAAGCCCATAAGTGTGAACCCCAGACTATAGAACAGGAACTGTAAGTAGCTGTGTAGTACTGCTGACAAAATGTATGTGTGTGCACATTCGTGTGTGTGTGGGGTGGGGGCATGCATGTGTATGTTACTTATAGGGAATGGCATAGGTTTTTGAGGCAGTTTATTCACTTATTTTAACAAACATCTTGAGTTTCTCTAAAAAATTATAATTTTGCTATGTCTCTACCAAATGCCACAGTTATTTTTCTTATTTCTGGAGTTAGCAGTGGAAACAAAAGCACCACCTCATTGAACACACACAAAAACCTTTGAATAGGTACAATTATGTTAAAGGCTAAAAATGGTAAAACCCTGTATCCCTGAATTGAAGTTTCACTGTTTCAAGGAAAACTATCTTCAATCAATAGAAGTTTAATTCTGATCCTCTTTAATTCTATTGCATATAGTAAAGGGAAAGCAGGGAACATGTTGAGCAAAGGAAATTCAAATTTATAAAGAACCATTTAAGTAAGAAATCAGATTGGCATAAAAAGAGTCCTGTTCTAATCTAATTTTAAATGCAAAGCCCTTGCTCTCTCAGGACCTAGGATCCGGCTTCAGCCTGAAAATGCTCTCATTTTACTTAAATTAGCTGCCTGTGTGAAATAATTTCATGGTTAATATGTTGTTAATTTGGCTCATCAAACCACTTGCCTGGACAAAATAGAGTAAAAAAAAATATTTTGGAAGCATTCATGGCTGTGCGTGTGTGTGTGTGTGTGTGTGTGTGTGTGTGTGTGAGAGAGAGAGAGAGAGAGAGAGAGAGAGAGAGAGAGAGAGAGAGAGATTGACAGGGACACAAACAGAGAGAGGCAGGAGAGGCAGCCCTTTATTTCTCAATCATATTTTGGGAGGTTTTTTTTAATTAAGTTTTTGTCCTTTCAGATATTACACTGTAAATGTTCTTAAATGGAATACATGAATGCTAGAGTTACACCATATGTTTGAGTAGAACTATGGATGGGATTACACTTAACTAATTTAACTACACTTAACTATCACCTATATAGTCAAGGATTCTAAATGTCCTTATTTCCTCCCTCTCCCTCCTTCTTCACTATATACTTGCACTGCCTTTGCTTAGGTCTCCCAATCCTAAACAAAACAAAACACACCCCCTTACCTACCATCAAAGCAATCAAACAGCTTCCTTTGATCTTGTTAATCTTCTGCTTACCATGATTGCCATTCTTTTTTAAACTCAAAACTTTGTGGTCTCACCTTCCTCATGACCTCCTCACATCCTAATACCTTATATAATTTCTGTCCTGATACTCAACTAAAATTGCCCTTTAATAATATGTATTCTTAGTTACCAGATGTGATATTTGTGCTCTGCCTTTGGTTTTATTCTCCTTGACTTCCCTGGCATTTGACTATAAAAGGTTATCCCTTCCTCGATACCTCTATCCTGCATTTTACTGGTTCTCCTCACACTCCTCTGCTTCTTCTGACTCCTGCAAGCCCTGAAAAGTTGGTGTTTTCTCAAGGTGCCCTTCTTTCTTTAAAGGCATTAGTTGCTGTGAAGATCTCACCCACACTCAGTTTTGACTGTTAAAGGAAGATGGCTTCCCAATTTTCCTTCAGCCTTAGCCTCCTCTGCCACCTGAAATGTCTTATGTTTAAAACCAAACCCAACATCCTTCCCTGAAGCTAGTTGAGCCTTGAGACATCCTCCTTATATCTGATTAATGAGGGCCGGCCGAGTGGCGCGGTGGTTAAGCGCTGGCTTAGGACATCAGCGGCCCTGGTTCAGGTCCCACATATGAGGGCCAGTGACACTGCCCCCCCAAAAAAAAAAATCTGATTAATGATACTATCATCTTCCCAGCCCAAATTAAAAGCCTTGAAATTTTCTGTGGCTTTTCCCTCTCTCCCATCTCATGTGATGCTAAGTCTCACAGTATCTACTTCCCTAAACCTTTCCTAACATTGACCAAACCATTTGCCTTATCACCACTTTAAATCAGCCTCACACTGCCTTTTTCCTGAACCATCACTCTAGTTTCCTAATAACCCTCCCCCCATTCTCTTCTTTCTTTAATCCAACCTTGGCCACTGCCATCTCTAAACCTGAGTTCATAAAGCCTTCAGTGGCCCTGCATTGCCTACTTAAGTAAACTCAAATGAAGGTGGCTTTAAACTGCATCAGTTACACTATGGTTTGTAGAATAAGAGGGGTAGTAGACTGATCCACTGCACACTAATATCTTCAGAATTGTGTTGTATGGAGGTGTTTCACCTCAAGGGCATATAAGAAACACAGAGTTCAGAGTACAGTGACCAGGTGTGGAAAGATCCACGACCATGTCAAATAGCCAGTAGTTAAAGAAATGGAGATATGGGCCGGCCGAGTGGCGCGTTGGTTAAGCGCTGGTTTTGGGACGCCAGAGGCCCCGGTTCGGATCCCACATATGAGGGCCAGTGACACTGCCCTCTACAGCTAACAACAGCTCCACCTGGAGCTGGGCTGTGTGAGCCCCCGCAATGGTGTAGGCTGCAGCCCCTGCTGCAGTGGGCTGCCATAGGCTACAGTGAGTGGCTGGCAGCCAGTGTGAATGGCTGGCAGCTGCTGTGAGCTGCCAATAGCCGCAGTGAGCGACCAACCATCCAGAGGCCAGTGACCAATCTGCCTCATCCAGGAAGCGTGCAATGACGATACCAACATGGGCCAGTGAAGCAACGTCCTCTGCAACTAGACTGAAGAACAAAAGGACAGCAACTTGTCTGTTCCTCTTCCCTGATTCCCCAACGCTGTTCCCCTTCCCCAGTTCCCCAATAAAATCTTTAAAAAAAAAAAAAAAGAAAGAAATGGAGATATTTTGGCCATAAGAACCACAATTAAAAAAAAAAAATAGCTGACTTCAACATTTGAATAAATTCTCTTTGGAAAAGGATTCCTTTTGTTTCATGTGGCCATAAAATGTAGAACTTGAAAAAATAAGTGGAAACCATAAGAAAAATGATTTTTAGCTCAATCTAAAGGGAAAAAGGAACTAAGTAAAGTTGGGACAGAAACTCTTAAGAGGTAGCAGATTCTCTGTTATTAGCGGTTGTTATTTAAACTAGATGTATTTGTAAGCAAGTAACAGAGTTGATTCAAGAATATAATATTTTCAGTCATTTAGTTGTTTGTTTGTGTAGCCCTTTTCTCAGCCTGGCATGCAACACCAACCCACTTTTACAACTCTCTCTCTCAATTTCCAAACATGTCCATGCTAGTCCCTATCTGTAATTTCCTTGACTTACAGTTTTTCCTTTTAAAATTTTACTCATTTTTCAATGGCCAAATCAAGTGTTACCTTTTCTAGGAAAATTTCCTTCCTACCTCAGACAGCACCATGAATACATGAGTTGTTCTATTTCAAAACTTCAATGCTTCATTTGTTCATTTCAAGGCACTTAATATTCTTGCAATATTATTTGTATGTAATTCTCCTTTTACTTAATAGGATGTCAACTTCATGAGTCAGGAATTATCTTTATATTGTTATAATTTCTATAGGAACTGGTATAATGGAATTCCTTTATTCATTCCATTTGTTTTTCTTTAAACTAAATCATCTCTAAGGAACCCTCCAGCTTAAAAAGAGCCTATGAATCTGGTTTTAGAATTTAATAATGAATATACAAAAGACCTTTTTGTCCCCATATTGACTATGAGTACAAGGAGTGAGATATACTGATGTCAAATTGGTTTTGTAAGTTAAGATTTTAAAATCTGTTTCTGAAAAGTAGGTAACTTTATTTTTCAAGAACTTACATGACATTCCTATTTAGATATTCAACACATGTTCCTGATAGAATTTTGAACATTAAAAGAATTGTACATCTGGTTATATTTTTATGAAATTAAGTGACACCAAATCAGAGCTCTACAAAGTTAAAGTTGTATAATTAAGAACATCAGAAAGATAAACAGTAAACGTTGGCAAGACTTAAGAAAGGGAACATCTTATTGTCATATATCAGAAGTTTATTAATTTATCTGTACCATTTCTTCCTGCTGTTTATTACAATACAGATCATTTTCATTGATGCTCATCTCTGTTTGGCAAATTGCTGCCAAAAGTCCAGATGTTTCTAAGTGTGAATTTATAGAAACTTATGTTGTCCAAATTTTAGAAGCAGGGATGTTAGACTAGGTTAAACAAAACACAAAAAAGAAAAGATTTAAAGAAGAAAGAAAAACACAAACAAACAAACAAAAACCCAGAGCAATTTACGTTGAAAACAAAACGTGAATTCTTTTTTTCAGCTGCTCCCTGCCATTCCCCCCACTTCCTCTTCCCCATCTGTGTTCAGGTCTCAAATGCCTCAAATTAGGGGGTACTAAAAGCCATATTATTAGTTGAAAGGCATGACTTTGGCCTCCAGGGAAATCCAAATATATGGGAATCTGGTAAGGCAGTCTGATCAGGTCAGAAGTGTCTTTTACTTTTGATTCTTCTTAGGAAACAATTTGAATCTTTTGACTGTCAGCTATTAAAAGGGCCTTAATAAAAGCCTGAAAGAAAGCTCTTCCATGTAGGTCTGAGGCAAATGTGATGCTGCCACGCAGATGATGCCCTTTGACTCCTTGACCACATTGGCACCTCGGGAATGAACAAAACTCAATGGTTTTCCTCTAGACACATCTTATGCTTTCTGCTACCTTGCTCTTCTCTCTGATTTCCCCCTTCCTCTTGGCCTAAACAGCAGAAAGTCAGAATGATGTGGTCCAAAAACAGTCAGCAGGAGGGTTATGATATTCTCTTTTTCAGTTGGATGCATATTCGAAGGAAAGAAAAATTTAGAATTAACAAGTTGCAACAGTCATGCTGCCCAATTGCAAGTCTGATTTCATATTTTTCTGGTAGACTGATGAAGAGGCTAAAAAATATTAAAATTTAATGTGGCCTCATTCCCCCTCTTTCTGGTATTATTAATTAAAATAAATTTCTAGATATAAAAGGAGCATGGTTTGAAATAAAATTATTTAATTAATTAAAATAATCTGACATTATTACCTAAAACATGCTTTCTAACATTATGGCACAGGCATTATGATGTTGACAGTCCATTCAGGAAGGAATTAACTCGGTTTTCAGCAAGAGTGGAGCATGAGGACTAATTAAGGACTGATTTTCTTTTCTTATAAATGTGTATCTTGTATTCCAAGGGCATTAGCTTTGTTTTACAGTAGAATTGAATCTTCTCTAGGGTTTTAATCTTCACAAATGTACCAGCTATCTGTGGTAACATGGGTAGGATAAGTAGTGGCTATTTCAGGCTGAGCTTTGGTATACGAGGTCAGACAATTAAGTTTGTGAACTCATCCTAGAAAAAGTGCTACATACCTCTTCGCTGAATATCACTAAGGTCACATTTGAACTACTCCCCTTGGGAAGCTATGCACCGATGCCAGTGCCTAGTCCACCCTGCAAAGCAATTTTGGAACTCTTTTTCTCAAATGGCTATCAGAGCTGTCATTATATTACCCTTGATGTCATCAAAATGTCTTCCTTTCAATATTTCCTTTATCTTTGGGTAAAGAAAGAAGTCATTGGGGGCCAGATCAGGTGAGTAGGGAGGGTGTTCCAATACAGTTATTTGTTAACTGGCTAAAAACTCCCTCACGGACAGTGCCATGTGAGCTGGTGCATTGTTGTGATGCAAGAGCCATGGATTGTTGGTGAAAAGTTCAGGTCATCTAACTTTTTCACGCAGCCTTTTCAGCACTTCCAAATAGTAAACTTGGTTAACTGTTTGTCCAGTTATAAATTCATAATGAATAATCCTTCTGATATCAAGAAAGTTTAGTAGCAACATCATTGAAACAAGTTCGCGAACCTAATTACTTCTGCCAGGGCAGGGACTCACAGTGTAAGCAGATGTGGGATATCTGCCCACTAACTAATTGCTTTATGTCATCTACACTGTCAAGTCTAATTTTTTATAATTATTCTGTGTGGAATATTTAAACATCATTATCCCTTCCTGGAAACTTGGCCAGTACCTGGAACATCATAAAATAATCAGATCCTTTATTTTTAATGTAAAATACTTACAAAATGAAATATGTAATGTATTCCCAAAAGCATATGTGAAGTACTATATATATAATTTAAAAATAAGTAAAATGAATAAACTTAAATCTACCACCCAGCTTGAGAAATAGAACAAGTAGAACATTAACAGTGTCTCGAAGTCACCTGCATGCCTGTCCCCAATCCCACCCCTATTAGGCACCCTTAGCCATTACCCTGAGTTTTTGTTTATCAGTTCTTTGCTTTTCTTTGCGATTTTACCCCTTATGTATGTATCTCTAAGATGTGTGTATACTTTTGTGCATTTTTAGTTTTATATAAAAGACATCATAACTTTTTTCCAGTGACTTGTCCTTGACATGTTTATGAGATTTCTTCATGTAGATATGTGTAGCTTTAGTTAATCTAATTCTGACTGTTGTATAAATGGAAATGTTATTCTTTCTCCTATTGATCAACATTTGGGTTGTTTCCAGAATTTTGCTGTTATAAATTATGTTGCTATGAACATTCTAGCACATATATGTTGGATAGTAATTGCTCAATTATACATGTCTTAGCTCTGCTAGGTAATGCCCTGGTTGTTGTTTTTTTATTTGGCTTCCAGCAGCATATAGGAGTTTCTGTTCTTCCATACTGTCACCAAAACTTGATGTAGTCATTTTTTTAAAGCACATTTGTGAGGTCTTAAATGGTATCTGATTGTATTTTAATTTGTATTTATCCAGTTACTAATGATGAGCATATTTTTTGTTTAAAGTCCACTCAGTTCTGATTTTTTTGCCCATTTTCCTGTTGAAGTGCTTCACTTTTACTTATTGATATAAAGGCTTTCTGCCCTTTTTAATTGTGAAATGTACTATACAAACAAAACTACATGAAATATCTGTGTACAATTTAATGTATAATTTTTAGGAAATGTTTGTATAAGTACAACCTATGTCAAGGAATAGACATTTCCAGGATCCCAAAAATCCCACATGTGCCTCTCTGTAATTCTACCCCATCTTTTGCTCCAGAGGGAACCACTATCTTGATTTTTCTGACAATCATTTCCTTGCTTTTTGATAGTTTTACTGTCTGTATATGCATCCCTTAAAAATATAGTTTAATGTGGTCTATTTTGAATTTTATACTGTCCATATTCTTTTAAGTTTTGCTTCTTTAGATCAACATTGTGAGACTTAGCCTGATCTCATATCCTATCTTGAAGGGTCCAGGATTTAGGGTCCATCTTACTTTAGTCCTACAGCTTTGCCTATAACTCAATTTACATTGAATTGTCAATTGAAATTTACATAAACCAAAAAAATAATACCCATCTAGATCCATTAATACCTTCCATTTTACCCCAATTTACAAATTCCTCTGTTAATTCTAGATGAGTCAGGATATTTCACAAAATTGCTAGTTAGTTGCTGTGGTAGCAGATTTATTTTCATTTTATTGCTACCTTATTTCTGAATATTTTATGTTTGGTACAATCATGAGTTAACTTTAATACACCCACATTTCACATCTATTATCACAGAGGCATGACCAGTTCTTTTATATTCTTTTTTCATCAATACCAGCCTCAATAAATACTTTATGAGGTCTTTTAGGTTCATGGAAATAAAATATGAAATAGCCAGATAAGTTATAAATATTCAGATTTTCTGCCCAAGCCATGATGCTTAGTGAACACTAATAAATAATTAGGACCCAAGCATATTGTCAATTATATATAAGTAAACTAATAAAAAAAAAAACTTTACTGATTTCTACCTAGTTTTCTTGTTCTCTGACTCTTTCCTAAAATACCTGCAGAGTTCAATTCAAGTTTGTTTAGTTCAACAAGTGATTGCTGAGGACCTAAGCAATATCCCCTCTTTCCTAAAAAAGGAAGAAGGAAAAACAGAACTGATTTCTTTGATGGGAGTCGTAGTCCAGATGAGAAAACATACATATAGTCAAATAATTACCATATAGTATAAGAGCAATAACAGAAGCAAGAAAAAGGTGAAAGTCACATAGAGGAGAGAATGATGAACTCTATTAGAATTCAGGGTGTTGGGGGAAATATCGCCGAAGAAGGAAGCATCTGAAATGGTTTTTAAAGGATGAATAGAAAATTTCCAGCCAGGGGAAACTCATGGCCAAAAGTCTGGAGGTTACAATGAGTTCAATGAACTACATGTGATTCAGTATTGCTGGAGCTTTAAACACAGAAGGAAAGCATGAAGAGAAATAAGGCTCCAGAGAAAGTCCAAGGTCAGATTACAAAGGGTGCTGTATGGCTTGTCAAGGAGTTTGACCTTTATAAGCAATAGAAAGCCATTTAAGCATGGAGACATGATCAAATCTATGTTTCAGGAATATTACCTTTAAGATGTTATGGAATTTAAGTGGTCATCTGTATAATAAGTATTAGGATTGGCTTGATTGACCGTAACAAAAAATAACACTGCTTTAAAAAGCTAGTCCAAAGATCCAGTTCAGGATTGATATGGCATCAGAGGCTCCATGGTGTCAGACTCAATGTCTTCCTATATTGTTATTCTCATTGTGTAGCCCAATCTAATGTCAAAGATGGCAATATCTACATTCCACGCATCAAATTTAAGCAGGGACATAATAAAAGAGGCAAAGTGTGCCCACCAACTATCTTTTTAAGAAGATCCCCAGAAGCTGCCATCTATTAGCCAGAACTTAGTCACGTGGTCACACCCAGCTGCAAGGCAAGCAGGGAAGTATAGCAGTGAAAAAAAAAAAAAAAAGGAAATGGAGAATAACTGGCAGTTTTTGCCACTGAGAAATAAGACAATGGAAGCAAAGGAGGCCAATAAAAAGACTCCTGTGATACTGCAGTGAAATAATGACTGTTAAGGCAGTAAGCATGAGAATGGAAAGTGAAGGCAAGACCTGAGCGCTGTTTGGGAACCAGAATGGGTTAAGAGTTTAAAATCTAGTGGATGGGGTGATGGCTTTTCATTTTGGGCTTACGTGACTGAGTCATAAAGGTATCACTGTGGGGAATTGCCACCATCATAAAACAAATAGAAGGAGGATAAAAAAGTCAAACTGGAACTTTTACTGTGTAAAGACTTTTTGCCTTTGACTCTATCCTTTCCCCAGAGCTTCCTCCAAATGTTTGGATTTTACTTAAAGCAGAAGGAGCGATAACAGTTATACAACTAGCAGGATGCTAGGCCTTTTCCTTTTATTCAAGACAACAGGATAAGAAAGCTTCCAGGCCTGTCACCAACTAGACGAACAACTCAAAGCAAGTGAGTTCATCCCCTGAGCCTTAGTTTCTGCATCTGTAAAATAAGAAATTTACACTAGATGGTATCTAAGGTCTCATCAGCTGTAGAATTATTTGATTCATTCATAGACCAATCACGCGTGCTAATCAACAGCACAAAGTGAACAACCTGGCTTCACGCCAGCCACGCATTCCTTGACAATGGAAAAAGTAACTGAGGCAATATCTTTCAAAGTTTAAGTAAACACAATTTTCTGTCTAATTGTTTCACATCTCTTTTCACTTAGCTATTGAAAACCTATTTTAGTATGGTCTGGGGTATTAAACTTTGGTAAATTTACAAAGCCTTTTATTAAAGTGGAGGGTTTTTTTTGCCAATTGCATTTCAAGATTAAAAGGTTTTACTTGGGGTGAAAGGATTACTTTTCTTATTATGTACATAAGTGTACACGTGGTAGCTAAAAATATCTTCCTTGAGTTAAGTATTTTCCCTTTTGGTTGGTTGAGTACACATTGTTCCACCTACTACAAAGGATTAAAATGACCTGTTTCATCACAGAGCAAAGTGATGGCGGCAGCCTGTGATTTTTGGCAGAAAGAACACTTTGTAATTGCTAATTTCCTATTTCCAAATTCAACTAAAGATTGCAGCCTGAGTCCATGGTACTTTGCAAGTCTTAACAGGCAAGACCCAATGACACAGCCTGGTTTTATAAAATACCAATGAATCTGGACTAGGAGGGAGGTTGCTGAGGGTGAGCCTTTTGGAAGGAGTGTTCAAATCCAAGACCTCGAATGCCTTATGCAAACATGAAAGAGTCCGCAGGACACAATTGGTAGACTCAGGTGTTTGCTTTGGCCCATGTCTCTCCTCTCATCTCCATTGTATTCTGTGCCAACTGGCAGCTGTCCTCAAGGTCAAACTCTTTTTTAAAAATACCAGCAACTTAAATGCAAACCAGTAATGCTTTTAGCAGGTATAATCCATTTTACTTCAAAAGTGTTTCTTTTAATACAAAAACGTTTGGAAATCTCATATATATGTAATAGTTTAGAACTCATATCTAGCACCAAATTTGCATTCCTCAGCCAAAGAAAAAATATTCCTTACTGAATGTTAGATTCCCAGTGTACAATGAAAATATACATTTTCTAGGTGGCCAAAAGAAAACATATGCAAATAAGACTATGATGATATAGCCAACTTTGAAGCCATAGTTTTATGCTTCTCAAGTTGCCAAATAATCTTCAACCCTGTAGATTGTATTCTTTAATTAACCATTCTTTGCATGTGACAAACAGACCTTAAAAAAGGATGTGGGACCCGGAGTCCTAGATCACAGCTGATACCCCTGGAACACTGCATACCTGATTAGGTCTATAAAATACCTTTGATTATAAAAATCCATGAATTCTCAGAATCCCAAACACTCTATAAGACTTTTGATGACCAAAAACTTGAGATGTGTGCAGGAGCCACTGTGCTATAAGGCAAAGAGAATAGGCTCAGTGGTTATACTGAGCAAATACTCAAGGTCAAGTTTGTCCCTTCCTAGCAAGGTAGTATTGGGTAAACCAGTTAGCCTCTCTATTATAATTAATTTCTAATTGTATCAATCACACTTTAAGTAAGAAAAACCATGAATATGTTGTATATATTAAATAGATACCTATTTATATCCATCCATCCATCCATCCATCCATCCATCCACTAGCAGCTTAATTCCTGTAGTTGCTCAGGCCTAAATCCCTGGAGTCACCTTGTCTCCTCTCCTGCTCTCAGGCCTCATATCTAATCTACCACTGAATTCTGCCAGCATTTCCTTCAGAACACATCCAGAATCTGACAGGGTCTCATCACCTCCACTGCTACCCTCGGTGGTGCCCGGCACCATCAGCTCTCCCTGGGTGATGGCAATGGTCTCCTTCAGGCTATTTTCAATACTGATGGCAAAGTCCCTTCCTAAAACGGAAATTATAGCTTGTCATGCCTCTGTTCAGGGCCCTCAGATGAGTTTCCTTCTTTCTCTGAGTGAAGCCAACATCCTTCCCACAACCTATCAGACCCAGAAACCTTGGTATGGAAAAGGGCACAGAACTTCCATGACCTTTCTGAATCCCCAAATCTCTACTTGTTCAGCAACATGGACTCTCTCTGTATCCAGTCCTTTGGAGTTTTTACTGAGACTTCATTTCATAGGCATGATTGATTAAATCATTGGCCACTGGTGATTGAACTCAATCTCCAGCCCCTCTTTCCTTCCCAGAGATTGGAAGTAGGGGAATGAAATTTCCAACCTGCTAATGAAAAGGTGGGCGCCAGCCCCCATCCTTTGGTTGGTTACCTAGCAGCTTTACAAACTCACCTCATCAACATAACAAAAGACACCTTTATGGCTCTCATAACTTAGGAAATTCCAGGGGTTTTAGGAGCTCTGTGCCAGAACCAGGGACAAAGACCAAATACATCCTTCTTATTATAAATTACAATATCACACTTCTCTATTTTCTAGGCCTTAATTTCTTCATCTGTAAACTGGAATAATTATAGTTCATACCTCTTGACTGTGGTAAGGATCACACAATTAATATATGGAAAGTGCATCAAACGGTGTGTGTCATAGGAACAAATTCCAAAAAGCTAACATAAGCATGAAACGTTCTTGGGAAATGTATGTTTTTAAAAAGAGGGGCATTGTTTGTACTATTCCCAATTAGAGAAACTCAGGAGTAATTCTCAAAGCATTGTCCTTATACCATCTCATCAGCGTCAGTAAGGTTCTTGTTTAAAAAGTCTCTTGCTGGGCCCTATCCAAGACTTCCTGAATAAGAATCCCAGGAAAGCCTCCTTCTTAACAGGTATCTAGGTAATTCCTTTGTACTTGAAGCTTTGAGATGCACACTCTAGAGAGAGTGCATCTCCACTGCTATAAATTATCCCAGGTAACTCCAATATACCCTTCCTTTCCATCCATCCTCTGTGCTACTGTAAGGATTGTTTAAGTAACAGGATACCACCAAACTGATTTGCTACTATCCAAGAGTTTCTTAAGAAGTCATTTGTTAGTTTATTCAACATCCCAAGTACTCCCATTGACCTATCCTACCTAGCTGGAACTCATTTATAATTGCATCATTTAGAGAATAATTACCAAAGAATCTCAGCAGTCCCTTACCTTCTAAAGGGATGCAATTTATGGCACTCTGCATGCTTAGCGAGTTTTAGCTTTTCAAAATCATAACAGAAAGGCTCTCTGATTGGTGCCTTCCGGGGCTACTTTGGTTTGTGTATCTCCTGAAGGAGGAATGGCCTGTCTATAATTTAGTCCTGATTGAGGACCCTTCCATAGTTTCTAAGACTCACTTTTAAGTCTACAGGTAATGCTACATTTATATACAGCATCTATTTCAGCTCTGAATTTGGAGAAATTCCAAAGTCTATGTAGATTCCCAAGAGGTAAACCACAAAGTCAAAGAAGTTTAGTTCAAAGCACAAAGAGGGGCAAGAAACCTGAGTTCTCTGAGTCAACAACATCCACTTATTTAGCCAAAACTTTTAATTTATAGGACCCCGGCTGGGGCAGGGAACAGGAGCAAGGATCCCAAGAAACCTTTCAGAATTATGCAGCTTTTCCTTTGCTTCATATCTGTTTCCTGCTAAAGCTGACAGTGAGATTATTTTTAATTACAGAATCTTCTAAGCAAGTGTTTGATCTGATTCTTTATAGGTTTCTGAGCAAGACTATCATTTAGAGACAGACTTCTCTAAGATGAGTTCTGTCTTTGTATGCAATTCACTGATGAACACATATGAAAATAATAGCTGATTTAATTTAATTGTTAAGTTATGAAATGATAAGTTTGAAGGCATGTCAACTTGACATCCCCTGTTGTCATAGATATATAGACTGAGCTATTTAGATCTGCAAAAAAAAATGTGAAGCAGGCAATACTTGATGGTGAAGGGAGGAAACCCACCAAGCCCTTGCCTGGAATTTTCTTTTGGGCCACTATATCTTTCGATCCTAAGAACCCACAGGGTGCTACCACATAGTCTTGTTCCTTAGTAAGGAAACACTTCCTACTTGTTGGCTATGGGACCCATGATGCCAGACGTTTATTCCTTCACGTGGGTGAGGAGGCATAGGAGTAGAAGAGAGAAAAAAAGTCAGGGAGAAATAAAAGTAAATATATTTTCTAACATAGACTTAACCCTTTATAATATCAATTATTCTTATCTGTCAACTTTCATGTTAGAATTAGATGCCTAGGATAATAAAATTTAATCAAAAGTGATATATTTGGAACAATTTTTGTTTTCTTAGCTTTATGACTAAAGTTTGGAACTCAGAGGTATTTAAGTTCTTTTTGTCTCAGAATCATTTTTCCTAGTCTGAGTAGGTTCAAAGGGTCAGAGGAATAAAATAACCATGATTATAATACCAATCTTGAAAGTTGACCTACCAACTGCATTACATAGTTGCTCCTCACAGTTAATCAGCACAAGATGCCTTCATTAAAAATGGATTCAGGCATTTTAAAATCAGACGCTTTGGGGATAAAACAACATTAGTTTCTGATTTGACAAATAAAGAGCTGTCGTGGGCCTTTAATAATGTAATCAACAGTCAAATAGAGATATGTGGGAGCATAGATGTTGAAGGGTGAAGGGAAGGGATGAAGCTGGCCATGAAGAAGTACAAAATCAACATGACATATCTGAACCTTGAAAGATAAGTGGAGGTTTTCCATTGGACAAAAGAGAATGGGGCATTTTATGCAAAGGAAACAACTATATTAAACAAAGCTATCTAAAATAGTCAAATTTATAGAATCAGAGAGGTACTGTGGTTGCCAGGGGCTGGGAAGAGGGAATGGGAAGTTACTAATCAATAAACATAAAAAATTTCAGTTAAGCAAGATGAGTTAGTTCTAGAGATCTGCTGTATTTATAGTCCACAATACTTATAGTCAACAAGTATTGTATACTTAATAATTTGTTAAGAGGGTAGATCCCATGTTAAAAGTTCTTACCACAGTAAAATAAAATTAAATATAGATAAATAAACAAGCAAACAAACCTAGGCTGGGCGGCATTGAGATTATGGGGCTCGGGTAATGGCTAGAGATGAAGGTGGAAAGTCATTTTAGGCCAGATCATAGAGCCTTAGCTAAGGAGCCTTCACTTCATTCCCTGCACATCAGAGAACCTACACAATTACATCTATGCTTGAGATAATTTGGGTGGTATTGTAGAGGATATGCTAGTGGGAGGAGACCATTTAGAGGCTATTTCAATAGTTTTAGGAGAGATATGATGAAAGCCTATACTAATATTGTTGCAAAGAGAAAAAGGGATGCAAAGAGGCATTTTGATTATATGTGATATCTGATTGAACATATTGAGATGGGGAAGAAAAAAGAATGAGTCCAAAGCACTTGGCTTGAGAGCAACTTTATTGGTTTTACTTGACATTGTACAGGCAAACAGAGATAACATCCCCAGTATGTTTGGAAAGTGAGCAAGATAATGATTTTGGCTTTGTACATAGTACTGGTATGTCATGCAGAACACCCGGTTGGAGAAGTCAAAACAGCAATTGGAAATATAGATGACTGACAGTTCCTATTCTATGCTATATTGATATGGATACAGACACACACACACACACACACACACACACACACGCACACACACTTACTTAACCCACAACTCACAGCCTAAGGAGGGAACACTTTGAAACTAAAATATGTAATTACTCCTTCATTATGAGAACAGTCTGTTCTAGTTTTATGGTTTGAGTCAATTTATAGATCGCATATCATAATTTATAAGCATCAAAATATATTCAGAAACTGAGTTTGGCTTATTTGGATATTTCATTGTGCTTTTAAGTCCAAGGTTAAATCATGGTTGCCTTATAGGTGAGTTTGATTTGCAAGTATTCCTGAGACAGGCCTTTGAAGAGTTTTTTTTATTATTTTGCTTTGGTGAATGCCAAGATTGCATGCTGTTGTACAGTAACAGTCTGCATATAAAACTCCAGTACCGACTGGGCAAATGACTACTGAGGGAATTGCTCAGTTAGGCGCATAGTCTGAATCGGCTGCAGTTTATATAAATGATATCGATGAGAGGTAAAGTATTAAACAGCTCCCTCATTTCCATGGTTTGGCATTAAACCAATGCACATATACATGGAATAGATTGTGTGCTCAGTATCTCAAGTCACACTGAAGGCATATTGCATTTCTGTTTGGTTACCTGACCTTACCAGGGAAAAAAAACTGCATTGAATAGTTTGTTTGAGGCCCATGCTCACCTCTGTGTCACTGCTGTCCCAGCCATCAGTTACCCAAGTCCTCACACTAACTCTGCTTGCCCAAAGGCCACCACTGCGGTGTTTCAGCCAAACCTGCCCTTTACATGTGCCCAGGTCACCTTGCCTCCTCCCCTCTGGTATCATTTAAACCCCCATTTAGAGGAACACTACATTTCAGGGATTCAAGTTTATTCACAGTCATGTAAAAATCATCAGCCAATCTCCCCAAGATGTGTGCACGCGTGTGTGTATGTATATGGACATGCACACATGTGTGCCCATAACGTAAAATGTCTGCTTGCATGCATGACCTGCTCCCTTTGTGATGGGGAAAGGAAGAAAATAAAGCAGGTGGACAACTAGGCAGCTGAACAAAGCAAGAAGCCTCTGAGCAGAGTAAAGGCGGGCATTAATAGGTAGGCAGTGCATGGGAACTAGAGAAATGGGTTCTCACCACCTCCTCCCCAAACCCAGGGATTCTCCTACCATAACCTGGGTAAGACAGGACAGTGAGACCAGCACAGATTCTCTCAGAATATGTTTTCTGAATGCAGAGGTTACTTCCTGACTGGTCTCTGGAAGAGAGGCACTATTGGCCTTGGTCAAAATGTCAAAGAAAGAGAGGTTTGTTTTTACTTTCTATCTCCCTCATTGAGTTATTTGCAGACCTTTTGCATACCTAATGTCAGCAGCATATTGCATTAATTCTAAGATAATAGTTTTTCACCTTTTAACACCTCTAAAGTTGGGATGCAGCATATGATCAATGGCACCCTACTCATAATGGCATTTGGTGTTGCCTGGATTGAATTTCTTATATAAGCACTTATTTCTAAGTTACCTAGGGCCACTACTGACCTTAGACCACCTTAAGTTAAATTTTCTTCCTGAGTTTTTTGCATCATACTGGTGGTTTAATGATTGGAGTTGAGATTTTATACTTAGGTGAGTAATAGCTGTGGTTCAGAATCTCAGGGGAGAGTTTGCTTTTCCTTCTCCTCCCAGTGTTCAAGTTGACAAATGCAATTTGTCCCATGGGGATCCCAGCTTTATGCCAGGATCTCTTATTAGATTCCGTATCTCAGACTTTTTTCCTTATTAGTTGATAAGATCGGGGTGTGTCTTATTGCCAAAAGGATTTAAGAAATTTGATATTGGAATTGGAAAGGTTCACCAGGGACAAAAATCCTTCACAGTTTCTTACTTCTGAGCAGCAACACTGCCTTCTTCAGGTCTTTGCTTGTCTTTCAGAGCCTGCCAACACCTTTCAAAAAGAGCCAGGTAATCACCCTCCAGATGAATGATTCACTATGCAATTAGTAGCTATAATGGGATTTGTTAATTTGTAATTTTATCAAGATGTAATTTGTGAGTAAAGATTGTGATAGAGCTATAATTACCACTCTGGTGCTTTTGTTTATTGCTTTTGCAAATACTTATAAGGTATCTATTCTGTGCACTGGGGAAAGAACAAACATGCCCAAGAAATGCTCCCTGACCTCAGGAAGTTTAGAGTCTGTTATCATTGGATAAGTCATGTGCAAAATAATTGTAATGTAATATACAAAGTGATGATGCCAGAGGAAAGGAATGGAAAACATGCCCCGTGGATATTCAGTAGAGAAAGAAATCATTTCTAGTTTGGACAGGATCAAAAAATACTTTATGTGGGTTATAATATTAATAAAAATACTAATGAATACCATTTAAAATTCTTTACTCACATTATTTTATTTAATCCTTTATTAAATAGATATTAATTCCATTTTACAGCTGAGAAAAATGGCTTTGAAGAATGGATAGATTTTTAGAGGCAGAAGCAGTATTGGGAAGGGTGTTGCTCATCAGTGGAAATAGAACAAAGACATGAATGTGGAAGAAGAATGGGCACATACAGAGATACTATACAGCACATGGTATGATTTGGTTGGAACATTGGATGGGTAAAGGCAAACAATAAGAGAGATAAAACTGAATTTTTTTTTTTAACTAGATAATGGAGGAATAAATGGGAGTTGTCATGGAGATAGAATAAGATAACCTGGCAGGTAGTTTATTGTAGGGTAACAAAGGAGGAAGATTTTTCAAAAATGAAGAAATGATTTGGAGATTGTGTGTACGGGAGAAGGTGATACTAGGATAAGAAATAGTAAACACAAAAGAATATGGGACATAAAAGGTCTGTCCAAATGGACTTAATTGTAAATGCCCTAACAGCACCTGTGGTGGTAGAGAAAGGCCTTAGGAGAACGGCTAAGGAAGGTGTGAGATGTAATCAGTGGTGGCAGGATTCATCAAGTTCTGCACATCAAGGCTGCTCTTCCTAGTGGGATAATCTTAGACCAGAATGCTTCCAACTCAGGCCCAGTTCAGAGAGGTACCATAATGTACCGAAGGTGCCTCCTCACTTGGACCACCTCAGAGATGACTCATGAAGTAGGTGAAGGTGAACTGTCATGAGGGAAGGCCTTTCAGACACGATGAGAGAAGTTGAAAGAAAAATCGATCCACAAGGAAAAGGATTGATTCAGGCTAAAATAATTGATTTAAACCAGTTCTGTCCCACTGCTAGTTAGCAATTTCTTAGGGTACAAGTTTGACCTTTAACAAGGATACTTTCTATTATACTCTCTAGTAGAAAAATTGGGCACCAAAGACCTGGGCAGAAGAATCAGCTAAAGAGCCTTCTGGGTGGGACTTTGTATTCTTTCAGTGAAAGACTGAAATGTTATGCTCTCAGCCTATTTAGGACTCTGTTCATTTCAAAGCAGTCTGACCTCAGGCACAGAGAAGTCAAAAGATTACGTTATTTCTAGACCCTGTTTTTTCATAGAAAAGGTAGTTAATAACTCCTGCCAACCTGGATTCTCATTAATTCTAGGACTGGTCTGAGTTCTGTTTCCTCTATTTCCATCAGAGGGTCCTAACAATTAGGGGCAGCTGAGTAGGGGTGGAAAAGTCTGAGGCTTCTGGTAGGGCTTGCAATTGGTGGATTAGAGTTTAAGAGAAAGTATAAGCTAGAGATTTTAGAGTCATAAATTTGTATTAGTTGCAGATATGACAAAAGAATAAAGTTGCTGAAGGAAATAGGAAAGGGAAAAACCAAACAAACAGAGGAAGAACCAAGGATTGACATAAAGGGATCCTCTGAACCGGGAGAAAAAGAGGAGGAAGGGGATTTGGACAGTAATTTAGAGGGAAGGAGGACAAAAGAGAATGACATTATACAGAGACAGAGAAAGACATTTCAAACAGAACAGTGGTTAATTGGGTCAAATGGCCCAAAAAGAGACAAAGGATCAAAGCCATTAGATGGATCTAGCGGGAGGTCATTGCAACCCCCTAAGAGCAGGCATGATTTATCCACGAGTGAACCAATCATATCACCGGGGATTTAATGTGAGTCGGCAGTAAGGAAATGAAAACAGAGTAGTATTTCCCCCAAAAGATATTTGGCTGTGGAAGGGAGGAAGGAAGGAAGGAAGGGAGGAAGGAAGGAAGGAAGGAAGAAGGGAGGGAGGGAAATGCTAGCTAGCACAGTAGCTCAAAGTTGAGAGAAATATTTCTGTTTAATTTTCAAATCTTTGAAAATAAGTCTACCACCTCTAACTTTTGATTGTCTTATTGCTTCTATTTTGTGCTATGGGGTTTGAATCCATTGGGTCCTGGATTCAGTCCCAAGCTTTGCCTTTTCTATTAAATACAAGTGTATGATTTTGACAAGTTACTTAATCATACGTGTTTCACATGCAAATGATCCATTTTTCTTTGTTGCCTTTGTGATGCTCCTTCCCAGGAGAAGAGCTGATTAGGTCAGTCATCATCACTCAAAGTAGAGAGTGGCCCCCAAAATATTCTCAGAGGCACTGTTCTATGTGTATAAGTTTCCATAAGATAAACAATTGTGAGTCAAAAATAGTCATACCACCTTCCACTTGTATCATTCTTTAAACATTCAAAAAGACCTTTCACAGGCATTTTCTCATTTAATTTGTGTAATATACTATGTGAAACAGGAAGAGAAGAGTGAAGTAGCTATAAAAGACCTAGATAATGAGGCCAAATAAAAATTGCCAAAATAAATTTGAATCTCACCTTAAATTTGTCATCCAACCTATAGGCTATAGGACTCTTTTGTCTAAGCACAATACTAAAGGGGATCTTTCCTTTATTGACAAAAATACCAGTAGAGCCAAATGGCATATAGAAATTTTGTTTAAACAACATGAGGATAAGGTTTTAGTAATGGCTGCCCAGGTAATTTGCATTAACTCTCCTACTGAAAACAACTAGAAAAGCTGGAAAAATGCAACAAAACTAAAGACACCAGAATGCTGTCAAGTCAGCCAAGAATCGTGATTACAAGATCCAGAAGAACAAACGACCTAGTGGGATAACCCATCTTTACGTCCATATTTGCCTTAAATTTGTCAGATTGTTTTAGGACAAGTTGGTTGAGAGGATGAACAGAGATTCTACAGATTTATGGACTTAAAGGACAAAATTTGGGGTTCAAGGCACAACAAAGAGAAGAAGCCTTGGTGACATCTCCCTCCAGACTTTATGTTAGAACCTTGAAAGTCATACCCTAGGAGTCGGCATAAACCAGAAATAGACTGGCCTTCAGAGACTAAAACCCAACTTCAAAGCATCTTAATCCCTCATTGAATTAAGTTCATATGGACTTTCTAGTGACCCTAGCCACCTAATATATTATATATTCTCTGAAGGAATATAACATGACTTTAGGCCTAAATTATATGTATAATTTTTTCATAAACTACATAAACTACATTTGGTACTCAATCAAGAGTAATCCGAAACATGAGGAAATAAGACAGGTGCCTAAACACAGACAGAAATGACAGATATAATGAACTTATACAAGTCAGTAGCAAAAATAACAAATAATCTAATTTAAAAATGGGCAAAGGACCTCAATAAACCTTTTTCCAAAGAAGACATGCAGCAGGTACATGAAAAGGTAGGTGCTCAACATCACTCATTGTCAGAGAAATGCAAATCAAAGTCACAATATCATTTCATACCTGTTAAGATGGCTTTTATAAAAAAAGACAAGAGATAAGTTTTGGTGAGGATATGGAGAAAAGAGAATCCTATACACTCTCAGTGGGAATGTAAAATATAGGCAAAACCTACAATCAAAATGGTGAATTTTGATATACTTCTCTCTGTAATTTTTATAATAAGTAGGAAAAAATAAGTAAAGATACAAATGATCTGAATAACAATTTTTGCAATTAATCTAATTGAGACATGTGAAACATTATACAGAACAAACTCAGAGTATGCACTCTTTTCGAAAATATATGAACATTTTACAAAATGGAATACATGTTGACCATGAGATAAACTCAATAAAATTTAAAGAACATAAATTATTCAGAGTATGTTCTCTGACCACAGAGGAATTCAGCTAACAATCCCTAAAAACAACAACAAAAATAATAATAACTAGAAAATCTTCAGATGTTTGGGAATTAACCAATAGCTATCTTAAAAACTATATATATTTAAAAATTATAGTGAAATAAATAATAAAATACTATATATTAAAATGTATAGAGTAATGCTAAAACCATGCCTAGTGGGAAATGTGTATTTTCTAATACAGCTGTAATTGCCTATATTAGAAAATAAAAATAGGCTGGAAAGCAATTATCTAAGTATCGATCTCAAGTCTTCACAAAAAGAACAACAAAATGAACCCAAAGAAAATTTTAAAGATGTATAATAAAGTAAAATATACAAATAATCACATAATAAAGAAGATCAAAGCTATAGTTGGTTCTTTAAAAAGATTGATAAAATTGATGAGGAAAAAAAGAGACAAATAATCAGTATCAGTAATGAAAAGGAAGATGACACAGATTCTACCAACATTAAAAATATATTAAGAGGCTATTTTGAAAAATTTGGGGCTAAAATATAGCTTACCAAAAACTGACAAGAAATAGAAAATATGATCAGTCCTGTAACTACTAAGAAAATTGAATTTTAAAACTTCCCAGATAATAAAGTCCAGAAACCAGAATGTTTCACCAGTAAATTCTACCAGGGAGAATTAATAATGCCAATCAATCATTCACAAATTCTTCTAGATAATGGAAAAAGAGAAAATACTTAACAAACTTGTTTTATGAGACCAGCATAATCTTCATACCAAAACCTGACAAGGATATTACCAGAAAGGAAGATTGCAGATAAGCCAGTCTTTCCAAAGTGATTTGTAGATTCAGTGCAATCCCAATCAAAATCTAAGCTGGTATGTTTTTTAATTGACAAGATGATTCTGAAATTTAAATGGAAACCAGAGGACTTAGAATCAGTCGTGATAACACTGAAAAAGAACAAATTTGGAAAACCTGTACTATACTATATAGTTACACTATATAGAAATACAGAGACAGTATGGTAATGGCACAAGGATAGAGAAATAGACTAATAGAACAGAATAGAGACCCAAACATATGTCACATGATTTACAGTTGAGGCACTGCTGTCTTTCAATGGAGATATTCTGTTCTTTCAGTAAGTAGAGCAGTACCTATTTCTTTTTCTAGTTTTTTTCTCTTAAATTCAGGTGTACAAAACAATGCAATAGTTATATTTTTCACCCCTCACAAAGTGACAACCCCCCTCCCCCAATCAATTACCCCCCACCCCTGACATCATACATATCTATTACAATTCCATTGACTCCACTCCCCACACTGTACTCCACATCCCTTGACCATATATATATATATATATATATATATATATATAATATATATATATATCTCAAATTATAGTTGACATACTGTATTATTAAATGGCAGCTTCAGATGTTCAGTGCAGTGGTCAGGCCTCTACACTGTCCATGAAGTGGTCCCCTAACTAGACATGGTCCAGCTGACACCCTAAAAATTATTTACAATATTATTGATTATATTCCCCAAACCGTCTCTCTGTGGCAATTTATGTTGTCTAATCCCTTCCCCTTCTCCCTTATCCCCACCCCCCTCCCATCTAGAAACCATCATTTTTTCCTCTATATCTCTGAGACTATTTCTGTTTACATTGCTCATTTATTCAGTTTTTCAGATTCCACATATAAGTGAGATCATATGGTATTTGTCTTTCTCCAACTGACTTATTTCACTTAGCCTAATGACCTACAGAACATTATGCTAAAGACCTATTTCTTAAACACTTTGAAAAGAACTAAACCTTGAATCTTTCTGTTTACCATACATAAAAGTTAATTTAACATGAATCATAAATATGAAATGTTAAAAAATGTAAAACTTCTAGGGAAAAAAATAGTCTAAATTTTTATGACCTCGAGATAGATAAACATTTTTTAAATAGAACATAAAATCATTAAGCAAAAAAAGATTGATAAATTGGACTTCATTGAAATTAAAAACCTCTACTCATAAAATGCACCATCCAGAAAGTGAAAAGACAAATCATGGTCTGGGAGAATATATTTGTGATACATAAATCCAGCAAAGAACTTTGATCTAGAATATATAAAGAACTGTGAATGAATGAATGAATGAATGATTGAAAACCTCTCTCTCTCTCTCTCTCTCTCTCTCTCTCTCTCTCTCTCTCTCTCTCTCTCTCTCTCACACACACACACACACACACACACACATAAATAGAACGAGAAACCCCTGAAGTGTCCTGTAATTAATCTAAGTACTGATCCATTAGAATCAGATAAATGGCTACATAAGGCATACTGAGAATATAATCTATTCTTTGGCCTGGGCATTAATATGCCTGCACCATGTCTACCCCTGCATTGTGATGCTTACCAGCTTGTCTTTCTGCTACTGCAGGCTAACGTACATGTGACCAAAGGTCTCTCGGAGTTCTGTTTCCTAGCCCTGCATGAATTTTCTCATTTCATCTCAGGTGTCTGCTTTCTCACTCCTTCCTAATATACAGGGTCTCAAACAAATGACAGTGTTATTTCAGGCAAGGTATTATCCACGCCAGTGGTTTCTTTTCCGTTCCTAGGGAAGATTAGAGGTGCTCTCTTATGAAAGACATAACTTGAACCTCAGGGTCCCTAATATTCTTAGAAGCCTCCCAATTTCTTCTGTTCTCTCATTTACACATGAGGAGAAAAGCTACTAACCAACTTTAATTTAATTTATCGACTTAAATTTGCTTATACTTCAAATTGTCAGGAGACAAATAAAAGCAGGTTCATTCATGTAGATAATATCATGGGATTTTTCAAGAATAGTTAATACACCCTTAGTGAATTATACCCCTCCTTGCCAGCTATTGCCATCATCAATAAGAATAGATAACGGGAGCTGCAGTGATCAAATGTGTTATTGTGTGTGGTAACCAGAGAGGGAGAGAAGGCAGGGTGTAGGCCTCTGCTTGCCTCTGTGCTTCCATACTGAGCTTGGCTGGGCTCCATACAGTCCTATATTAGTGCCTGAAGCCACGGGGAAGGCTCATGCTCAGGCTTCTAAAAGCTCTCTTTCATATTCTTTTAATCCAGTGCTTCTCACACAGGGCTCCTGTGGGGCTCAAGTGTTTCATAAGTTATAGAAAGGGAACATTCTGCTGTAATATTGAATAACAATTGTCTTTACCCTGTTTGCAGAGGGGGGAAAAGTTAGTGGACAGCATTTTCTCAATTCGAATTGTTCTCCAATAATTTTTCACAAATCTTGGACTCCAGACACCAATTTTCTGCTAAAGGCTGCCAGTAGATGACAGAAGGAAATGAAATGGCAAATATATATCAATAGGAAAACTCAAAACCAACCATTTTTTCCTGGTTCAGCAGTTTGTTGGGTGTTTTATTTTGTTTTAAGACGTGTGAGCTGCAGGCTGTGAGTTTATATGGTATATAAATAATATAAGATAGATTTCTTTTTGCCAGTAAAACTATATGGAAATCGTGTATAGATTAAATTTAAAAGTATATTGATTTGTATTTTTAAAAATGTTTTACTAAAAACGTGGTATTCTGGGGCCGGCCGAGTGGCACGGTGGTGAAGCGCTGGCTTGGGAAGCCAGCGGCCCCAGTTCGGGTCCCATATATGAGGTCCAGTGACACTGCCCTCAAAAAACAAAACAAAACAAAACAAAACAAAAAAAACGTGGTATTCTGCAAATATGATCATGTGTTGTGGATCCCTGCCTCCTGAACAAGTCTCCGATCCCGTCATAGAATAATAACTATATATTCTTCTGAAGAAAGTGGATAGAAAGATTGATAGATAAAGGCTAAGCCTACACTACACGTGCCCTATAGGTAAAGTAACTATGCAGTTATATGTGAACCATTGCTCAAATTGATACGAATGTCTGAGGATTCAAACCACTGTTTGACACTGAGCATCACATAGGCAGATCTAAGATCTTACTGTTGTGGTAATAGGATTTTTGATTGGGAACTCCCATGAAGGTATTTGAAAAAACTATCTGAAACTTAAACCTTGAAGTAAATGCTCTTTTATTCTCTCCGCGAACACCTCCAGCAGGACCTTCCCGTCACCCTGACTTCAGGGTAAAATAATAACATCTATGTCCGAGGCTGTGTTGTTTACATGTGAACCTGTGACGGAAACCCAGTACATGGTTTCACTAGCAAGATGCTTCACAACAGGAATTCATTCTATATTTGTACGGGTGCAAATGTGAAACTATATTCCTATATATATATATACGTTCTTTGAATCTTAGATAGTGGAACATGTCATGTTTTAAATTATAATCCTCAACTGCATATTACTCAATTTGGAAAGTCCCACCCAAGGTCTGAGAGGGAAGGAAAATTCTCTCTCTATACACAGCCTTCATTCACACAAGGCATTTTATTTATACACCAATTTAATAAAATCCCCTAGTGTGCAAATGTTCTCCATATGTGGAGGCAGGACTAAAAGACATAAAGCCAGTTCTTTGTGTTTTTCAGATTTTCAAAAATTATGTACATGTAATGTTTTGCCTGTTTTTTAATTGCCAAATATGGTATCTTGCCACTTTTTATTTTCTCTTAATCAAGGTCAAAGATCACAATATAAAATTCAGTTTTCTAAATCCTATTTTACTCTATATCTAAGTGTGGGGCTTAAATTTCTCATGCAGAATTCTGCTGTTTTTCCAACAGAGGGTAAAGACAGGCAGAAAATTGACACAGGGTCCAAGGAGCTGGAGGAGAAAGTGATTAGACACCAAAGTAGAGAGAAAAATCAGGAGTAGATAAGCTGGTTCAGGAGAAGACAATTGGTTAGGCAGTTAACATGGAAGGAGTTAGGAAGATACTGGACAGTAATTACAGCAGAGAAGCTGAGAACAGTAGAGGGGTCTTTGTAACAAGTGGATGTGAGACCAAATCCTGGCTCTGCCATCTATTGGCCATATAGCCTTTGAAGAGGTGTTCACATCTCTGAACTTACACTCCCTCACTTGGGAAAATGGGGGAATTCCCGTGTTCCAGAGCTGTACTGAAAGAACCTGTGTAAAGGCTTTTGCACCCCACAAACATTAAATGTTTCTGCCTTTCCCTTTTCCCTTTCCACTCTTGCTTGACCCTATTTTCCTGAATTAGAGACAGTTATCATGATGATGATGTTTCAAGTCTACACATCCCCAAATGGTCCTCCTGTTCTTAGCCTTTTGACTGTGGAGAATTTCAAACATTGACAGAAAACATAGACATAATGTATATGAACCTCCATGTACCCATTAGCCAGCTTCAACAATTACAAGTTACAGCCCATCTTTTTCAGCTATTTCTACTCCCTACCCTCTGTTTTACTTTGAAGCAAATCCATGCACCATATCATTTTATCTATAAATATTTCTGTATGTGTCTCTAAACAATAAGGATTCTCATTAAGAAATAAAATCGTAATGCCATAACACACCTAAAATATGTAACAGCTATTCCTTAATATCATTAAATACCCAGTGTGCTTAAGTTTCCAATGTCTTCTAAATTTTTTACAGTTTACTTGAACTAGAATATAAATTCTATCCACAAATTACGAAGGATGTTTTTTGAATCTCTTAATCTTCTGTTCTCTGCATATATGTAAGTTAGAGGAGTCATCAGATTCAGGTTGCTTTTGTTATTATTGTTGTTGTTGCTACTATTATTACCTATGTCAGGTAAGTTACATCAACCAAATGAATACACCAAGTTGTATTGCCATTGATGATATAATTTTTCCAAATTGATGGGCAACTCTTGCAAAAGGACTGAACAAACCAATATACAATCATCCCTCAAAGTAAACAGTAAATCATTACTTCCTGGAAAAACTGGTATGTATTAAAAGCGTGCGAAAATATTTTGCATTTATATGTAATATAGAGTTAGGCTTTAGACTCAGCTAATTATGAACTATTTTTCATCTGCATGATTCTCTGGCAAATCGTGTGATACATGGGGAAATTCTTTGCCCAATAAGATTATCTGTCACACTGCAGACATTTAGCAGCTGGTTCCTGTCCACTGAAAGCCAGTGGCACCCCACCAAATCTTTATGACTGCTATTAATGTCTCCTCATATTTCCAGAATGCCCCCTATGGCTCACTTCATCCCCCTGATGGAAACCACTGACTTAGTTCAAGCAACAGGAAAGGAGGAGATTGGTTTTAGTTGCATATATGCTTTAGGTTTGGGATAGGAAATAAGGAAAATACCCTGTATGGGGAATGACTATTGAAACATTAACACATTTAAAGGTTTCCAAAGCTTTTCTCACTTGACATCAATTTGTTCCTCTAAACTATGTTGGAAAATGTGAATAGGCTCTATGATAAAACAAATGCAGTCATAATGACTTCATGCTAATATATGCAGTCCAAGTACAGAAATTTTAACAGCTAGGAAACCATCTGGACCGATGGTACAGTTAGGGAAACTAGGGTAGTGGCAAGAAATAATAAATTCATTTTTAATGCATTCATTTTTAATGCTTTTCTAAATGTGAGTA
Organism: Aselliscus stoliczkanus; assembly: GCA_033961575.1. Classification (NCBI taxonomy): domain Eukaryota; kingdom Metazoa; phylum Chordata; class Mammalia; order Chiroptera; family Hipposideridae; genus Aselliscus; species Aselliscus stoliczkanus. The sequence continues at coordinate 169,955,219 of CM066727.1, forward strand.
TAAATTTATAAATCTCTTTATGCTGTATTTGCAAAATTGGCCCATAACACTTATAAGAAATTAGGCTTCTCCGAAATGGAGAAAATATGGGCAAATGTTTACCCTCCTGTAGCTGACTTGCTTCATTATGTGATATATCTCATATTTTTCTTTTATTAAAATAGTTACTTTGCTTGTTGTCCTTTGTATTAAATGCTGTTTATTAGTCTAAGATGGAAGCCATTTTCTAATCTAAATTGGAAGATGTTTTATTATTATTCCTTGAAGCTGGAATTGTTTATTCCTAGTACCTTGCTATTTCCTGCTTATATAGTAGACGCTCATTTAAATACTTTTTTTTTAAAGATTTTATTGGGGAATTGGGGGAGGGGAACAGGGTTGGGGAATCAGAGAAGGGGAATAGACAAGTTGCTGTCCTTTTGTTCTTCAGTCTAGTTGTGGAGGACATTGCTTCACTGGCCCATGTTGGTATCGTCATTGCGCTCTTCCGGGATGAGGCAGATTGGTCGCTGGCCTCTAGATGGTCACTCACCACAGCTATTGGCAGCTCATGCTGGCTGCCAGCCGCTCAACGCTGGCTGCCGGCCACTCACTGTAGCCTATGGCAGCCCACTGCAGCAGGGGCTGCAGCCTACACCGTCGCCGGGGCTTGCACAGCCCAGCTCCAGGTGGAGCTGTTGTTAGCTGTAGAGGGCAGTGTCACCGGCCCTCATATGTGGGATCCGAACTGGGGCCGCTGGCATCCCAAAACCAGCTCTTAACCATTGTGCCACTTGGCCGGCCCTTAAATACTTTTTGAATTAACTTGTCCAGTAATCATTATCATTAATATATCATATCATTGTATACAATCATGTACTTTCATATATGTTAATTTTATTCTTATACCCTCATTATCGTGAAACATCAAGTGTGGATCTTTTTATTCAAAGTGGAATCTGAATTAAGTGATTTAATCATACTGCTGGCATAACTAGAAGAATTTAGGTCTCCTGGCTTTGATTTCACTATTCCTACCAGTAGCGTTTTTGTTTTATTTTATTTTTGCCTTAAAAATATGTATGTTTTCTGTTCCTGCTGCTTGGCTGTTACCATGTATTTAAAGAGTATTTTTCAAAACAATACCAAAAAATTGTTTAAAATAAATATTCAAAAATAGTCATTAATGGGCCGGCCAAGTGGCGCGGTGGTTAAGAGCTGGCTTGGGACGCCAGCGGCCCTGGTTCGGGTCCCACACATGAGGCCAGTGACACTGCCCTCAAAAAAGAAAAAAAAAACAAAAAACAGTCATTAACTCCCCAATATTTATTACATAGCTTTGACCCTCAAAAATACAAAATAGGATATCAAACATTTTGTTGACAAAGTTTGTGTGGTGGGAGATATAGCTCTCCTAAAATCAGATTACCTTATTTAACATTGCAAACTGCAAAGCAGGTACAGCACCAACACAGCAATTGTTCAGAGACTGGAACCTTGTAACTATGGCGACATTACTTCACAGCATTCTAACAGGCAGTGGTGGCCAGGTGTAGAAGTTGTGGTCACAAAGATAGCCATGCTAGGTTACTACCCGGCCTACTGAGCAGCTTCCGGGAAATGCTTCACACCTTCACATTTATTTGTCTAATAGCCTCAGCCAATATCAGTAGTGACTATGTCAAGACTTACATGTTCCCATTAGAATCTGGTCCTGGCAACAGCTTGGTAAAGAAATCGTTAAATCTGACAGATGCTCTAAGGTAGTCAGATTTAACAGGTGAGGTCACTTGAAAAAGAAAGTCTGGCTTGAACCTCAGTTATATTCATTGCCTAATGTCATGATCCATTTTCCCAGGAAAGAAAAGAGACTTCTCTTCTAGTCAAGATGAAAGACATACGAACCTTTCAGGAAACTCCAGGATTCCTACAGAGAGAAGTCCGTGAGCAGGAAGATAAAATGGAGAAACAGGCACAGTAAGAACGGCACAAATGAGAGCACAGACTTTAGAGGATAATGTTGGAGTACTTGACCTCTTGTCCTAATGAAGTAGTTAGAACTAGAATTGATTCCACACATTTTCTAAAATTACCTACCTCTAACATGCAACTGTTTCCCCAACCACTGTTTTATAAGGTTCAGCCCTTGAGTAATATAAAAATGCATTTAAACAGATCATCGTATGAGACCTGGTTGAGGGTCCAAAGCTCATCATATTTAACATGTTAAGTCAATTGGCAGACAATTTGTTTAGAACTACTTTACTGACCTGAGGGCAAAGAATTGCTGGAGAATTTGGTTTCGGAAATGTCTGAAGATGTTTAATAAAAACTACAACTGTAGTATTGAATATATACAGTTTCAAACTAATGCTACTTTGAACCTAGATGTCCTGTGTTTACTGTTCAGTTCAAGTCCATTTTTAAAAAAATATTTGTTCTTAGGGGTCATCTGAGAAATGATTGTTGTCAGTATCACCAATGCAGCATCTCTCAAAAAAACACTGAAATGCTGAATTTGAACTTCTATAACTGCTTCTGGTTTAGTGCTAATTAATTACAGAGGGAGCTAAATACCAAGAAGGGGCTTGGGAAATTCCATATGCTAAAGAAAAGCTAACTAAGCACTGGGATAAATCTCTCATCTCCCAAAAGGGCTCAAATAGGTGGGTGAGAGCAGGGCAGGGTTTTCAGAAAGTGGGCTGTGTCATGAACGTCTCTTCCTGAAATATTTCAACTCCTCCAAAGGTGTGTGCAGCCATTAGAAGTTTCTTATGCAAGTATAAAAATAAGAACACCCCGTGGCCCTATGCCAGATTCCTTTGATTGCAACATTTGCAAAGCCTTGCTGGGAATCTTTTGTGGAATTAAACTTATTTGGAAATGCTATTGTTTTACGAAGGAAGAAAAAAATTCAGAGCTTATAAAATGAGCATGCTGAAAAGATATAACCAGCTTGTCTGATGAAACCCATATGTAAGGAACTTTGAAAGAAAAAAGTACTTTTTCTGTTTATTCTAGCCAGTGTCTGGGAGACGTCATGTCGCCTGACTCTGTCTCAGGTTGGACAGAGATGAAATATTTGTAACTTGACAATCGATCTCTATACTATAGCCTCCTTCCCATTACCACCACAATCATACTCAAGTGTATCTTCATGGGTTAGACCTTTTCTGACAAAAATGAGAGCTTGACGTGTCAGCAGAATAGCAAGTGCTCAAGCTTAATAAGTACTGGACTATTAACAATGCAATTTTCAAATCCAATGCCATTTAATTATAAAAAATAATTTGCTGGAGATGTCTGTGCCTCATGAGAGGTACATTTAGAGAAGTTTGGTTTTGGGTACAAAGCTCTCCAGGTACAATATTTCTGATGAAGGAACTTTTAAATTGTAGAACAAAATGATTGTGCATGCCTTTTGATACACAGAGATTGAGGCTGACAGCAAGATGGCAGATTAGGAAGCTCCAGGCCCATTCCTTTATGGAAACATTTGCAGGGGGCGGGGGGGAACAAAACAGAACACTGGCTAAAACAACTTTATAGGAACTCTGGAAAACAAAGAGATCAAAATAGAGACAATGCATGGAGATAAAATACTTACCTCCTGAATTACAGTGAGATATGTGACCCCCGGGGGGTGCTTGAGCTGGCCATTTATCCAGTTTTTCAGAGAGCTAAAAGGTTTTGAGCCCCAGAACTTCTTTCATGATTCAAGCATTAAACACACCAACGCGCGCGCGCGCGCACACACACACACACGGATTGCATTTAGTTTACTGAGTCTCAATATGACTCATAAAATGAAGTTGTTGTGCCTTTTCGTAATCCATGCCATGAAGATATTGTTTTACTTGTAAAATAATTGTACTGTAGTTTAGGGACTTTGGTTAAGTGGTTGTGCACTGGTTAATAAATGTTTTTATATTTACAAAAAAAGAAAGAAAAGAAAATCTTTGTTCATAGTAAGATTTACTTATAAAAATAGTACCTAGATATTAAGCCTTTCTTCTCCCTCTTTTCTGCCAATCCCTTCAACATTCGCACATACACGCACACACATACACGCATATGTATGCATGTGTACTGTATTTATAGTTATTGATTTGCAGAGTGTATTTGAAAACAGACTTTAGAATCTTTATAAAAATAGAAAAATTAATTCAGCAGCATGAGTTAAAGGAAAAAAAGTATGTATATAGTAAGCAGGAAACATTAAGCAGGAATTATACTATTTTTATGGTAATAGAAAGGGGAAATATGATCTGATGAGTGATGAAAGTGGGATATAAATGGTTTATATAGTCTCAATTTTGTGTAAAAAAAAAATGCATTGAAAAGCCTAGAAGAAAATGGTAAAATTTTGGGTGGATTTTTATTTTCTTCTCTCTCCTGTTATACTTTTTCAAAAACCATCTAATAGGAATTTATTGATTTTTAAAAGAAAAAAAAAGCATGGTTTGATTTGATGTTAAAGTGTTCTATTTAGATGATTAAAACTAGAATTATAAAATGTTCCTGTGCTTATGTTAGATGCATAATACCTTTGAAAAGCAGAACTCTGGGTAATAATGATAGTTCATGCCTCTTGTATTCATAATGTATTCTTTTTGACTTTCTTACTTTATTACACTAATTTTTGTACACAGAGGAGAAGATGAACATGCTAGTCTCACAAGGACACAACCACCTTCAGTACATTTTTTTCCAAGTATGTCAAATTCAGATACCACAACACAGCCATCATCACAGTCATTATCCACTGAAATGCATCTCAGTTACTATCTGTCCAGCCCTCAGATTAGTGGAGTGAATATACCAACAATTGCACCAAAGGCTTCTAAATCAACTGTAGTGAGCCGTTCCCAATCACAAAGCAGCTTGGGTAAGCAAAACATATACCAAATTTTATAGACTATTTTTAAAGCATATAGTTCAATAGATTCTTTATGTGTCTAGAAGCCAGAATAATATTTTATTATTTGTCTGTAATAATACGAATTTCCTGATGTTGTATGCAGGGTATTGACTGTGCTTACTGCTGGTCCTAGTACGGGAGTTATATTCCAGACACATAAATGCATGTAGCCAAATATATCATCCTCATGATTCAGATATCTTCAGTTATCATAATGGTTCATGGGTTGACTGCTTAGATGTTCTAGAATTGCTGGATAATTAAAAAATTTAATACACAGAGATAGCAGTAACTTCTCTTCCTTTGAATGCTACCAGAAAGATTAAGCAATGTCTTGTGTACCTTGTGCCCTTAGGAGATTTAGGGCTTTGGTAAGGAAAAGACAGATAGATAAAAGAAAGAAGAAAAATAAAATAAGTAAAATGGTGGAGAGAAAAAGGAGAAACAATAAAGAATTTGAAGGAGAAGAATATAAAAACAGCACTATGGGCTGGCTGAGTGACACGGTGGTTAAGAGCTGGCTTGGGATGCCAGTTGCCCCAGTTCGGATCCCACATATGAGGGCCAGTGACACTGCCCTCTAAAAATAAATTAATTAATTAATTAATTAATTAATAACAGCACTATGGTAGGATGAAGTAAAGTTGCCCTCAGCAATATTCACACTATAGGGTACTTGGAGGTGCGTTATAGTTTACTAAAAAAACACCACTGTCCTTGGAAACAAAGGACCTAGGTTCAAACTATCTTTCTGCTCTCTACAATGTGATATATTAGGTAAGACATTTAGCACCTCTGAGTCCCATTTTTCACAACTGCAAAATGAAGGTTAAAATATCAAGTTCATAGGGCTATCCTAAAGATTAAATGACATATTTATGAAAATCACCTAGCGCATGGTAAGTACTCAATAAAAATTTGTTGTGAATCTGAATATATCTATAAGCACCTTCTCGTAGAATAGACTAGATTTAGGATCTGTATTTCATTGACTAGTCAACTAACAATTTTCAGAATTGGGCACAAACACACTCTTGACCTGATGCCTCCATTTTTCTCTACCATTCTGTGGACATTTACAGCATGGCTCCTCTTTATCTGAATTTGATTTTGTTTCTGGCATTTTCCTAAGCCTCTGACACAATGTTGTATAGGACTTTGGCCTACTGCTGTTATTGTCGTATTCCCTATACTTCATTGTATGCAAGCCTAAGATACACTCCTCAAAGAAGCCTGTTAAGTTCACACTGACCTTTATCAATGACCAAATCCATATGTTTAAAAGTGAAATACAGGTTTTTACATCTAGAGAGGGGATATTTTCCATCCTTTGGCACTGTGTTATCATAGCATGTGTTCTACTGAGTTGTCGGAAAAGTCACGATGTATTTTATGTTTTTCAAAGGTCATTTATAAATAGAACACAGATCAATCAATGATATATTGCCCGTTTTGTTCAATAACCTTTTGCTATCTTTCAGTGAGCTTCATAATTCCTCGTTCATAGAAGGACCTGTTTGTTTTGTTTTTTTTGCAAAAAACTGAACAAGGTGCTGATTTACAGCCTCATCTGAATTGAACATTATACCATGCAAGGAGTTTTGAAGGGAGCAAAACAAGTGGAAGTCTGACAGTGCGAGTATGGTGGGCGTGGCAGCACATCCCATCCAAGCTCCAATAATTTTTTTTTTTTTTTTGAGGGCAGTGTCACTGGCCCTCATATGTGGAATCTGAATTGGGGCCGCTGGCATCCCAAGCCAGCTCTTAACCACTGCACCACGTGGCTGGCCCTAAGCTCCAATAATTTTTGACAGGTGATCAAACTTGTGTTGTAGTCTTGGGTTGTCACGATGGAACACAACTCCTTTACAATTAACAAGCTCTGGACATTTCTGGATGATGGATTCATTCAAACTATCCAGTTGCCGACAGTACATATTCAAATTGATTGTTTGGTTCCTTGATAGAAGCTCAAAAAACACGACACCTTTAAAATCCTATCACACTAAGAGCATAACCTTCCTTTGATGAATGTCTGCTTTTGATGTCATTTGAGGTGAATCATCATGTCAGGACCAAGACCATTTATGCACCACATTGTTGTCAACAACCCACTTCTCATCACCAGTTATCAGTCGCTTCAAAAAGGATCGTTTTCCTCATGTTTAATGAGCATATTGATGTTTATATGCACCATCAAATGAACTTCTTTGAGTTCATGCAGAACCCAAATATGGAGGTTGCTTACGTATCCCAGCTTTTTCAGGTGGTCATGAATACTTGAATGATAGATGTTCAATGTTTCTGCAACCTCTTGAGTCATGTAACATGGGTTTGATTCAATCAATGCCTTTCTTTTGTCATCATCAACTTCGATGGGCCTCCCTGACTGGGGAGCGTCGTTGAGATCAAAATCACCAGCACAGAATTTTGTGAACCATCGTTGGCTCTGATGTTCTTGTAGAGCATTGTCACTGTAAACTTTATGCAACTTTCACAAGCTTGATGCGTGTTCTTCCCTTTATGAAAGTAAAACAGTAAAATTTGGCAAAAATGCACAGTTTGGTCTTCCATCTTCAACTTGTAAAATCTCCAAAACTCAACAAAATCGCTCCATTTTTTTTTTAGAATGAAGCTAGAACTGTCAGCTGTCAAATGACATAGCAATAACATAGATGTGAATGACTCTAGTACTTCCAAAAATGAACTAGTGCCATCTGTTGCAAACATGCGTCATGACTTTTCCAACAACCCAATATATTTGGGTTAAATGGTGAAAGCTCCTAGTACTAGTGGAAAAAAACAAAACAAAATAAGAGTGGCTTCCTCTTGCAAAATGAGAGTTCAGCTAGGCTGTAGACTTCTTGAGTTACTGTAGATTCTGCTTCTATAGATAGATGTCCAGGTTTGCTGTGACTTGATGCATTTGGTTCATTTCATCTTCTTGATGAAATACAACTGGGACGAAAATTAATTTGTCTTATTTCCTTTTTGAATACAAAAGTTTTCTTTCTTCAGGATGAGCTGTTAAAAGAGCTGCTATATATTCAGCCCAAAGTAATTTAAGGATTAAGTAAATACTCACTTGACTGGGGATCAACTAATTTAATTCCAAACATTTCTCCTAAACAATATACTTTGAAGAACCCTCTTTAGGAACTATGAGTTTATTCCTTTCCATCTTGCACCTCACTTTGGTTTTGTTAAAGGTACATGAATATAAAGCAAACACTAGATTGTGTTAATCCTTTGATGATTTTGGACTCAGGGTCACATTAACCAAAGCTACTGCCATACAGTAATAGCTATCATTCATTGAGTACCTGCAAAATACTAGACACTGCTAGACACTTACCTACATTACCTTCAATTCTCACATCATCTTATTAAGGTGGTATTATCCTTATTTTATTTTCAGGAAAACTGAGAATTGGAAAGTTTAAATCAGTTGGCTTAGTAAGTGACAGCTCTGGGATGCAATTTCAGATCTGTCTAAATCTAGACATATTGCTCTATCCACTTCATCACGATGCCTCTCGGTCATGTTACTCGTTCTTTACAGATACTTTATTGTATTTACCCAGCATGGTTCTTTCTATGCAAAATCATGAAACCTATTTTTTGTTTGAATCTTAGTAGTGAGAATTTTAAAGGAGCAGATTTTCAAGAGGACACTAGCATCTGATGAACCATTACTTTACTTTTCTAATTAAGTATTTTAGTTGATGAGAGGAAATTTAAGTCTTTACCTGGCAAAAGCATTACCCTTTCATATAAAAGGATTCATTTGAAGCTTTAATATATGGGTAGCAATATGGAGAGAATAGTTAATATGAAATAGAATCAAGTTCTATTTATATGTAACATACCCAAATTAGAGAGACTCAAATGTTTTCTCTACTTAAAAACTTATGATATTTCTAGTACAACTAAATAATCAGTTAGTTATTATGCTGATGATATAATTAACAGTTTAAGATAACTGAAATAATCTCTAAGAATTGAGTATCTTTAAAAACAATCACTGGTTATTTTATAGACTTTGGTTTAAAGCTTTTAACTATCTTCATTTAGTTTGACAGTGGTAATAAAATGTATAAAGAATATATAATAATTTTGTAGAAGCAAAGAATAACAATAGTGGCTTGGGTTCTTTTAATGTCCTTTTTTTACTTCACTCTCTCTTTTTTCCCTCTTTGATTTCATGGAAAGGAGTCAACAGTTTCATAATTCCAAAGAAAAAGACTCTGTCGTTTCATGCTTCTGAGACAGCTGTGACTGGGGAAGGAGAGGATTATTTCTTATCTTTGGTTGGCAATTCAAAGAAACTTTTTGCACACTCACCCCATAATGAGAAAACTTGGAAGCACTTTTCTATGATTCTTGAAGAACTGAACCAATCTAGATCAAGGTATAGATTCATTTGAATTATTTAAATCTTCTACTGGGGTAAGAGTAATAAATCAATAGAAAACAGAGTTCTAATCTATTGTAAGATCCATGGGTTCATCTAAAACCCTAAAGTAATTATTGAAATATAACTGTTCCCTGTTCTGAGCAACTAAAAGGAATTGATATAACTCTCTAAGGAACCAAACAAGGAATCTTCATTCTTCAAGATGCCAGAGAAAAAAAAGCACTACATAATCCCTACAAATAAATCAACTCAATTATTCAAGGACCTTTTTTTTATTGGCAAATCATTCAGATGGATTCAGTAGCTTTTTTTCTTCTACTAGGATCTTGAGTTCAAGCTAGAAGGAGAAAGGTAGACTTTTAAACTCACTGATTCATTTTTATGTTGTTAGTATCTAAGGTAAAAGAATTGATCTGGATAAAAGTTGATATTAGAACTAAAATAAAAGCTGACTCATCTATCTATACAGTTACTCAATCTTGGTTTTCTTGTTGCATGAACAACATTGAATTGTAAATTATTAGTAATAAACACATATTGGTAGCAGGTATTAGAGGGTTATGAGAAGTTCTTAGCCAGAGTTGAGGGACAGAAATAACGGAAACTTGTCCCCCCTTAAAACGTCAGATTTCCTCAAATCAACCACTATTACCATTTAACTTTAATGAATGCCTAAGTGTTCTATCAACCATCTAAAAACACTTAAATTATTCATTAGCACCTACCATGTTAAAAATGAGTCATTTGGGGCAAAAATTCAAAAAAAGTCTTATGAATATGTTTTTTTTACTTTATATTTTTAAATATTGCTTTTCAATTACAGTTACATACAATATTATATGAGTTTCAGGTATACAATATAGTGATTAGACATTAATATAACTTACAACATAATCACCCTATAAATCTAGTGCCCATCTGACACTATAAAAGTTATTACAGTATTATTGACTATTTGACTATATTCCCTATGCTATACTTTACATCCTCATGGCTATTTTGTAACTACCAATGTGTACCTCTTAATCCATTCCACCCCCTCTTCACCCATCCTCCCAGCCTCTCCCATCTGGCAATCATCAAAATGTTCTCTGAATCTCGGAGTTTGTTCATTTATTTTGTTTTTCAGATTCTACATATAAGTGAAAACATATGGTATTTGTCTTTATCTGACTTACTTCACTCAGCATAATACCCACTAGGTCCATCCATGTTGTTGCAGATGGCAAGATTTCATTCTTTTTTTTATGGCTAAACAACATTCCATTGTATTTATGTACCACTTCCTTATCCATTCATCTATTGGATGAACACTTAGGTTGCTTCCATATCTTGGCTATTGTCAATAATGCTACAATGTACATATGGATGCATAGTTTTTTCACATTAGTGTTTGGGGTTACTTCAGATAAATACCCATGAGTGGAATTACTGGGTCCTTCTTTGTCTCTTGTTATAGTCTTTGTTTTAAAGTCTGTTTTGTCTGGTATAAGTATTGCTACCCCAGTTTTTTTGTTTTGTTTTGTTTCCATTTTTATGAAATATCTTTTCTGCATACCTTTACTTTCAGGTTGTGTGCGTCTTTCAATCTGAATTCAATCTCTTATAGGCAGCATATATAAGGGTTTTTGTTTTCTTGTCCATTTAGCCACCGTATGTCTTTTGATTAGAGCATTTAATCCACTTACATTGAAAGTAATTGTTGACATATATGTAGTTATTGCCATTTTATTATTCATATTTTTTATTTTTAAAATTTTTTCTTCTTAAAGAAGTCCCTTTAAGATTTCTTGTAATACTGGTTTGGTGGTGAGGAACTCCTTTAGCTTTTTCTTGTCTGGGAAGCTCTTTATATCTCCTTTGATTCTAAATGACAGCTTTGCTGGGTAGAGTAATCTTGGCCATAGGTCCTTTCATTTCATCACTTTGAATATTTCATGCTAATTCCTTCTGGCCTGCAAAGTTTCTGTTGAGAAATCAGCTGACAGTCTTATGGGAGCTCCTTTGTAGGTAACTAACTGCTTTTCTCTTGCTGCTTTTAAAATTATCTCTTTGTCTTTAACCTTTGGCATTTTAATTATGATGTGTCTTGGTGTGGTCCTCTTTGGGCTCATTTTCTTTGGGACTGTGTGCTTCCTGGGGTTGTATGTCTATTTCCTTTGCCAGGTTGGGGAATGTTTTCCATCAGTATTTCTTCAAATAGGTTTTCAAATCCTTGCTGTCTCTCTTCTTGTTCTGGTACTCCTATGATGTCAATGTTGGTATGCTTGATGTTATCCCAAGAACCCCTTAAACTCTCCTCAAATTTTTTGGATTCTTTTTTTTCTTCTTGCTGTTCTGATTGAGTGTTTTATGTTGCTTTATCTTCCAAATCACTGATTTGATCCTCTGCTTCATCTAATTTACTGTTTTTTTAATTTTTTTAAGATTCTCTTGGGGAATTGGGGGAGGAGACTAGCCAAGTTGTTGTTCCATCTTCGTTATGAAGGGCACCAGTTGCCATCTGGCTTCCCATCAGCAGCTCATGACCTCTAAGCTCAAGGTGTTGTGTTCAATCTTAGTTGCTAGTGGGTGTAGCCACCATCCACATCCGGGTGGCTGCTCAGCTCAAGGTGCTGAGTTCAATATTATTTGTGGGTGGGCATAGCCACCATCCGATGTGGAAGTTGAACCAGCAGACTTGTTGTTAAGAACACACACCCTATCCACTGAACCATCTGGGAAGCAGGTCAGCTCAAGCTCAAGGTGCCAAGTTTAATCTTTAGTTGTGGGTGGGCATAGCCCACCATTGAACATACAATCTTGTTGTTACACCAGCTGAGCCATCCTGCCACCTGTTGGCAGCTCAGCGACAGCTCAGCTAGGGTACAGCATCACTGGCCCATGTGGGAATCGAACCGGCAGCCCTGTTGCTCAGAGCATGTGCTCTAAGCCAACTCAACCTACTGAGCCACTTGGCTGGCCCCAAATCTACTGTTGATTCCCTCTAATATATTCATTATTTCAGTTATTATATTCTTCATTCCTGACTGGTTCTTTTTTATGTTTTCTATCTCCATTTTTATGTTTCCCATCTCTTGGCTGAAGTTCTCCCTGAGATCACTGAGCATCCTTATAACCAGTGTTTTGACCTCTACATCTGTTAGATTGCTTGTCTCCATTTTTTTTTTTCCTGGAGCTTTTCTGATCTTTCATTTAGGATATGTTTTTTAGTCTCCTCACTTTGACTTCTTCCCTGTGTTTGTTTCTATGTGTTAGGTAGAGCTGCTATGCCCCCTGATCATGATTGAGCAGCCTTATGTAGTAGGTGTCCTGTGGGGCCGAGTAGTGCAGTCTTCCTGGTCACCTGAGCCAGGTTCTCCAGGTGTATCCCTTGTGTGGATTGTGTGTGCCATCCTGTTGTAGTTGAGCCTCAATTGCTGTTTGCAGATCAATGGGAGGTATTGACCCTCAGGCTGATTGGCTCTGAGGACTGGCCATGACTACAGCAAAGAAGCTGTTGTGTAGAGGCTGACCCTATGGAGCAGGATTTGATTTAGCAGGTCGCTGATGCTTGCCAAGCCTGCCCTTTGGGTGTCATTTGTGGAGGTGATTGGGTGATGGTCTGGTGTGGTCTGAAGCTGCCACCAGATGTATTGGACCTGGAGCCTCATGGGATGTGCTCTGATGCAGGTCAAGGTTAGCCTCTGCCTGTCCCCAACCCAGGGCCATTTGGTAAGAGCTACAAAGTGATCTGCAAATTGTTGACATTTGTGCTGGTCTTGGAGAGTTAGGCTGTGAACTGCTGACAGCTGCTGCTGGTGCTAGATATGGGACTGCTCGTCAAGAGGTACTGGGCACCCTAAGGCCAGGTGTTGCTTGTTTGGGGTTTTTAGGAATGTCTGCAGCACGAGCCCAGAAAGACTGTTTGTATGGAAAAGACACTGGGAGTGGCTTGGGTGGGCCCACAAGTTGAGTGGGGTGGTCTCAGGGAATCACCAGGTGGGGCAACTGTGTTAGCTAGAATGATGAAGACTCAGATATGGCACCTACTTGTAGGTGCAGGCTGAGTGAGGAGAGGGCTCAACAAATGAACAGTGGCTGCTGCCAGCACTTTTGTCTGGGAGAAAACTGCCTCTTCAGCCCTTGCCCTGAAGCCAGACAATTCAGTTCTTCTCTGTATGCCCTTGGCGTCTTTCAAGTTGCTGCCCCATTGCTGGAATTCAGAATGAGTGCATCTGTCGAGTAAATCTGTGCATGGGCCCTTTAAAAGGAATGCCTGGGACTCCAGCAGCCCTCTGTCTCTCTCAGTCACAACTTCAACTGGTTTCACAGCCAGAAGTTATAGGGACTCCTCTTCTTGGCACTGGAATCCTGGGTTGGGGAGCCTGGTATGAGACTGGGACCCCTTGCTCCTCAGGGGTGACTGCCACAAGCATGCAGAAATTGACCTCCTCCCAATTTTTAATTGCCACACATGGGTGTGGGACCACCTCATTCTGTATCTCTGCCCCTCCTACAAGGTCTCCATGTGGCTTCTTCTGAATATCCTTAGTTGTAGGACTTCTTTTCAGCTAGACTTCAGGTGATTTTCAATGATGATTGTTCTGTAGTTAATTTCAATCTTGATGTGTTGTATACAGAATTTAAATAATTTGAATGGTTAGATCATGCTTCTTTGAGACTTTACTAGAGTGAGACAGAAAAACAAGCACTAACATTTATTGAGTGACCTTGGAAATTTCAGTTAATCTCTCTACCCCTCAGTTTCCTTATTTATAAAATGAGACTAAAAATATTACCTATCTTACTGGGTTGTTGGGAGAATTAAATGAGATAATACAGTGTTCCTCAAATATTTTGCCTGTGATCTTCAATAAGAAATATGCAGCCTCACTGTGAGAATTAAATGAGTCCACATGCCTTTACCAAAATAATTGGGGAGTTATGTGTTTCCAAATGCAGAACTTGGGGAATGTTAGGAAAATAATATGATGATAAGAACACATATTACATAACACCCCATCAAGGCATGACAAATTATCCAAAATCAAACATTAATCTTTCCACAGCCAAACATCTGAACATGCACACAAAACGTGAATAAAGACTATAAATAGCCTCACCTCAGTTTCAGGTCAGGTTTTGCCAAAGGAATTCAGGTCAGATTTTGCTTCAAATGTGTTTTTTAAAGTTTTTGGTTTTTCAGAACTTTTTAGATTTTGGAATTGTCAATATGAAATTGTATATATAGATATAATCTTCAAAAAGTGCCTGGCACATAAGTATTGGTTGTTATTATTATGGGTAGGGGTATGTTTCATTTTTAAAATTATGTCCCTAACCCACCAAAGGGATTTCATGATGTACTAATAGATTGTGATCCACACTCTGAAAAATGCTAATATATAAATGTTTAGTCTGGTGCCTAGGTACATACTAAGGTTTTAACACATGTTAGTGGGAAAAAAATGCCATCTTATTTTTGTGTAATGTTTTGTTTGCAGAATTTTTTAAGTATATAGTTGCTAGTCATATTCACAATAACTTTATCAGAAATAAACTCTGGTTTAACTTAGCTCTTGATCTTTTTCAGAGTTTCATGTCTGAGTAGTTTTATGATGAACAGTAGAATTTAAATAATAATAATCATACCTTCCTATGGCATTTACCTTGCCACGTAAAGCACTTTTTAAGTTTCCTTTAATTATTTTATATGAAACAGATGATTTTATTGCACAGATAAACAAACAGAACTAAGAGATCAAGGCGTTTATCTTAGATTACAGAATACACTATTTCTACATAGAATTTGTCCAATAGAATAGACAGCTTAGGAACAACGTCCAAAGCATATTTGTTATTCAGTTCTTAAGGTGAACTAAAGACATACTTATCTGAAGCCACCTTATAATTTTTATGTTTTTCCAGTGCTCTTGGAGACATTAAAATAGCTGAAGTGAATACCAAGGGTTTATTCGTGAAGCTCATTAACTCTTCTGTTGACAAAGAACTGGAGATTGGAAATCATATACTCCAGCAAAAAGTGAATGGACAAACAGTCTCTTTGTACAGATTCCTTTCAAATATCACAATGCAGGCCAATTCCACAGTAACAGTGAGTATAATATATAAATAGTATGAACTAGAATTGCACAGAAAAATCTCATTTTCCTGGTCAGTCTGCATTCAATCTCTATATAAAATGTGATGTTTTGTTGGTGGTGGCTAGTTGTGCCATGTTGTCTATCTCTGTATATAAATTAGTACCCATAATTAAATTTCCATAGCTTTCTTCAATTTGTTGTACAATGCCTTTAGTTTTTATGATTTAAATATTAAATTTAAATACCTAAGTTCCTAAAATTAAGCAAACAATCCTTAAAAGGAAAGCAAAGAGATTGTTTACCTAGCGAAGAGGTAATTAGTTGACACTAGAGGGTTTTTCCTCTTTATTGTGCTTTCCTTTAAACCACATACCATAGTATTTAGTGTTATACCATTTGACATCATATATTATATAGTCATTATATTTTAAAACCTCATCTATTCAGAAAGATAATGTTGCAATAACTCTTTGACATTTACAAAACTTATGTTGAATTCCAATGACATTTGTCATTACCAAACTATTTTCTAACAGGTATGGGCAGCAGCATCTGAAGCAACGCATCAGCCACCATCAGATTTTCTTTGGAAGGAAGAAAACAAGTTTAGATCCAGCCTGAATTGTACGACAATCCTGTGCAAACCTAATGGTGAAGTCTGTATCTGGCTCTTAACAATAGTTTTTAAATGGATAATCTTCTTTTCTTCCTCTTCTCCCCTTAGCTTTCTCAATTATTTTTCCATCCCTAAAAAGCTTGGATAGAACCATCACTAACTGTCATAACATGTCAGCAAATCAAAAGCACCCTCCTCCCAGGGCCAAAGTACCAAAGAGCAGCTTACATTTAATTGGGCAAAAATAATTTTGATATCCCATATTTCTAAGAAGCCATTTCAAATTTCAGAGTCAAAGATGGATTTCATTTATGGTAGTTAGCCTGTAGAGCAGGATAAGAAAGGAAGGGACCATGTAAAGTCCTTTTTTATTCATTTACCTATTTCTCAAATGTTTGTTGAGATTCTTCTCTATTATATAATATAGAGTATGACAGGATATCTGCTCTCAAGACACTAATATTCTAAAGAAAGAACCGACACTTTATGATTGCACTTTATTCACTATAAAATTAAGTGTATTAGTAATAACTTAGTGAGTCATTCCCAATATTTGACAATCTTATATTTTCACTCTGCTTTTACTTGGTATAATATTAGCATAAATATATACCCAAAGATGCACCAGTAAAGTTCAAAGGTATCTGGTTTTCCAACAAAACTGTTATTATTGTTACAAATCCATTCTCTAGATTTTTCTTAAATCTCTGCCCTTTTCTCACCCCCAGTCTAACTTATTATGTTATAACTACTAATCCATACAATATGTTGATTGAAATCTGTTTCTGAGTTTTTTTCTTGGTATGTTACACCTTCTGCTTACTTAACTGACTGTCCCTTTACAGTACATTGGTTAATTTATTGAGCCATTTAATATCATTCTATGAAAACAAGCAGTTGTCTTTAGATGGAGAGAATACTCATTAGATGTAATTTTGCAGCCTTCACTCACTTACCTTTCAATATTTTTGTGGGCTCAAACTGAATTTTATAATACTTCCAATGTTTTTTACTAATAGGGGAAATAAGGTTATACATCTAAGGATTTACTAAGCCTCCTAAGAAATGATTAGCAAAACATAGATTAGGATTACGTCATTCTTGTTTCAGATCTTTCATCATATTTATCCACACATTTATCCACTCTGCAAACAAGTTGGGGTTTCTGCTTTGTATACACCCTGTTCCAGGCACTGGAGTGCTGAACTAGACAGACCAGGTCCCTGAGCTCCTAGAAGGCACATTTTGGTAAATTGTCATTCCCTGAAACTGAATTAGACTTTGTATTTATACTACCCCTTTTACTGAGTGATTTGAACTACTTTGCACATACTCGTGTAGAATCAGACCATTTCTGCAAGATGATGTAAATACAAATAATTTTGTTTGCCAGTGAAAGAGTGAACCTGTTTGATGGATACATATGGGAAATATTTAGATGTGTTTAGTACCTGCCAAGCATTGTGTTAGGTGCTGGAAAAAAGGAAAAAAAAAAAAGGAGCATAGCTATTGTATGGTTTCTGTCCTCAGAAAACCCAGAATCCAGTCGTGGCAATTGATATGTAACAAGAAACAATTGCATTATAGTGAAACAATGCTTTAATGGAAGTATATGCACAGACTGTGTGGCCTAGGTTAGACTTATAAACCCTGTAAAGGAAAGCATGAAGAAAAGCATTAGAAGGAAGAAAGCATAAATTCTGAGTCTGCAGGATGAGAGGGACTTCACCCAGTTGACCTGGACCACAGTGATACTGGCCCTTTCCTTTTCCCTAACTCACCCTACGCCATGCTTTTCTGTGCTCTCTTCTCAAACCACACTGGCCTTCTTTTACTTCATTTACTATCCAGTATTTAGTTGCTTCCTCAAGCTGCAGGGCCTTTGCGCAGACTTGTTCTTGCCTCTCCACAAACTCTCTTTCATCCCCTTTTTATCTATTAAACCTGACTCATCCTCAGACCTCAGCTCAAGCCTTTTTAAAATTCAGGTCCTATTGGAATTTCCACCCTATGGTAAAGCAATCAGCATTATTTAATTCAAATAAAAAATATTCCCATTAAATACACTGAAATGTGACTTTGTCAACCTAAAACTCTAATGTAAAGCAAACATAGAGTTTTCCCCCCACCTCTATTTTTTTACCAACAGATTCATTCCTATGCTCACACCTGTGATACTGGACCTGTCTCTGCAGTTGTCAGATTTCCCTTGAAAAGATAGGTTGCTACATTCCATAGCCATCCTGATACACCGACAGATCCAAGGTTTTATGATGACCCTGGAATTACTATTTATATAACTTATGAAAATAATCCATATCTTGTGGAAAAAGTTACAGAGCCCTAAGTCTTCTGCCTAAAACAATAGCCAGTCATCCAAATTAGAATAGGTTCTGTTTCGGAACTTGAATAAAGAAGTTATACTATGGGTCATGGGTCATTTTAAAAAAAGAAATCTAAAATGAAGTATGACACACCACTTTTTGAATCATCACTAACATGGCAATGGTTAATATTCAACATAGCTACAATTCATATGGTGTAATACAAGGGTAGATTTAGCCCTGCTCTACCATGGGTTAGCTATGTAATCTTTATTCTGTTTTCTAATATATAACATAAGAGATTATACAATATAATCACTAAGATTCTATGGTTGTATAGATTTTTAAACAGGGTTAGAGTTTTTTCACGTCATGTTGTTGTCCTATAGTATTTTGTACCCTCTATGTTATATGTCAAAAAACAAATAGGCATCAAAAAAATTGGGAAGTAGTGTCTTAAGTATTTTAATATTTAATGCCTGGGACTTTCCCAATACACTGCTTTGCATTAGAGATTCAGATATGGAACAGTTTGCTCCTCTTTTGTAGGAAATCATTGAAGGGCTGTTTATATGTACATTATCTCATTTGATTCCTAGACTGTATTTTCCAAAAGGGAAAAAGGGGCTTGGAAAGTTAAATGGTTTGCTCAAGGTCACATGATTTGTGAAATGGCAGAACTAAAATAAAACCAGACATCCTAACTCCAAGAATTTTTCTATTACATGAAAAATAGCCTATAAGGTTCATATGGCCAACATTCCAGAGGCGTAATTAAAATCATATCATTTTATTGAATCACTGTCATTCTTATCAAATGTTTTAAGCCTCTATAATGTAGGGATAAATAAAATATTGCTCTTATCTAGGAAAAGCTTGCAATCTAATTGAGGGAGATTGCACTAAAAAGCTCATGGGCATAATTTCAACACAGATACCTCTTAGCTGCTAAAGAAAGAATTCCTTAACTCATGAGCTAAAGCAAAAGTGGAGTTTTCCTGCTGTGATCCATGAAATTGAACTTTTTAAAGAAGATTTCACCTTTTTCTTTCTCTGCCATAAGCCTAGCCTAGCTGAACTTGCCTGGCATTGCCTTTGTGTCTCATTAATTTGTCAATCTAAGCAGAGGGTTTTTCAATGGTTACAGCATAAACCACAGAAAACAGATCGCAGGAACACTTGTGTGCTTAATTTTCTCATGTTGAACAAAGACATAATTGTTAGTCCCTGCGCATGATTTTCCTGAATAATTTTTGCACATATATGTTGTCCACATGCCACATATTCAAGAAACCAAAACAAATTCCAATTTTAGTGGTCATGGGTCGCCTTAATAGTGCCACCTAGGATTCTAGCCTGGAGAAGATGGTCTCCTCTCCATGTCTCTTGTTCTGGTAATATTACCCATTTCCTCCTCTCAAAAAAAAAAAAAAAAATATATATATATATATATGTATGTATATTTTATATACATTGTTATATGTATATATTATAATCATATGTACATACATTATATACATTTTATATATATATATACACACACAATACACACACACATATACACATATATTACATATACAGAGGTTGCTAAAAAATGTATACACATTTTAAGAAAGGAAAAAAACTATTAAAATTGTAATACTTGATATATACCAATAACAAAAGATGAATACAAGTCACATTTGACTTCTGCAATTACAAGAGGTGCTCAAAGTGGTTACCATCAGCATCCAGACACTTTTGATTACGGCAAACTACTGCTTGAGCAACATTGACCAAAGTGTCCACTTGTATGCACCCTCGGTCTAGCATCTGAAGTATTTAAAATTTTAGCTTATTAATCTTATAGCTATTTGCACAGTTCTTTATAGTTATGAAATTTAGTAGCTTAAGTCTCAAAACACCCTCATATTAGCAATTCCCCACTACCAACCTCCCCATTTTATGTATGAGGACACAGACAGTAGTAAGTGACTCACCTGCCTGAGGTTATGCAGCTTATAATTTTCAGAATTGGAAACTGAGGCCAGGATCTCGTATATCCTCATCATGTTTCACTGCACAATAGGTAAGTGATGTTATACAGTTTAGCTGAAATTTTATTGCAATAAGCCCATGACATTTAAAAACTGTATGTGACTCCCATAGTATTTGATATTAATGAATCATTTTTGTTAGGCCATTGCCTGGTACACTCCTATTCATTGGATGCAAGCATGGGAGAAATTAGAGACTGACATTGAATTTGAGAGATGCTCAATAGTAAGTTCAACATTTCAAAGATACATATTTCATTGGCCAGAAGTTACAACTACAACTAAAGAAACACATCAATCTAAGAAAAATACCTCAAAATATCAGATGGAACCAGTTCAAGTTTTTCTTAAGAGGTAAAATTTCCTTGTTTTTCTGTTTATTTTTTTTAATCGAGCCCTTCCCACAATTGATAACTAAGCAGATGGGAATGACTGGGTAACAAGTAGATATGTGATGAATAGGTAAATCAATGATGACCAAAACCAAAAACATCTATTTTGAATAGGACCATAAAATCCATAATAGTGTTTATGTTTTAAAACATAAAAACACAGAGCAAGCAGTGATATACTCGTACTCAGGGACAATAAGTACTGGTGGTTTCCGCTAGGTAATATCGAGACCACCCTTGGCCTTTTCATTTCTCAGTGGCGCTGTTCTTAGAGGTAACCTGTAGAAAGGTGAAGAGATGAAATTATCACCTCATCTTTAGCAGTGCTTAGGTGAAGGGAGAGGTGCATCATCTAGGAATTTCATCTTGGATCAAGAACTGCCTGTGGCTAAAGGTGCAGAATTTATGTTATTCCTTTGAGGGCAAATGCTTCTGATGTGATATAAGTGCTGTCTACAAGGTCTAAAAATGCCATTTTGTCTAGTCTTAGGACATGCTCTCACTTTAATTGAGCCTTCATTACTAATGTCACTACATAAAATGCCTTTGGGTTCAATTTTGGCTTAATTTTTCTTTTATAGAGAAAAAGAAGTCCCACCAACCCTTTTCCCCAATTGCAGACCTTGGTGCAGCAGTCCCAGTGTCCCTGCACACCCCTACTGTCCTCTGATTGAACCTTTCAATACCAGCATGGCTGGGAACAGCTTAAAGAGACAGCCCAGGCCTCAGTCAGCCAGACCTGATGCAGCCCAGGGAAGTCAAAGGAATACTTATTCCAGCAGAGGGTAAGGTAGGTGTGAGTGTGTGTGGGTGTGCATGTGTGTATGTGTGTTGAGAACTGGTAAAAAGGGGTTAAGTGGCAAAATGTGATAAGTATTAAAAACGATTCATGTCCTCAAGAATGGCTGGCTCCTAAGGGAAGTATTGTAGACCATTCACTTGCATTTGCTCTAATGCAGTGTCTCTACTGTTCTTGATAAATATCTGTTGAATGAATCAAAATAGCATGGCCAGCAAGCGGATATAAGATTCTTGAGGTTTGTCAAAAGGACATTTTTACTTTCTATTAGGCAGGATACACTAGTTCTACAAGTTATTCTGTCTAAAAATTATCTATCTTTTCCAAACACACACTAATATTAATCCCAAATTCTTATTCCTTTTCAACGAGAAGTTTCTTACTTAAGTCCTCTAAATAAAGTTTTTCAAATTGGTGTTATTAACCCAGGATCTGTGAATGGATTTCAGGAAGTCCATGAATCTGCTAAATTTGATGTAAAAATGTGTGCCTGTATGATGTTTTCTGGGGAGAGAGTCCAAGAGTTTTGTCAGATGCCCCCCAGTGTTTAAGAACTGATTGTAAGAACACCATGGCAGATCCTAATCTGTGGAGAAAGCCTGTTTCATACAGCAGCTGTATCCTGGTGAAGTTGTAATGATTTGCAAAATTTTACTTAGCAGAGAGATGCTTTTTTATGTGAAATCTTGGGCAGCATCCCAATATATGAAATGGATAAAAGCAGACCTGCCCAGGTGGAAGAGGAGATAGTGATTTCTATTGCACCTTTCCTCTTCTTCCCTCTTTCCCTATGGTTTTTGAGGCACCTCTGGAATCACAGGATTCTGCACACAACAGCATGAAAACCACTGTGAGAGGCTAACACATATTTGGGAAATAGCACCCCAAAATAATACCTTTTAGAAGGGGAATGATGGAAATTTTGCAAATTTCTGAATATGTTCTATTTCATAAAATTAAGTATTCTGTCTTTGTGCCTAAGTTTTTTCATTGGTAAAGAAAAAGGTCTGGGTCTGAAATTTAAAGAGCTCTTTCACCAATGTCATATATATATATATATCTGACATTATATGTATGAATCATATATATAGCATTATTTTGTTTTATACACAAATACCCCTTTAGTACTTTATCACTTAGATTTGAGACTCTTAAGAAATACATTAATTTTTGTTTTTCTCCAATTAACGATAGCCTTCACTATTTTGCTGTTTTTCTGGGCAACTTGTTTTCCAAAGAAATTTGACTCAAAATTTCTTGATTTACCTTTCTATAATGATAGCAACTCACCTTGATTATTCAATAATTTTTGCTATTCAACACAAAACATTTCACAGTATATGTATATCCTATAATAGTAATTCAAAAAGATAGTTGCTTTGATAACCTTCATGGCCTCTGTTCATCATTATATACCTTTTTATTTATTAAATTTTCAATATGAACAGATATACAGAACTGTAAGAGCTCTTTGGTTTCTACTACAAACGATGACCACAAAGAGGCAGATATTATAAATGACTGGTTGATGATTCATTGGAGAACAGCAATCCCTGAATCACCAGTTCACTCCTTTGAAAGAATATGTAACATAATTGTTTAAGGGAAAATTACCTAGTATGTTAATTATCCAGTATCTTTTTAATTTGCCTACCATTGAACCATTTGTTATCATTAGCACACTTCTCAATAATTGACAAAAATAAAGAGATAAAACAAAAATTCATCAGTTGTACTCACAGCTTGTTCAATCCTGCTCCTTTCCCCCAACCCATACTAATAAATAGGCTACTATCCTGAGCTACAGAAGAATCTTGGTTGCTGTGACTCATCTACCTAAGAATAGTTGTCTTGTTTTTAACTGTGCTCCTCAAATATGTTATGAAAGAGCCTAGAGACTAACAATTAAGATAATTATGTACATAAAATATGCCTAATATATACCAAGCAAATTTGTGTTTTAAAACTTGTTAAAATACAGAAAGCATAGAGAATAATGTTAAAAGCACCCATGTACTTATAATTCAGGATTAATGTTAACATTTTCTCATATTGCTTCACATTACCAAGGAAAGCCCTACAAATTTGAAATCTCCTTTCATCTTCTTTCCAGTTCTAATATGAAATTGGAATAGGTCATTCTAGTCCTCATTTTTATATTTTAAATATATATTTATATCCATGAAATATATCTAGTGTAATTGATGTATTTTTAATTCACATAAATGGCACTCAGCACAGTTCATGACACATAATAGTTGTTTAACACATGTTTGATGAACAGACAGAAAAGGAGACATGGAAGGTTTTTAAGCAGGCATCTCATAGAGTTAGATCTGTATTGTTTTTCAGTAAAATTTATTGGGGTGACAAGGGTCAACAAAGCTACATAGGTTTCAAGTGTACAGTTCTGTAATACATCATCTATATTACATTGTGTGTTCACCACCCAGAGTCTGTGCTCCTTCTATCACCATATATTTGACCGCTCTTACCCTCTTCTACCACCACTCCCTTACCCTCTGGTAGGTAACCTCTAAACTGTTGTCTGTGTCTATGAGTTTTTGTTTCTTTATTTGTTTGTCTTGTTTCTTTGTTACTTTCAGTTTTATATCCCATATATTAGTGAAGTCATATGGTTCTCAACTTTCTCTGTCTGACTTTTTTCACTTAGCATAATAACTCCCAAGTTCCATTCATGTTGTTCCAAATGGCGCTATTTCATCTTTTCTTATGGCAGAGTAGTATTCCATTGTGTATATACACCATGCCTTCTTTATCCAATCATCTATCGAAGGATACTTTGGTTGTTTCCATGTCTTGACCACCATGAATAATGCTGCATTGAACATCGGCGTATATATGTATATATCTTTATGGATAAATACTTTCAGATTTATTGGTAGATACCCAGGGAAGGGATTGCTGAATTGTGTGGTAATTCCTTTTTTTTTTTTTTTTTTTTTTTTAGGAAACTCCATACTGTTTTCCTATACCAATTTACATTCCCACCAACAGTTTATGAGTGTTCCTTTTTCTACACAGCCTCTCCAACACTTGTAATTATTTGCCTTGTTGATGATAGCCATTCTAACAGGTGTGAGATGATATCTCATTGTGGTTTTGATTTGCATTTCCCTAATAGCTAGTGAAGTTGAACATTTTTTCATATATCTGTTAACCGTCTGTATTTCTTGTTGGGAGAAGTTTCTGTTCAGGTCCTCTGCCCATTTTTAAATTAGATTGTTTGTCTTTTTGTTGTTGAGTTGTATGAGTTCCTTATATATTTTGGATATTAGCCCCTTATTGGAGGCATTTGCAAATATCTTCTCCCATTCCATTGGTTGCCTGTTTGTTTTGTTGACAGTTTCTTTTGCTGTGTGGAAACTTTTTAGTTTGATCTAGTCCCATTTGTTTATTTTAGCTTTTACTTCCTTTGCCTTTGAGGTCAAATTCATAAAATCCTCTTTGAATCCAAGGTCCATGCTTTCTTCTATGCAGTTTATTGTTTCAGGTCTTATGTTTAGGTCTTTGATCCATTTTGAGTTAACTTTGTACATGGTGACAAATAGCAGTCCAGTTTCATTCTTTTGCATGTGGCTTTCCAATTTTCCTAGCACCATTTATTAATGAGGCTTTCTTTTCTCCATTGTATGTTCTTGGCTCCTTTGTCTAAAATTATCTGTCCACATTTATGTGGGTTTATTTCTGGGTTTTCAATTCTATTCCGTTAGTCTGTGTGTCTGTTTTCCTGCCAATACCATATTGTTTTGATTATTGTTGCCCTGCAGTACAAGCTAAAGTCAAGGAGTGTGATACCTCCAGCATTGTTCTTTTTTCTTTGGATTGCTTTGTCTATTCTGGGGCTTTTGTGATTCCATACAAATCTGATGATTTTTGTACTCTTTCTTTAAAAAGTGCCATTGGGATTTTGATGGGGATTGTTTTAAATCTGTATATTGCTTTGGGTAGTATGGCCATTTTAACTATTATATTGATTCTTCCAACTCATTTCTTTGTGTCTTCAATTTAAAAAAAAAATCTTATAGTTTTCAGTATATAGATCTTTCACATCCCTTGTTAAGTTTCTTCCTAGGTATTTTATTCTTTTAGTTGTAGTTGCAAAAGAAATGTTTTTGTTGTTGTTCTTGTTTTTTTATGTCTTTTTCTGAAACTTCATTGTTAGTATATAGGAATGCAATGGATTTTTGTACATTGATTTTGAAGATCTATATTTTAAAGAGAATTTTGGAAGCAATGTTGAAAATGACGTAGAATGGAAAATTCCAAAATCTAGGAGGATAAAAGGGAGGAGGGAAAGAATAGGAGAGGAAGGGAAGAATAAAGCAGGTTAGAAAAAGATTTGAGACAAGTAGGTCCTGTAGAATTGTAATTTGAGTCCCAAAAGGACAGAGTAGAGAGAAACTGGGGCAGAAATAATGTTTAAAGAAACAATGACAAAAATGGTCAAAAACAAATGATGAAATACATCAAGCCATATTACCAAGAAGAATGAAACCCAAACAACATAAATCCAAAGGAAACCATACCTTCATATATTTTAATAAAACTTCAGGAAACCAAATAATGGAAGTCAGAAAGAAATAAAATACCTTCAGTACCCTAATGTAAGAGAACTATCCTAGAGTTCTATACCATGCGAAAGTATACATCAAAAAGTGAAGGTGAAATAAAGACATTTTCAGGCAAACAAAAACTGAGAGAATTCATCAACAATGAAGCAACACTAAGGAAAAATTTCCAGTGGAAAGAAAATGATCCTAGAATGATGTTCAGAAGTGAAGAAAAATGCAGAGTCAAAACATGGATAAACATAAATGAATATTCACTATACAAAATAATACTAATATTGTCCTATAGGGTTTTAAATTTATATAGAATTTAAATTCATGACAACTGTATTTATTTCCCAGGACTACTGTGACAAAGTACCACAGACTCGGTCACTTAAGACACCAGAAATTTATTGCATAACCATTCTGGAGACTAGAAGTCTGAAATGAAGGTGTCAGCAAGGCCACTCTCTCTCTGAAGGCTCGAGGGGATTATCCTTCCTTGCCTCTTCCTAGCTTCTGGCTGTTGCCGACATTCCTTGGTGTTCCTTGGTTCCTTGGCTTATAGATGCATCACCGTAATGTCCACCTCCATCTCCACATGCCCTTCTCTCCTGCGTATCTGCATTCATATTTCTCTCTTCTTATATGGACACCGGTCATTGGATTGGAGCCAACCCTAATTTAGTATGAAGGCTTGATTACATCTGCGAAGACCCAATTTCCAAATAAGACCACATTCACAGGTTTAAGGGGCCAGGACTTCAAAATATATAGGTTAAGTTGTAATCCACAGTGCACACTGCAGTGGGGTTCACTTTCATTGTGGACTCTGTAGTTGCTACTGTCTCCCATGCAAATGTTGTTACTGTATAATAATAATAATGCTCCTTTGAGGGTTGCAAAGCGACACTGATAAAAGCCAATCTGTTAGAAAATAAATTGGGACATAGATAACATTATGCCGAATGAAACATTTGAAATCTCATCAATGTAAGCTCTCTTGAGATCACATTTGTGGGATTTTACTTTAGCTGGACTGTGGTCAATTACTCATTACAGTTAATTAGATCTGGCTAATCTGTCCTGGGATGAAAGTATTTTTTTCCCATAAGGACATGTTTCTAATCCAAAATGGTAACAATGGAAAGAAATTCAAGTTTGAAATAAATTATTTTTATATGTCCTCCATGTTAATATTTGTTCTGTTTATTGATGTTATATTTCATTGTTTAAATTTATCAGGTTAAAAATTTGGTATGTTGAGTGTCACATCTTTATGACTGTGTAGATTTTTAGTTAAAATTATATTGACTAATATATTATTAGCCATTATGATTGACTAATAATATACTAGAAATTGTATGAATTGATACGTAAAAATGTTAAAAAGAAAAATCGACTATCCTGTAGAATAGAAAAGGCCAATTACTTGGACCTCTTAAAATCAGAGTGAATAAAAAATTATTACCTCAGGGCCGGCCAAGTGGCGTGGTGGTTAAGCGCTGGCTTAGGAAGCCCGTGGCCCCGGTTCAGGCCCCACATATGAGGGCCAGTGACACTGCCCTAAAAAATAAATAAATAAATAAATAAATAAAAATTATTACTTGAAGAAACACTGCAAATTGCCAGGAGTTTCTGTCCATTCCATTTTTTGGTATCATATAATAGCATCAAAAAATTAGGAACTATTTTATAAAGTAAAATTGTATTGCATCATGTATTTAAGGCTAATGGTTTTTCTCTTCTAT
This sequence comes from Aselliscus stoliczkanus, assembly GCA_033961575.1. Classification (NCBI taxonomy): domain Eukaryota; kingdom Metazoa; phylum Chordata; class Mammalia; order Chiroptera; family Hipposideridae; genus Aselliscus; species Aselliscus stoliczkanus. The sequence continues at coordinate 169,983,114 of CM066727.1, forward strand.
TGCTTGCTTTCAGAAAATTTGTAATATTGCCATATTTCTGCAAACGTTTTTTATAAGAATAAGCAAGTGAAAAATATCTGTATGTCTCTTCTTACAGCTAAAATAAAGATTTCTTTAATGACCATACAAAGTATTTCGAGATATTAGTGCTAATGACAGAATGATTAGGTAACTTCATGACTAGATCTTTTATTTCAAAGCAGTTCAACATTGCAAAACCGAAGAATTTTAAATTAGTTGACTTTTACTTACAAAAGATTATAATCTCATTTATGGAAGTATATATCATGAATGATCCATTTCTTCACACAATAAGAAATACTGTTTCAGGAAGTCACAATATTCAGATTAAAGTTGCTAGGTGCTGAATATTTCAGGCTCAAATAACCCAATAAATTGCCATCACCCACTGACACTGAAACACACACCACTACTAATAATAATCCTGTCATTAAATTTCAAGAAATTATAGATAGGAATTTTTTACAAATGTTATTAGCTTTAAATACAGTACTTTGCTGTACAACAAGTTTTCAGGGTACAGCTCAAAAACTTCATCCTCAGGCTAGTCAGTCTGGAAGGACATACATAAAATATGTACAAGGCCTGTTTCATGCCAACAAATTGCTCCAGAAGATGGGAAGTGATGAGCTAAATTCTTCTTATATCTAAGTCACTGATTATGGTAAAGACAATGTCCTAGGAGCTTGTTTATATTCCAGGTCCATAACCTATTATTCAGACCGCTCATACTGTGATGTGCCAAACAGCATCCTGACTCAGTGAATTCAGGAACCTATTGGTGGCTAAGAAATAACTGTGTTAACTAGAAACACATGCTGCATTTTTGTTACTCTTTCTTTGCAGGTCATTTTCACATCCAGCTTCTAGATATTGTTTCTTTGTAATCAAATACTGACAATTTAACTGGACGATTCTTCCTCTGAGCTTGCAGGGGAAAAGAAAGGGTTAGGTATGACTGAGGAGCTTTTCCCATAGTTGTGTTTTTCCAAGGCAGCTCATTGTTGTCTGTACCTAGGGTATTATTTTGCTTTCTTCTCTTATTTTAATAGGAGTAAAAGAACATCTCATTTCTAGGTTAGAAGTAATTTGTACTGGGGATCATTCGATTGAACACTATTTTAGTTTGATACACTAGTTTTCTATATAGAAATTGTATTTAAACAAAGTGACTTTCAATCCCTACTTAATTGTATAGAGGTGAGGGAAGCCACCATCTCTGTCACCTTCTTCCTCACCAGGGTGGAGTCGGCTAAAATGGCAGGCTAAGTAGCATCTGCATCTCTACACACACCATCGCAGGCATCCCTCCTGATGCAGCCCAGCACGTTCATCATTATGACATCTGTAAGTGTAGAAAGTAGAAAGCATTTGAGGAATTTTACACGTTGATAAAAATTATTCTGTAATCTCAATTTTTAAAAAATATATCTTCCAGATGTATATCTTTTCTCTCAAAGTATTGGTTAATTCTGCCTTGAGTTATGTTTCCTGTAAAGTAATTCATTGAAAACTTGGACTTAAGAATCAAAGAATACTTATCAAGTGGTTTTTTCAAGTACTTGGTTCAAGTTACCATTAAACAAAAGTTGTCCTTAAACCTAAGATTTCTTCTTCAAATTAAAGAAAATCCTTTCATTGATAGTCTTAATGTGAAAAATTATTGCTTGAAATATTGAACGAAATACCTGCTGATCCCCTACCGCCCCTCTTTTTTGGGGGGGGGTTTGCAAGGACCAAAAAAATCAGGCCACCTGAGTTATGAAAGCAATAGGTAGTCAACTCAACCTTTAAAGGTAATTAACAGTATTGCAAATTCTCTTTCTCTGCAGAAAAATAATAGGACTGAAATAATTTGCAGATAACATCTTTAGGGGCCATCAGAACATGGATTGTTCTCATATATCCTGTAGTCATTAATTTTCTGCTAAATATTTATGTTGCTTTTGAGGCCAGTTTTTGTCTCCCCTGTTGTATGATAAACTTTCTAAGAATGGGAAACAAGGAAATACCACGTTTAGTTTTGCCCTAGATTCTCATCTTGTTCTTGTTTATAAGTAAGAGTGATTGAAATCCAGAATCACTTCAAATATTCAAAAACAAAATTCTGCAACTATGCCAATACATTCTGATTCCTATGAGCAACAGATTATTTATAGTATAACATAAATTATTCTGGTTAAAGAGACCGCAGATGCTCTATAGTTGTGTATCTTTTAAATGGCAATGAAAAGGAAGATTAGGAACTTTGGCTGCTGCTATTCCGTTGATAAATGGCCTTCTGTCCTTTAACCAGTGACTTCCTACATTGACTCATCTTTTTTTATAACACTATTAGCATCTAAGTAATTGAGAACGATCTCAATGGCTTTCTGTGTTGTAAGTGGTTCTATTTAAACTCTTCCCCAAAGAGCTGATGACAAGGTGACTTTTTGGTCAAGGATTCCTTTTGGTCAGTATCCTTCTATAGTTGACATCCTTTGCTGCCCAGGTCCATGACTAATCGATTTTATGTTTTCTTGCTCTTTTTTTCTGACTAGGCTTCAAGTTTATTCCTTGGTTTAAGACTAAAGCTACAGCTACCTAATTCTTAACTTGTTAGTATTCTAGACTCTGTTGCATGGATGACTTAATTCTACTATTCCACACAGCTTGCTGGCCTTTCAAGGTCCCTACCACCCATGTCTTTGTACCAACCTTTTAGTTTTTCTCAGATTGCTCAGCTATCTATTGTAATTCCTGTCAGCTTGTGTCTTTCTAGAGTTTTCCGTAATCATCTATATCTACTTTTCTGAAAGTCCCCTACTCTTTTACAAGTTCACTTTCTCCATTTCTATAGCATCATTATCCTTTAGTTTCCAATTTTCTAAAACTGTGATGGCCATCACCTCCCTATTCTTCTGAGAAGCCTTCTTCTTAGACACTTCTTAATAGGACATTGGGACTATAAAGGAATTTATTCCAACCACCTCATTTTAGAGGAAAAGAAACTGAAGTCTGTAGAGTCAAGTTACCAAAATTCACCTAGTAATCAACCATAGAGCCACAACAAAACCCAAGGTCCTTTAACTGCAAAGAGCTGGAGAACCCAGCCTTGGCCCCTACTGATATATTCCTGCCCCCAGAGGTCTTATATCTACATTGGGACCCATTTCCTATAGGTGGTATGGCCCTGATTAGGGTGTAGTTGAAATGCAAAGGATGGGATCTGAAACCTGCCACAGACATTAGCAACCAGCCCTTCTACAATTCAATTACCTTCCCTTTCTGTAGCCAAAAGGGAATTATACTAAATACTGAATCTGGATATGAGTTGGAAAGGGGACATTTTATTCTATACAAAAAAAGGATTTTTTATTGTTGTTGGTTTTGGTTGGAAGAAAATATTTTGAATCCTCTCATTCAATGTTGAATAACATTATTTTGGTGAAGGTTTTTGGCCTTGGTTGGTCTTTCTCAGTTATTATTTTACTTAACTACCATGGTCACAAATTTGTTCATTGATCCCCTCTGTGAGAGATTGTTTGGTAGGTTTGATTTTTCTTTTTAACCCACCCTGTTTTGAAAAATTCCAGGACTCTTAAGATGTCTTGCTTCTGCCTTCTAAGAGCTTTCACCCCCATCTGGTGGTATCTTTAGGACTGACCATCAATGTGCCATCAGAATATCACTGAAGCCTTTACTGAGAACAAACTTTTACTGCATCTGTCAGGGAATGACCTATATTTCAGTCAGCTTCTGAGTCTGGTATGTCTGTTCATGGAAAATTGTTCAGGACAAAGTCATTGTTCAGTTCTCATTGGTATTCATGACCATTTGTTGGCTACTTGTAATGCTATATACACTTGTATAGCATTTCACAGTTTTTACATTATCTTGTTTGAGCCTATGCAGTAGGTAAGGTTGATATTATCTCCACTTTATGATTGATGACACTGTAGCTCAGAGATATTCAGTGACTTACCTAAAGTCACTTAAGTAGTAAATGGCAGAGTTAAGACTAGAATCCTAGCCTAAAGCCAATGCTCTTCCACTCCACTCTGCCATCAAGTATTGGAATTCGCTTGTTTTTGTCTTTATTACTCCCCTCCCAATTTGTCTGCAAGGAAAAACACTACACATTTAGAGGTGGGACTAGAAAGAGATATTTTCATTCACACACGAAAAAAGGAGTTGGCTACCATGAGAATCTTAAGACTGCTCCATACAGCAAAAAAGATTCAGGTACTATTTCCAAAATTGCTAATTTACCAGAGTTCCAATTGTTGTACAAACAATATTGTACAAACAATTTATTGGTACAAACAGTAAATCAAAGTTCAATCTCTGGGGTCTTTGACCACTAATCACATTTCTGTATTACAACTGATTAAAATCTTGTAGTTGTTCTTGAAGTTATAACTCACATATCCTCTCTTTGCTCAGAATTGTAAAGTATGTGTGAGCGTTCTTTTGTGTGACTGGTGGGCAATGTAGGTAGTTGATGCCACAGAATGCTGCAGAAACAGAGCTTTCCACAAATTGGAGTTCGAGAATCCTGGAAAGGCCAGGTAATTTTGTGCCTGCCACCTGCCATTTGAACTCCCCGGCTTGCCAGGAGACACTGAGGAATCTATGATAGAGAATAAAAAGGGAAGAAGGAGGAAGGACAGAAGTGGGGCTTGTGACATATCACCACCACCATTCTCAATAGTATGCAGTTGCTTAGGACTTGGGAAGAAAGCACCAAAGTTGCAAACACAGGATATTAAAATCATAATCAGTAAAATTTCTTATATCTAAGAGTCACTCCTATATATTATATTAGGTACTCCTAATAAAATGGTGGTGATGAAATTCTTCCATGAGCTGTATTTACACATATCTTACTGTTCTCAGTGATCCAAACTGGACTCTTCTAGTTCTCCAGGGACCCTGACAAGAACTTTCCATAACAATCTCTCCTTCTGGGGCCATTTTTTTTTTTTTGGTGTGTGTGTGTGTGTGTGTGTGTGTGTGTGTGTGTGTGTGTGTGTGAAGAGCCAGAATTTTATAGTCTAGAAAGGAGGACTAATATATAACTATTTAATATGAAACCTTGCTAAAGATCGTTTGAAAGTCTTTGGTTAAATTTCTTGTATCAGCATTGTCTATCAATACTGTGTTGTATATTCCTTCAATCTAAGTACTAATATCTTTTTTCTCTCAGCCCCAAAGTGATGTTTCCAAAATTCTTCAGTCAATTGACATTGCATGAACATTTGTTTTCCACAACCTCATCCTTCAATGTTTGTCAGCCACCCTGTTCTCTGATTTCCCACCCTGTTCTCTGACTTCCCAGATTCACCGTTATGTGTCACACTTAGGTTGTATGGAAGAAGTAAAAAGACTGACACTCTAGTCTCCCCACCCAGCTGGATCAGAGGTACTCCATAGTTTAAAGAAAACTAAATGCCTGTGCAATGTCTTCAGTCCCGCTTCCATAAAGGGAGGAGGTATAGAATAAAAACATCTCAGACTGTTAGGCCTTCTGCTAAACACTCCTAGAGAAGAATCAAGCCAATGGTACACAGAAAAATGAAGGTTTCTTTTCTTTTCTTTTTACATTTTTATATGTGTTACTTGGCATATTTTAAATCTGGGGAACATCTTAAATATTCAGTGGAAAAGATAATTAGATATTATTCAAGTACCAACAAGGACTGAACCAGGAAGAAATACAAAATCAAAACAGACTAATAATCACATTAGCAATGAAATTGAAGCAGTAATCAAAAAAAATCCAAATAAAACTCCAGGACCAGACAGCTTCACAGGTGAATTCTACCAAACATTCAAAGAAGAATTAATATCTATCCTTCTTAAACTATTTCAAAAAACTAAAGAGAAAGGAATGCTTCCAAACTCATTCTATGAAGCCAGTATTACCCTGATCCCAAAATCAGACAAAGACATTACAAAAAATGAAAATTACGGGTCAGTATTCTTGATAAACATAAATGCAGAAATTCTAACCAAATATTAGCAAACCAGATTCATTAAAAGGATTATACATGATGACCAAGTGAGATTCATCCCAGGGATGCAAGAATGGTTCAGTATCCATAAATCAATTGATGTGATACATCACATATATTTACAAAATAAAGCATGAAACCGTATGATCATCTCAATAGATACAGAAAAAGTATTTGATAAAGTCAACATCTTTTTATAATTAAGCTCTCAACAAACTGGATATAGAAGGAACATATTCCAGCATAATAAAGGCTATATGTGACAAACCCATAGCAAATATACTCAATGTGAAAAACTGAAAGCTTTTCCTCTAAGACTGGGCTCAAGTCAAGGATGTCCACTCTCACCACTTCTATTCAACATAGGATTGGAAGTCCTAGCCATAGCAATCAGACGAGAAAAATAAACAAAATCCTTTCAAAGCAGAAGTAAAATTCTCATTATTTACAGAAGACATGATACTATATACAGAAAACCCTAAATATTCCACCAAAAAAACTATTAAAATAAATGAATTCAGTAAAGTTGCAAGATACAGAATCAATATTCAGAAATCTGTTGTGTTTCTATTTACCAATAATGAACCATCAGAAGGAAAAATTAAGAAAACGATGTCATTTATAACTGTAACAAAAAGAATAAAAAACCCAGGAATAAATTTAACTAAAGAGGTGGAAGACCTGAATTCAGAAAACTATTAAGACATTGAAGAGAGAAATTGAAGATGATACAAAAAAAAAAAAAAAAAGGACAGAGATACCTTGCTCATGGATTGGAAGGCTTAATATTGTTAAAATGTCCTTACTACCTAAAGCAATATACAGATTCAATTCAATCCCTATTAAAATAACAATGTCATTCTTCTCAAAACTAAAACAACATCCTACAACTTATATGGAACCACAGAAAACCCCAAATAGCCAAAGAAATCTCCAGAAAGGATAAAGTGGGAGATACCACACTCCCAGATATCAAACTATACTACAAATCTACAATAATCAAAACAGCATGGTACTGGCATAAAAACTGATAAATGGATCAATGGAATAGAATACAGAGCCCAGAAATAAATCCTCGCTTATATGATCAATCTATGACAAAAGAGGAAAGGATATACAATGGGGTAATGACGGTATCTTCAGTAAGTGTTATTAGGGGAAATGGACAGATACATGAGAAAAACAAATAAAATTGGATCACTTTCTTATACCATACAAAAGTAAATTCAAAATGGATTAAAACTTAAAAATAAGACCTGAAACCATAAAACTCCTGGAAGAAAACACAGGCTGTAAACTCTTTAACATTGCTCTTAGCAGTGTCTTTCTCAATATATCTCCTCAGGTAAAGATAACAAAAGAAAAAGTGAACAAATCAAACTAAATCATTTTTGCACAGCAAAGGAAACCATCAACATATGAAAATACAACCTATTCAATGGAAGAAGACATTCGCCAATGATACATCTGAAAAGAGGTTAATATCCAAAATATATAAGGAACTCATACAACTTAACACCAAAAACAAAAACAAAAAAACTGTTTAAAAAATGGGCAGAGGGCCTGAATAAGCATTTCTCCAAAGAGGACATACAGATGTCCAATAGACATGAAATGATGCTCAATATTACTAACCGTCAGGGAAATGCACATTAAAACCGTAATGCAATATTACCTCACACCTGTCAGAATGGTTATTATCAAAAAGACAATGGCAAATGTTGGCGAGGATATGGAGAAAAGGGAACCCTTGTACATTGTTGGTGGGACTGTAAATTAATGTAATCACTATGGAAAACAGTATGGAGATGCCTCAAAATTTTTTTAAAAAGAGCTGCCATACAATCCAGTAATTCCACATCTAGATAATTATCTTTAGGAAACACAAACACTAATTTGAAAAGACATATGCACCCTATGTTTATTGCAGTATTACAAGTAATAGGCAAGATATGGAAGCAATCTAGATGTCCATCAATAGATGAATGGATAAAGAATATGTAAGATATATATAGACACACACACACACACACACACACACACACACAAAATGGAATTATTCAGCAATAAAGAATGAAATCTTGCCATTTGCAACAACATGGATGGACCTAGAGAATATTAAGCTAAATGAAATAAGTCAGAGAAAGACAAATACTGTGTGATTTCACTTATATGTGGAATTTAAGAAAAAAAAATGAATAAACAAAACAGAAACAGATCAATAGACATAGAGAACACGCTGATGGAGGATGGGGGGGTGGGAATAAAAAAAAGAAGGAAATGAAGGGCGTGAACATTTAGAAATGGGTCATTAAACTTGTTGCCTCAACCATTTTGATCTTCATATTTAACAGTGGAAGTAAACAATACCCATGACCAGCTAATGAAATAGTCAAGCTGCTTAGGAATTGTAAAACCCAGCACATCATAAATCACCACTAAAACTGTAACTTAAACAAGTACACTTGTTACAGAGTTGAATTAGAAGGATTTTTAAAAATGAATAATCTTTTCACCTTGGCAAAAGTTGAGGTATCCTAGAAATAATACCCCCTCCTCCTGTTATTGTCCTGCATCTGTAAGTATGCTCAATATCTACTATTTCCACGTCTTAATTTAAGATTAGTGTGACAGAAAGACTCTGATCTTCTCTACCTCATATTTCTATAACAATACATTTTCACCACATTAATGGGCTGTATTATATTTCACCATGCATTGACATTTTATTTTTTTGTTCAGGATGGTAATATCCAAATCCAGAGAACATAAGGAAGCCTCACATGTCACAGCCGGCCTTCATCACACAGGAGAGGAAGCCAGCAGCAAGCAAGAAAATGGTTTCTTTTAGAAAAGATCATTGACTGTAACCATTTCTTAAAGAAGGAGAGAGAGTTTGTGGACAAGTTGAAACATTTGTATTTTAGGCTCTTAAGAAGAAAAACATTGGTCAAAAGCAAAACCATTAAGAGCTTCATTTTATTCACATGAAGTTCCCCTATCACTAATTTTAGTCTTTTATACCCTACCCAATTGTTAGGTCTTCTGTCATTTCAACTTCTATCATTTCTGCAGATGCATTTTCCAAAAGCACCTGTTTCAGGAATCCTAATTCTTGTGGTCTGTCTGATTCTTTAACTCGGAATCTGTCTCCTTAAAGCATGGATTAATTTAACTTCCTAATTACTGGCAGTAATAAGTGAAGTTTCTGTGGAGTAACTTTTTAGGTGTTTTTAAATTCAGCCAAAATAGCCTTAGTGTCAAGCTTGTGATACTAGGTACAAAATCCCATGGATAGAAAATGTCAGAGGACCAAAAATGTTTCCATTAAATAATCTGAAGGAGCTACCTTTTTAAAAAAGCCATTCTCCTTATTCTTCAGCTATCTTATTCTATACCTATCAAGAGTATAGAAGTTTAGAAAATAATGGAATATCCTCATTTTAAATGTTGACCCTCTGTAGTCAGAAATTGCTTCAGTTTGTGAGACCAAATCCTATCCATGCCCGTAGTCCTGCTTAATTTAATTTTAGTTGGTGTGTGTGTATTTCTATAGCACATGCAGGGAGATAGGGCATATACAGACTTGAAATATAAGGAGAAGAAAGAGTGAGAATTTTCTCCCAATACCAGTTTTAAAAAATAAAGAAAAACAAAATAACCAAAAAATCAGTGGTGACCATTGAGTTTTGTTTTATTATATCCAAACACCAAGAGCTAAAAATATTTTACTTTTAAAAGTCGTTTGCCAAGGGACTCAAACATATGCTTGTATATGTTTTTTCATAGCATCATTATTCAGTATAGCCAAAAGGTGGAAATAACACAAGTGTCCATCAACAGATGAATGGATTTTTTAAATGTAGTATATACATATAAGAATATTATTCATCCATTAAAAAAATGAAATTCTAATATATACTACAACATGGATAAACCTTGAAAACATTATACTAAGTGAAATAAACCAGACACAAAAAGACAAATATTCTGATTCCATTTATCTGAGGTACCCAGAATAGGCAAAACATAGAAATGGAAAGGATAATAGAGTTTACCAAGGGAAAGAAAAATGGGAAGTTATTGTTTAATGGATACAGAATCGTTGTTCAGGATGATAAAATGGTTCTGGATATAGCTAGTGATGATGATTGCACAATATTATGAATGTACTTAATGCCACTGAATTGTACACTTAAAAATAGTTTTATGGTTAAAAAAAAATACCTCAGTAACACCTGATTAGTATTTCCAAGATGCAAAAAAAGTCATCTATCAGTCTAAAGCACCTAAGAGGACGTACATTGCTTGACAGAATAATTTGTCATATACTTTTTGATTTTATATAAAAATGATTCACATTAACTCCTGAGTATTGATGCAGCATAAATATTTTTTAGTCACCAGGCCACACTGATCATATTTCCACTTCTTTGGGCACCTACAGGTAGATTTGCACATTTTCAGAAAACTGTCAATAACACCTTCTGCCACTTTGAATTGGTAAGTATGATCTTTGAATCACATGTTGGCTAAATTGTGTAGATCGTTTTGTCTTTTTCATAGTTACTATAGAAACTGTAGTCATGGTGTTGTGAGAAGACGATAAGGGCATCTGATAATGTACAGTAAAAGTTAACTTATTCCATAGTTTATAGTTTCGTCCAGCTGTCTCCATTTGTGATTATTGTGTTCACATTGGGGGTATAAACATACAACCAAAAGGGCTCTGGTCACAATAACCAATAAACAATCTCACCCATGAGAGACTTTCCTCCCAACCTCTTTCCTGCAAAGATCTGTAATAGAAACACATGAAAAAGTGGCATGTATGGGTTCAGGTGTTTCCAATTATTTCCCTCACGAGCAGAGGTTTCCTAAATCCAAAACATGTTTTACTTCAAGTAATGTTCCTTATATTGGAAGATTGTGTAGTTTCAGGAGAATTTCATCTACATGTGTCTGATTCATTGACACTTCATCAATAACATAATATCTCCTCCGAGCTCTTCTCTGTGATCATTTTTTCCTCTCTGGGTGGTCAAAAATATGGTATATCGAAGTATTACTTACTTTAGTGAAATGCAGTTTTGGAAAGTGTATAACCTTTTGACCTGGCAAGAAAAAGAAATAAATGCTTAGTGCTGGGATTTGTAGTAAATTCCTTGTCAGTTACATCACGATGGAGTGTTTCTAGGACAATGCCTCCACTCTCTTCTTGTTCAAGGATTGTCAGTCTCTCTCTAGAATGTCATAGCTGGGGAAAGATAGACCCATCTCCTGATATAAATCATTAACTACCTAAATGCTAATACTATTAATATTTAGACAAGACTATTCAGGGATTATAAAGAACGAATGTGCGTTTGGAGCATTTTATTTTCCTAAGTTTCTGTGAATGAAAGTTATAAGATTGACCCTTTGGGCTTCAGCAGCCTGAGACAGCAGTTAGCTTTACTTTGTATCCCAGAAATTTGACACTTCATTCTTGCCCTCTGCAAGTTAGGGACAGCACTGTGTTTATCATTACCTTACAGGAATTGTTAGGATGATTTCATAAAGCATTCAAGTAATGAGTGTTGGTTAATAATATTCACTGTTTAGGGAAACAAATTCATCTCCAGGTAGATGAATTAGATGAATTACAATGAAAAAGAAATCCAAAACTTTACTGCTGAATACTCCCCCAAACAGGTTAATTTAAAGTCCTACCCTAGCACTGTTGGCTCGCTTGCTCGCTCTCTCTCTCTCTCTCTCTCTCTCTCTCTCTCTCTTTTTCTCTTTCTCTCTCCATAATTTTGGCAGAAAATAATGAAAGCTATTGTTCTGATGATGAAGTGTTTTTGGTTAATTGCCAATGAGCTTTGAAGAGGAATCCAAAGTTTTGGATCAGCATCAGGACAAGAGTTCTTTTAAGGGGGTAAACTCCTACTACTCTTGGCACTTTATCCCAAGTCTAAATAGAGGAGGCATTAGAATCTAACCATCTGAGTGAATTTAAAAGGTGTGGAAACATCACTTTGTGCATAAGATATGTGGTTACTGCTCAATTATCTGTGTTTATGAAAATACTGACTTGAAATATATTTTTGTAGCTATATTCATAATATATTCATGTTATTTGGAATACGATATAGGAAAAACCAGATACACATAGAAATTTCGTTTTATTTTTAGAAGAGTTTTACTTTCCTAATATTTTACTTTTCTTAGACTAAAGGCAGTTTCAGTATGTTGAATGCCATGAAATTACCAGCCTGTTGTTTATATTTTACCATACTACGAGAAAAATGTATAACTTTTGGAACTGTTTGAAAGCCGTATTGTCTGTTTTAAATGGGTTGTGTATGTTGTCAGTATAGTGGTCCTCGAAAGGAGGGTAAAAGGTTTTTCTAAGAGAGGTCAATATAGTTGCTAGGTAGCCAAAGTTTGCCTTACTATCAGTAGATTGCAAAGGTGAGTAATAATAATATTCTTCACTGCCTTCTACCCGCACCACATATCATATTTTATTTAGTCAACTAATTAATTTAAGTTTGGATCTAGAAGGAGGAACATAGTAGCCATGAGCAGAAAGACCATAGGAACTATTTTTCAAGTAAGGGAACTACAAGGGTTTTGGGGATGGGTGTCGGGTGGAAAAGACACACCCCCCCAAGACAGCTCATTGACATGGCAGGAAAACTGGTGCTGGCTATATGTTCATGTCCACGTTGGCCTCTCCAGCTTGGACAAAGGAAGTGGTCTAATAAATAGGAAGTGGTCTAAGAAATAGGAACTGGAAACTACTAGTTTCCTAAGATCTGGATACAGAAACCAACAAGGGTCACTCTGCCATGTTCTATTCGTCAAGCAGTTATAGAGTCTAGATTCACGAGGAAGAACATAGATTCCTACTTCTCAAAAAGAATTTGTGACCTTGTTTTAAAACCACCACTATGTGTAAATCACCAAGAAAATACATATTGCTTTTCAACTTGAACTTGCCTTTTTTATTGCAATTGGGAATGTCTGTCCCAATCTTGGAAAATAAAGTATATCCCCAAGTTCAATTGGTAGACCCATTGAATCCCGATATTTCAAAGTACCACAATAAAACAGATAAGAAACTGTGAGCTTCTTGTCTGTATTGGGTATATTGTGAGTTCAATTGAAGCAAAGGAAATCTGTTTGAAATATAGCCATAATATAATAATTGGCTTTAGAGATTATAAATTACTGGAATTTCTTCCACCACCTTTCTAGGGTCCCTCAACATCTTTCTTTCTTCCTTAAATGTCTAAAATCTATGTGGATTAGCTGGAGATATATCTTAAAGGGCCTGTAGTTGTTGTTTAGTTTATATTTTGCAAGCTTATTTTTTTCCCTGCCATGCAAATAGTTTTGTGCGTCTATTATATGCTAAGCACTAGAATTTTAAAAATACATGATTTGTGCCTTTATGGGTGGGAGTCATAGACTAGTGGGAAACATACTTGTAGCAAAATAATCAACGACCTACTACAATAAAGCTAAATACAAAGTCCTGTGTGTTCTTCAGAGAATGAAGAATTCCAGATAGGTGCCATGGAGCTGATTTTAAGAGAAAAGTTAAGATGGTTCTGGCAAATGGAGAACAGAAAAAGACTGATCAGCACAATAAATGGAAGGCAAGGGTGGTTTTGAGAAATGGTCATTTATGTTGGTGTGTTTAGAATATGGATTGAAAGAAGGAACAAGGAGGTGAGGTTAGAAAGGTGCATTAGGCCAAATCATGAGCTTTGTGTCCTGGGGCCAAGTGTTTGAACTTGCCCCCGTACCTTAAAGAATGGAAATAGTGATTCCCTATTCTCCTTTGGAATCTGGCAGGACATTAATTAGATATAGAGAGATGGAGAGAGAATTTGTTCTACTATAATGTGGTTATTTTTCTAAGAAAGCTTCACTTTTCCAAACTTGCTTTTGAAAAAAAAACACAAAAAAAAAACTTCAATGAGAAAAAAAAAAATATGGAGTAGAGAGCACTTCTAATTACACATATATAGTTATAAAACTTAAAAACCATCAGACAAATATGATATTTGATTACATTGAGCTTTGGCTTCCAAGTAAAAGTTTATCTTTGTTATTAGCATGGACCTCTTAAAATTCTTCTTTCCTTCATCATCTACTGTTAAAACAAAGTGTACAAATACTCAACGAAGGCAGGCACGGTGTATACGACAGGTGTCTCCACCACTGCCCGAAATTCAATGTTAAGTCAATATCAATCTGTACAATGGAACTCATGTTTCCTAATTAATAAATGACATATTGTCCCATTTCCACTATGAAAATATGTTATTGGGAAATTGCTGTGTTCAAGGAGCTGGCTCAGGTAGTGAGAAAGCTGTCCTATCAAGGGGAAAGATTGGAGATGTGAACCTCAATAGAAAAGTTGAACTATTCTAAGCACATGTTATAAAAATTTCAAGTAAAAACTTCACAGAGGCTGGGGAGATATTCCAGTTTTAAAAAGACTTTTGAAAAATTGCTAATAAGATTGGCCAATATGCTTTTCTAAACCGGTCCTATTAATTTTACCAAAGTAAAAATCTGTACCACTTCGCTCATATCACTGCTCAACACCCCGCAATGCTCTTAGTCCCCTATAGCTTGAAATCTAAACTGAAACCTAAGGTGCATTAAGGGTTCTTATTAATATCTGGTCACATTATGTCTCTCCCTTCTATATTTTTGCAATTACTGTTCCAATTAGTCCCTTAGTTTTATGTAAATTGTCAATTTCCTAAATGTTCCCAAGGACTCCAGTTATTCTGCCACCCTCATGGGAAACCCCTGATGTCTCCCAATTGTTGATTGTTTATGGGCTATGTTTCTTCTGGACCTCCTGCTGAATTCTCTGTGGGTCATTCCTGTCTAGCCTTCTGCCTGTGCTGTCCTTTCTCTGCACCCATTACCGTCAGGCTGACACCACTCTGAATCCTCCACACCCCCAAACACCTCCCACACAGCACACATTGCCTTAGGGCAATAGAGAGGATTTATGTCATTTAGTCTACAGCATAGCAAATAACTTAGAATTGAATGCTTAATCCTTCTGTTCTGGAGTCTTTGGGGCATGCCCATCTCTGGGAATGTTTCAAGGACTTTTTCCTCCATAAAAGGCATGTTGCTGCATCACCTTTCCTTCTTGGCCCTATTTCCTTTGCTTCATAGTCCAATTCTGAGTCTCCATCCAACCCCCCACTGCCACATTTGACTTTCCTGTTACCGCCCTTATGGAAAGTTAATCTCTCTGCAGTTTTTGGTTAGAGTCAATCTTCCAAAAGGAACACAGATTTCAGACTTATTAGGCCATGTCTTCCGCACACTACATTATACCCATTGGCCTGTTTTCTAACCGGCATTTAATTTTATCAGTATAAAATCCTGGGATGTTATTTGGTCATGTTCCCTAATAATTTCCCTAATAGTTGGAAATTATTTTTATAGAAAGGAAAAAAGTCATTGAGCACCTACCTCGTACCAGCCATTGAACTAGATACTTTAAGTTTTCATTTTATCCTCAGGCAACACTGGGCCCCCAACACCACCATCACCTGAGTCACAGCTCCTCCGTTTACATCAGCCAAGTGCTCTTTGGTTCACCATGGTCATTTATCAATTTCACCTTCACAAAGGTATGCCACTTTACCTTTTGGTAGTTGGGACTAGAGCTAATCAATGATTAATCTCTGGAACCATTGTATTGCATCATCTGGGGACTTGTTAGAAATTGATCACCTTAGAATCCAATCTACACCTAACTGAACTAGGATCTACATTTTTGATACTATCCCTAGGTGGTTAGTAGGCACATCAAAGAGAAGCACTAATCTAGAGTACTCAGGATGTTACTGCATCCCAAAAGCTTCTCGGATATTGTTGATTAAGGTCCGTATTCAACTAGTACTGCTAGCTCAGCGTGAGAGGATGCTGAGGACTGTATCCCCAGAAGAAAAGCAAAAGAGTTTAGTAGAGCAACAGTAAAGAGAAGGGAAAGGTTTTAGTTCTGAATTTAAGCTCTCTGCAAAAACTTAAAAAGTGATTTTCATGTGTTTAGTTCCCTCACATACCCCCATAGAATGAGGTTTCCTTTTTCACTCCACACCTTAAGTGTAAATGCTTCCTTTTAACTTTTATGAATTTATCTACTCCATCTAGATAATTGATTTATTACTTTTGTTCATGGCAACTACAGAATATGCACCTTGTTAAGATTTGTAATTGCCAAGTGTTTCAGAGAGGATGCCCTTGAAGGAGGTCTTATAGTTTAAACTGCATTTACTGAGGAAAGTTTTATCAATATAAGTCCTCTTTGAGCTTGCCTTATTGAGTTTTCACTAGTTCTTTTGCAGCTAACAAAAAACCACGATAGATGTCTGTTATTATCTATAGTGTTTCTTTGCTAGCTATAGCTTTGTTTGCTTATTTCTTGCTATCTTTTAAAAAATGAGATTAGAAAAAAGATGAGTTAGTGGTACAGAAGTATTAACTACATGTTACAGACTTACTCAGAACCTTTAAATGTTGAACAAATCGGAGGTGGGGGCAGGGGATCATGGAGCTCAAAAGGATATTTGCAGAACAGGTTTTTATTTAAACTTAAATAGTTTAAAAAGAAACTAAACTTTCTGGTTTCCTTTAGATTTTATCAGCAAAGTTTTAACAGTCTCTCTTTGTTATAAAAATAAATCTTTCTACTATGTTACTTTAAACGAATCAATTTATAACCACATCATAAAGATTTTGAAAGCTATAGAAATACTCATAAGTATACTTGAAATCAGTACATACAGTCTTTATATCCTGCCTTGTTTCTTTTTATTTTTCAATAATATCATTGAATTTCCTTTTGTAAGTTTACCATAAGCATAGTTCATGTTGCTTCAGAGTCTTCATAATTACTTTAAATGGCCACTGGGTCAAATCTCATAATTTATGTATTCATCTATGGGACGTTTAAATTTCCTAAATATTTCCTATTGTAAACACTACTTCAAGAAACACATGCATGCACATTTTTTTTAACACATTGGATTATTGTCTAAAACTGCTAATGAACATATTTATAATAATAAAAAGTAATTTAGAGAGAAGACTTTAACTTTAATTGAAAAACTCTAACTGGAAAAAAAAATGAATATTTTCTAAACCTGACTTCCACAGTCTCAACTCCAAAAAATTTTTTTGAATTTCCAGAAGAAAAGCCCAAAAGTAACTATCCTGGTAACTTAAACACTCTTGCTTTTTTTTTTTTTTCTTAGTTACCTGACAAGTTTGAGGTTAAGGCCCTTCCTGGGAACTTTTCTCTGTGTGAATAGCTACAATCTTTAGGGTTCGTCAGTCCAGTTGAAGCTCTTGGTCTTCAAAGTCCTAGTTAGCTCTTCAGACGGTTTACATCAGCAAAGAAATATTTTAAGCAAGGGGTTAAATGGTTAGAGTTCTAATTCATAAATTTTGCAGGGTTCCTACCGAAGGAACTTTAGCTTCACCCATCGACTATTGATTCTTAGTGGACCGCACTGATATTTTGTACACCCACTTTCTTCTCTGCTGTTGGCCTTTCATTTTTAAGTGTCAAAAATCCAAGGAGAAAAAATTCTCAAACAAATCATGAACAAAGCCCCTCAAGTTAAGAGGAAAAGATGAGTGGATAGTGTGGCCACAGTTTTGCAAAGATATTTCACTGCTTTGAAAACTTTGAAGATGGCCGATGTAAGGAGCACGCATTCTGGAGTGCGCTGCGGTCTGGCAGGCAGCGCTCTTCGTGAACACAGGATTTCTGGGCTTCAGAATGCTGCTGACAGATGATAATTAATTTAATTGTGAACAGCTGTTTCCTAAGCCTTTACCTCTTCCAGTGAGGGGGAATATAAATACAGTCACCGAGCTAAGGCACTAAGAGTTCAGTGAACATTTTACATTTGCTCTAGAGACATGAGAGGGGCGTTTTCTGGGGGGAAAAAAAAAAATTGAAAATGTGATAGATTTCACTTCCTGTTTCTTCATTTTAGGAGGAGCCACTTTTCTCTACTTCTTGAATGTTATTACTAATTCTTACTTGGGGACATTAGCAAAGGACTCATCCAAAATTTATCTGATTTCATTCATAAGGAAAAGAGACACCCCCAATTCATTGTCAAAAAGTATAATGAGTCAGCAGCTAAGTATTAATAGCTCCTTACTGTGGCAGTTAGATTTGTGTTACCTCCTGGGTTTTGATTTTTTCCATGAAAGTAGATTGCCTTAGAACTTCAAGAGTAGTGATCTCTGACAATTTTAAAATAATTACTAGGAAATGTAACATTAAAGATGATGGAGACTGAGGCTAATGTGGTTCTGGGATCAATATGCAGTTGTTAAATTATTAAGTCTCAAAATGTTATCTTCTGTTGATTCTAATCAAACTTAGCCCATTTATGACTTTACTCATAACTGTCAGATATTTACTGCTAATGACAGACATTTCCTGATTTCCAATCACTGTCCTATTATCTTTGGATTTTAATCATCAAATTTCACAAAACACAATGTAACATTAGTGCTCAGATTACACAGAAATCTAGAAGTGACTTAACAAATACTTCGGTCATTGTACACATGTTGTAGAGAGTGATATATGAAGCTATTTGCAGGAAATACTTGCATATTCAACATGGAATGATTGTATGCCTGCTATGTCACTGTCACCGAGGGACTGGTCTCAATGCAGGACCAGGAGGTGGCAGGAAACAGACAAAAATCTCTGCCTTCATGGGACTTATACTTCAGTGGTAGGAGACTAACAATGGACAAAATAAAGTAAGTACTTTAATATAGCATGTTAGAAGGCGGTGTTACACTGGAACACAAAATAAGGAAAGGTGATAAGGGAATGCTGGAATAGGTTTACTATGATTTTAAATAGGTTGGATGGGAAAGTGTCACTGAGAAGATGGCATATCAGCCCATACTGAGGAAGATGTGGGGACGAGCCACATGGACACCTAGTAGACAGAACATTTCAGCAGTAGGAATGGCCAGCACAGGACTCTGGGTTAGGGTATGCCTGCCATGTGTAAGGAACAGAAAGAAGGCCCAACGGACTGGTGAGCATAGGAGGAGAGTAGAATATCATATCAGAGAGGCAGGGGGTTGAGCAAGTTTTACAGAGCCTTATGGAATAAATTACCTTGATGCCTAAGAATTCTTGATTTTAAAGAATGTCACAAGCCTCAGATCTCTGGGCAACAAGGTAGACAGGTTGTGAGGTAGGGGCTATCTAGCCTAGGTTGACCAATGCAGATCAGTGGTGCCTCAGTGGCTCAGCTAAAACTTGGCTGTTATTTGTGAATTTAAAACCACTTAAGGGTTATAAAGACATATACATCTGAAAATATGAGGTCTGACAATTAAATTCGTGAACTTTTTGCAATGATGTTGCTAACCTTTTTAGATATCAGAGGGATTGATTATTCATTATGAATTTGTACCAACTGGACAAACAGTTAACCAAGTTTACTATTTAGAAGTGCTGAAAAGCCTGTGTGAAAAAGACGAAAACAACCTGAACTTTTTGCCAGTAATGGATGACTCTTCCATCACAATGCACCAGCTCACAAAGCACTGTCTGTGAGGGAGTTTTTAGCCAGTAAACAAATAATTGTATTAGAACACCCTCCCTACTCACCTGATCTGGCCCCCAGTGACTTCTTTCTTTACCCAAAGA
This sequence comes from Aselliscus stoliczkanus, assembly GCA_033961575.1. Classification (NCBI taxonomy): domain Eukaryota; kingdom Metazoa; phylum Chordata; class Mammalia; order Chiroptera; family Hipposideridae; genus Aselliscus; species Aselliscus stoliczkanus. Next base: position 170,002,863 of record CM066727.1, read on the forward strand.
TAAAGGAAATATTGAAAGGAAAACATTATGATGACACTCAGGATAGCTCTGATGGCCATCCAGAAAAAGAGTTCCAAAATTGCTCTGAAGGGTGGACTAGGTGCTGACATTGGTGCATACCTTCCCAAGTGGAGTACTTCAAAAGTGACCATAGTGATATTCAGCAATGAGTTATGTAGCACTTTTTCTAGGATAAGTTCGTGAACTTAATTGTCTGACCTGTAGTAATACAAGGTAGTGCCTTAAGAGTAGCAGGCAAGGTGCTGGCAGATAGACTTCAGCAGAGAAAAAAATCAGGCATTAAAATCAGGAAAGGACTTGAAAGGGAAGGGAAAATGGGGTTAAGTTTTCAGTGATCCTTGGTATTTGGAAAAGTGCAGCACAAAGTAGGACAATTCAGCATTAGCTAAGGCGAAAACCACAGGTCTGTACCACAGACAGAGGCCTGACCTTTGCGACGCAGCATAAGGTCCAAGAGCCTCCCCACATCGTACTCCCCACTACCTTCCTTCTACTACCCCTCTACATGCGGAGCTATGCTAGACCCGTGCAGCACCATTCTGCCAACTCGAGAAAGGCTCCTGTTCTTCAAGACATTTTACTTCATCTGTTGAAAAGCTGTAGCATACTGATTTTGTGAGAACAAGATGCTTTATTGCCATCTGCCAGAAAGTCATGATATAATATACACACTTCATCTACAATGGCAGCACATCCTCTCAAGCTGCGCATTGCACAAACTATCCAACTCTGCCTGGCAGCCGTGCATTTGCATGTAGGAGGAATTATGCAGAAGACTAGGCAGGAATTCTTTTCTCTAATCTGAAGCTGCTCAAAAGGACAAGGGGAAAAGTCTCACAACTATATTCATTGGTTCCACAAGAAATCCATATTCTTCCATCCTAGCCAGGCCTCTGTGCTGGTTACATCCCACTCCCAAACAGTTTTTCCAAACCTTATCTACTTTTCTCCTATCCCTAATCTCATCTCATCCTTGACCTCTTATTTTAAGCAGTAACTTATCTTTCAGCTTTTCTTCCTTCCTATTCATGATTCTCTGTCTTCACCGTTGCCCCTCTCCTCTGGAGAAAAAATTGCCCCTGCTACTTTCCACCATCATCTGTGATCTGGATTTATCCTCACCGATCCCCATTAAAACAATGCTGTATTGATTATTTTCCTCTATGTCTTTAGTCTTTCCTTCAGTTGCGTTCTTCCCCTGAGATCTAAGGGGCCCCCAGACCCTTTCATAGGTTAAAATAAACTGTCTGTCAACACCACTGTAGTGCTGAAGTACACTTTTAGTTCCCAGAACATATTTTGCCATGTATTCAACATGTCCTTCTTAAATTAAAATAGTTGAATTCTTTTTACAATAATATAAAAGATCAAGATTATTTTAAAAACACAAGTCCATAGCAGCATTGTTTATAACAGCAAAGAATGCAAACTACCCTAAATGGTCTGACAACAGAATAGAGAATCTGTGGTATATAGGATTGAACACTATATAGTAATAAAAATAAACAGACACACACAAATACATTGCGAATTCCCAAACACAAAAGAATCTAGGTACAGAAGAGTATATCAAGTTCAAAAGGCAACACTAATCCCCAGTGATTGGGAGGCAAGAGGGGGCTTCCAGGGAACCATTAAGGTTCTGTTTCTTCATCCTGTGCTCACTGTGTACAAGTGATAAGTTAATTTTGTAACATTACAGCTGGCTGTTTGTTTATGCTTTTGTGTATATAAGATATACTTCAAAGCAAAACCATTTTTCAAGCCACCACCTGATCCTGATTGCCCCATCCTGGCTTCCTGAACCCAGATGAGGAGTTAGAACACTCACCATCTTGCCCCGCAGCCAGCACTAGGATTTTGAGTGACACAACGATGACTTCTTCTCTATCATTTGTTTGTCCAATATTTCAAATGAAAATCACCTGGTCCCTATAAGTTCTTTTTGTCTCCTCTCTGACTTCTCTTTAGGATCACATGTGTGGAGGGTTATTTGGGGGAATCTCAAATTCTAAGTTTCCTTCCATCCTATTTTTTTTCCTTTTCCACTTTTTTTCCATGTGTCCCATTAGCAGACAGAGAGCCTCAACTGTACTTTCATCCCAGTAAACGGCAGCCCTAAATAATGTCTCCACAGCCACTGGTGATGACAGGCGCAGGCATTAGTAGTACATATTCTAGACCAGTCTACCGAGGGATTCTACATTATCCTAGCAGGTTATTACACTTGGAGCTGTCACTTAGATGAGCTCATCTAGAGAAGTGAAAAAAAAATGAGTCTGTTATAGCCGTGGTTTTCAAAGGCTGTTATTATTATTATTATTATTATTATTATTATTATTATTAGTGTCCTCTGCCCCCTTGCTATGCTTTTAATAACTGTGAACAGAGCTCTAAAAGCCTGCATAGCCAGGCCCAGAGAAACCTTTAGTCAAAAGGACCTAGCCTCAGCCATGGCAGCGCCTCTCGGCAGCCTCAGGTGGCCTGTAGACACTGGCGTGTCTACAAAGGACAGGGCCTCTGGTGCAGCCGCACCGAACCTTCTTCAGAGAATGAGAAGACTTTGGCCTGCAAAGCTCTCCCCGAGGGTAGCCTTATCCTCACATAATCTCCTCTGCTGATAAAAACAAGTGATAGAGCAAAAGATGTTGATACTGGTATATATTGTGACATAGAGAGTGGATTACAAATCTTTCTTGACCTTGGCATCTTACAAAAGTACATTTAGGTAGAAGGGGCTGGTCTGGTGGAATGAGGGACAAGAGAGGAGCCTTACCAACTGAGAGCTCCCCTCCCACCCACAGGCTTGTAAATGTGCTCCACTGGCTCCCTTGGACCCGCTGTGCTGGACCTGAGTCCTAGTGAAATGGTATAGTTCACAGGCCACTGGGCGAGCACTTCCCAAATCTCATCCTCCAAAGGATGTCAGACTGGCTGCATAATAATCAGCTGGGGAATTCGTCAGCATTCAGGTTACCAGGCCGGATTGAATTCAGTAGCAGGCTCTGGGAATCTATATTTAACAAGGTTCCCCAGGTAGTTCTGACACACAGGCAGATTTGGGAACCATGGTCATGGCCTGAACAATAACACACACCCATGTTTCTGACAGTGAGGGCTAAGGGCCATCTGCAGTGTGAGATGTGCATGCTGGGACATGAAAAGCTCCCCTGAGAAATGGGGTGTGGGGGCTACTTTAGTTGAGGTGAACAAGGGTTCAGGCCTTCCCAGTATTGAAAGCAGGAAGCTTACTGGATCTGGAAACATTTCCATGTGGATCAAAATTCCTGTGATAGAGTTTCTGAACTGAGGGCAGGGCCAGTGCCCCTTCTAGGAGACCCCTCAGTGTTTATGCTCTATTTGCTCACTTTCTTGTCTCCTCTCCTCCCATCCAAGAATCCTTTATCTAGTCTTAGGGTTAGAAAAATCAGCTCAACCTGATTCGTGTTCTTCTAAAGCTCTCATTTTATTTTTGGACCTGTGTCAAAGAGTAAAGTTCCTTTTCTCTATGGTCTGCTGAGACATCCCATTTCCAGGACGTGAAGGCAGAAAAACCCTAGCTGCGTGAAGTAGAGAAAGGGCCTCAGAGTACAAGTAAATGCAGAGGGAATATAGAGCTGATGTTAGGCACACAGGTGTGTTCAGCTTATAAAAACACATAGATCTATGCCTAAATACATTTATGATTTGTGCACTTTTCTGTCTGTGTTATACTTCAATAAAATTTATGATAAATATTGGTTAATATCCCAAAACATTATTGTGGCCATAGGTCAATTGGTAGATTAGTAGAAACAAAGATAGAGAGACACAGATATATTCTGAACCAAACTTGTTAATGGAGTTGTCTCAGTATTGTAAAAAAGGGATTTTTATTTTCTTCATTTATCCATGTCCTTCAAATTGTCAACCACAAACACTTAAAAAAAATTTTTATTTTCTGAATGTTTCTATTCTAAATGAGGACAGTAATTAACAGCAAAAGCAATTTCCCAATCATGTCACCTGGAGATGACTTTCGGGGACTGCTCCAGCCATGAATTTTGAGTACATTATCTTTTTACATAACTGTGTGGTTGTGGAGTTTATTTGCACAGGAACAATTTCCACCTCTGGATATATCTGTACACACTTGCTGAAGCCAAAAGAAAGCTTTAAAGAACTTACAAGAAATAGATTGCTTTTCAGGGACGCTTGCAAAGTCAGAACTCTGTTAAGTATTTATATAGGAAGCCACTTAATGTAGACTTGACTGATAGGAGTTTAAATTGCAATAAGGCAGCTGCTGAATAGAAAGTAAAGCATTTTTAAAGATGAAAAAGACAATCTTCCTGTGTGCCCTCTCCCAAGGGTCAGCATTATACACCATCCATGCCAAAGGGTCACATGAGGTCCTCCTGAATGGCATTTCCAAAGCGGGATTAAGAGAAATTAGAAGCAAGCAGAATTGTCTCTGCCGCCCAACCAGTTTCCCTCTCAGACCCTCATCCTTCCCCACCCCCACCCTTCCTCTCACCCACCCCACCCCCAACCACACACATCATTTGGCTTCCGGTTCTTTTTCCCTTTCTTGTTTTCAGCTGGATGACATTAAATTCAATCTTTTCAACAAATACACTTACAGGGATTTACTGGTGATTAGTGTTACCTGAATACAGTTTAAATGCTCCCTGTATTCTTCTGTTTGTAAATAGGGAATTCTGGAAACAGAGGAGTTTTCAGACTGATAGCAAAATGGATATTTCTGGGTGGAAAGGAGCCATCAGTACACAGAGGCGTGTTACCCCCAAAGCTGGCTCCATCCCACTTTGCTTGTATCAGTTCACATGAAGTTTGGGAAGGCATTCCCCTGGAGCCTGCCCTGCTAATAGGCTTAGTGTGGTGGCCTCTTGTGGCAGTGGCTTCTAGGTGAGGGGTGAGGAGTGTGCCCCGCAGGTTCTCACACCACCACACCTCTGCTCCCTTCTGCGAACAACACAGGGGATTTGCAAAGGTTCAGCAGCACACTCCCCTCCCAGCCAGGCTGCTGCCTTCAGATCTACAGCCCATGTGCACGTGATGGTGGATGGAGCTCTGTGCCCCAAACCACATCCACATGGCCTTTCGACATAGGAAGTCCTGCCTACTGCTGGAAGCAATGGGTGCTTAACTTCTCTGTGCCTCAGTTTTCTCATCTGTACAATGGCACTCAACGATGTCAACCTTATGGCATCATTATAAGGATTAAACAAGTTAAAAAAGGTCAAGTGCTTAACACAGTGCCTTGCAAATACTAGTTAATACACGTTGGCTGTTTAATTACCCAAAACTCTTCTTTCAGAGAGTTCTCCACACGATAAGGGTGAGAGATCCCAGTTAACACCTTATTGGTGTTTTGTATTATGATCTACTTTGAGTAGTCCTCTACTCAAATGTCATTCATCGAGGTGTCCTAGCTACCATACATGTGTGCTCACTACATCCCAGGCACAGTTTACCTGCACTGTCTATTTTCATCCTCATGAGACTCCTCTGAGATAGGTGCTGCTATTCTCCCCACTTTACAGATGAGGAAACTGAAGCCCAGGGAGGTTAACTAAATGCTCAAGGTTACACAGCTGCTAAATGGCAGGACTGGGATTGAAATACAGGCAGCCCGGCACCACAGTCCATGTGTCAGCCACTGCGCTGTACCAGCCCGCATGGCCTACTGTGCGTCTGAGTTGCATGCAGACAGAGCTGGTGGTCAGAGAGGTGGTCTGGCTGTATTAGGCCTCCCTCCTGCAGTGATTGAAACTTACAAATGATGACCCACCGATGGAATGTTCAATGTTTTGAGTGCTTCTGAAATTTCAAGTATTTTTAACACCCGTAGTCTGTAAACACGTCCCTTGGACTGGAAGAAGTAAAAATAGCATAGCTTTTTCACAGTGAATACTTTTAGCAGTTGTAGGGAAGAAAACATAATTTTCCCTCTATCGTTCTAGGTTCTGTGGCTGAGAACCCCCTGTAATAATAAAAGACAGATTAACAGGAGAATACAACAACAATTTTAAGTGTATATATTGGAGCCCCATAAAGATATGGAATTCAAACGACGGCCATCCAACTGCAGCTTATATACCATGAGCCAAGGAAAGGGACAGGAGACTAGGGCTTCAAAGAAAAGAGAAGGAAATGTTTGGTAAACAAAGTGGCCTTTCAGAGAAGCCTCTCAGGGGAAGAAGCATCTCTGGTAGTCGCACTCTTCTTGGTACAGGCCCCGTCGATAATGTAAATTTCCCTTCTCTGCTTTCAAAGCTTCTCCTGTGTGCCTGCAGTCCCTCTCAGTAATTCTTGTGCCAAAGAGGCATATTTGGGGGTGGCCTGTTCTGCTCCCTTCCCTGTTAATGCCTCCTAGGAATTGGGCTAAGTGCTTTACATTGATTCTGTTACTTAATTTGCACAAAAACTCTATGATAGGTATTGTGACTCCAATCCTTACACAGATGGGTCTCAGAGAGGTTAAGTAATTTGCCGGAAGTCACACAACCAGTGATAGCACCTACCTCGTAGGACAGTTTTGGGGATTACATAACATAATGCACGTAAGCAAATGCTTAGAATAGAGCCTATGGCATTATTTGTGTCATTTCCCCACTGTTTGATGAGTATTCCTAGGATTGTTTGTCCCCATTCTCTTAGGAGAGACCATTCTGACTCATTCAATGTGAAAAAAATCTACTTACCAGCTAGCCAGAAGATTTTAAAATCAACTGCCTATGAAAAATGTCCAGGTTCATTAAATTCTCCTTTTAAATGAAATTCACTTTTGGCTCCCCAATTTATTGAACAGTTCCAAAACTAGGAATTTTGTGGGAAAATATAGTCAGAACCACATCATATATTTCTTTTTTCTTTCATTTAATAATCTTGTTGTTTAAAAGTTTGGTGGACATTATATTTTAAATCTTGAAATATGTCAGTTCTAACAGAACAGAAACTTAACTGGTACTTCTTCCTTTTCTATCCCTCTGCCAACTCAATGGCTCAGGCTCCATCCTTCCCACCCACCAGCTCTATCTGGGGATGTACCAGGGGCTTCCAACATCCCCAGTGGGATTCTTGACCAAAGAAGTTATTAGACATCAAGACTTCCTCTTCCTGGTAGTGCGTCTCTCACAGCGTCACTTGGGTATATAATCAGATTAGAAGACATCTTCCCCATCAGGGGTGAGGATGAAGGGAAGAGCAAAAGACGAGATCCTGTTCTGTCACACTCCACGTCACCCTCTCCAGCGTGGGGGACAGCCAGCGCTCAGAGCCGGCGCAGGAGAAGCTGGCTTTTTCTCCTTCTTTTCCCTCCTGAGCTCTTAAGAACCTGTGCCTCTAAACTGCCAGAGTTTTCAAAGGATTAGCAAACACACTTTTAAGTGCCTTCTTTCTTCCTGCCCTTCCTCCCCTCTGAGACTCTTCCACCTGATCTCTGTGTTCAATGGAGTTCATCAGGAGACACTGCCTCCACATTTCCCTACTAGCACTGACAGGTGAGAAAAGGCAGAGCACATGAGTGACATGGATGGTGGTGGTTTAGTCACCCCTTTGTCACCCTTTTGTCAAGAGAGAGATTCCATACTTGGTTATGAGGCTAGCCAAGCACACAACCCCCATCATTGGGCAGATAAGGTCAATAGTGTTTATTAGTCACAGACACTCAGCCTAGGGGCCACACAGAGTGAACAATCAGGGCCTGTTGGGCGCAGGCTTTGTGGTATCAAGAGGGTGGGGTGCCCCCTAGTTCCCACAGGAGGATGTGATTGGCTTGTTTGACTAATTCCACAGGCTGGCAGAGAGCTAAAACCTATCAAGGATAAGCAGAAACTGTGCCTGGTCTCCCAGGGCCGCTCGGCTAGGGGGCCTTATCCATGAGAGCAGCATACGGAGGGGAACTTGCAGTTAGGCCCTCTCAATTTTACCAGCTGTCAAGGCAGCGTATAGTATTAATGTGAGGCTCTATGCCACAGATGATGAATACAAAGGGGAGTCTGTGAAAACCAGCTTTCAGCATACACAGCTAGATGAAACACTTGAGAGGCAAAGTCTGTCGTGCAAGCCCGGATGCTGTTTGCAAAGCCAGAAATAGGGTGTGATGTTCAAGAGCCCTCAAGGGAAGCCAAGCTCTGCTTTCAAGTCTCCAAATACTCAAGTTTTCCCTTGTTTTATTTTTTTTCTTCTTTCATAAGATTCCTGGGACTTTTGTTTGCTTTATATTAAACCTTGGTAATTATGTGGGAGAAAATATATTATTAGGATTATATAAGATCAATATATGGAAAGCACATAGATTAGGAAGCCTGATGTCAGTGTTAGGTCACTATTTAAGCACGTCACCTACAATAGCAAGAGTCATCATTTTCACTAAGAATTTACTGTATGCTTCACACATACTACCTCTCAGTTAATTCTCACGCCTGTCCTGCGAGGCACATGTTATCCTCAGAAGGGAAATGGCCATAGGTTCAGACAATTACTAAATGACAGAGAAAGGATTTTCCCTGAGGTCTGCATAAATCTCAATAAAATTCTTTTGGAGTTTTACTAATAAGTGTCTAGTCTGGGAAATAAAAAATAATAATGCTATATATTTAACTTTATATTAAAGTTAGGGAGACCAGTTATTCATTTATTCATTCAGCAGATAATGTTTGACTCTCTGTGTGCTGGGCATTGTCCCCAATGATGAGAAACCAAGGTCCTTAACTTCATGACTCAAAGCATAGTGTGGAATGATGGGTGTCCATTTTGAACCAGGATGAAGTCACAGGCTGGAAAAACTAAAATGTAATGAACAAAATATATGAAACAATGGTTTTGTAGACACTGAGCAACAGGCAGTGGAGGGCAATGATCCCCTAGAGAAGGGAAACAAAAAAGGGGAGCCCTATGATGTTCCTAGCTCACTGCCTGGCTTCCAGGCTTCAGCACAGGGAGAGGGAACCCCAACAAGGCCCAGTAATCTTCCTGAGTTGAAGAGACAGAATTGAGAATTTGTGGACCCCAGGCCAGCCACAAGTCACAGGGCAGAGCACCCAAGAGAAGGGAGCTGCATGGAGAGAAAGGAATTGCACAGAGGGAAATTTCTGGAGATTTCTTGAGGGTTCCTTGTTAGTCTTAAGCTTAGTGCATGAATGTGAGAAAAATGTGATGAAACAAGGTCAAGGAAGGATCACCTCAAGAAACAGGCAAGGCAATCTCTGGGACTCACACAGAACCGGAGTTCTTTGTGCTCCCAACAGCCAGAGGAGAATCCTTGTAACACACAGGGAATCAGACTGCCTTGACAGTGGGCCTAAGCGCTGCTCTGGTCCCACCTAACAATGCTCAAAAGCAAGCCTCAAAGGATTGAACTATTTTCAATTAACTGCAGAAAGAGGCTCAAGGAACACTACAATATCCAATAAGCAACAAGGTAAAATTCACCATATCTGCCATCCAATCGAAAGTTACTAAGTATACCAAGAGACCGGAAAATACAACCCCTGATGAGGAGGGAAAAAAATCTTTCAAGAGAAACAGTCCCAGAAATGACACAGATGATAGAATTAGTAGACACAGACATTAAAATAATTACAATTTAAAAAATTATAATAGATATATTCCATATGTTGAAGATGGTAGATACAAGATTGAGCTTATGAAAGAGGAGATATGGATGATAGGAAGAAGACTCGAACTTTAAGACATGAAAAATACAACTGATGGTCTTTGGGGTGTTCTGGGACCACCCACATATTGGATGACTCACTAGAAGGGCTCACAGGGCTCATTACCCCCGAGGCAGCATGATCGCAGTCAGTTTATTTCAACACAATAATATAACACAGTAATACATAGCAGACCCAGGGAAACAGTCACATCAGGTGGTGTCTGGGGATTCAGGCCCATGCTTCCGGGTGCATTCCAGAGCTGGCCGTGGCTCTATGAGAAGACCTAGTCTGTTGCTTGGCCACACAGACATCTCCAAAGAGGCCATATGGAACCACTGAGCCTCAGAAGATCAGTGGGAGAAAGATTTATATCCTGGCTCTCTTCTGTTTCCTGCCCAAGTGGGCTGCATAGCACCAACCCTGTACTCCAGGTGGTGTTCCCCAGCTGCTTAGGAGGCCAGATCCCATCACATGTACTTCCTCTGAACTCAGCAATGGCCACAGGAGCCTGCGCCTTTGTGAGATACTTGGTCAGACAGGGATGCATGAGGGGCCTTCACCCAGTAAAGGCCGAGACAGTAATTGGGGGCAAGGGCCTAGGACTTCTCACCGAGCAAGTTGCCAAGGCCTGAGGGGAAAGTGGGGCACAGTGAGTTGTGGAGACACATAAATCAGTATGGTACACCCCACTAAGCCTGGGCTGTCCTCAGGCTGTCATTTCCTCATTTCCACAGTGCTTAAAAATGACACTACCCCTTTGACTATGAGGGTTTCATGGAAACTGCTTTGAATTAAGTGGACTGCCTACCAGGTGTGACTTGGCAAGTCATTTTCTCTGGAATCTCTTGCCAGAGTTTTACTTTATTCTTCTTCAATAATTTTTTCCTTATTAAATTCGTCTCCAAATATTAGAAGAGTGACATGTTGCCATTGAAACCAAGAAATAATGCATAAAAGGAAAATTAATAAGCTCACCTCCCTACTTAGTCCCCCTCTGTGTCTTAAACCGATATTTACAGTCTGGCCTCCATGTAACTGAACAGTATCTTGCAAAAGACTGGAGCTGGACCACTACCTTACAACATACTCAAATACTCAAAAATGATCTCAAATGACTTGAAGACTTGAGCGTAAGGCCTGAAAACACAGAACTCTTAAAATAAGAAGCACTCAGTGTTAACTATTACTGTTATAATAGTAATTATAAACATATGCAGAAACACCATTTAACAAGGAAACAATAGTGAATCAAGCCCTGCTATGTGTCACGTGGTGTGTACATAATGACAACCAAGACAGGATCACTGGCTCAGAAGAACGGTAAAGAAGATAAATACAGGGGGAGGTAAATTACAGTGTCACATGATAGACTGTCTAATAACAGTAGAAACCAACAGCTGTGGGGCTCGGGGATGGGAGTGCACGTAACTGTGTCTCAGAAAACACTTCAGTTCTGGGATGGGTCTTGAGAGATGAATAATAGAAATGTGGAAAACAGAGTAGTGGCATTAGAGTAGGTGTTCCAAGTCCAGGGAGAAGCATAGGCAGAAATGAAAAGATTCCTCTATGCAGCTGACAAACATGTTCCATGGGGGCAATATAGTAAGGTATTACAATTTTCTTACCATTTTCCAAAATGTCATATCTCAGGAGTCCAAGCCAGATCATCTGGTTATCAGCCAAGCACTTCGTAAAATGTTTTGGTTCCAGTGAGTGACTCATCACCAGTATAGATTAACCAACTGCTATGATTCATCTCAACCCTCTTGGACTTGCATCTGTGCAAAGCATATCTCGGCATGAAGCATGCCTTAAAGTGAGTGACTAAATACTCTTATTAAGAACTCTACCAGACAATCACTAAAGGTAATTCTTGCACTTGCCAGATTCTGTGCTTCAACATTGATTTCTATACTACTAGGGAATTTGTCGGGGAGCAAGAAACTGACATTGAGCGTAAGTGGAAGGTATAGATGAGCAAAGTCCAAATGAGGCAAGGAGTTTCAGAGTGCTACTGTCCAATTTTGGCCCAAAACGGTACCATAAAGCAAACAGAGCAATGCAATTTAAAAACCAAAGACTGACAAATAATTACTAATGGATTCCTTTCTGTCTCCATGACTTCATAGAGACAAAAAGAATGGAGAAACTGAGAAAATCTTGTTCATTTGAATTATCTCTTTTGTTTGATCATTTAAAATCAGGCTTTTCACAATTTTTAGAGTGTATGGACCATATCACTGTTAAGCAGGTTTCTTATAAGAAAATACCAAGGAGTGAAAGATATTTTTAAAAACATATATGTTGTCTTTGCTTCCCTAAACTTCAGGACTCAGAAAACATTCAAAACAAGAGGAGCTTATTGTATTATTGTTTTAATTATAGCATAAAAATTAGAAACAAACAAACAAACAACTAAATGTCCATCAATAGGGGAATATAATACAATGTTCAATAGGCGAATAATCAATCATCAGGAAATACTACGAAGCAGTTGAAACAATTGAACTAGATCTGTGTGTATTAACATGTATCAACCTCTAAAATGTGATGTTGAAGAAAAATGCCAGATGAAGAACATGTACGTATGATGTTATTATTTGTATCTAATATGTATATGATATATATAATAAATAAGTAATTATTTATGTATCATATATATAAATATGGATTGAAAGTATATAAACAAACTCAATATAATTGTTGCTCTGCAAAATGGAGAAGGAATTGAGAAATGATATGGGGGAGCATGAGGATTAAAGTAGACTTAGCTTTATTTTTAAGGTTAAAAAAAGAGAAAACAAAATATTGACTGTTACAACTTTTCTCTACTTCTTTATTTTTAAATAAAAATATGTGATTCGTTTGCTTTATAATTTACTTTGTATCTTCCCATTTTCTTTACTGTCAGAGATATAAATTGGTCCTATTGTTTGAACTGCAGACATAAACACTCTGATTACAACTTTTTAAATCAAAGTTCAATTAGAAAAGTAAAAACTACTCTATGCATTTCAAACAGAAAAGGATTAGTACATAGGAAGCAGATGCTTTCAAAACCATTGGAAGAGCTGTGAGCAAAAATTGCAGGGGATGAGGAAACACTAGCTTTCAGTATTCGGCTATAGTTTTGGTCCAGAGAATCTGGAAGTTTCTGCTGCTGCCCAGTGGTTTAGGAACTGCAGGAAACCACTGCTAAAAGTCACAGCTGCCCTGCTGTGTAACTGGTAGGAAGTGTATTAGGCAACTACAAAACCCCACATCGGCTGACTTTCACACACCTGCCACTGATGCCTGAAGAACTTTCCTTTACCTTCCAAATCTCACACGAATGCATCTCATTATCATTACTTAAATTGAATCCAAAACGTGGCTGTAAAGTGAGTCTGGAAGATGGACATCACAGTCTTGCAGTTCCCATGGTACAGAGGATGGAAATAATGTGAAGGCTAAGACAATATCTGGAATACTTTTGTTTGGAAAGTTCAGATGGTTCTTTTACTTCAGTCACCATTTTTTCTTAGCTGGAGGCAAAAATAAATATGTAAGTGCTTCACTGGCTGTTCACCCCAATGATGGAAGCAGCAAGGAGAAATCGAGGGCCCCTGCCAGAATGGAAACTTTCTTCTTACCTAGTAGTATAGACAGACCACTTCTCTCTGTGAAGCAAAGCTGGTTTCTAATTAAGCATGCTTCCTTCTCTCTTAAATAGACAAATCCTGTATCTTTCCAGATTGACAAATAAATGATAGTATTGTGTTGTTGACTCAAAGACATATATTCTGTTTCCAGCCTTACCACTTTCTACCTAAGTGACATCAGGAAAATCACTTAGCCTTCCTAGAAAGATGAAGCGTATCATTACTCAGTGCTTCCCATCAAAAGAAACAGAAAGTCTGAGAACCCTCCCCATCCAGAGAGGGCTAAGGAGACATAACAACTACATGGTATCCTAGATAAGATCATAGAACAGAGAATGGACATTAGATAAAAATGAAGGAAATCTGAATAAACTATGGACTCTAGTTAATAAGAGTGTATCAATATTATTCACTAATTGCGGCAAATGTACCATACTAATATAAAATATCAATAGAGGAAATTTGTTATAGGGTATATGAAAACTCTCTGTACTATATAGCTTTGCAAATTTTCTGCGAATCTAAAATGCTTCCAAAATAAAAGATTTATTTTTTTTAAAAAGTAATGTCCTGGAAACAAACAAACAAAAAATCCTTGGAGAATCATTCTAAAGAGAGATGATCCTCGGAGAATCATTCTGAAGTGAAGTGAAGTGATTATTTTAAGTCAGGATTTGCCTTAAAATAATCCAACTGGGAGTGGAAAGGTTGGGAATGATGAGAAGTGGGAGGAAGTATAGATAAAACAAGATTGACCAAGAGGTGATAATTGATTAAGCTGACACTGAGTATATCAGGTGTTCGTGATATTTTTCTGAGGTAAACGTTGTGTTTTTGTATTCCTTATAACAGCATTTATTCATGTAACTTTGGAAAGATAAATGAAGTGATTTTTTTTTTGGTCAAGGATAGTCACATGTTTCTCAGTAAATATTTGGCATTCAGGTTCAGGAAGATACATCTGAGTCTAATACACTAAACTTTCCCATTCGGCAGATCATGGTCATGATGCTTTCTAACCATACAAAGGACTCCTTCTGTCTCAAAAAACATGCATGTTCATTTACTCTGGAATTTGGTAGAAATTCCAGGAGATCCAATGGAAGTCAATTTGATTTTCATTTCATGAGAAATTTCATATCATGAATCTTACCTAAATAACACATTATCTAACATATTTCTTGCCTCATGCCAGTACATATGTTACAGGTCTTATTTTAGCCTTTAAAGTTAAATCCAGGTAAAAATATTAATATGAGATTGTGATATTAATATGAAATTGTGACTGTATGGAGAAAATACTTCTGTTTATATGACCTCTGGACAGCTCTAAGTTTCTCAGTGGATGAATTGCCTTGTTCTTGGGATATAAAATACTTCTACGGTAGCATTTTTATATGTCCCAAATGACTCATTACAGGGAGTGGTAGAGCAACCTGCTTCATAATTTAAGAAAATAGCTTCTAAATAAAACAGTATATTCTATTAGGCTAACTCCGTTTCTTCTCTCTTACATCTACCATTTTCCTTTAAAAAAAAAAGGCATGGCTTAAAGTAGATTTATTCTAAACATTCAGTTAATGTATGTTTTTTTCTATAGTGAATAATAAAATTTAACACTGTTGTCTTTGGTCAAATACTTGGGTGAATTATTTAAAATAATGCATAAATGCCCTTTCAGGATGACATAACCAGCAGACTTTGGGAGGCAGAATAATGTGGTGCTGTTTTGAGCAAAACGTACTCCACACAGCTCGAGTTCTGTGACGTGTTAATAGGTATTATGTGTTGAGGTGGGGGAAAGTCCTGAGGTCAGATGAGTTTAGAAAACATTGTATTAAATACGTTTTTTACTGTAGGACTTCAAACATGCTGACAGACATTATGAACCTTAAAGAAAGGGAAAAAGCTGACAGCATTTGTTAGATTGATTTAACCGCAAAACACTTTTTTTTTTCTTCCTGAGTCACCTTTCAGCACTGCATTTATAATGGAAAAACTAAAGACAGCAGGTTGGGAAAGGGAGGTGAGTACAGGTATAAAGGTATGGAAAGTTCAACCTGCACTGAAATTCTGATTCTGTGGCTTACAAGTAAAATGATGGTAGGTAGGCAAGTGGTCCACTCTACGCTTCATCTTTCCTGTAAAATAAAAATATCCAATTTGCATGGGTTTCATAAGGATGACACGTCATTCAGATGAGTTTTATTTTAGGCTATGATGTGAGAGACTGTAGCAGACCACAGTTCTCGATATAACAAGGAGGGGGAAAATGGATAAATAAATAAGTAAATAAGTGGGTAGATGGATTTAGACAAAGAAGCCAAAAGGAATCACATTCCAGACAGGGAAGAGCTTTTTCCTCCCTGGTAGCATTTGCCGAGCTTGGGATAGGGAGATGATTGAGCTTGTCATAAGAGAAAGAGATTCTAATTCTAAAGGAAAGGAGAATTTAACAGAGCCTAAAATAGCCACATGAGCATGAGGAACGCCCCCCGCAAAAAAATATATAGTCCTCCCCAACAATCAGTCTTAACCCACAAGCTCTTGGTGAATGATGAGCAGTTTGTGTGAAGCTGGACTACTAGGTTGGAAAGGTAGAGAGAGAGCTCCATACTCCCATAGTGATTAAATCCCAAAGTCAGATAAAGGACACAGCCATATTAAACACAGGACAGATCTTATTCTCAGTACATTTGAAACGAGATGGGAACCAAAGCAACCTGAAACTGTAACCCACTGCATCTCAACTCAATTCCTGGTGGAACTGAAGTGAATAGCCCCTCAACTTTGCTGCCCGGTAGAGAACAACATGTGCCCTACTTGGAGAGAAATATATTATACCAATATCCACTGATGGTTTTACACAACGTCCAGCATAAATTTTAAAAATAAAAAATAAAAAAGGCATGCAAAGAAACTGGAAAATGTGACTTGTAGTTAGGAAAATAATACAAGCAAACATGCAGATGGTCCAGACATAGCAAAATAATTATTACAAATATATTACATAAAATAGAGGCTAAGGTGGACAAAAAAAAATGATGAAAATATGAAGAATGTAAGCAGAGAAATAGAATCTCTAAAAACAACCAAATGAACTTTCTAGAGATTTACAGTAAAAGAAATGAAGTTTTCCTAAAATGAGTCAGTGAATTCAAAAGCAGTGCAAAATAAATTATTCAAACTTAAGCATAGACAGGAAAAGGAATTAAAAAAAAAAAAAAGACACTGTTAAATGGTCTAACATATATGTGATTGGAGCCCTAGAAGAAAAGGAAAGGAAAAAATGGGGAAAAGGAATATTTGAAAAGATAATGTCTATAAATTTTTCAAAACTGATGAAAGTCATCACCACAGATACAGGAAGCTCACTGAACTTCAAATAAGATAAATACAGAGGGAAAACTCCTAAGAACATCGTAGTTAATTGTTAAAGGCTAAAGATAAAAGAAAAAAATTAAGTAGCCAGAGAAAGAAGACATCAAGGGAAAAATTATTTTCATGGTGGAAGCAAAAGAGAATTAAATGGAATCTTTAAAATGCTAGAAAAAATAAAACTGCTAACCTAGCATTGTTTTTAAAAAAATTTTATTAAATTTATTGCGGTGATATTGGTTAGTAAAATTATGTAGGTTTCAAGTGTACAATTCTGTAATTGTCATCTATATATTGCATTGTATGTTCACCACCCAGAGTCAGTTCTCCTTTCATCACCATGTATTTGACCCCCTTTACCCTCTTCTACCATCCTGCTCACCCTATACCCTCTGGTAGCCAGTAATTCTGTGTCTTTGAGTTTTTGTTTGTCATGTTCATTTGTCTCTTTCAGTTTTTTATCCTACATATGAGTGAAATGATACATGGTTCTCAACTTTTTCTGTCTGAATTATTTTACTTAGCATAATAATTTCAAGATCCATCCATACTGTCTCAAATGGCAGCATTTCATCTTTTCTTACGGCTGAATAATATCTAATCGTATATATGTAACATCTTCTTTATCCAATCATTTATCAAAGGACACTTCAGTTGTTTCCATGTCTTGGCCACCATGAATAAAACTGCAATAAATGTGTAGCACATGTATCTTTATGGGTAAATGTTTTCAGATATTTTAAAAGTAGATACCCAGATTGCTATTTTACCAATCTAAAATGACTCAGATTGTGAGTCATATGGTAATTCTATTCTTAATTTTTGAGAAACCTCCATACTGTTTTCCATAGTGGCTACACCAATCTGCATTCCCACCAGCAGTGTATGAGGGTTCCTTTTTCTCCACAACCTCTCCAACACTTGTTATTACTTGTGTTGTTGATAATAGACATTCTAACACGTGTGAGATGATATCTCATTGTGGTTTTGATTTGTATTTCCCTAATAGCTAGTGAAGTTCAGCATTTTTTTCATATATTTGTTGGCTGTTTCTATGTCTTGTTTTTGTTTGTTTGTTCAACGTTTGTTCAGGTCCTCTACCCATTTTTTAATTGGATTGTTTGATTTCTGGTGTTGAATTTTATGAGTTCTTTATATATTTTGGATATTAGCCACTTATCAGAAGTGTTGTTTGCAAATATCTTCTCCTATTTGGTTGGTTGCCTCTTTGTTTCATTGATGGGTTCTTTTTCTGTGCAGAAGCTTTTTAGTTTGACATAGTGCCATTTATTTATTTTTGCTTTTACTTCCCTTGCCTTTGAGGTCAAATTCATAAAATCCTCTCTGAATTCAAAGTTAGTACCTATCCTCTCTAAACCTGTCAGTTGAGTACCTGTGCTTTCTTCAAAGCAATTTATTGTTTCAGGTCTTATGTTTAGATCTTCGATCCATTTTGAGTTAATTTTGGTACATGGTGACAGATAGCAGTCTAGCTGCTTTCTTTTGCACATGGCTTTCCAATTTTCCCAGCACCATTTATTGAAGAGGCTTTCTTTTCTCCATTGTTTGTTTTTGGCTGCTTTGTCAAAAATTATCTGCCCATATGTATATGGGTTTATTACTGGGTTCTCAATTCTATTCCACTGGTCTGTGAATCTGTTTTTTTGCCAATACCATGATGTTTTGACTATTGTGACTTTGTAGTATAAGTTGAAGTTAGAGAGTGTGATACCTCCAAACTTGTTCTTTTTTCTCGGGATTGCTTTGCCTATTCTGGGTCTTTTGTAATTCCATACAAATCTGATAAGTTTTTGTTCTATTTCTTGGAAAAAATGCCATTGGGATTTTGATGGGGATTGCATTAAATCTGTATATTGCTTTGGGTGATAGGGCCATTTTAACTATGTTGATTCTTCCAATCCATGAACACAGAATATCTTTCCATTTCTTTGTGTCTTTGTCAATTTATCTTAATAATGTCTTATAGTTTTCAGTGTATCAGTTCTTCATATCATTTGTTAAGTTTATTCCTGTTTCATTCTTTTTGTTGCAATTGCAAAAGGAATTGTTTTTATTTCATTTATTTTTTCTGAAATTTCATTGTTAGTATACAGAAACACAATGGATTTTTGTGTTTTGGATTTGGTGGATTTTCTATTTAAAGAATCATGTCATTTGCAAAAAGTTACAATTTAACTTCTTCATTCCCAATTTGGATGCCTTTCATTTCTTTCTCTTGCCTGATTGCTCTGGCCAGGACTCCCAATACAAAATTGAATAACAGTGGTGATAGGAGGCATCCCTGTCTTGTTCTTGATAGTAGAGAAAAAGCTTTCAGTTTTTTACCATTTTTTACCAAGTAAAAGTATCTTTCAGAAGTGAAGGTGAAATACATTTCCAAACAAACCAAAGCTGAGGGAATTTTTCACCAGCAAATCTGCAATACAAAAAAAAGTTCTAAAAGAAGTTCTTGAGGATAAAAGGAAATGATCCAAAATGGAAGTGTGAAATTTTTTAAAAGATTGAAAAAAGAAAGGGTAAACATATGAATAAATGTAAAAAAAAATTCTTTTAAAACTTCTTAGAAGACTATGACTATTTAAAACAATAAAAATAATAAAAACATTAACATGTATTTGAGTTTATAATATAGGTAAAAATAAAATATATGATAATAATAGCAAAAAAGGCCATCATAAATAAGGAAAATTTCAGAGATATAAACTTTTTCCATTGTGGTAAAATACTTCTTAAAGATTGTAACAAATTAAGGATGAATATGATAATTTCTAGAGCAATGGTTTGCAAGACCAGAAACATTAGCATCATTTAGAAACTTGTTAGAAATGCAAAGTCTTGGTTCTTATCCATGACCTACTAAATCAGAAACTCTGGGGGTTAAGCCCAGCAATTTGTGTTTTAAAAAGCCATCCAGATGATTCTAATTCCAACCAAAGCTGGAGCCCTTCAGGTGCCAGACTTGGAAAAACAGTGGAGAGGGACATTTCCCCAGTAGTAGAGATGTGAGTGGTAGACTGTGTGTATTCACTTTGGGTGGAAGAAGTAACCCAAGGTGAGCATATATATAAATTCCTGGGCAGTGTCTGGTTAGGGAACTGGAAGGAAAACTGGAACATCAGAGACAAGGAGGTCTGTGGATAAACAGATGGGTGACAGCATGAAGTGTGAAGACTTGTGTATTACATGTGGATACTGACCAGAGCTTCTACCACAGAAAAAGCCTTAAACAACCAAGGAGACAAAATGACTTGACATTAGGCAGCCTTTGTCATTGGTTACCCAGAGCAGACATGACAGACACGCAGAGTGAACATGGTGGCAGAAACAGAAGTTATGTGTGCTTCCAAAAGCATGAACCTCACTTAACAATGCCAATCCAGCTACTGCTGCCTTTGAATATCCAACTTGTCGGCAACAGAGACCAACACTGAACCCCCACCCCCAACCCTCCATAGAGCATTATTCCTGGAGGAAATCAACCAGTCACTTAGTAGCAAGCTGACTATATGGAATCCCTCCATCGTGGAAAGGCCAACCATTCACCCTCCCAGAGATAGACTCATTCCAGGTATGCGATTGCATTTCCTCAGCCGGCATCACTGCCGGGCTTATGCAGTACGTCAACCACAGGCCTAGCAGCACACACAATAAGGCATCTAACTGGTAGACCTACTTCACCATGAAGGCAGTGTGGGGTTGAGTCCATGACTATGGGAACCATGGATCACTTCACGTATTGCACCATGCACAGAGATAGCGGGCTTCATAGAATGCTGCAACGGCCTCTAGTTAGATAACAAAAACTTTTTGTCATTTTTACACATTCGAACGGCATATTTTGCCAAGGGGATACAAAAAGCAGACAAGACTGACGTGTAGAAAGAACAGAATGAAGTAATGACCTAGAGAGAAGTAAACACAAGAGAATGGAACAGATGGTGTCCTGACAGATTTCTAGCTTCCAATTCTCATGTTAGCCACAGCCCATGAGACATCTTTGTTTCCTGACAATATATCCCCACCTTTTCTGATGCATAAGCATGCCTGATTTGATTTCTATTGGTTGCAGCTAAAGGATCTTGTCTAATCCAGTAAATTCCAAAGAGGCGAATTTTTCTCTTCACATGAAGAGCTTCCAATAAATAATACAGTTGTGCCAAAATGGGAAGAACTTCTGTTACCATGTTTAGATTTAGACAGCACCTCATCAGTGTGTAGAAGAGAGAGACTTCATTTATTATAAAAAAGTCCCTTCTCTCCCTCAGATCCTGTGACAAATATCGGGAAAGATATGATTTGGAAAATAGAATTCTTTCACTAATTGGGAAATAAAAAATAATGAGTCCCCAAGTGCTTGATAATATTCCAAAAGAAGATGTGCAAGAATATATAACATTATAGGGGGAAAAATAGACAGATTCTAGATTTCGAATTAGTTTAATCTATGGAACAAAATTTTACATTTTTCTTTTATTCAATTAATAAACCAAAAAAAGTCTAGACGTATTTAGCATGTGAAATATAAGAACAAAAATAGTAAATAAAGTAGCCTTTAAATGTACATAATTATTTACTGGCTGAAATGAAAATTGAAAAAAAAATTAGGCAAAATTCTCTGATTTGCTTTCTCTTGATATCACTGCCAACAATGCCCTCTAGTGGTAAATTAGGCAGACACCAAAGAACAGAGAAAATGAAACACAGTTAAACTGGTCTGTTAAACTCATTGCTAAGATTTTCATGAATATGAACTTTTACACTTCCAGTTGGTAATTGAATGTTATATTTGGCAAGAAAATTAATCTTTGCAAAGTATCTCAGCATATACCTTAAAGCGCACGCATTTCAAAGCCAATTTTCCCCTGTGGTTTTCCTGAACATATGCCAAGCAGCACATGAAAATAACCATCTGCAATGTCTTAGAGGGGCATTTCAGGGTCACAACTTCCACTACGTACCTTAAAGAAAATAAAATCTACTTTTATTGAGGATGAAATCAATCCCCCCAATACTTCTGATTTTAAACCCAATTACCTTCAAGAATTATAGTTTCAGACAACAATAATGACTCTTGTTACCACTTTCAAAATCTTTCTGAATTCTGAACTCATCAGCCAGACGAAGTCCCTTTGCTTGAGAATTCTTCAAACTACAGCTCTCAACCGTTGGGGCAAGCCAGTCAAAACAACAGTTACAGTTACAGGAATGGAATTTCTCCAACCCTGGCTCAGCAAAGAGCTTCCCAAAGGAGCTTCAGCTGAAGGGAAAGAAAGAAGGCAACACACACAGTTCACTCCCCTTTAATTCAAACCAGCCAATTGCTGGCTGTAGTTTCTGGCTCAAGATTTCTTTGTCTCTGCAAATTATTCTCCTTTCTCTCCCCTCCAAGCATCCCTCCCTCATACTTTCTAACCATCCTGTATTCCCTTCAGTAACTGATTATGTGTGTGATTTTGAGAGTCACTTAGACCCTTTAGTGATAACTATATTTGCATGAGAATATTTGCTCTGAAAACTTTGAATAAGGCATTAACTTACTACTCTGTTCAAGGAATTCATCTCTTTAAATGGAAAGAAACATATCCACAGATAGCTATGCTGTGAGTTGACAAGGGCCATTAATATTAATATTAATTCCCTTAGAAAGGCTGAGATGACCACATTCTGTGACTGCTAAACATTTCCTGGTTTTGCACTGCTAAAATAGATTCCGAATACTAAGTAATATGTCTTCCAAGAACTCTTGCATTCATCAACCTTAGGCAAAAACCTCATGAGGCAACCTGACATTCAATACCATTTTCTCCATTACCACTTCTGGTGTACCAGAAACACCTCAGCTTTTGGAGTGGCTGGCCTAGCTGTAAATCCCAACATTGCCACTGATTGGCTGTGTTGTTCAGTAAGTCATTTATACAAACCAGTTTAGGAGCTTTAGGAGGACTCACAGAGGAGTTAACTGACAATTTCACCTACACTTAGCACCAGGCCAAGTGAAAAAACAAAAATGTATCGATTCCAAGATGGCAGCATATAGTACTATAGTTCACAAAGTACGCTCTCTAGAATGATCCCTAACTTATTTGACCATGGTACTCTTTTTCTCAGAGCAATTCAGGAAACCAGGGTATAAAAACAAAACTCTTTGGGATATGGTAGTATAGGATGTTTTCTGGACTTTTTCAAATTCAAATTATACCCATTAAATTTGTTCAGTTGCACTATAGCCACATTTCCAGTGCTGAATGGCCTCTTGTGGCAATGACTACCATACTGAACATTACAAAACTGAACATTCCATCATTTCAGAGAGTTCTATTGGAAAGCAGTAGTCTAGAGTTTTCCTTATGATTTTGTAATCATAGTCAAACTCCAGCCCTTTGCAGTAAAGAAAATGGTTAAGCAACACCTTAACCAAGTGATCAAAGATAATAACCCCAGGAATGGCCCAAATAGACATCACATACCCCCTGTTGTGTACACTAAGAACACAACGAATCATGTGTAGTATTCCTGCCAACAATACATAACCTGAATCTAATCGTTAAGAGACAAACCAACACAAATTTAAGGATAGCCTACAAAATAATTGATCTGTGTTTTTTGTCATAAAAGACAAAGCAAGATTAAGGAACTGTACCAGTCTAAAGGAGACTAAAAGAGACATGGCAACTAAATCCAATGCATGACCATTGAATAGATCCTTGATCAGGGAAAAGAATAACTATACAGGAAATTATTGAGGCAATTGATACAATCTGAATATGGACTATGGGTTAGATAATAGTATAATAAAAAGGTTTCTTGATTTTGATTATTATAATGTCATATAAGAGAAGTCCTTCATTTTAAGAAATATTACATTGAAGTATTTAAGAGCAAAGAAGCACTCTCTGGGTTCCAGATAACACAGAGAAAGCATACCTCCCACTGAATGCAGCTGAAACCCCTGGAGAGGATGATTGGGGCAGCTACTTTGAAAAGGAAATGCAGCAGGTAGATTGGGGAGATAACCAGACTCTGAGAACTACTAAGCTGGGGATGAGTATCACTTTACTTAAATCTAGCTTCTCCCAGCCTGGACTCAAATACAACCTGAAATTCAGAAGTATGTAACAGGTGCAGACAAAAAAATTCTCCAAGAGAAGTCCTTTCTTTCTTGTCTGAGGGACAGGAAAATGGCCTATTATGGGACAGGAAAATTGAAGAAAATACTTTGGGGGTTTTCCCCCTTCCTTGGCCCAGACTCTGGGCAACGCTACAGGGGCACAGAGGCAACAACAGCTGAACAAATGCCTAAAACTCAAAGGGAAGGGAAGGAACCCTTCTCTCTGAGCAGAACAACTATGGATCCAAGAGCATGAGATGAATCCCTGTTCTTTTTTCTCTCTGACTTCTCCCTACTTGGTCCAGGTAGCAGACACAGGTGCAGAAAGTGCATAACAGACCAGGGAAACTAAAGTCATAGTTACCTAGTCAGAAGACCAGGAAGAGGGTACCCAGGAGCAGGAAAGATTTCCCTGGGGGAAATCATGAGGAGAAGGAAGTTCAAGAAGCTGATAGCATAAAACTATCTATGAATGCCTCTGCTCCTCCCTGAACTGTGCATGCATGGATCATCCTGCAAATCTGCAGGATGGACCACTGCCCAGGTTCCAGGCTGGTCCCTGGATGTTACACACATGGGACAGACCCAAGTAGCATAGCAAAGTTTTTCAGAACTGAACTGACTTTGAAATCACAGCCAACAGGGGCAGGGTAGGAACTTGGAAACTAAACCTAAACTGCTCAATTGCCTGCTAAACCAAATGACCAAGCAAATATTCTCCGTAGGATTTAAATAAGACCTAGAGTCCTATAACATAACATTCAAAATGTCCAGGATCAAATTCAAAATTATTCAACATTTAATGAACCAGGAAAATCATGACATTTCTCAAGAGAAAAGTACTCAACAGCCACAAATACAGATGTTGAAATTAGACAGATTTTTAAACAGCTATTAAAATCATTCTCTAATAAATAAATGTTAAAATTCTTGAAACAAATGGAAAGATAGAAAATCTCAGGAGAGAAACAGAAAAGAGCCAAAAGAAAATGTTAGAACTGAAAAAACACAGTGACTGAAAAACAAACAAAAAAAAAGCAACAACAAAAAAAAACCTTATTGGATGTGCTTACTGAATGAACTTCAAGATATACATACAATGATCTAATCTGAAAAATAGGGATTTAATAGATTTTTTTATGAACAGTCTAAAGGACCTGTGGAACAATACAAAAAGGTCTAAGATTTGTGTCATTGGAGTCTCAAAAGAACAGAAAGAATCATACAGGTTTGCATGTACACCAAAAGAAAAAGGGAGTCAGTGTTACTTTAGGTATTTTTCTTAATTAACAGTAATGATAATACTTTAATTAAAAGAGTAAAGGAACATAATGGCTACAACTTTCTCTCAAATGGTTCAGAAAAATGTGTGTATAGATAGAGTGGATAAAGTGACATGGCAAATGGAGCAAAAAGTATACAGTTGGTGAATTTGGATTGAAGTTTCATATGAAATAATCCCTTGTACTATTTTTGCAACTTTTCTGAAAGTAATTATACCAAAATAAAAGTTGCCACAGATGTATATGAAAAGTGCATTTCTAATAAAATGTTTTTTAAAATACTCCCAGAAATATCATATGACATATGATATGCCAACTTCTTTGTTATCCCCACCACTAGTGATCTCTCTCCTACCTCTGAGCTTGACAAGTCCCATACAGTAAACCTGGAATGGCAAATATTTTCAACTTGTGTGCCTACTCCAATCTATTGTTTGCAGGGACTAGGAGTACTGAGTGAAGGATTCCCAGCATATGATCTCACTTATATGTGGAATCCAAAGAACAAAAGAAATGAACAAACAAAACAGAAACACACTCATAGATACAGAGAACAAACTGATGGTTACCAGAGGGGAGGGGAATTGGGGAGCTGGGTGTAAAAGGTGAAGGCATGAAGAAATACAAATTGGTAGTTACAAAATAGTCACAGGGATGTAAAGTACAGCATAAGGAATATAGTCAATAATGTTGCAACAACTATAGATAGTGCCAGGTGGGGATCACTGCATTTATATAAATGTCTAACCACTATGCTGTATACCTGAAATTAATATAAAATAATATTGAAGGTTAGCTGTAATTGAAATAAATAAATAAATAAATAAATAAATAAATTTTTAAAATAAAAAAAGATTTCCAGGGCAAGTCCAGATTCAGGGAGGAAGAGTTCTGCTATTGATTAGTGATGTCTACCACAGGTGCAGACTGGGACTCTGGTAGGATGCATGCCAAAATACCCTGATGCAACTTATATCATCCTCTTAATGTTTTACCATATTTCTTACTCAAACCACTGCTCAAAGGTCTAATACTCAGTGACATTTTTATTAATTGATATATGTTCTTTAACCCATCGACCCAGTCCTAAACAGCTCTTTTAAAGATAGCTTGTAATGCTACTTTTACTTAAAATCTTCTATCACTTACTATTTATCTTTTCATGTCTCACCTTTCTTCTTCTACTTTCTGTATCTAAATAGAAGTTCTTATTTATTTTGCCTAAACAATTGGAATGGTCTCAGCTCTTTCCTTACCTCATCTTTCTGCACTTCAGTTCATCCTACACACAGTGGCTTCCTGAAACAGATTAGTCATGTTTGTTGACTGCCTAGGAACAGAGCCTATGCTGAGCATGGGAGACAGGTGCTCTGAGGGTTCAATGCCTCTACCCTCATAAATTCAGCTCCAGAGGAAAAGCCCGACAGGTGGTAGGTGGTTATATACCCTGAAAAATTCTGACCACGCTGGTCTTATCTATAAAACAGAAATGATCATTGTATATACTTCCCAGAGTATGGAGAGGATTAAATGAGTTACAGCTAATAAAGTGCTTAGCATATGGTCTGCCACATAGTAATTATACAATAAACATTAGCCACTAATATAATTAACTCCCAACTGCCAACTATGATTATTCCAATTTTCAAAGATAGTGAATTTAAATCACTTTTTCAAGCCACCCAATGAGTCAAGGAATCTTGAACAAAGCCAAAATTCTGAAGTCTGTTTACCCATACCTCCCATAAGGGATTATGATTTTCCAAGTGAAATAAACCATGCCCTTTTAATTTTATCATCCATTTCCAAAATGCTTTTGAAGATGTTTCCATGATAAATTTCAGCAGAAGATGATTCCCATTTTCTTTTAATCATGTGATTTATACAGAGGAGCACAATGACATAATCCCCACATTCTATTTGACAACACTATGCCCTGTAATCCTTGCCAGCACTCACAGCTCAGACATTTTCTCCTGTTCTAATAGGCATACATATATATTGGCATAAATACATACAATGAAATCTTCACTCCAACAAAATGAACCATGACTATTATATATAAAATAATAGCTACAATGAAAGGGCAGACAGGAAAATAAGACCCAAAACTCCTAACACCCTGAGGATTTGAAAAAAAAAAAAAATCACATTATATTTTTCTGAATCCCAAAGATAATCTCTGAAAGTGTCCCAAAGAAAGCCTGGAGGATATGGATAAGAATCAAAAACTGTCATCCATTTCCAAACATGCCCAGAAAAATATGTTCTCTCTAAGCTGCCAAGATAAATGCAAAACAGAATTTATTATTTTTTTTTATCTCTTGTTAGGGTTTTTCAGATGTGTCCCAGAATCATTTTAAAAATAGACAAGCTGCCCTTATAAACAGGAATGCATAAGATTCTCGCAGTGCAGTGGGGTGGAAACAACAGAATGCACAGACACGAGTACCACATACTCAGATGACTGGCCGTGTGATTCTGCACAAGGTACTTCATCATTTTGGACTCTCGTTTCCAAAGCGATGAAAGTTAGGGATAATGACATTTATTCTCAATAAGCTGTTATTGAGAACAAAAACTAGCATTTGTGCAGCAATCTCAAAACTACCTT
The DNA here is from genome assembly GCA_033961575.1 of Aselliscus stoliczkanus. Taxonomy (NCBI): domain Eukaryota; kingdom Metazoa; phylum Chordata; class Mammalia; order Chiroptera; family Hipposideridae; genus Aselliscus; species Aselliscus stoliczkanus. Next base: position 170,030,594 of record CM066727.1, read on the forward strand.
TTTATCCACAAATATTATTTTAGTTAGTTACTACAACAACCCTGTGAACTGGATATTATTATTACTACTACCATTATAATCTTTTGATAAATGAGGACAGTGAAATTCAAAGAACTTTCAACCAACCTGCCTAAGGTCATAGTAAGTGGTAAAGCAAGACTCAACCTACATCTCCTAACTCTACACCTTTACTTAACCCACTAGATTATCATTCTTTGAATGCAAGGACTGCTAATCATCATATTCTCAAGGCAGATAGTAGCCACTCAGCAAACATCTGATGAACTGAGGGAAACCAAGATATCATTGTGGGAGGTCTGGTTCACCAGAGGTCAGCCAGATAGACGCCGAATTTTATAAGCTATAAGGAAAGTCACTGGATATTAATGGACCACATAACCAACCAGGAGTGAACTTGACATGGCTAGATCTAAGGATTTGCTTAATTTCAGGAATCCATCTTTCTTTCCATCTCTTGGTTGTCCTTCCCTCTATGTTGGTTTTATTCTCAAACACCTCTCCTCAAATGATAGAAAAGGTTGCTGATCTTGTCCTTGATTTGACCTGGTCCTTACAGCTAGCAACCCCAGAGAAACAGGGATTACCCCTTTCCTTAGAGTTTGAGCAGAAGTCCTGGAGAGGACGTTGATTTGTGTGACTTGGGTGGTGTGTCCACCTCTAAACCAAATACTGAGGCCAGGAGAACAGGGAACTCTGATTAGTTACATATTAAATGGGTTGTGTGCCCATCCTTGTGACGGAAAACAAAGGAGAATCAGCCTTACCCAGATCACGCGGTGGAAAGGGCCCCCACAAGCAGAGGAGTTCTGTTACCAGAAGTGGAGGGAAAGGGAAAATATGCTAAATAAACAAGAATCCTATGGGGCCAGCCGAGTGGCGTAGTGGTTAAACGCTGACCTGGGAAGCCAGCGGCCCTGGTTCAGATCCCACATATGAGAGCCAGTGACACTGCCCTCAAAAAAAAAAAAAAAAAAGAAAACAAGAATCCTATGACCAGAATTCAGTTCCATCCTCCTCATGGCAGCCATAGTTATTTTACTTTATTCTTTTTAAGTTAAATATTTTTTAAGCTGAATTTTCTCCTGCTTCACATCTTTCTGTGGCTTTATACGAAGATCAGACAATTAAGTTCGCGAACTTTCCACCACGTGGTAGAAAGTTTGTGAACTTAATTGTCTGTGGTTGTATTACTCTTAGAATAAAATTCAAAATCTCCAGATGGCTCAAAGACCTTCATATTCTAAGCCTACCTCATGAGGCTAAATTTCATGTCACTCTTCCTTCGTCCTCTATTCCAGAAACCCCAACATTTTTTTCTCTTCCTTTAACATATCATGCTTCCTCACAATTCAAGTGCTTTCCACAGGCTGTTGAATCCCCTGGGCACAGTTATAGTATCCCCATCAGGAGGTGTCCAGTCATTTTCAGAACTCAGCTCAGGCATTCCTTCCTTAATGATGTTTCTTGACTTCCCAGGTTAGGGCAGATAACTCACTCATTGTACCTCCTTTATAGCATTTGTCTCAACTGTAATTATATAATCATTAAGATAATTATTGCTTGCTCTCTGATCTCTCCTGCTAGAATGTATGTTCCATACCTCAGTTATGACTATAGCCCTAGCACTTAGCCCAGTGCCTAGCACAAAGAGAGCACTCAGGTTTTTTTTTTCCCTCAATAAATGAATAAATTCAATGAGGGACCAGAGAAAGTTGATAAATTTGGTTTTAGACAGGCTGAATCTGAAAACATGACAAGGCAAGAAGTTAGAAAATTTGTACCAGATAGTTGTAAATATGGGAATTCTGTGGTGAACAGAGTCCAGTGTTGTACGGGATGAATGTCTGTCTAAAAAAGAACAGATATTGAAATATCAAAAATGTATGTTCCTTCCCCAAATGAAGATTTATTTCCACTCAGGTGTTGTGAGGTGATAAATCTGGGCATATAAAAGACCCGGTCCGTTCTGGAAGTATTAACTGTCTACAAACATATGCTTTACTGACAAGCTCAACCCAAACTGGGGTGTCAACCACAAGCAAAAAAGGAGGGAAAATATTGCATACAGAAACCTGAGGTAATTTTAGTTCTATTTACACAGGTCATTCACCTTAGAAACTGAAGTTAGATTTAGAGATTCAAACAGCCCCTCAACGGGTACATTTTCTACCATCCTTTCCCTTGGTAAACAGCTTTTAGAGACACTAGAAGCACAGAATTTCTTCCTGAGAAGAGCCCAATGTTCTGTGCCTTGTTTAACATCCTCTTCTCTTCCAGACCCACTCTCTGCTAAACACAAAAGTTTTGCTTGTTTGGGGTTATTATGAGCTTAAAAAGTACTTCTCACAAAGTCGTCTAAAGGGTGTTTCTCTGTTTTCCCTCCTGAGGTGTGTGCAAGGGAAAGAAAAATATGTATATAGCACAGCTAGACTCCCATTCAAAATAATCCAATGATCACTTTTTCTTAATAATATTTAATAGCAGGTGGCTAGAGTCCTAAGAAGTCCAGGTATGTCAGTGCTTTAATGAAGAAAAATGTGAGTGTGTTTTCAAAAGCCAATTCTAGTTATAAAATATATTTGGCTATTTTTAAAAAATATATCAAATGTCCAAACCAAAAGGAAAAAAAAAAGAAATGGTGGGGAGGAAAATAAAAAAAACTCAAGAGAAAAGAAACAGCTGTGTTTTAGCCTTACTTCTAAGTTCAGCCAAGCTCTTACTAAATTCATAGTCAGCAGCAAATGAAATAAAACCTTAGGACAAGGAAGGAAAAGCAGATGAGAAACCCTTACGGGATGGGGTTGGGCTGAGAAGGTAAAGAGAGGAAAAGTGAGGACTTCTTTGAAGCTGAATTTGAACTTCAACATCTTTTGGTAGCTTATCCTCCAAGATTTTTCTCTGTACACAAGCCACGTGTGTTGCCCACTACATTTCCAAACAGCAGCAAAAGAATAAAGATTCAACTTGAGCGGAGCAATAGGTGAGCTGCTCAGCCACTTGTGTCCTCGCCTTCTCCATGTTGAATTGCTGTCTTCGTCCCCCTTTCCTGGCTCTTTGGCTGAACAGAGAGAAGGGGAGATCTCATAGGTGCCTGAAGACTAGACAATCACCATAAACACGTGGTAAGTGTGCAGCCTAAGTAAGGGTTCAGAAATGGAGGGAACCTAGGAAACACCATGCTAACTGGGCCTGTCCAGGACTAGAGATCCTCTGCCTCTGATTTTTAAGTGCATCCAACTAGTTCATCTTTCCAAACCGTCCCTTTGTCTGTTCATTAATGCCTAAATTTCCAGGCCTAATAAAGCAAATTTTGGGCCAGCCGAGTGGCACATTGGTTAAGAGCTGGTTTGGGGATGCCAGCAGCCCTGGTTCGGATCCCACATACGAGGGCCAGTGACACTGCCCTCTACAGCTAACAACAGCTCCACCAGGAGCTGGGCTGTGCGAGCCCCGGCGATGGTGTGGGCTGTCTGCTTCAGTGGGCTGCCATAAGCTACAGTGAGTGGCCGGCAGCCAGCATGAGAGGCTGGCAGCCAGCGTGAGCGGCCAATAGCCATGGTGAGTGACCATCTAGAGGCCGGTGACTGATCTGCCTCATGCGGGAAGAGCGCAGTGACGATACCAACATGGGCTGGTGAAGCGACATCCTCCGCAAACTAGACTGAAGAACGAAAGGGCAACAGCTTTTCTGTTCCCCTTCCCCGATTCCCCAATGCTGTTCCCCTCCCCCAAAAAATCTAAAAAAAAAGCAAATTTTATGGAAGTAAAAGCACTTTTGTTAAATCTTTAAAATTGTGTAAATTATTGATTCTATACTCTTTTTCAGAAAACAAGTTTTGACCCATGTGTGAGGATAGGGAACAAAAGAATGAGGAGGGGGGACTTGTGTAGGGCCAAAAGACAAGGTGGGGAAGAGCAGGCTAGGAGCAGGGAAGACCAACCCTGTTTTTTATCTCGGCTACTGAACCCAAAGTGTGGTGCTACAAAGGAGAGGCTATGCTCAAGATGTCAATGTTAACAGATACACAATAACACCCCATTCACACACAAGATTAAAATGTCTAGTTGGTGCAATAATTGCTATATAAGGAAGTGGCTTCCTATGGAAACTGCAACTCCAGCCTCAACCCCCCCCCAAAAAAAAAAAAATGTTTCCTGGTTTCACACATTAAAATAATGCCAGTAAGGGTAATTTGAAAGTATATCACGTGTCATACACGTAGTGCTATAGAATGAATTGTATACCCCCCAAATTCATATGTTGAAGCCCAAATTCCCAATGTGATGGTGTTTGGAGATGGGACCTTTGGGAGGTAATTAGGGTTAGATGAGGTTATAAGAGTGGGGCCCTAGTCTGATAGGATTCATGTTCTTTAAGAAGAGACAACAGCAAGTTTGCTGCCTCCCTCTCCTCCATGTGCGGACACAGCGAGAAGGCAGCCATCTGCAAGCCAAAAAGAGGGCCCTCACCAGAAACCTAATCACGTGGCACCTTCAGTTTGACCCCAAAGTCAGCCACCTGGAATTTGAGAATTAGATTTCTGTTACTTCAGCCTCCCAGTAGATGATATTTTGTTATGTCAGCCCAAGAAGACTTATACACATACTAACATGTAATATCATATGCATATATCGTAATTCACAAATTGCATCCATCCTACAGGAATAATAATAGGAATGTACAAAGCTATGTGCATAAAAATATTCATTGCAGCAGTTGGTAATAGCAACAAAAAGAAACAACATTGTATTCATTTTCTAGGGCTGCTATAAGAAAGTATCACAAACATATAAAAGTATTTCTGGATGGATGGCTTAAAACAACAGAAATGTATTGTTTCACAGTTCTGGAAGGGAGGAGACTGAAATCAAGGTGTCAGCAGGACCATGCTCCCTCTGAAACCAGTATGGGAATCCTTCCTCGACTCTTCCCAGCTTCTGGTGGTTTGCATTCCTTTGGCATTCCTTGGCTCCTAGATGCAGCCCTCCAGTCAGCCATATTCACATAGCATCCTCCCTGTATCTCCATATAATCTTCCCTCTGTATCTGTGCCCAAATATCTTTTTATAAGGACACTGGTCATGTTGAATTAGGACCCAGCCTAATGACCTCATCTTAACTTGATTACCTCTGAAAAGACCCTATTTCTAAAGACGGTCATATTCTGAGGCACTGGGGTTTATGACTTCAATCTTTCTCTCTTTGGGGCGACACCATTCGATCCATAACAAACTCAAAAGTTCATCAGTAGTGAAAATGGAATTCTACATCCCTATAACAAACCATTCTATAGTCATTAAAAGAGAGAGGGAGATATACAGAGGGTCCCCAAAAGATGTATACACATTTTAAGAAAGGAAAAAAAAACTCTATTAATAAAATTACACTGATGGTAACAACTTCAAGCACCTCATGTACTGCAGAAGTCAAACGTAAGATTTATTCATCTTTTGTAAAATTGACTACTACAATTTTAATGCAGTTTTCCTTTCTTAAAATGTGTATAATTTTTCTGGAGAAGATTAGATAGATAGATAGATAGATAGATAGATAGATAGATAGATAGATAGATAGAGAATCTCCAGATGTATATTTATCTGGAGATATCTATCTATAGATATATAGATATATATCTATATATGGAAAAACACACTGTGATATATTATTAAATGGAAAAGGTGAGTATTTCAGACCAATATGTATAGAGTGGTCTAAAATGCCATTGAGTCCTTATCTGAAATCTGGACAGTTTTGTCCTGACACACCATTTGGAAGAAAGCTCACCAAAATGTTTAATGGTAAATTAGAGAGCGGGTGGGATTGGAGAGCATGGGAGTACTTTTTTTAAGTTCCAATTTTTATTTTGAGATAATTATAGTTTCAGATGCAGTTGCAACAAATAATACAGAGAGACCTCATATACTCTTCACCCAGGTTTCTGCCCTGGTAACATCTCATATAAATATAGAACAACATCATAACCAGGATATTGATATTAAAATACAGATCATTTCCATCACCACAAGGAGCTGTCAAGTTGCCCTTTTATAGCCACACCCACTTCTCTCCCACCCACATGCTCCTTTAAACCCTTGGCAAATACTAATCTTTTCTCCATTTCTGTAATGTCCTTATTTCAAAAAATATTATGTAAATGGATTCCCAGAGTAAGTAACCTTTTGAGGTTAGCTTTGTTTCACTCACATAATTCTCTGGATTTTCATCCAGGTTATTGCATGTATCAATAGTTCATTCCTTTTTTTTGTCTGAGTATTGTTCCATGGTATGGAGTACCACAGTTTAACAATTCACCTGTGGAAGAACATCTCTAAGTTGTTCCAGGTTGGGGCTGTTATGAATAAAGCTGCAATGAGCACTTGTCTACAGGATTTTGTGTGAACATAAGTTTTTGTTTCTCTGGGATAAATGTCCATGACTACAATGTCTGGGTCATATGGTGGTTGCATGTTCAATTTTTAAAGAAACTGCCGTGTTGTTTCCCAGGGTAACTATACCATTTTACATTTTCACCAATTGTTGGTTGAGTGATCTAGTTACTTGGCATTTTCTCCAGTATTTGGTGTTTCCTACTTTTTTATTTTAGCCATTCTGATAGGTATGTAAAGATACTTCATTGTGGCTTTAATTTGCATTTTCACAATGGCAAATGATGTTGAACATTTTTTCATGTGCTTATTTACCATCTGTATATCCTCTTCTTTGAGATGTCTCTTTGTGTCTTTTGGGAGTATTTATTTTTTTCAGTGTTGAGTTTTTAGGGTTCACTATGTATTCTAGATACTAGTCTTTTTTGAATATGTATTTTGCAAATATTTTCTCACACTCTGCAAATCATCTTTTCATTCTCTTAACCAGGCCTTTTGTATAGCAAATTTTTTAATTTTAATAAGATGCAATTGATCAGTTTTTCCTTTCATGAATTTTACTTTCTGTTTCAAATCTAAGAACTCTTTGCCTAGCCAAAGAGTTAAGAGCTAAGAACCCTTTGATCACAAAAGCTTATATTTTTTTTTCTAAAAAGTTTTATAGTTTTACATTTGACATTTATTGTGTGGTTCATTTTGAGTTAGTTTTTGTATAAGCCGTGGAACTTAAGCCAAGCTTCATTTTTTTTTTGCCTATGGATGTCCAATTTCCACAGCACCATTTGTTGAGAAATCTATTTTTCTTGGGGGTGGATGGAGGAGGAGGAGGACAAGTATAAAGAGGTGGTCGAGGAGGGTTCCAAGGACAAAGGGAGGACCTCTTCGGCCAGGCTTACCCTGTCTGGGGCTGGAGTCCTGGGTGGTGGCATAATGGTCCCTGGTGGCCCCAGGCACAGGACTAGGCAGATGGCTTGGTGTGAGAGGGACCTCTCTGATCCTTAATCTTTCTGGGCAATACTACACAATTATCTATGTCAATAAAAATAGGCTTTACATAATGTGCCATTTTCCACCTTCTCTCAAATTTAACATCTATTCAGAAGGTATTTACAATGATTTAATTGACAAATTCTTATCCTAAATAGCTCAAATATTGCTGCCAGCATTATAGTAATTCAATTTATCATTATTTACCTGTAATAAATGATCTTTGATTGGCCCTTGAAATCATGACACAACATTTTCAAAGGGTGTTCCTCTATCTTTTTTGCATAAACCAGAGCACAATTATTAAAAAGCACTTAAATAATCTGATCGAAGGTTTAATTAAGCACTTGGCTTCTTAAATGAGTTTTGGAGATGTGCCATGGTTTTAAATACTTGAGACTGAGCTATTATTTGCTTTTAAAGACTATAATTCTAGCATATTGCAAGCATTTGAAAGCTAATGAAACAATTGATTTATGTTCTAATATTAAGCCAATTTGAATTTTGGATTCTATTGTCACAAATTGTGTGATGATATTTGAAAGTTCTTCTGAAAATACAACATGAAATGAAAACACACAGGCTTAGCTCTGTAATCTTGGCCAAATCACTTAAACAAAACAATAAGAACAACAACAAAATACAGTTTTCTCTTATTTAAATTAGGAATAATAACCTCACATTACTCTATCTCACACTCTGTGTGTCTCACAGAGTGAATGTACATTGAAAACCACAGGCAGGAAGTTACCTTCCCTTCCCTACTTGTTTTAAGGCATCACTAAACGATCAAGAATCAGAGGACAACCACCCCCAGAATATTTCTCTACAAAAAGAAAAATAATATTTCCTGTAGAAACCCAGGAAACACATACCTTAACCAAGTAATCATAGGAAGATCACCAGTAAAAAGACATATCAACATTATGTGTCCTCTGAAGTGATATACAGAGAAAGATGCAAGATCACGTCTGGGGTATTCTTGCTAAGAATGCAGAATCTCAATCTAATCTTGAGAAACATCAAACACCAAATAAAGGGCATTCTCCAAAATAACTGACCAGTACTCGTCAGCAGTGTCAAGGTCACTAAAGACAAAAAAGAATGAGGATTTGTTACAGATTGGAGAAGGCTAAAGAGACAACTACATTTGATGTAGCATCCTAAAATTTAAAAAAGGACTTTAGAGGTAAAACTGGTGAAATTTGAATAAGTTTAGTTAATGGTTTTATAATAATGGTAGTTTCCTAGTTTTGATAAAAATATACAATGGTTATATAAGTCATTAACATTAGGGGAAGGCAGGTAAAGGGTATACAGGAACTCCCTATCTTATATTTGCAAACTTTTTTAAAGTTTAAAATTATTTCCAAATAAAAAGTTTAAAAGGAAATATCAGGGAACAGATTTTTATCTTTTTTTAATAGAAAGAAAAGGAGGAAATGAAATCCCAATTGCTATGGACTGAATTGTTTTCTCCCAAAATTCATATGTTGACGTCCTACCCCTCAAAGTGATGGTATTTGGAAATGGGGCCTTTGAGGGGTAGTTAGATAAGGTCATGAGGGTAGGGCCTTAATCTGATAGGATTAGTGTCCTTATAAAAAGAGGAAGATCAACCCCCTGTCTCCATCTCTCCCTCTCCCTCTCTCTCCTGGCCATCCCTACCAACCAAAGCAAGCACAAAAAAGAGGTGATGTGAGCACATACAAAGATAGCAGCCACCTACAAGACAGAAAGAGAGGTCTCACCAGAACCAATTTATATACCAAAGTGACTTTCACCAGAGTTCAAATCTAAAATAATGTTCTAAGGATCTCAGCTATTCCCTAAGGCGCTGCCTTTTATTGGATGTAACTGTGTTCCTATTAAGTAATGGAGTCTTATTTGGCTCTAAGTTAGCACTCCCAGATCTGCCCTGGATAGATCATTGGTGTGGTCCTTGATACATAATAAATTCTCATTAAATGGTAATTCTAATCATATTATTTAGGCCATCTGATGTATAGCACAAAATTACTTAAAAGGAAGTATTCGAAGGAGGAATCATAATTTTGAAGAAGTTATTATAAGAAATAAATTTCAACTGGATTTTGTTGTCAGTTCACTTTTATAAAAACAAAAGTAGTTTAGAGTTTAACCAGAATTTAGGAGCTCCTCAACATATACAAAACTCAAGTCATATGTCAGTACAGAAAGAAAATCCAAGCGAAGTATGTACTTCCAATTTTTGCCAACAGTGAATGCACATACTCCCGTATTCATGTCATATAGGTTATGTAACCTCCCCATCAGCAAGCAAGGCCATTGGTAACAGTTTAAAAACCATCCCTCAGTCGATGGACCAGAAAGCGAGTATTGCAGTCCACTGCAAATAAATTAAATTTTTAATCACCCCAGGTGCTCACCTAACGGCAGTGAAACTGGGCTCATTCATAAGCCTTTTGTCATGTATCCAATCTACCCCCAAGCCTTGACATTTTTACCAACTTTGTGAGCATAGCAGAAAAGTGAACTTCCGCAGATAGGACAACTTATAATTACCATTAATAAGTGGGGGGAAAAGACAAACAGGGTGCCAGGCATATTCTAATGACACCAACATCCAGCATTCATTTTCCACCTTTAGAACCAGTTTGTGGTATGGTGACCATAGGACCAACCATGTGAAAAAGATGTGGCTCCTGCACCAGTAACTGGAAAAGGGGAGCCCAATTAATTCACAGAGCAGCTGGAGCACTTGGCACTTGTGTAAGAGTGCTGGATTATTTACCCCAGGCTTACAAAAGCACAGACACTGGAACTTTTTCTAAATATATTTTTTCAGCATAATAATGGACTCTATTTCCATTTCTGCCTCTACAACTGAGAGAGAATTGTGAACCACAGAATAATTTGTGATCATTATCTCTGTTTCTATAAAGGGTGGTAAAGTGCTTATTATGAAGAATGCAGCTAAAATGCCCATATTAGCATTTACCGCAGGAGACATACACCTCTATTATCTCATTTGTGGTTTACCAGTTATCCTCTTACCTCCTACTGACTCAAAGCTGTACCAGCAGCTAAACTCTGAATGTAGCTTTTTCCTGCTCAAGATGAGCATCTCTAAAAATAAGAACCGATGGAAGTAACAGCTAAGACATGCAGTTTTCAATTTACACAATCAGTTGGGACTTTTTGAAAATATTTCGTCAACTGGACATTAATGAAGATAACAAATGAATTAGTAAAATAAATGTTACATTAAAAAAACTTAACAGAAAAGGAAAATACTGTAAAAATGCAATACACATACAGATAACTACAATAAAATGAAAGTCTTTATATTGAAGAGATGATTATCAAAAAGGCAGTGGTTATAGTGCATTTATACTTAGCCTGGGAAGTTAGAAACACTAACTAGGACAGAAGGAAACAAGTTGAGAATTGAAAGTCTGTTGTAAGATGATTCCAAGTAATCTGTGTTCAAATCAGTCAGTTTTGATGATTCATACTGCACGGTGCTAAAAATTATTGGGAAAAGTATTTCGATGATTAAAACATTTTTTCTTACATTCATATCTGTTAATGAAGAGAATAATCATTTGCAAAGCAAGTCTACCTTTTGTTCTAATAATTTTTAAAGCATAGATTGGTGTGTATTACTATGGAAATGAGAACAATATTTAAGGTGGGATTTACAACTGAATGATCATACTTGCTAGGCAATAATGATTAAAATGGCTAGAATTACAAAGTGACTTACACCGACCTATTAGTGAAAAATATCTTCAAGTTCACCTTTCCAACTTGCCCCGGGCATACCCTAGCTTTTCCTTTTCAGGCGCGTTGTCCATAAACTATTTGGCAGCAGGGGGCGCTCTTCTGTTAAAATCCGAAGTTCTTTTTTAAGCTTTTAGAGCAGCATATTCGCTAGCTTCCAACTAATAGTAGTTAAAAGTATTGTTTTTAATAACAAGAGTTCGTTTGCACTTTAAGTTTTATTTAGATTTACTGAGGACCAACTAGGTGTAAGACACCAACATATACTTGCAGTAGTCCTCCCCGGATATTGTTACAGGAAGACTTGGAACTTAGAATAAGCCGTAGGGCAGAACATTTTAAAACAAAGTTAAGGAATGATAAGTCACCATATTTATCTCACTCAAAAGTAAAGAATTCACTGCTATAAATGACACCTAAAATGTCGGAGACAAACAGCAGAAAGTGTCTATGTTCAGTTGACATCCTGAACAGAGAAAGGATTTTGTACCCTGCGAATATACAACATCTGCGTTATTTCTCGCGCGCGACCAACGGCATCCTCCCGACGGAATTCTCGGTGCTTCTAACACGCCACCACATCGGTAGCTTCCCACACTCCAAGGTGAGGTCTTTTTCTCCCTCCCCAGAATGAAGTAACTCGAGTAGGATTGCTGAACATTTTCAAGGGCTACAATAGATTCTCTTCTTCAAGAACCGCAATGGGGAACCTTTCCTCATCACCAACTCATGTTGGCTAATTGCTGCATTAAAAAAACAACAACACAAAGACAAAAAAAAAAAAGCGGCTTGAGATTTAAACCAGGAAGAATCGTGCATCTTGCATGTTGCGAACCCTCCTTGTTTCGTTTTCAAGCTAACGTGGTCTTCCTACGGATCAGGCAAACGCCTTTTTGAACACCCCAAGTCGCAAGTCATTGGACAGGGCTACCACGGCGTGACCGGGTCTCACGTGACGCCTGTGCGAGCCACCCAGAGCGTTGGCTCGGGTGACCCCCTTTAAAACTTGCGTCTTTTTCTTTCTGCGGAAAGCAAAAAGACCCAGGGCCGGCCTCCAGCTTGCCAGAATGCATGCGTGTGGGAGGCCGCCGGCGTCCGGGAGCTCCTCCGCGAGACTCAGGATTTCAAAGACCCCCCCGAGTCCAAGCGACTCCTGAGGCTGCAAGTTGCTGCAGGGCGCTCGCCACCCCGCTGTCCCCGCCCTGGCGGCCCGGAGCTACCGCTCCGGAGGCGGGGCGCGCCGGGGCCCAGGTCGCCGCCCGGTTGAGCAATCGGGCTCTGCACACAAGCGAGGTGACCGTGGCCAATCGGAGGCCGCCACCGCCGTGACGTGCACGCCCAGAGCCCGTAGTATTTATAGATCGTATTTAAAGAGCCCTTGGGAGTCTCCCCGGGCTCGGCTGGGCGGCGGTGGCTGCGGGGCGGCAGTGAGGCCGGCGCGCGGGAAGCGGCGCAGAGGCCGCTGCTGGTCCCGTCCCTTTAGGGGTAGCTGGGCGTGGGGGGAGCGTCCCACATGGAACTGGCACGTTCCTGGGTGGCTTCCCCCCCCCCACTTCCCAGCTCGGTTCCTGGAAAGGGAGAGGAACAGTCTGCAGCTTCCATAATAGTTTTGCTTAAAACAAAGCCAGGGATTTGGAATCAAAAAAGCTGAGGAGGGGGCTGGGGTGGAGTGTGGTGGTGTCGGTGGGGAGAGCGCAGAAGGTTTAAACGGACCCCGCCCCAGCCCCCCATTTGAGCCACCCGCTCCTGCAGTTTCCTGGTGCTGGGCTGAGCGTGGAGACGGCCTTCCTGGGGGGAGGGGAGAACAACACCGACTGCAAAGCCGAAAAGTCGTGGAATTTGGGGGGGGCGGGATGTTGGACCCGGTGGAACGTATTCGTGGAAAAAGGCAATGGCAAGAGAGGGACCGTGATTATCTTAGCTTTCGATCAATTGATCTTTAGACTTCGCAGCCAGCGAACTGCACACTGCAATGCGAAAGCAGGAAACGCATGACGTCAGGAGAGAGGAGACCCAAATTTGCAACGGTGGCATCTGCAGGCTGGCTTTCTCCTCTCACACCTCCCTTACCCCCGTCCAGTTTTTTGTTTGTTTGTTTGTTTTTGGAGAGGCTTCGTTGGTGGCGGGCTCCTGCACTGGGCGCTACCCCCGGAGCGGGCTGCGGGATGGCACGCCAAGGGGCGGTGCTGGCCGTGTTCCGGGAACTGCTGGCCCCGGTTCCGGGAGCCCCAGCCTTGGGCCACCGCACGTTGCCCTCCCTGGCGAGTGCCTTAGGAGCCACAACTAATTTTAAAGATCTCCCCGCGCTGAGATCGATTACGTTTCAGGAGGGGACAGGTAACCCCCAGAAAGTGCTCAGCAGCTGGTCTAGTTGAGCGCGAGCTCATGTCAATCCCAGGAAGGCCCGTGGTGAATGGGGAGAAATCCTAGCCGTGGAGACTGGATGAGCTCTCAACTTTTTAGGGATCTTATTTTTCAATGTTGAGGGACGTGGTCACAAGAAACTTGTGCTCTGTCTCCTGAGGCCTTGTCACAATCTTGAAGGCGAAGCAGGAGAAGATTGTGAATTAATACATTTTTTTTTTGCCTCTTGGAAAATGTTCATTTGACACTAACCACACCTGCTCTGCTGCTCCCTCACTTCCCCGGTTCAGGGTCATGACAAGGTAACCTTAGTAACCAGTTCTAGCCTTGTGCCCTACTCCGTGTCCCACTCCGCCCATGGGCAAAGCTTAACACAAAAAAGGTGGTGACAATAGCTAATGATTACTGGCTGACCTGTGCAAGGCGTCGAGTATGCTGAGAGCTTTGTCAGCCTTGAGCTCATTCTCACAATAACTGCAGGTGAGGTGAGTAGTATATCCCCATTTTACAGATACGGAAATAGATTCCAGGAATCAATGTGTCCATCAGCTAGGAGGTTGGGAATCCAGGCAATCTGACTCGCAAGCCCACACTGTTAACCTCTCAGAGCACTCTCTGTCGGGGAGGGGTTATGAACTGGCCAGGCACACTTTACACCAAGAAGGGATTTACTTCATTCCTGCTATCCTGTCAGCTACAATCAACCTAATCCTGGGGCCGGCCGAGTGGCGCATTGGTTAAGCGCTGGTTTTGGGATGCCAGCGGCCCCGGTTCGGATCCCACATGAGGGCCAGTGACACTGCCCTCTACAGCTAACAACAGCTCCACCTGGAGCTGGGCTGTGCGAGCCCCGGTGATGGTGTGGGCTGCCATAGGCTACAGTGAGTGGCCCGCAGCCAGCGTGAGCGGCTGGCAGCCAAGAGTGAGCTGCCAATAGCCGCGGTGAGCGACATCCAGAGGCCAGCGACCGATCTGCCTCATCCGGGAAGAGCGCAATGACGATACCAACAGTGAAGCAACATCCTCCGCAACTAAACTGAAGAACAAAAAGACAGCAACTTGTCTGTTCCCCTTCCCCGATTTCCCAACGCTGTTCCCCTCTGCCAATTCCCCAATAAAATCTTTAAAAAAAAAAAAAAAAAAAAAACCTAATCCTGGTTAAACATGGTGGGTGTTGGGCATATTTAGCCCCCTCACACGAGAGAGACTGTTCAGGAAAACCCTGGTTACTTCAGCCAATTATTGCCCATGTCTGCAACAATATCTTATAAGGTCATTTAATGATTAAACTTTATATAGCACTTCATTCCTAGGTTAGGCCACTGGGTAAGGTCAGATCCTATTCTCATTAAACATATAGGGAACCTAAAAAATTGAATGAGTTAAGAGGTGAGGCCATATTCAGAATTAGCTGGTAGCCTAATTCAAGGTAAGATGAATCTTGTCTTTGCTTTCCCCTTTGGTTGCCTTATTCCCCATCACTAGCATGTAGGCAAGAGAGAGCCAGGGAAGGGAAACTGCCTGTGGTTTTAGGAAACTGATTAGTGTTCTGAAAAGGGAACTTCAAACAAGGTTTAGGTGGAGGGGTTTGCACCTGGTTATACAACCATAATTGTGTATAATAGAAACAAGTAATTTGAAAGCCAAGCATCTTAGAGGTTGAAGCCCAGTTCTGCCCAAGTTGTAGAATGTCAGGCCCAGTTTCCTCATCACTAAAATAGAGTTAACCTGCTACCTATCTTCTGGTAATCTTGCTCTTTACATTCCCCTCTGCTGCCTCTTCCTCCTCTATTCCTTTAGATGCTAGGGTTTCTTAAAGTTCTCTTCTAGGTCTGGTTTCTTCTCACTCAACACATCCTCCCTGGATGATTTACCCAGGCCATGCCCCCCACCCCGTTACCATTTGAAGATTTTCTGTCTTACCTAGCCCTCTGAGCTCCAAATCTTTGACTGTATACAGAATATCTCCACTTGGATGCTGTATACAGAATGTCTCCACTTGGATACCTCAAACTGAAATGCTCCAGACTGAACTGCTCATAATCTGTCTCCCAGCCACCTCTGATAAAAGTTCTATCCTGCTTCTGTATATCCCGCCCTAGTTGTTGAAGTCAAAAACCTAGCTAATTCCTCTCCTTTAATCAACACATCCAATTAACGGCCAGCGCCTACCATGGGTCAGGCTGTTAGCTGCCCCTGTCTATCAGCCCCTAAAATCTCCCCTGTGCATCCGTATCCCCTTGACCAGCCCCCCTTCAGTAGTTCCCATTGCCCTCAGAATGAAACATGGCTCAGTTACAAAGCCACTCAAAACTGAGCCCAGACCCAGGTTTCTAGATGTTC
The DNA here is from genome assembly GCA_033961575.1 of Aselliscus stoliczkanus. Taxonomy (NCBI): domain Eukaryota; kingdom Metazoa; phylum Chordata; class Mammalia; order Chiroptera; family Hipposideridae; genus Aselliscus; species Aselliscus stoliczkanus. The sequence continues at coordinate 170,046,461 of CM066727.1, forward strand.
CCTTGCTTGCACGCCACCCTTCAGCCCTTAAATTCTTTTATTATAGTTCCTCTGATGGTGCCAGTTCTTTTGTTGTTTCTCTGGGCTTTAGCATAGGCTGTTCCTAAAACACTATTGGTTATACCATGTCCTGTCATCTCATCATGTCCCTTCTAACTACCAGCTCCTATTTCAGATCTCATTGTGTGTTACTTCCTCCAGAAAGCTCTTTGACCTCCACTATAGGTGCTCCTCCAGCTTGCTGCAAGAACTGTGTACTCATCACAGGACCTATATACTGTATACTAAGTATCTTTCAACTTTGCTGAATCTGTGTCCTTATTAATGTGGAAGGGGGATATATCAGAATCATTTGGGATGCGCTATCAACCTGCTCCTCAAAACTCCATTCACCCTCACCATTCCCAATCTTCCATGAGTATGTCCTGGGCTGAAAATCATCACACAGGAGCACCTGGTACTGATGTTAGGTACTTGAGGGCTGTATCCCTCAAGTATGGTAGAGGGGGAGAAAGGTTGAGAACTAGACTGGCCGCTGCACAAGGAAGGGGATCCTATCTCTCCTGTCCATTATGATTCCCCTTGTGCTTGGCACAGTGTGAGACAGAGTAGGAGGCACTCAGGAAGTACTTATACTATTGATTGGGTGTGAGGATTCCATAAAATAGATATAGGCATACCTCAAAGATATTGTGGGTACAGTTCAAGATCACAGCAATAAAGCAAGTATCGCAGTATTTATAGCAAGTTGTAATCTTTTTGCTGGTGGATGGTCTTGCCTTCAATTTGTAAAAAAAAAATAAAAATAAAAAAATAAAAAACAAAACCTGTGGAGCACGATAAAGCAAAGTGCAATAAAACAGGTATGTTTGTATGTTGAGTCCCCAGGACCTAATAGGTAGTGGGTGATTTTTGACTAATACTTTGTTGTTAGTAAGCAAACTGCCTCACATTTATTGTATCTCTCTTGGTCTGGTTTTTTTTTTTTTTTTGAGAAACATGTCTCCCCAAATCCTTTTTGGCAGGAAGACATCTTCAGAAAAAGGACTTTATTCAAATTTTCTTTGAAGAAGTGGGACTGAAGCTCAGGAGTCAAGAGGAGATAGAAAGGTGTAAACTGGAAGCTAATGACAGCCGTGGCACTCCTCTAAGCCTGGGCAGGCTCTACTTGCTTGGGGAGAGGGGGGCCATTAATGGCTTTGGAGAGTTCTGCCTCAAAGAAGCAAGACAGAGCTGGCTTTGGAGTCAGGTTTGGGTTTGAGTTTCACTCTGTGGCCTTGGTCAGTAGCACAGCATCTCTGAGCATTTCCTTGGCTTCCTCTTTGGTAAAACAGGATTCCATTTGTCCTACAATATACCCCACTGATGGTCAGAATCAATGGAGTATATTTGCAGAAATACTTTGTAAGAAATAAATGTATAGAACTATATAAACATGGGGTATTATTAATGCACAATATAATTATAAATACAGGGTATTAAGTTATGGATTGGAAGTCAACACACATTTATTGAATATCATGTGGTTAGGAGATAGGACACAAGAATGTATGAAAGAGAAAAGGAGTTGATTGATCCTGCCAACTTCTGTTCCAAGTGCTTTAGAGTGATTCTGTCTTTTAATAGCACCAAGATTCTGTCCTCAGGAGGCTCATATTCAGAAAGGTGACACAGGCACATATTAAAATTCCTATAAAGCAACTATGATAATGCCAAAATTGCCAAGTGGGAACACAGATGGGGGAGCTGTTAATCTGCTAGTCTCTCAGAGGTGAGAGGGAAAGCTGAGGGAGACATAAAAAAAATAATGATCTTGATTCTTGGGCCTTGAAGAGCAAAGTAAGATAAAGAGACACATAAGGATGGGAAGGGCATATCACGTAGGGGGAACAGCAGTAATAGAAGGATGGAGCTAGAAAAATGTCAGTAAGTGAGGGGAAAAGTAAACAGGTTGTGGTGGAGATGGTGATGTCAGTGGGTAGAGATAAGGGTGAAAAGGGAAGCCGACTGATGCTGAGAAATAGGGATCTTATTCTATAGGTAGTGATGGGTCAGAAGCCCAGAAGGAAAGTGACGTGGTTAGATTTGTCCCTTTTGGAAAGGTAGCTGCATGGAAGCCAGGCTGGAGACACGGAGGCAAGTTGGGAAGTAATTGCAATAGTTCAAGCAAGTGATTGCGAAAGCCTAGTACAGTGGTTTTCAAATTGTGGGTGGATCCTGAAATAATTTTGGTAGGTTTCACCTGTATTTAGAAAAATAGGCTTAAATGGGAAAAAAATAAAGTCTTATGTAATGAGGGGCAATCTTTCATAAAACTTCTATTTGTTATGCGTAAACTTTCTGGGAATTTGAACTTTTAATAAATTCACTTTTACAGTAAATTTAAATCTTCAAAATGAACCAAGGGGATTTACTAAAATTTATCATGTTTAATTGCCTATGTTTCAACATGGGCACCATATTTTGGATACAAAATTGACAAGGTTGAAGCCAATAAGTATAATGTAGGGTTTATGACCTGGAAAATAAAAGAAAAAAATGAATGATTATTAGATTTAAATATTGAGTAAGTTTCCTCTTGCTTGAATTTTGAAAATTGTATCTTAGAAGTAACTTTATTAAAAATTTGAACTGCGGAATGCATATCCTGGGTCGCGATGCAAAATGTAATGTCTTACCATGGGTCATAGTCAAAGAAAGCTTAAAAACATTGATTTAGAAGATTGGGGCAGTAGCTGTGGGGTGAGAAAAGGATCAAGGTACAGATATCCCTACTTTCTGAAAGCTTGCTTTATGCCATGTCGCTTCTACAGATACAAAGGACTTGCATTAGTACCTCTTTTCTCTAATGGAAATAATCCAAAGAGGATTTTCCCATTTACCAAAAGCGAAAAGCAAAAATAGTGGTCAGCATTTGTTTTGCAGCAGCCATTATAGAGGCAGCACACACATGGAGCCGGAGGAGTGCCACCGCTGGGCCCTTCCCCAGAGCATCTCAGCATCTGACTACCACGGCTTTGAACTGTGTGAGGTCTGTGCCTCCATTAGTAAGATGTGTCCTAAGCTATCAGAAAGGCCTAGGAGAACTCGTAAGGGTGTTATCCTTAGCATAAAACTGGACCTAATCAAGTGGGCTTGGTATGATTGGGTAGGTTATTTTTTGGGTCTGGGAATGCTCAAAATTTTGTTCATATTAGTGGTATTGCTTCTTTGCTTTACGCCATTTCAGCTTATGAAAGGTTTCATAGGAACACTGTCCTTTCCGATAGCAGGGGAAACCTGAATCAGATATTGCTGAAGTAAATTAGGGCTAATTAACTGCAGATGTACCTTGTGTATTGCACTTTGCTTTATTGCACTTCACGGTGCTGCAATTTTCACAAATTGAAGGCAAAACCCGCCCCACCAGCAAAAAGATTACAACTCACTGTATTGTGAGACTCACTTTCTTACAGTGCTCTGGAACCAAATATGTAGTACCTCCGAGGTATGCTTGCAATTGGATGTGGGGGTAAAGAAGAAGGAAATTAGGGATAACTCATGGTTCCTAATTTGGGCTGCCAGGGCACATGGGGCAATAGTTCCGTTCACTTCAACCATTATCTCTTGACAGGAAGTACAGAAACAACACAAATGAGGAAGACACAGTCGGGGCTGTTGATGTACTCCACCTAGAGACTCAGAAACAGGGTATGTTGATCAAATATGGTAAAGGCAACATGAAAGTATGCACAAAATGCTATGCAAGCCCAGCAGAATCCCAGCCTGAGTCTTCACAAAAGTGTTTTAGAGGAGACATCCTTGAGCTGAATTTTGAAGGAGAGTCACAATCAGCCAGAAATAGTCAGGTAGGAAGGAAACATATCACAGATCAGAGAGGTAGGACAGCAGGATGTTTGTGTGTGAGTGGTTGTATGCATGCTTATGTGTGAGCGGGGGCGTGAGCAAATGTTATTATATAAGCAATGTGGTGTTACGTGAATGTTGAGAAGCCAGAATGAAGAAGGCAGGGGTAAAGAGACAGGTTCTGAAAACCTTTGTCTGTCATGCCAAGGAGCTTAGCTCATCTTTTGTGAGATGAGGAGCCCCCTGGAGGGGTTTATAAGGTTAGTAACAAGGTCGTGATAAGCTAACTGTTTTAGAAAGCTCGCCCTGGTAGCAAGGTGGAAAAGATCTCTAAGCAGAACTGGATTGAGGATCAAAAGACTAGAAACAGGGGTATTAGATTAGTCTAGATGAGAGATGATGGCCTGCATTAGAGCAGTGAGAAAGGGATCAAGAGAAATAGAGCCCCAAATTGGCAATGCCTGGTCACTAATTGGCTATATAGAACTCAATCAGCCAGCATCTGATCAGGGAAACAGAACCCATGACACAATGAGTTTCATAGAAGAAATGTAACAAAGGCATTATTTTAAAGGGTGTTAGGGAAATGAAAGGGCAAATAGAAAACAGTTGGAAAACCCAAGATTAGGACTATCAGGGCTATCGCCCCTCAAACTGGAGGGACCAAAGGGGCAAGTGGTGTCACCAGAGCCCAGGAGCTATGGCTGTCTAGAAGGAGCTGGACCACAACAGAGATTCAGTAACCTGAAGCAAAGAGAGGGGTGACCTGCCCTCCACTGGGGGCCTGGAAAGTGTAGCTTGCTGGGTTTGGCCCTTTGTAGGAAGAGCATAGCAGAGGAATGTGAGAAAATCAATGGAGCATAAACAGGCAAATGGATGAGGATGAGGATAAAGAATAAATACACAAATATCTCCCCGCTAACTTCCTTGGACTGAGGTTGGATTGTAGTGTCAGAACCTGAGACTAGGAAAACAGGAGGCTGGTGACATGAAGGACAGATGAGGACAAAAATAATCTGACTTTAAAAAATTCGCTCACTGTAGTATTGTTATGTATACACAGGATTTGTAGCTAGAATTTATTTTAAAAGAACAGTTTTAATAAATGTTCAGAAAACTATACTTTGTAACTACAAGTGTCTTTTAACATAGGGAACCTCATACTTGGAAATGCATGAAATTTCCCCCCAAGTACTTTAACCTTCCCCTAGGTGTCATATAATGGTGGTGGTCGCTGTCTATAGGAAAACAAGGAATTTATCGAGTCCTTACTATGTGTCTCCTACTGTCTGGTTTATATAGAGTTTGCAAACAACAGATTGCATACACCATCTCATTTAATCCTTACAATATTTTTATGAGATGTTTATGGGATTATTATCCTTTCTTTTTTACAGATGAGAAAACTGATACAGCTGTCCCTCACTTTTTAAGAGTTCACCTTATACGACTTCACTTTTACAAAAGACCTATATTTGTACCTGTTTTTGCTAACTGAAAGAAATCCGAAGAGAATTTTTGCTTTTACTAAAAAAGCCTAGAAGTGAAAATAGAGTTCAGGGCATACCTCGAATAGTGAGAGTGGCACTGCTTTTACTACATATTAGTGTCATTTTAGGTTTCGTGTGATATTTGGTATAATTTGGTAGATTCTCTTTTAGGCCTGGGAATGCTCAAAAAATTTCCCATGTAAATTAATGGTAATTGCTTCTTTGCTTTTATGCCATTTTGGCTTACAAAAGGTTTCATTGGACCGCTCTAATTTCCTTCAGATAGTGTGGGAAACCTGACCAGAGGGAGAATTAGTGTCCTTTTTTTACTTCCCACCCAAGCCTCTCAACCATTGGCTGAGAGTGACACCTGGGACTGGGATATTTGGACTTTCTGACCCAAAGCCCAGGCCCTTCACCTCTGTACTCTAAAACTGTTCACAAACTAAAAAGTGTTTAAGTCCAAATAAATAAAACTGTGATTGTATAATTGTGTCCAGTTGCTTATAGACTAGTGAATGTTTTAATGGGTTTTCTCACATGTTCACTGTAGATTTAAACAATGATTGTGCTTGTATTTCCCAGACTGCAGAACAGGAGTGTATTAGGACTCTTGATGGCAAGTGACAGAAATCTAAGCCCACATAGGTTAAACAAAAAGAAAGCTTATTAGCTCGCTTAAAATAAAAACTCCAAGCGTTGGTTTGTCTTTTTCACTGCTGGATATGGCTCAAATGTTGCTATCAAGGTTGTTTTTTATTCCACATCTCTTCTTGGCTCCACCTCTGCTTTGGACACATTTTCTTGCAGGCTCTCTCCAGGTGGCAAGAAAGGTGGTCTTCCACCATCCCAGGCTTATGTGGATTTGCTAGCTGGTGGTACCAGAAGGCTTATGTGAATTTGCTAGCTGGTGGTACCAGAAGGAGAGATGGCCTCTGTTCTTTTAAAGCCATGCTGATCTCTGAGGCCCATATCCTCCCCAGACTAATTGCTATGTCCAATGAAGGGGATCGTCTGATGCTCAGGCCTGTGGTGGGGCAGGCAGAGCTGTCTGACTCATAGACTTTTCAGATTCCCGTGGAATTGGGGAGGGGAAAAGTTGCTCAGAACAAGGTCTATAGGGCAGCAAAAAAGACACAGATTTCCATGACAGGGAACATATGAAACTCTCATTTTGCCAGCTGATCCAAACAGAATCCTGGAAGTATTTCAAAACACTGTATAATCATGCCTTCTATTCTTTTAGACTAAGAAGACATTTGACCACACTTTTTTTTATAGCAATTTTCTTAAAATGTTTAGATTTTCTTTTTAAGAGGCAAAGTTAGTGCATCAGGGTTCTGTCTAATTCCAGAAAATATCCAGAACCTCTGTAAAACACTACTTTTATATTCCCCACTGTCTCCTCTCCAAATTCCCTCCTGGGTCTGTATCTTGATATGTGATCATCAGGGTGGTTCAGGGTCTAAGGTATTGTTCTGGCAATTAGTCAGGTGTTGGAGTTTTTTTGGCAATTGAAGACTTTATTTATTTATAAACCAGCACAATACCTAAATTATTCTTTAAAGAACTGAGATACTTCACAGAAAGTAGACAGGAACCCAAGAGCCAATAGTTTTTTTGTTTTTTTCCCTGTTGGCATGCAGCCTAGCTTTGAAAAATAAGTGTTACTACTAGAGATTCAAATCTGTCAGTACATGTTCAGTATGTCCTATACAATTATTCATAAAACTTGCTATAACTTGCTGATACAGCTAGCTGGATGCCTATGTGAATGAGTTATTCTATGTGTGAAAATATTTGCAACTGGTACAGTGTGCTGGCCTCCTCATTAATGGTTTTTCCCATAATAAATAATGGAGCTTTTCTTCCTAAAATGAGAAGCTTCAGTATTAACTCAGCAGCCCATAGACACCAGGTGAGTTCTTTCATTCACCTAGAGTCCCATTTTCCTGGTGTTTTCACATTGTGGAGATCCTCTCTAGCTAAAATAGCTAGCTGATCTCGCTAGCTATTTTAGAATCAAAAGGTAGAACCAGTTTGCACTTAAGTAATTGTTGTTGCAAACCTTATGTTTTTATTTATTTAATTCTATGTTGTGACTGTCCAGGTGGTTAGGCCTTCCAAGTGTGACTCATCTATTTTAATTTTATAGCCAAGAACGGTTAAGTTATATATTAAGACCATTTAGCTTTCTTATGGCTAAATGAAACCAGTTGCCTTCCTTACCATTTTTATGCCCTATTTTTTAATTCTTTAACAAGCCTTTGTACTGTGTGCTGTTCCTTTTCTAATTTCTCCATGTTCTTTTAAAAATATGAAACCTCAGACTAGATATTTCTAATATGGGTTCGACCAACCCTACATATATTGGGAGAATTACTTCATGGTTTTTGCATGTTATATTTCAGTGAGTATACTGTAAGATCACGTCAGCTCTTCTTAAATAGAGTTCTACACTGCTGACACATTCACGGTGTTGTAACCTGAGCACCTAGGTGGTACTAGAAGACTTCTTTTTAACTATTTAAGCTAAAGCATCATGGAAGTTGTTATGGTGGCTGTAAGTACCATTGAAGAAAAACATCTTTCCAATAAATCATCTTCATCAAAGTCTACATTTTAAGGCTACATTTTTTTCTTCTAAAAATTCAAAATCCTTTGCAATAGTTGCCTAGCACCAACTAGTTACGTGATTTCAAGGTAAAATTTTACACATATCCTGTGTGTAATTTTAGATCCCCAAACAAAACTTTTCATGAAGGGATCCTCTTTTAATCTAGTTCTCTTAACTATGTCCCCATTAATTCCTGAGAGCCCCCTTTTGGCCAGGTTTCGATTTCTCACAGGCTTTGCCTAAGACTTCCCATGACTAGATAAAATCAGTAGATTTTCATCAAATGAGCATATCTTAGAAAAGTTTCTATTCAAAAATATTAGTTTTCACATGATTCACTCACTTATTTCCTCCTACTTCTGCTTACTCATGCCTAATGTCACTTTTAAATAGTGTTATGAAAAGGAAAACATCATGTACACACACCGATCAATACTTTATTTCAGGCAATGTTCAATTTGCATGCAATATTTGGCATTCTCTTTGGCATTCATTAGATTACAAATAGACACAGAATGTCCATCTAAACTTACGTGTAAGTCTATTTATTCCTTTCAACAAGGCTCAGGAGTCATTTAGGTCATTGTATCGATGGCCAGTACTGTGCTATCATCCATTTAATTTTTGTCTATGTATGACTATAATACCTTTCATTTCTGTATTGGTCAGTTTTTATATGCAGAGAATAAAATGTATTCAAGCTAGTTTAAGCAGGAGAGGGTGGATTTATTATGGGATATTAAATGGCTTGAGAACCATTGAAATTGCTGAAAAAACAGACTCGAGGCTAAGCTTTAAGGGCATCTCACACAGCCACACCACAGTGCTGGACCACCAAGGGAGCTATTGCCTGTTCTCCAGCCAGGAAGCTGCAGGCTCCAGAACGTGCTACCACTGCAACTGGGATCAGGCAGCTCCTACCATGGTTGTTGGCTTCAGAACCAGTTCATATTCATTACAAGCCAAACCAGGAAAACCACTGCCCCACCACCTGACTTTCACAGCCACGAAACTAGTGACTCAACAGTGGGGCTGCTATCCTTATGCTCGCACGGAGAATCCCAATCTCTCCACCTCTGTGCTTGCCAGCAGACAGCAGGAGTACGATTGGCTCTTACGGAAGTGCATTTCATTGGCTGAGCCTAAATCAATTCTGGGACCCAGCAGCAAGGAATCTGGGAGGCTTTCCAGCCTCTGCACAATAGGCAGGGACATTAAAAGGATGATACAAAGAATGTTGAGCACCAACCTACAAAAGCTATCACAACCACAATCAAATGGCGTCTTAAATTCATTGAAATGGAAACACATAATGCCTCCAAGCCTTGCCATGATACATGGAAATACTTTTTTTATTTTTTTTATTTAATTGGGGGAACAATGTGCCCTTTCCAGGACCCATCAGCTCCAAGTCAAGTTTCTGTCCCTCAATCTTAGTTGTGGAGGGCACAAGCTCACCTCCAAGTCCAGTTGCCAGTTGCGGGGGACTTAGCCTATCATCCCATGTAGGAGTCGAACTGGCAACCTTGTTGTTAAAGAGCACGTGCTCTAACCAACTGAGCCACCCGGCCTCCCTGGGAAATACTTTTTAAAAAATAAAATGACCATCACTTTCAAGGATAAATTATAATTGAATTTTGTATATTGATGAGGGGAGAAGCCCTTTCCTTTAACTCAGGATAAATATACCTCCAAAAAGTTTTTGATATAAAACTATGTACTATAGTGATCAGAACTCTCTGTGATAACTATCAATTGAAGCAGTTCTATCCTCATGTAATAACATGAGCGTCTGCTGCGTGCATTACATTGAACTAGATCCAGTGGAGATTGCAAATGAATAGACACATATCATCACCTTGCTCCTTTCCAAAAACCAACTCACAATATAGTGGGAAATAGAAATAAACATGAAAAGATAGAAAAGATTTGAATCTAGATTTTTTTCAATTGGACGACCTATTTTATGAGATGTGTAACATTGATTTTATATATATATATATATATATATCAAGAAATATGATTATATATATCAAGAAATATTGTAGAAGTCTGCTACCTCAGCAAACAGTAAAGAAGTGTCTATCAAGGAAACATGATGGCAAATGAAATATATATATGTATATATATATATATATATATATATATATATATATATATATATAGAGAGAGAGAGAGAGAGAGAGAGAGAGAAAGAAAGAGAGAGAGAAATAGCAAGAGAATGCCTAGAACTTAGTGGGCCTTTAATAAACTATAGCTGTTAAATAGTTATAATAAAAGCAATAGAAGATTTTTTAGAGGATATAGTTAATAATTAATACTCAAGTGACTGATGAAGTTATTTGTAAAACATTTGATCATTTACATTGTAGGAGTTAATTTTAGCCTAAAGACTTAAAATTTCCATCCAGACTCGTTTTAAAAACTATTTCCCATCAAACTTTCCATAATGAAGATAAAAAATTGGGAGAAATCATAAAATCTCCAGTAACTAGAGACTAAATTTTTGTTTAATGCCATAGTGTATTTTTAGTATCGTAGAGTTAACTCTAACAGCATACTCTGATCAAAATAGCTAAATCTAGTATTTCCAATATATTTATTTACATCCGATTTTGAGTTGTAATTTACTTGCATTGAAATTCATCCCTTTTAATGTGCAGCTTAATGAGTTTTGGCAAATGGACAAAATTGTATAATGACAACCACAACCAAGACACAGAGCATTTCCATCAGCCCACAAACTTCTCCATCATGACTCTGCTGTTAGTGCCCCTTGTCCCATGAATCCTGGGAAGCACTCACCTGTTTTCTATCCCTACAGTTTTGCTTTTCCAGAATGGGATGTAAATGCAATCATGCAGTAGTTATCTTTTGTCTCTGGCGTCTTTCATTATCAATATTTTATTTTCAATATTATATTTTTATCATAAATTTTCTATTTCTAAATAAAGTATATGACTCAGCCTAGATATTTAATAAGCTTGTAATCAATTTGTAAATGTATAGGTAAGAGTTAATAGAGTGCCTTCATTATCTTTGGTCTTTTACTTAAGAACTAAACCTTTCCCCCTCAGAAAACATTTACATTATGGGAAGTTAACAAAATCTAGCTACCAGGATTTTTTTTTTTTTTGGGGGGGGGTGTTCTTGCTGTGCCAGAAGTAACAAACTGAACTAAACAGAAAAATGGATTTGCATATTTTTGAGCAACTGTTACACATGTAAGGTAACCTATAGGAAAACAATTTCCTTGTAACTCTTTGAAAGAATTAAAATGCAAAATATCTGGTACACTTTGTTGTGGTTACAGTAATGTCTATGAAAAGCAGGCTTTTTTTCACTCGTTAAGAGTTTCAGTTTTGCACTCTGAATTTGCCTTGATAGTAACTGCAAACTATTTGCTGCAAAAACGAGGTAATAGCTATTACCTCTTCAGTTCTGACAGCAAGCTCAAAGTCAATCACATCTATTGTCTGAGCACAGGGGGGAAGCATACCTTTAAGCTTAATAAAGCTTCTTGTATTTCTTATTAAAGTTTTTAAATATACCATTGTGGCCTCTTAAAATTTGATTTCAGCTTTAGTTGTGTAAATGGATATGCTTAGAAGCAGGAGAAAACAACATTTGAACTAGAACCGTTCTTTTGGTGACTTTTTTTGTGTACACCGCTAATCCTTTAAATATTTTCAGGGTTATCAATGATTATTTTTAAGAACCGTTTTATTAAGATATAATTTATATTTCATAAAAGTTACCCATTTCTACTGTGCAATTCAATGGTTCTTAGTATATTTACAGAGGTGTGCAACCATCATCATAATCTAATTTTAGAATATTTTCATCATCCCAAAAGAAACTCTGAATGCCTTAGCACTCCCATCCTTCACATGCCCAGCCATAGGTAACCACTAATCTATTTTCTGAATGACAATGATTTGTAACTTGGTAGGAGTTTTTTTTAAACCTGTAGCTAAAAGAGGGCCATGTTTTCATATTTACTCATGTTAAATTCTATAATTTTAGATGTTAATTTAGGACGATCCATTGTTACCTTTGTAAGAATGCCTAAATCTGTTTGAATTTTTCTAAAAACAGCTCTTTTAAAAAAAAAAAAGAAAAAGATCTTTTCCTTTCTTCCACCTTTCTTTGAATCCTTTGAACATGTAGCTAAGGGACAGTTGGTGTTCAGGAAAGCAAATATTAGCATGAGTGGTTCCAAAACCCCTTCCTTTAGCAATTACCAAGGAGTTTACATAACTAAAAATATTTCAGTAACACAGAATTTTCTCAACAAGTTACTTAGTGAAAGTAAACAACAAAAATTCTAAAATATATGAACAGCAGCACATTTGTTAAAAATAAAATCTTTTTTAAGGTTTAGTTCTGTTCAGCATTTAAAGGAAAACCTGTTGTGTGGGGTGGAGAGATATTGCTTAATTGCTACTTTGTATTTCTTTGCAAGTGACCTCAGCTCTCCCTTGAGTTTTTAACTGCTGGTAAAGAAAACAGTGTTTTTAGTTTTCTCTGCAACAAAGATTTCATTAGCTGAAGATAAATGTTTAATTATTAAAAAAAGTGCTTTAGAGATATCAACTTCTCAGAATAGTAGACTCAACAGGAAGAAGGAACCAGAAAACATATTCCATTTGTGGTAATATGGTCTAATTTAACATCTTAAAGTTGATAAATATTCTACTTAGTATTTCAGAAGAAATGGTTGCTGTTACATTTATTGAGATATATTTATTAAATTCATTTTTGTTTCTATATCACTTATTTATTGCTGTGTAACAAACAATCCCCCAATAGTCAGCAACTTAAAACAATAAACATTTATTATTTCTCACATATTAATCCATAGGCCAGAAATTAGGGAATGGTTTAGCTGGGCAGTTCAGGCTCGGTCTCTTGAAGTTGACATCATGTAAAGGCTTCCTTGGGGCTAAAGATGGCCCACTAACATGGTTGGCATGTTGATGGTGGCTATTGGCAGGAAACCTTAGTTTCTTTCCACATATGCCTCTCCACAGAGCTACTTGAATATCCATGACATGAAATCTGACACTTTTCCCAGAGTGAATACTACAAGGGAACAAGGCACAGCTGAAGAGTCACCTCATGTCAGAAACAATAACCTCTTACCTTATTGGTTACACAGAACAACTATTAGGTTGTTGGAAAAGTCATGACATATTTTTTCTATGGTTTTCGTTGCAAAAATGTGTCATGACTTTTCCAACAACCCAATCGATTCATTGTAGAAGACTACACAAGGGCATGAACACTAAGGATGTGAGACTCCCTGGGGGCCCTTTCAGAGGCTAGCTACCAAAGCTTATACTATAGAGCCTTGCAGATGAATTTTAAATATACCAAAATGCAACGGTATTCATTTTCTTTCACATATAAAAACCCATGTTTGTTTGTTTGTTTAATCTCCCCCGTGAACAGTCACGGCCTGATGAAAATATGTACCTATTTTAGATTCCAAGGCAGTTAACCATCTAGTCATTGAGAATGTGCTCTCTGCCCAGAACTGTGCTAACAACATACGTGAAGGGATGTGGCAGAAGTGACAAAGTCATCTCAGAATTTTATCTGAAGGATATCTTGGTAGCATCTTTTCAGAATGATGTCCTCTGCCAAAAGTTAGGCATGAAATTCAACCCCAATCATCAGGGTTATGCCTGTACCTCCAAGTTCTTTGGGGGAATTCTGATTTTTTTTCTTGGTCCTGAAAGAAAACAGAATGCCACCTACTAGAAACAGGGACATTATGTCCATTTATATAATAAACACCAGATATAGCATGACATGTCTTATTTTCATGGAGAAATCTAGATTTTAGGCATGTTTTGTTTTGAATATTGGGATATATCCAGCATGTGCAGGTGTATTGGAACCTTCTTATTTCTCTACATTTGCTCACAAGAGAACAGTCTGGAAGGTATGCATTAAACAATGAAAAGGGGGCCTGAGAACAGTAATGGATTATCTGCTTTACACCTTTCTCCTCCAAACAGCAATCCTCACCATCTGATCAACCACTCCTCTTCCTGCCCTTGTCAATTGTTCCAAATGGAAGCTGCCATCATGTTTTCAGTTCCTGCTCTCTCTGACTTTAGGAATTGGCAGTAGATGCCTAAACTTTGTGTTTACCACATTCTACATTGTTCATCTATTTTATAACAAATAGGTAACACTGAAAAGATCTTAATCTAAATTATATATTTATTTGGTTTTAGTTTTAAATGCTTTCCTCCTAAAGTAATATCAAGTTTGTAAGAAACCTCAGAAATCATCTTGTTTGACTACTGCTAATACAAAATACTCTCTTGTGTTGTCCTGGATCAGGGGCTTGAATAGCTTCATATCTCCAATGATGTGAAGAATGAGTAAAAATACATTTCTCTTAGAAATAGAGTTGGGATATAAGCACACAGTTGACTAAGTCAGAAACTATTAATTGATCTTACCTTGGAAAAATCATTGTCTGTCTGATTTCCTTTTCTTATTAAAAAAAATGAAAGTAACATAATAATAGTATTAATGTTTTAAATACAGAGGGTACCGAAAAAATGTATATACATTTTAAGAAAGGAAAAATCTGTATTAAACTTGTAATAATATATACCGATAACACAAGATGAATACAAGTCATGTGTATACATTTTTTTTTTGGCACCCCTGGTATACCCCAGGGTGGGTGGTAGGTGGAGAGGGCTCCAATACTTTATGAATACAATCTATAAAGTAGCAGCTTTAATCGGTTTCTTTGTACTGTTATGAAAATGACATCTATTCAGTTGAGGTATAAAATTAGCCTGACATGCTGAATGGTAATTTAAGTCCAGTTGATATATTATTTAGTATTTATTGAACACCAGCTTGCTCCAGATCCCTTACAGGGTTCAGAATCTGGTCTGTATTCTCCAGGACCTTTGAGTTCTTCCCCGAGAATTCTGTTTGCTGTTCAGGGACACTACAACCTTTTGCCAGTGAAGTGCCTTCCCCCGAAGTAAATGAACTTTTAAAGATGCATGTGGTATTCATGCTTGTGAACACCTTAAAGGATGTAAATAGACTATATCTGTCATAAGTGTTTAGAAGGATGTGACATTGAGTATAAAGCAGTAAGAAGGTAAAAACCAATATCGAAGTAAAATTAAAGAGAGCAATGTATGCAATATTATGTTTTGTCCTGCTTGAATATTCAGGCAAAATAATAATAATAATACATGGCAATCTCTGTAGGTAGGTGAGAGAAGCTATTTCATCCCTGAAACTCCAGAGGTGATTCTGCACATCTAAGAAAGCTTCTTAGAAATAGCCTGGGTCAAAGGTGAGATGGGCACTGGTTGGCAAGAGATGTACCCAAGTATGTTCTAGTGTGTACAGTGAGGAAGAATATGAACCAATGTATATTTCAATCCTGTTCTTCTATCTACTGGATGTGTGACTTTTAACCTGTCTTACTTAACCTTCACAGACCTCAGTGTCCACATCTAAATTTAAATATATACACATATCTATTTAAGTATATAAAAATAAATTTAAATATATAATATATTCCATAATAGCAATAACTTTCAGACTTGTATGGGTTACATGAAATGGCTATGTGAAATATAATGCCTGGCATTGTAGTCGGCACTCAATCCATAGTAGCTGAATTGTATTTTTGTTATTCCGTTGTGAGATAGCCTACCCTCCCTGAGGATAATATGGTTTAAAGAGCAAATGGTAGGATTGTGAAGATAGTGAGACGGAAAATTAATGGTTGGCAGAGCATTCCTGGAGTAAATGTTTCAGGCAGTCATGATAGACCTTCCTTCTCGTGGGTGGGGAAAGAGAAGTTCAGACTCCCTTAGCCTGTTGGTCTTGCTCCTTCTATGCTGTTTAACTGTCTTCCAAACATATCTAAGATCCCTTGACCTGCAACCTAGGAAGCCAGTGGTTAATCTGAATGGAGCCTGTCCTCAGCTCCTCACTGCTTACCCCAGACCTTGCGGTCTCCATCTAGCTTTCACCCTACCTGTTAGCCGTGAGAAGGTGAGGGTAGCTGCATTAGGAGAAACTATTGGGTTGTCGGAAAAGTCAGGACGTAGTTTTTCTGTTTTTCATCGCAAAAATGCGTCCTGACTTTTCTGACAACCCAATACTTAAGGTATTGTTGGTGTAATGCTATGGTTGCCGCAGATTTGGATTTAATGAATAACATTAAAACCAATAGGATGTAGAACTAGGGTGATAATATTAATTATGACTGATTGGCAGAATGATATATTATCCAATTTGGGGGTTATAAGAGAGAACTCTGCTTTAGGGACAGTTTGTGGGGTACAGCTCCTTCAGTCTAACAGCAAGTTAGCATGGTCATTGCTTTCCAGAAACTGTTCTCCAGTTTTGAAGAATCAGCCACGGCGCCATGGGAACAAGGAATCTAATATTGCTAACTAAACTGGCAAGAGATTGCTCTGTTAAACAGAAGGGCACATTTTTCATTTAAATGAGACATGCCACTGACAAATGGAACAGAATCTCTAGTTCATTTGCTCAGTGCATTCTCTCTCTTGGAGTAGCTGCATGCAGAAGTTCGCTTAGTGAGGGAAAGAAATGAAAGGAGAGGAAGTCATTCTTAAGGAGATGTTTCATCCAGCTCAGAGGAGGCTGATGAACCACCCCTGAGAGCTCCCCTTCAGAGAGCACCAAGTCTTTCCTAACTAAGGTGCTCATTGGCCCCCCCACTTTCAAGTAAATAGTTTCTCTTTATTCACTGTATATACAGTTGTTTACAGTTTGACTTTCTTAATTATAATCACATTTATTCAAGCCATCCTCAAATAATACTCTAAACACCTTGACTGGGGTATGTTTTGTGAATTTCCCCCATGTCCTACTTTGGATAGGATATTGAACCCAATCCTCCTTCTTGAAATACAGCCTGTGTAAATTAATCACACCAAATAATGAACTCAATGTCTCTTTGAAACACTTTTTCCTTATTTTAATTTAAACCTTTATTTTGAAATTTACCAAAAAGTTTCAAGAACTCCCATATATATTTTATACAGATTCACCAATTAAAAAAAACTACTTATTTTATCAGTCTGTATTATTATTATTTAAAGATTTTATTGGGGAATTGGGGAAGGAAACAGTGTTGGGGAATTGGGGAAAGGGAACATAGTGTTTTTTCCAGGATCCATCAGCTCCAAATCAAGTTGTTGTCCTTCCATTTTAGTTGGAGGGCATAGCTCAGCTCCCAGTACAGTCACCACTTTCAGTCTAGTTGCAGGGGGTCACAGCCCACCATCCCATGCAGGGGTCCAACCAGCAACCTTGTTGTTAGGAGCACGCACTATAACCAACTGAGCCATGCGGCTGCCCATTGGCAGCTCGCAGCTGCTCAGCTCAAGGTGCCATATTCAATTTTTAGGTGGGGGTGGGGCGCAGTGCAGCCCAGCCCACCATCCCATGCGGGAGTTGAACCAGCAACCTTATTGTTAAGAGCATGCTCTCTCACCAGCTGAGCCATCTGGCCGCCTGTTGGCAGCTCAGCAGCAGCTCAGCTGGCCCATGTGGGAATCGAACCAGCAACCTTATTGCCCAGAGCTTGCGCTCTAACCAACTGAGCCACCCGGCCGGTCCCATCACTCTGTATTATTTTTTGAACCATTTAAGAGTAGGCGGCAGACATTACACTTCAATGTGCTTTTCCTAAGAATAAGAATATTCTTTATATAATCACAGTTATCAAATTGAGGAAATTCGATATTGCTAGAATGATTTAATCTATAGATCACGTTCAAATTTTGTCAGTTTATTCAATAATGAACGTGATAGCATTTTCTCTCTTCAGTACGGAATTCAGTCCAGGACCATGCATTGTTTTTAATTTCCACTTCTCTTCATTCTCCTTTAATCTTAAACAGGCCCTCAGCCTTCTTTTGTCTTTCATGACATCGACGTTTTTGTTTTACAGATGTTTGTTTTATGGATTACCCTTCTACTTGGGCTTGTTTGATATTTCCTCTTGATTAGATTCAGGTTATGGCTCATTACATAAGTGATGTTATGTCCTTCTCAAGGTATTCCTTCTGTAATGGACACAGGATGTCCATCTCCTCCTCACTGACAATTTAATTTTGATTATCTGCTCAAAGTGTGGTCTTCTTTCTCTGTACAGTTACTGGTTTTCCCACTGTGACTACTACACAACCTGTGAGGTCATTTGTACCAAATATTAGGAATCATAGAATTAAAAAAAATTTTTTTTAAATATATGATTCCTGCCATGTTTGTTGCAAAAAAAAAAAAAAAGTAACATATCTATGTATAACATTGATATATAATACAGAACCAGTAGAATATTGTGATGGAGACTATAGACTCTAGAGTTGGATGGCTTAGGTTTGAATCCGAATTTCACCACTTTCCTGCTGGAAAACCTTGGTAAGATACCTTACCTCCCTGTGCTTCAACTTTATAATCTATAAAATTTAGAAGATAAAAATACTGCCCTAGCTCATGATGTTGTTGCAGGATTAAGTGAGTTGATAATATGTGTCTGGCACATGGTAAGCACACCGTTAATATTGGCTTTTATATGTAAAGTATATTTATATTTTATACATAATATGTACTTTTTCAGGGTACTCTTTAAAAAAAAATACAGGATAGTAAGTAAAAAGTCCAAATAATAAGGTAACATTTGTAGATACAGCTATTCTTCTACTACCAGATCCAAAACATAAACTTAGCTAGATATGGCTTTGTTAAATCCCTAATGCAAGTGCACTGACTTTCTCACTCATTCATTTCTTGAACAAATTTCTTAAACAAACTCCTGCTATGTGATGAACCAGGCAGCTCTCATGGATGTTATATCCTAGTAGAGGATATAGATAAGCCACAAGTAGTATATAAATTAAGATAATTTCAAGTAGTACCAAATGCACTGAAGAAAACAAAACAAGCCAATGCAGTGGACAGAAACTGTGTGGCAATAATAGATGACTTAGTCAGGAAAAGCCTTTTGGTGACACATATTTGATGTCTCTTTATTGCTTATCTAAGAGAAATTTCTATAGACTTATGATTTGTACTGAAAAAATGTGCAATAAATCTTTCCTAGTACATTAAGCATCTTATAAATAAGATAAACACAGTTCTGTTTTTCAGTAGTACAGAGTATTAGTTAAGCTGATCTTAAATAGTGCTGTTCTTCATTGGAAATAGGCCCCTTTATCATCACCTCTTTTTAAATGAAACTGTTGATGTTGATTACATAGTTCTGTGGAGAAACTAGTTGCATGAATACTTCTTCCTTCCCTCAATCTATTGTCCATTCTAGCTTTTATGGATGCAAGTTATCCTTTCATATATGCTTCCTAGTGTCCAAAAGTAAAAAGTTGAGATTTATCTCATAGCACACCATCTTCATTCCTTAATTTCTTCACAGTCTCTCATTTGCCCTTCCAGGGCTACGCTGGCCTCAGAGAGTATAATAGCTCCAGATTATATTTTGTGCCTTGTGAGATCTTACCCAGGGCTTCTTATGTGACCCCCTTGGACATGAGATAGTCTGGGCTTGAAAGTCAGACAGACTGTCATTTGAAACTGCGACTTACCACTTCTCAGCTGTGTGAATTTCAGAGGGTTGCTTAACCTCATCTCTAAAAAGTAGGGGAATTGTGAGGTTTAGATGAAATTAAGTGAGATTATGTATGTGAAAGCCTACTGTAGTATTGTGGGGGAAAGAAAACTTTCCCCTCATTTCTCTCTTAGTTATTCTGGCTGGTCTAATAATCAGTTTGACATGAGAAAGATTAACAAGAGAAAAGAACCAAATTTAATCGTGTATGTATATATGGGGTTTCCGTAAGACTCTGGGACCCAAGGACAGATCGGGCAGTTGAGGCTAATATGCCTTATATGCCATCTTGAGCAAAGGAGAAAGGAGGTAGTGGTTTGGACTCCAAAGGGAGGGCAGTTCACAGGTACATGTGAAAGAGCAAAAGTGGTAAACAAATTCTGGTGTAGCCACTCAGGAACCACGAATGGGGCACCGGAGGGAAGAACAAACAGACTTTTTTGTGTCCCTCCCTATCTGCCACACTTAGTTCATATTAAAATATAGTTATCTATGATGATAGCTTCTTTCCTGGAGCAGATCCTCTATCTAAATGCTTTTAGACAGGGGGACGTTCAATGGTTCTTCCTGAGTCTTTTGTTTCTTAAAAATAGCCAGCTTAAAATGATCAATATCCCAATAAAGGCATATTTTGGGGTGGCAAACTGGAACACCTGGAGTGCAGGTGTTCATCAGTTCATCAAATATGAAGTCCTCCTCCTTCTCCGCTCATACATCTTGTGATTTGTGCGTAGCTAGTAAGTCTCTCTGAGCAGTCCCTGAATCTGGTCCAACTGCCTTCAGGACAGAGTTTCTTGTCCTGGGAGGACAGCAAATATCTGGATGGTGAAGTAATTTCTAAAACTACCTCAACAGGCTAGTCTAGGATTTTTTTTAACCTGGGAACCATAAACCCTAAAGCACAAGAACCCTGGGGTGTGCCTGGAGAAAGCTGGGAGGTGTGAAGGCATGAAAAGCAAGCTTTGTCCTGATTTGTGTGATGTGTGTCCTGGTTGACACAGCAGACATTTTTGCCCTTTCCAGCTCTGCTCCATACAAGTTCTACTCCTAGTTCTTGATGAAGTGTTTATACAGCATTGCTATTTAATTCCTAATAGATGAGAATGTAATGATTTCATCATAGTCCTTAGCTCCCAATACTGATGCACTTGCCAGTTGCTTACCTGTGTTAATGACTAAAATTCAGTAAGATATCATGGGATATGTTGGGAATTTTGCAAAGTATTTATGATAGCCTACGTCAGTAGCTGAATTAATTTTCTTTTGGTTAACACTAGATGTTTGGTTCTGATTACAAAAATAACATTCTAAAAAGTGGTTAAATTAGAAAACAAGCAAAGTTAACATGATAGTATTCCAAAACAGTATTTCTCAAAAATGTGACCTGCTTTAGAATCTCTTTGTTGCTTGTTAGCTACACCACTTCATGGGCTTTCCAGAAGCACCAAATCAGAATCCCTGAGGGTGGGACCCAGAAGGGACATTTAATGAACTTCACACGTGACTCTTCAAGCAGACTCAAGTCCCATAACCAGATTCTGACCTGTATTTAATGTTTTTTGTCTTTCAACTACTATTTTTT
The DNA here is from genome assembly GCA_033961575.1 of Aselliscus stoliczkanus. Lineage (NCBI taxonomy): Eukaryota > Metazoa > Chordata > Mammalia > Chiroptera > Hipposideridae > Aselliscus > Aselliscus stoliczkanus. The sequence goes on from CM066727.1 coordinate 170,067,655, forward strand.
TTTCATCCAAAAATGTAAAAGCAGGTAAGATTCTGAAAATCTTACCTATTTTTTGCAACATGATTTGCAAGTTTCTGTAAAACAATTCACAAGTTTCTAGTGAATTAATGCTTTGCCAGATAAAAAGCTTCCTGCAATAGGGTGAGTACAAAGTCCAAGACAAACATTGATCAACTGGGAAATTAGGTGCCAATTTACCCAAATTTGCAGATAAACCCCGCCCCCATTTATACAGAGAGGCAGTGGTTTTAAAAGTCTAGAGGGGTGCTCAGTGAGATTGCTTGCGTTAGCTCTTTTGGTTTCAGTTCCCAATATACACGGTGTAAGGCTAAGCCTCATATGCACTCCTTACTTTTGGGAATCAGTTGCAATGTCTGTGCTTTGTCCCTGCTTGAGGCATCTGCATTTTGCCTCCTCAGTCCCAGTGTTTGTTTTGGGTTCTGTGGCTTTGAATGAGGTATGGTAACCAGAATAGAGATTCTGTGAGTACACAGTGGGCAGGCTTATGCCAGTAGGTATTGCTTTGTCTCCCTGGATTTAGGATACCATGTGTAAGGTTTTGAACATTGGGACTCACTGCCCCCAGAAATGGCTGACCGATGGTCTGAATCTTTTTTTTTTTTTTTCCCAAACAAAGTTACATAAAGGAAAGGACTTGGAAAATGGGCTTTGGGGTCAGATAGACTTGACTTCAAATTCTGATCCCACCACTCCAAACAATATGACCTTGGGACTCAATTCTCTCACATGCAAAACAAGCACAATTATTAGCAAGAAAGAAAGGATTAAATGTTATAATGTATACAAACTACGTGACACATAGTAGTCTTAATAAGTTATATTAATTATTACTTTTTCACCTAAACTTTGAACATCTATGCAAATACAAACCTGAGAAGGGAGGAAGGATGGACTGTTATCTAATACAAAGGGGTGGTCTCTCTGTTGGAGGGGAAGGGCAGGCAGTCTGAAGGTACTGGTCTCTTGATTAGGATTGGGTGGTCATACCCAGGTCCACACTCAACACCAACTAAGCAATGAATTCCCAGTACTTCCCAGATATTACTGTTTCTGGAAAACGGGTTCTTGATGTCATCACAGGAAAGAATTCAAGGATGCACCAAATAAGCCAAGCAAGCCTAGCCAAGCCAAGCAGTTGATTTATTGAAAAACAAGGAACTAGTATGCTCTCAAAATAGTGGGAGTGGGCAGGCCAGGAGAAGAACAACTGTCCCAAAGAACAAAGAGGCTCAGAATTTTATTAGAATGAGGGCATAAAGTATTCAAGAGGTAGGGGTGGCGCTGGTCACTCCTTCCCATTTGGAAGTGGGATCCCCTTGTCTTTATTTGACCCTTGTTGGAAGTGTCATGGCGACACAGGGGGTGGAAATTTTTCCCTGCCTGCGATGCTAATAGTATCATAATCCATTGCAATTATCTAAAGTTCACATTGAAGGGCAAGACGGTGTCCTGAGTCACCAAAATCTAGTCCTGGCTGCTGTGGTAGCTGCACCTTTTCTTCAGAATGATCTCCTCTCCTCTCTTCTTTGCCTCCCTGCCTGTCCTCCTTCCTTTTCTGCCCCCTCTCTCCCTGTGGCCCTATTCTTTCTGCCTACAGTAGCATTACCAAAGGACATGCGAAAAGATAAAGGGAGAAGAAATCTGAGGATCTAGGGCAAAGCTCTTGAGCAATTGTGCCAAACAGAAAGCTTTCCTTTTTTGCAACATATACATGTTTATTTTTATCCAAAAGTGGTGGTTTTCCCTCCCCAAATCTTCACATTAAATTGGCGCTCTAGGAAGCTGCACTGTGTTTATCCTACAGCCTCAAATGCCCCTGGGTGAAAACATACACAGCAGTTTGAGAAGCAGTCATCTAAAGCCTGGAGAAGAAAGCCTACATTTTTTTTTTAAGGCCTTCTGGATCCAAGTGCTAGTTACTTCCCTGTCCTCTATCCCTTCCAAATGCCTCCCCACTTCTCAAATATATGAGATCCTTGGCTGTCTTATGCCTTTACTCCTGTGGTCCCGCCCTGCCTGAATTGAAGGGCCTTCCTTCCAGCTCTCCCCTTGCCTGCTTTCCCCACATAAAAACTCTACCTCCCAGATCCACCTGAAAAGCCAATTCTAGGAAGCATTCCCCACCTTCTCCAGGCAGGTGACATGGCTCCTCCATCCAGTGTCCTCCTTTTAGTATGTATGGCAGTAATTCTTCTATTGCTTCCTAAGGAAATGAGCCTAGCTTTATTTATCTTTGTATGCCTGAGTGCAGGGGATACTTGGTAAGCACTCCATACATAATTATGCACTTAATTGATTAATGAAAGGAAGACAAATGGAAAAGGAACTGTTTCAAAAAGACTTTTCCTCACACCCAGGATTGTTCTTTGGGCAAAGAGGATAGAATGAGCCCAGCATTTTAAAGGGAGACATTCTGAATGATGTTAGCTCATATGCATTGATGTGGACCTAGTACAAACAACAGGGCTTTGCATTCATTATATGACTTTATTATACCTCCTTCTCATATTATATATTTTAGGGAAAGACAAGTTTTAAGGTAAAGTTTTTAAATTTTGCAGATGTGTCCAGTGTTTGGAAAGTGAGGTAAAAGATGATTTTCCAATACTGGTTCATTTTTGTTTTCCTGTTTTTCATTTGTCAAATCAGGCTAAATTCAGTCCTCCAGTGATTTTTCTCAAAAATTTTCCTTTTTAAATAGATAAGCAATAATGTGAAAGCACACACACACACACACACACACACACAGCTGTTGCGAGAGGAAAGAAGTGGAGCCATTATAAGAATCCACTGCCCTGGGTATTTTGCTATATTTGGTTTTAAATAGACAATAAACACTGAAAATTGTTGGATGCGGCAGTTTGGTTCATTTAATTGCAGATACTAGAAATAAAAAAAAAACAAGAAAATAAAGCAAGAAAAAAAAAATTTTATACACACACACACACATATATACTCTCAGATTAGTTTGTTCATAAAGTCTGTGACTGCCCTGGAGGTTCATATTCCCTTCTAGCTAGTATCTTAACGATCCTGTATATAGCGTGAGGGCATATCGATATCTTAGAGAAATATATGACCAAAGTTATACGTTCATTGTTTTAAGTTTTATTCCTATTCTTACTTATCCACAATCTAATTGCGTTTCAGGCCTTTTTGAGAGTCCAGTTCAAGAATTATTTATTGAGTATCCATTATGTGTCTGGTCTGTGCATACTGAATAATTTCAGTCTTTGATCTCAAGTAACTGACAGTCTAATCAGACAGAGATGTAAAGCCATACATAAATATGGCGTATTTATTAAGTCCAAGGACCTACAGACTTCACTAATTGACCTAATTAGTATGTGCTTGATCTTTATTAACAAGATTGTAATCATATGCCCTTCTCTACAAATCACAAATTCACTTGAACATGCATATCTGTATAAGCACTCACACTGATATGTATGAAGAGGCAACAAGAAGGATGAGAATTAGAATGTTAGAGTAGTGTTTTTCATTGGGAAATATTCAAGATAAATCATTATGGTATAAGTCTAGCATTAAAAGAGATGTTTCTTTATTTTAGGTAAATACTGTAATAATAATTATTTCCTACTAAAATGGAGGATATATGTCTAAATAAAAATGAACAAGAAAATTTTGAGAACCATGAATATTTTCTTCAAAATTTTGACCCTAATTTAGCCTTATTGAATTACCTAATGTTTTTCAGGGCTGGCTGAGTGGTGCGGTGGTTAAGTGCTGGTTTGGGAAGTCAGTGGCCCCGGTTCGGTCCCACATATGAGGGCCAGTGACACTGCCCTCAAAAAAAAAGAATTACCTAATGTTTTAAAAAATAGAAAATGTCAGCTTTTTCATGGATGTTTCCTGAGGTTACTTGTTAGTGAATAAGCAAGGAATTTTTAATTTACTTCCCACCTAACTATGGATCATTTCTAATGGTTCAGGGTATTGCTGAATTTTAACTAGAGTTTTTCCTTTGTCTTAGTGAACATCAAAAGGTAAACCTCAGTGAACAAAGATCATAGCGACCTCTTTTGAAAACTGATCAAAGAGAATTCAGAACGTCCAGAAAGAAAGGTGCAAGGTGAATATTATCAAGTTTCTCACCCCTGAAAAACCAGAAATGTAAGCATGCAATAAGTAGTAGAGAAGGCTAGTAATCTACCTTGAAAATCAAGAGAAAAATAACCACTGTGAAATGGTGTAAGAGGTTATCACACACACAGGAACTATGTCCAGTTGGAGATTTTGCTTCCAGGAGCCACTGACTTGTACCTATTCCAGAAGAAAATCAAAATTATTTCATGAGAGCTGGTTTCCCTGGAGGAAAATAAGACTGGTGTTTTTTTAGCACTTGTACTCTTGCACCTTTACAAAAAGATCTGCAGAGAGATAATTTACTTATTGAAACCGTGATTCAGGCTTGACTTACAAAACGACTGCATGAATGCTGACCATTATTGTGGCTGGCCATGCATGGGTTAGAATCAGGCATTCATATTCAAACTTTTGGTTGTTGAAAGAAAAAAAATGAAGCTTTAATGATACTAATGAGGTATTTCATTTCAAAGCCATATTTGCAATCATTTGCTACTAGTAAAATGGAATTGTGACCTCAGAAGCTAGACCTCCAATAAATGAAATCTCCAATAAATTATGGAAGATTTGGGGGGAAATCATGGTGCTGTAGTCCTCCCATAGGAAACACTGATTGTACGCGCTCCTATTATACAATTTTCCATATTTTACTTTATTATTTAATCTCACCATTCATTAATCCTTTTGTGGGCACAAATTGTGTCTTATTCATGAATGGATTTTCAGTAGCTAGTACACTACCCAGTACATGTTAAGTCCTTTAAAAAAATAGTTGTTAAAGGAATATATGTACATCCATTAATATGTAATCTAATGACCAATGGGTAAAAAGTGCTACGTTATATGTATGATGGAATGCCAAGTTAGAAAAGTTCTCATTCCTCTAGAAGCCTAGATTTTTATTACCAATCTGCAAAATTAACATAAATAGCTAATATTATTGGTAATACAATTTAAGCTATATATAAGACCAGTTTCAATTATTCGAAGAGCTACAGTAGTTTCTTGTACATTACAAAGAGGGCAAAGATTGTGCATTTACTCTTTTCATATGATTCCCAGATAAACTCGATTATCCTCACACATTCTTTTTAAAATAATTGCAGGTGCCACTGGGTGATTTTTCTTGAACATATCTTTATACCCTAGTCCAATGAATTTTTTAAAAAATGTCTTCAAGACTGTATATGAAAAAGGAAAGATTTATGGGTTTTACACTGAGCCCCAGGTGCTATACTAGATGCTTTCTTTACTTCATCAAAATAATCTTGTGACATAGCTATTATATTCATATTTTTGAGTCAGGAAATTTATTTGTGGGTTAAGAAAATCATTATTTGTAACCTCTCAAGAAACGGAAGATATCTGGACTGGGTATCTGAAATGTATCAGTGCTGGAAGGTCTGTGGAGCAGATTAAATAGATCAAAACACGGCTCCCCAAGGAATAATCACATGTCATAGCATCCACTGTATAAATGAATACAGTATTGTTAAAGGTATTCCCATAGGGTCTTTTAAATTAACTGGAAGGAACTAGAAAATTTTAAGCCTTGTGGGTGAGGTTGCTAGTGGAGAATAGGTAAATCAGTTTTCTTTGTGACCAAGCTGCCCTGTTTGGGTCATAGGAAAATGCTGGAGTGCCTCACAGTGCTCAGTCCTTGGGGGTGGGGAATGAATATATATATATATATATATATATATATATATATATATACACACACACATATATATATATGAAGAGAGAGAGAGAGCGAGAGCGCACAAAAACATGTATATACATTTTAAGAATGGAAAACTGTATTAAAATTGTAATACTCAATATATACCAATAACAAAGGATGAATGCAAGTCACGTTTGACTCCTGCAGTTACAAGAGGGTTCAGCGTAATTTTAATACAGCTTTTTTTTAAATGTGTATACATATTTTTGGCACTGTGTGTGTGTGTGTGTGTGTGTGTGTGTGTGTGTGTAATTTATAAATAACTTGGCTATACATTTATTCCAAATTTATTCTCCAACTTGGACCTCTGTTGAATTCTAGATGCATAAATGAACTGATTCCTTCACATCTCTACAATATGCCTCGTGTTGGTTCTTGATATTTCCTTCTCAAATCAGCTCCTCCCATAGTCTCGTTTATTAGTGACAAAATGGCTTTGAGGCTATTTATTCATAACTGTCACTCCATTACCTCTCTGAACTCATACTGCTTTTGCCTTTGCTCACTCTGTTATAGCCTCATGTCCTTCCTTGTTGTTCTTTAAACATACCTGGCAGGCTCCTGCCTCAGCACCTGTGCACTTGCAGTTCTCTATTTGGGATGCTTTCCCACTAGGTATCCACATGGCTTGCTCCTTCTCCACCCTCAGGTCTGTACATAAATGTCACCTGAATAGTACCTTTCCATCTTAAATTGTAATTTTTTTCCACCCTGCTCCCCAACATCACCAGCACGTTTTATCCTCCTTCTTGCTTTCCTTTTCTATTTTGCATTTATCACTATATAACCATGTACTTATTTTTCTTATTAACTATAATTCATCACGTCTAAGATGCCTTTGATTGTAAGAGTCATTATTTTTGTGTATCACTAAGAAAGGAAAACACCTGCCAATTACAAATGTAAGATAGTGTTGAATAAACCACATCACAATTTCAGAGATGTCGAAATGTGAGAATTTGTGCATCTTAGACTTGATGAGATAGGGCATTTCCTTTATTGTATCTCTCTCCCACTAAAATGTAAACTCCATATGGATGTAGATTTTTATCTGTTTTGTTCACTGCTGTATCCTCTGAAGCATACTAGATACTAAATATTTATTGAATGAATGTTAAAGAACTAATGAAAAAGGAATAAATGATAGACCCTTTTATGAGCAGAATATGTCCATTCTAATTGCCTTATAAGATTGAAATCTAAGAAGAAAAAGATAATAGAGGATGTCAAAGCTTGGTCTGAATTTCCTAGGGTTTTCTGGAATCTCTAGAGACAATAAGAACCCAATATTACCAGTGTTGTTGGTATTCTTTGGTTGAATATATACAAAGACCATTCAACCTCATTTGAAGATTTGTCTGGAATACTCTCTATCCTCAAATATTTCCCTGACAACTTCCATCAGAATCTCAGCTCAAGTGTTAACTACTTCAGAGAGGAGTCATAAGACTGCCCAATCTAGAAAATGTAGCCACTTCCCTCCCCATTCCCAACCCCCCACCCTCTATCACAGCCCAACACTGCCCAGCCACTCTCTCCTCATCCTATTGTCTTTTCTTCATAACACTTATCATTGTGTGAAATTATAGTTTGTCTCCACAAATCCCAGTAGAATACAATACTATTAGAAAAGGACATTGCATATCTTTTTCCTCTCAGATGTCATCATACCCAGAACAGTATCTGGAATAAAAGAAGCACTTAATAAATATTGAATGAATGAATGTACATGGTGTATTTAGATCCACCCAAATCTTCTTTCCTTACCCAAACCTAGCAAAGTTCCAGAGAGTTCTACTGTTAAAGGCATTGCTTTGAGTAAAGTTATAAATACTCAGGAAAATCTGATTATAAAGTAAATGTGCTATTTGGACAAGAATAACGCTAACCAAAGGGTACCCACTTTTCATAAGTACTACTTTGTCAGATCAACAGGTGAAACAAAGATCTGAGGGATGGGGACACCTTGGTTAGAGTAAGATGGTGTAGCTCAAAGCAAGAACTGTAAAAGTAAGGGTCCTGAAAAGCTAGTTTCCTGAGACATGAATGTGAGGTAAGGAAGTAGGAAGAGCTGAATGGCTGAATTTGATGTCTTTAAAATTTGGCCTAGGACTTGACTATGTACTAGGACTATTAATCCTCACTTCATTTCCTTTTGTCTTTGCCTTGTAAGTTTTCTCAGCACCTTTTCATAGGCGTTTCTACCATCCAAGAAAGGATGGTCTCTATGTATTTTAATTTATTTTTCCAGAAAAAAAGATAATGCATTATTTGTATAATGCCTCTGAGATCTAAACTTTTTTTCTAATGTCCACCTATAATCTTCTTGCTATAGTTTAAACTAATTCTTTCTTTACACTATCTCTAATGGGAAGAAAAATGTCTGTGTAGTATATAATTCAAAAAATATCTCTTCCTTGGGCCGGCGGAGTGGCAGGGTGGTTAAGCGCTGGCTTGGGAAGTCAGCGGCCCCGGTTCGGGTCCCACATATGAGGGCCAAGTGACACTGCCCTCAAAAAAAAAAAAAAATCTCTTCCTATATTCATAACCCCTCAAATTCTGTACTCAATAGGCCAGCTGAAGAATTTTTTTTTTTTAATTCAGCTCTATTTACTTAAATGCAGGGTGTGGGGTGAGAGAAAGTTTATTGGAAGGACTTCAACCAGTATTTATAAGCCAAATTTAGCCAAACCACTTTGACACTTCACCTCAGTTTTCTCTAGTTAAAACACTCCCGATATTTAAGCCTTTTCCTATGGGGCCTACTTCACAAATTGTAATTCGTTTTGTGATTCTTTCATAAAGTCATCTCATCTCAATTCTATTTTTCTCCCTAATAATATGAAAACTTTGCAATCAGTTGATGTCTTTTCTTTTTTTTTTTTTTTTTTGAGGGCAGTGTCACTGGCCCTCATATGTGGGACCCCAACCGGGGCACTGGCTTCCCAAGCCAGCGCTTAACTACCACGCCACTCAGCCAGCCCTAGATGTCTTTTCTTTATTTCTGAATTCTAAACATGCATTTATGTCCTTGCAGACAAAGATTATGTATCTTTAAATAGTTTATGATTTTTACCTATAACTCTATTAAGCCAATCAGTTTATGTCAGAATGTGTGTCCTGGACTAAGATTATTCAAAATTCAGTAAAAAGAAAAATGAAGAGGGGTCAGAAAGATTTAAAATGTATTGTAGGGATAACTGTGTGGGGTTAATGGGGGATACGGAATTTGAAATTTCAAACATAAGACAACTCAATAGCTATCAAAAGCCTAGGCTTGTGCATTTATATTAATCCTGTGTTAAAACTCCGATTTTTAAAATTATCATTGAAGGAGGATTTTGTGTGTAGAAAAGACTATTCAGAATGTTTTAATTAAAGTTACAAGTTCCAAAAGTAGTTTTTTTATGAAGGTGTTAAATTTCATTTACAAATGATATTCTAAGTCCAGCAGATATTTTCCATTGTATTTAAGGGCCATCAATTAATGTTTGATCTCATTTATAGTTAAATGAATTCTTTTGAACATCTTAAACTCTATTTACAAATTTAAAATATTTTCTTTTAACACTATGATTGTCTGATTTAACAAACAAAACCTTCCTAGTATCAAATAGATGGACCATAAATCTAATAAAATAAACTTATAAGTTCAATGAACTTTAAAATTTCTCAAGTATTTTAATATGTATATCAACTCAATAAGATTTCAACTTAACTCACAAGCCTAAATCCATTACATGTTTTAAGTTGTAACTAAAAAACAGATCTGTTAACTCTAATAGGTCAAATTCCAGGCATTGAAAGTATCAAAACTACTAAGCATTTGCAGATTTCCTAACACAAAATATGTTAATGCCATGAAAAATTTTCTAAATCTTGGAGTTGAAAGATGCTTAGCCATTAAGGAAGTAATTATGTCATCCTTCACAGTTTGGGGGATTATGTTCCCATGTAATTTTCATACTGTCTTTTCAGCTTGCCGAAGCTTTATAAGACTAGATGGTACATGCTGAAACAACTCTGGATCCTTGTTTGTGACACTAAAGGGGCATTCTGGCATATTTATAGCCTCTATAGCCTCAAACAGAGAGTTTATCGTTTAAAACAAAGCTGGTCACTTAGCCAAAGACTTTACAGGTGAGTCATTTTATTACCTAATTTTCAAGTCATATTAAGATCTGTAACATCTACTCTTGAAACTGCCTTATTTGATTGGACTTTGTATGTCTTTGGTTTTTGAGATAATCACTCAATTCTTATAGATATTAAAATAATAATCCATTTAATTCAATCTATGTCTTATAGATTTGTCTGGTTACTTTATCATGAGTTCTAAGATCACCAAAGTGACCTTACAAATCCCTTTCTAAAAATGTACCCTATGGAAATATTTGTAGATGTATAAAAGACTTCAACCACAAGCATTTCATCACAGCATTATTTTTAGTAGACAGTAAACTAAATGTCAAACAAAGTCTTTTTGTTATTTAAAAATTCCTTGAAGGCAGGGACCAAAGTTTGTTCATTTTTGTCTATTTTTTCATCTAGCATCTTCATTATGGCATTGCACATCGGAGGTGGTTAATAAATGCTCGTTAACTAAATAGATAACTAAATTGTCTCACGAACACTCTTCTGCAGAAACTGTGGCACTGGGAGTGGGGTTTGGGAGGACCTTATATTCTTTTTTTTTTTTAAATAGTGTAACTTTTTTTTTTTTGAAAGATTTTATTGGGGAATTGGGGGAGGGGAACAGCGTTGGGGAATTGGGGAAGGGGAACAGACAAGTTGCTGTCTTTTTGTTCTTCAGTCTAGTTGCGGAGGAAGTTGCTTCACTGTTGGTATCATCATTGCGCTCTTCCCGGATGAGGCAGATTGGTCGCCGGCCTCTGGATGGTCGCTCACTGTGGCTGTTGGCAGTTCACGCTGGCCGCCAGCCGCTCACGCTGGCTGCCAGCCACTCACTGTAGCCTATGGCAGCCCACTGCAGCAGGGACTGCAGCCTACTCCATCACTGGGGCTCACACAGCCCAGCTCCAGGTGCAGCTGCTTTTAGCTGTAGAGGGCAGTGTCACTGGCCCTCATATGTGGGATCCGTACCGGGGCCGCTGGCATCCCAAAACCAGCTCTTAACCAATGTGCCACTCGGCTGGCCCAGTACCTTATATTCTAAAACATCTCTGTAGCCATTCTTTAAAATGAATGATAGAAGTGTTCTAGGTCTTATATCAAGTGCTACGTTAACTCATAACTTTACTCCTTTCTTTAAACCAATAGGACATGGCCCCTAAAGCCCTCTTATATAAAATTCTATATGTATCATTCCTCTATAAGATGTAGTTTTAAAAAGGGAAAAAGGAGCAGAAACTTTATATCCTTCATCACGTTTGTCCTTGAACGGAAGCGGAGGATGTGGGAAGGAGAGTGGCCTCCAAACCAGCTAATAGATGCCTCTGCTTTAGTATCAATTGATCATATCAAAATGCTTACATTTTCTAAAGTTTGTGCAATAAACATGGATTCCTTTGGTAATAAAGTAAAATAGGCTTTAGAATTATGCTTAATTCTATAATCTGCTCTGGGCTTTTTTCACCAATCATCTAAAAGCCTTTGTTGGCCAGTGGTAAGGGCGTAGACACATTCTATTTCAGTTGTGTACCACAGGCTTTGGAAGCTGGAGCTGTGCTGGACAGGGTGCTCAGCGTTCGTTATTGAAACTTGACCTACGTCACACTAAGAGTGACCCTAGTAACTCAGAGAGTGAAAAGGAGAGTCCAGAAAGTCTCCCAAACTTTCAGTGACAGGCTGGTCTGGCTCCTGGGAGTTCTGTCCCCAGCTCAAAATAGAAACGCTCATAGGTTTGCAAATTCAATGTCTTTTCCACGTGTTCAAGCAAATAGGAAGTTCTGCTTTCCAGGGTGAGGCAGACAGGTAACCAGATAACACTATATGGAGTGTAAAAGAGGTGTAGCTCATGTTATTGCCAACAATGAATAAAGGTGTAAGATTTATCATGAATAAAAGGAAAGGTCGGCAGGCCTGAAGAGGGAGAGTCACAGGACTTTACTACTGTCTACACTGGGTGGTATCGCTGGGAGTCATTACGTCCTTGGTGGTAGTCCTGGAAGGCTTGCTGGAAGAGATGATGTTTCAGCATCTGCTTATCTCTAACACTCATATAATAGAAATTGGTACAATACCAAATTATGCCCCCTGCCCACAAAGAAAACCTCTGAGATCTTGTAAGTAAATGAGAAAACAGGAAATATGTTTCTGGGGTCTCACTGGAAACCTCAATGCCGGGGAATTAACAGCATCTTGGACAATCATCTTAGAATATGGGTGCCTGATGGCCTTCTGCCTACCCAGCCCCCATTTCAATCCCATGCTTTACATGCTATACTCGTGTCTCCACCCCAAGAACTCCCAATCTCCTGCCACATACCCTCTGGGCCCCTCCCTCAGTTACCCATTTGAAATCAAAGAACAGCATAGAAAATCATTGTGATATGTGATTTGGATGTGGACATTCACGTGATATGCAGTATTGTGTGGTTAAACGCAGACAACATCCATGTATACACCTGGCTCTCCTGGGCTCTCTCAGCCTATTCCATCCTAGTTAAAGGGAAGATAATAGAGCACACTTTCCCACATTGCTGCAGAGCGATTTCAGATCACGTCTGGGAAACGACCAAGCCTAGTAGGCTCAATTTAATGTATGATTGGAAGATAAAGCAGTATATATATATTTTTCTATTGACTATATATTTATCATAATTTACTCAATCAGTTCTCTACAATTGGGTTATTTTCACTTCTTGTATAGCTGTGTTATCTGAAACATAAGTAAATTCATTGAGCTTAATATAGGGTCATTGTCTTAGCTGTTTTTCAGAGATTTTAATTTAGGAATTAAATGACAATAATCAAATGACATCACCACATTTTTGACATACATTTTATGCAGTAGGTACTGTGTTAGGTGTTACATAGATAAAAGGAAAGTAAAGCAGGGCCCTTGCTCTTAAAAATCAAACAGTGCAATTTATCTATTGAGGTTAAGCAGTAAATATGTTAATAAAGAAAAATTGTTCATTTCAAACTTTCTTGGCTGCCTTGTATTATAGTAAACAGTGGGACTCTCCCAAATTGCCTAATATTGAAATAGAGAAATTTATGGTTAGCTGAGTATTCATTAATGAATCCAGGCAGTTATAAGAATGAATTAGAGAAAACATTGTCAAAGAAAAATTGCACCAGACAAGTCAAACAGGCAAGGAAGGCTTTGTTCAAAACTATTGGAATAGGGAAAAGATATTGAACACAACTCTACTGGAACGAAGGGCTGAGGGGGATGGGGAGATGATAGGGCACCTGTGTTTGCTAACAGGCCTTGCCCAAAGGTTAAGTATATCTTCTGGTATCTTCATGATAGCAGAGGTTTTACAACTTGAAGTAAGGTCCCCGCTGAAGTTAGTCTCCACCCTCAAAGAGACTGGTAGAACAGGAGTGCTATCTTCCTGGTTGATTATATTTCAAAGAGATTAAACCAGTATATGTTTTAAAAACATGACAATATGGTCAATAGCAGATAAGTTTTATTGCAGTCTGATTAGTTTTCTTCTTTAGGCCTGCAACAGGTCTCTGGTTCTTTTTCATTTCTGGACAAAATAAATTTTAGTGTAATAACCATATTCAACTTAGACATCGTGTCGAGAACAATGCACACTACTGACCATGAAAACGCAAAGATTGTGGATTTACGATCCTCCCATGTAGCTTTAGTATATAGGGGCTTTGGGGTCTAAGTAAGATCAAAGAAAGGCTTCTTCCTAAAACCAAGCTTCTTCCCTTTCACCCTTATCAATTTTCTATAATTTATTGCCCACTCAGGTCTGACCTCTGCAAGAACAAGGCCTTCCTTGGCCGCTCTGGACTCCCTGACCCTCCCCTTACCTAGTACTACCATCAGCACTTCTAGTGTGAAACTCCAACAGAGACTTGGCCATGAACATAATATTTATCATGTAGTCCCCATTTATTGATAACTTTGTATTTGTCTGATTCTTACAAGGTAGCTATAATTATCCTGATTTTACCGATGAAGGCAATAAAGCCAAAAGAGATTAGGTAACAATGGTAGAGCTTGAATTCAAAGTAAGAGGTTTCCACTACACCAACCTATCATCTAAATATGTGTGTTATTTATTCATTGGGGATTTTTTAATTTGTGGATTAATTAATTTATATGTGTCCCTTTCCATAAGCTATTAATAGCAATACCTCTGAACAAAGGACTCTTATTACAATGCTATTTATTTGCATTTGTTTTACCTTTACTTCTAAGGTACAGTCACCCGTTAAAGTTAATTCCTACAATTCTTTGATGATGTTGTATACTTTAAGACAAAGCTAGGAATGCTAAACACTTTTTGTACATACTTATTAAACTGATTGAACTTGAACTAATGAAGAAAAAGGGAGACCATCATGAGAACCCTAAATCACTCTACCCCTCAAAATTTGAACCCAAGGACCTAAGTCAATATGCATTACTATTAACTCAAAAAGTAGCTCAGTGTCACCAATTTTCCAAATGAATGACTTGAGTTATTTGTTTTTCATGATGAGGTGAGTCAATGCAGGGCTAACTAAAATCCTTGCTTCTCAAATGTTTTTTAAAAAATAAATTTGGAAGTTGGTATTTAGTTATAGCCAAACACATTCAAAAGGTGGCAATAACAACGAATGTTTTCTGTCACCAGTTTTTAAAAATAGCTTACCTATGTGTTACTTGTTTAGACATTCAGATATTACTAAATATATCCTCTTACTAAAATGCTAACTGCCAAGATTTAGCCCACAGCATATTTTTATAGACAAGTTACATATCCCTGAAAAATTGTTGTAGAAATACACAATAACACCTACGTCCCTGAGGCCAAAATCCACACGCGGCTTCTACAGACCTATGTGCCACAGGAGGCAGCAGTTATTCCCAACTAAAAAGAACTCATAAAAATCTCAAAGGATATGAAAACATCTCTTTAAAAACATGAAGCATCAAACCATCAGTCACATAAGAAGGGAAAACGCAGGCTAAAAATAATCCCATATTGTTTTCAATCTTGTTTATTGTGCTCATAAATTAAAAGGTCCTGTTCAATTGATTCATGCATACACAGTAAATATTTATTCATATTTATTCAGAAGCAACAGGGTTACAGGTTTCTGACAGCACTGTGGCTTTGTCATTTATGTTTATGTGATTCAGTCCCTATGGACTTGCTTATTATCAACAAAAATCACACCTGTGAATTATGGTTGGGGTTTAGAGATTGCATCATTTGTCAAATATCATTTAATGAGCATCTCTCACATGCAAGACATTGTGCCAGGCACTGTGACCATATTAAAAAGAAAAGATATACTTCTGTTTAAAATAAGAGTTAAATTGAATCCAGATATAATTACTACATGCTTAATATGGTACAGTTAACTGATTTCTATAGACTTTTGAAGATTGAGCTGTGAAAAAAAATTTGTTTAGAGTCTTAGTTGAAAACAATTTTTCAGTCAATATTTTGAGATGCTCAGTCTTTGAAATTATGAGGTTCTCTCTGACTGTATTGATTCTATTACCTCATGTGTTGTTTAAGTGGCATTCCCCAAAATGCACAATGCACTCTAGTTTGAACTGAGTGAAACAAAGTTAATAGGATTTTTCAGAACTTTTAATGTGGCAGTGAGTTCCCAAACATATTCATCACTTGAAGGTATTTTTTTGTTTGTTTGTTTGTTTTTTACAGCATATTTATTAGTATCTATCATATCTTTGTTTATGTCTATGTGTTTGTTATCTCAGGAGTCTGGAAGTTCAAAGGCAATTTGTGTGTGTGTGTTTTCTATTTATTATCCAAAACAACTATCCAAAAAATATATTTGAATCATCAGAATGACTACCTTATATCTAACCAGTGTCACGTGATTTCAGTGTCCTCATTTGCATTTCTGTTTATGACTGGGTTAATAGCAAGCCAAATGACATCGTGCTATGTTGCATAAGCAAAGATTTCCCAGTAAATTGAATAGAGGAAAACTGTAGGAAAACCAAATCATTATCTTAAGCATGGTGTATAGACTAGTTCAGCTCAAGAGAAATTGCTCTAGTTGACAACTCATCATCCTAGAGCTGCAGTCTGTAGTGTTTATATTATACGTCTATACATTACAACTTATGGCAGTTTGTTGACATTAGCATACTTAAAATTGCTAAGATTTATGACAGTGTTCTAGTGCTTGCATTTTGCAGGACACTATTAGAATAATTAGCATAAAAAGCAATAAATGATAGTCAAACATTACAAAGAAAAACTAATTGCAGTGCTAATGGCAGTGCATCAAAGGAATGTCATGTAGGAAACAGAAGGAATTATGTAGATATAGAATAAAACCCACCGACATATCTTTCCCCTATTTAGTTCAACATTGACAATTTAGTTTCAGCAAAACACCATCAACCACCACATTAATGTGGATTTATATTATTTCATTTAATTTGGCTTTGATTTGTAAATTTGCTTTGGCTTATTATTATATGAGAGCCACAATAATTAGGAGTTTTACCCTACTCTTTTATTTGTATATATTTTAAAATAATATTATAATAAAAATAATTTAAGTCAACAATTGGGGCCCTCAAGATTCTTCCTCCCCTTTACTCAATTTTGAAAAACATAGATAAAGGAAAACATAGATAAAGATAAACCTTAAAATTGAAATAAAAGAGAATTATGTTCCAATTCAACATTTAAATTTCTCTGAATCTCAATTTTATCATCTGTGAAACTAGAATAACACTCCACCTTTTTCACAGAGCTGTTGGTTGAAGTTTCCTTAGCTGAATGTGTGACAGATAATAGTTCAATACATAGTATTTGATTTTTTATCAATAACAATCTGTCAAAATTTGTCACTATACTGTTTGTTTCAGTCCAAACCTGAAAGTTATATTTCTAACTTTAAGATATTTGAATTGGGCAGCCCAATTAAACCCAATAATAAAAGACTAATTTAGCCAATATGCACATTATGATTCTGTTTATAAAATAATACTAATAGTAATAATAATAAATTTATATAAGTTGATACATATATTACCAAATATACATTTTGGCCAAGTGACCAAATGTTAAAATCAATATTTGGTGAGGCCAAAGCTTAATATCACCATTATTAAATCAACTTCTGGAATACAAAAATAAATCTGGTGTTATTTATTAAACTTTTTATGATTACAATTTTATTATTAAAAATTAGACAAACTTACAGAGTTTGACATTATATAGTTCAGGAACAGTAATTTCTTAACACAGTTAATCGTTAGATTTTTCTAGAGCCTATATTTGTGTTATTGGAGAGAGCCCCCTTTCAAGTGACAACATAGTACATCACTCACTTTTTTGTGTACAAAGCAGAAAATGTTCTCAGGAAGAAATTTTGTATCTAGGATTGATAGCTTGGGTAAGTCTGAAAATTCCTTTACCTTTGCACAATTGGCTAGCTATAACAATCATTTTAACAATATTTTTTGAACCTATGAACTCAAAGCCATGAGAAAGTATTTTATTAAAGCATTTCTACAAAGACTTGTTTTAAAAATTGAATAGTGAGTACAAGGTATGTTTTGAGTACCTTATCTTTCACTAAGATTATCTTTTTTCCTTCATATACTTTATCTTCATCATGAATGTTATTATACACATTTTTAGAGCTTTTTATCCTTATGGAATTTATCTATGGTAACACTGAATTATTTTAATTCATCCTCACAAGGCATTATGAAATCCCAAATATAATAGATATTCCATTTCTTGAAAAATGGCCTATATGGAATTAAAGAACTAAAAATTAAATACTGTTCTCAAAGGTTATTTTTGTTTAATGTTATGACTCCCACTTCACAAAACGACTCTATTAAGATTAACATTATGGTGTGATGTTAATAATATCTCTCTCTTTCTGTGTTATATTATTACTTTTATGTTTCTGAACATTTGTTCATAAAACATTTGTTATTCTTCCTAAAGCTATTTAGCTAATGTCTCCCTTTAGCTGCAATTTAAAAGTCCAAAAGCTCTGAGGAACAAAAATATTTTCATAACTCATTTGGCTGCAACGTCTATCTGATCTGATGTGAGGCTTAGTGGAAACACTCATACGTTTTACTATGTAGTAATGTGTTTTATTATTTTGCTTCCCAGTCTCCCCCTCGAAGGAGCTGATAAATACACCACATGTAATGTATGCCTTCCTAAAATTTGAATGCTTCTGAATTCCAAATGATATACAAGACAAGGGATTATGGACCTATATTCATAGTAACTGTCAATCTTTAGCTATATGAAAGGGCATTTTGGGTACATAAAATTAATAAGCTTATAATCATTATTGATTATTGAAGCATTTTATTCTCAATAAAATAGTCAAAATGCATTTGTACTTTAACTGTCAGAATTTGAACAAAGCACACAACTTAGTACTTAGTGAACTTAGTGAACTAAGGGAACTAAGTGAACTTATTACTTTCTAAAATGTTTATAATAATTATAACTATAACATATTTATAGTATGTATAATATAAATAATATATAAATAATAATATATAAGCATTATAATCACTTACATTTGAAAATGAATGTTCCAATATTAATATTACTCTGAAAAATATACTTTGTGATACTATGTTATGGAGGAGGCACTCAGCTATTCTGTCCTTCAAAATCAAGGTTAAGCCTGAAACTGAAGCCAAATAATAAGTTTTGGCTGGATACAGACTGAAGCTAGTCTTCAGTGAATCCTAAATTATATATCTATATGTATTTTTGAATATTTCTCAAACTGCATTATTACATATGCATTTTGACATAGTTAGGACCTATAAAATTTAACATGGAATGAGCATTTGTGGTAATTACTTTTAAAATCAAATTATGGAGCTCTCTTCTTGAGTACTCTTAAAGCATGCATTTACCGAAAAGCAAGATTTTCTTTTTTAACTAAAGAAAGATAAGACTGTCTGGGGCAAGGGGATAGGACACGTGTGGTTGTGGGCAGGAGTCCATTGATTAGTAGCTTTCTATAGTATAAAAACCATGGTCATTGCATCCATACGTCTATATTCAAATTTCAGTTCTACTTTTTCATAGCCGAATGATCTTGGGAAAGTTCCTTATTTTCCAGACAGCTGGTGTCTTTATTTATAAAATCAAGGCAATAAAAACTATCTTATAGGGTTGTTGATAACATTAAGCAAGTTAATTTATGTAAAAGTATAATATAGAGCCCATCACCTAGTAAACAGTCAAAAAATGCACAGCCTTGCTTAGGGGGAAAAGTTTTGAAGAGGTAAAATGTCAGAGACATGATTAAACCTCTGCCTTTACTAAGCGAACTAAAGGCATAGCTAGGTGCCTTCTGCCTGTGCCTGTTCGTATGACCATCCACACAGTGGAATTCTCTGTAGTCCAGAAATGCCTGAGCTCCTTAGATGAAAAGTGTCATAACAGAGGAAAGTGGTAGTCTCATCAGTTCTTTCAGTCACGTTGCAAACGCACCACATAGGAAGGATCGCTTTCACCATACATGCCCCTTGCAATTTTTTCTTCTGAGTTGCCAGCTAAGATGGCTGCTGGATTTAGCTGTTTTCTGGATTCCTCACAGGGCTATGAGAATTGAACCAGAGCAGCGACATACCAACCCTTTCTCTGCCGCCAGGCAAATCCCCCGAGACTACTCCCATCTCAAAAAAGTGGAGGGGTGGGGGAGCGTTTTGCAACGGGTGGGCTGGAATTCATCCCATTCCAAATAAATTTCAGTGTCTTCCCTTTAAAGTTCAGTCCCTGACTTAGGATTTGGGAGAACTGGGAATGTTTCTATTATTGTTATCAACAGTGATGTTACTGTTACTTACGCTCTACAAAAATGTTCCTCCTTGCCTTGAAACAGGGCAAATGAGGTGTGAGGAAAAATCATTAAAAGTAAAAACATGCCTTTCATTTTCTAGGATAATGCTTAGAAAAATACAACAGTCATCTAAGACAATGGTTAAGTGATTTAAGTATCATTTTCAGGAATGTACCAAAAGTCTCATTGTTCTTTATTTCAGTATTTTCATGACAAGAGTTGTCATTATATCTTATTTTATTTATTTATTTATTTACTTACTTATCATTTTGCTACAATTGTATCCTTTTTGGAATTTTCACTTTTTTCATGGAATGTTAAATACACTCCATAAGTGCCAGAAGAAAATTAGATAACTTCAAGGAGCTGGAGACCTACAGCATGATGCCAACAAAAACAACCAGCAACAGGCCAATAAAGGAAAGACAAGGGAAATACAGTGTCTGCCATGGGCCATTCCATAATATGCCAGGAATGGGTAAAGAGGAGGGCCTGGATTATTCATACTTCTTGAGCCGTTCAGTTTCAGCAGATCATTATTTGTACCTACTTGATGGAGGAAACAGGTCAGGCAACATGGACTTACTTCACTGCGCTGCCCTTCATCCCAGATTTCCTCAGATCTCTGAAGGAGAAGGGACTTACTTCCTGTCAGAGGAATTTTTCCCTGGAAAGGATCCAGTCTTCACTATGGCTTGTTCTCTGTCAATCAGCCTACCTTGAAGTTTCAGTCACCCTTGCTGGCTTGACTTCTTTTCCACCTACAAACATGTTCTATTTCCTTATCCCCGTCGTAATGTCCCATCTGTATTTCTCTCTGTTACCAAGCTGTCACTCTTAAATCCAGGTCTGCTCCTTCTAGTCTCCTAAAACAGTGCTCCTGAAGGTCCCCAGTAGCCTTCTTACACAAATCCATTGACCTTCCCTCTCTTACCCTCTTGGGTTTTAGCAGCAGCTGACACTGTTGACCATCTACTCCCTGCTGAAATTCTCTTCCTTGAAATCTTCAGACTCCCTTCTCTGATCTTTGACCTACCCTTCACTGACTTTTCTTTCTCTTCTTCCCATTAAATGAGGTGCTAAGAGTCTTTCTAGACTGTCTGTTTTATCTCACTCTCTTTGTGCTCTTTTGGAGAGCTTATCTCAAATCTTTCAATGTTTTGCAAGTGATTACAACATCTGTATTTACAACTCTGACTTCTCTCCTAATTCAGCACCTGAATTTCCAATTGCCTGCTACATGCCTCCACATCCCCAAATAGTTTAAATTTTGAAATCAAAGTGAAATGAGCCATCTCATGGCTGAAACTTTCTCTTTTGTATTGTTGCCTTTCCAGCCTCTAAGAGCTTTTGGGAGTACATCCAGCTCCTTCTTTGTCGGATTCCCTACATGAACTGAATCAGTGAAAAAAGACCAGACTTTGGAACTAGATTGACTTGGGTTGAATCCTTGTTCTGTTGCTTTCTAGAACTGTGACCTCAGGCTAATTGCTTAACCCCCTGAGTTTCTTCATCTGAATTAATCAAGTACTCATGTTTATCCAGCCTCCATGTTGTGCCAATTAAATGAGATAATGTTTACAAAGCACTCTACACATGCAAATAATCTTTCTACATGTTGCTATTTTTTAGCTTTGCTTCCAGGTGCTCTCTACTGTCTTGGCATTTTCTCTCCATTGTTGATATTGTCACCACCTTAATTTTATGTCTCATTATCACTTGCCTAGATCATTGAAACTTTGAAAAAAAAAAATGTTTTTGCCTGCACCATCCCCCAGCTTCCTATCCATCCTTCTTACTACTACAAGAAATCTTTCTAGAGCACTGAGATAATCCTGAATAGGTTACAAGCTCCTCATCTTGGTGTTCAAGTTACTCCAAAACCTGGTCCTTTTCAACCTTTTAAAACCATTACTATATACACAGCCCCTTGAACCCAGTGCTTTAGCTAAACAGACCTTAATTAGACATGTTTTACTTCCCTACCTCCTTACCTTTGCTCACCCAGTACTCCTTGCCAGCTAGTGGTATCCTAGGACCTGGTTAGGCTATGTGGCCATAGGGCCTATTATCTGCAGTTTAATGAAACTGTTCTGAGAGAAAACCACAAGGAGGTAACCCTTATTTAACATAGAAATTCTGTCATCTTTTCTGTATGCCATGTTCCAGGAATATTTAGTCCTTATAATAACCCTATGAATTTGCTACTATTATAATCCTAATTCATAAGCTTAGGAACTTGAGGCACACACCAAGAAGTTACGTCATGTGCCCAAGATTATAATAAAGAGCTAATAAATAGCAGAACCTAGCTTTAAATAAAGATGTTCCAGATAGTTAAGGGTCTGTGCTCTCTCCTAAAGGTTTGTTGGGCAGTACTAAACAAGGTAAGCAGTTCTAACTAAGCTTCCCAGTCCAAGTGAAGCTAGGCACCAACAGGCAGGACCTATAAGATGTAAAGCCAAATAGGTCAGGAATGAGATGCCCAGATGTATGAGGAGGTTCAAGGTTGACAATTGCAAGATAAGAATTACATTAATAAAGTTCAGTTGTGATCAAGCTGTGAGTGGTTCAGGGATCCAACAGAGTCCAGTCTCTCTTGTTATCAGTCATTTGTGTGTCCCTGTCTCCTATGAGAGATAAGCCTCCAGCGAGGAGGAATCACATCCCTCACCTTTGTAGCCTCCATAATATCTAACAGAACACCTTTATTTAGTCAACAAATACCTATCAAGTGCCGATATGTTGTAGGAAAAGTAGAGGGTTTACGGGCATCTCATGGTCCTTCCCTCAGAGTTGCTTCAGTGCTTCCTCTCTGAATTGATCTGTAAATTTTATCTGTACAGGACATCTGCTTGCCAAGCATTTTCTCCACAGTCTTTGCAGAAGCTATACAAATCACCTGAAAATTGCAGGGCTGTCTGCAAATGAATTAGGACTGAGATTCAGAGAAATGACTCCAGGGAGTTTTAATTAGAACTGCAAATGCATCCCAGAGATTCCTTGCCATTTGATGAATCGAACCTGATCCCAGTAAAATTGCTACACTTGGCTCACTTACAAGTGTTGTGCCGTATCCTTCTCTGTATTCCCCTGTGTCTTGCACAAACTCCAAATATAGGTTTGCTATATATATGCATTTAAGCGCAATGATAAGAAATCCTAGTGAAAATTTCATATCTGTACACTTTTCATTTTTGTTTTTGAAGTTTAAAGTTGTTTTCCTCAGGAGGGGTGTTGGCTGGTACAACATGAAAGAGTCTGGGTTAAATGTCCCAAGTTTCCAATTATAGAATTTAACAATAGCCAAAAAAAAAAAAAAAGAGTTTGAGATAATGTCTCTATTTTAAAAGCTTACACAAAATAAAGTTTACTCTGTTCGTTATTGACCATCAGCCTTTACACTCACTCAGTATTTTGCATCCACATGGGATAAAAGAGAGGTTTTTATTGCTGTTTCCCCTAAATCATGTAATTATTGGGGTTTTAAAGTTACTGGATCTACTTTCTGATCGTCAGGCAGAGCTATGTTTTAAAACTTTCCTGAGCAGCTGAGAGTTTGTCCCGTCCCCTAGAGCAGATTGCACAACTATCACCAGTAACCTATTGTATGTTGTGTTAAACTGCTCAAATCTCATGTCTAATCTAATCTTCTCTCTGACATTTCTTTCCCATCCCTTCTTCAGTACAGCTTGAGAATGGCAGAGTAACTGTATAATACTTTGTAAAGTCATTTCTCTTTTTCAAGAAAGGACATGAAAAAATTTAGGAAATGGAGTCACTGAATTGTATACCCTGCATGTGGAGCCTTCCTGAGTATCAAAGATGCTTCTAAAAATATAGAGAAAAATTAATTGGATATGTGGTGTAACTGAACTTGGAGTACAAACATTTGAGATGGAGTCCCAGTTTTAACTCTTACTAGCTATGTGGCTTTAAAGGAATATAATATAATCTTTATGAGATCTGGTTTCTTTATGTGTAAAATGGGATCATGATAACCCAACAGAGTGACGTTTCAGACACTGTGAAATACTATGCATAAATAAAGCATGACTGTTGGTGTCCCAGGTACAAACCCCCATGTTCCATTTCTATTTAAGCTTTATAAATGAGATTATTCTTTATCTTATATTAAAAAAGGTCTATAAAACATGTTTCTTTGGGGATGAGAGCATGTCCATTTAGCCATAATGCAATATTGCTCAATTATCACAGAAAAATTGCAAAGTATCCTTGTCTGCCTGCTTTCTTCGTGAGGTTGTAATTCTTCAGGGCAGGGATTGTGCCTTATTAATGTTTATAGCCTCCACTGCCAGCACAGTGCACAGCATAAGGATTTAGCAACTATTCATGGGATTCAAAAATTGCCTGACTGAATTATATTTTAAATGTTAGCTGGTTACCTAAAGGGAGACTTGATATACCATTAATTACTAGTAACTCCTCATCTTCAAGTGTATAGAAAGATGTTTCATTCTGGTCCCCCCTCATATACCATCACAAAGACGCTTAATTTAGCAACAAATCAGACCCAAATTGAATAATATAACATCTCCTAAATCCCACGAACTCTTCTTGGTCTTCAAGCTGTATGTTCATCCTAAAACAGAAAAAAAAAAAAAATCGGGAATTCCATAGATCAGTAAGATTAATTATTAGACAAAGAAGCAAGTAAGATATTAAAAAAGAGACATGACTGAAAAAAGCAAAGAACATTTCGATGGCAAATGTTTTACTCCAGGGAGTTGGCTGAAACATATGAACATCTTGGGGCCAATTATGTGAACTCTGGAGACTGTTGGGAGAGTAGTTAGAACTATGTGGGTGCCGGAGAAGAATGTGTCTTTTCTTTAAACAAGCTTCCAGAACTAGTTCTCATGAATGCCTAAAATAGTTGGTGTGCTGTTTTATAAAGTCACATCAGGAGGGTTTTCCCCTCCCTTTGCTTTAAGAGAAACTATTGTCCTCTTGAGCTTCTTTTCAAACACAGTTGGCTTCGTGTTAGTGTATGTTGTTGGATATTTGTAGCAACTTTATAAATTCTTTTAAGCTTTTCAGTTTAGCTGTGTGATTTAAACCTTTTACATTTAAAATGCAAATTCACCAAAAGAGGTGTAAATGAGAACATATTCCTTTTTCCTCTTCTTTTTCTTTGACCTTGTCAAACAAAAGAGCTACTTAGTTCACCTTCTAAGGTTTGGGGGAGGAAATGCAGAAAACTTTCTCTGCTAAAGATCCTTGGAATTGAGCATCTTGCATATTTGGCCCAAATGGGCTAATGGTCGAAGAACCTGGGATGATACCAGAACCCACCAACTAGACAATGATTTTAGGGTGGACACTGCCTATTCATGGCACTTGGGCTACATAAGACTACCCATACCCAATTGCAGAAATTGTTGATCAATCACAGAGATTCTTTGCTACTTTTAATGAATGGAACCATTATCATCGCTCACAATACAGTACTCTAGGCCCTTGATAGGAAAGACTCTTGCCATTCCAGTAGAGAGAATACTGACACAGTTAAAGCATGTGATTTGAATGACAGGTATTGTGCAAAGGAAAGATACACTCTGAGGGTTACTCTTCACAGCAAGGGGGAGGGACCCTGTGATTAGAGCCTGTCCTCCAGACCTTCCAAAGAGTTTGAATGTTCTAAATGCCATTTTTATACTTAGTGCAAACCCCTCAAATGAAGCCAGAGTTAAACTATGTGGCTGGAAATTAATTTGGAATCTACACCTCACTTTTGAAAGGATGTCATGTTAAAGTTAATGCCTGTCCTAGTAAGAGAAATTGTATAAAATAAGCCTTCTTTCAATGTTTGTTGTTGCCATTTTCTGATTTACTTTGGGCATTATCTTCTCAGCATGGATTGAATTGAACTGAAATTACATCAATAATTAAAGTAATTGATCATGGTAGTAGTTGTAAAACTCAACTTCCAGTTTCTGCATCACTTATGTGAATATCAGTTTCACTTAATGATACCTGAATATCAGGTATCACTTATGTGACAGGTTATCATTGAAAAATGCTAATCAGGTTAAGGCCAACAAGGGCAGAGCTACAGTTCTTTGGGTTTGGAAGCAGTCTTTCCCCTAATGGGTAGGAGATGGTTTTTCCCAATGCATTATAAGAAGAGGCAATTCCTGAGACAGGAAA
Source organism: Aselliscus stoliczkanus (assembly GCA_033961575.1). NCBI lineage: Eukaryota > Metazoa > Chordata > Mammalia > Chiroptera > Hipposideridae > Aselliscus > Aselliscus stoliczkanus. The sequence goes on from CM066727.1 coordinate 170,093,648, forward strand.
ACTCTACAGTTTTCCTACAGTAGGGGTGACTTCTAGGTAGTTAAGAGACAGAAGCTCTGTCTCTGTTCTGGTGAAATCTAGGTGTATGGGAACGTGAGCCCTACAGGCTGGGGTTAACAGAAGCCTTTTCTAGGTGTGTGCAGGAAGGTAACCAGGAAAGATGGACAAACACTTCAGAATGGACTACAAGAAGAGAATCTCTAAACTACTTTGTTAGCTACTCTTTGAGTTAGCTTTCTTGGCAGTTGTTCAGCCTTTTCACAAAAGCTTGTTCGACAGTTACAGATTTGTTAGGTCCTAAAGATTATAAAGAGGAAAAATGGGTGAGTTGCAGAGATGATGTCACAAAGCTTTAACACCAGCATGATGGCAAGAAACAATAAGCAAGGACTGCTAAGAAGGGAGGAGAGAACTGCATGACCCTCTGTTCTGATTCTCTGTGCTGACCCGCAGAAAGTGCTGAATTTTACCAGATTAAGAAGAGTGATTTGTACTTTGCAGGTAGGATTAGAGCACTTAGCCTAGCTAGGATGAGATGTTTTCATAAGCCAATGAAGTTACATGGACACAATGGAAGACCTGGGACTAGCCTGGGGCATCCATGACACTTTGTCTTTGAGGAAGTTTTATTTTAGGCTAAATAAAGACATTTAAAATATAGGGTAGAAAAATCTACTATAACACCAGAGTATTTGTTGCCAATGGGCAAGTATTCGCTGGTTAGGAAAAAACCATGTAACAGGGAGAGGAGATATCTCTTAGAAAAATGTTGTTGAACTGACCAGCACAAAGATCATGAGGTTAGAGGGGTTGGCCCTTTACAGCAAGATTTCCAAGAATGCTATCAACAAAGAAGGGTGGCTGGTATATAGTAGGCAGACTCTAAAATGGCTTCAATGACCCCCTACTTCCTGGTATTCACGCCTTTGTGTAGTACCCTCTTGCATTGTACCATAGTTGGGCTATGTGACCAATAGTGTATGACAGAAATTGATGGTATGTCATTTTTTAGATTAGTTTATAAAAAGACTTCAGCTTCCATCTTGGAAGATCTATTTATCTGTCCATCTGTCTATCTATCTATCTATCTATCTATCTATCTATCTATCTATCATCTACCATCCATCTATCTACCTGCCCATTTACCTATTTATCTGTTTCCCTATCTATCTCTATCTCATGGATCACTTTTTTTTTTTTTTTTTTAAGATTTTACTGGGGAATTGAGGGAGGGAGCAGCATTGTGGAATTGGGGAAGGGGAACAGACAAGTTGCTTGTCCTTTTGTTCTTTGGTCTAGTTGTGGAGGACATCACTTCACTGGCCCATGTAGGTATTGTGATCATTGCGCTATTCCTGGGTGAGGCAGATTGGTTGCCGGCCATTGGACGGTGGCTCACGGAGGCTCACAGTGGCTCCACTGCAGTATATGCCATCGCCATCCACTCACGGCAGCCCAGCTCCAGGTTGAGCTGTTGTTCACCATCTTAGCTATAGAGGGTGCAGAATCACTGGCCCCTGAGGGATCCGAACTGGGGCCCTGTTGCTCAGAGCTTGAGCTCCCAAGTCAACACTTAACCAACGAACGACTTGGCCTGCCCATGGGTCACTTTTTCTGGGGGAAGCCGTATCATGAGCTGCCCAGTGGAAAGGCCCATATGGTAAGGAACTAAAACCACTTTCCAACAGTCACAGGAATGAGCTTGACAGCACATGCTTTAGCCCCAGTCAAGTCTTCAGAGACTGCGACCCTGACTTATATTGTGACTGCAATCTCATGCAAGACCCTGAGTCAGAACCACCCAGTTAAGTCAATCCACATTCCTGACCCTCAGAAACTTTGCGAGATAATAATTTGCTATTTTAAGCTGTTAAATTTAGGGATCATTTATTACACAGTGGTAGATAATGAAGGCATGGCAGTACAGAGCCAAGAAGTCCAGGAAGAATGTTAAATAGAGAAGAGAGACTCAGAAGTTACCAACAATCCAGCTCATTCTCAGCACATCTGATAACAGGGCTTTTGGTTGGCCTCTAGTTGAGGGATAAAATGATGGATTAGCTTATCCTCCTCAAATCTTCCAACCGAGCAGGGAGAAAATGCCTACTCTGAACAATAGAAACTTAACTGTAGAGACCAAGTGGAGTCAGGCTCCAAGCTGGGAGACACTTTGGCGAATCTATACAAGAGTAGGAGTGGCGCAGTGGTTAAGCACTGGCTTGGGAAGTCAGCGACCCCGGTTCGGGTCCCACATATGAGGGCCAGCAACACTGCCCTCAAAAAAAAAAAAAAAAAAAAAAAAGAAAGAAAGAAAGAAAGAAAGAAAGAAAGAAAGAAAGAAAGAAAGAAAGAAAAGAAGAGTAGGAGGAATTACCTACAAACACAGAGGAGAAATGTGTTAGTGGAGAAACTTGCTTACCACAAATCTTCCACTTCAAAGGGGAGAGGAGAATGACCATTTAAGACAGGAAGGGTTCAAGATGTTTTTCACCTGCAGAGTCAAAGATCATTTGGGAAGAAGGCCCTGAGAGCTAGGCATTTATGGTGATCCTCTCCAACCAATCTTTCTGCCTTCTGGGAAAAAGAAGAGCATAGAAGTCCATGAACGGCCTCATACCAGAGGGAAACATATCCAGGGAAGAGGATTTTAAAATCCCAACTCTAAGAATTCATTCTGTTATTTTGAGAAATTTGTATACTCATATGTCAACATTTCTACGTGTCAAATTTCCATATGGGTGAAATGAACAAAATAGCAAATTGGGTTAACATGTTTTGCTCTGCAATACCTATCCAGCTAAATAGAAAACTCCATGGAAATACTGGAAAAAACAAACAAACTAATTTTAGAAGTTGCCTGATTAAATCAACCCCAACAGAAGCATGTGACATGCTCTTGGAAAACTGACACAATTCTGATAAAATAGGAACTGGTTGAGGGCAGGTCAGCTAGTGATTGGGTCCTGAGAGGTCTAATGGGTTCTAAGGAAACAGGAGTGGTGGTTATAGTAGGAAGACTGTCTCTGAGACCTTAATTAAAAGATACTAGTTCAGGAAAGTCTCCCACAATGGAAGGAGGGGAGCAGTCTTTCTGAACCCTTCCATCTTGGGGAGGGTGAAAAAACAGTGAGAAGTAAATTGGAGGGAAGAAAAACGTTTAAGATTGAACTATAGGTCAGATTATTCTACTAGTTCCATCTCCAACCAGAAGCTATCCCAGCAGCAGATAAGAGAAATTGAGAAATGAGTCAATAAATAATAATCTGTAGGCTGTTCCAAGAGGGAAATCAAATAATGGAAAAGAGCTGAGAACAAGTGTCCTTTTAGCACCAAAATATGATTTCTAGATTTATTTTTATTAGGGAAAATGGCATTATGTTACAAGAACCTCATCAATTTTTCCCTTTTCCTACCCAATAATTTACTTAGATTTTAGGCAAAGTAATTAGTTGCTTATATTATAGAACAATATGAATGACGCAATGCTAAGTGGGAAATAAAAAGTATGTTACAAACAATATGTACAACATAATTCTACTTTTGTATATATGCTTCTAGAAAAATGTATAAAAAGATGCTAAATAACATTAGTAATCAAGGAAATACATGCAAATTAAAATCTTAAATAAAAATTCACTAACATCTATTAGAATACCTAAAGTTTTGTTTGTTTGTTTGTTTTTAAGTGACAATACCAGATGTTAGCAAGTATGTAGAGCAACAAGAATCTCATTCATTACTGGTAGGAATGCAACCAAGAAAGGGTTTAGCAGTTTTACTTTTAAAGATTTTTTTTTAACTATATAAAGTTCAGAAATATTTTATTTTTTATAATTTATGATGTATAAAGTTTTACTTTATGTTCAACACACCATATGACCTAGTAATCTTTCTCGTAGCTATTGACCCAGAGAAATGAAAAATGTATGTTCATAAAAAAACAAAAACTTGTCATATATGTTTAAAATGGCTTTATTTATAATTGCCAAAATCCAATTGTTCTTCAACTGGTGAATGAATAAACTGTAGTACTTACAATGGAATATTACTCAGCAATAAAAAGGATCAAACAACCAATACATGGAATAACATAGAGGAAGTTCAATCAGTAATGTTAAGAGAAAGAAGGCTACATACTGTATGACTCCATTTATAAGGCACCCAGAAAAGGCAAAATTATAGGGTTAGAAAATGGATCAGTGGTTGCCAGGGGCTGGAGTGGAAGCAGAGCTTGACACTAAGCGGGCACAGGAAATATACTATATCTTGCTTGCTTGGTGTTCACTTTACTCTAGTCGTCCATAATTCATTTTTAAAACTTATCTTCTTTGTTTTATAATGGTTATATATTTTGTTTTATAAATAGCAAGGAGTAGAAATAAACAATTAAAGCATCCTTTTCAGTGTTCATTTCTATAAGTGTTGACAGATGCATATAGTTTTATAACTGCTATCTGGACCTAGCTTTCTAAATACCATTCTCCACCAAATAGAAGAAGGGATCCTTAGGGAAAAAAGTTGATTCCAAAGCTCAAGCAGGAATACAAAATGAGTCTGGAATCTCTCACTGCCCCAGAAAGTTAATGAATGTAAGAACAATGGGGCTGTATCAAAAGGATACAGGCCATAGCAATAGAGGGTTCCACACTAACCAAACCTTGGACAATTTCAACATCAAAATCAATAATGATAGCAATGGATTATAGCCCACTGAGTAAAATAAAAATACATGAGCTTGTACTGGCATGTATGCATACATACATACATATATATATGCATACATACAGGAAAGCTCTTCCTTACAGTAGAAAGCCAGCTAATTCAATAGGAAAATAAATAGCAATTAAACACTTCCTATTCAATAATAGGAAATACCAAATGAAGCACTTAGGAGGAAAGGGTAAAGCATTTAGGAGGAAAGAGTAAATCTCCAATTTACTCTTACATGTTTTAGAAAATAATATAGGTAGCGTAGATAGAATGATAAATCAAATAGGGCAATATGTGAAATACTGGTGAATCTGAGTAAAATGTATGTGGGAGATCCATGTACTATTAAATTATGTCAAAATAAGTTATAAAATATAATGTTTGGGATGTGCTGGAATTGATTTGTACCAGACATCTGTTCTCAGTGAGCAAACAGAGATGCAACTAGAGTTTTTAGAATGACTAGGGGAGGTTGCCGGGAACACTTGATGCTTCTCAAATCTGCCGGAATCTTTATTCAGCACAAATGGTATCATATGTAGCTGTACATCCCTATGGAAACTTGGGGAGGCCCGTATTCAAATGGGAACATGTTGGGTTACTGCTTTATTTATATATCTTTCCCCATAACTTTCCATGTCTTTTGCTATTAAAAACAAACAAACACACAAAAGAAGCACTTAAAAAGTGATTTATTGGCTCAGAATATATACTCTCCACAAACTTAAATTCCTTATTGTATTGTATTTTCCATGGTCTCACGTGTGTAAGACAGAGATGAGGCTAGAGAAAGGTGTGGGAATATTCATCAGTTGAGAAAATGCTGTATGCGTGTCAAAGTTGGAAATAGCTGCAAAATATCCTTCCACCACTGGTGGAGGGCATGAAGGGACAAGTGAGAGCTTTGTGTACTTCTCTGATCCCTAAGTACCATCACCTGCCCCTCCATATTCTTAAAGCTTTGTATTGTCTCAAACAATAAGGAAAGATCAGTGACTAAAATAAATTAAAATAATTTTGTGTTAAAAAATTGACATTAGCATGGTATAATGGGAACAAGGCTGAATTTGATGTCAGAATACCTGGATTCAAGTTTGCCAAGCCACTCATTTCTCTATGAGCACATTTCTGCATTTCTAAAAGTATGTAGCTTTGTGTTTTTGAAATTAAGTTAAGAGATTTTATACAACAAATGAAACAAACAAAAATAAATATAAAGGAAAAGACTGATATGTTAAAATTAAGAACTGTTCCTCAGATGATACCATGAAAAAGGTGAGAAAGCAAGACATAGGCCAGAAAAAAATGTGTGTAACATAAATAAATGACAAAGGACTCAAATTCAAAATATATAAAAAAACTCCTACCAATTGATGAGAAAAAGACAGATGACCCAATAGAAAAATGGCAAGGGATTTCAACAGACACTTCACAAGAAAAAGATATCAAAATGGCCAATAAACACATGAAAAGGTGTTCAATCCCATTGGACGTATTCAAAAAAATGCAAATTAAAGTGAGAGAATACAGCACACCCATCAGAAAGGAAAAAATTAAAGACCAACAATAGAAATATGCCAGTGAGTAGCTGGAACAAGAACCATCATATGCTGTTAATGGGGTGTAAATTGGTATGACCAAACAATTTTGCATTATCTAGTAGGTGCATATTCTGTGACTGAACAATTCCACTACCAGGGATACCTACCCTGTCTTTTGCACATGTGCATTCCAGGACACATGTACAAGAAATTTCATCAAAAGTATTATTTGCATTAACCAAAACCTGGAAACAATCCCAATTTCTATCAATAGTAAATGGATAAATAAATTGTGGGATATTTATTCAATGTAAATACTCCATTGCAATGAAAATGAATGAACTATAGCTGGAAACAACATTGATAAGTCTCAAAAACACTCTCTTGAATGAAAAAAGCCAGGCACAAAAGAATACACAGAGTACAATTCTATTTAAATCAAGTTAAATTTAAAAAAATTACAGTGTTTAGGGGGTGCATATATGGATGGCAAAACTATAAGGAAAGCAAGGAAGTGATGGCCTTTAAAATGGTTACTTACGGAGTCGAGTTTGGGATGAGAATTGAGGAGGGCATGAGGGGGTTTTGGGGATCGGACAATAGTTCTTGACTTGGAGGTGGTTACACAAGTGACTATCTTAATTCCACGAGCTGTATATGTTTTAGGCACTGTATTACAAGTGTTATATTTCATAATGAAGGAATTCAATTTTATTTTAAGGACCTAATTCTATTAGCCCTGTCTACATCAGATGTCTGCTATGAGCCTAATAAGAAATGTAAAGGGATTTTTAAGCTATAATGTACCGTGTGTTTATACAGTTGCTATTTCTATTAATAACAATAGGAAGATAGAGCCAAAGAGCTGTTCTTAACAATGACAGTCCTAGAGTAGCATATCCTCCATTGAGAATCACGTTTCTAAGGGCATAATGGCTACCAGCCGAAAGCTCTGTTAAAATAAATTCATCCTGTCTAGACCAACTCAGCGTCAAAAGTGAAAACAGATGACTTAGCTATTTCCTTTGCTTTTTAAAAATAACTAGTAATGCTCATTGATAGGACTTGGGGTATAAATATGTGAGGATTAAGTCAGAAAACTCAAGGTAAGAATTGAAAACCAAAGAGGAAAATTCTCATTCAAGACCTAGAAGCATAATTTAAATTATTATGTTTCCTCTGGCTTCTTATGTATAGCTGATGCTTATTTTAAACAATTACTCTTTTATTATTGATAATATCTATAATAAAATTAATAATAAATAGTAACGATATACACTAAATTGCAGAGAATATTTTATTTAATATTATTCACTTTATGAGCTTAGTAAGGATATTTTCAGTTCTCTCTACCTTTCCATATCTAGAATCTGTTACCTGTTATTACTAATAAATTACTAATAAATTATATTCAGAATGCTATTCTCTCTTCAGTGATTTAGTGACATACATAAAGACAGGTGTTTTTATAGAAAACATCATTTGTATATCTTTTTGGAGTTTTATGCTATAACCCTAGGAATAATCCTTAGATTTCCCCTTCTTTCACAACTAATCAGTTATCCGGTCCTCCTGAGTATACTTTTGTCCCGTCTGTTAAAAATCTCTAGGTTCTGTAATTTCTTCTTTCTCATGGGATATGGTGTTAATTCAGAGTCACAATTTCTTCCTAGCAGCTATTAAAGTGACCTCCTAACTTCTAATCTCTTTCTCCACTAATTCATTCTTTACATGAAACACTTTCCAAAATGCAAGATTTGACTGGGTTCTTAAAATTTGGATGGCTCATTCCAGCTTCTAGTTTTGTCTCCTGCCACCCCATCCCTCCCCCATGTCCCTGTGGACTCCAGGGACACCTTATGCTGAACCTGTGGGCATGCTCATAACCCAGCCTTCCTGTGTCTGTGTGAACTTCCCATTCCTTTTCACCGGCACACAGTATGCACTCAATTTGTGTTCATTGACAGTAAGGCTGTAAGACCTGTATGGAAGGAGATATGTCTGCCTCCCTCAGGCATTTGATTCCTTTCTGCTTTGGGCTCCCAAAGCAACTAGTTCCTATCTTGATTATTGTTTTGTAACTTTGATTCTTCAGCCACAGCAGCCTTATTTTATTGATCTTTATATCTGAATAGTACCTGAGCATATAGTCAGTGCTCAATTAAATGTAATTCTTCTTATTTTTCTAATCATTATGAACCATAAAAACAACAGTAGCAGATGAATAAGGAAACTCCTTTGAGGGATTTGGCAATGGCTACTGTTAGAGAATTGACTCTTTCATTTCAGCCTTCCAGCTGCATGGATATTCAGTAAATAACAGTTGGACATTTCCTCTGTACCATCTACTGTTCAAGATACTGACACAATGAATCATAATACCTCTTTCATGGTTCTTTATACCTGATGGAATAATAGAGCTACTCCGACTAGGTCTGAGAAAAGTATTTTCCCGTTTGCCTTCACTCATAGGAGATGCCTGGAATATCCCATGGAGGAAGGATTAACTGTTCTTTTCTTTTTTTTTCTTAAATCGTAGCCTTTAAAATAACTCCTTTCATCATAAATGCTCATAAAAGCATTTCTCAGCTTCTCTGTCACTTGACCTGAGGTTTTCAAAGTATCCCCTGAAGAATCTGATTTGAAAAAAGAAATCACCAGTTGTGCTGATGTGAAATTGATCCTCAGTCATATGTTCTCCTTACTCAGACAGCAATATTAACCACCATCCTATTAAGTGGCGCCAATTATGTTTGAGAGCCCATCATGTGACCATGGTGCTAGCTAGCTCCATGTGAATGAAATTCTTCATATTTACAGACCTTGTAGAAAGTAAATAATTGTAGACCATCAAGGAGGCTTTACTTTTTACAATCAGTTCTAAGTGTAGATTATACAAGAGATGATTGCTAAGGTCTTCCTTTTGTTTAAGAAATAATTTTCCTTCTAACGTAATCAATTCCATATATTTTTAGCCCTAGCAAAAAGACTTTAAGTAAAGGTTTTATGTTAATTATTAAACACACACACATTAAATTCCCATCTCCCAGACTAGGTTGAAAATGAAAGTCAAACATTCTGGTTAAATACATCCCTATGTATGTCATACATGATCAGCTTTCCAAGATTTAGAGTTGATAAAATCTACATAACATTATAAATATGTTGATATAATTTATCCTAGCCTGGGAAAGAATGAATTCACAACTAACTTCAGATATTTCCATACCTTACCTGAAATTCTCTTCATTTTGCCACATTTCCTAAATTTGAACCAATCCAAGTTTTATTTCAGTTAACGAGTTCTGCATTGAGCATATGGATGCTCCAAGGGGTCCATTCATTCTCATCTTAGGATCTTTTAGTATCAGATTAGTTTTTTCTTGAAAATGCCTCAGTAAAAATTAGTGTCATATAGATTTTCCACTAGAGTATAGCTGAAAATAGAAGCAGTCAATATTGGGAGTTTTAATGAATAATGACCTAAAAGAAATGGTGGTGTAGGGGGAAGAACGTTAAAGAGAGTAGGTTGGGTGGTTTCTAGTGAGGGGCTTTTGGTTACCAAAGGAAAACATGAGAACATCCAATACTCAGAGGAAAGGTTATTAGTTAGATTGCATTTAGCAGCAAGTAGCAGAAAACTTCAGTTAAAATTAGCTTATACAGAAGTCAGGCATGCTACACACAGGGAGAGTTGAGTCCCAATTCTGTATAATTTCTTGCCTTTCCCTTTCTCTGTGTGCTGGCTTCATTTTCAGCTTAGAAGCAAGAAGGCTGTAACAATTCCAGGAACCAACTCCAGATATCACACAACAATATCCAGAGGAAGATGGCACTGTCTTTTCATGTATGTCACTGTAGGATAGCTAAACCTTTCCCCGAGGCCCCCAGGCAAACTTCCCCATTATATCACAAACAAAAATTACGTGTAAATCAATCTCTGGCCATGGAAGGAGAATGTCATGATTGTCTTAGATCTATCAGAACTTAGCCCCCTTGGAGCTATAGATGGGGGACAGTCTCCCTTGAAGCACCTTGCTGCATGGAGGAGGATGGATACCAAAACAAAAAGGGAGTTCTGTTGGGACAGAAAAAACAAGGAAATTTGTTATTGATTGTACAACTAGTATCTGCTACAACAGATGAAGGATACGTAATTCTATGAAGTGGAAGAGAAAGGGGAAGATACAAAAGAGGAAGTCTCCATATACAAAATTCATAAGCTTTGTGCCTAGAACTCAACTCTTTTAAAACTCATCTTTGATTAATGTCCATGATCATAGTATACCAGCACAGAAATACCTGTCAATAGAGATTTTCTGTTTACCAATACCATTAATACAAACAGTATATTAATAGAGTTATTGAGTGTACTAACTAGAACATCATGCTTTCTTTTCCCCACCAAAGCTCGAGTAAAACAATGAATTTTTTTTTTTTTTTTTTTAGAGGGCAGTGTCACTGGCCCTCATATGTGGGATCCGAACCCAACCTGCTGGTTTCCCAAGCCAGCTCTTAACTGCTGCGCCACTCGGCAGGCCCCAACAATGAATTTTTATAATAACTGTTTCACAGGCAAAATGTGACATGTGTCTTGTAATTTAATGAAAAGTTAATTTAATATATGCATGGGTGTCTAATGTTTTGTGATTGGGTGCTAAGAGGGGGATTATATGTTGTTTAATTTAATATTTATATGCATAGTCATTAGTTTTTACTATTTTCTAGTATTCTGGTATCATAGCTGTTATTATTTATTTACTTATTTATTTGTGCAAATAATATTTATTACCTGTATATTTTATGTCAGGCACTGGGCAAAACTCCAAGAATACAAAGTTTGATAAAAACACAAAGATTTCTCATGAACAAATAGATGTTATACTCAGTAAGCTTAGAGGATTTAATCTCTTGAGGGATATCCATATTTCAAAATCATCCAAATACAAAAAGACCTTGTAAGGAGCATAAAAAGAAAGAAAAAAATGAATAAGCCAAATTTTCTTTTTTTTTATCATAAAAATTAGAATATTTCATTAATAAATATGGATTTCTGGATGGGAAATATAACAATTCTTTCAAACACAAGAGTTACTTAGAATATATAAAATATCACAAGGCATTCTGAGTCTTTAAGGAAGTTCTTCTCAAAAAAGAACCAAGAAATCAACAGCAACTTAATCAAGAGGAAAACTGCTTACATAGACTGGTTTAGAAGAACCCTACGATAGTCACTGCTCTTACAATCTTAAGACCAGTCCCTCACATGTTGTCCCATAAAATTCTGCATGTATCTGGGAAATGATATTGATTTTATTAAACACTTAATAAGGTGACACTTTGTACATCAAACCTGTTTGTTCTCAAGTTCCTTGACATTCCTTTAACCAGGGGGCTCTTTCCCTCCAAGTCCACATAGGAGACCTTAATCTCAGCTGTCAGTTCTCTCCCACTACCTCTCTTACTTGCCTCTTGACTACTCCTCTATTTTTCCTTCTTTATATTGCCCTGCGTCTTCCCTTTTGGGTCACTCTACGCATATCACTTTATTCTGTAAACAAAATTTTCTCATGCTTCTGTTGCATCTCCCCTAAAACACACCAAAACAAAAGAGCCTCCTTAGGTTTAAAAGGGACAAAATTATACATAACTAGTTGATACTTTTGCAATCACAGTTAGAAAGAATCTAAACATAATTTGGAAAGTTAATCCTGTAGGCAGATGTCCCAAGCAGCAGTCTTGTTATCTACGTCTTGGCCTCCCCTGGTCATTCACCAAACACTATGGCATCTGGCACAATCTTCTCACCCAAACTCCTGCCCTCATTTACTCAATGTCCTCATCTAAGATGAGCTGCCCCTGCACTCCATTCAAAGTCCCTCAGTTTCTATGACCACAGCTGATGCTGCTCCACTTTGAAAATTCCACTTTCAGATATCCTACCCTCAAACCAGTACCTCCTACCTTTCTGGCTCCCTCAGTCTCACCTGTTCCCACTATAACCATTTGCCAGTCTCTTCAAAACTTCCAATTCCCTACCTTCTCACTCTTCCTTTCTACATGAGCCCCCACCTCTTTTTATCTTAGATTCAAATTACATTTCAGTCAGTCTGTTGCAAATAACAGCTTATGCTTTCACTGCATTTACCTGGTAAAATGTTATTTCTGCAAACACCCAACTATCTTTCTCTATGCCCAACCTCTGTTCTGGTGCCTCTGGAGAAATATATCCAATAGGGAAAATTTAAATTTATGAGTTCCAGCCTCAATTGGGCCCTCAACATTGCCCCACTTTCTCCCATTTCCTTTTGGGCTATACATTCTCCTGTTACCATTTTAAGCATTTTATACTCTACCCAACCTTCAACCCTGCCACCTCTCTTCATGCTTAGTATTTGACTCTTTTCCTATTTTTTCTGAGGAAGTGGTTCAGACTGAAACCACCAAATCTTCTGCCATCAAACCTTCAAACTACCTGCATCTGTGTCCAGCGTTTCCTTATCTTAGACAGGAGGTTTGTCCCTTCTCCTTTATTCTGAGTTCCATGACTTCTTATCTTCCAAGAATCTTACATTATCTGTTTTCTCTTCCTCCACTCTATCCTTCCCATTAACATATACAAATATTACTGAAACCTCTCACAACTTTAAAAAATTCCTGGGCCTTATTTCCAAACAAACTACTACTGTTCCTCTATCTTCCTCTTAGAAGTCAAAGTTCTAGAAAGAATTATCTAAGCTTATTGCCTCAATTTCTTCTTGTCCCATGTACTCTTTTTTTTTATATCTTTTATTGTGAAATAAACATTTTTTTAAATTAGTTTCAGGTGTACAACACAATGCAATAGTTATACTCTTTACCCCCTCAAAGTGACAACACCCGCTCTCCCAGTTCGCCACCCCACTCTCCCCACCCATATTATACATATCTATTACAATTCCTTTGACTCCCTTCCAATGTATGCTCCACATCCCATGACTATCTATATATTCAGTTACAGTTGGCATACAATATTATACAACATCAGCTTCAGGTGTACAGTGCAGTGATCAAGCCTCTACTCCATCCATGAAGTAGTCTCCCTAACAAGACATGTGACCATCTGACATGCCACAAAATTTTTACAACATTATTATATTCCCTGAACTGTGTTTCATATCCCTGTGGCAATATTGTAGTTGTCTATTTATGCTGTCTAATCCCTTCCCCTTCTCCCTTATCCCCACCACCCTCCCAACTAGCAACCCTCAATTTTTCCTCTATATCTATGAGTCTGTTTACTTTGCTCGTTCATTCCGTTTTTCAGATTCCACATATAAGTGAGATCATATGGCATTTGTCTTTCTCCGACTGACTTATTTCACTTAACATGATAGTCTCTTCACAACATTATGAATTACATTCCCAGAACTGCCCCCCATATCCCTGGGGAAACATTGTAGTCACCCACCTACACTGTCCAAAACCTTCCCCCTCTCCCTCATCCCCAGCCAGCAACCATCAGTTTTTCCTTTATATCTCCTTGATATGATTTCAATCTTCTTAAATTCTTAAATTTACTGAGACTTGTTTTGTGGTCTAACATGGTCTATCTTGGAAAATGTCCTATGTGCACTTGAGAAGAATGTATATTCTATTGTTTCAGGGTGAAATGCTGCAAAAATATCGATGAAGTCCAGCTGGTCTAAAGTGTCATTTAAGGCCACTCTTTCCATATTGATTTTCTATCTAAAGGATCTGTCCATTGGTGACAATGGGGTGTTGAAGTCCCCTACTATGATAGTGTTACTGTTGATCTCTGTCTTTATGTCTGTCAAAATTGGTTATATACAATTAGGAGTTCCTATGTTTGGTGCGTAGATGTTTATTAGAGTTATAGTGCCCTTCTTTGTCTTTTATTGTAGTCATTTTAAAGTCTATTTTGTCAAAAATAAGTACTGCTACTCCAGCTTTTGTTTTTCTCATTTCCATTTGCATGAAATATCTTATTTCATCTGTAAACAGCATATACATGGGTCCTATTTTCTTATTCACTCAGCCACTCTCTGTTTTTTGATTGGAGCATTTAGCCCATTCACATTTAAAATGATTATTGATAGGTGTGTATGTATTGCCATTTTGTTATTTGTATTCCTGGTCTTCCTGGGTTAGCTTGTTTACCCCTTTCTTTTGTTTAAAAAAGCCCTTTTAACATTTCTTGCAATGCTGGCTTGGTGGTAATGAATTCCTTAAACTTATTCTTTTCTGAGAAGCTCTTTATTTCTCCTCCAATTTTAAGTGATAGCCATGATGGGTAGAGCAATCTTGGTTGTAAGCCTTTATTTTGTGTCACTTTGAATATCTCTTGCCACTCTCTTCTGGCCTGCAGAGTTTCTGTAGACAAGTCAGCTGTTAGTCTAATAGGAGTTCGTTTGTATGTACCCTGCTGTCTTTCTCTTGCTGCTTTTAGGATTCTGTCTCTGTCTTTAAGCTTTGCCATTTTAACTATGATGTGTCTTGGTGTGGGCCTGTTTGGGTTCAGCTTGTTTGGAACCCTCTGCACTTCCTGGACATGTATGTTGATTTCCTTCACCAGGCTAGGGAATTTTTCAGTCATTATTTTTTCAAATACATTCTTGACCCCTTGCTTCTTCTTCTCCTTCTGGCATTCCTATGATGTGATATTGTTCTACCTCATCTTGTCCCATAGGGCTCTTAAACTATTTTCATTGTTTTTTATTCTCCTGTCTTTTTGTTGTTCCAACTGGATGATTTCTGTTATTTTATCTTCCAAATCGCTGATCTGATTCTCTGCTTCATCTACTCTACTGGTGATTCCTTCGAGTGTGTTCTTCATTTCAGTTATTGTATTCTTTAGTTCTAACTGGTTGTTTTTTTAGGGTTTCCCTATCCTTCTTTATGTCCTCACTAAGTTTGTTAAGCATTCTTATCATCAGTGTTCTAAACTCTGTCTCTGAAAGGTTGGATTGCTCTGTTTCATTTAGTTCCATTTTTAGAGGTTTCTTCTGATCTTTTACTTGTGACATGTTTCTTTGTTTCCTCATTCTGGCTGTCGCTCTGGGATTGCTTTGATGTATTAGATAGATCACCAGGAGAGCCCCGGCTAGATCACAGGAGCACACAGCTCGTGGCCCCACACTCCCAGGAAAACTCCCAGTCTCAGCCTGTCCCAATCAGCTGCTCGCAGATCAGACCGAGCAGCCCGACAACCAATCACCAGCCTGGCAACTCTGCAAGCAGAGTGCGGAGAGCGGGACCGAGGCGGCTTGCTCGCTTCTGCGTCTCAGTGAGCAGCCTGTTGGAGCAGGAGCACACCCACCAGGCATTTCCCTGGCAACGCAGCACAAGCTGTGGAGAGGGTGGGGATCCAAGGTGGCTTGCGCACTCCCGTCTCAGTGAGCAGCCTGTTGGAGCCAGAGGGCACCTGCCCAGCATTTCCCTGGCAACGCAGTATAAGCCGGGTGGAGGGTGGGGATCCAAGGCCGCATACATGTGCACCAATTCCACCAGGTCAATGGGATCCCAGATCTTACTCTCTGTGGGCGGGCCCAACCCTGACAAAATGGTGCCCTCCCTACACCATTCAGGTGCAAGCTCTACACCAGGGGAACAATAGTCCCCAAACCTCCAGCTTTTGTACCAAAAGTGCTCAGTTCAGTCCGTCCCCGCAGGCTCCTGGGTCCGGCTCACACAGCCACTCCCTCCACCAGGAACCAGGTAAGTGCTCACCGGCAAGCAAGCCCGGGCGCCGGCCCCACTGGTTCTCTAGCCACTCTTAGCCTCACCGAGCTGAGCAAAGAGAGTCCTCACCAATTTACTGCCAGCTATCTTAGAACTCCTCTTCCCGGCAAAGGAGCTTTGGGCTGGTGAGCTTGGGGTGCGGCCGGAGGGTCTCTCCCCCAACCAGACAAGCTTCCCACGGCTGGGGCTTCCCTCACGGGGCTCGCCCTCTCTCGTCGCCGCCCGTCCTACCAGACCCGACGTGGCCTCCTCTTTAAGTTCTTCGTTTAGTGGTTCTGTTCATCTAGTGTTCCGGAGACGTCCAGGGTTGAATGTTGTATAAATTTTTTTTTTTAATTTTGATGTGATCTTGGGAGGCAGTTAGCACAGCGTCTGTCTATTCTGCCATTTTACTGGAAGTCCCAAATTTTCTTAAAAGGGAGAAATGGTCTGGTGCATAACTAACATTGTGTTTTGAGAATTATTTTCTTAGAAGCCTCTGGTGGAGGCAAGTTTGCATTTTGGAGGAAGCTATTGGGAAATACAAGGTTCTCTCAGTCCCTGTTGCCTTAATCTCCATAGATGGTAAACCTTTGATGTGCCCAAAACGATGATATCATTACCATTACACCTTTGCAAATACCTATCTCATTATCAAATGTGAATAGAAAAAGTAAAAGGAGGAGAACCCACAGAATCTAGCAAATATACGTCTATCCAACTAGTGAAGCATATGTTTTAAAGAATTTTATTTGTGTTTCATAAAATGTAGGAATTTTGACTGTCAAGACCTTGGAGGCAAGGGCTATTTTTATAATTAGATAATTTATACAACTCCCTAATGTTTACTATAATATTTTATATTCAACATTTGCTTGAATATTTTATACTGAGAAAAATAAAGAGAGTTCATTTCTCATTGTCCATTTGTAAAATTTCCTTATGAAATATGCTCCTTGCTTATTTGGGAGAAAATGTAAAGTAAGGCCCTCAGGGCTAGAAACAAGAATACAATTTTGAAACTCCTGTCAACTGGAAATGCAGTCAAATAACAATTTCTGTTTATATGCAAAAGTCTCAAAATTGCCTGGCACTAAAGCAGGAAAAATTATGTAAACCCACATGAAATATAAGTGCATCCCTTATATCTGATTCTGTTCAATCCAATTCTATTAAATAAATACATTGCAAAAGTCCTGATGAAAGTTAATGAAGGCATGACTAGAGACACTAGCAGTGAGAATAGAAAGAGAGTTGTGCAATATTGCTACACAAGATGAAATGCAAACTCCTTTGCATGACATGAAAGGTCCTTCACAATCATGCTTCTGATTGCTTTTCCTGCTTCTTCTTTTGCCAGACTACCCCATGTTTCAGCCACTGTCTGGGATTCCCCATATCCTTCACATCTCCCTGCCTTTTCCCCCAACATTTTATTTTGAATATATATTCAAGCTTCAAGTTTTAAAGAATTGTACAGCGAGCATCCATATGTCCACTTCCTAGATTTTATTACTTGTGTTTTATTGTACTTATTTTTATCATGTATCTATCCACCTCTCTATCCCTCCCTCCATCAAAGTCAATTGTAGTTACTAGTAGCCTTGTCCCTAAACACCTCACATGTATGTTTCTTAACTAGGGATCAGTATTTGTTTAGGGCTTTTTCTTTCCTTGCTGTAGTAATATTTACATATAGTAAAATATATAGATCTTAAGTGTTCCATTTACTGAATTTTGACAAGTGCTCTGTAATATAACCCCCTATTGAGATATAGCACTTGACCATCATCCCGGGAATTTCCTTTGTGCCCTCTCCCAGTCAATTCCAGCCCCAGCCTTCCAGAGGCAACCACTGCTCACAGTTTTTTTCCCATCAGAGATGAAATTTGTCTTTCTTATCACTGAACTTCATTTAAATGGAATTATACGGTGTGTGTGTGTGTGTGTGTGTGTGTGTGTGTATGCTTCTCTCACCCAACATACTATTTTGGAGTGTAGCTGAGTGTATCAGTAGTTCATTCCCTTTTAATTACTGTAGCATTCTTTTGTATTCATATGTCACAGCTTGGTTTTCCATTGTCCTGTTGAGAGACACCTGGGTTATTTCCAGTGTTTGGCTATTACATATAAAGCTGCTATGAACATTCGTCTACAAGTCTTCCTTTGGATATGTGTTTTCATTTCTGTTGGATAAATGTTAGTGGGATTTCTGGGTCAAAGGGTAGGTATATATTGAACTTTATAAGTAAAAGTCAAATCTCATTCCAAAGAAGTTGTACTGTTATGCTTCTCTACCAGTGTATGAGAGTTCTGCTTGCTACATGTACCTATCAACATTTGATGTTATTGGTCTTTTTAATTTTAGCCATTCTGGTGTGTGTGTAATAGCATCTCATTGTGGTTTAATTTACATTTACCTGGTGACTGATGATGTTGGGCCCTTTCTCATGTGCTTATTACATATTAGTATATTTCCTTGTGTGATCTGTCCAAATCTTTGTCTTTTTATTATTGAGTTGTAGGATTTCTTTATATATCCTGGTTATCAGCCTTTTGTCAAGTATAAGTTTTTAAAAATGTTTTCTCTAGTCTGTGACTTACCTATTTATTTTCTTAATGGTATTCTTTGATAACTAGAAGTTTTTAATTTTATGAAGTATAGTTTATCAAATTTTTCTTTTATGGCTATTGCTTTCCAGATTCTGTCTAAGGAACTTGCCTATTCCCAAGTCACAAAGATAGTCTCCTATGCTTTCCCTTGAAAGCTTTATGGTTTTAGCTTTCATAATTAAATCTATACCTCTAACATGATTTACTTTTTTGCATAGAGTTTGAGATTTATTTTTTCCATATTGATATATAGTTATTTCAGAACCATTCATTGAAAAGAATTTTTTCTCCCCGTAGGATTGCTTTGGAACTTTTTCAAAATTCAAATTACCCTCTAAGTATAGATTTATTTGGGGGCTCTCAATTCTGTTTTATTGATCTTTGTTAATATTTATGACAGTGCTATAATTTATTGATTATTTTAACTTTATAGTAAGTCTTAAAATCATATAGCATGTGATTTCAAGTGCTCCAATTTTTTTTCAGGTTTGCTTTGTATGCTAGGTCTTTTCTGTTTCCATATAAATTTTAGAAACAGCTTGTTGATTTCTAAAAAGAAAAACCTTTTAAGACTGTTAGGTTGGATGACATTATCCTACAGATCAATTTTGCCTCATGTCCTTTCAAAAAAATTTCTTTTCTCCATGCTTTTTTGTATGCTAGTCCCCCTGCCTGAAATATACTTTTTCCTATCTTCACTAAAAGGCAACTCCTATTCAGTTTTCAGGACTCAGTTCAAATAACACTTCTGTTAGGTCTTCCCAGTTAAAATTCTCTGTAGGTAGAATTAATTGCTTATTCATTCTTCTGAGCACCACAACTAGTTATATATACGTCAGTGTAACTTATCATATTGTATTATGATTGTTTTTGGTTATATATCTTGCTTTCAATATTTTATTCTGTGTTATTCCCCATCACCTAGTATAGTAACTGGCACATAGTAAACTATCCTTGAATATTTATCCATTAAACTCTTTATTATGTGTCTACTATATACCAGAGGCTACATCTTCGCTGGGGGACACAGAAAAAACATGTACATGAATAAATGACTAAAATAATTGCAACTAATGCTAAGTGACATAAAGGCAACAAAACCTGGGGAAGGGATAAAGGGAACTGGAGAGCCTGGTGCAAATACCTCACCTCAGGTGGTCAGAGAACTCTGAGGAAGTGACATCTGAGCTGAGACAGAAATAATAGAAATGGAGCATCTATAGAACTTCTGGGAGGCAGAGCCTTTCAGGCAGAAGGAACAAGAAATGCAAAAGCCCTGAGGTGAAATCCAGTTTAGACCAAGGAAGGAACAATTATTGAGCAATTAAGTATGTCTAGCAGAGAAGGGTGTCTGGGAAAGTTTCACAGAGCTGAGGCTTGAGAAAATGAGTAGGTGTTATCCTGTCAGAGAAGTCAGAAGAAAAATATTCTAGGCAGAAGGAACTATATATGGCAAGGAGAACTATACAGGCAAAGAAGAAATTGGTAGGAGATGAGGTTACTGAAGTAGGCAGAAGCCAAATAATGTAGACCTGTGGGCCATACAAAGGGGTTTGTATTTTATTCTGATTGCAAAAGAAAGTTATTAAAGTCAGAAGTTAAATATGGTATATGCTTTGTGAAGACCACTATGGGTCCTAAATGTCAAATAGACATGAGTAGGTGGGGCAAAAGTGAATGCCCTTTGACATTTGAAAACTTGCAGTGGACTGAGTGGGAGATAAGGGAGGTTTAGACCAGAGGTCCTCAGTGGAATGGATGAAAAGTGGTTACCTTTGGGCTATATAAGACAGGTCTTATTTAAGATTAAATATGAGACATGAGAACAGGATCAAGGATGAGTGCCACTTTTTCTGCCCTGGGTATGTCACAGGGCCATTTACTGAGATGATGAGGGGAAGCACATTTGGACAGAGGAAGTGCGAAGGGGTAGAGACCAGGAATCAGGCATTCCATTGTGGAAATGTTAACTTTGAGATGCCTGTTAGATACCCAAGAAGAGATGTCGCGTAGGTAACTGGATATATGAGTCTGGAACTCAGAGGAAAGGTCAGAACTGGATGTACTTGGGTGTAATAAGCATATGGCAGTTATCCAAGACCATGGGCCTGGATGAGATCACTAGGGAGCAAAAAAACAAGAGGACTGAGGAACAAAGGGGATTGGGAAAGAGGAACTGATGTGATAGGATAATATCAGGAGCCAGTGATGTCAGGGAAGCTTCGAGAGGGAAATGTTTCAACAGAGAATGAATAAGCAAACAAATCAAATGATGTGTAGCAAGTTGACCTGTGGGGACTTTGCAAAATGAAATTATTTGATGACTTTAATAAACTCCTTTTTCAGCAGAGTGGCATTCACAAAACCTTCATGGTAGTGGATTGAGGAGTGATTACAAGGGAAAAAAGAAGGAGACAGGTAACACTAGCAACTTCAAAATTTAGTCCTGAAGGTGATCAAAAAAATCTATAGTGGCTAGAGAGAATGTGAAGGATTTGTTTTAAGCATTTTTTTTTTTTAACATAGATGCCATTAAGGCATGTTTGTATGCAGAGGGAAATAACCTAGCTATGAGGGAGAAAGTGAAAAAAAAAGGAGATTATTTGGGAACCAAAATCCTTGTTAAGTTCTCTCTCTCTCTCTCTCTCTCTCTCTCTCTCTCTCTCTCTCTCTCGCTCTCTCTCTCTCTCTCTCTCTCTCTCTCTCTCTCTCTCTCTCTCTCACACACACACACACACACACACACACACACACAAATATGTGAGGTGATGGATACGTTGATTGACTAGATGGTGGAAATTCTGTCACAAGGTAGATGTATATCAAATCACTAAAGTATACATTTTAAATATCTTATAATTTTATTTGTCCATTATACCTCAATAAAGCTGAAAAGCTTTTTATGAAATCCAATAACCATTCTTCATTTTAATTTTTTTAAATCTCTTTATAAAAATAAAGCAGAAATTGAAAGATACTTAATTTACATAAGGAAAAAAAGGAAAGGAAGAAACCCATCAAATATGTATCCCCTAAACAAAATACCCTGATATTTTTCTGCTGCTTTCCAACTCTTCAGTCTTAAGAATAATTATAAGGGTCAATATAGTATTAGCAATATAATATTTTAAAATATGCAGCAGCCTCTAATCAGTAAATCTGTTATTGCTGTCTCCATTTTCTATCAGTATTTCCCTGTTGGCGTTGACAGAAATACCAGGGCCAAAGTCCATCTTCTACATGATCCTGGAGAAATGAGAGGCAGCATGTTCTAAACAATGGCATCAACATGTCTCATTTTATTTCATTCTTTAAAATTGCTTATTAATATACTAAATGTGAATATAAGACTTTTCTATTTGATTTTTGCACATATAAAAAAAGGGATTTTTACCAAAATGAAGAAAAATTTTTTTCTAAAATCCAGAACACAAAAGGAGGACCTGGCCTTGGACAAGAAGAAAGGGCACTTATTCCATGGTAAAAGTAAGGGAAGCAGAGTACATGGGCACTCATGTAGGTAGGGTGATAGATGGGGTAGTGGACAAACAAAATAAAATAAATGAAGGGATGAGAAAAAATGATAAGAGACACCTCAAGGCTTGAGGACTGATTGAGTATTAGAAGTGGAAGAGGAGTGAAAAGCACTGAAAAGTTTCCAGCATTCACTCACTCCTTCAACAAGAGGCAGCAGGAAGAGGGCAAACATCATCCCTGTCTCAAGGACCTTGCAGTTGAGTTCTTGAGGACTCCATTTATTTTATGAGACAATCAAGTAAATGTATGGCTAACATGTTGTTGTGTGGTCATGAAGAAGAACAAAGTCTGTTTGTTGTTCCTGAGATGTGTTCGTTGGTTAAGACACCTTGGGGGAGTCTTTTTTTAATTATGAGATTTGGTTTTTATGGTGACTGTATCAACATTTGAAGTCAGTTGGCCCCAAATCTTGGTCCTTGTGCAGTTATAGGGTGATCGCAGTCTATTCTTCGTTAGGCTTTTTTTCTGACCCCCTACCTTGAACCTTACACATACTTGTGATTACATTCTTTCTTTAGCTGTGCTTATGTAATCATTCAAGTTACTGCAATATTCTAACTTGAGATACAGTAAAATTTAATGATTGAGAGCATGGACTCCAGCTCAAATGCCGAGATTTGAAGAACAACTTCACCATATACAAATCAAGTGACCTTGTGACAATACTTAGCCTTTCTAAGCCTCAGTTTCCTCATCTGCAAAATGGGAATAATACATAGAACTAGATAGACATGCACAAATGAGGACCTGTAAAGTGGTAACATATGAATAAACTCTTGTGGGTTATCCCAATATCAAGTTTTTGGTTTTGATATTGTACTATTGTGTTAGATGTTAATGTTGGAGAGGCTGGGGGAAGTGTGCATGGGACTTTATACATTTCTTTGTAACTTTCCATGAATTTATAATTATTTAAAAATAACAGTTAGAAAAATGTAAGTAGTAATAGTGCCTACTTCACAGGGCTTCAGGAGGATTAAATGATTTGATATGTATACATAAAACACTTAGAATACTGCTGGTATACATTAAGCATTATTAGCCATTGTTTAAAGGTGATTTTCAATATATCTGCTCTGATTCATCTTTATAGTTTAACTCCTTGAGGACAGCCATGTTTCTCTTATTTAATACTTCTTGGGGAAACTATGTGTAATATGAATATAACATATGTAATAGATATGTATATATACTATTGGGTTGTCAGAAAAGTCATGACGCATTTTTGCAATGAGAAACATAGAAAAAAATACATCATGACTTTTCTTTCCGACAACCTAATATATTTATATGTATAATTTAGTACAATGTGGGATGCTGTTAAAGAGAAAACCACAGGTGCAAAATGGAGTCATTTGTGCTGATTCCCATGACACTGAACCTAGATTTAATATTTGATCTAATTTTGGTTTCAAACTTTTCCAAAAATGTAATCTTAATTGATCAGTTTCCATGAGGTAAAGAGTAACGGTGGCCTTTACACGTAATGGTGGCCTCTGGATTCCCCCATTCCTGCACACACACTTGGGAAGCTCCTAAGACCCCACCACCCCCTATGAGAAGATAACACTGCCTGTAGCAATCTTTTCTTTTTGTTTTGCTAATAACTTTCTTATCCCACCCAGTTTCTGACTATAAAAGCCTTCCATTTTATGCAGCTTCTCAGAGCACCTCTCTTCTTGCTAGATAGGATACTGCCCAATTCATCAATTGCTCAATAAAGCCAATTGGACCTTCAAATTTACTCAGTTGAATTTTTGTTCTTTAACAGCACTCCATGGGTTTTCTACAAATGTCCATTTAACATTCTCCTGACATTGAAATGTTATGTAACCATGATACATTTGTCAAAACTATTAAGCAAACTACTGACTTCATTTGTTTTCACCAATGTTTTTTTCTCCACTAATTTCCCTTCTCTGTTCCAGGATCCAGTCTAGGATATCATATAACATTTAGTTGTCATGTCTTCTTAGTCTCCTCCTACATGCAATGGTGCCTCAGTTTTTCCTTGGATCTTGATAGTTACGAGTACTGGTCAGATATTTTGTAGAATGTCTGTCAATACAGGTTTGTTTGATGTTTCCTTGTGATTCGATTAGGATTATGGATTTGGGGAAGAATTCCACAGACGTGAAGTGCCATTGTCATTGCATCATATCACAGTATACATGATATCCACGTGATTTAGCACTGATGATATTAACCTTGATTGCTGGGTTAAGGTGTGTTATATACAAATTCTCCACTGTAAAGTTACTGTTTTTTCTTTCCATGCTCCTTTTCTTTTCCATACTTTGAAAGCAAATCATTAAGTCCAGCCCATACTAAAGGAGCAGGGAATCATGCCCTACATCCCAGAACAAGAGCATCTAAATATATTACTTGCAATTTCTTATAAAAAATATTTGTCCCATATCCCCAATTTATTTATTTATGTCAGTATGAACTTATGGATATTGATATTATTCTTTGAATTATAAATCAATACTATTGCTATTTATTTTGCTGTTGAAATTGTTTCAGGTAATTGGGAGTTTTTTAGGTTAACTCCTATGTCTTTTTGATATATTCCCGTCCTTTTTTGTTCTTAGTATCTTTGAAAGTATAATAAATAAAAACATGAAAAATGTGTTATATACAAATTAAACACATTGCCATCCTCTAGAAGCTTAATATGTGTTGGCAGATAACTTTAATTATGCCATTCTGCAATAAATACTTCCTGATATCACTGTTTTATTTGAACTTTTGTTTTAAAAAATGGGGCTCCTTGAAAATGTTCACATAATGTTCCACTACAAAAAAAAAAGAACTTGAAAACAACTGATAGAACACTGAGTATTCACTATGCTTTTTTACTCTCTGCTTCTCACTCTCCTGGAGAAACATGTTAAAAAAAAGTCTTTTCATGATTTTATTTTTTATTAAAAATAATAGTACTGTAAGTAGATCTGCTTGGCTGAGAGGTGTGACTTAGAGCGAGGAAGAGCTTCATGATCTTGGTATCTTGTTGCTTTAGCAATTCTAGAATAGCATTGCCAGGTCCTGTGAGAATGCCCTTTTAAATATTTATCTGAGAGGTTCTCACAGAGGCTTTTCTAGGCTGTCAGGCGTTCATGAACTTGACTATACTGGCAGTTAGGCAGTTTTCTGGAGAGATGCAAACGTGATGAAGACCTTTGTATCATCTATAAGTAGTTCAGAAAGAAGCCAGGAAGGTGAGCTGGAAGAGGAACAAATGATTTTATTTAGAAACCTACACAGTTTAGTAGATTGTAATTTTAATATACCTTCAAAAAAATCTAACAGTATAAAATGCCTACTTTGTACTAAGCATTAGAGCAGACACACTCACCTTTAATTCTCATGAACTTAGAGGTTAAGTCTTTATCCAAGGTCATTATTTTAGAATTTTTGTTGCAAGTGACAAAAAATCCAAAACTACCGTGGCATATATATAAGTTTATTTCTCTCTTGTGTGAAGATCTGTCAGCTGATATGGTCCTTCAAGGTATGCATGACCTTGACCTCATGGTCCAAAATGGCAGCATATGCGTTTTAAGTAGAAGGAAGAAAGAAGGGTCAATGAAGGTACACGTGCTGGTCTTTAAGAAGGTTCCCAGAAGCTCCCCCATGACACTTCTGTTTACATCCTCACTGTAAGTCACACCTCTCAACCAAGCAGATTGGTCAGAACTTAGACATATAGACACATCTAGCTGCATATTAGGATGGAAATGTAGCAGTTCTTTTTCTTGATGGCTTTGTGCCCAGCTAGGTTTTCTATCTCTATGGAAGGAGAAGGCAAATGTTAGGGATGAAGAGAAGTCTCTGCAGTAGTCACAGGAGTAAAGATGGGATTTGAACTTAGATATGTCTTTCCCTCATGTTCTTTCTAAACTAGATCTTTTCATGGAGAATGGTATAGAAAAATGTGTTGAATTGGCCCCAGTTTTTGCATTGCCAAGTTAACTAAAAGAAAGGAACATGCATGTGACAGGGATGGAGAGAAGCTAAAGAATCATAAAGTAGGCTTCCAAGCTCCCTTTACATGGGCAAAGAGCAATCTTGATAAGTCTTCCGGTCCTCTTGGAAAGGAAGAATAATACTTTGAGGGCCACCTGTCCGTAATTCTAGACCAGTCCTGTGCTGTCCAATATGGCAGCCACTGGCTACATATGGCTACTGGGCACTAGAAATATGACTAGTTATGACTGAAATGTACCATAAGTTTAAACACACATCCTGAATTTCAAAGACTTACTACAAACAATAAATGAAATATATCTCAATAATTTTTTATATTGATTCCATGTTGAGAGTATAACATTTTTGACATATTGGGTTAAATAAGATATATTATTAAATGAATTTCACTGTTTGTTTGTTTTTGTTTTTTTTTAGAGGGCAGTGTCACTGGCCCTCATATGTGGGATCCGAACTGGGGCCGCTGGCATCCCAAGCCAGCTCTTAACCACCGTGCCACTCGGCCAGTGCTTTTTTTTACTTTTTTAAGTGTAGCTACTAAATTTAAAATTATACACATGACTCACATTAGTGGATTGTGTTATATTTCTGGTGGAAATCAATTTGTCTAGAAGACAAAAGATTGTCCTACAGCTGCCCTATTATTGAAACAGTCTTTCAAAATGTTCATAGGATCTGTAAGAAAGTTGTCTCTAAGGATTTCTACAAGAGAGATATGTCAACTCTGGCTCAAATAAATGACCCTAGAGTCTTTCTGAGATCTCTCTCCCAGCTTCTATGAAATGTGAATGATATTGACTATCCCCTGAGTAACTTGTATGGATTGATGCCAACACTTGGATTGTACTGAGCCTCTCTAGCCCACACTTTGGAGGCATATAGCTATTGTTATTACTAGATGTTGAGGTGATTTATTGAGATTACTTGTTGAAAGCATCTCTGTTTGGTTTATTAACATCCCCAAGGGGAAATACTGCTGGGCTGAACTCATAATAACAACTGGTCGGCATAGCCTACTTGAAGAACCCCATGATTTCTCAAAGATGACTGAAAGTGAGTCCTCAAGCACATTTGCAAGTTAAGTAGTAACTTAGTAAGTCCAGCTGGCTCAGATGTATTGAATTCATTAAAGCAATTAGGCGCTCTCTTGTTATCCTCTTATCTATCTTTAGCTTCAGGTTCCCTTTAGCAGTGATTGATCTATACTTTCCAGTTGAAAGTTCAGTTTTCTCTATGTAGAAAAAGAAAGGAGGATTTAAGGAGTTCTGCATTTTTCAATCCATTAGTATTTTATCATTTATTGTCAGCAGCAAGTATATCTCTTCCTTGTTCTTCTGTTCTGACTATATTATATGTATGTATGCATATACACATTTATATAAATACATATATCTTCTTATTCTGAATATTACA
The DNA here is from genome assembly GCA_033961575.1 of Aselliscus stoliczkanus. Classification (NCBI taxonomy): domain Eukaryota; kingdom Metazoa; phylum Chordata; class Mammalia; order Chiroptera; family Hipposideridae; genus Aselliscus; species Aselliscus stoliczkanus. The sequence goes on from CM066727.1 coordinate 170,121,172, forward strand.
TATATAGAGATAACCGGAGAACAACTTTTGATGTCCTTAGCATTTTTGTCAAGTTTCATCGCATTACAAATTTTAAATTCTATTTGTCCATGCTACCATTGAAATTATCTTTTATTATCCCAAATTATTCAGTACCTGAATTGTTCATTTGAACTGTTTGCAAATTATACTGATGTTAATTAAAATAATGCATAATCTGTAGCTTTTAAAATAAATCTTTAAAAAAGGACTTTAAAAGGCTTTCTTGTTTAACAAATACTGTTCTTATGGAAAAGAATTAAAAAAGTATACTAAGGATAAAAGTGAGTAAAAGGAAATGATGGCAGTAAAGCAAGGCAGTTGCTTACTCAGCGTTGATTACTTGATTTTAAAAAGTGCCAAAATGGGTTTTTTGTTTTTGTTTTTTTTTGTAATTTAAGATATTTAATTTTTGTAGACCACTATTGTTTGGTTGTCCCTTCTAGAAACATTATTTTGGAAACTTGCCTGCCTCACACTCCAACCAGGTGGTTCTGTTGGGAACAGCCAAACATAGAACCCAAACCAATGGCCATTGGAATGACCACATGATGCAAATTAGGCCACTGAGAGTTTTTTCCTAGAATTTTTCTTATTGGAATTAAGGGGAGAGTCAGGTCTTATTTGAAGAAGCAATGGTGAAAGGGGTATGCCTTGCCACGTGATAGGTTTGACAGCATACCACTGACATCAAAGAGGAACAGATGCACAGAATGGACAAAGAGTTCTTAGAGTGTTTGTGCATCTGGTTTCATTAATATAAAGCACAGATACTTTCCAGTGTTAATAATAACTCAGTATGTGAACAAATATATTGCCCTTTGCCTAAGTGAATATCAGTTGTGTTTCTGTCACTTGAGAACCAAAAAAGTCTTGACTAATACATTATCCCTTTGATAGTCAGCCTATGGGATGGCTACCAATGATCCTTAACTCTGGTAGTCACACTTTTGTATTGTATCCTCATAGATTAAATAGGGATATGATCAATGAAGTACAGTAGCAGTGATGGTATGTAACTACTGTAGTTAGATCATAGAAAGTCTATCTTGGTTTCTTGGATTGCTTGCAAAGGAAGAAGCTAGCTCTGCCATGTTATAAGGACACTCAAATACTGTCAAGATGAGCCCACAGGGAGAGGAACTAAAGTCACTTGCCAACGGCCAGTGCCCGCTTGTCACTATGTGAGTGAGCCACCTTGGAAGCAGATCCTCCAGCCCTAGAAAAGCCTGAAGCCTTTTAAGAGACCTGATTTTAGGAAGTACCTGCCAAGCCACACCCAAATCCTGGACCCACAAAAACTGTAAGAGATAACAAATGTTTATTATTGTTTCAAGCCACTGGTTTAGGGGTAATTTGTAACCCCAAGCAAATATATTATTTACATAACAACAGATAGGTCTTACAGATAGGTGCAAACATTGAAAAGGAGAAAAAAGTGAGAAGCCTAATACAATAATATGGTGCTTTCCAAGAGAGATGGTCAGTGATTAAGTTTGCTGCCATTGATACCTAGTATTCCTAGCTCCTACCAGCTTTACACACTTACCTGGGTTATATACATTATCTCTAACCATCACAGAAGCTAATATCTTAATATAGAAGCAAAAAGCAAATCCATTCATTTGATTTCCATTTAGTGGCAAAGAACAATCTGTTCATTTAAATAAGATTCTATATTGATGTTTACTTAGCCAAATTAAATCTCAGTCACCTATTACTCTCAGAAAAATAAATATTAACTTGCTGTAGACATTTAAACACACTTTCTCCACTGTTTAATATAATAAAGGTAAGACTCTCAGACAAATGAATAATTGAAGACTTCCGATAGTATCATCTAAAGAGAATTCTAATCATTGAAATTTCTAATTGACTTCTCTATCAGAATATTGGATTTTTAGCTTGATGTAGAATAATATACAAATGTAATACATATTTTTATTTTTTGATGTGATGTTTTTAGGTTTGTTAAATAGCATTAATTTTTACTATTTTTTTCTACCTTTATTCTCCAATTGTTCTCATTTTGATAATTATTATATACTTTTTAAAATAGAATCTATTCAGCTCCTCATTCAAATGATAGCTCAGCAAATGGCTGCAGGTGGCTCTTCCTTTGGTCTTGATGTGAGGCAGAGGGCTGGGCACCACGAGACCCATTTGTGTTTGCGGCCCCAGCATTAACTGTGGTGTGACTTCATGTGCCTTCTCTGTACTTGATTTTCCTCATATATCAAATAAGTGCCTTGAGCACATACAATCCTAAAATTCCATAAAATTGGGAAAGTCACTGAATATTGAGTGCCACCTGGTAGGGTGGCAAGTCACAAAAATCACCAACATTTGTATGTGTAAGGTAATTGATTTTTAGTCACGTTCATGATCCTGATACCTAGAGTTGTGTTTTATGTGATCATTTCAGTGTTGGAAAGATTTGAAAAATGCAACATTATCCATAAGGTAAAGTTAATGTTTTTAAATGCTGTTAAGAAGTATTTAGAAGCCAGGAATGAGTCATAATTATCAAAATAATGCCTTACATTTGAAAAACAAATTATTTTTCAAGAAATTATGATTTAAATGACAACTGAGTTAATGTTAGATAATATGTGTAAATACTCCATTGAGGTAGTGCCTCTTTTTATGTTCTTCCTAATTCTTTGATTGTACAATGAAAAATTTCTGGAATGCTACATTTTTCACAATAGCATAGATCAACATCTATAATATGATAGAGGTATATTTCTATAGCAAATACTGTATGTAACTCTTGGCTTGCCAGTATTTTATTTATAAAGCTTCTGAAAAATCTTTTTCCAAACCAACAATAAAGAGAAAGTCATGACTAGCAGAGGTTGACTGTTCAGTATTTGATATAAATGGCAACAAACATTTATCTAGTTACAGTGATGCCCATGCATTGTTTGTTTCATTAGATCCACACATCAAACCTGTCAAAGAGCTACCATTATCTTCATTTCCAAAATAAAGGCAAAGAAGGTAATTAAGTTATACATTTTGACGTAACAAGAGAGGAGGAACTGGGAATTGAACATCTCTAAAGACAGCTTTCAAATTTTTAAGTTACAGGATCTTTTCTTAAGGAAAAAACTGCTGTGCACATGAAATATATAAAACAGATAAATTCCTGGATGCTCTGGTTGAGCAACTGGTTTTGCTGCATCCCTCCTCTTCCTGCCTCTTCCCCCCACTGTCCTAAAACATCTCCAATTTGAAAACTACTGGGTTATGCCATTATGCCTTGTCATTCTAGTTATTTTTTTAAATCAATAATTCTCATTTAGCATACCAATCTATTCTGTACTAACAAGAATATTGGACAAACCACAGCAATACACTTATGTAAGATTATATTTGTTGAGCTTTAGATATAATATTGTATAAGGCAGAGATGATGATTAGGAGAATGTCGGTGACAACAATGATGCTAGAGTTTACTCTGTATAAAAACTGTGCATTTGTTTAGTTTCAAAGTTAAATAATAGCATGTGTGCAGGTCTTTTAAGGCACATAGCTGGTTTCATCACTCCATCCTGAAAAACGCCCTAGTAGTTCTTTGTGACAAGTTCCTTACAGGTGTGTTAGCCATGTGTTTTTGCCATGTAATCCTGCTAACTCGACAGGGACTGACATGACCCAAAGACGAATGGCCTATGATGAAGCCTGGCATCAGAGCAGAGCCTTTTCTTCTCCCTTACAGAGTTTGGGTATGAAACATCCAGGGAGGGTCAGCACTGGGTAAATGCAGAAGTAGGGAGCAGGAAGACAGGAAACGGAAGCCATGAGTAAGCAAAGCCGTGATGCAGAGAGAAAGTGAGTAGAGTGTAGTCAGTAGCAATAGTTGGAAAAATAAGCAGGTAGAGAGAAACAGAGACCAAAGAGCTGAGTCATGTACATGGCAAGAAGCCAGGAGTTCCCGTGAAGTCACCAAAAGCTAGCTTATACTACTGCACTAGAGCTATTACCCAGTTGTTGCTGAGTGGCTGTAATGAAAATCTAGTTTTCTACAAGACTACCAATGAAAACTTTATCTATCTTTTCTACTTCCCCAAATTATATTCTTTTTAATAAATCCACATTAATTGAACCAAGTGATCATTTCTCTCTTTGCACCCTGACAGAATTTGATTAACACAATACTAAAAGCTTGTACAGCTCCTGGAATTTAACAGGAGCTCCATCTATGGTGGCTATTATTATTTTAAAAGAGGTCCTATGAGCATAAACAAGAACTACAGATTAACACTCAAATCCAAGAGCCACCACTGGTTTGGATTTGTAGTTTGGTAGCTTTTTCCCCCTCCTACTTTAAAGGTTTTTTAGTTCTAGAAGAGGGCCCACATTGGATAAGTTTAGGTGTGGAAATGAAACACATGTTCTAACAGTTTGGAAGAGATGGATACATCTCTTGGGATATGAGATTTCACAAAATATTTCAAATTATTTTTCAAATGTTAATGGCTTGGCCAAAACAAAATGGTTTTCTAAAAGAATTTCTCTTTTTAACATTCAAATGATCTCAAGGGAAATGTAATGTACCTATTTCTAACTCATCTTACCTGACTCAGTATTGTTTACTAGGAATTGATTAAGGTTTAAAACTTCAAAAAAAAATTTAACTAAGGTGTTTCTAGACAGGAAACTGCCTTCTCAGCAAAGAGTTGAATTAGATGTTTTCCTCAGAGCTTGGTCTCGGAGCTTGGCCTTAAACTTTACCAGATATTGGTCCTTCTTTGGTATAACAAAAAACGTAATCTCTAAAAAAGATAAAAAATAACTCCCTTTCTCCCAGTTATAAACACAAAGAGTAATTTGAATTTGAGAAAATTACTGGGTAACGAAGAAGAGACCAACCTATTCTTAATCTAGGTTAAAAAACTGGGTAACAAAGAAGAGACCAACATATTCTTAATCTAGGTTAAAAAACAAAGAGAGAGAGAGAGAAAGGGAAGAAGAGAGGGGGGTGGGGAAAAGTCAGAGAAGGAGAAAAAATGTACAGAGATAAAGGATTACAGATTTGTAAACTAAATGACATGTGATAAACAACCCAAATTTCTCTGTGGAATGCATTACATCTCAGAAAGATCTGGAGAGTGTAAAAATTATACTTGGACTCTACTTCCTTATACCCTATTCTTTTCCCATTATATTGTAACACTCATCAAATTTAATTGAAATCACATCGCATCTGCCTTTTCTCTATGCTGTAAACAGGGTGAGGGGATGGTCTCTGTTTGTCTTATTCCCATTATTCCCAGAACCAACATAATACCTAGCATGGTAGATGCTCAAAATTATTTGTTGAATAAAACCTCATAACACAGTAATGTCTAGAGGTTAAAAACAGAGGCTCTGGAATCAAATTCAGTCTATTTTCAACATCTATAGAATGGATATAGTAACAGTGCCTGCCTGAATTGTAGCAAGGATTATATGAGGAAATAATGTGAACAGCCCTTGGCATGGTACTTGGCATATTGTTAGTGTTCAGAAAAATGTTCTCTATAAAAAGTCATTAATATTTCTCCATAGCAATGAGTCTAAGTGTTTTTCTTTGAAAAAATAAAGATTTTAGGAAAGTCAAGTAAAAATAGATTTTTTTAAAACCCCCATTGTGATTTAGTCATGCACATCTTATCGACACAGCCTGCGGCATCACTTGGAGATGCTCTCTTGAAAAATCTTTTTTTTCTCCAATTGGCTGGTTGGCCATTCTCACCCTTAGTGAGTCATTTGATCTTACTTATTTTTGGCTGAATTCAGCTGGCGGTGGAGCAGGCATGCAGGAGAATATGAAAGGTTGTAATTCTAGATTCTTCCAGTCTAATGTCAATTGTGTAAAAGAATGGCCATGATTTAACATGTTACATAGTCAAGAATTCCTAGAATAAGAGTTTTCTTTTTCCAACCCTGGCATGACCCTGACCCTGAACAGAGTGTACTTGGGTCACTCTGTAGATATGGTCACTGCCCAAGTATCCCTTGGACAGATGACACAGAGATTGAAAGGCTGCAAATGATGTGCCTGTTAATCCAGGGATGGCATTAGTCTTTGACAGAACCCAGTCACACAGCTGGAGGGCAATAATAACAGATAGTATCCTTAAAACAGCTACCAAGTGAGACATATTTTATAAATATTATTTTTAATTCTTACAGCAAACCTATGAAAGCCATCCTATATTTCCTATTTTACAGGTAAGGAAATTGGAACTGAAATAGGTTAAGTCACGTTCTCAAAAGTTCACAGATTTAAAATTGCTGAAATGTATCAAGTTTACAATTTTTATGTAGATGTGAAACTGTTCTAAAATATAAAGTGTATTTTAACTATAAAATTAAAACTTTTTGTAAAGGGAAACCCTTGGAAGAAAAAGTTGATTAAAAAAAAACCACATTTCTAAAACATAGAATCTGGGGAAAAAAACCATTGGACTTGAGATAAACCCAGCTCGGCCTCTTTTCATTTATTTATTATTTATTTTTTATTAAATGTATTGATATAACATTGATTAATATATAAATTTCAGGTATATGACTTTATAATATGACATCTGTATGGTGACATATTGTATGATCACCATCCAAAACCTAGTTATCTTTCCATCACCATATGTTTGACCCCTTTTATCGTCTTCATCTTCCCCTACCCTTTTTCCTCCGGTACCTAATATGCTATTGTCTGTATCTATGAATTTGGTTTTTTGTTTGTTTTGTTTGTTTGTTGCATTCTGTTCACATTTGAAGTACACCCCTTGGGAAGTTATACACCGATCCCAGCACCTAGTCCACCGTTCAAAGCAATTTTGGAACTCTTTTTCTGAAATGGGCATCAGAGCTGTCATCATATTACCCTTGATGTCCTGAAGGTTATCAAAATATCTTCCTTTCAATATTTCCTTTATCTTCAGGTAAAGAAAGAAGACATTGGGGGCCAGATAAGGTGACTAGGGAGGGTGTTCCAATACAGTTATTTGTTTACTGGCTAAAAACTCCCTCACAGACAGTGCCGTGTGAGCTGGTGCATTATTGTGATGCAAGAGCCATGAATTGTTCGCAAAAAAATTCAGGTTGTTTTCATCTAACTTTTTCACACAGCGTTTTCAGGACTTCCAAATAGTAAACTTGGTTAACTATTTGTCCAGTTGGTACAGATTCGTAATGAATTATCCTGCTAATATTAAAAAAAGAACTTAGCAACATCATTACAACAAATTTTCAAACTTAATTGTATACCTTTACGAATAAGTGTTTTCAAATTTATCTTTAGAATAGACCTCCACCCCCATTTTTTAAGGAGAGCTTTATTATCCATTGTCACCTCTATCCTCCCTTTACCTCCATTCTGAGCCAGAAAATGTAATCCCAATAGGATAGGAAATTTTCCACCACTTCAAGAAGAAAATTTGCATCTCTTAGGGTGACCTACCCAGTCACAACCAGCTCATGGGCTTCTGCCCAGCTTTTTGAGGCTTATTACACTCTTATGTGGTGAAAGGGAATTTCCTGGTATCTCTCAAATTACTTCCCTATGTCCTTAACCACCCCCATCTCTGCTAAGCCAATATGCTGAGCCCATCTTGTATAGGCCCAGGCCATGCAACGGTGACCCTGTGCCACTCATGCTGTTCTGCATACCTGAGTCATCATCATAAATTATTCTCTCTTTTCAGATCCCACATTACCTTTGGATGGGCCCCACAATAATGTACTGATGTTTTTCTAACTTTATGAATGCCACAGGCTATATCTCCATTGAACACAAAGAAACAATTATTCAATTCAATAAATATGTACTGAACATCAGGCACCAAGCAGGACTAGGTTGGAATAGGGACAGAGAATGAAGACATTGAGGATGTAAGACACATCAAAACTCTGAAAACATATAGGCCAGTAAGTCTGAGAAAGGCAATGCAATACAACACCGAACTTCTTAGACTCTAGCCTACGTGAGGGCAGGGAGTTTTGTTTTGTTCTATTTTTACAGTGATGTATCCCAAGTACCCAATATAGTGGTTGGTATATAGTAGACATTCGATTAATATTTGCTGGATGAGTGAACAAGATAAAGCTTATACCCTAGCAAACAAGAAACAAAAACTGCACGATAATAAGTGCTCCTATTAGATTAAACAGTATGGAAGTAAAGGCACCAAGCCCAGTCCTTAGCTGGTTTAAGAAAGTTGGGGACTACAAAATTTGATCTCCCCCAGTTTGCCACAGGCTCAGGTAAGGCTGGGAAGTTGCTAAACGAAAATTTCTATCTCCTAACCAAATGGTTCTTCTCAAGAGATAAAATGTGTTGAACTGAGTTAAACTTTTCATTTTCAGTCAGTTTCCTGCTAGTGTGGCTATAACTTTATTTTTTTTTTATGGCTGGCATATCTATAGTATGCTTATTTCCACTGTATTGTCTGTTAATAGAGTCTAAGTATATATCTCTGTAAATAATATAACCATTCTTTTAATCAAGGTATAGGCATTGTCCTTTCTGATCAAATATTGAAGTGAAGTAGAGAATTAGAGGAAAGATAGCAGCATAGGTATTTAGGAACAACAAAACCAGAGGGAAGGGAGTCTATGAATTACTGAGTTACTAAGGGGACCTAATTTCTGAAAATGGCTCTAAATACTTAAAAGAAAATTTTCCCATCAGAGTACAAACTAGAAGTTAAAAGTAAAATTGCCAAAACCTTTCACCATATCATTCTACTCTAAATATGTGAATGAGAAAGTTAAGAGTCAGGCTCAATTGCTAGCTGTGCTTCTATTTTATATTGTCATAAAATAATTTGTGTTCTATCTTGAAAATCCCTTGGCTTGAGAATTTAAAAAGAAAAATTTATTTTTACAGGAAAGAAAATTATCTCCTAAAATGAGAGCAAATCATGCTGGCCCTTGTTCCCAAGTAAGCACAGAAAAAGATTTTTTGGTAGAAATTTTCAGCTATGAGAATACTTCTGACTCTAAATGTATTGTTAGTTCCCACAGATTCCTGCAAGAGCAATGCACAGATGGTGTATTAAACTGAAATTCTTGAAGGGCTCTCTGTATGTTGATAATATTAGTTTATGCACATGAGTGACATAGCTTAATTTGCAAATAATAGGCAACAAGAACATTTAATGATAAAATAGAATGCCATTTAGACTATTAATGTTTTCATTATGGAAAATGCAGTGTGGTGTGTAAAGTATTGGGTAAATATGTTTATCTCTGTTAATGGTATGGATGCTTTGCAACAAAGACTTGCTGAATATAAATTGAGTCTGATGGTGGTCATACATTATGTATACTATTGAAGAGGTATGCCTCAAAAGTCCGCATTTCCTGGGTAACAAAACATTTAATGTAGAAACTACATATATAATTTTCAAGTCAACTCAAAAGGTTAAAACCAATGGATCATATACTGAAATAGAGACATCTAGAAGAATTCAACCTGATGTATTTTTCCAGTAGAAAGGCAAAAAATTTGTTTCTGTTTTGTTAATGCTTTAGACTAGGATTGTTCTCTAAACACTGTTGCTGCTGTTTCATATATCCATAAAATTTTTCTTGCTATGTATGTAACATTCATTTTTCTCACTCTTTCAATTCAAGTAGCAATGTTTCTAATGAAAAATATTAAACTAAATATCTAACAAAATGATTTTGTGTTTCTCGTTTCACACACTGAAGTGATCATGCAGGAAAGGAAAATAAATCATTCTCTTTTGGGGTGAAAGCATTCATATTTGATAAGTGATTTGAAAGTAAAATGAGATTTTACATAAACATTTTACATTTTTATGGACTTATCTTTATTGGTGTTCTTTTCAAGAAAGAGTCATTACTAAAAGAAATATGCATGTATCAAAAACATGTATGACAAAGTATAGTTACAGATAATTTTTGTTAATGAAGAAATCTTGCAAAGTGAATATGAGAAAGAAACTAGTGATAAAATTTCTGGGAAAGTATTATTAATGTAAAAAAAAATTGTTTTTGCTTTATGTAACTGCTGCTTATAAATATGATCCAGAAGATATAGAAAAGGAGAAATAACAAATTACTCAGAGAAGGGGGAAAAGTACAACAGAAAATGCATTAGTAAATTTCTGGTTTTAGAATGTCATGTATATCTTACTGTGGCACCTCTGGATGGTTGCCAAGTCAGAGCTGGACTAAGGGGTCTGAGACATAAACTGTATTTTATATTTTTGCTCCACCCCTGAAATTCTTTTCTACTACTTTTAAAACATCCTTTGGCAATTAGTTTGGCATTTTTTATGTATTTAAGGGCCTTAGGCTCTAGTGAAATCCTATAAAACTATTTATAACGTATTCCACAGTGGAGAAAAAAGTAAACTGACAAATGTCCCACACCTCCACCCCCAACTTTGGCTCTGCACCTTTCTGGCTAGAACTTTATACAAAAACAGTGAAACTATTTCAGTGTTGCTGCTGTTAAGAACAGGGGTAATACAAAACCACCTTGGAGAGTGGGCAATGACAGATTTTGTTGGGAAGCACAGGATTTACATTAAGGGGATAATCTTGGCACATGTCAACATGTTGAGCATCTACTGTGTGCCAGGTACTAAGCTATTGTCTGTGGAGAATGCATTGACGAATGGAACACAGTTATGTCTTCAACAGGCTTAGAATCAAGTAGGGGTTATGAAACATTACAAATAGGTATTACAAAGGTATATCTGCTAAGAAGCTTTGACTGCCTGCTATATTCATATCCATCTTCAAATTAACACAGCTTAAAATCGTTTCTTTATGCATCTGTTATACATCCCAGTGCTCTGAAAATTGAATCTGAGTCCAACGCCTAAACCCAGAATTGGTCTGAGGCACAAGTTCTGCCCAAGACAGCAGTCCAAAAATGATGAGTCCCTCACTGGCTAGCTTGATTAAATGAAGTTCGCCTTCCAGAAGTTTAACTCGGAGACATGCAAAGAGCATCAGTTTGTTGGTAATGTGGCTGGAGTTGGAGAAGCAGAGATAGAATGTCACTAAGTCACTGTGATAGCAGACAACTAGACTAAGGAGCTTGAGTTGCGAGAGTGGGGGTGACCAGCTGAGCAGACAGCTAGAACTTCTGAGCCTGGAGGGTCCAGGCACTGCTTCAGCCTGGGCTCAGGCTCTGTTCTTCATTGATTTGACTGTTGAGACTGTTGTTCTTTATTTTACTTCATAGTACATTCCTATTAGTTAGGAGGTCATCCAGGTGTGCCTGTTCCTTTCATACTGAGAAGACACCTTCCTAACACTACAAAAACAGGAGGGTTTGAGGGTTAAATGCATAGCAGCATCCTTCTTATCCTTCTTATCATGAAGCAATAATCCTTAAGAATTATCCTTCTTATTTTGAAGTTTCAGCACCACTGAGAAGGACCCACAGATATTCCAATGAATATTAAATAAGAGATATGGGTAAGGTATGATGAGAGTTTAGAAGAGTGGAAATGATTTCTTTTTTAAAATATTAAATTTATTGGGGTGACATTGGTTAATATGATTATATACATTTCAAGTATATAATTCTATACTACATCATCTGTGTATTGCATTGTGGGCTCACCACCCCAAAGTTTAGTCCTCTTCCATCACCATATATTTCATCCCCTTTATCTACTTTACCCTTCCTTCAGCCTCCTTCTCCTCTGGTAACCACCATGCAGCCTGTGTTAATGATGTCATTTTGTTTTCTTTTGTTTCTTTGTTGTGTTTGTTTGTTGCTTTCTGTTTTATATCCCACATGAGTGAAATCATATGGTTCTTATCCTTTTCCATCTGACTTATTTTGCTTAGCATGATACTCTCAAGATCCATCCATGTTGTCACAAATGGCAATATTTCATTTTTTTTCTTACGGCTGAGTAATATTCCATTGTATATATGTACCACATCCTCTTTATTCAGTTAACCATCAAAAAACTTGGGTTGTTTCCATGTTTTGGCTACAATGAATAAGGCTGCAATGAACATAGGGGTACATATATCTTTATGAATAAATGTTTTCAAATTAGAAATTGGAAATGATTTCTTGCTGAGAGAAGCAGAAGAGATAAGCTCTTATGGAGACAGCATTATCTGAGCAGAGCCTTCAAGTCAGAGGGTGCCTACTTTTAAGTGAAGGGAGAGACTGCTACCCCAAACATATGCTCTAAAAAATGAAACCTTTAAACTGTTTTTAAAGTATTATGTTGTCATGGAAGTTTTTAAAGGCTATGATGAAAATACATTGGAAAGAATATTATGAAAATCGTAGTTAAACGGTTACACCTTTAAAGGTATTCACTTCCTGATAAATCCAAGGAACACATCTTACATCTGGGTCTCCCCCTTCCCCATTACAACCTGTAGCTAATGCTTGAGGATTAGGGAGGATTTAGACACCGAATTAAGAATTCCAGGCAATCAGGAAAGTCATCTAGTGGAACAAATAAGGAAGGAAAGAACTTTAGCTTTAGTAAAGCATCTGAAGAGGAATATTAGTGGGAATGTTAGTGGGAAATGTAGATTCAGGTTTGAACTTTATTCTGTAGGTGTTTATGCTGTAGGCATTTATGAATTCTAAACAAGAGAGGAATGCCAGCATTGTGTTTCAAAAGGATCAATCTGAAAATAGTATATAAAGTGGATTTGAAGAGGGAAAAGTTATAGTCAGGGGTATAAGTTAGGAACCCAGTGCAAAAGCGCAGGTCAGAGGTAATGTGGATTACTGTCTTTGTAAACCTACACATACTTTTTAGTGTTATTTAGTATTCGTGTCAGTGTTTTGCATTTGTATGCATCTTCATTATGTTTTTATTACAGCTGTTTATGATACAGCAGTACTACACATCTTCCTTTAATTTATTGCAATGGGATTGCATACAAGATGCAAAATTCCATAACAGCTTGTTTCTAAAACAGTGCATAAGGAAAGTAATAACCATTCCGCACATTGTTTACTATTTTGGGTAGAAATGTTACTGAAATTGAACCAGTCCCAATTTTTTTTACAAAGTAATGCTTTTTTTTTTCTCACATGTTCTGAGAATTCTTAGATTTGAAAGAAAACCAAAATCAATCTACCTTTGGATGTTGTTTTCATGTCTCAGTGTATAACATCGCGCCATTTGGAATTTTATAAATTCATATCGTACACTGTGAACTCACATGCATTGCAGCCGCCTGCCTCTAACCATCTGAAAGCAAGCTCATGATGAATGGCTTTCAAGTTTTCCACTCTAGAAATATTTGACAAAGATGACCCTACTGCCTATTGATAATGTCATCAAAGCTTTCCTTTTCTTTTTTTTTTCTTTATTTTGCAGGATTTCTGATTTTCCTTAGAAAAATAGCCTGTCTAATGCTTCGCAATCTTTTCTCTCTGAGACACAAACAATGGACTACAATCACACTCGTATACTCCCGTGGGAACTAGTTGCAACTCCCACTCGAGAAAGCATGTGAGAATTAATGTCAGCTTGAGAAACATATGCTAAGGATAAGTCTGAATGTTAATTCAATTTTTTAAAGCCAAGTCAAGTATGAAATACTTTAATATTAGTCACAAATGGTTTGTGGCTATTCTTACAATTAAGCACATCATAATGCCTTGCTTGGTTGAGAACTGCTAGACTGATGATGCTATCACCATCAAGCATTACTCAGTGTTGGTAAAGTACACACACACACACACACACACACACACACACACACCTGTATTCCCTCACCATCCACACACGTGCACATTCCCAGTCTTAACTAGACATCGACTCTGCATGTTTTCATTCTTACCTCTGTTTTCTGAATGCTGATCTTTCAAACTCTATCAACAATTATATACAATTGCATAGAATTTGCTCTTTGATTTTATACGTATGTACATTTAATCACAAAAAAAGTTTCTTTTACAAAATTAGGTGGCTATCAAGGGCTTTTTTTGTTTTGTTTGTTTTCCTAAAACTGATTTCAGGCTAATAGGTATTCTAAACCATAAAGAGAAAACAAGAAATATACAAACTACAGTATGTTCAAAAGTGGTTAAATGCTTTCTCTCACACAAAGTCATGAGAATTTGCACTCTGATCACAGTTTCATCTATGAACAGAACTCACTTGGGTAGTCCTACCACTGACTTAGAAAAACAATGCAAGTTACATACCTTTCCGAAGCCAGGAGAAACAACACGTATCCATTTCTCCTTACTTGTTCGGATAATAGCTTGTTTCAGGATGATTTTTCTGGAAATTCCTATTTATATTTTAACATATTTTCTTGGTTGGCCACACTCTTATTATTTCTTCTGACACATGTTAAAGTGCATAAGATTTCTTTAATTTTTCATTCAACACATGTTTTTTGAGTATCAACTATGTATTCTACCGACGGGAATTCAACAGTGAATAGAACAGAGAAATCCTCGCTCACGTATAGCTTAGTTTGTAGTTGAGGGAAGAAGATTGTGAACAAATAAGTGGAACATATTGTGTGACAGATGGTGATAAGTTCTATGGATAAAAGAAATGCAGATAAAGGAAAAGGATCGTTCCGGAGTGGAAGCTACAGTTTCAATAAGGTGCTCAGAAACGGCACTGAGAAAGTGGCATTTCAGCAAAGACCTGAAGGAGGTGAGGGAGCAAATCATGCAGCTAGTTATCTGAGGGAAAGAGCCTTCCAGGCAGGAGGACAGCAAGGGCAAAAGCCCCAACGTGAGAGTCTGCTGGTCTGTCCAAGAGGAGGCCAGTGCCGCAACAACGGAGCAAGCAAGGGGAAGGGGAGGAAGACATGTGATTAGGAGTTTGCCTTTGAATGAGATGGGAAGCTAGTGGAGGTTTTGAACAGAGGAGTGACAAGATTTTATTATGACTGACTTGAACATCAGTGGATGGGATACAATATGAATTTGAGTTCACTTAAGTGATGACTTTTAGAGAGCCAAGGTGTTTTGTGGAGCTAGGCTGAGATTTAATGTCTGAGAAGTTTCATAGTTTGGGTATTTTTCGTGACAAAAAAAGAAAAGAAGAAGGAGAGGGGAAGGGAGGAAAAGAGGAAGGGAAATAAATGAAAGAAATCAAGTATTGTTGAGACATTTAGAGTAGTAACTTTCATTATAACAACAATAGCCATACTCCTGACAAACCTGGTAAATTAAAACAATCTAGAGAATATATAGTATATTTATAGCCACAATAAATACGTGATAATTATTTGTTTTTGCTCACAACTTTCCTGTAAGCCAGGACAAGCTCTGCTACTCTGTTAAACTGCCTGCAAAATGCACAAAATTTTCTATTTTTGGAAATGTTTCATTGGCATCCTGGGAAGTTCAATTAATTAATGTCTATAAAGTACTTCACGATCATTAGAAACACAAAACTGACCCTGAAAACAAGAGTTTTCAATTATTTCAAGAAGTACATTATTTGGGGCATCTGTTTTACCTTTACAGGTATCTTAATGATAGCGTCTCCCAATCACCATTATAAAATAGATGCTGTCTTACAGGGACTCAGAAAACCTGTCCTGGGAAGTAAAATAATAAATTTGGAAAAGCTAATTATTGCATTGGTCTGTATTAATTTTAGCCTTGATTTATTAGCCAAAAAAAAAAAAAAATCAAAAGAATTTCTTTTGAACAGCAGTTCTCAAAGTATGGTCCAGGCACCCCTGGGGGTTCAAAGACATATTTAGGGGGCCTGCGAGGTCAAACCTTTATTCACAGTAATACCAAGGTGTTATATTTTTCTTTTTCTTTTCTTTTCTTTTCTTTTTTTTTTTTTGAGGGCAGTGTCACTGGCCCTCATATGTGGGACCCGAACCAGGGCCACTGGCTTCCTAAGCCAGTGCTTAACCACTGTGCCACTCAGCTGGCCCTATCTTTCTTTTTAAATATTCATTTCTTTTATGAGTGTATAGTGGTGTTTTCTAGAGGCTATGTGTGATATCTAAACAGACAGAATTCAGGAGCAGATATGGGAATCTAGCTTCTTCTATTAAGCGAGACATTAAAGAGATTTGCAAACATGTTAAAACAATGCTATTATTCTCACTACTTTAAAAAATATAGTTATTTTTGTAAAATGTTATTTATGTTAACATGCCATGAGTTTATTATTGTTGTTTTAAATGAATTACTAAATAAGTAACTCAATAACTTTTAAGTATTTGGAAGGATCCTGAAATCAAAAAGTCTGAGAACCACTGCTTTAGAATGTAAGCCCCAAGAGAGCAGAGGTTTTTGTGTTTTTTTTTGCATCAATGCACCGAATACCCCAAGAGTAGCTAGCATATAGTAAGTGCTTAACAAATACTTGCTGAATGATTGAATGAATGGTTACTAACATGTTAGATGAACTAACATGGCTTTCTTTTTAAAAAAAATTTCGATCAGATAAACAGCAATTTTTTCAAATTAAATTTATTGGGGTAACATTAGTTAATAACATTATGTAAGTTTCACAATTCTATAATACATCATCTGTCTACTGCATTGTGTGCTCACCGTCCAAACTCTGGTCTCCGTCTGTCACCATATATTTGACCCCCTTTTACCTCCATTCTTCTTGCCCTCTGGTAACCACCATACTGGTGTCTGTGTTTATGAGTTTGTTTGTTTAACATAGGTTTCTTAAAGGCATGAAATAAATGGTAATGTTTGGGTTTGTTGAGGTCGGTGCATACATTAGGAAAAAATTATTTTATGTAGACATTAGAATTATTCATGAGGGCCGGCCGAGTGGCGCATTGGTTAAGCGCTGGTTTTGGGATGCCAGCGGCCCCGGTTCGGATCCCACATGAGGGCCAGTGACACTGCCCTCTACAGCTAACAACAGCTCCACCTGGAGCTGGGCTGTGTGAGCCCCGGTGATGGTGTGGGCTGCCCCTGCTGCAGTGGGCTGCCATAGGCTACAGTGAGTGGCCCGCAGCCAGCGTGAGCAGCTGGCAGCCAAGCGTGAGCTGCCAATAGCCGCGGTGAGCGACATCCAGAGGCCAGCAATCGATCTGCCTCATCCAGGAAGAGCGCAATGACGATACCAACAGTGAAGCAACATCCTCCGCAACTAAACTGAAGAACAAAAAGACAGCAACTTGTCTGTTCCCCTTCCCCGATTCCCCAACGCTGTTCCCCTTCGCCAATTCCCCAATAAAATCTTTAAAAAAAAAAAAAAAGAATTATTCATGAAAGGAGTTCAGAATAAAGTGAAATAATCATTTATATTACCATTTACAACCACTCCACATATTCAATGACCCCTGATATGAGAATTATCACGTTACCAGTGAAGAGAAAGAATTTCTTTTAGGTTCTCAGCATCTGAATGACTGGTCTTCTTATCTTTTTGGTGCATTCACAAACTCCTGCATCTTGGCTTTCACTGAACATTTAACAAGGCAAGCAGTCTTCCACAGAAACTAGAATAATTTAGGAAAAAAAAAAAGTGACTTGCTTCTCTTAACTGAGGACATATGGGTACTAAATTAGATGCCTGGTCCCACAGGGACCTTACGCACCAAAACTCCAAAATGTCAAACTGATGTGCACAAGTGAAGCTTATTTGACTGTACATTACTATGAATGGAATTGAAGCACCTTACAATGTATTTAATAATTGTGATTAGGGAGAAGAGACAAAAACTAGGAAAATCAGGCTTGTAATCAATAGGTAGTCCAATGAGCACCTGCTTGGGGAATTAGAAGGAAGTAATTTTTTAAAATACTTCTGATTTCTGATATTCCTAAAAACAAGACAAGCACTAAATGAAGTACTATTGAATTAGGTAGATTAGAAACAAAAGCAAGAGACTTTAATTGATTTGCAAAGTCCTCACTTAGAGTAGACTATTAGTCCTATTCTCTTTTTAGCAATCTATCCACAAGTCTTTATTAAGTGATTACTGTGTGCCAAGCTCTTTCTGGGTATTGAGGATTCAGGGTTCCTTGGCTCATGAAATTTATATTTCAGGGGAGAAATAGGCAAGCAAACAAATAAACAGTAAGATAGTTTCAGGTATGATAAGCGAGCTAAAACAAGCCTGTGTGTGAAGGAGTGATTTGTTGAAGAGTCAGGGACTAGGGTGGGGAATCATTCACTGAAGCAGTGGTAGTAAGCTGATACCTGAAAGGCAACAAGAGAGTCGCTGGCAGGAGCATGCTGGGCTGAGTGAGAACAGGGCTAGTTCAAGGACCTGAGGAGGAAATGAGCTTTGTAGGGAGAAGGAAAAGGTGGCCAGTGTAGTGAGGAGAGGGATCATACATGATGTGATCAAAAGTAGGTAAAAACTACATCATGAAGTGACTTGAAGGAGTTTGAATATTCTTCTGAGAGCATGAAAAGCCTTTGGAGAGCTTGATCTGGTCACAGGATTCAATTCGCATTTTGAAAAGATTTCAGCCTGGCTGCTCCATGGGAAATGGATGGTGTAGAAGCAAGGGATCCATTAGCAGATGACTGCCCCTGGAAGTGGGACAATGGCTGGTGGCTTGGAATTCAGTGGTAGTGGTGAAGAAGAGAACAGATACGGGATCTACTTGTTCTTTGTTTAAAATAGTATTTGAAACTTGTCCAGCTCATCGGAGGAATTTAACACATAGATGGTAAGTATTATGTTACTGCTCCATTCTTAAACACAAAGCTTGCAGAAATTCATGGATTTGTTCTAGCTCAAGCAACTAGTAAATTCAGTGAGGGTACCATTTCCACTGTCACTGGGTACTGTTATCCCATCCACTAAACCCCTTACCTGAGGTCTTTTTCCCTTCCAATCTTTTCTACGTTGGTTACCATTCCAATCTTCCTCAAACATAGCTTTCATTGTTTACCGTGCTGATGAGCACATTATATGTACTGTAGTTACTGAGTAATTGCAGTGAACTAGGCTTTATGGTTGGGTGGGGGTCATACACTTAAGATACGGCTCTTGCCTTTAGAATTTAAGAGTTTCCTTGGGGAGACATTATTAATCCATCTGAAATAATATAGAAAGAAAGACATAAAAAAAGATGGCATAATTAACAAAGCTTTCTTAAGGAGATAGGACTTGTTCTAGATCTTAAAAGAGAATTTTAACAGAGAGAGGCAAAAAGATGTTGGGGGAAAAAGGGAGCAAAGGCACTAGTTTTGCAGCATAGAGAAGGGATTTGTTTGAGGAGAGCAGAGCATCAGCTTTGAAAGTTAGGAGACAAAGTCACAGGGCAGGAGGGTCCCAGACAGTGGCTGCTACCCAAAGCTCGGCACCAAGAATTTGGCCTTGATTTAGTTGGATATAAAGAGTTATCAAAGATCTGCAAGCAAGATTGACTCTTAGTGAAGGCTTAGCTGGGATAGGTGATCATTCCTCACTCTAATTTCTAGAGTAATTATCATTGTCTTTAGGTACTAATTAAGACACTTAGCTTGTAACTCTTTGCACTTTTAAAATATATAATCTGTGTGAGTACAGTCTACATGGAGTAGGAACAGAGGAAATGTTTGATGATGATGATGATGAAAGACGTGTAAGGAAGATTAATTTGGCAACTAGCATATGGCCTGAATTGAAAAGAAGAAAGCCAGGAGGTAGGAAAGTCATGAGGAAGCTGTTCCAGAAATGTAGGTGTGAAGAAAAGAATGTAGAAGAGGCAGATAGGAGAAAATGCTTAGGAAGTATAATTAAAGGGAGCTGTAACAAATTTGAGTGCAGAGTGGGTTAAAAATTCATTTTTGAATATAAAGTTTTGAAGGACCATGATGCGACTCAGACAAGATGGAAAACTTGGTAGGGTATTAGTTTAGGGGAATTAGAAGGGGAATTTGGTTTTGGACTGGCATTTGAGATAATAAGATATTCATTTAGAAATGGTCTAGGAAATTGGCTAGATGAGAAGGAAGTGACTGTGTAGACAGGGCTGAAGCTATGTTGTGATTTTATTTACTTCAACAAATATTTATAGAGGCTAAGAGCTATGGGATATAAATTGGGCAGGGGCTCTGAGGAATCAACAACCTGCTGGGGAAAACAGACATGCAAGAAAGGAATACAAAGTCTAATGAAATAAGTATCCAGAGGAGATTATGGGCTGAATTAAATAGCACCTATTCAGCGGTACAAATTTCCTACCTGAGAAAACTGATATATATTCCATGAAAGCATCCAGAGGTGGCTCGTCCTGCTTAACTTTCCCTGACTGTGTCTGGCTACACTGGCCACCACTGTCTGGATCCAGGATTGGCACCTGTGGGGCCCAGGTGTTAGGGCCTCTCACTTAGGAAATGTTTACAGGCTTTGGAGACCAGCCTGCCCTTCCCCCTTGGGTGGAGGGGGGTGGGGACAATTTGTTGATGTAAGTTTCTTTCCTGTGAGTGTGTGCTGGCACCATGCAGCTGTTGTTTGTATGAGGGTATAAACCCCACCACCACCACCAGCCCCGCCCCCATTTTGGAGCGCTCTCTCTCTCTCTCTCTCTCTCTGCTCCGCCCGCCCTGCGATGAATAAAGTTGTTGCTGAGTTTATGGCACACCCTCTGCCTTGTGCCTTCTTTCAGCTGGGCATCTCACCACCCAGATGGTCCCTGATTGACACCCTTGGACTGGACAGCACCCAAACAAACATAGTCAATGATCTCCAAACCAGGCATAAAGACTAGCCACCAATCAGGTGGCCCATCAGGAAAACTGTGTCCCATAAAGGCCTTTCTTATTGAATAGTGAATGATAGGTTGCATTCCGATCCTCTCTCTCAGGAGGTTTTAAATGTAAATCACAGAGAGTGGTCTCTAGAAGCAGAGGTAGCAGAAGCTGAGACTGACATGCGAAAGTAGAAAGATACTGATTCAGGAGAAAGGCAAAATTACTAGAGTATGGCTAATAGATGCTTGTCAGTGAGGGGATATAAACAGCAAGGTACCCAAGCCTGTTTCTGGATCACAAGAACTGTAGTTAATTCTTAGAAAGAGCAGTAGTTTTGTCTGATAATATGACTTTTAAACTAAACCCTCAGCATTTGCAGTGCCCTGCACATGTCCTGCCATCTTATATCTAGTAAGAACTCAACTAGCACAAGGCTATTCTTATTGTTTTACAGTAATTATATCTGCAGAAAAGGGTATCTTGTGAAGACAAGGTTCAGTATGATCTTCATAAAGCAAGATCAACAGGATATATGCATGTGCAGTTGTGTATGTGGCTGCCTTCACGGAAGAATACAATAGAAGGAAGAAAATTCATTTACGTCTTAGAGTAAGCCTGGCATCCCCATGCTTTTTGTTATCCTGCTCTCTCTTTTCCCATCATGATCACCGACAGTATGGGCTTATGTCTTTGTCCTTGGGGACAACAAAGAAAGGGAGAGTCACAGAGAACTATTCAATGCAACCAATCAGGAGAAGAGAAGAATTTGAGTATATAGATCAGAGTTTCTCAATGTACAGGCTGCTAACCACCAATTTAGAATCACCTGATTTGTTAAAAATGAAAATTTCTGATTGAACTGAACCTTTAACCAACTGAGTGGGCTATCTGGGTGAGAGGCCTAGGAACTTGCCTTTTTTAAGCCAGGTGCTTCATGAAGCAGTTAACCTTTGAGACGCACTGCTGTAAGCCCTGGGTAAAGGACAGAAAGAGTGCTGGGGAGGACGCTGCTGGCTTCTGAGAAATCACACAGGACTGAATGGTGGAAAGGCTTGACAGAGTATATGTATATATTAATGTAGGAGTGAAAGGAAGGCGAGAGAAAGTGTGTGAGGTGAAGCTGGAGTGTAGGGTACACAAAACAGATCATGGGGTGTACATTTGCTTTGGAGATCATGAGCCTGATGATAACTGAGAGTATGTGGATGTATTAGGTTTCCGCTAATGCCAGAATTTTTATAATCAGCATAAAAGTGCAATATAAAGCTTTCCCCTTCTCTTTGTAAGTCCTTTTAAGATTTATGGAGCACCAACTACAGGGAGAACGTTGTATTAGCAGCTGTCAGGGAAAACAAGAGTTTATTATGTACTTGAAGTTGGACAAAATAAATCTGTGATTCATATTTAAGAGTGACTACAAAGCAACATCCAAATAAGTGCAAATTCATTCATTTAACAAAAACTCATTGTGTCCATTATGTGCACTCTTTCCTGGACTTCATAGGGTGTGGCTTATCAGAAGGTGACCTGGGTGAGTTTAAAGGCAGATTTTGTAAGAAGGTGCAAACAGGTTACACTGAGTTTAAGACACTTGGTCTCAGATTTAAAGTCACAAAGTTCAGAACAAGGGTACATAACTTCAATTCATTCAACATTCCACAAATATTTGAGTGCCTGTTGTGTTGTAGACACTGGAAATGTATCAGTAAATAAAACAGACAAAAATCGTTGCCCTCATGGAGCTTTTATTGTGGTGGGAGAGAATAAAACAAAATAAATACATTATATACTATTGTACATTAGAGGGTGATAAGTGCTCTAGGGGGAAAATAAAGTAGGAAGAGAGAGAGGATTTGGGGGGAAGGAGGGAGAGATGATCATATTTGATCTTTTAGGAAAAAATTCATTAGAAGGTGTCTGAACAAAGATGTATAAGTAGGTGTTAGAGGACGCTTTGTGGATTTATAGTGGACATGTGTTCCACCTGCTCTCTCCTACCTGCTACCAATTGCTATGACAGGGCAACAGTAACAAGCCTTGCAGATGACAGCCCCCATAAGGGGTAGGAAAAAAGGGTGACGGTTGGTGAAAGGCCTAGGTTAACAGATCCAATCGTTGGGATTTAACATAATTGTTTCATTCACTTTTCATGATGTGGACAATTTACCTTTCTAGGTAGTGTATCCACGAAGACTCTGGGTATGCTAGATTTAATTGTCCCGTTGTTTAATGTGTTAACTCCCTGAATGTTAACTGATTAATCTCAACCTTCTAATTAATGTTTGAATGATTCTCCTCAGGTCTAAACTATCAAGGTCCTTTCTATTTACTGAACAATCTGATGTTCTGCTTGTGCCATCAGGGGCAATAAGTACACTTGAGGTCCTTGTTTAGAGTCACCTGTGATGGTTTCAAACTATCCATAGAAACCACCACCAAAACCAGACCCCTTCCCACATAAAATTAGTGATGTCAGGACTGTTTGGGCCCGAGGCTAGGTTCCCAGCCCTGGAGTGTGGAGGCTGGTAATAATCAACCTTGATCTGGGAGCCCCAGGGTGGAGGACTGCCTGCCCCGGTCTCTCCCTCCCACATTTGGTGACTGCATGTTTATTTACATGCAATACATTATAATAAATGAAAGTGCACGACTGTAGGCCGAGCCCGAAGTCGCTTAGGGTGGCCCCCCTCGAGGGTCCGCCCCGTTCTGAATCTGCGGCTGCGGGTTCGGTTCCGCCGCTGGAACCTGGGGACGGGCCGCCGCTAGAATCCAGCAGTGCCCCCGGCCGAGGCGCCGCCCAGACCCTCCAGCTCCACCTGTCCGGCTCCCCCTCCCTCCGCCGCTCGGGCCGCCGCTTCCTTCAGCCGGTCCGCGCCCCTCCTCCGCCGGCCCGGTCCCCTCCCCCGGAAAGGCCCGGTCCCCTCCTCCCCGCCGGCGGCTCGCGTCCGCTCTCTCTCTCTCTCTCTCTCTCTCTCTTCTCTCTTCCCACACCGCCCTCAGCCGCTCCCTCCCCGCACACCCGTCTGGAGACGAATCGAGCGCCGAGCGCGTCGATAGCTCTGCCCTCTGCGGCCGCCAGGCCCCGAACTCATCGGTGTGCTCGGAGCTCGACTTCCCTAGGCGGCGGCCGCGGCAGCGGAGGCACAGCGGCGGCGGCGGCGGCGGTGGCGGCGGCGGCGGTGGCGGCTGCTCGGCCAGGACTCCCGGCCCCCGCCATTTCGGACGGGGAGCGAGCGCGGTGCAGGTACTGAAGGCGGCGGCGGCGGGGGCCAGAGGGTCGGCGGCTCCTAGGTGCGGGAGAGAGGTACGGAGCAGACCACCCGTCTTGGGCCCCTGCCCTGGTCCCGACCCTCGTCGCCCGCGCCGGGCGGGGCCGGCGGCGAGTGAATGAATTAGGGGTCCCGGGAGGGGCGGGGCGGGGGCGCCGGCGCGGAGCCCGTGGGGGGTGGGGAGCGCTGCCGCGGGAGGCGCGGGGACGCGGCGGTGCGGGGCTGAGGAGGGTGAGGCTGGCGGCGGCCGCCGCCGGGGCTGCTTCCTGGACGGGGAACCCCTTCCTTCCTCCTCCCCCGGAGCCGCGGCTGGCGGCGGCCGCGGAGCCACTCGCGGGCCGGGCGGCCGGCTGCGGTGGAGGTTCCTCCCGGGGCGCTCCGGGCTCCCCTCCCCCTGGTCGTCCTTCTCGCCCTCCCTCGCTCGCTCTGTTCTCTGCCTTCGCTCCCGCACCTCTTCCTCCTTCCCCAGTGTTCGGCCGGCCTCGCCTGCTTGCCTGCCTTGCTGCATCGAGCATCTCTAGGACCAAGGAATAAACTTCTCCCTCGGGCGCGGACTGGACGGATAGTGGTCCTTTTCAGTGTGTGAGGGGATATCCGAGGAAGGCGGGAGGTCACGTTTTGGATGAGCCTAGAAAGTGCTTAGGGACCCACTGTTTGAGGTTATTGTGTTTGGGGGTGGAAAAAAAAAAAAAGCATCTGCAGCCGAGTTCCTGACTGCTCCCCTCCCCCATGTATGGGCTGTGACATTGCTGTGACCACAAAGGAGGAGGTGGAGGTAGAGATGGTGGTGGAAGAACAGGTGGCCAACACCCTACCACGTAGCGCCTGTGACTTAGTGAAAAGGAAAAAGTTAATCCCAGGAGGTCTGGTTTGCTTTGTCAAGTTAAAACACTCGCCGAAAGCCCGCAGAGCAGAAGCCGGGCTTTACCCGTGCTAGTTGAGGAGGCTTTTCTCTTGCCATTTGAGTGTAGACGGTAATAGCCAAAACCATACTTGAAGTTTAATCTGCCTGTTCTTGTCCTTTCCCTGATCTCTTCTGTATTACCCTTATCCTTACAAATTTGACATCCATCTCAGGAGTTACTACAGTTCTCTTAAAAAAGCATTCACACAATTTTTTTTTCACGGATGTACAAGAGGCATTAATTGCAGCACTCTGCCAGCCAACTGCTTGAAATAAGCTAGCCTTCTTACATTTTGATATCCATCAAAACAAGGGGTTACCCACAGAAAGGTATTATATAATTTTTACAAAGTCTACATGTTACATTTGTGGTGGAAAATCATTTAAAAAGAAATTACAAAGACGAAAAGTCTGTTTAGAAATTCTCATCTCAGACTCAACTGTGCGAGTGATGTCACTCTTATGTGACTAATGTCCAGCATGTTGACTCGACCATGTAAATAGACTATAGACATCAACTATGGTTGGTATCAATATTGTCTGCTTAGCGATGGTAGATGAGAGATAATTCAGTTTTATGACAAAGTGAATTTTTTTTCCTAACCCAAAATGTTGGGTTCTAGCTTTTGTAGCTTTGCGTGAGGAAGCTCCTTCTGGCATACGCTCTTCAGTGAGATTAGTTGGGAACCCAGTTCTCTCTAGTGACTTAAATGTTACTTGATTTTTAAAATCCAATTCAAGGACTCCTTTTCAGAAGCAACCACTGGATAAACACACAGACGGGAAGGTGTGTGTCTGTCTCAGAGTTCACACATGTATATAGCTCTACTGCACTATGTCCCCAGGATCTCCTACGCTAGCTGACTGTTTGCTTGTAAGGACCCCTTTACAAACTCTTAAAAATTACTGAAGATCCCAATATGGGGTATGTCAATATTTACTATCATAGAATTGAAAAATGAGAATTTTAAACATTTATTAATTGATTTGAAATAAAAATAATAAGCCCATTGGTAACACAAATAGCATTTTTTATGAAAAATAACTTTTTCATAAAAAAAATTAGTGAGAAGAGTGGTATTGTTTCACACTTTCGTAAATCTTAATTATATGGATTAATAGAAGGCATCTGGATCCTTATACCTGCTTCTGCATTCAATCTATTGTGATCACACATCTGGAAAACTGTATACTTGTGAAAGAACAGGAGTGGAAGGTTAATTAACCTTGTAGTAGTATTTTGCTAAAAATTTTGACCTCTTTGACCTACCTCCCCAAAAGCCTTAGGATCCATAATGGACCATGTATTGAGAACTGCTGTTCTAGGCTGTCCAAATCGTTTTGCAGAGTTTGGTGGGTAGGGAGCTAGAGGGTACATTTTGGTGTGATTCTCTTTATCTATCCCATTGCTATGGCCCATATTTGGAATAAAAAGTGGGAGCAAACAGAATAAGATACATGTTTGTAGTGGCTTCCAAGGTGGCCCCAGACAAGAGCAAGTAAGGTAAGGTAGCACAAAGGAGACTGGGGAGCTGTAATATAACAGTCTGTGATATAACTGTCATCTAGCTTGTCTGCTCTTGGTGAGAAGGCTCAGGAGTAGGGTGAGGAGGTGGTTAGTACATTGTCATTTGGAAAACCGTATTATCTTTTTTGTTTTTTTTTGTTCCTGCTGAATAATTCTTGGTCTTCAGTAAATAGGATGCTGCATGTATATAGTGTTTATATTTGCACATTCATTAATTTGGGACTACTTATGATAAATTATTGTACATTTACTTCCATTCTGCAGTTCCTTATTTGTAACAATATCCTGTAGTTCTTCAGGGAAAGGTGATAAAATTAAAGTAATTCATTTTATTTCAAAAAATTTGAAACAGCTGACTTAAAAAATATTTTCTAGGGCCGGCCGAGTGGCGCGGTGGTTAAGCGCTGGCCTGGGAAGCCAGCGGCCCCGGCTCGGGTCCCACATATGAGGGCCAGTGACACTGCCCTCAAAAAAAAATATATATATATATTTTCTGTCCTCTGTTAACCTTACAAGTTGTTATTATTTATTGCAACTGTTGGGAGATGATGTACAAGATGAGAAGAATAAAAGTCACGGGGATTACTGAAGAAATATTCACTTACACCTTTTAAAAATCCTCTCATTAAAAGCAGTGCTTATATTTAAATATTCTATAATTGTATTTTTCTTGTGCAAAGTGCTATTTTTCAGCACTAATATAGGTTTATATATTGAGACTGATGATCAGATCAATTATTCTGAATAGTTCAAAATTCTCAAAGTTCTTTTAATTTTTACACCATTATTTTCCTCAGCAGATAATTTATAGATTACCTCATCAAATATCGTGCTTACCTGCTTTGGTGTCTCAATTTTTATTTCCTCACTACACAGTCTGGCGTTACTTCAATTCCCCCCACCCCCCCCACTCCCCACATCTGATTCTTGCTGACTGTCCAGGAGAACTAGCTATAATGATGCTTCTTAGCTCTGGCTCCAGCAAAGACACTCAGCATATCCACTTGTAACTCTTAGGGGCCAGAGCCCATTAGGAATACTGTAGAGATAGCTGTCAACAGTGTTGTGTGGGCGTGTCCACCGGGTATAGAGCATTGTGCTAGACACTTGTACTGAGGAAAGTCATGGCATGTTCCTTTGAGAGCCATTAACTGCTACTGAACAGCACACTGGCTGTTTAGATAGAACAACCTGAATATAAGATAAAAGAATTTTGTACTCTAAATGCATTTTTCTCAAATGTTGATGTGGGAGTTTGTAAATGTAGTCCAATTCCTTACAATACACATCTGTAGTCAACTGGAGTTTTTTCCATTGAATTTTGTGAAGTATTTTGAAATAAGTTTCCAGGTAAAGGTGAATTTGTGTTAGAAGGTATAAACTGTCCATATATTAACCTCTTGTGTGACACATATTCTAATTTAGTCACATTTTCATTATTTTTATTATAAGGCCTGCTGAAAATGACTGAATATAAACTTGTGGTAGTTGGAGCTGGTGGCGTAGGCAAGAGTGCCTTGACGATACAGCTAATTCAGAATCACTTTGTGGATGAATATGATCCTACGATAGAGGTAAATCTTGTTTCAATACTATACATATTGATTTGTACAGGCCCATTGTTTGGGTATCAAAAAAGTTTCCTGTGATCATTTTTTTTGTGACTGTTCATTACAAGATAATTATACTGAAGTTAATTTTCTTAAGTTATCAGAAATGTACTTGGGTTTCAAGGCTTTACTCTGAAGTTATATGTAACTATAGACATGGAGAGTCCTTCTTTCTAGAGAATCTCAAGATCCATGATGTTCATTCTCTGTGCGTTTTGATTGGAAGCGTAACTCAGAGTTTTGTGAGAGGGCGAAAATGTAAATTTACGTCTCACCTAACAGTCTTTTTTTAAAAAAATGTGGATATTTATGGATTTTTGTTTTGGTATTTTGATGTCACATGTTAGAATTGAATTGTACTGGTGAAATGTATTTAAAAAAAATAATTAGTAGTATGTCACTTTTTTGTCTTTATATTGAAGTAGTGGAGAACCTACAGCTATTTGATGTATTTTTAAAAGCTCATTCTTTGTGTGTGTGTGTGTGTGTGTGTGTGTGTGTGTATGTATGTGTATGTGTGTATGTATACATATATCAGGTGATACATAAGGGTACTACTACCAATCCTTTGCAACCCTTTTTTAATCTACTCAAGGAAATGTTAGAATTGTTTTCATTATAAATTGATTAGTGAATAATTTTCAGACTTTTTTTTATCAAAGTAAAGGCAGACATCAAAATGATAAAGGCATGGAAGTGACCTTGAGAGGTCAGGTAGTATCAAGGAGATAAGGATTAATTTAATTCCAAAGACCTGCAGGAGGGGATTGCATAACTGTCCTCATTAACTCATTTCCATTAATGTAATAATTACTGTATTTTATGCATAATCTGAATCTTCATGTTAGCTTTAATATCAGTGGAGATGAAAATAACTATGTTGCCTTGTCTTTGAAATAGACTTATGTTGTTCAGTTGTTTCTTAGACTTCTTTACCCCAGGTTAAGCAATCCTCGCCCCTTAGTTTTTATTCTAGCTCTGATATACCAGTTTTTTAAGTCAGCTCTGAAAAATTTCCCAGAGCTTTCTCGGAGTCCTAAGCTGTGGACTCGAGGAGGCCCTGTTAAGGTGCTGTGCTGTCAGATGCGCTGTTAGAGCTGTGTAATAATGTCTAAAGAAACACTTCGACTGCACTGAGGTCGGTTCTGAGAGCACTGGTGGCCTTGGCAAGATGTTTATGCATTTAGACTTTGAAGATTGACTAGATAAGTTTTATAAGAAAATGTCAAATATTTTGGGTACTGCAGGAAAAAAAACGGAGAAATAACACTCCTTGCAAAAATTTGATTTAAACATAGGAGCAACTTTTACTTGGCTTCCAAGTTTAAGAATTTGTATTAGTAAAGGGGGAGAGTCTAACTGAAGTGGACCACCTACATAATAGTATTTATATATTTTCTCTTGACAAGTCAGTTCAATGCTGAATGATGGTTTTGTTTTTTTCTTCAACGATGTTTAAATAGTTCACTCATTTCTAAAGCCAAAGCTACTTGGCCTACTCCACCATTTAAATCAGAAGTAAAAAGGAAGTTTTAGGTAGAATTCAGGTTAAGCGTGGAAGTTTTCCTGTGATTTTGGAAGATGGTTTTAGCAGAAGTACCTTTCATCTTCTCTGAAAATCTGAGGAATTCTATTATACTGGTTCCTGTCAGAAGCCATGAATGCTATATATAGATGATAATGTGATAAAATAGGTTAGGAAACCTTTTGGCCAAAAGTGTTAAAGTGCAATATAAATCTTAAAGAAATAAAGCTAAAAGTTAATCCTTTATTTGGGAGGGAGGTAGAAAAAGTTTATAAACTCAAACCCATAACACTGATTATGATTTCTGCCAAACCAGAAGACTTTGGGAACATTGATTACCTGTGAACTTTGAAACGGACGTTCCCTCACTAGTCGAGCCACCTGGGAAAGGTATCAGAGATTGTCTCTGAGGCAACTGACACATTAAATTCTTGGTGTGTAGTTCAACTACAAGAAAGGCAAGAGAATTTAGTAGTTTATTTTAATAAATATTTAAGTAAAAATGCTGACTTGATTTTTTTTTTTGTAAAACGTTAAAAAGGAGGATGGGGATATCACTGCTGCCGTTAGGTTTTGATTGGTGAATAATTAAGTCAGAGAGAAAAAGAGAGGACATAGACTTTGCACATTTGGAATTCTCATCAGTTTTCCTACATTAACAAATGGAAAGAAATTGAGAAAAAAAAATTTGAATCAAGTAATACCACATTTTCTAGTGGTTTAGAATTTGCAAAAATTTATACTATGAGATAGATAAGGAAGGGAGTCATTGTTTCTTTCATTTTATAGATAGATAAAAATGGCTTCTGAGAGGTTGTAACTTGCCTAAGGATACTTAGCTAGTAAGTGGTGGCATTGTCAGTTTTCTGAGACCAAGTTAAGTGTAATTTCCACTATACACTTGTGTAACTTCTTAAAAATGAAAAATCAGCCTTCAAGCTAAGAAGTATTTAATATTGGAGACTGATTCAGATTTATCAGTATAAGAAAATTGGAACTTATTATTAATGCATCATACTGGCAGAGATACATAGAATTAGATATGACACACACAACTATTTGGAGCGTGTTTATATTTGAGTCTATGCACGTTGATAATCAATTTCTATTCTGAAAGATTTTTACCTTTATCTTTTATGAAGTCTACTAAAGAGCTTCACAGATAATGAAACACCTTATTAGTGGTGCAAGATTATTAAAAACTCTCAGCAATCCCCCAAACACAATACCAGGCTAGAAATAATATATGTTTTTATAATTTGGAGATCACTTGCTATTATCAAAACATGTTCTCTGAAATGTGTTTAGGAAGGGAAAACTTGAGGGAAGAAGAAAAATTTTGTCTTAAAAAAAATGCAAGTAGTTATAGACTAGAGATCAAAATGAACAGTTGATAAATTAGCAAATAATATATATTGTGTACTGGATATAGTATGCTAGTGAAAACAGATATAAAAAGAATATTTTTTTTAGGCTCTAAATCATTGACATCTGCATGCTTCTCAGTGTGACACTTATAATTCAATAAATGATGACATAGATTCCTACTCAGTAAAGAAGAATGGATTCATAATTGGATTGATTTGTTCCATCTTTAGTGCTCTTAGCTATAATCACCAAGATTTATCAGTGTCTCTATTTTTTCTTGTTAATTATGGAATTTATTTTACTTACTGAATAAGGTATTTAGATTATAGAGAGAAAATTTATAATATTCAACCAGTATTGAAGAGTGGTATTAAAAAAGCATTATGTAATCTCGTAAGCTGTGATTTTCTAGTTTTATACATATGTATTGGTAGTTATCACTGAGGGGTAGGTGGGCAACTTTGCTCCTCAAGACACTTGGCAATATCTGGAGATATTTTTGTATACAGCTTGAGGGGATACTGCTACTGGTTCCTGTAGTGGGTAGTGCACGTGATGGCCCCCACAGCAAATAACTACCTGACCCGGAGTGTCAGCTGTGCTGAGTTTGGGACCCTAATTTGTGTTACACATAGCTTTAAACATCTCAATGGTAAAAGTCAAGTCCCTGAATAAGGTTTCTGTTAACACAATAAAGATTTAAACTTCGGCTTTTCTAAACCAGTAATATGTTATGTATATTAGTTTGCTTTAGCATTCTGTGGAAACATTTTGTTTTTTAAAATAAGGTACACAACACAAGTTTGTAAATGCTTTTAAGACTTGCCAGCTCTTTCCCCCTTTCCAGTGAGTGCCCTCTACTGGTCAATTTATTTGCTTTTATGCTAAATAACAGTGAAATCCACACTAAGTTTGATCATTTTTTATTTAAATTGTGGGTATAATCAATTTATAAATATAAAGTTAAAAGTTTTATTCTCTAGAATTAATTTTTCTAGAAATTCAAGTATGAGTTTACTCTGCCAGTATTTAGATTACTGTGTGGACTAGTTAGGCCTAACTAAATATGTAGGTGAATATTTTTAACTAAGAAAGGAAATGTGATGGTGTCAGCAAAAATAGGGTGCTTCCATTGTTAACACTGATTGAGGTTATTTTGTTTGAGGGAAGAAAATGTGGCCTGTGGCTCTAAATTTCTTCCCCCGCATACAGGAGGAACATGACAGAGCCCAGAGCTTAGCAATGTGTTACACAGGGGGTTAGGAAGGGCCTATTCAAAAGTGGCGAGCTGTGAAAGTTCACATTTTGTACATTTTTATAGGACTGTAGAATAGTTGTGAGCACCTGATTTTTAGAACAAACTAACGTAAAATTCAGGCACTGTATTTAGGTCAATTTAAGAACAAGTATTTGCTTAGTAACTGTTTATTTAGACCTGAATGTTAAAAAATGATTGGACATGTTTTATTTTAACTTGGGTTTTTATAAATACAAAACTTTAAAAACATACAAATGAAAATTGGTAATA
This sequence comes from Aselliscus stoliczkanus, assembly GCA_033961575.1. Classification (NCBI taxonomy): domain Eukaryota; kingdom Metazoa; phylum Chordata; class Mammalia; order Chiroptera; family Hipposideridae; genus Aselliscus; species Aselliscus stoliczkanus. The sequence continues at coordinate 170,153,543 of CM066727.1, forward strand.
GAAAGAAAGGAAAAAAATGTTATGGTTTGGCATCTCTTAAGAATCTGGTTTTAACAATACTACTAATTCCTTAATTCCATAAATATTACTCAGTGCCCACTCCATACCATGTAGTCTTCCTAGGGGCTGGAGACACATTGAGGAGCAAAAGGGACCAAACTGCTGCCTTCCTGGAGCTTATTAGACTTAGATGTATTTTGAAGAGCAGTTAGACAACTACCCTAATTAAATATGACATAATTTAGAGGCTTTATGCTTTAGGAGGGCAGATGTCTTCCTTCTCTTAACTGTATTATCTCATAGTGCCTAGGTTTATGGAACCGTTATATTATTGTGATTTTAATGTAATAAAATCAGTAGAAATGGGTACTAAAATTAAAATATTTGAGAGGATTAGGAGGGATATAGTGCTTATCTTGGGTAATTTTCAGCTTTTTATTTTGAAAAGTTTTAAACCTCTGGAAAAGTAGTAAAAAATAGTACAGTGAATACCTGTTACCCTTAAATTAGACATATTTGCTTTTTCTGTATACGTGTGTATGCATATATATATATGCATACACACACACACATATATATAGCGTGCATATACAACTTGAACGCATATTATTTGTTTCTGCTGAACTATTTGAGAATAAGTTTGCAGATATTATGACCCTTTACTTCTAAACCTCTGTCTTTTAACACAGGGGTCTGTAAGCTATGGCCTGATTGCTTGCCAAATCCAGCCTGCTGTCTGGTTTTGTAGTTTTATTGGAGCACAGCCATGCTCCTGTCTTTACATGTTGATGGCTGACTTCGCACAATGGCAGAGCTGAGTAGTTGCCTAGTACTGTCTGGCCCTTTACAGAAAAAAGTTTGCTGACCCTATTCTAACAAGAACATTTCCTTGTATAACTACAATGCAATTATGAATTTAGGAAATTGAACATTGATAACATTATCTAATATATAGTCCATAATCAAATTTTGTCAGTTCCCAGAATATCCTTTTAGCAATTCTTTTTTTTTTCCTGATTCAAGATAAAAAAAAATCAGTTGTCATGTCTCAAAGTCTCTTAATCTAGAGTAGTTTCTCAGCTTTTCTTATTGATGACAATGACACTTTTTGAAAATTGAGACCAGTTTTGTGGAATGTCCTCTTGTTTAATTTTATCTGTTTCCTCATGATCAGATTCAGTTTAAACAGTTTTGGCAGGAATGCTGCCTAAGCGATGTTGTGTCCTCCTCTGTGCATCACGTCAGGAGGTAAATGAAGCTGGTTTGTCCCATTATTGATGTTAACATTGATTATTTGGTTAAGGTGATGTCTATCTGTTTTCTCTCTGTAAAGCAATCTTCGGTTTCTTATAATTAATTACTCTATGGGGAGATACTTTGAGACTGCAAATACTGTCTTTTCCAACATATTTGCATCCAATGGGATGTAGCATCCATTGATAATTCTTGTCAAAATAAATCTCTACCAGAGTGGTTGCAAAATGGTAAAAACTCTGTCATTACTTCTTCATTTATTATCATTTATTAAAGGAGAGCTCTTTCTTTTCTCTTCCCTCTGCTTATTTGTTTGGTTTGTCTTATTTGTATCAGCATGGACTCATGGATTCCTTTTTTTATTCAGTGTGTTAGAGATTATTACTGTAATTATTGATCTAAATTTGTTTTTGATATAGCCAACAGAATCGCTTTCTAGCTTGTCTCCATATCCTTTTGATATGTCCCCATCAGCTTTTGAGCTCTTCCTTCCTTTCTGCACAGTGTGTTCCAGGTTCACCTTGTTCTTTCCTTGTGTCCCCACCCTGGATTCAGCCATTTGTCCAAAGAGGCCTAATCACTTTTAGTAGGGATTAGTATTTAGAAATAACCTGGATGTTAGGTATGTTTATTGCTATTGGAGTGTCACTGTTTCTAGACCCTTTTCAATGCAGAGAGGTAAGAAATATATTTTATTTAAAAATCATGAGTTCATTCTTTCCTGCCTCCCTCCATATCTTTGTTCTTCCATGGTGAGAACCATGGTTCTACTGTGTACAGATTTTAGTGTTAAACATTAGACAGTGTTGAAATAAAAATAATAATGTCTCTAGTCCTGGTTCTTGCAGTGTTATCTAAGTAACACAGATTGAGTGAATTAACATTAGATTAGCTTCTTTATTTGTGGAATTGGGATTATTTTTCTCCATTGAGAAAAGTGTAGCTTTTCATTTTCAAAATATTCTTAAACCATTTAGGAAAAGATTGAGCTATTTTTCTACATAAAAATTAAGACATCGTTAACAAAAATACAAGACAAATGGAAATTTTCAGCATATATTAGTTAGGAAGCTCTATTATATAAGTTTTAGAAAAAAGGAAACATCAAAATGGAAAAGGGGGGAGCTAAGGATATAAATAGCCAACCTATCCACCAAAAAAATAAATGAATGACATAAACATATAAAAAGATACTTCATCAGTAATAGAAATGCAGTTTCGAACAAATAACATTTTTTATGTTCATATTGGCTGAGGTTAGAACAATCACAGTTGTAGGAAAGGTTTGGAGAAATGTGTACCACTCTTTATGCTATAAGTGGGAGTATATAGCCTTACAAACTCTTTGGAGGTCGCTTTGGCAATATGCGTCAAAATGTAAACTGCGTGTCCTTTGACCACTTCTAGGGCAATGCCACTTCCAAGAATTTATCCCAAGGATTCAGTTGGATAAGTTTAAGATGAATACAAAGGAATGTTTATTACAGTGTTGGTCATGATTTTTAAAAATGGAAATAATCTACATGTCAGCCAGTAGGGAATGGGCGAAGTTTATTTCCATATGGTATATCCATACAAATTATGCAGTTGTCGAAAATGGCCAGGTAGATCTATATGTCCTGACATGAAAATGTCCATTATTTAAGTGAAGGTGGGTCATAGCACATTGTGTAGCGTATGATTCCATTTATCTAACAAAAATGTGAATGTGAACATAAAATATGGTAGAACATATGCCAAACTTTCATTCTCTGTAGTATTTGGTTTTTTAAAATGAGCATATACTGTTGGAGAGGGAAAAGTATTCATTTTTTGAGGGAGAAAAGCCTCTCATGTATTAGATACCATTATTTATTTTATATTTACTCCCACCCCCAACCCCCAGTTTAATCCCTCATCAAATTGGATAATGCAGATATATCTTGGATAAAGAAATGTGTAACAGGTCACGTCAGTTAATGAAGAGCTGAGAGATATATAATACAAAACATGAAAAATATATTAGAATCTGTCATTATTAAGATTGGATCTGTGATTGATTTAGCCTCACTTTCTAACCTTGGCACATAGTGATAATTTGTGGGAGATTGCCACATGACTTCAACAGGTTATAGATGTATGCTTATAATATGCTTATTTCAAAATGTTATGCAAATTTTCCTTGAGTTTATTTAGATTTTTTAACCAGTTTATTCAGATTTTTTATCTCTTGGAAATGGTACACATTTTATTCTCTCTAGTGTTAAAAGTGTTGACATTCTCATTGTTTTAAGTATCCATCATTATAAAGAAGTCTTTTCTTTATCCTTACTTTTAATGAACGTCTTAATCAGAAATTCTGTCAAGAGAACAAGCTCTTTTAACACCCTTGCTCCCTAGTAAAAACAGAAATCCTTCATAACCCTCAGAGTTTTAGCTTTCCTTCCCTGAAGCTTGTCTGGTTCCATTATATTTATTTTGAAGTATGGTGACTGGTTTTGCAAACAGTAGTCCAAGTGTAGATATCCAGTGATGTTTTTGTAAGGACAGGATACTACCGTTGCTGTACAGCTCCCAGTGGCTGGTGGTGCCTTCCACTCTTTTGGCCTACGAGTATAACAATATGTGCAGTGTAATATATGAAATAATAGTTAACTTCTTAGAGCACTTCTCATTTTATAAAGGGGTTTTCATGGTCTTTAATTCTAACCTGTGTACAGGAATCTGTGTATTATTTACCCACTTTTACAACTGAAGGAAGGTTTAGTTAGAGTAGATGAGAGATGAAGCAGTTTGCCCACGCGCACACCACAGTGGAGCTGTGTGGCTGCCCATAGATTGAAGATTCAGGAGTGTATCATTAGCCTTGACCTCTGAGCGTCAGACGTGTGTCTCAGGCTGCCTACAGGCCATGGCCAGCAGAAAAATCCACAAACATAGGGAATTCAACATGCCCCAAATTGGACTCATTTTTTCCTTTACCCTTTCTGTTTTGTTTCCATCCCTAATCAGTTTGCTCTACCATTTTTAAAAAGTTGAGAAATCATTCACATAGCATAAAATTCATCCTTTTAAAGTGTACAGTCCAGTGTTTTTCAGTATATTCACAAAGTGATGCAACCATCACCACTAATTCCATAACATTTTCATCACCCTAAAAAGAAGCCCTAAAAAGTAACCATATCAGTCACTCCCCAATCCTTCCTGCCAACTCCTGGCAACCACTTATCTACTTTCTGTCTTGGTGGATTTGCCTATTGTGAATATTTTATATAATTAGAATCATATAACATGTGGCCTTTTTGTCTGGCTTATTTCATGTAGTATAATGTTTTCAAAGTTCTGTTCTTCTGTGCTGTGGCATATAGCAATACTGCATTCCTTTTTGTAGCTGAATAATATTCTGTTGTATGGATATACCACATTTTGTTTATCCCTCATCAGCTGATGGGCATTTGGATTGTTTCCTCTTTTGGTCTATTTTAATAATGCTTCTCTAAACATTCGCATATAGGTTTTTGGGTGAACATATATTTCCACCCAATATATTTTACACTTGTATATCTGGAAGTATAATTGCTGGGTCATATGGTAGCTTTATTTTTAACATCCTGAGGAGAGGTCAGACTATTTGCCACAGTGACTGCACCATTTACATTCCCACCAGCCATGTATGAAGGTGGTTCTGCCAGCTTTACCCATTAAATATTTCTCAAAATGATTTAACCCTCCCATCTGTACAGCTGTTGTTGCCTTGGTTCAGATTCTGTCATTTCTTATAATAGTTTCCTAACTTATTTCCCAGCCTCCAACTGGTCCCTTTCTATAATTTATAATAATAATGCTTACAGTGAACCTGGTAAATTTGATCCTCCCTTTCTACTTAAAAACCTGTCGTTGATTTTGTATAAGGTAAAGTTCGAAACTCCTTAATATACAAGACCTCTGATTGTACTGTTTCACTTTTTCTACTTACTTGGAACTTTTCTAAGCTAAAGTTGTATTCCACTTCAGCATGCCCTTTCATGTTTCTGTGCTTTTTCTTTACTCCTTCCTGCCTGGCGTGGCCCCCTCCTCCCGCCTTACTTAATTCATAGGAGCAAAGTTGATCTCTACTTCCTATGTGCCACCATTCTTGTTTGTCCTGCATGTGGTGGTGCATTTATTTCATTGTATTTTAATTATTTGCCTACATTCAGATCTCTTCCACCAGCCCTAGCTCCCTGAGATGAGAAACTTTATAATGCCCTGCATAGGATGTGACACTTAGTAGATATATGTAGTAAGTGTTCTACAGTGCAAGAGAGAATGTGAGCAGGTGAGTGGAAATGAACTAATAAGCCTGTGTTTACATATTCCAAATTCCTTGTTTCTTCCCTGTTATAATTGTAACATACCAGGCTATTGTACTTATTTCTGTCTTTGAGAATTAGCTGTCTGTGACAACCTTTGATGGCTTATCATCAATACTGTGGTACACATGCTTCTATGAGGGGTTCACAGCTTTTAGAAATTACAAAATATTTGAGCATTAAGAGAGTAAAGGTTTCTCATTTTTTTTCCTATAGATGTTACTTAGCACATGAAAAGTATTACAATACTTAACACATTAAGAACACCTTCTGAACATTTCAAGAGTAAATCCTCAAATAATACTTTAGCTGACATTTTCTTAGTCATATTTACAGGAGCATCTGATGGAATCAGCCGCATGAAGATAGAGATTACATGGGATAATGCTTGTAATATGTTTATCACAGTATCTGACATATAAGTAAGGGCTCAGTAAATGTTGGCTGTTGTAATTACTATTAATAGTAATATGCTTACCATTAGTAAAAGTAATCAATTTCTTTAGGGTTTTTTTGTGTATTGTAGTATGTCTTCCCATGCCAGGGCTACTGCCTTAGTTGGAACACTAAGTTGAGTATGTTAAAAGGTAATGTACTGAGTAACTGGTTAGTATTAATTGTAACAGAAAAATGATAAAATGATGTCCTGGTCAATGAATTTAATCTCATCTTGAATGATTTAGTTTTAACTTTCAAATTCCTCTAATGGTTCTACAGATAAGTTTCTATACATAGAACAAGACTTAAAGGCATGCTAATAAACTTGAAAACACTTTAAAAAAAAAAACAAACAAGTTAATGCAAAAAAGGTGACTTCCAAATGGGCAAAGGACACAAGTTATGGGAATAAATGTGAAAAAAACAACAACTATATAACATTATTAGTCCTCAAAGGAATATTAAAATAAATTTTTTAGCCTAACATCTGATGGAAGTTTATAAAGAAAAAGAAAAATATAAAATCCATTATTAGTGAGTGGTAATGAAATAGGTACACTCTTAATGCTGTATGAAAAAATAATATAATGAACGTCATGCATATACACCAATGAGTTTTTCATACCTTAACATTCTGCCACATTTGGTTTGGATCCTTTTTCTTTCTCAAGATATAAAACTTAATACAGTCGAAGGCCCCTGTATACTTCTCTACAATCTTATTCTCTTCTCTCCCATAAATATTTTACAATCTGTATGTATTTTTTGGTTTTTACATTAAAGATTTCATATTACATAAAACTTGGCTTGAATACATTAAAATTTAATATATTAAAATTTTATAACTTAATTGTTTTAATATGATTTAAAATATATTAAACTTGTGCTTAGTTTGATAAGATAGTCTTATAGTGTCTACATATCTTTACATGGAATAGATACATTTATTCAACACAGTACTGATTATGTGCTGTGTTGAAGACTTATGCACAGGGTGTATAATGGTGAGCCAATCCTGTGAGCCCAACCATCATGGAGTTCAGAGCCTAGTAGGGGATTATAGCTTTAAACAATTACACAAAGAAATACAGTTACAAATTATAATACATGCTATGAAGGAAGCAGGTGCTGAGGAAGGAGAGTAATAAGTCCTTTGGATTTTATTTTTAAGAATGAAGGGAAGCTATTAGAGGACTTGAAGCAAGCAAGAGACATTTAAAGGAAGTAACATTTAAAAATGATTACTAGCTGCTTTGTGGAGAATGTATCCTTTAAGAGTAATAACAGGGATCCCTGCTAGGAAGAAGTAGCAGGAGATTGCACGAGAGAAAACACGTAGTCATCCTGGACCAGGGCACGGTGGTGGTGCTGCTGCATGCTTGGATTTGGAGTATATTTTGAAGATAGGTAAATGACGTAAGACTGTGGGTCAGTATTATGTAGTTTTTCTTTGTAAGACACTTGAGGGTGCCACGTTAAGTGTGTCTCTATTGTAACTATCATTTAAAAAGAAATAAACCATATTTCTTTAGCATCTTTTACCAGCAGTGGCATTACTGTGTCAAAGTCTGTGAACGAACATTCGTATGGTTGTTGAGAAATACTGTGATTGCTTTCCAAAAGGATTGTGCCTGGTTATGGTATCACTAGAAATGTTTGAGTTCTATCTACAGTTAACTTTTGCTGGCATATATGTTTCATTTAGAAGAGTTTTTACTACAGGAAATAAAACAATAATAGGAGAAAGGGAAAATATATGGAATAACTTTCCTTCATTTAGTATTTTATTATATTGAGTTAAAGTGGCTTTATTTTATCCTGGTTTCCAAAGGGTCTTAGTAACTTATGTACCTGATCTGAAAGTTTATTTTATTTGAAAGGCTGGAAGTAATACTATTAAAGAATGTAAAGTCTTGATCCTTTTCTTGTTCTATTCCTAACTAATTTCATTGTAGAATCTGTGTTTTTAAATTGGTTGGGCTTTGATAACCTTTACTTTCTCAAGAGTGGTTTTGTTTTGTTTTTAAAAGTATAAAAGGAATAAATAATATGTTTTGAGAATATTTCAGATTTTTGAAAAGGTATTTTATTAACATAGAGCAGGGTTGGCAAAGTTCTGTGAAGGTCCATATGAGGCTTTGTCACATAATCTTTGTTTTTTTTAAACAACCATTTAAAAATGTAAATACTATTCTTAGCTCTTGGGCCATACAAAAACAGGTGGGCAGGGTTTGGCCTGTGGGTAGTAGTTTGCAAAACCCTTCCTTATTTAGACTCTAATCTTGGGAAAGATTCCACATTGATGACTACATTTTTTTCTACTTCTCTATACTTCTTCCTGATGGCTAACCTGAAGTTGGAACAAAATCTTTAGAATTTGTATATCATTTTTGTTGTACTTGCTTTCTGCTTTGTCATCAAACCTGTCAGTTCTTTGCAGATCATACTTTGCCTCTTAACACTTGTTAAGTTTTTACCAAGCTGTACTGCCGTTTTATATAGCCAGTGAGTGTGTTTCTAAGGATGACTAGTTAAAATTAACTTGGAAAGTACAGAAGTTTTAAACTTAAACCTGTTATTTCTAATCAGTAGGTTTTACTCATTGTTTATAAGGAGGTTGTAAATTACTTTTTTCAAAAACTGAATGTGACGCAGAACTTGGCTGTTAATATTTTTAGGGCTTAGAAGGGAAAGGATACTAGGAGTGAGACAGAGAGGTGAATAGGCACTGCTTTCCAGGTTTCTCAGTCCCTTTGTTGAAGTATTTATCATCAAAACATGTTATGAAATATGTGCAGAAACTACTAATATTCTGCTTGATATACTTTTGAAACACAAAATACTTCAAAATTTTGTAAATAGGACTTTATCAAGGCATTATATATGAGCACATGATGAGTAATCTGCCAGGCACACCTTCAATATAGACTCTTGTGGCTCCAGAAACTATAGTCTTTACTTTTATTGTTGGTAGAACATGTTATCTTTAAAGACTAAGGATACTATTGAGTATAAGGTTAACTTAGGTTAGTATTGGTAAGTGAGGACTGAAGCGACAGCAACAGGTAAGGAGAAGTCTTGGGTCTGCAGCCACATTTGGGTAATGAATGGATTGATTTCAAGACACTGGACTTTGCTTTCAATTCCTGCTCTTTCATTATACTTCAAAAACACTGGTTTTCAGTTTATAATATACAAGAGTTCTTTCAAGTAGTTAAGGGAATAGGCTAAAATAATAAAATGTCAACTAAATATTCAAATTTTAAGTAAAGAGCTTCTTGCTTGGAAAATAAATAAATACCTATCCTTTTTTTCTGACTGGTGAAATAACTTTTATTATAGACATTTTAGAAAATAGTTTACTTTAAAAAATAAGCATGAGAGCATGGTCAAATATGGTAGCCTTTCACACTTCTAAAAATTAAAAGCAAAAAAAAAAAAGAAAGGGAATACATTTAACATAGTATCTAGTACCAAAAAAAGAATCAAATTCTTTCTTAAATTAACTTTGTCAAAGATAGCCTTTGTTAACATTTTGATATAATATCATCAGTTTTTAAATATATGTACAGATATGTACATATATTTTACTGGGATCATGTTACACATATATCTTTGTATTCTCCTATGGTAAAACATTTAAAAATCATTTTATCAAAAACATGATTTTTAATGACCACTCTCTTTTTAATGATGGGATGGTCTGTAAAGTAATTCATGAACTATAGACACTTGAATGCTACAGCCCCTATGTGGGACAATAAGAAATAGTGCCCAGGGTTTACACTTTATAGCTGTCGTCAGCCCTGTCTCTTATTCCATGACTGCACATTGCACCATTCCTTTTTCCTTATTTTTTTTAGGCTTATTTTGGTAGAGTGTGTGTGAAATCTTTTAGGCATAAGTAATAATGGATAAAGGCTTTAAATTTCTTAGTATTAACCCTTCTCTTATGTATTTCTTTGATTGAGTAAAATAGATGCATGATAATTATTCATAAGTTGACTTTTCTTGCCATCTAAATCACCCTGAATAATAGAGTTGGTAGAGCTATCGCATTTTTGTAATAATTATTTTTTATAAGAATTTGGGTCTTTTGTTACTAATATATACACTTGCATTGTTGAATCTCTGTGTAACACCTTTTCTGAAACCTTTTTAAAATTGTAATTAAGATATACATAACAAAATTCACCATTGCAACCATTTTTGACTACAATTCAGTGGCATTAAGTAAATTCACAATGTTGGGCAACCATTAGCTCTATTTTCAGAATGTCTTTATCATCCCAAACTGAAACTCTATTCCCGTTAAACAGTAACTTTCCAACCTTTTCACTCCCAACCCCGGGTAACCTCTGTTCTACTTTTTATCTCTGTGACTGTACCTATTTTAGGTACCTTGTATAAGTGGAAACATAAGTATTTGTCTTTTTGTGTCTGGCTTATTTCACTGAGCATGTTTTCAAGAGGCACCCATATTGTAGCATATCAGTTTCTCCATCCTTTTTATGGCTGAATAATATTCCGCTGTGTGTATATACTACATTTTGTTTACTCGTCTGTTAATAAATACTTGTACTTGGTTCTGTATTTTGGCTATTATAAATAATGGTGCCATGAACGTTGGCATACAAGTATCTGTTTGAGTCCCTGCTTTCAATTCGTTTGGTTATATGTCTAGGATTGGAATTGCTGGATCATATGGTAAGGTAATTAATTCTATGTTTAACTTTTTGAGGAACCTGCCAAGTTGTTTTCCATAAAGGCTGCACCATTTTACATCTCCACCAGCAGTGGACAAGGGTTCTAGTCTCTCTACATCCTTGCTACCATTTGTTATTTACCTTCGTGTGTGTGTGTGTGTGTGTGTGTGTTTAATTTTTATTTTTTAATTTTTCAATTATAGTTGACAGTATTATTTTGTATTAGTTTCAGGTGTACAGCATAGTGGTTAAACATTTATATAATTTACGAAGTGATCTCAGTATAGTATCCACCTGGCACTGTACAGTTATTACACTATTATTGACTATATTCCCTATGCTTTCCCTTACATTCCCATGATAGTTTTGTAACTACTAATTTGTACTTTTTAATCCCTTCATCCTTTTCACCCTGCTCCCAACCCCTCTCCCATCTGGAAACCTTCAGTCCTCTATCTGTGAATCCTGTTCTGGTTTTTTGTTGTTATTTGTTTCTTTATATTCCACATCTTAATGGCTGTGAAGTGGTAGCTCATTGTCGTGTTGATTTGCATTTCCCTAATGATGCTGAACTTCTTTTCATGTGCATATTGGCCGTTTGTGTATCTTCTTTGGAGAATTGTCTATTCAAGTCCTTTGCCCAGTTTTGGATTGGGTTCTTTTTCTTGAGTTGTGTCTAACACCTTTTTTAAAGTAAAAGGTACGCCATAATAATCTAGACTGTATTTCTCCCTTCTCAGGATTCCTACAGGAAACAAGTAGTAATTGATGGAGAAACCTGTCTCTTGGATATTCTCGACACTGCAGGTCAAGAGGAGTACAGTGCAATGAGGGACCAGTACATGAGAACTGGGGAGGGCTTTCTTTGTGTATTTGCCATAAATAATACTAAATCATTTGAAGATATTCACCATTATAGGTGGGTTTAAATTAAATATAACAAATTGACATTGAGGAGTAATTGTGTCTTCCATGTTTGAGTCTTTGCTAACCACCGTGCAGAAATTATCTGGTTTAAATTTTAAAATAATTAAGATGTAGGTAATGTCCCTGTTTTATAAATTAAGTGTTTGAGGATTAGATAAATTGACTTAACTCGTTCCAGATTGCATAGTTAGTGCTGGTGCTTGGATTGAGGGCTAGGCCTATTTGACTCTAAAACCTGTGCTCTTAATACCAGGAAAATGAGGCATAAGCTAGAGTCATCATAAAAATGAAAACCATCAACAAAAATACCAAAAGGTAATTGAGGTGGTGCCACTCAAATAGCCTTAAAATAATCAAATATATTTAGTTAGAATTTCTTGGAATCGGATATTAGATACTTAAGAAGAAGAACCACAACTCTGAAGTTATCGAAGATTGAAGTATTAGAACAGTTACAGTATTTAAAGAAGCTGACAAATCTGCCAGAAACTACTTTCATTAAAATAATCGTTATTAAGGATAGTTTATGTTCTGTTTCTTTGCGGGTTTATAGTTTTCATGAAACTGCATATTAAATATCACATGCATCAGCTATGTTTATTTCTTACAGCATGTTTTCTCACTAGTAATAGAGAAAAAGAGATTTGGCTGAGTGCTAATATTTTTGTAGAATGGTAAATAGGTGTAAATATGTTAGCTTACCCAAGTTTACTCAACTAATGTGTAGAGGAACTGGGAATTTGAGCCAGTTCAGACTCCATTGTCTGCTGGCTTTTTATTCCATACTGCATCTTTGAAATTCACTGAAAATTTTGAGGGAATATAATTTTATCTCAAATTTAGAGTGTATGCATATCTTATTGAAAAATATCAACATATAGAAGGACTTTTACAGAATAAATTGTAGTAATGTCAGTGTTGTCCACATAGAAATAAAAATCTTTGCTTGTGGCGTTCTTTTTCTTGGAAAAGAATGTAGAAATTATGTTAATGTTGTAATTCATGTTTTTATAGTTTAAATTCTATACATGCACATTTAACAACATATATTTCTAAGATTATAATTTTAAAAGTTAGGCATAGCACTTTTTTGGCCTAGAATTTTTCAATATTTTCTGTTTTATCATGTGAATTACTTGCATAAGAACCTATTAGATGGTAGTTTTAGTATATTTCTAGGTTTTTGATCTTTTAAGAGACACAGGAGTTCTCTGTGTAAGATGGAGAAAAAAAATACCAGGAAGGACAATTTGGTGTGGTAGGAACTAGGAATTACATTAAAAGTCTTATTTCAGTCGATTTTATAAGACAAAGTTGTGTACAATTTTTGAAATATTTTTGTGTCACTCATACTTTGGCTGTAACTTTTTTTTCCCTTCCCAGAGAACAAATAAAAAGAGTTAAAGACTCTGAAGATGTACCTATGGTCCTAGTAGGAAATAAGTGTGATTTGCCTTCTAGAACAGTAGACACAAAACAGGCTCAGGACTTAGCAAGAAGTTACGGCATTCCTTTTATTGAAACATCAGCAAAGACAAGACAGGTAAGTAAAATTGTAATAAGTACACATCTGTTCTCTGTAAACTATATCACGTGATTTTAATCATTAATCATAATTTACTAATAGATAGTCTAATAACATCATTTTGGGGGCAAATAGGCAAGAACATTAATAAATGTATATACCAGAGATTGTAGCTATTCTGTTGGTCAGTGTAATTTGTCAGTTTTTCTTTCCATTATGCCAAATAGGAAGTAAAGCAGTGTTTATTTGTTAAATATTCTCTTAAAGATATGAGAGGGCAACACTTCATATTCGAGTGTCCATGGCATTACTTTTGGCTTTGGTTTCTTTCCACAAGGAATATTGTCTGAAACTCATCACCTCTTACATTCAGGATTCAAGAAATGTGGGGATTTTTTTTTTTCTTTTATGTTTATAAAGTGAAAGAACAGGGGAACAAACATTTAGTTTCCTGTTTCAGAAGTGTTTTTAAGAGCATTATGTCATATATGTTTCTAGATTTAATTTTGTTGTATTTGAAGAATTTTACTTTGGTAGAATTTTTTTAAAGGATATCTTTGGTTTTGGAGACAGTTTCCATTAAAGCAAGGAAATATCTAGAAAGTAAATAGAAATTCTCAGTTATTCATTTATTGTATTGTTGTAACAAAAATTAATGCCAAGTTGACCCTGAATTTTGTTTTAAAAATTACCTACATTTTAAAATAACTTTTTCTCTAGGTGAAATAAAATAATTTCAATTGATGTTATTTAACCTAGTTATATGAAATAAGAGTTGAACATACAGAAAACATCCTAAAAAGGAATATATAGGGCATTATGAAATATAATTTCATAGATTAAGAAATTGATCAATTTATGTTCCATACAAGATGAATGTTTTGGGCCTTGTCTGGTTACATGATGAACATGTGAGTCCAGAAAACTAATGAGAGCAGTTAAGAAAATTGATGAACTCATTATATGGTTTAACTTATAAAAACAAGCATTCTAGAATGAAAAGCTGAATTTCTGTAGTTTTACCATAGTACAAATATCTCATTCTAAAACCTTATTTATAAATTAAAGAAAGACTTTATAAACAGCACTTCATTTACTTAAAAGGAATTAAGATTTCATTTAAATCCATTCCCAGGTACCAAAGACTAGGAAAAGGTTTGTTTTTGTTTCTTACTGGTCTTCTCTGACCAGGTTCTTTTTCCTTAGCAAGGGGTACTCAGGAAACATAATTCTAATATTTATAGTTTATTCTCCCAACATTTTCTTATGAAAATTTTTCCAATGCAAAATGGAAGGAATTTTATTGAAAGCATTTGCAAACCTACTACCTAGATTATGCTATTAACATTTTATTAACTTGAATTATTTGTAACTTTTAAAAGATATTTTTTAAACTAGCTAACATTTTAATTTGCACTTTATAAAGAAAAGGAAAGAGATTTTGCCTAATGTTGTAAAGGACTGTAAATAGAGCAGTGCTTCTCATACTTTAACATGCATATGAGTGAACTTACTCAAATCCAGATTCTAATTCAGTAGGTTTAAGTTGGGACCTGTTCTGCATTTCTAACAGGCTCTCAGGTAATGCTGATTTTGGTACATGGACCATAGTTGGCTAGAAAGGCAGTGGGAGTCTTGTTAATCCTATAGTGTTGCCCTCCACTTCTCATTTAATAAGAGCCTAAAACCGTATGTCTTCTTTCCTTGTTTTGTGGTTACTGACTCAGAAGTACTAGTTGATTCTTAGTGTTTGCCATTAATGCTTCAATATACCACAGCATTCAAAATTAATCAGAAAACTATCTGCTCTCGTTTTAAAGCAGATTTTTAGGTTTTACACTGTTTTGAGGAGGGAGGTAGGGAAGATGTATGTCATGTGTATGATATGGAAGTGGATTAACTTAAGTTTGCTTTGTAGATATTTATGAGAATCATGTAATTAAAATATAGAATGATACAAAGGAATGAATACTTTATTAACCTTCTAGTGCCCACCTTATATTTATATCCTGTTTTGATATCTTCATATAATTTATGTTGCTAAACTATAACTTATTTAATTTCTAATCTTTGACTTACTGATTTGCCTTTCAAAAGTTTATTCATATTCCTGTGTTGAAATTAATTTGATATTTGCATGCATTTGAAAGATGTTGAAGAGCTATTCCAAGTACTAATTGTGGAGATTATAAAATATGTAAATTTTCATAAATTTTACATCACCAGTTTTTGTGAAAATCTGCAGCCCTGTTTTCTGCAGAGTATTTGTTATATTTGCTATTATTTATTTGTTATTTGAACAAAATAAATATACATATCCTGGTTCTATTAGCAATTACTTGTTTCATGCTGTTAAATTTTGGTCTTGAGCATGAAACTAAAACACAAACACCAAAAAGAATTATATTCACGTTAGTAGGAAAAGGATGTTCATTTAGAACTTATAGATAGAAGTCAGGGTCTGGCAAACTTTTTCTGTTAAGGGCCAGATACTATTTTAAGCTTTGTGATCCACAGGCAGTATCTGTTGCATTTTTTTTTCATATAACCCTTTAAAAATGCAAAAATCATTCTTGGCTTATGGGCAGTATAAAAAAAGGCTGTGACTGCTTTTGGCCTTCTGGTTGTAGTGGTACTAATGCCTATTCTCTGAGGAACTATATTTGATTAGACATAAGAAGGTAGGGCAGACTTTTGACTTCAATTTTACCGGTTAACATTAGTAAATTAAAAATAAAACTTATGTATTCTGTGAAAGGGAAATAGGAAAAAAGGGAAATTTACTAGTACTTTTTAAGATAAGGGTTGCAGAATATATATTTTACAAACTTTAAAAAGCCTATACTATAAGGCTAAGGAGAGTTATATTTTTTTTTTACAGTCATTCTAGTCCACATCTGAAAAGCCAAAGTAATTTTTACTTGCTGCTAGTGTGCTGCATGTGGTCCCTGTGTCACTAGTGTATGAAGAGTGCTACCTCATTAACATTTATCTGGGCTTCAGTAATTGCCAGATTTTTCTGGCCTCTTTGGGCAGAGCATGGCATTGTTGTCAGAGGCTGTTGAAAGCAAAACATTGGTTATCAGCTGTGTGTTTTCCAGTCTGCTAATGTCAAAAGTGGGGAGGTTCAGGAAAGTAGATGATAGAAGCAGAAATCTCAGCGTATCTGCTACTCCTGATTCAGCTTTTTAGCTTTCTGGAGGTCTCAATTTGAGCATAGTGTGAAAACTAGTTTTATGAACTTAAAAATGTTAAGTGAGTAATTTCCTTGTTTTTGTTGTTAGTTTCTAGATACTAAAATTAATTGTTAGAAGACCTCCATTAAAGAAAGTCTGATCAAATTGTTTTAACAAAGCAAACCAAATAAAAACCTCTGTGCCATATTGCTGTGTAATAGAAGTTGAGTTTGTGTACATGAGATCAATATTTTGAACTTTAGTTTTTTATGAGTTAAAAATAGAACACTTACTGAGCACCTGCTGTGTACCATACCTAGCCTCCCAATTAGTGGTATTGCTGCATTTCAGTAACACCTGAGACAGGCTATAGTTGGGTAAGGTATGGAGAAATTCAGCAGTGTAAAGTTGCTTTTTAGAATACATCCTGTTCCTCCCATTCTTTTCCCTGAAGAAGGCTAGTATTCTTGCATTTGTCTATAATTAGGGTAGTTGAAGTGTTATTTCCTTGAAAGAGTTTGCAAGAATTTTTGCAGATAATAAGCCATCCAACAGGAACAAATACTTGTTTAAAATGAAATGTCTTACTGAAAGCATGATAGGCACCAGGGTATAGAATGGTGTTGTTCATTAACAGTTCTTTTCCTAGTGTGTAGTGCTCTATTTCCTTCATTCACAAGTATGTTTTCAGATAATAGCTGAGCTGCAAATACTGTCAAATCTCTTGATTAAAAAAATTTACATGTATATTATTATGCAGTTTTGTTCCTGTATAAATATTTTCAATTGTATAAATGAAAAAGAGTATATGAAAATGAGTATAGTGGCAATAAGCCATATTCTCAAAAATAAATCATTGAATGCCAGTTAAGAGTTTAGGGACTAGCCACAATTGGGCATTAAATATATTTCAGCTACACTTTATCTTTAAAAATAACCTACAAATCTTGGAATGTGAAACCAATGTTCTGTGCTCGATTTAAGGTGCACACAAGGATAAATAATATTCTCTTGATGTCAGTATGACCTTAAAGTTAATTACCAAGAAATAAGAAGTATTTAAATCTGAGAAAATATGGTAAATAACTAATTCTTGAAAATCTAATTTAAATTCCCTATTAGTAAAATAAACGAAAAAAGGGCCGGCCGAGTGGCGCCGTGGTTAAGCACTGGCTTCGGAAGCCAGCGACCCCGGTTTGGTCCCACATATGAGGGCCAGTGACACTGCTCTCAAAAAAATAAAAAATAAAATAAAAAAATAAAAATAAACGAAAAAAGTCACTCTGGAATAACTGTTTCTCAGTGTTGTTAATTATTTTAGCCACTAAGGTCCGAATACTGAATTATCTTGGTGGTGGGTCGTAATCTCTTCTTTGTAATTATTGGCTTCCGATTCTCTCTCTGCATTGCTGGATACAAAAATCATATATTCTGGTCTTGGTGATGGGGATGTGCACACAAAACGTAAACACATCGACACTGATTTTTAAAATGAGTTGCAATCAGAATTTGCTTCTGCTAAATAAGTAGAGGACCAATATTCCTAAAAAATATGAGCTTTAACCTGGTTTGTTTTACCTATCTATATCTGTTTATATTTAAATTTCTTGCAGTGATTTTTTAATTGTAATATCTTAAATGCCAGCTCATGCTTTACATTTTACATGCTTCCCAAGTCATTTTAATGCCTGAAATTATTTATCTTATTTAATAATGAGAATTTCTAATATATAATTTTTTCAAGGACTTATCAGTAAAAAATCCTTTCCTCTTGAGAATTAATGGTAAATATAAAATACTATAAATTTTATATACAGGTACAAGCAGTTATTGGTTATGTAATTTAAAGTACCAACATTTAATGATTTCAGAAAATGGTTAGAAATTTTTATTTTGTAATTAGCTTAGCTAGCTAGTTGATTAAATTTATTCCATTAAAAAATCCAAAGTTTCTTGGGCCATAGTGATTTTTATATTAGGTAGTTGAACAGAAGTATATCACTGAGTGGTATAAGTAACTTGAAGTGTACATTTTAATATATTATTTAAATCCCTGTTCCTTAACTGAAACTTAATTTTATGCATTTTAAATTAAAGTTTTACTTTAATGGTAAATTACCAAGCTCTACTAAAGCAGTTCTTAATATATTCTTGAGATTTATAAAAATTAATATACCCTAAAGAATTGAAGTGCCTGATTTCTTGTAACTATTATAAGCAGTGGATGCGGAATGACTTCTGCATGCAAAAACTAAGCCTTAGGTGTCGACTTAACGTCAGTTAATACTTAAACAGCCTATTCTCTGTGCCTGATTGAATTTAAAAGTACAAATCATACGTTTGATATGTACTAGCTTTTTTAGGTGCTGGGTCCATTTGGTGACATTTCATTCATAGAAAGACTGATGTTACCAGTCCCAGAGAGTTAAAATATTCCAGTCCCCATAGTGAGTAATTCATTCTTAAAAATTAAAATTGAATAAACAGATTAAGTTTGAGGTTAAATGCTTAATAAAATATACCAGCTTTCCTAAACACCTGCATCATTTTTTGAAAATAAGCACAAATATTACATCTTTTAAGTTGATTAGCACTATATATAGATTAATATTTGTTGCATTTCTCTTTTAGCTACTTTGGTGGTATGTTTTTCTGGATGAACTAGCAGTACAGTTAAGTAAACACTTTGTCCCCTTTGGCTACTGCCTAATTTCTGGACTGCGAAAGACATTAAAAATTTTCTTGATCTCTGTATGGCCATATACATTTGTGTTTGTTGTCATAGCTTTCTTTTCATAGCCTTAAGCAAGAGAAATCCCCTTTATTTAGAGTATTTAAATTAGAATACAAGATATGAGGCCTGTATAATTGGGTACGCTTCTAAAAATTATTTTTAAGTCTTGTAATAAGGATACAGAATGCATTGTTACAGTTCTGTATATTTTAAACAATTCATGATGTTTTCATATTATGATAAACAGCCCTCATTTAGCATTTTAATTTAAACAATGTGGTTAATCCACCCACAAAAGTCCCCATCTCAGCTCCACTTGTTGACTCTAGAAATGGACTAGACAGTGTTGTAACTGAAGATGGAATTCGAGATTCCAGCCTCTTGACCTGACTTTATTTTGAGGTGTGTGTTTGTGTTTTTCTCTAGACAAAGGTTACAATCTCTTCTGTACCATTGTTCTCCTCACTCTCCATGCAGGGTTTGAGTAGGAGGGGCAAGGATTGGTAGTATATAAATCACTTGCTTTCCCTAAGTCAAAGAAATAATTTAAATCTAACTTCAGGTTAGGTTTAGATTAATTCCATCATTAGCAAACCAAAATGATTGCTTTAATTGATACACAGGTACTAATACATGTACTTAGGTTTTCATAATCTCCCCTAATTGCTCATTTAAATTTTTATAAAAATTCTAATTCTGTTACAAAATTGACTTTAAAGAACAAACCAGGATTCAAGCCATATTTTAAAACTGCATCCCCAGTTTTATTAAAACAATCTGATGTCTGTTTTAAAAAGAAATTCAAGCTCATAATTTCAAACTTCTTGCACATGGCTGTCCCAATAAATTACTATTACCAATGAAACGGACTTTAAAGAAGTTGTGTTTTACAATGCAGAGAGTGGAGGATGCTTTTTATACATTGGTGAGAGAGATCCGACAATACAGATTGAAAAAAATCAGCAAAGAAGAAAAGACTCCTGGCTGTGTGAAAATTAAAAAATGCATTGTAATGTAATCTGGTAAGTTCAGCATATTAATTTTGGCAGAAAGCTGATGTCTTTCAAAGGTAACAACGTAGCAACCGCTTTAGAACTACCTAGTTGTGGCATTCTAATTGGAGGTATTAAAACAATAAGAAACCCTAGAAGGGAGGAGGGAGGGTTGTGGGGGTGAAAAAGGTGAAGGGGAATGAGATTAAAGACTTCTTTTTTTTAATTTCCAGGAAGAATTTTAAGTAAAGAAAATATAAATGTCTTAAAAACAAAAGAAACCTATAGTTTATTTCCATAATTAGTACATTAGAATTTTTGATCTGATGTGTATTATAATAGTTTTGATCGCTATAGACTACTCTGCATTCATCATAGGATCTAGAGAGAAAAAAATTTGAGAAGCTGCACAGAGTAGTAACTATAAATGGGCCAGAAGGTGGGAAAGAGCCATTCTTAACAAATATATTTTTTCTTTTGGACATTCTACAAGCAAATACTGCCTGTTTCTCTGACTCAGTGGCATCAACATCACTTTTTACCTAAGTGAGAAACCTGGGAATCTTGGGATGATTCCTACAAATCCTTCTTTTTCACCCCCATTTGGAGGCAACCACAAATTCCTATAATGTTACATTCTAACTTTTACCACATTATTAGTTTAGGCCTTTTTCATTTCGTGCTGGGACTGTTATAACCTGTCATTTGGTTTACCTGTTGCAGCCTTTATTCACAGTGCAACCAGAGAGATAAATACCTAAAAGAAATACTCTTATCTTTAAATCAAGTCACTGACTATGGAATAAAATCTCATTTCATAACATGTTATATATGGTTCTTAATATCTTCCTTACCCCTTCAGCCTTTGGCCTTATCTCTAAAAACACCTTGCCTGAAATTTTTTTGTCCTTATGTCTGAACACCATGTTTTTTTCTTCTGAGTCTTGGCTCTTGCTTTTGTTTGTTTTGGAATGCCAGTATTTTCATCCCTTAGTCTTATTAATTAGCTAACACTCATGATTCTCTAATCTCCTAGTCTCTAAATCTTTAAACCCTTATCCTGAATGTAATGCCCTTCCTGTGTATTCCCCAGTAAACTGTTCTTAACTGTACCTTTATCATGTTACGTTGAAATAGTCTGCTTTATGTTTGATTCCTGTACAGTAGTAGAAGTTTAAGTTTAGAGAGCCAGAATCATATATTTTTAATGAGGTTCCTGGCAGATAGTAGCTGCTCGGTTGGATTTATTGACTGGAATTTCTCAGTTTCCTTTCTAAATCAACCCATATTAAATTTGGTCTTGCTCAGAAAATATTTCACTCAATAGATGACAGAGTTCATGTCAAAGCTTAAGATTTTGATGTATATTGTTTATAATATAAAATATTCTATGAGAATACTAAATAAAATTAATTATAAGATATCATTTATTATGCTGATGAAACTAAAGGTTATTATTTTTAATTGTGTGTACACCACCCAAAGTCAGATCTCCTTTTGTCACCATGTGTTTGACCCCTCCCCCATTTACCCTTTTCTACTTCTCTCCACCCCCTTTTCCTCTGATAACCACCACACTATTGTCTGTGTTGGTGAGGTTTTTTTCTGTCTTGTTCATTTGTTGCTTTCAGTTTTATATCCCACAAATGAATGAAATCAGACGGTTCTTGACTTTTTCTGTCTGACTTCACTTAGTGTTACATTTTCAAAATCCATATGTGTTGTTATAAATTGGCAATATTTCATCTTGGTATTCTTTATTATATAAATTTAAGGTCTGAAATAATTAATGTATCTCCCAAAAGTAAAGTATACATCTGAATAGTAGACACAGTCCCAAAGGATATTACGTGGTCTAATACTAATCTATTGAACTTAGAAGAAGAAACAAAGAATGACTGGCATTTTTATTGACACTTATGAATTCTTAATATTTTTTGAGTATCATTGTGTAAAGTAATATTTTAATGTAAAAATAATATCTTAATGTGATAAAATTTAACATTGCAATGTAATTTGAAAAGTTAAACTTTTAAATTACTGTAGCCATAACCAGATTTAAGGGATGAAATTTAATTTTTTAAAATGAATTTTTATGCTTTAATTTTTATTTAAAACAAAGATGGAAGTATATATATACTTTTCTAAAATTTCTAATTTGTGCAAACATAATTGTTGGGCATGATGAATGAATCCTTATTTTTTCAGTGGACATAGCATTTATTTATATAAAGAAAAAAATACTTGGTAATACTGAACATTTTAAATATTTTTACAAAATTAATTTGACAATGATATATAGATACAAGTTACTTTTTCTTGGTCCTAAAATAGATGCATTTAAACAAAATAATTACTGGAATACTACTTTTGTCATTTTATATATCAATGACTAGTTCCCATATAAAAAAAGAAATTTACTGCCGTTTTGATTAATTATAACATTTCTATAATCATTGAAATTATTTTAGTAAGAGTGCATAGAAAGCAAAGTTCAGTGCAACATGAATCTAAAGTATTTATCAGAATCTTAGAAGAAGATAAGTGTTAATAAATTTGGTTTTCATTGTCACCTAAATACTTCAATGTTGTTTTCACCTTAAAATTTGTCTTCTTTATACTCATTGTGTGGTTTTTCGTTTTATCTGTTTCACCATTTTATTGTTTTTGGTTTTTTTTTTTTTTTGAGGGCAGTGTCACTGGCCCTCATATGTGGGACCTGAACCAGGGCCGCTGGCTTCCGAAGCCAGCGCTTAACCACCGCGCCACTCAGCCAGCCCTGCTTCACCATTTTAAAACCATTGACATTTTTTTCTTCATTATAAAAGTTGGAGTATACTACATAAGGATGTGTAATCAAAGGGAATTTGTGAGGATAAGGGAGTTGAATTAGATCCTCTTTTAAGTATTCCATCCCATTCTAAGGGTTTATGATTATAAATTAGTCAAGGGTTGGGGAGCTATAAAATAATTATTCTTTTATTATATCACTGGAATTTTTTTGCTTTTGTTAAGGTTACCATGAGGGTTTATATATATTAAGACTTGATTGTATTGCTGATGCGTTACCACTTCCCCTCTCCTTTTGGTGAAACAAAACCATATGCTGTGTCAGTAATGATAACGAAGTGGAGATCATCAGTGAGTGCAGTGTGGGGTTTTAATGGGGACTTTTTTACTAGTATTCAAATCCATAATGCTGGTTTTTATCCTACTACTATTTCTTTAAATGTGAGCAAGCCTCTCATTCCCACTCTGCATTCATTTCTTTAAAAATATTGGTAATAGTTTTCTGAATTTTAGATCTGTTGTGAAAAATTAGATAAATTTAATTTGAATGAAAATGCCCTGTTAATTTTGCTATTATTTTGTAATATTACTTGTAGAAGATTTTAGTAATTCAGTAAAGGAGAAATCATATCACTTTTAAATTTTAAATTATTTTCAAGATAACAAATGCGTTTATATGAATATTCAACAGAGGTAGTTAAAATGAGTAAAAATCCCAATTTTCTTCGTTCTTAAAGTGACTTGACATATACAGCTTTGTTGGGTATTTGTTCCTAAGACTCCCTCTAGTGTCTAGGTTTGAAAGCATCGTTATATTACCAGGCTTTTAAAGTTACCACTCAGCTGAACAGAGTTTAAAATAGGTAGAGGCTTATATATTTTCTAAATTTTTTATTTTGCTTTTACACTTAATTTGCTCTTTAACAGGAACATGACAAGAATTGACTT
Source organism: Aselliscus stoliczkanus (assembly GCA_033961575.1). Lineage (NCBI taxonomy): Eukaryota > Metazoa > Chordata > Mammalia > Chiroptera > Hipposideridae > Aselliscus > Aselliscus stoliczkanus. The sequence goes on from CM066727.1 coordinate 170,177,364, forward strand.
ATATATAGAGTTTTTATAATTTTAATATTGCAGGGTTAAAATCTGTCCTGCTACCGTATTCAGAGTGGTACTTTTCACATTATGAATTACTAGGCTAAAAATTATTCTAACTTGTAAACACTTTCAACCAATACTGATTTAGATACCTTGCTTTGATCACAAATAGATGTAGGCCAAAATGACCAAATGCAAATTTCTTTGAGGATACAGCATTTGGCTTTATATGGTAAACTTTTAATTTTTAATTAGATTTAAATAAGTATTGAACCAGAGCTCAAATATTGTTACTGTATTTATGAAAATAGTATATACTTGCATGGCTTATATATAATGTCTAGAAACTCAGTTAATTAAGGGTAAATACATGTACACATGCATTTAGATTTTGGTGACTGAGGTGTGTTAATATGGAAAAATTAGTAGCAAATTAAGTTGTGGGAAAAAGTTATTTGTGAAGCTTATGTAAGACTCTGTGCCACTGATTTTTATTGCCTTTTGTGAAAATCAGTGTTCCCATGTATAATGTTGACAAAATATCCATGAAGAAGACATTAAAGAATCTCAAAAGTCTGATATGTATTCAGTTGCCTAAAGATAAATGTAAAGTGTACTTATTCTTTCTCAATATCAATGTTTCCATTAGCAATATATTCTTTTTATTATCACCACCTCAAATTATCATATATATTCACATTTTAATACTTATTATATATTTCAGGGTGTTGACGATGCCTTCTATACATTAGTTCGAGAAATTCGAAAACATAAAGAAAAGATGAGCAAAGATGGTAAAAAGAAGAAAAAGAAGTCAAAGACAAAGTGTATAATTATGTAAATACAATTTGTACTTTTTTCTTAAGGCATACTTAAGTAAAAGTGGTAATTTTTGTACATTACACTAAATTATTAGCATTTGTTTTAGCATTACCTAATTTTCTTTCTGCTCCATCCAAACTGTTAGCTTTTTTCTTGAATGTTTATTTTAAAATGACAGTGGAAACTTTTTTTCCTCTAAGTGCCAGTATTCCCTGAGTTTTGGTTTTTGAACTACAATGCCTGTGAAAAAGAAACTGTATACCTGAGATTTCTGTCTTGGGATTTTTGGTGCATGCAGTTTATTACTTCCTATTTTCCTTACCAGTTGTGAACTTTGGTGTGAAACAAATTAATGAAGTTTTGAATCATCCCTGTTCTGTATTTTATCTACTCATATACATGGATTAATTACCAATTGTAACTTCAGTTGAGATTTCATGATTGGTTTTACTGAAACATTGAGGGAACACGAATTTCTGGGCTTCCTGTAGATTCTTCTTGTAGGTAACATGTCCTCTAGTTTCAGTCATGATTAATGAATGTAAAGTTACACTGTTCACAAAGGTTTTCTTCCTCTTTCCACTGCTATTTGTCATAGTCATGTTCCCCCAAATATTATATTTTTTCTATAAAAATGGAAAAAGTGGAAAAAAACAAGGCAATGAAAAATATTAAAAGGCCATTTACTTTCCACATTAGATAAATTCCTATAATACTCTGAATAGCTTTTTCTGCTAAGGCAGACCCAATATGTAATGAGGATTATAGCAACCATTTAGGGGCTATATTTACATGCTACTAAATTTTTGTAATTATTGAAAAAATTTTTACATGTATAAAAATTCTCATAGGAATTAAATGTAGTCTCCCTGTGTCAGATTGCTTTTTCTTAATGTAACTGTAAATCTTTTCTTGAAATTCAACCTTTCAAAATAATTTTAATTCTGGTAGTGATTTTAAAGATTATTTGGGCCAGTTAGCTTCGTAGGTGTTGAACAGACCAAGGTTGAAGGCCAGGCCCTGTGGGAACTTTGACCTTCATTGAGAGTTTCACAGTCCGGACGGCATCCCTGTAGTCTGCCAGTGTTGTCATGCGTTGGTTAGTCAAACATGGGGACTAGGAGGGAGTTTGGCTAGCCCAGCAAGATACATTCTCACTGTGGTGAGACAGGTCAGGAATGTCACTTAAAAAAAAATTTTTTTTTTTTAGATTAATAAAGGGAAAAAGTTTTAAAGCCTCTAGTATTTCACAAATACTTTACAAGTCGGGCCTGTATTTAAGAATATCTGATGCTTAAAATAGATCAATTAACAAAATGATTCATTTAAAATGTTATTTTAAAATATTTGAAGTGAGATGGTGTGAAAATATCACTGGACCCAGGAGGAAGGTGACTCAGATTTTTGTATAATCCGAGTTGGGGCAGATCACTTCCTATCCATTTCTTCATGTTAAAAGAAGTCATCTCAAGGTTGTATAGCTAGCATTACAACTATATGATTTACATTCAGTTTACATAAAAATATACCTGTTTATCAATCTCAGCACAATCTGTAACTTTTCCTGTGTTATCTTTAGTGCCAGTCTTAGGCAAAATTGTGCAAGAGGTGAAGTTTATTTTTGAATACCCTTTTTCCTGTTTCAAGACTCCTCTCCCACATTACTGTCATCTTGCCTGCCTGCCTTCTCTATTCTCCATGACCTGATACACTCTTTCTTTTAATACTTCTGATTCCCCAAAACTGCAAGACTTAACTGCTGCTTTGGGGATCTTCTGGAAGGCTTCCCACCAGGTCACATCAAAATGCCCTATATCTTATTTCCTCAGGCCCTATATCATTTCACAGATACTATAATGGCATTTGACCCAATAGGTAATTCTCAGGTGGTGGCTAGAGCAATTTAATCTTGAGCATCTCTTTGCTGCCTGCATACTTAGTATGTAGGAATTTTCATGCAGTGAGTAGACAGAACCCTCTCTAGGGGAAGACTTTATGAAGGTAGTGCTGAAATAATTTCTTAGATAATCTATAATTAGGACTAGCCCAGGTAACAGTGATACATTCCATTTTTTAAATAACTAAAACCTTACAATTAAAAATATTTTAAATTTTAATTCATAAGGCTCACTTTTTAGCACAGTTCTTTGAGTGCCTACTAAATGCCAGACACTAAACAAGGCATTGCGGATATTATGATATAAAGAACATAATCTGTATCCTAAAGCAGCACTTATTTTCTAGCATGGTCTATATCATCTTCCTGAGGCATATGGCACATGACCCAGAAAAAACATAATGCATATTTTAGTTTTGTAAGGAAGGGATTTGGTCTCTTAAGATTTCTTCCAATTCTGGAGTAATCACTTTGCTCCGATTCCAATGTAACTTTAATCAAGCTTCTTTATGTAAGTCATCTTACTTCATTGTTTTAAAGGAGTAAACTTGAGTATATTTTTATTTGGCATAATTGTGTGATTCTATTGGAAAATTTATAGTACACATTAAGTTGTATGTCAGATAATATTAAAATACCCAAGTCTGTAATACTCTAGTTGGTCTCTCTGTACAAGTAATTAAAATAGACTAAAATTAAATATTGAATTCCAAAATAGTTTTGTTTATCTGGGTATGAATAAACAGATGCTTGAACTAATTCACAGAAAAGGAAACTATAAAAATCAATGTGATTCCTGAAGTGCTATGCTAAACTTTTAATAGGTTCATGGACTTAGGTAGGATGTTAAGTCTTACATAGTACCTCCTCTTGTTTTTACACAAGAGAAAGAAATGGCCATACTTCAAGAATTGCAGTCCATAACTGAATGAGAGGATTTTTAGGACTCTGGAATTTTTAATGTAGGTGGGCAATTTTTTTTCAGGCAGTGGTAATTATCCTTTTTATGTGAATTTTGAATGATTTGACAAAAGGTTTGTTTTTATAGATTTTTAAAAGGGGAGAGATGATCCTAGAAATAACATAAATGTTATCTAATTAATATAGCCTTAAAGATAAAAATCCTTGTTGCAGTTGGAAAAAATTGCTAAATTACATAGTCTTAGTCATTAACATGTTGTGGAAGAATGTAGCAGAAGTAAGTAGTACAATTTGAATGAACATTCCCAGTTAGGAATTCTAGGCTCTGTATTAACTGAGTCACACTGCATAGGAATTTAGAACCTAACTTGTAGAGGTTATCAAAACCTTTGCCACCATTGCACAATTTTGTCCTAATATATTGTGTTAAGTTGCAGTTTGCACAAGTTCATCTCATTTATATTCCAGTGATTTTTTTTTTTTCCTTCTAGCCATTTTTTTCTAGGTTTTTTTGTAGTCATTAAAAACTGTCATTTATACTTATCAAAAAATAATCATTTCTTGATGATTATTAATGATTAAAAAAACCCATCTGTCACTATAAAACTGAATTTATATTTAATAACTTCTGTTAATATTGGGTAGCATGAAATCTGCATTGAGAAATTAAACAGCATACAACTAGTAGCTGTAAATTCCTTTAGAAAATGAAAATTATTTCTTAAGATATATTCACATCAGTTCTTAAAAATAGTCATAGCTAGATTAATACCTACTTTAGTTTAATAGTTTTAAGTGCCTGTTTGGCATGATGCTAGGTAATTTAGATAAATTTAGGAAAAACAAAGTTACTACCTGCAGAAATGTCAATTACAGAGGGGCCCCCCCTTCCCATACAGCAAAATGGATTATGTAATGTTTTATCCAAAAGTTTCCAGTTCCACTGTCTTGTGTTTTCATGTTGAAAATACTTTTGCATTTTTCCTTTGAGTGCCAATTTCTTACTAGTACTATTTCTTAATGTACCATGTTTACCTGGAATGTATTTTAACTATTTTTGTATAGTGTAAACTGAAACATGCACATTTTGTACATTGTGCTTTTTTTGTGTGGGACATATGCAGTGTGATCCAGTTGTTTTCCATCATTTGGTTGCGCTGACCTAGGAATGTTGGTCATATCAAACAGTAAACTTAAAAATGACCACTCTTTTAATTAAAATTAACTTTTAAATGTTTATAGGAGTATGTGCTGTGAAGTGATCTGAAATTTGTAATATTTTTGTCATGAACTGTACTGCTCCTAATTATTGTAATGTAATAAAAATAGTTACGGTGACTATGATAGTGTGTATTTCTTGGTAGAAATTTGGACCATTTGCCCCACAATTGATAGGGAATAGTATATAAGCCAGACACTATCATATATTAGTAAATCTTTTTTGCAGCTTGTAAGTTAGAAATATTCTTTATTTATGAAAGGTGCTGTGAACATGCAGAGGTTTAAGATTTTGCTTAAACCTTCTTAGGTTTAAGTCCATTGCCATGATAAACTCATTTAGAAATGGATGCAAAACAGATCTGCCTTTATGACAAAAGAATAGAACAACATATTATTACTTTTATCAAAGAAGGTAACTGATACACAACAGGTGATTTGTTTTAAGGCCCAAAGGGAGCCAACAGCAAAATAATGGAAGTATTGAATAGGTAGGTATAAGGCCAACCATTGGCAAGCTGCCATGGTGTTTTTAAGGAGCCTCCCTAGTAGCATTAACAAATTACATAAAGAAGCATCATATACCTCATTGGATGTTGCCAGCTCCCTCATGTAACTCCTTATGGGTTGGTTGTTCGCTGTTCACCACCAGTCTTATTTGTCCATCTACCATTAACTGTGAACCAGGGTCATTTTGAGATCAGAAGTAATCTTACTCCATATATATTACTTTTAGAACGTCACTTAAATCATGACACCGTGCTATTTGTTTTGTAGTGAACCTTGCTAATGTACCAAAAGGGGTAAAAAATAAGGTACTCCTTCAAAAGTTAAAGTAATAAATGTGTGCAAGGAATTATTTTGCTTAGTTAAATGGGAATTAAGTGGCACTGTCAGTAAAATGGAGAAATGAGCTAAGAATTGGCAAAAACCTATTAAGTTAAAAAACTAAAGTACAGTGTCTTTTCATTTAGAATTGCTCATTTATTTACAGTTAGTAGTTATGTAGCTAAATTGCTATCTTCTAAAAACTGAAAATAAAAGGTTGCTAATAAAGCTCTCAATATGAATAGAAGCTGATACTATTTTAGTTCAGTAAGGCAGCCTAGGTGTTTTTCATATGACGTGTATGTCTTGCCATTTTAAGTTGAAATTATTTTTATAATGTTATACATAAATAGCTGGCACCGATTTTCAGTCAAACCAGTAATGATCAGTTAGTTTCTTTGGTGTCTGAATAATAGCGTTGTTTCATAGCTCTGTATTTCCTAAGGAAATACAAAGCTTCTAGCTCTTTCATTACAAATTCGCCCCGTGCAATAAGTTCTTTGATCTTCTCTGGGTCCTTTACATCTTTGTTTTTAAGGAAAACATTCTTCAGACGCCTTTTAAAATAGTCTGCTCCTTTTGGATAGTCTCGTCCAAGGAACAGCAGCTTAAAAAAGGAAGATATATTTCTTAACAATCCATGTCATATGATAACATTTATAAAATTGGCAATGTAATTATTATACTTACATTTTTATAAAGATTCAATACTTCTCTTCTTAAAGAATTGGCCATTTTCACTTGTCATGGAAGGTATCCCCTTTTATACATAGCATACCTATAGAAACGGAAAATTTTTTGCAAAAAAAAAAAAAGATTTCACACATTGGGGTAAATGCTAATTTTTTCATCCAATATTTTGAGCACTCTTGTGTTCCAGGCACTAGGATATAGCTATGAACATGTCAGAAGAGATACCTTTACTCACAGGGCTAACATTGCCTGAGGGAAACATAAGAAGCAAACAAAATAATTATGAATTGTGTGATAAATCCTAGGAGGGAATGAGAAGGATTGTGAGAGGTAGATATGTACATGTACTTCTTTTTACACCAGAGTAGAATGAGAACTAGATTTGAATCCCAGCTAGATAATATACATGTAACATAACTTTTCTGAGCCTCAGTTTTCCTTATCAAAAGATTGTATTTATCCTGCTCTCAAGTCAAAGCCAGATCTGTTAGGAGTACATTGAGAAGAGGCCTGATCAAATCAACAAGGGTGTGGAGCTAAGAAATGCTCCAGTGGGAGAAACTGTGTGTCAAGCCAGGTACCCTGTTAATGGTAGATGGGCAAATCAGGTGGGTAGCGGTGAAGCCAAGCGAACAACCTATAAGGGGTTACATGAAGAGCTGGCAACACCCAGTGGGGGAGATGCTGCTAGGGAGGCGGCTCCTGAAGACACCCTGACAGCCTGAACATAGAAAATAATTAAGTCATAAAATTACTAACATAAGCATTGAGTTCATGATAGGCCCAAAGGAAATGTTCATGTCATCAACCAGCTCCCTTAAAATTCTGTAATTCCCATTTTCTCAATGACCTGTGAAAACTTCTATACTTTTTCTCATGAAATAATTTCAACCTTGCCGCAAACAACAGTACTAATATTTTTTCCTGAACAATTTGAGAAATGGCTAACGTGCCGTCCCATCAGCTTGAATGCTTTGCAGAGCCGTCCAACAGAAATAGAACGTGACCCACCTATGTATTTTTACATTTGCTAATAGTCCATATTAAAAAAAAAAAAAAAAAATAGGGCCGGCCGAGTGGCGCAGTGGTTAAGCGCTGGCTTGGGACGCCAGCGGCCCAGGTTCGGGTCCCACATGGGAGAGTCAGTGACACTACCCTCAAAAAAATAAAAAAAAAATACATATTTTTATGTTCAAAATATTATTTCAAGGTGTCATGCTAGCCACCTTTTAAGTGCTTATAGGGACCAATGACACTAGATGGCACAGCTCTGGAGTGTGTTTCCTGTGAACACGGGCCTTTTCTTACCTAGAGGGCAACCATCCTGAGTCAGGAAGGAACACGGCTGCGTTACACTGTGGCATTCACAGCCCCGTCACCTTTTAGCAATTGCCCTCAAGATGCCCTTCATCGCAAAAGGATCCAATCCAAGAATACCCATGGCCCATTTGCTTTAGAATGGGGTCTCATTTTGATGTTAACTCATGACTAGATTCAGGTTGTGGAGTTGGGGCAAAAAAAAGACTAGACATGACGGCTTGCTCGTGTCATCGCATCCTTTCGGGTGGACACACATGCCCATTTGTTCCATTATGGCTGGTGTTAATTTAGGTCCTCAAATCAAGAGACTTCAGTTCGGGGGTGGAAGGCTCTTAATTCCATTAGTTTTCTGTCGCTCTAAGTTTCCAGTGTTTGTTCATTTGGCGAGGAGACTGAAACTCTGAAGGTGATGCTACGGGTTAGTATCATTTGTGGCCTTGGGCAAAATAACAGTGCGTCTCGCCGGGCCTCAGCGACCTTCCTCTGGAAGAAATACGTTAGCCGGGAATTGTTTCCAATCGTTTCCAGTTCTCGTTTCCAGCGGCTCTTAGGAAGCCACAGGATATAACCTTGCACAGAAAGGAAAGCGAACCATGCGCGGGGGGAGAAGACTCCGAAGGTCATTAGCTTCCAAATAACCAACCTGCTTGGAGCCACCTGACTGGCCTCTTTATCTAAATTGCCACTGGAGCCCCGTCGCCCCGCTGGCCTAAGCTGTGGCGACCCCAGGCGACCCGCCCGACTCGGTGTCAGGCCCGTGACCTCATCGCGTAGCCGGCGGGCCCCCGTCCTCCTGGACCACCTCACGGAAAGGCTCGCCCCGCACACTCCAGGGAAACAGGGAGCGAGCCCGCTCAGAAACCCTTTCCCACACCCGGGGAGCCGACTTCACCGCCTCCAGGCCCCGGGATCCGGAAACCACACCAACGCCCCGCAGCTGCACTCACGCACTTGTCGGCACGCCACAGCCGTAAAAGATGCAGACGGCTGCCACTACGTCCGTCCGTCAAGCACGCAGCGGGGTGAGGGTTGGAAGGGGGCAACCTGTCAGGAAAGGGGGCGGGGCACTGCCCGGAAGACTCCAGCGCGACTGCGCAGACCCAGACGGGACGCTCCGCACTGGGATTCCGGGACGCAAGTGGGCGGGGCTTGTCGTCCTGACAACTCGGGAGCGTCTGTCCCCACAACTTCGCTCCGACGTTGCAAGTCTCCGGAGACCGTGCTTCCCTCAGCATGGTAAGCAGGGAAAATGGGAGAACCAGGTGAAATGGCGAGCATTGATTCCCCTTCACAGGTGTTACATGATGTAATAAGAGCCTGCTTTTTTTCGAGGGGAGCGGGTCAGTTTAGGAAAGAACCCAGACCCTTGGATTCGGCCTTCACCTGCCCTGTGGCCTTCCCGTCAAGGAGCAGGCGGACGGGTGGGAGTCCCTTGTGGGCAAGTGGTGTCCTAATCTCGCAGCTACTAGGTTTAAAAGTTGGGGGCCGGCCGAGTGGCGCGGTGGGTAAGCACTGGCTTGGGAAGCCGGCGGCCCCGGTTCGGGTCCCACATATGAGGGCCAGTGACACTTCCTCAAAAAAAAAAAAAGTTGGCCCCAACCTAATAACTTCCAACTACGATAGACGTTCCCATTAAATTGCTTTTTTGTTGCAACTTGGCAGAAATATATTTTTGTATCTCTTCAGCAGTTAATTAAAAGCTGTTGCAATTTACATTGCTTTGAAAAGTTACTGTATGTTATCTTTTGTGGATACATTGGTTTTTGATTCAAGGCATATATAGCCTGCCCTGAATTTATTATGTATAAAGCTCCTCATTTTGTTTTTCTGTGCTCCTCAGATGTCTTCTCCAAGAACGCAGGCTGACGTGTAGCTATGAGATCATCTCTTTTCCCATTTTTTAAAAAATGTGACTTCCATCTTTTTCTGTGGTTAAAATCAGAGGAAGTGGAAGTGTAATTAGTTAATTATTTAATTCATTAATTACAGGAAAATATAGAGTTCACGCTTTGTGCTTGGCACGAGGCCTCAAGTCAAGGATGCAAACATGAGTATTACAACCTCTTCCTGCTGTGGGAGACAGACTAAACATTTATTACAATATAGTTTTATAACTGTAACACCTGAAGTGCCTACAAGGAGTAACACGAAGTTGAAAATAATGAAATTGAGGAAGCAGGGCCGGGAAAGGACTGGGGAAGAGAGGAGCAGTGCTTTCAAGGTGTGTTTTAAACTATGAATATGAGTTTACCAGACATTGTGGGAAGAAATAGGTGGTAGAGAACATTCATGTCAGGGAGAACAGAAAGTAAATAGGCTTTAAGCTGACATGAAACTTGATAAATTGTGGGAACAATAAGCACTTATTTATTATTTTCCAATGGGACATAAGTTTCTTGTTAGGTGCCTGTAGCAGTGTTTCTCAAAATTATCTGGGAACATTTGCTTCTAACACACCTGGAATAGTTAAAATGCAGATTCCAGGAACAGACAACTCCAGATCTATTGTATTAGTTTCGTTGGGCTTCCAAGTAACAAAGTATCAGAAACTAAGTGGCTTAAACAATAGAAACTTCTTGTTTCACAGTTTCGGAGGCTAGAAGTCCAAGATCAAGGTCTTGTCAGGGCTATGGTCCCTCTGCAGGTGCTAGGGAGGGTATCTGTTCAGACCAGTCTCTGGGCTGCTGGTAGTCCTTAGCCTGGCTTGTGGCAACATAACTCCAATCTTCACATGCCATTCTCCCTGTGTTCATGCCCGTCCCAATTTCCCCTTTTTATAAGGATACCAGTCATGTTGGATTAGAGGCCGACCATATTCCAGTATGATTTCATTTTAATTTAACTAATTACATCAGCACAACTCTAATTCCAAGTAATGTAAAATGCTGAGGTATTAGAGGATTGGACTTTAACAGATGAAGTGTGAGGGGACACAGTTCAATCCCTAACATCTACAGAATCACAATGGGGAGAGGGAAGTGAGTGGGTATACTTTCAGCTCAGATATATGCGTTTTTTTAACAAGCATCCCAAGTGATTGTTACGTCTTCTGAACTTGGAGCACTACTAAACTACCTGATGCTCTTATGATTTGCAGGGAGGTGATATGTATATTTATCCCAAACATGCTTTACATTAAAAGCCCTAATGAGAGATGACAATTTGCTCATCTTTAAAATATGGCTACTTGAGAACAGGGGCCATCCTATTTACATACTCAGCTGTATAGTAGTTATTTCAAGATAGAAGTATGTTAGCTATTAATTGATAGCACATATGATAATGAAAGTAGAACCCATTTGTAAAAATTTTAAGAGTAGTCTTTTCTATTCCTCTATATATCATCTCCAGCATCTTAGAGCACCTTGTGTGTAAATCATTAATAAATACCTGCTGAATGAATTAATGAAATAGATGAACTTTTTAAGAAGATATAATCTGCTGTTGGTCAATTTTAACATTTATATTTTACACAGTGATAATCTTATGGCTTAAACCAGTAATTTCTCCTATGTAAGTCTTCAGATGTGGAACCTGTATAATCTTATAGTCACACAATTTCCTACAAATTCCATACCAGAACTCTAATGGACACATGGGTCAGATGAGAAAATTATAAGTACTGTAACTGAAAAATACTTTCAATTGTAATACTGTGCTTTCCAAAATAATGTCCACACATTGCTAAACAAAATCATCATACTTTTGCCTGCATTAAGTAACTGGTTCTCTTTTTATAAAATAAGACATCTAATTTTACAGAAAGATTATTTTTTATGAGATCATTCTTGCACTTTTAAACTTGACATTAGTACCGGTATTTAATCATGATATTGTTCTTTGGAACCCTTTAACCAGTGCCTTTCTGACTGGCACCCTGTTTAGTGATAGGGCATTTCATTTAACAGGGATCATTGAGCGATTGTCATAAGAAAAAGTGTAAAATTTACTTCATAAAAGATGCTTCAGTGGGTGACCTATTCTAGTTGTTTTCTAGACATGCTTCTAGTTTTGTCTGAATTGTTTTTTTAAAGACTTTATATTAAGATAATTTTAGATTTACTGAAAAATTTGCAAAGATGGAACAGACTTCCCTTATACTCTTTACCCAACTTCTCCTAAATTTAACATCTTAGATAGTGATGGTACTTTTGTTAAAATATATATATCTGAATTTTAAAAAAATGATCAATTCTTTTGTTTTTCCAAATTTTAGGGTCCCAAAGCAAAAAAGGTAGGTAGAAAATATTTTCTCAACATAGTTTTTATAAGTACTGACATAGTACAAGTAGAATTTTTAAACATTTCTCTAGTTAGTTTTATTATAGTTTATAGAGTTTACTAAGCTTATTTGTAGACATTAATGCTATTTAAATTGTGGAATAATCCTCTACAATAACAGAATATATTTCAGATTTGACATAAAAAGATATATCTAGTTCCCCAAATAATTTTAAGAATTGCCTTTCATTTTTACTTGTGTCTTCAAGGCTTTTTATTATTGGTGTGCTAGCAAATGTTAGATTAGGCGCCCCTTTTCTTCATTCCAGATAAACACATAATTTAATTAGCAAACTTTGTATGACTTAAAACTGGACCCTAAGCTATTGTGTGTTTAAATGAGTTGTATGGTAACACACACTTGAAGTTTTTTGGTACTTTGTAGAAATTTGAGTTTAATAAAGGCTGTCTAGAATTACTTTTTTCTCCTCTTAGTTTTAAAATAGAGATTATAATCTAAATCAGATTTAGCTCCTAGACGTATTTTATTTAACCTAAAAAGTTTGTTTTTAATCAATTGCCAAACTATTTTCACACTAAAAATGTGATTTCCCTCTATTCTTGAAAAATTGGAAACGTTGGGCCTATAGTCTAGTAAAGCAGCTGTCGGCTTTTTAACGTAGCAGCCACCCCTTTTAGAAATGCATAAACTTTTCAGTTTGCCATAGTCCTGACCACTACCAAACTCCTTACATAATCCACCTGTCTGATCTTATGCCAGCTTTCAGGCATATCTCAAAGGTGGCTCCTGCATAAGTTTTTCTGTCTGTGTTACAGAATCAATTATACTGTGTTCTCATAGCACAAGCATTTTGTACGTACCTCAGTTACAACCCTATATAATTTTATTAGAATAATTTATAATTCTGAGCTGGTCAAGGTCAGGAGCATGTCACTATTGATTGATTCAACTGATGAGTGATTGACACACATTATCCTATTAGTTTCAGGAGTGCAACATAGTGATTTGATCATTTGTATACATTACAAAATGATCCGTCTAGTTCCCATCTGTCACCATATAAAGTATTTATGATATCATTGACTGTATTCCCTATGCTGTACATTACATCCCCATGACTTATTTATTTTATACCTAGAAGGTTGTACCTCTGCATCCCCTTCACCTGTCTCTCCTGTCCCCCAGCCCCTCTCCTCTCTGGTAACCACGAGCTTCTTTCATCTATAAGTCTGTTTCTGCTTTGTTTCATTTTCTCGTGTTTTAGATTCCACATATTAATGGAATCATATGGTATTTGTCTTTCTCTGTCTGGCTTATTTCCCTCTAGGTCCATGCATGTTGTCACTCATATTTGTTACTAATGTCCATAGCATTTGCACAATGCCTTACACTAGTAGAAATTCAATCAAAATTTGTTGAATGAAGATGTAAAACCCCATTTACTTTACCAGCACTTAAAAACTTGTACCCTTGATTGTTTAGATGAAATATTTAAGTACGTACTCAATTAGTTGTTTCTTTAAGAAACACTGTTGGGTACCTTTTATGTTTGCTTCTGTTAGTCCTTTGATCCCACTACTAACCTGATACTGTTTTAGGGGCTTTGGTTATAAATTTGAACACAATTTATGGAGGCTCTAGACGCATTCTTATGGGAGAAATATTCTGGGGGGCTACAGTCATTTGTATATGGGTTACAGCAGTTTATTGGTTTGTGTGCATGTTCATTTTCAGCTTTAGATTGTGAAATCTTAGAAGCATAGCTTTGAATCTGAAAACTCATTGTTTCTAAATGACTTTGGTGCTTAATTGTGTATGCGTGTATGCTAAATAAATACTTTTGGATTATTTTGCTCTTACTGTTGTTTCCTTAGAGAATGGTGAGATTCATTTTATGATATTTGAAACAAAACTTAAGAAATCACTTAATTATTCCAATCTTAAATATTATGGTTTGGGAATGAGGTAGGTCTATAAAGTGAGTTTATAGTATAGTTAGGAAAACATGGAAAGAAATATTTTATTCTTTTTGACTTCTTAAAGTTTTTTTAAGGGGAAAAAGTAATAAATGTGCATGGTACAAAATTAAAATAGCATAAAAATAGAAAATTTTCTCTTACCCAAGACTACAGGAACCACTTCATATTTTTTCATAAATTTTCTAAGCATTTTAAGAACACACACATACACATCCCTTGTCTCCCCACATATGGGAGCTGTGGGGCCCAGGTGTTAGGACCTCTCAGAAAATGTTTACAGGCTTTGGAAACCGGCCTGCCCCTCCCCCATGGGTGGGATGGGGAAAGAAAAACAACAACTTGTTGATGTAAGTGTCTTGTCAATTACTTGTTGATGTACGTTTCTTTCCTGCGCATGTGTGCTAGCACCATGCACCTGTTGTTTGTATAAAGGTATAACCCTCTCTTCCATTTTGGATCCCTCGCTCACTCTGCCCCCCCCACCCCCATGAATAAAGAGCTGTTGCTGCGTTTATAGCCCACAGGCTGCCACGTGCCTTCTTTCAGCTGGGCATCTCACCACCTAGAAGGTCCCTGATTAACACCCTCCGACCGAAAGGAGCATTTTGCACTTTCTGTTTTCCACTTAATAAAATTTATTCTAGGGCACTCATCTCTTCCCATTGTAACATTACTGAAATTGAGATGTGTCATGATCATGGTGGATAGTATCTTGCAATCATTATAGTCCTGGGTTGACATCTGTTCCTTCCAGAAAGGATGTTTGCTTCTGTCAGTCACATGGTCTTAATACTAACCTGATACTACATTCAAGTCTCTGCTTAGGAATTCATATCACTAATGATAAGAGTCAGACTGCATATCTACATGAACTGGCTTGTGGTTTAAATTTTCAGGGAATTTTTTTCTTCTTTCTATTTATTTTCAGTATTAAGATATGCAAGTTTCCTTGCTGTATCTTTTATTGCTGTGCTTTCATTTGTCTTTATCTGTTTTCAGCTTTATGCAGGTATCTCCTCTTAGACGCTCATCTTGAGCATTTCGTTCTTTGATAGTAATAATTTAAAGGTACTTCTTATATCTGATACCATCATAGATTCAATGGAATAAGTATGTGACAAGGCATGGGCACGTCCAGGCGTGCACCGCAGAGGCCCGGGGATGGGGCCCAGGAATGTCCAGCGGTGTGCAGGCTGACTCGCGGCCCCCATCCCCTGGCCTTGACTTCAGAGCCTGCTGCATAGGCACTGGGCTCTGATTCCATAAGCCCTTTAGGTAAACATGCCTTGCACATGCTGGAGGGAGCATGCGCACCTGCGTGCACTCTCCTCCCCCAAAATCTCTATATAATGATTGTTATTGGTGATTAAAGATGCTGGTTCCTCCTCACATCGGCTCCACATGCCTTTTTTATGTTGGGCATCTCACCGCAGAAACTGCACCCCCAAACCCCTAGCAACGTCATTATGTCATTCTGTTTTGGCACATTGAGATTTATTTTGTCACTTTTCACAGCTGCATCATATTCCATTAAAAATATGTACTGTGGTTTTTATGTTGTCCTTATCTTTTGCTATCACAAACAAGGTTGAAATGAAGTTACTTATATATAAGACCTTTCAAACACATGGGAGAATACTTATTTCATTGATTTAGTTGTGTTCTAGGCATTAAGAGAATGGCAACAAGACAGTCCCTGCCCTCATGAAGCTTACATTCTGG
This sequence comes from Aselliscus stoliczkanus, assembly GCA_033961575.1. Taxonomy (NCBI): domain Eukaryota; kingdom Metazoa; phylum Chordata; class Mammalia; order Chiroptera; family Hipposideridae; genus Aselliscus; species Aselliscus stoliczkanus. The sequence continues at coordinate 170,193,001 of CM066727.1, forward strand.
TTTTGTCCAGCTTGAGATATAATTAACATATAATATTGTGTAAGTTTAAGATATATAAAGTGATGATATGATATGCATAGGTATTATGAAATGATTACCAAAATAAGGCTAGTTAATGCATCCATCACCTCACATAATTACCATTGTGTGTGTGTGTGTGTGTGTGTGTGTTGAGAACATTAAGATCTACTGTCTTAGTAACTTTTAAGTATACAGTACAATATTATTAACTATAGTCACGATTGCTGTACATTAGATCCCTAGAACTTAATTCATCTCGTAACTGAAATTTATACCCTTTGTCCAACATCTGTCCATTTCCTCCAGCCCCCAGCCCCTGGCAATCACCAATTTACTCTCTGTTCCTAAGAGTTCGGCTCTTTTAGATTGTGCATAGAAGTGAGGTCATAAAGTATTAGTCTTTCTCTGACATTTCACTTGACATAATGCCCTCAAGGTTCATCCATGGTATTGCAAAGAGTAAGATTTTCTTCTTTTTTTTATGGCTAAATAATACTCCATTGTGTATTTTCTTTTTCTTTTTTTTTTTTTTTTTTTTTTTATCCATTCATCTGTGGATGGATGCTTAGGCTGTTTCCATGTCTTGGCTATTATGAGTAATGTTGCAATGCACACGGCAGTACAGGTATCTCTTCAAGAGAGTTATTTCATTTTGTTTACATAGAAGTTTACATTCTATCTGGGGAGGGGAAGGCAGACAATAATATAACTTCAAATAGCTTTGAGTATGCAGATAACTAAGAAAGGGGTCAATGAGAAATGTGTGGTAGGGGATAGTAGTGATGCTCTTTCATATAGGGGTGACTAAGAAAGTAAAACTTGAGAGAAGACCTGGATGAAGCAAGGATGTAAGTCCATAATTGCCTAGGGGATGATCATTCTAGGCAGAAAAACAATTAAGTTTTTAGTTGGGAGTGACCTTGTTAGACTATCAGTGTGGTTAGAGTAGAGTGAGGAGGTAGAAAGTGAAAGATAAAATTTGGGGGTCGGGGAGGTAAGTAGGAGGCAGTTTACAACCAAGTAGGCCAAGGTGAATTGTTTGGGTTTTATTCTGAGTTTCATGGGTTGCCTGGAAAAGTTGTAAGCAGACGAGTGACATAGTATGATTTAAATCTTTAAAGGGTCAGTGGAAAATTCACTCTAGTGATGCAAGAGGAGGAGGAGGAGGATCAGTTAGAAAGCTATTGCAACAGTCGAGGTCAAAGTCTTCACACTGAAATAACCTACTTCTAGAAGTAACGAGTGCTCTCAGAAGTACACAAAGATTTTCTAAGGGTACAAGTACACAATTTTATGGAAATCTATTTTCAGATCAAAAACTTCCATATTTAACATTTCCTGGGAAAAATCTACAGCCTTGAATTTCTGCCTTTTGCCATTGCATTCTCCCATTTCACAATTATCCTTTTGTTTCACAAAACCAAGGCATATCTTCCACTCATTCTGAATCATACTGTGGTTTATTGCCCTCAGGCTTGGACTATGACACTAAGGGGCAATTCAAAACAATGATATTGGCAAAGCTTTCTTTAATCATGGCACCAAGGACTTCTTGTTACTGTCTTACGAGTTTTTCTGTAAGTGGTGAAATGTGGCATTAGAAGTAGTGAGATATTCTGAGTTTCTTACATGTAGTAGCATGGAGTGTTGGGACTGCTAATAATTTTTGTTTATTGCCCATGAGATTATTGTCAAACAATGACACAAGAAAGTCTATCACAATATAATTTATTGATAAAACATCCAGACTCTAAAAATAACAATTTTTTAATGAAGAAATATTAAAGGTATCAATAAAAATGTAAAAGGGCTTAATATTTTTTACATATACCTTAAAGTTGCCTTTGAAATGTCATGTAACTTAAATTAGTATTATTCATTGCAAAAGCTAGGAAATCATACAGGGCCATAGAAAAGGTTAGAACATCTGTTGCACTGTTGAATGTTCCATCACTGTATTTAAATACATCAATATGTTTCTTTCAGAAACCATTGTATTCCGCAGGCCAGCCGAGTGGTGTGGTGGTTGAGCGCTGGCTTGGGAAGCCAGCGGCCCTGGTTCGGGTCCCACATATGAGGGCCAGTGACACTGCCCTCAAAAAAAAAAAAAAAAAAAGAAGCCACTGTATTCCATAGAATACATGAAGTAACAGAAGACATTGATTAGAATGTAGGGAAAATTTTCCGTACAGATTGATAAATACATAGATTATTCCGGTTATTCCCAGTTAATTTATGGCTGTTCTTCCAATGCAGAAAATGGCATTATTAATGAAATTTTGATATTCTAATTCTTTTTAGGAATATAACTTATGAAGAGAATTTTACAGAAATTGGTATTTTTTTTAATTGACTTTATTTGAATAGATTAAGAATGGTGCCCAAGTACTTTTCGTCATGGAACTATAAACATTAGGGCAAAAGGAGGGATCGTATTTCTTGCTCATATCTGTACTTTAAATCTTATTTTACTTTAGGAACACTATATTCACAAACAGGCTTTGCTTGCCTAAAATTTGAATCCTGGTTTCTATGGAATATTCAGTGTTGACCTAAAATAGAAATAATATTACATTCAGGTTAGTAAAATTGCATCTTTTTAAAAGAATGTATGAGGATATGGAATCAGCTCATACCTGGCTCATAATTTTAAAAATGAGGTAGCTTGTCATGAGGATGCGTATTAAAACATTTATCTGTACTGAAGAATGAAGTGAGATTGTCTCTGAGAGTAACTGTGCTAAGACCTATTGCTATTGGTTTAATTTTGAAGGCTGGATTTTGCTAGTTAAGTAATAGACTTTTTTAATACTTTGAGCAAAATCTGTAGCTTAAAAGTTTTGATCAACTTAATTAAAGCAAGTGGAAAGATAAAATAATTCTATCAAAAATATTTTTATTCTTTTCATTTCCAATAATATTGGGCTTAAAGGTTTTTTTTCAGTAAACCTTTATGCTGAAAACAAATAATGCTGACTAAAATATATAGATATAGGTCAAAACTATCACCTGAAATGCATTTAATTGCTGATAAAATAGTAAGAAATTAAAGGGAGAAAACATATGTAGGCAGGAACCAGAGAAATAATGGTAACACTAAAACTGTTTTTATCATTAAGGGTATTTGCAGAACTGAGCAAAACTTCAACTTTGAAATTAACAGCAATAATGGAAGCCAAAGACAGTGGAATGATGTCTTCATTTAGCTGAAAGTAAATCACTGCCAATTTAGAATTCTGTATCAGCTCAAATAGTTTTCAAAAATGAAAATGAAATAATATTTTCTTAGGCAAACACTGAATTTGCCACCTGCAAGACACATATGTATAAGATATAAAACAATAATAATAATAATAATAATATGTGGATTTAAAAAATGAACTAAGATACATGATAACATGATAATAAACAACCGAAAAATGTTCATCAGTTGATGAATAGATAAACAAAATGTGATATATCCATATAATGGAATTTTTTTAGCTATAAAATGGAAGTATTTATACATGCATAGCATGGATAAACCTTGAAAACATACTGAGTGAAAGAGGCCACTCACAAAACACGCACATTGTATAATGCCAGTTATATGAGATGTCCAGCATAGACAAATGTATACAGAAAGTAGATTAGTGGTTTCCTAGAGCTAGGGGTTGGGAGGAAATGGGGAGGGGTGACTAGTAATGGGTATGGAATTTATTTTGGGGAGTGATAAAAATGTTCTAAAATGAATTGTTGTGGTTGGCTGCACAACTCTGTGACTACACTAAAACTGTTGAATTGTACACTTTAGGTGGGTGAATTGTTTGGTGTGTGAATTATATCAGTAAAACTGTTATAAAAACATACATGACAACAAAATGTATAATTGGGGTAGAGGAAGTATAAATTGAGTTAAGATGGTCTAATGTCCTTTGACTGTTTGAAGTAGGATATATGTACTCATATATTAAGTACATACATTGACTTTCTAGGATAGCTGCTAAAATGATATCACCAGAGTGTATCCAAACTGATAGAGGGAGAATAGTGGATTGACAATAAATAGTTAAAAAGATATCAAGAAAGAATGCCAAACAACACCCTAAAATCAAAACAGAAAAATTGTCAGATTGGATAAAAAATAAAATCCAACAATAACCTTTTTACAGACACTACCTAAAGAATAAGGATAAAGAAACATTGAAAGTAAGGTGATGGATAAAAAGACATACTATGCAAATACTAGAAAAATGAAGCTGATATAGCTGTCTTACTATTAGACACAATTATTTTAAGACAAAAAGCACTTCTAGAAATAAAGAGGGTCATTTTGTAATGATAAAGATTTGACTAACCAAGAAAATATCATTTTAATATGTATATACCTAATTACTAAGCCTTGAAATATTCAATGCACAAATTCAGACAACTAGCAGGAGAAATAGACAATCATAGTGGTAATTCCTGCTTTCAGTAATTGATAGAACAAGAGTTAAAACATCAGTAAGGATTTAGAAGATTAGAATAACATGATGAACAAATGTAATGAATTAAACATATTTAGAACATTGTACTCAATAACTAGAAACTTTTTAGCACACATTTCTCCCCAAATTAACAGTACACTGTGACATAAAATTATTCTCAAAGTTCAAAGAATTTAAACAATCCAGGAATTATAACCTCAATGAAATTAAGCTTGAAAAATCAAAGAAATCAGAAGATAGAGTGTGCTGGGAATTTTTTAAACATTCTAAAGTGGGTCAAGAAATAATATAATGAAAAACAGAAAATATTTTTTACTCAGTGATAAGAAAAATACATCAAAATTTGTGGAATGTATCTAAATGAATACTTAGAGGGAAATGTGTAGCCCTACAGACTTATATTAAAAGAAAAAAGACTTAAAAAATTAATGAACTAAGCATCATTGTTAAGTAACAAAAAGACAGTACACTTGAAACTAATATAAAATAATACTGAATGTCAACTATTTTATATATATATATATATATATATCAATGTAATTTTGATAATATGATATGGAAAGAATTCAAAGAACTGCATAATATAGCTATAACAAATCTATCTCCATTGTCTTTTTAACATAAACCAGATTTCTTATTTCTTATATTTGTGAAAACTAAAATGGAATTTGTCTGAATCCTTATTTTATTCAGCAATAGCTAACATATATCCATGGGCCCTGAGCTAACCAGGAAAAAGAAAAAACCATGTCATCTATTGGTATATATCCAGTAAAGTTTTACTTCTTATATTATTATTTATCAAAATTTATAATACAATATGTTGCTTTGTTCAATTGTATACTGAAAATAATTGTAAGATTAACTAAATCCAGAGCAAAATTTTTATTGCTTAGAAACTTAGACACAAGGAAATAAAATTTAAAATTTTTCACACATATTTTTGTAACAGGTAAATATTATAGAATCAACAAAAGTGTTTCAAATATATTACATTAGGATAAGATTCTGTGAGAGGAGTGGAATGGAAATAATATGTTTAAGAAAAAAAGGTATTAAAATTTTTACTAAAGAAAAGTTTGTTCATATTTTTTTAATTAATATTGGCCGTTAAATCACCATAGTATGTAGATTCCATTGGATATAGTTTAAATAGTGATTGATATATTTAAAAATGATATAAAAGTTTTATTTGATACATACTTGAAAGTATAACATTTGCAGCTATTTAAGCTTGTGGTGAAAAGTTTTCAATGCCAACTTAGACATGTGTGAAGGGGTACATAGTGTTTCAAAATTCTTTAGGGAACATATGAAAAAATAATTTAAAAAGTTACTGATCAGCTACAGCTAAGGAGGAGAAGCCAGAAAAGAAGTCTGAGAAGGAAGGACCTGTAAGGGAAGAAGCAAAATCCTACTATTAACCTAAAGGCCTAATGAAGAAAATATTTCAGGAAGGAGGAAGAAAACTGTGGGAAGCTGACAGCAACCCAGTGTCTGACAAGGCCACATTGCCCTGCTTAGCACTGGATATTAGGGGTGCTGCCTTATGGCTGGTCATGTAATATCTCTTGCCTCTATGAACCCATGTGCCTTTTCTTCTATAGGAGACAATATATTTACTACACTTGTGATATGTTCCTGTGGTGCCCCAATGAGCTAACTACGCAGCCAAGGACGGGTAAGATCTCCTAAATGTGGGGAGACAACCCAAGCCAGGCGGTAGTTCCATAGGGGACCCCTGAACTGAGATACTGGGGACTCAAGCCCCTTGGAAACTGAGGCACAGGCCTCTGACAAACTCAGGCCAGAAAACTCAGGCCTGTGAGAAGCTGATGCATTTGCCTAAGGGCCCTACTGTGAATAGTCTCCTGAAAGATTAAGTCTTCAGGCCATGAGAGTTCTGGGTAAGAGGCAGCTCTAAGACATCTGCTGACCATGGAATTGTTAATCAGCCTTGTGTGAATTCCTTTGCCCAGTGCCTTGTTGCAGCAACAGATACTGAAGCTTTGACTGAGAAACGGATGCAGCCCTCTGTAGGATAAGAGGTGTGAAACCCTTTTGGTTGCTAGGTATTGTTATTTACAAACGAATAGATTTTAGATGCTTTTACCTTAAACACAGCCACTCCTAGTCTTTTGGTATAGCTCAAGTATACTGTGAGTTTTATGATTGTGTTTAACTGCTAGGATTTAGGATGATTTCTAGATAGTCAAGATAGTTTTAGTAAACATTCTTTAGGTGACTTACAGAAACCAAGTCTGGGTTTCATAGCAATTATCATAATAAAGACAAGGTAATCCTTTAACGGAAGAGTAAGTCACAGTACACCCTGGAAAGAGCACTTTCAGGGGAGTAAAGGACTGTGTAAATCCTGAGAACTACAAACCACCGTTAATGATTTGTTACAGTTTGCTTCCTTGAAAATTCTCAATAAAAGCTATTCGCTGACCCGATTCGGGGCTCAGTCTTCCTTGGCTGAGTCCCTTGGGCTCAGTCGTCTTTGGCTGAGTCCCTTGGTCTCGCTCTTATCTTTCTTCTGTCTCTTGTTTTTCCTTAATCTGCGTCGCCCCTCTCGTGTCCCACTTGCCCTTGCCACGCAGGACGTGACAGAAAACTTTGTCAAATGATGATGAGAGATGAGTAAAATGAAGGCTGAAAATGGACCACTAGTATTGGAAAAGTGGCCATCTTATGGGTCCTTAAATAAAGAGGTTTTAGTGGAGCAATAGAAATGAAAGCCTGGATGAGCCATACAGAAAATGGGGAAGTGAAAGCAGTGGGCAACTCCTTTTAGATGGTCTGATATAAAGATAACAGCATTGGAGCAAATGATGGAGAGGGATGTGAAATCTAGAGGAAGGCATTTATGAAAAACCAAACCTGTTAGTCACAAGAGTCAAGTCTAAAATAAGCAATAAGGGGTAAGATCCAGTGTAAAAGTGGTACGTTCAGCCTTAAACAGAGGAAAGTATATACAGTTTATCTACTGTAATGGGAAGGAAGGCTGACAAAGATGTAGGTATGTTCAAAGATTTGGTGTGCAAGGGAGATTATTTTCTCAAAGTTCCTAATGTATAAGAGGTAAGGTCAACAGCTAAGTGTAGGAAAGAGGAGACAATTTTGGAGGTTTGAAGAGTGAGGACAATGCAATAGTGAGATTACTGGATGGTGCTTAGCTTATTTAAAAGTTGTGCTCGGGCGGGCTGAGTGGTTCGTTGGTTAAGAAGGGCTTGGGAGCGCGAGCTCTGAGCAGCAGAGCCCCAGTTCGGATCCCACCTGGGCCAGTGACACTGCCCTTTACAGCTAAGATGGTGAACAACAGCTTGACCTGGAGCTGGGCTGCTGTGAGTCACCAGAGATGGCACAGGCTGCAGTGGGGCTGCTGTAAGCTACCGTGAGTGGCCGGCAGCTGCCGTGAGCCACCATGAGCCACGGTTCAGAGGCTGGAAACTGATCTGCCTCACCTGGGAAGAGCGCAGTGATCACAGTACCAACATGGGCCAGTGAAGCGACGTCCTGCACAACTAGACTGAAGAACAAAAGGACAGCAACTTGTCTGTTCCCCTTCCCAGATTCCCCAACTCTGTTCTCCTCCCCCAATTTCCCCAATTAAACCTTAAAAAAAAAAAAAGTTATGCTCATAAATTTGAGCTCATGTATTTTTCTCTTTCTGACAAGATTCATATTGCTAGCATAGAATAAATGGAGAGTTGAGTTTAACTAGAACTAGGAATTTGCCAGCTAACCTCCTCAGAGGGGGGGAATATGAGAGGTAGAGATATATGTTTGGGATTATGGTGATGAACTGTGAGATCTAATCTGAGTAAGGAAGAAGTGAAGGTATATATGAGGGGGTTGATGAACAATGAAAATGTGGCACGGCTAATGAATTGGAGATTCCAAATGGACCATCCTGCAGAAGGTGAGCCAAAAAGTGAAGATGGTCATCCAAGAGTATGTATCCCGAGAATTAATGAATCCACTCTTGATTCCTAAGTTTAGACAATACTTTTCTCCTTCTATACTGTTCCCTTAGGGAAAATGGAGGGGAGGTGGTTATCACCAAGACAGTTCTCAAATCTGTACTCTATAGTCCTGATCTCTTTGCTAAACCTCAGTTATCCATCTTTAATGCCTGCAAGCATTGCCTGGATACTCCACCAGCACTTCGAACTAATTATATTTAAACACCTTTAAACTATTTCTTACAAATTTACTTGTTTTGGACCACCATTCTTATCTTGATTCTTTTCTGACTCCTTCTTTTTCTTGACCCTACTTGAATCATTATCAAGTATGTTATCTTATAAAATATTTATTGAACCTATTCTCCTACCTGCATTTACATTGTTATGACTTTATTATTAATAGTAACCAAAACGGTATCCACTTTATAATCATTTTTTCCCCTAATACCAGGTTAGTTTTCAAAATTATATTCTCAATAGCCATAGCCCTTCTCAAAAACTTTTAGGGGCATTCCATTTCTTTTAGAATAATATCCAAACTCTATCACATAGGCTTCAGTTATCTTTTCCATTCTCATTTCCATCATTACCTCTTCTTGGAGTCTTCCCAGGGCCCACTGATCTCGTTGGCCTCTGCAGTGCTCTCCGAATTCCACGTCTTATACCTGCACTTCCCTCTTGGGATATCTTCCCCTCATACCTGAATGTTAAAGTCTTTTGGGCATAAACTTAAATAGTACCTGCTCTATAAAATTTTACTTGATCCCAGCTGTTAAAAATAATCTCTCTTTCCTCTAAACTTGCAAAATAACTATCTGTTAGTCATAAAAATGTCTTTACTTTTTATAGACATGTTGCAGTATTAAAACTTTTTTTTTTTTTTAAACATTTTTTATTGATTGTTTTTTGTTTTGTTTTGTTTTGTTTTTTTGAGGGCAATGTCACTGGCCCTCATATGTGGGACCCGAACCAGGGCCGCTGGCTTCCCAAGCCAGCTCTTAACCACCGTGCCACTCGGCCGGCCCTAAAACTGTTTTTATGTATGTTTTCTTTTCATTCTTACAACAATGTCACAAGGTTATATTAAACACCATTTTAAAGACGTGAAAACTGGGAATGAGAGTTACTTAAGTTGTATATGCTTGTCACGATTTTTCTTGCCTTTAAATAATATATATGCTTATTTTTGTGTTTTCACATTTTGTCCTCAATGCACTGAGTAAACGCTTTGCACATAATAGGCAGTCTTGTTTGAATGAGCGAAAGACTGGATTTATGGAAGCAAAAGTGTTTTTCATAGTTACTATTTGAGGAATATATGTTTTTAAGTTATTTGGGTGCATGTTAACAGCCTTTCTTTGATGTTGTGGCCTTTGTTAAGCCTCACCGGAAGAAAAAGAAAATCACCAAAGCTGAACGATTGAAACAGCTACAAGAGGAGGAGGAGAGACGACAAAAAGAGGAAGGTACGAAGTACACAGTGATACTATTTTCATATGCCAGTAATACTAACAATCAGTAGGTATTTCTGTAATCCAGTCAACATTTTTTTTAAAAATCTTCAAAATTATTTTTCAAATTTAACCTGTTTCCTAATAGATACCTGCTATTTAAAGGGTACCTAGAAAGTTGTTAGTACATACTGATCACTTTCAGATATATCTTGAAGTGGAGTTGCCAGATAAAATACAGGATGCCCAGTTAAGTTTGAATTTCAGATAAACAGTGGATGACTTAGTATTATTTGTCCCATTCAATATTTGGGACATACTTAAACAAAAACAAAACTAAAAACAAAAAAAATAAGAGAGAGATAAAGAAAAGAAAAGGAAAAAGAAAAGAAAAAAGAAAAGAAAAAAAGTGCATTGTTTATCTGAAATTGAAATTCAGCTGAGCATCTTTTATTTTTATGTGTTAACTTTGAAAACCTACTAGAAGTGATCATATTTATTGGTGAAATTAGGGGCATTGATGCTGATAGTGCAGTAAGAACCCTGAAACTCAAATTCATTAAATATGGGAAATATGTACTAACAAGAAAAACACACAGCTGCCTATATTCTATGCACTAGCAAGAGAAACACACAGCTGCCTACATTCTTAGAGTTTAATGATACTAATTTGTCAAATTTAAAGAGGACTTTCATTTGTTAAACAAATCAATTAAACTTTTTAAAAAAATTTAAAAATCTGAGGGCCAGCCAATTGGCGCGGTGGTTAAGAGCTGGCTTGGGACACCAGCGGCCCTGGTTCGGATCCCACATATGAGAGCCAGTGACACTGCCCTCTAAAAACAACAACAACAACAACAACAACAAAATTGAAAATTAAAAAAATTATAAAAATCTGAATATTTCAAGTGGTTGTAGCTTTTAACATTAAGAACATCTGTGCATTAAGATTCAGGTTTCAAGTCTGCAGGTTCCATGATGATATTTTATGTATAATCATATAAACCCTTTTTAGGTGACTCATGATAAGAATAGAACATCAGGATATAGATCTTAGAGAATGTTTTATTGGGATAAATGCATATTCTTCAACATGTATCATATTTTTTTAATAGTGAAAGCAAGAGAAGGTTGTTACTTGCTTTGATGATGTAGATATCACAAGATTATGAAAATCTTCTGAAGTTTACCTTTCCTTAATTATCCATGACAGAGCTGTCATTTTTTTATTGGCTAAAATCATTATTGAATTGCTATAACCTTTTTAGAGAAGAGAACTGTTATTGTGAGTCTATTTTTTTTTGGCCAGAAAGTTGGGGAGTCATGTTACTTTTTTTGGAAGAAATCTAGCACTTATCTTATTTCTACCACATAGTAAAGGTTTGTGACTTCTATAAAATACACCTCCACCATTGCATCTTGTAAATATTTGAGGTAACTTTAAGGACTTAAGAACAGATTGATTTAATTACTGAGAAAAAAATTTTGTTTTGGTTCTGTAGAAGAAGCCCGTGTGAAATCTGAAAAAGAAGAAATGCAAAGGCTTGAAATAGAACGAATTGAGAAAGAAAAATGGCAACAACTTGAAGCAAAAGTAAATAAACATTAATGATGTTATTAATGAAGACAAACTATGTGGCTATCAGATCTGTGTTGGTCATTTAATGTCATTCTCCTCCGGAAACTATTTAGACCTGTGTGAACCAGTAATATTTAGACCTGTATGAACTGGCTTAACTCATTTCACCCTACCATAAAATTAGTGACATTACCACCCACATTTTACAAATAAGGAAATTGAGGAACAGAGAAATCAAGCAAGGTCAGAGCCAGGACCTAGACATAAGAAGTCTTGCATCTGAGCCCATGCTTGTAACCACTGAGTTTTAGAGATGATTAAACAAGCCCCGCCCCCTCCCCAAGCCTCTCTCTCCTTTTTTTAGTTTCATTTCTCTTTTTCACCAGAATTTTTCAGATCGGTAGTTATAAGATATTTTGATCTCAGGAAAAAAACCTCATTACTTTTAAAATATGAGCTTTTGTTTATGGGGGCTCTATCTAACAATATTTACTGTAGTAGAAATTAAAACATTTAAAAACACATTGTGTTAATAGACATTAAAAATGGTTAAAAATAAACTAATAAAAATTAGTAAATACATATTAATAGTTTTAAGAAAACTATATAAATATCTATAATATATATTACTGAGCTGTAATTGACACATAACATTATATTAGTTTCAGACGTACAGCATAATGACTCAATATTTGTATATATTGTGAAATGATAACCACAGTAAGCCTAGTTGACATCCATTACCATACATTATATATTGTTTTAAATTTGGGAAATGCATGGCTTGTTTATATTTTTAAAAGCCCTTTAATGTCTGACTTAACCAAAGAAAACTAGATTCTCATATCTACTTTAGTATTCCATCTGTTACAATGTATTGTTTTGATTTGAGTATATGAAGAAAATTTGTCCTCACCCAGACATATAGTTGGAAAAAGGAGGAATATTATAATAGCCTTGCAGATAAATTTGGACAGTCTTCCTTGATACTATATCAAAACTCAGTAAGTGGTAGTTTCTTAATGTGGAATCTAAAATCATATCAATGAACTTTATATACTCTTTTATGCTAAAACATTGATCTATTTTACACCTTGAATAGAAGCTTTCATGAATGATTTTGCAGTATTATGTATTAGTTGCTTGGAAATTTTTGGTTCACTGAATTATTTGTTACCAAATGTTGACCCATTTTTATTATTTATTATTAAAAAAATCACCAGCATTAATGTCATCTCCAATTGAATCAGAAAAGTTTTTAAGGATTGGGAAACTGTCAGGCTCACCATGGCAGATACAAGTTTTCTAAAATTTGAAATTTTATTTGAAAGCTTGAATTTTATCATTGGCAACAAACACTTTAAATTGTTTCCTGGAAGTTATGTGCTCAATTCATTCATTTTTGAGAGAATACGTGTCAAAATACTCAATAATTGCATTAGTGTTTATGTCTGAAGGCAGTATTGTCCTTTGATATACAACAGATGAGCTTTATTCATAACTCCCATTTTATCACACAGAATATTAAAAAGAGTTATACTTAAAGGTTAACACTTAATAAAATTAATAATTTTCACTTCTTCATCAGGTTCATTCTTATGTGAAACTAGCTCTTGGAGAATATGACCAGTAACTAGTGCAACTTGTGCCTTGATTTACACTAAGTTGCCAGCAGTTTTACACCATCTTGCATCATTTGTGCAAATGTGTATACTGCAAAAAAGGCAAATAATGTCTTAGTAGTATTATGAAAATAGATTTGATGTCACAGATCCCAATATAGGCCTAAGGATCCACCAGGGGTCTGCAGCTTACACTTTGTGAACCACTGTTTGAGATGAAACCTTTTGTAAATATCAGTTACATTCAAACTGCTTTCTGTATTTATGCTGAAACTAACTACTTTGCCAAGTAAATTTTCGATGCTACTTGTAAAACACAAAGCTGAATTATAGAATAAATCAATGTATCCCTGTGCAACAGGATCTAGAGAGGAGAAATGAAGAACTTGAAGAACTTTATTTATTAGAGGGATGTTTTCCTGAGGCAGAGAAATTGAAACAACATAATAGATTGCTTTCTCAGGTAAGACTGATTTTTTTTAAAAATTAATACTTTGTACCACAGAGGGAGTTATAGTCGATATCCTTTTTAGGCCCACGAAACTTTAAATTTGTCTATAAAAAATCTCTAATCTGGGGCCGGCCGAGTGGCGCAGTGGTTGGGAGTTGGCTTGGGCCACCAGCGGCCCTGGTTCGGATTCCACATATGAGGGCCCGTGACACTGCCCTCCAAAACAAAAAACAGTATGTTAACAAATTGGTGTGGCTGTGTTCCAATAAAACTTTAAAGAAAAAAAAAAAAACCTCTAATCTGACAAATTGCCTGTAGCAAAGTAAATTCTTATGGCTTTGTAGAAAACTGTTTGTCAATAATGAGACCCTGGGGCTGGCCGAGTGGCACGTTGGTTAAGAGCTGGCTTGGGACGTCAGCAGTTCGGATTTCACACATGAGGGCCAGTGACACTGCCCTCTACAGCTAACAACAGCTCCACCTGGTAGCTGCAGCCCCTGCTACAGTGGGCTGCCAAGAGCCACTGTGAGCTGCCATCTAGAGGCCGGCGACCAATCTGCCTCATCCGAGAAGAGCGCAATGATGATACCAACATGGGCCAGTGAAGAAATGTCCTCCACGAATTCTCATTAGTGTGAATTTTTTTTCCACAGTGGAAACACTATATCCAATGTGATGGGAGTCCCGATCCTTCAGTATCCCAGGAAATTAACACTTTCATTAGCTTGTGGAAAGAGGAAACAAATGAGACTTTTGAGGAAGTGATTGACAAGAGTAAACTAGTTCTACATGTAAGTACTTAAGTATTATTCCATAATTCTAAATTATCAAAATTGCAAATTGATTCTAAAAATAGAAATAAATAAATATGACATTTTCCAATTAATAATATTACTGCTTCCTTGGCTATGGAGAAAAATATTTGCTAATCTTTTTCTTTTTTTTTTTTCAACTCCTAAAAACTTCTTAGCACCTTTAGATAAGGTCAATAAACATGAATGTGAAATGTTAACTATATGTGTGTCTAATTCAAGCAAAGAATAAATTAAATTGCATCCATTTATGTAAATAACTTGGGGGCAGCGCATAATTTTATCCTTACTTGGCATTATTCACTTTTCATTGATTCAATATGCATGTTTTTTTAATGTTAACAATGTGCCAGGCACCTGCTGTTATAGGCACTGGAAGTACAAAGAAGAATGAGAGTATCCTACATTCTATGGCTGCAGATAGGTTAGATAGGCTAGCCTGAGGAGCTACCACTTTACAACACACTTAAAAATGCTAGAAAACAAATTTTAATGACATTTAAGCCCATTGCCTAGTTCAAAAGATAGTAAGGGAAAATCTTGGAGGTCATAAAACAACTTAGAAAATTGGGCAAGTGCAGAAGCCAGTGGCTTCCCAGAAAGTACGTGTTAACCCCTCGTGGCTTAGCATTGGTTTAAAGGACCATCAGAAGACAAAGCCTAGGGCACATGCGCAGTAACCAATGAATCAGATCTCCTATAAGGCCGGGAGTCTAAAAAAAGTATCGTGGATAACAGGATAAAAGCTTCCTCTGCAGAGGGAGATGGTAGGAACTTGTCTGGCTCATCTTTAGCTTAGTGAAGGGAAAACAAAAATGTCCCTTGAGAATTCATAATCAAAAGTAGGTCAGAAGTTGAATAGAACAAGTTTCCCAGAATACAGCACAGAGATACAGAGATGGAAAATAGGAAAGAGCAGTTAACATGTAAGTATGATTGTGCAAGAAGGAATAAACATTTATTGGAAAGGAGTACCAGAAAGAGATAGAGAAGAATGAGGAAGAGGCAGTATTCAGAGATAATGACTGACAATTTTCAGAACTGAGGAAAGATACAAATCTTCAGCTTCAAAAAATACAACAAATCCCAAGTTAGGATAAATAGAAACACTTAGACCACACCTACATAATATTAGAAACTGAAAGTAATTCACTCCTCTTGGTCCTATTATGCTTTATATTTTTTGGTTTAATTCCTCACCATATTTTTGTGTTTCTTGTCACTGTGGTTTACTTCTCTTCCATGTTGCTATAAATGGCCTAACTCCAGACTCAGCAGAGCATATGATGTGCATTGCCTAATTTAATCTGGACAACAAGCTTATGAGATTCATTGTACACATGAAGATGTGTAAATTGCAACTTGTTACCGTCCCCTATGAGACTTTAGATGGGCCTCTGACTTTCCAAAGGCTCCGAAGAGCCTCTCATACACTGAGATATTTGGACACCATTGGATTTATCATACAGTATTCTTGCCATTGAACAAATATCTCTCTACCAAAAAGACTGCCATGGCCTCACGCTGGGCCAGGAATCTGGTGCTCTGCAGTTAGCAGGGTGGCAGTGGGAAGCAGCTCCAGCATTCACTACTGATGAGCTACAAGTGGTGTCTTCCTATTATGAATGTGGGGTACAGAATTACTGGAAATGAATAGTAGGGAAGATGAAACATAACAGGAGACAGAAGAGGAGAGGAATCATAGCAATAGGAGACTGACGCAGGAAGCCACAAGGAGGACAGAAAGAACTGGATAGCAGTGACCCCAGGGTAAAAATCAAGTTCCACATATCAAATTTATATATTTGACAAACTCTAAGATAATGCTTGCTATGCCAGGCTTTAGAAATAGTAACTTGCTGAATTTTCATAATAACCCTATGAGGTAGGCACCATTATCCCCCATTTTACAAATGAAGAAGTCGAGACACGGAGACGTTAAATAACTTGCCCAGGACTGAAGCCCAGCTTCTGGTTTGAGTCCATGCTACCCTATACTACGATGTTATGCTGCCCCTCTTAATTTGGAAATTTCCTATAGATTATCTGTGTCAGTGTTCAAAATCAAATTCTGCCCCTTACTAGTTGTTCCTCAATCATGCTGTGTCTCTAAATATCTCTCCACTCTCTTATTTGCACGGTTTCTGAACAGCTGGATCTAATTCTTAACTTTGTTCTTTTAAAAGTAAGGTGTTTTTTTCCCTCTGGCTTCTGTCAGGGTTTTTTTTCCTTTATCTTGGATTTCCTGTAGTTTGAAAATAATATGCCCAAGGTAGTTTTTATAGGGGACATTTATCCTGCTTGGTATTCTCTGAGATTTCATGGATCTGTGGTTTGTGTCTGACATTAATTTGGGGAAATTCTTAGTCATTATTATTTCAAATGCTTCTTCTGTTCCTTTCCCTGTCTCTTCAAATTTGTGGGGGTTTTTTTGTTTTTGTTTTTGTTTTTGCCTTTTGGTATACCTTATCATTTTTCTCTTGATAAGCAGACATGATGTACTGGGTAAAAGGAAAGACTGTAAATAGGCCGTTAGTGATGTAGTGATGGAGGGGAGGGGAAGAGTTCTAAAGTCCTGAGATTAAGTCTCAGTCTTTTAGTCAACCTGTGCTCCGGAATGTGAACTTCACAGGTGTTTTTAAATTTTCTTATCCCCTCTCAGGTGGGAGAGGGTGACTAGAGCCAGCTGGAGTTGGGTATTCCCTTTCCCCTAGGTGAGTTAGGCTCTGATCAAGCTCCACCGTGTTAGTCTCTGGTTAACTAGTCTCCAGAGGTCAGGCCTTGTTAAAAGCAGGGGGCTCTGGCATGTTTCAGAGTGGCTCCTTGCCCCGTTCCACTGCAGGAGGCATGTGGGGATTTTTCTCCCAATTTTTTTTTTTTTTTTTTTTTTTTTTTTTGTGGGAATCTGGTTGAGCTCCTGGAGGTAAATCTCACAATGTTGTGGGCCCTGCATCTCCCATGGCTGTCCTCCTGGAGTTTTTCCATCTCAGAGCTGTCCTCACCTAGCAGCAATTTGTCCTTTCCAAATTCCGGTTCTCCTACAGGGCGCTGGGTCCTGAGGTGGTTTCTGCTGCTGAGCCTCTGCTCTGGTAAGCCAGTAGGTCTCTCCAGCCTCGGGGCACAGGTCCTCCCCTCACTCATGGATCAAAGAAGAGTTGTTGACTTTTCAATGTGTTCCAGTTTTTACTCGTTGTTAGGACAGAGTGACATCTTCCAAGCTCCTTACAAGGGGAGGCGACGGTCCTATGTTTCCCCATCTATAAAAGAAGTACAGTAACAGTATCTATCTCATAGAGTTATGATGAGGATTGAATGAATTAAAACATATAAAGCATTTATAATAGTTCCTGGCACATATTAAGCATTCAGTAAATATTAGTAATTTTCCTTTCTCCTCATCATGACCATATTGTTGTTATTCCTAATCTATACAGTCTTAGGTAATGACCAGCTGTCCCTTATCTATCAACTCTTTAATGAAAGCTCTGCTACACATGTTTGAGAATGCTTATAATGAAGCTTTGGGAGGAAATCCTTTCTTGTTCCATGCTCTGAAATAATATAAAAATCCTTTCCTGTATTTAGTCTATGTCTTACTGCCAATAAGATGTCTTCCTCCATTCAAGCATTAGAATATCTCCCTTTTCACTTTTTCTTCGACTATTTGTCAGATTTCCTTTATTTTCATAGTAAATTTTTACTTTATACTTTTGCTTTATAGTTAATTGAAAAATTGAAATTAATTTTATTGGAAATGCCATCCTATGATCTGCAAGATAAAAATATAACACAGTACCATGGGTCAATCCTGGAACTGCAGGAGCTCCTCCATTTTAAGTTTAACACAGCCACTGAAATCCTTCTTAGAGTAAGTGTGACCTTTTGCTCATATGTTATTAACTTTTATAAGAGCTAAAATTTCATGCTATATACTAAGAAAATCTAGCATTTTAAAAAAATTAAATGATTATGGAAAATTCAGTGGAATAATTTGAAGGACATATGTTTATTCATATTTTACCATTGTAAATATTTCATTTTTAAAGAAATAAAATATCAATATAGCTAAAGTCTAGTTTTTTTTTAAATTATGCTTGCTCAGGTTTATTAGGATCACTATGAAAATAAATTCACAAAACATTATATATTAGATATTCACTTTAGATAAATAAGCTGATACATGATTACAGTTATGGGTAGTCACTCTATTTTTCCCAGATAGCTTAGCACTAATGATAATATCCAAATAACCATAAAACCATTATTATACCTCAGAAAATTAAGCTTAAAATCCATAATATATTCTAATATCCTATCCATATTTAAATTTTCCCTAATAGACCATGAATACCTTTTATAGCTCTTTTTGTTTTATTTTATTTTTTTTAATCAGAAAACTAAGATCACATGTTGCTTTTGGCTGTTTTGTCTCTTAGTTTCTGTTATTCCAGAACATAGTCCTAGCCTTGGAATAACCTTGGAAGAATATGTTCAAATTACAAAAAGAACTCCAAAGAAGGCTTACATTTATTGTTAGCAAAAATATTCATATTATAATTTTGCAACTATTTTATTTATATTATAAGAAAAAGCAAGGAAAGAAATGTATTACAATAATCAAGATTTTTATTTTAAGAGAAAAGATACAGTATATAAAAGAAAACTTAGAAACAAATACTGTAATGTTATATTTGAAATGGAAATACCAGTATGAACTGTATTTCTTTTTATTCCATAAAAAGGAGCCAGGTCTAACTGGGGTAAATGGCTGATTTCAGTCCTGGGGCAGGGAAAGTGAAAGATAAGGTTGAGTTGCCTTTTGCTAGAAAGCAAATAAATACTCAAAGTCTCATGGAATCATATTCTAAAGACCAGGACTAGCTTAGAGTCTCCCTCTAGTCAAATTTGGGACAATATGTATGTCAGGAAGAATAAAGACTATGATTTATTAAAACACATTGAATAAATAAAAATCCATGAGCCTATAGTGATACTCCAAAAGGGAAGAAGGGAGGTGGGGTGGTGGGTGAGGGAGAATAGTTCTTTACAGAACAGTGCTATCTGATAAATGTAGAAGGAATGGCCAGTTAGAAGAATCACCATTATTTAGTCCCTAATGTAATAATTCTTTAGGAATGGCTACCTAAATAATCAGGTAAAAAGATGAGTTGTTGAGGAACACATTATTTTCATAGTGCCAAAATATTAGACCACAGATTACTTACTGATTGGGAAAAATGTACTTTGTATTAGGGTAATGTGGGAAGTCACTACTTTAATCAGCTGATCAAACCCACATAGTTAATGTTGAGACAAAATATGTTGGGACAAAAAATAATGTCGGTGCCTTCAATAGGATGTAATATGAAGAACACAACAAAACCTACGATGCCTTCTTGCTAAAAATGATTTAACTCATCTAATTAAACCTATATAGACCTAACTTCCAATGTAGAAAAGATAAGGGGTTAAAGGAGCAAATTAAACAATACCATGAGGAAACAATCAGATAAATCCACAATGTAGACTGTTCTAGACACTTCAAAAGTGCCGTAGTTGCTGTCCTAACTTCAAAAAGTGAATTTCACAGAAAAAAAAAGTGGGGGGATATATCACTTTTAAAAAATAGCATTAAATTCAATCCCCAGTATTTTTAAGTTTTTACATTGTAGCAACCAAATACATATTGATTTAGTTAAGCCTTTTAAGAGAGCTAATTTCTTGAGTAATAGGCACATCAAACTAGTCTTTGTTAGTCTGTTAGTCTTTATTAAAAAATCTTTAAGAATATCCTTAAATTGTATGTTTAATGTTAGATATCAAATGTTTGACTAGTAAAACACACGACTCATCTGGATTTCATAAACTGGATATTTTGTTTTCTAACCTTGATATATTCAGAAATAGGCTAACTTTTGCAATAACACAATCTACATTTTAATAAGGTACATATAAAGAATCATGTGCATAGTGACAATAAAAAGTCATGATACTGTTAAAATTGAAAAGGGTAACATAGTAATCGACACATGCTACCTGGGCATACAGGAGAAACTTCAATCCTTAGACACCTTAAGAGAAACTGAGTGGAAAAAGGAAAGCACATTTAATTAAGTAAATATGTTTGTATCATTTTGAGAATTTTTAAAGACATTCTTTGTCATTTTGATTGAATGTTATTTTTATCCAAAAAACTCTTTTAAGTAATGGAGAAAATCTAACATCTAAGTGATGAAATAACCTCTCTAAGTTGTGTAATTTATGAGGCCCCTAATCTTTTATAATATTTTCTTACAGGAAGCTAGTACTTTAGCAGATCTGGACAGTGGAAATATGGAAAAAATCATTCAAGATGAAAATGTTACTCTATATGTGTGGGCAAACCTCAAGAAGAATCCAAGGTATTTCCATGGGTGATACTATAGGTTGAGATACATTAGAGTCACATCACGGTGACCAGGCAGATGCCTGTTGAATAGCAGCATGGCATGCTTGGAAAAATCCATGGTAAGAAGTCAGCCAAATGGGGTTTGAATCATAGACCTGCCATTTATCTTAGGCAAGTAACTTAGTCTTGTTCAGTTTCAATGTATCAACAGTAAAATTATGATTATATTACTTAATAGGATTGGGTTGAGGATTAAATATTAATGCATGTAAAGTTCATAACATGTTGTTTAGTACCAATATACGCTGAGTAAATATCACATCTTCCCCTTCTCTTCATGCACTCATCCTCCCTCCCCTCAAAAAAAGTAGTAGTGGTAGGTGCTTTCTATAGGACAATCTGAAAGTAAAGAAAAATGTTTGAGAACTGTTAAAAATAATACTTTCCAAAAAAGAATGCTTTCATATTTATTATTTTTTAGAGATTTAACTGTTTCCCCAGTTATTTTCAACAAAGTAACAGCTTTCTGAGGAATGATAGTGGTAATGATAAATTCATGATCACTTGGTTGCTTCTTGATCATAAACATTTCAAATCAATTGAGTTAGTATGACAGTGAGTTATAGGAAAAATTACTAGAATAAAAGTTAGGAGGCCCCAGTTCTGGTGCCAGCTCTGAAAGGATGAGTCAGATGACAATGGAAAAAATCGGACTTTATTTTTGATATTTAGTGAAAGAAAGGAACAAAATATTTTCCATATTTTATTTGCTAAAAAATTATCTGATTTAAATCTAAATCAGAGACAATACATTAATATAATCTTTTTCATTGTGAAATATGTTACATACAGAAGAGTGAAAGCAATCAATCTGTACACTTTTAAAAGAGTAAAAGTAAAATGAATAGCCCTGTATTAACTCCAGGTCTAAGGAGAGAATTAGCAGGTTCTTTTATTAAGATAACGATTAGTGGAGGCGGAATAAATACTGTTTTATTTTAATGGTGATGCTGAGGGGGTCATAGGGATGAACTTGTTGAATTTGAAATGCCTTTGAAATATGGAAGTGTTACTACCTGAAGGCATTCAGAAAAATCTGAGTTGGAGATATATTTTGGGGAGTCATTAGCATATAGATCAGTATTTCTTAACTTTTTGGGAAGCATAGACTATTACGAACTTTACATTTTCATGTGTTAACACATATGTAAGGGCATTTTTGGATTTCTTAAAGTCCAGTCAGGTTGCTGCTTCCGTCTATGCAACCCCAGGAAACAGAACTCATGTTAAAAAGTCCTGATAATATAAATGATCATTGAAGCCATAGAAATAATAATATCCAAGGAGAGTATGTAGAAGGAGAAGAAAAGAGGGCCTAGGATGGAGAGCTGAGTAATATCAACATTTAAGGGATGGTTAGGAGGAAGGCCATACAGAGAAAACAGAGAAGGAGCTGCCAGAAATGGAGAAGAGTATGGGGTCATGGTTCCCAAGAGAGTGTTTTGAGAAGCATAACATTAGCAACTGGTTTCACATCCTGCAAAGAAAGCAAGTAAGGGTTGAGATCCAAAACGGTGGCAGAATTAAAGTGGAGAGAAATACTGCTTAGGCATAAATTCACAGCAGACCTAGATTTTCCTCAGGCCTCATCCTTTGTGTTAAAATCAATTATTAACAGGTACAGAAGTGTCAGATTCTCTGAAACACAAATTGGATTTGAAATTCCAAGGATATTAGCAACAAGTGACATCGCTCTGCGACTCCTGCATACTCACTATGATCATGTCACGCCACTGTACACTGTTCCAACATTACAAAAACATACTTCCACAATAACTCACTTAGCCAAAGATGAAGTCAAGAGCATAGAAGCGGCACTGAGCAAAGAGTTCCAGGAAGAGTATAAACATCGAAAAAGTGAGTCTCACTCAGTTGATGAGGAAGAAATAAAAGATGAAGAGCAAGTTGATATTGAAGTTCAAACGGTAGGACGCATTTAGGTGTATATGTTTTTTTTCTTCATTTGACAAGTGTTATTTGACTCCCTTGAAGCATTCTCAAGAATTTTTTCCTACTGAACTAGAAATTGTCTGAAAGCCACTTTCTTGTCAATGGCCTAATTTTGAATGTATATATATTTTTTCTTGCCTTCTATGAAGAGTTGCTATTCATAGTGGAGCCTGTTGCTTCAACATCCTAAAGTTCAGCATAGGAGTCGATCGTTTTTATTTTAGGTACACTCCTGAAAAGCTTTGAAGCAATTTAATTTTTGTGTATTTATTATATTGGGTTGTGGGAGAAGTCATGATGCATTTTTGCAATGAAAAGCATAGAAAAAATACATCATGACTTTTCCAACAACCCAATATTTCAAACTCACTTAAGGGAACTTGCCATTAAATGGAAACTTGCAGTAAATACTTTTACAAACTGAGGGATTATCTTACGTTCTCTCTTACTTCCTCAGCCTCTGGGTTTTGTAAGAACAAATTTTATAAAGTAAAAATTAATTTTCTTAAACTATTGCACTCCTCTCTTAAAACTGGACATCTTTAGATATAATGTTATTTTAGTAATTTAGCAACCATATTCCTTTAGGTTTCTGCTCTTTTTTCTATTTCCAGGATCTTTAAACTGCTTAATATGTTAGAATAAGTGGTCTCTACACTGCTTAATATGTTAAAATAAGTGGTCTCTTTAGAACTTAGTAATACTTTCTCAGAACTAAGCAGCTTTTTTTTTTTTTTTTTTTTTAGCCATACATAATTTGCATTTTGGGAAGGATCAGAAATAGTGAGTTTTCCTACAAGTGTTTAAGACATGAAATGTATTGGTTTATCTTCTTTAAACACAGGGAAAGCTTAAGAATTAGATTGAATACAAATTTTAAATCAGAATAGGAATATTCCATTTGAAATATTACATCAAAATAAAAATTATAAAGGTTTTACAGCAATACAGAAAGTAGACATGACATGATGGTCAGTACAAAAAATAGTATTTAGAGTATTATTACAACCATGTAAAAATTAAAAAGGCATAAGGAGAGGAGAACCCAGAAATCTATATATAGCTGATATTTTAGAGAGGTGGAAAATAAGTGATTTGTTCTTCAAAAATCTGTCACTTAAAAAAAAAAAGTGTTCTTTGAGCAATTTGATAGCTTTTAAAATAAAAAAATAAATCCAATTTACCTCTCAGGTAGCGTGTTAGCTTTACTAGAATTCAACAATAGTTCCAGTTCTCTTCCCTTTCCTGGGTATATGGGGTGATCACACTCCTCGCCCCCTTGAAGTTAGGTGTAACTATTTATTTAGCTAATTAGACGTCAGTGGAAGTGACATACTCATTTCTAAGGGGTAAAAAATGAGCAAACGGGCCCTGGACTTAATAATATTTAAATATGCAGTAAAGAAAAAGAAATCTTATTAACTTAAAATTTGGCAGAATTTGCAATTGAAAATTCATGAAAACAAAGAACAAATAAATAAAAGGTTATCAAAATCATTGTGTGAAAAGCGTATCTAAAAGTCTTGATCTGGATATATCTTTATATCCAATATAAAAATATTGGATAATGTCTCCCCTCAAGTTCCTTGATCATAATTATTATTTTGTGAAAACCCATTAACATTTTACCCAAGAATTTACTTTATTTATTTATTTTTAAGATTTTATTGGGGAATCGGGGAAGGGGAACAGATAAGTTGCTATCCTTTCATTCTTCAGTCTAGTTGTGGAGGATACCTCACTGGCCCGTGTTGGTATTATGATCATTGCGCTCTTCCTGGCTGAGGCAGTCGGTCACCGGCCATTGGATGGCCACTCACAGCGGCTCACGGCAGCCCATTGAAGCCCCACTACTGCTACACCTTTGCCAGCCACTCTCGAAAGCCCAGATCCAGGTTGCGTTGTTGTTTACAATCTTATCTGTAGAGGGCGCAGTGTCACTGGCCCCTGTAGGAGCCAAACCGGCAGCCCTGCTGCTCAGAGCTGGCGCTCCCAAGCCAACCCCTAAGCAACGTGCCACACGGCCTGCCCCTAAATTATTTATTTTTAAATTGTGAAATAATAATTAGAAAATACATAATTTGAAATACTGAATTTACATGGCTAACAATTCTCTCTTCCTCTGCACATGTATCTTAGGTAATGCAGACTCATGCATTGATGATTTATTATAGTTTTGTTTTGTTAATTTTGAAAATAGTTTTATATTTTAAAATGTACATATGAATTTACTGTAATACTAAACAGTACAGTTATATATTTTTCTCAAGGTCTATCATGTATTACAGTAAAGAGTCATTTCTTATACTCTGAGCCATTGAGCTCTAAGGTTCCAAACTAAGCTTTCCTCACTTTGAATGGCCCTTAGTAATGTTTTTAACTACACTTGGTTCTTCCGTTATTTAATGTTTTATTGAACAGTTTCAACTTATAATGGTGACCAAAGGAATGCTAATACTAATATTGATAATGCCACAAAGATACACCAAGGAAAAGCATTCTACTCCATGGTAAAATTCATGATTTATGCAATATTAAGGCTGTCCTCAAAGTAGCCTAGGAAACCCAGAGAAAAGTTCAGCTGACAATTAGTGATATGGCAGAAATAGTTTTACTTTATGAAATGTCTCCACAGAGCTTGGGACTCTTGACCAAGAATTGTGTGAATGGTAGATGGAGTTACATGGTTGGAGGAACTTGATATTATCAAGGGATTGAAAAGAGAAGAAGATTGAGAATAGCATTAATTCAATTAGCACCCCTATTTCCAGGACCTATCCTCTCCTCACACCAAACAGGCATGTGCGTAGATGCTTCTGCTTAGGTGTGTGTGTGCTGACATTCTTCCAAATTTCACACAGCATTCTGAAAAAGGTAATAT
This sequence comes from Aselliscus stoliczkanus, assembly GCA_033961575.1. Classification (NCBI taxonomy): domain Eukaryota; kingdom Metazoa; phylum Chordata; class Mammalia; order Chiroptera; family Hipposideridae; genus Aselliscus; species Aselliscus stoliczkanus. Next base: position 170,218,656 of record CM066727.1, read on the forward strand.
GAGTAATGCTGAAGCATGCATGGTTCCCACAGAAGCAGAAGAATCCCACAGTAGTGAATAAGTGTACCAAGGCAGGGGGAAAAGCCAATTCCTGTGCTGAAGGAGGATGCTAGGCGAGGGGTTATGGTGGTGGTGGGGGGTGGTTCTGGGGAGGGCAGGCAGTAACTGCATGAGTGAAGAATCCCCCAACTCACAACCACTTGCCATGCTAAGCTGGGTAGGAAAGGAGAGCAGACTTAAACAATTGTCAGCTGAGCCTATACTGCCACTAATTCTCAACAGTGTAAACACCTTTTGTAAGTGTGAGTAGCCTGCAGGGGGCAAAAAAAAAAAATCACTGGATTTATAAACAGAATCAGTGGCTCAAAAGAGGCAGACAAAGATAGTCTGGTGGAATTTAAGGGGGGGGGGGGAAGTAAGATAAATGGTGGAAAGAAGTAGGAAGTCCAATATCTATAGAAAAGGAGTTCCAGAAATTGAGACGGGAAAAGATGAGTTTAATGTAGTAATTGGCACCTGGACAGCTAAGATTTGAATTTCTGGAAATAAATTTGTGTTCATACTTCTCTGTACAGACTATAAATAAAATAACAAATTAAAGGTTTAAATATAAAAACTAAACTAATAAAAACTCATAAAATATAAAAGTATTTGAAGAGAATGGAGGGCAGTTATTTTATTATCTTTACTAAGAAGGTCTTTGTTATTTATCAGTACATCAAAACCAAAATCATAAAAGGAGATTAATTCAATTCAAACATTTGTATAACCAAATATACCTCACTATAAACAAAGTTGAAAGACAATGAACTGAGAAAAATATTTACACACATGAAACAAAGGGTTAATAATCAAAATATAAAGAACTTGTACAAATTGGTAAGAAGGCAATTTCTCAATATAAAATTAGGCAAAGGGCTTCAGTAGACAGCTGAGAAAAGAAATTCAACTAGCCAATAAAAATATGAGAAGATGCTCAACCAAATAAGTAATCAAATTAGAACTTATCAGATTGAGCATGGTTGGGGAAAAGGGCAGGCATTTTCACGTACTATTGTTTGAAGTGCAAATTTGTACAGTCTTTCTCAAAAGCAATTTGGCACTATAAATGTACCTGTTATTAGTAATTTTAACTTTAGTAATTTATTATTATAAAATAATATGCCAAGTGCTGGCATACCTCATTTTATTGTGCTCCACTTTATTACACTTCATAGGTGTTGCACTTTTTACTAATTTAAGGCAAGACCTTTCATCAGCAAAAAGATTATGACTCACTTTATTACAGTGGTCTGGAATTGAACCCACAGTATCTCAGAGGCATGTCTATAAATAAAAATAAATGTGCTACAATGTTTATTAGAGTATTTTTATTATAGAAAAATATAGTTCACAGGTTAAATTAATTATAAAATATTCAATAGTCATGTAATAGCAGCCATTCAAAATTATGATATAGGTTTTATATACTTTTAAATTTTTAAATTTTATTGAGGTATAGTTGATATGTTAGTTTCAGGTGTACAACATGATGATTTAATATTTGTATATACTGTGAAATGGTCATCACAATAAGTCAAGTTAATATCCATCACCACACATGGTTACAATTTTTTTTCCTTGTTATGAGAACTTTTAAGATCACTCTTAGCAACTTTCAAATATACAACACAGTATTACTAACAAAAGTGACCATGCTGTTCATTACATCCCCAGGACTTATTTTATAACTGGAGGTTTGTACCTTTTGGCTACCTTTACCCATTTCACCCAAACTCCCACCTCTGATAACCACCAATCTGTTTTCTGTGTCTATGGGTTTGATTATTTGTTTATTTATTGATCTATTTAGTTCCATGTATAAGTGAGATCATATGATATTTGTCTTTCTCTATCTGGCTTATTTCACTTAGCATATGCCCACAAGGTTCATCCACACTGTCACAAAAAATGGCAAAATTTTCTTCTTTTGTTTTTTTTAGCTGAATAATATTCCATTATATATACCACATTTTCTTTCTCCATTCATCCATGATGGACTTTCAGGTGGTTTCCATTGTCTTCACTGTTGTAAATAATGCCAAAATGAACATGGGAGTGCACATATCTTTCGAGTTAATGTTTTCATTTCTTTTTAAGAAATACCTAAAAGTGGAATTGCTAGATCATATGGTAGTTCCATTTTTAGTTTTTTTGAGGAAACTCCACTGTTTTTCATAGTGGCTGCACCAAGTTACGTTCCCACTAACAGTGCACAGGGGTTCCGTTTTCTCCACATTCTCACCAACCTTACTTCTTATGTTTTGATAATAGCTATTCTAACAAGTGCGAGATGATGTCTCATTGTGTTATTGATTTGCATTCTCTGGTGATTAGTGATTTTGAGCACTATCTCGTGTACCCATTGGACATCTGTATATCTTCTTTGGAAAAAACGTCTGTTCAGATCCTCTGCCCATTTTTTAATCAGCTTGGTTTTTGTTTTGTTTTGTTTTTGCTGCTCAGTTATATGAGTTTCTTACATATTTTAGATATTAACCCCTTATCAGAGATTTGATTTGCAGATATTTTCTCCCCTTTGGTAGGCTGCCTTTTCATTTTGTTGATTACTTCTTCTGATGTGCAGAAGCTCTTTAGTTTTATGTAATCCCACTTTTTTATTTTGCTTTTGTTGTCTTTGCTTTTGGTGTAATATACAAAAAACAGTTGCTAAGGCTGATGTCAAGGAATTTACCACCTACGTTTTCTTCTAGGAGGTTTATGGTTTCAGGTCTTATATTCAGGTCTTTAATTTTTGAGTTAATTTTTCTGTATGGTGTAAAATAGTGGTCCGTTTTCATTCTTTTGCATGTGGCTGTCCAGTTTTCCCAGTACTGTATACTGAAGAGACCAACCTTCCCTCACTGAATATTATTGTTTCTTTTGTAAATTAATTGTCCATATATGCTTGGGATTATTTCTGGGCTCTCAATACTGTTTCATTGATATACATCTATTTTATGCCATTGCCATGCTATTTAATTACGATAGCTTTGTAATATAGCTTGAAATCAGGAAATGTGCTGTCTCCAGCTTTGTTCTTTCTCAAAATTGCTTTGGGTGTTGAGGGTCTTTTGTGGTCCCATACAAATTTTAGGATTGTTTGTTCTGTTTCTGTGAAAAATGCCATTGGAATTTTTATAGGGATTGCATTGAGTCTGTAGAATGCTTTTGGTAATATGGACGTTTTAACAATATTCTTCTAATGCATGAGCATGGAATTTCTTTCCATTTATTTGTGTCTGCTTCAGTTTCTATTGATGTCTTATAGTATTCAGTGTGGAGATCTTTCACCTCCTTGGCTAAATTTATTTCTAGGTATTTTATTGTTTTGATGAAATTGTAAATGGAATTTTCTTTTCTTAAAATTTTTTTTTTAATTCAAGTTTATTGGGGGTGACAATTTTTAGTAAAGGAATTTTCTTAATTTCTCCTTCTGGTAGTTCATTATTAGTGAATAGAAATGCAACAGATTTTTATGTATTAGTTTTGTATCTTGTAACTTTGCTGAAGTTGTTTATAAGTTCTAACAGTTATTTTGGTGAAGCTCTTTAGGGTTTTCTCTATATAATATCATGTTATCTGCAAACAGTGACTATTTTCACTTCTTTCTTTCTGATTTGGATGCCTTCTATTTTTTTTTCTTGCCTAGTTGCTCTGGTTAGGACTTCTAATACTTTGTTGAATACAAGTGGCAAGAGTAGGGCATCATGTTGCCTTCCTGATCTTAGAGGAAAAACTTTCAGCTTTGCACCATTAAGTATGAAGTCACCTGTGGGTTTATTATACAGAGGGTGTCAAAAAAAGTATACACATTTTAAGAAAGGAAAAAACTGTATTAAAATTGTAATACTCAATATATACCGATAACAAAAGATGAATACAAGTCATGTGTGACTTCTGCAATTACAAGAGGTGCTCAAAGTGGTTGCCATCAGCGTAATTTTAATAGCATTTTTCCCTTTCTTAAAATGTGTATACATTTTTTTTGGCACCCTCTGCATATGGCCTTCATTATATGTTAAGGTATGTTCCTTCTATACCACTTTTTTCAGAGCTATTTTTAATCATAAATGACTGTTTAATTTTTTCAAATGCTTTTTCTATTGAGATGATCATATGATTTTTATCCTTCATTTTGTTAATGCGATGATTGATTTGTGGATATTGAACCATCCTTGCATCCTTGGTATATATCCAAAGGATCATGGTGTATGATGCTTTTAATGTATTGTTGAATTTGGTTTGCTAATATTTTGATGAGGATTTTAGCATCTATGTTCTTCAAGGACAGTGACCTATAATTTTCTTTCCTAGTGATGCCCTTATCTGGTTTTGCTATCAGGGTAATGCCAGCCTAGTAAACTAAGTTTGAAATTAATCCTCCTTCTTCTATTTTTTGAAAGAGTTTAAAAGGATTGGTATTAATTTTTCTTTAAATGTTTCCTTGAATTCACCAGTGAAGCCATCAGGTTCTGTACTGTTTTTTCTTGGAAGGCTTTTGATACTGACTTAATAACTTTGCTAGTAATTGGACTATTCAGTTTTTTATAGCTTCAAGATTCAGTCGTGATAGGTTGTATGCTTCTAGAAATGTATCTATTTCTTCTAGGTTGTAAATTTTGTTTGTGTATAATTGTTCATAATAGTCTCATATGATCCTTTGTATTTCTGTGGTATCAGTTGTAATGTCTCCTCTTATATTCCTGATTTTATTTGAGCCCTGCCTTTTTTTTTCTTGGTGAAGCTAGATAAAGTTTTGTCAATTTTTCTTATCTTTTCATGAAAAACAAACAAACAAACAAACAAACAGTTGTTAGTTTTTATTGCTCTTTTCTACTGTCTTTTTTAATCTCTATTACATTTATTTCTGTTCTGATCTTTATTTCCCTTCTCCTACTACTTTTGGGCTTCATTTGTGTTTTTTCCTAGTTCCTTGAGGTGTAAAGTTTAAGTTGTTTATTTGAGATCTTTCTTGTTTCATGATGTAGGTATTTATTTCTGTGAACTTCTTTCTTACAGCTGCTTTTGCTACATCCCATAAGTTTTGGTGTGTTATGTTTCCATTTTCATTTACCTCAAGGTATTTTTAAAATTTTTTTGTTTGATTTCTTCTTTGACCTGTTGGTTGTTCAGTAGCATGTTGTTTAATCTTCACATATTTGTGAATTTTCCACTTTTCTTCTCATAATTGATTTCTAGTTTCATACAATTGTGATTGGAGAAGATGCTTGATATGATTTCATCCTTCTTTAATCTATTGAAGCTTTGTTTTGTGGCCTAACATATGATCTATCCTAGAGAATGTTCCATGTGCACTGAATAAGAATGTGTATTCTGTTGGATGGAATGTTCTGTATGTGTGCTTTAAGTCCATATCATCTAATGTGTTTAAGACCAATCTTTCCTTAGTGGGTTTCTGTATGGATTATCTATCCATTGATGAAAGTGGAATACTAATGTCCCCTGCTAGTTTTGCATTGCTATCTGTTTGTCCTTTAGTTCTGTTAATAATTGCTTTATCAATTTAGGTGGTCCTATGTTGGGTGCATAAGTAGTTATAAATGTTATATCCTCTTGTTAGATTGACCAGAGGGAAAGGGCAAAGATAGTACCTGCCTCCTGATATCTCTGGTGAATATTATAATTGGCCCTTAGATGTGTATTTAATTAGAATCCTGCCCCTCAGACCACAGCTATGAAGATATACTAATAAGCCTCTTTCACAGAAAGAGCAGCTCTTGGGTCTGTTGCCTCTCTGCTGAGCTCTGGAAGTGGTAGCCAGTTAAACTTTTGTTCTGTTTGTTACAGTCTTGTGGGGTCTGGGAGTATGAGTTCTAATAGCCATTTGAGTGAGGCAATCTAGAGGTGTCCCCTGGGTGGCAGCCACAAAAATTGGGGTGCCAGATGAGGGTACAAGCTCCCTTCTGTTAGATATTGGTGATCTGGAGCAAGACAGGGAGACCCCAAAGATGGCACCTGCTGGCCTGTATTTTTGGAGAGTAATTCAGTAGGGCCCTTGATGTGTGTTAAATTAGATGCCTGCCTCTAAGGTCTGTACCTTCAGATAAACAAATAAGCCTGTTTCACAGAAAGTCTAGGTGCTTTTCAGTTGGCTGTCTCTGTGCTGGGCCCTGGGGTGGGTAAATCCATGCATGCAGCTCTTTAAGAACTGTTGTTTATTGTGTGGGTGCAAGCCCCATTGGCTTTCAAAGCTAGATGTTTTGGCGGCTGGTCTCTCAGGTGTAGGTCTTAAAATTTGGGATGCCAGATATAGAATTCAAACCCTTCACTCCTCGGGGAGAAGCTTGTATTTGTGAGTTCCCTCTTGATTGTGGGTTGCTACATGGGGGTGGGGTTTATGGTGAGATTGTGTCTCAGCTTCTTATACCTGCTTTGATGTGGGTCTTTTTATCATTTGCCAGATATGTAAGAGTCATTCAGCTAGTTTTGCTTCTTTTCTCCAGAGGAAATTGTTCTATATGAAGCAGTATATATAGAGTATCTGTGGGAGGTAGTGGATTCAGGATTTTCCTATGTCACCCTCTTGAACCAGAACCTATATACTTTTATATGGAAAAATACCTAAGATGTATTGTTAGGATATTTCTGGGCTTGCTGAGGGGTGCATTGGTTAAGAGTTGGCTTGGGATGCCAGCGGCCCCAGTTCAGATCCCACATATGAGGGCCAGTGACCCTGCCCTCTACAGCTAAGATGGTGAATAACAGCTCCACCTGAAGCTGGGCTGCGTGAAACCCGGCGATGGTGTAGGCTGCAGCCCCTGCTGCAGTGGGCTGCCATAAGCTACAGTGAGTGGCTGGCAGCCAGCGTGACAGCCAGCGGCCGGAGTGAGTTGCCAATAGCTGCCATGAATGGCCATCTAGAGGCTGGTGACCTATCTGCCTCACTCGGGAAGAGAGCAATGATAATACCAACATGGGCCAGTGAAGCAACGTCTCCACAACTAGACTGAAGAACAAAAGGACAGCAACTTGTCTGTTCCCCAACTCCAATTCTTCAGTTAAAAAAAAAAAAAAAAAGATATTATTTCTAAGTTAGAAAAAACTGTATTTGCAATCGGATTCTCTCTGTGTGAGGGGAAAAATACTTATTTGTGAATGCATAGGAAAAAATTTGAATGCCTACTCATCAAACAGTGGCTATCTTGGTGGTGGGGGAGGGAGTGTGAGAAAGATGAGATGGTGGTATACTATCTGTGATATTTTTATCCTGTCTACATTTTTGTATTATTTGAATTTTCAGTAAATAAATTCTGAACTCACATTACTTTCCTAATAGAAAATAAAACAACATATTTCCCTTTTTGGTTTTAAAGGGGAAAAGTTCATGACACGCCACTTGCTCTTCCGTCGTTGTGAAATTCCCTTCCTCCCAGCGTCCTCATCTACTCTACCTGACTTCTGCCTGTCTTTCAAGACTTCAATTTTACATCCACAAGGTCCTCCCCTTAGCTTCAGACTAAATTAGATGTTTCTCTATTATGCTTTTATCATTCTGTTCAATTCTTCCCTTAAACACTAAATGATGATCTTGAAGACAAGAATATCTTGATACACTTTGTATTTACAGTAAGCACAAGGCCTAGTATGATGGTGGCTGAATAAATTTTTGCTGAATGAATGAAGGAATAATTGAGTGAATAGATGGGTAAGTGACTAAAAGCAGGCCATGATGTGAGTCTGATTTGTGAACAACTTACATAAGAACAGCCACCTATATCAAAGAATTCAACCACTACCCACATTAAAATATTTCTGTGTTTTGGAGACACTTAAGATCTTTTCAATTACAGTTGGGTGTCCTGAGGGCCATCTCTGCTGTTTGGGGAATCTACAAACGTGTCACCAGGGATTCTGGGGACCCTCTCCGTAGTGGTTCTGAACCCATGGTGATCTGGCCTAGTACGAGTGGTGATAGGTGCATCCCACCACCACCACGGCCTCAGGAAGCGTGTGCTCCTTGCAGTCCAGTTGAAACTCAGTGAACTTGAAGCAGTATTTATGGATGGTAGTTAGATTTGTATTCCTTTATAATCACAGCAGTATAGGGACTAGCGTCACTCTAAATATCATCCATAACACTGTTTTGTGTGGCAAGCTGTATTCTAAATTTTAAAAACTGGCATAGAAATTCATGAGATTTAACTTATGTGTGTGTGCATGTGTCCGTGTGAGTATATGTGTAAGTTAGGGACTGCCTGTAAGATCAGTAGGCAAACTTACTACGTTTTGATTTTAGAGAAAGAGATTTTTCTATTTTTACAACTTATTTTTTAGGATAAGCTTCTTACCTTTATAATTTTAGGTTGGCATATTTTAATATCAATATTACACTTCTCATATCTTTTTAATGACTTTGGAAGCTGATTGCAGTTATTAGTATAATAATGGAGGAATTTATGGACAATAACACCTGAGTTGTGCTTGATATGTGAAATGATCCTAAGTAACAAGAATCTAGTACTTTGTTTAAAAATTAAGGGCCGGCCGAGTGGCGCGGTTGGTTAAGCGCTGGCTTGGGAAGCCAGCGGCCCCGGTTCGGTCCCACATGTGAGGGCCAGTGACACTGCCCTCAAAAAAAAAAAAAAAATTTAAAAATTAAATCACGTAGATGTATAAGATGGTCCTAATTACGTCTTTCCTTTTAACCACCATGCCACTTGGCCAGCCCTACGTCTTTCCTTTTTCATGGGTCTATTAAGGTCTTTGCCACTAGAGGGCTCTCAATACCATATTTTAGTTCTTTTAAGTTTTAATCATAATAATACAATAATATTGTAGGTGTTGGGAAATAGTCTCAATTAATATATTTTACAACATTTTCAGAAAAGCCTAATTTAAGTGTAACACATTTATGAGAAGAGTTGCTTTTTAGAAATGATAATCAACTTCAGAAATATTTTAATGATTAAAAGGTCATGCATGATAGTGTATGGGCCTTTGAACTTTTAAAAGTTCAAGTTAAAAATAATCTCAAACAGATACAAGATTTAACATAAATATGAATATATATATATATATATATTTAATGAGTATATGTAAAACCTTTACTAAGTATCTTCTATAAGGAATTCAACATGATCATGGTTTTTAATGAGCTAACAATCTTGTAAAGGAAAAGAGTTAACAGTTACCATACATTCTAAAATGTGCAGTGAGAGAGATTATGCATGGGAGTTAAGAGATTTTAAAAAATCCAAAGAAAAACACAGAATGAACAGATTGGAAGTCTTCTCTGATGAAGTAACATTCGAGCTAAATTTTTGATAAACATGGAGGAATTTAGATGTGAAGGAAAGGAAGTTATTTTGGTCAGAGGGAAAAGTGTGGAGACATGAAATAGCCTTAGATATTTGGGGACTTCTTGGCATGATAATGGATAAAGTAAAAATCTGTGAGACTAGCCTATGTAAAAAAACCAGCAGTTACATTCAGCAGCCTTCAACTCCCCACAAAATTACTTCAGCAACCCATTTCCATGGTCAGACTCTGGACCTTATCCCTGTTTCTTTACTTGTTCAACAAATATTTTTTGAATGCCTAACATATAAGTTGGCACTGTTCTGGCCCTCAGGGGACACAGGTGAAAGGATAAATGAGATTCCTGATCTTGTGATTTACATACAAGTCAGGAGAAACCAACAATAAATAAGAAAAACTGGAAAATAGCAGATACTCATGCAGCGAATTAAACAGGATCATATAAGCAATAGGGAGTGAGTGACTGGTGGTGGCCAGATTGGGTGGTTGGTGATGAGTTATTAATTAAGCTGAGACCCCAATGACCAGAAGGAATCAGCTATGTGATGATTAGGGTAAAAGTATTGTAGCCTGAGGGTCCAATTACTGCAAAAGTCATAAGACAGAAATGAGGACCAGGAAGGCCAGTGGACTGACCTGGTGGGCAAGGAGGAAAGTGGTATGTGATGATGTCAGAGAAGGACGCGGAAGCCAGGAGAAGCAGGGCTGTGCAGACCAGAGTAACAAACTGAGATTTCATTATAAATGCAGCGGGAAGCCATTGAAGGGTTGTAAGTAGAAGAGTGGCATGATCTGATGTATAGCTTTGAAAGGTTATTTTGACTACTATGTAGAGAACGAATTGTGAGGGGCCACAGGAGAAGCACAGCATCTAGTTAAATAATAGTACTGGAGAGACATGTGAGGGTCAAGGTGGCTTGGACAAAAGTGGTAGTAAGAGACATGGAAAGATGAATATGTTTGGGATATGTTTTGGAAGTAAAATTAACAAATCCTGCTGAGTTGTATTTTAGGAAACAAAGTAGATAGTCGTCCAATTGACTGAGATTGACAGGAATGGGGTGAACAAGTTGAGAACGACCATGAAAGAAAAGTTTTGTTTTGGGCATGGTAAGTTTGGGACACACAGATGGAAATGTGAAGTCAACAGTGTGAACCTGGGGGTGTGAGGAAAGGCAGACTCAGCTACCATGCCCCTGTGCAGGCTGTGCCCTGCGCTGGGGAGCCGAGCAGTGTAAAGTGGGTGGAGCCTAAAGAGCGTCACTACCACTGACCTATCTCTGGTACTCAAGTCACAGGGATGAATGAGGCTCCAGCAAACTCAGAATGACCATTCTTAACTCTTATTCAACATGAAGCAATGACATGATATTGTCAAAATTCATGTTTAATGCCTTATCAAGAGCCAGTTCAAACAATTTATTCTGAAGCTCTAGTTCAAGTTATCGTTTATGAAAGAATTGGATTTCAGATCAGTAAATTTCTTTGTATAGGTCTTCTTTTGATGAACAATAAAATTCAAGACATTTTATCAAATTAGTGAAGTATTCAGTGCTGATGTTTTGCAAATGTGCAATATCATCACCTACTTCATTAATCATTGTTGATATCAGTCTCCTATGTTCTCTTCAAATACTTTTATGATTTTTATGGCTGTTGATTAGTTATGTTTTTACACTTAAACCTTTTATCCATCTGGAATTTATGTTAGTGTCAAGTAGGGAAAAAGAATCTAAATTTACTTTGTTTCAAATCTTAGCCAGCTATCTCAAAACACTTAACCATATACACCTAAGCTTTTTTCCTATGGATCTGAAATGCCACATGCTAAATTCCCAACAGGATCCTGTGATCTGGAATCCCTAGTCTGTTTCCAGTGATTTTATTCATGACCCAGGTCATGTTTTTATATCAAATTCAAATTGTATATAGATTAAAAGACTTTCCATGTTATAATATCGTGCATTTATCAAGTTGCAATGAAAAAATACTTTGCTAGTGTTTCATGAAGTTATTCCATATTATAAGCCAATTCCTGTATCTATTGAGCCATGTGTATTCATTTTCTGTCAACATTTCCAGGCAAATTTAAAAAGTGTATCTTGTATAGATTTATTATAAACCTAAAAGATTTATTAAAAATATTTTAAAGTAAAATATTTATTATAAAACACTATTAAGGTTTATCTAGAACAGGGGCTAGCAAACTTTTGAGACAGAAGGGCCAGTCCTGTCCCTCACAACAATTTAAAAATTATTCAAGAGCCATAAAACAAATGAAATCACCATTATGTGAATAATATCCCTTAAAAATTTTATAAGTGAAACTATGAAAGTTTTATTTTCATTTTCAATTTTACTTCAGAGCCACATGTACCCAAAGAGCCGCACGTAGCTTGCAAGCCACAGTTTGCCAACCCCTAATCTAGAAGAAAAAAATACATGAAATAAGCCAATTTTATAAAACAATTATGGAAAGAGGACGTTTAATTACCAAATGTAAAACATGATGATAATATGGAGAAACACAAGAAGCTTTATAATGTATAAAACTATGAAGAATTATTGGGTTGTCGGAAAAGTCATGACATATTTTTTCTATGTTTTTCATTGCAAAAATGTGTCATAAATTTTCCGACAACCCAATATATTTCCAACAAATGTGGTTTGGAATTTAAGTTTTGTCAGTTCTGATGATAACAGCTGCAGTGACAGGAAAACATTCTAGAGTGGTTATCAAGACTAATGAGCTTGCACCAGAATGGAAATTGACACATTGCTTCCTTAATCAAGAACCGTAACTTCAAAAAAGTCAAGTGAGCTAAAGAGTGACATCACATAGTAAATATTTTGAATTATGTAAAGGCAATGTGTTAAATACAAGTTTATTCTATTGTGTGATAATAGAGAAGCTGCTACATCCCTGTTGTTACATGCTGACCTGCTATACTTATCAAGGGGAAAGCTCTGTTGAGAAAGTCTAAATTTTTAGTCTTCCTGCAAGGAGTTAAGAAACCAGTTTGGTCTAAATTCTGAAGAATTCTCGAAGATGTGAATTGGAAAACCCGACTTGATTATTGATCTGATATTTTTTTGGTATTTTAAATGATCATAATCCCTATAAGAAACTGCTTTTTAATGGTAGATATCAAAAGCCACCTAGATCTCCCACTGGCACCTCAAGTTCAACATCTACAATCGAATTCACTACTTTTTTTCCCCAAACCTGTCCTTTCTCCTCTTCTTTTCTTAATAATTAACCACGATTCCCCTAATCCCTAAGCCAGACACTGGAAAATTGGCTTTTACCTGTCCCTTGCCTTACATCTATATCCAATTGCCATCCAAGTTATGTTGCTTTGGTTTACTTTTCATGTCTCATATATACTTTTTCTAATGGCCCTGATCCTCTTACCTTGGACTGCTTTCTCTCTCCACTAAGCCATCCATTCATCAACTGTTCATCAGAATATTCTTTTTGAATGTAAATTTCATGTTACTTTTTTTTTTAAGCTGAGCCATCCTGCTGTTGGCAGCTCAGTGGCAGCTCAGCTCGGGCTGGGCATCAACCGCTGTTGCTCAGAGCTCAGCACACATTCTTGAGTGAGCTCTTAACCAACTGAGCCACTTGGCCAGCGCTACATGTTACTTTTTTTATTAAAAGCCTTTTGTGGGCTCTCCTTTACCCATAGGAAAAATTCTAGTCTATAGAGTGGCACCCAAAGCTCTCCACAATCCGGCTCCTGTTTCTTTGTAGCTTCAGATCTCTACACCCTCCTAAAATGCCTTACTGCAACCACATCTGACTGCTTGGGGTGCTTGGAACCTTGTTTTGCTTCATGCACTTTTACCTTCACTCACACTTGGAATTCCCTCCTACTGTTTTTGGGGGAAGACCTAATTATCTTTCAAGGTTTAGTTCAAACTTTATCATCTTTGGGTAGCATTTCCTATCCTCACCCCCCCCCCCACACACACACACACAGTTGATTATTCTTCCTTTGTATTTTTATTGTGGGCTCCCTTACCTTTTACTACAAACCCCACAAAACTATATTATACCTATTTGTTCATCTGCTTCCCTAATAGACTGGAAGCTCCTTAAGTCTGGGAACTTGTCTTTTCCTTTTTGTCTTCTATTCCTAGCATCTAAACAATGCCTGCACAATTTAGGCACTCTGTGAAAATTCTTTGAATGAATGAGTTAATTAATAAGTGAGAAATTTCAAAGGTGCAATGGAAAGGGTTGGCAGAGAATACAACAGTGTCAATGCTCATCCAAATGAAGACCCAGGGCAAGACAGTGATGAGAGTGAAGGAAAGGATAATTTACTCAGGGACTTGGCTGTGTACGGTGATTGAAGATGAAAGTCATGGTGGGATTGACTAGCTTTAGGCTTCTGACTAGAATTCTGGTAAAAGGTTATTCTGTTGCTGAAGAAATAGGTGGTATTTGAGGTCAAATGAAGTTTGCTGAATATCCGGTTTGCAAATATCAGCACACACATACCAAATTTGTATAGCAACACTGCATTTATCTAGTGCTTTGCAATATACAAAATTCTTTGCTTCTATTATTTGACCCTTAAAATAGTCATCCTCCTAAGCTTCAGTTTCCTTTTTTGTGTGTGAAATGAAGATAATAGCCATCTCTTAGGATTGTTTGTGAGATGTATTGTATGTCTGGCACACAGATGAGTACCAAATATGTTGTTAGGTCAGAAATTTGAGGCCCAGAATGGTTAAATGGCTTGCTCAAGGTCACAAAGGTAACTAAGTGGCAGACTTGGATATAAACTCTAGATCTTATTGTCCTCGTATTGCGGTATTCTTTTGATTACGTTGCAGTATAATGAGATATCTTCTATTTAATTGGTGCACAGCATCTTAATTTCCTCAAGAGCCTTACCCAAAAGCAGGCTTTGGAATTACTCCATCAGAGAGCTGGTTGCCCAAATCAAACCAAATCTAAAACTTGGCTAAACCTAAATGCAAATATAAACAATACTTTTATCACTTGCATTGCTTCCTGGTGTCTCTATTTTACACTTGAGGGTTTCAGCAGAGAATCTGAGCAGGCTAGCTCCGGCCTCTGTGAAGTTCTGTTGGAGCTGTGCTCTCATTTTAACTGATTTTTAAAATATGGTTTTAGAAGTTCAGTTTTATGCCAGAGCAAGTGTCGGTTTGGGGCACTGGAATTAAGGTAACAAGCATCTGATGTATGAACTGGCACAGAAGGAGAATGAATTTGGGCTGAAGCAGACACTGCCAATCACACCCATCTGTCCTCATGTTTTCCATAGAGTCCTGTCCAAGAAGAATCTGAAGCCACAAAATATGAGCTGGAGATGAAATTATTAAGTGAAACAGTTTTAGCAGGTATTCTTCTAACTTACATTTTTAGAATTTAACTTTATTGGCATTTTTTGCTTTCAAAAGAAATTCAAGGTCATTGTAAAAAAATTTACATGTTGTAGAAATATATTTAAAGTGAAAATTCTTCGTAATACCTCTTCTGAGATAACCGACGTTAATACATATTTGTGCTTGCTTCCTCTCTCTCTCTCTCTCTCTCTCTCTCTCTCTCTCTCTCTCTCTCTCTCTCTAATAAAACCATGGGATCATGTCATACAGATATTTTTGATGAAAATTACTATGTTTCACTTAACAGAATTTGTTTTTCTACATAACATATTCTATAATACATACTACAAGCATAGATCACAATACATATTCTAGTTAAATGAATAATATTCACCATTATTCTGTCAGAACACATTAGTAACCTTACTTTATTTAGTAGCTATATAATTCCATATAATAATGGAACATTATTTAAATCCTTAGTGATAGTAAAGTTCTTTCTTATTTTTTATTATTACAGACAATGTTGCAATGAACATTTGCAAGCACACATATACAATCAGAAGTTTCTCAACGCTTTTGTAGTCAATCTTATCCTGGGAAATAGCAATTGGATATAGTTTTAACGTGTCATAATCGTAGTGATGTCTAATTTGCAAATCTTTTAATTTGAGATTTATGTACATCCTTTCGATTAACTTTTATCATTATACTGCTTTACCAATAACTTCTAAGGAATCTATTTTCTATATAGCATATTTTTCACAACAGGCTTCTTGTCTACTTTATTCCTTTTTTCAACACACTTTTGTTTCTGTAGTCAACTAGGTTTATACCTTTATAATTTTATATAACCCTTACGATGTAATTTTTCTGTTAGAAATATTGTACATGTCAATTCATGAACCTTTGTCAATAATACCAAGGTTTTCTAATGATGATACCTGAATAATATATATCATAAATGTCTAAATTTGAACACACTATGCTTTCTTACTTTCTTTTCAGGTAATGGATTATTTAGATACATTTGATAATTAATTAAAGTCTGCATTTTATTGACTGTACGTAAGGAAAAAAGGGAAATTGCTTAACTGGAATTTTCTTTGGATATTTTCAGTGTCTGATCTCCATGGGTTAAATTCAAAGCCATCTCACTGTGCTTCCTTTTATGAGAGAGGGAAAATTGTAATGATAAATGATGAAGCTAACAGTTCCTCAGTTTTTACTATGTCTGGTATCAGTTCTGAGCTGTGAGTTATATGCATGACTCACAACTGCCCCAAATACTGTAAGGTATATACTGCTATTATATCCATTTTGTAGAGGGAGGTACTGAGACGAGAGCTATTAACATATCTTGTCGTGCAGCTAGTATAGGGTAGAACCTATAAGTGGTCTAACTTCCCTTTCTTATACATTACACTATATTGAAAGAATTTTGGTGAAAGGTGGGAATGGTCCCGGTAATACATGACTTCAGATATTTTCCTGATTGTACATTGAGAATTATGGGATCAAAGAATTTCCCTATAAAATTTCTGAACACAAGAGATTACCCAATCCAGTTTCTTCACTTTCAAGTATCTATCCCTGGTTTTCTATGAGCTGGGCCTGTTTTTTATTGAAAAAAAAAAAATTAGCTTTAATTTATATATGGACCAGTTTTCTTTCTTTTTTTTCTACCATTTTACTTTCTTTCAGATATTTGGCCTCATAGTGTGCAATGTTCAGAAAGTAATTTGGCAGTTTTGAAATTTTGTGTTAAACCATTTTTTTTTATCTTTTAGAATGAAGGGTAGCAGAATATGCCACCCCAAAATATGCCACTTAGGCATAAGGACTATTTTGAGCTGAAAGCAATTGAAAAGATACAGATGCAAGACAGCTCCCTATCCTTCTCCTATTTGTGTAAAAGTAGGATATACATTTTTCAAAGGTGTCCCCCTTGGCCTGTCTACCAGGAAGGACAAAACTTCATTTTCCAAGACCGCTTTAGACCCTATCAGCCTGGAGAAGCACCAGAGGAATCTACATAACAAACTTTACTTAGTAGCCTTTATCTTCATCCTCAGAAGCCTAAAACTGCTCCCCTTTGTCCTGTCATTTCTCCATAAAATTCTTGTCCTTTGTTGAAGATGCTCTATAAGCTGGGGTGCCAAGCCACCTCTTTGAGTTACTCATTTTCTCCTGAGATCTCCTATGTGTCCATGAGGCATACATGTTAATAAACTTCTGTTTTTCTCTTGTTAATCTGTCTTTCATTACAGGAGTCTCAGCCAAGAACTCAGAAGGGTAGAGGGAAAATTATTTTTCTTCCCCTACAATAAAATATATATATTTTAGTTTGTATTTTAATAACAACATATGCTTATTGTATACGAATTCCGAAAATGCTAGTATATGAAATATAAATGGAGCTCTCCCCTGCATCTTATCATTACACATACCTGTTCTCACAAAGGTCAGCTTTGTGAAGTTTTGAATTAACCAGTTCTTGAAAAAGTTTTATTAGCTATAAGTAAAATCTTCCTTTACTGACACTAGAACTTTTAAAATTTCCCTCCTAAGAAAATCAAAGATGTTATGATTTATTTAGTAACTGAATTAATCTGATTAATTTTAGCACAGTTGTTGCTGATAGAGAATGCTCCTGAAAAGCCAGATTTCTTTGAAGACAATGTAGTTGATATGTGCCAATTCACAGCTCTAGGTGGAGTGTACCACTTGGATATTTTGGAGCTTCCCCCACAGTGCAAGCCGATGAAGGGGTGGATAATTATGGAAGTAGGTTGATTCTATTTTGTTTTTTTAATTAAAGTTTATTGGGGTGACAATTGTTAGCAAAATTACATAGATTTCAGGTGTACAATTCTGTAATACATCAGCTATTTATCACATTGTGTATTCACCACCCAGAGTCGGTTCTCTTTCCATCATCATATATTTGACCCATTTACCCTCATCTACCATTCCTCTCCCCCTTACCCTCTGGTAACCAGTAAACTATTGTCTGTGTCTGAGTTTTGTTTCTTCATTTGTTTTTCTTGTTCTTTTTGATTCTTAAAATAATTTCTCACACTTTTACTTTATATCAAATGCTCTAACATCAAATGAACTTGATCTATTAAGCAAGCACAAAGGAAAAAATCTTGAATTTATAAAAAATTGTCTTGAATTAATAAAATTTGAATCAGTACTAAAGGTAAGGAATCTGAACTAATGTGGGCTTGAAAGCTAGAATTCATGCATCTCAACTTAATTGTAAACCTATAGCTCTATGTTTCAATTGTGCGAATTTGGCTTTAATAATGATAACCTATTTCAGAGGCTGGGAAAAACCTTCTGTAAGTGGCCAGATGATAAATATTTTCAACTTTGTGGACTGTCCCAGCTCTGTTGCAACTCCTCAACTCTGTCATTGTTACACTAAAACAGCCACATGTAAATGAACGGGCATGGCTGTGTTCCCGTTAAACTTTATTTACAATAACTAGTGGTGGGCCAACTTTTCCAGGGACTATCATTTGTGGACTCTGGTCTTGATTCGAGGTTCCTAACATGGTCCCTTGACCAGAAGCATCAGGACATCTGGTATCTTCTGGGAATTTGCTACAAATGCTGATTCATGAGCCCCACCTCAGTCTCTTACTGAATCAGAAATTCTGGAGGTGTGAAACTCAGCAGCCTGTTTTAGGGAAACACACTCTAAGGTTTGAGAACCATTGGTCTGGCTGGACCCTTGATATACAAATTGTGGGCCATGAATCAGCAATGCCAGCATCACCCGGAGCTTGTTACAAATGCATCATCTGGGTTTTCACCTCAGACCTACGCAGCCGGAATTTTAACAAGACCTTAATGTGAGTCACATGCACATTAAAGTTTGTGAAGCACTGTTCCAGGTGATGCCAATGCAACTGATGCAGGGACCACACTTTGAGTAGTAACGATACTGATGATAGCAGTTAGATCACCTCTCAAGGCACTTCTCATTCCTGTTTCAATAACTAGTAACATTTGCACTAGTATTGACTTGGTTTAACCACCTCATGGTGGCTTGTGTCCCGAATGTACCCAGTTATGTCATCGTAGCCCCTTCCTCTTCCCTTCTTTGCTCTCCTGTCCTTTTCGCTCTCCCTTTTCCCCTTCCCCTCTTTCTGTCTCTCCCCTCTAACACACCATGTACATTAGATTGCCAGGTACTTTTCACCCATTCTTGTATTAGAGCAATATTTCAACTTTTATTTTTTTCCATTCTCACGTCTCTGAGGAACCTTTGTAAACAGGTTTCCTTCCCTTCCCCATGAAATTTTAATACTGCAGATATGCTGTATATCTGTGTGTGTGCTGTATGTACATCTCTGCTTTATACATAAAAGAATACAATTTTTTCACTCCCCCTCCCCGAACTAATTTTCACCCTATTGGGGATGATATTGCCATTCCTTTCCCTGCTCACCACAAATGAGAATGCATTTACTAGAACAAGCCTGGGAGAGATAAACTGGTCTATAAACACTTTGAAAAAGCTATTTGAACCAACCTTGCCTGCCTTGGGGATGCTTGAAGGACAGTGGTGAGTCCACGAAAGACATTCTTTTGGTGAAGGGAGGCCTTTGATACGTTCTATCTATAGGAAGGCCTCAGCCCAAGCTGAGGTTTTCAAGGATTCATCCAAAGGTCTGTGGTGCTTGAATTTTGTCAGAATGTCCTGATCTCACCGCTCCATGCTCTGCTTCTGAGCCCAGAGTACCCTCCTACACTCCTATTTTTCTCTCCTGCTACAAAGAGGCCTTCCTCCTATTTTTCATTACCTTCTCTGGAATCTCTCCCCTCCTTTAGAATTTTTCCCCATCCAGTTTTTTCCCTCTATTTTGTCACATTTTTAATCTTCCACCCTTCCCTAGATTCTTCTCTGTTGTATTCAGATAATGAGTAAATCTTCTTTATCTCAGAGAAATCTGCTGTTGGTTTAATTTATATTCTTTTTTTCTCCCAGCATTACTGAGATATACTTGACATATAATATTGTTTAATTTTAAGGTGTACAATGTGATGATTTTTACTTTCATCCACTCATTTCTATACTTCTCAAAAGGTTGCTTATACTTCTCTCTCTCATCACCCATCCCCAACCCCAAGGTATTGGAACATGGGATTGGGGGTCCTTTAACTCTGTATTTAAGTTCCAATGCCTCTTTGAAGTCATTTTGTAATTTTTGACAAATTACTTGATTTATCTAAGTCCCATTTATATTGTTTGTTAAATATATGCCTTGGACGGTTTCTTGGAAAAATAAAATGATGAGTAAGCTCTAGCATAGAATATGGCCCACAGGAGGGTTCTGAAATCACATTCAAATGTAGTGAGTTGTTTTTTTTCCTTAATCATTATCTTTTAATTTTGTTGTGACATTTTGTTAGTCTATAGCTAAAAGGGACCACACTGCAGTGCTTAATAAAAATAACTATATAGCTTATTCAGCAATATTTACATCTTTAAATGGTTATCAGTCAGCTTCTAACTTGGTATTGTTTGGTAATTTTTTAAAGATACTCAAGGAAGGACTACAGAAATATATATATCCTCCAGTAGCAAATGTTGAAACAGAAAGTGCTTTCCCACCCATAGCGGTCATGCTGGAGGTTCATGAGAACGTGATCTTTTTTGAGGATCCCGTGGTTGTCAGGTGGGATGCTAAAGGTACAGTAATGCCTCAATCAGCTTTGATAATTACAGAATGCAAGAGGTATAGTAATACAAACCCTTAAATCAAAACGGAAAATGCAGGGTGTAAACTGAGTTTCTAATCGTACACATTTCGATGCCAATTCCAGGGTCTTTATTTGCTCTCAATGGAAATAGATGGGAGTTTTTAAGTTTACTTAATTTTGTAACTCTTAGGAAAATACAGCTTATAAAATTTGACTCTAACTGTAGTAATTGTACTGTGTACAACTACAGTATTTTTTAAACCACAGGAAAACTTTTTGCCTGGAATTGCTAAAAATTTGGATAATGTATTTATAGGCAACGCTTAATTTTTACGTTTACAAATTAAAATAATTTGGTTAATGTAAAAATAAGAGAGGAACTATAACTTAGTTTGTCAACATAATTGTATTTTGTTATATTCAATTTAAGAGTCAAAAATAGTAGAAATCTGCATGTAAGAAGAAGAGAAAGCTAAGTGGAAAAGAACGATTCATGTATTTGTTCCACTAATATGCTAAACAATAGGAAATAGAAAGATAAATGATTTCTGTCCTCTGGGATTTTCAAAGTTGTAGGAGAGTCAGACAGGGAACACTATCACAGCAAAATGTGGTAAGGTTTTATCACAGATAAAAGTGCTAAAGAACAGAACAGTGACTGGGCCAATCTGGAGAGCTAAGGCGGCTTCTTATAGGATGAAATGCTGAACAGGCCTTAAGAGACTAAGAGAACGCTTGCAGGCAAGTCTTTGTGTACGCATATGTTTTCATTTCTTTTGGGTATATATCTAGGAGTGGAATTGCTTAGTTGAATGGTAAATTTTTGTTTAACTTTTTAAGAAACTGCCAAATTGTTTTTCAAAGTATTATAGCTGTACCATTTTTTTTTGTTTTTGTTTTTTTAGCTGAGCCATCCTGCTACCTGTTGGCAGCTCAGTGGCTGCTCAGCTCGGGCTGGGAATCGAACTGCTGTTGCTCAGAGCTCAGCTCGCACTCTTGAGCGAGCTCTTAACCAATTGAGCCACTCAGCTGGCCCATAGCTGTACCATTTTACATGCCGGCCAGCAATATATGAGGTTTCCCGTTTTTTCCCACATCTTTGCCAAAATTTGTTATTGTCTATTTTTTTTATTATAGCTGTTCTAGAGTGTGAAGTGGTTATCTTGTGGTTTTAATTTGTGTTTCCCTAGTAACTGATAATGTTGAGCATCATTTTTATGTATTTATTAACCTTTCATATATCTTCTTTGGTGAAATGTTCATTGTAATCTTTGGCCCATTTTTAAATTGGGCTCTGTTTTATTATTCAGTTGTAAGAGACACAAAAGACCACCTATTATGTGATTGCATGTATATGAAAGGTCCAGAAAAAGAAAATCTTTAGAGGCAGAAAGTTTATTAGTGGTTGCCTGGGGCTGGAGGTGGGAATGGGAATTAACTATAAATGAGCAGAAGGGAACTGACTGGGAGGATAATCATGCTATAAAACTGGATTGTGGTGATGGTTGCACAACTGGGTAAATTTACTAAAAATAATTTAATTGTATACTTAAGACAGGTGAATTTTAAAGATGTTCAAAAAATGATGATGAGAGGTTCTCTAAAAGATTAAGGAAGAATACTCTAGGAAGCAAGAACTGCATGTTCAGAGGTGGTTGAAGGGAAAAAAAAAGTGTGACTGAAAACAGATGTGAGAGTGGCAAGGCGTGAAGCGATATGAGTCAAAGCTTCATTCGGAGGCCTTACATACCATGCTGAAGAGTTTGGACTTGGTCATGTGGGCAGAAAGAAACTCCCAGCAAAGCTGGCGTTTTGTTGAAATTCTATTGTAATATAAAAGATCAACTTATACATACTGCACTTATTTGGGTGTTTTCATTCATCTTATTTTTGTATAGGAAAAAATGAAATTAACGTCATTTTCTTCACTTATTATAAAGGTAAACACTGGAAAACTGATGGCATCAGCAATGTGTTTTACAAATCAAAAGAAAAGCTTATATCATTCAGCCTGGAAAGTTTGGGCCCTGTTACTTTGATTCAAGATACTCATATTCACATGCCATACCAGTCATGGGAACTAAGACCACTTGATGGGGATAAAGTACTTTTGACTGTGACTACAGTATTTACTGAGATTCAAATACAAATTAAGGTAAAAATCACTGTTGTAGCGGGTCATATCCAACAGGTAAAGCTCTTTGATGATGGTTAGAGAGTGTGTCAAAGCAGTCAGTCACTGTATATTAACATATTGAAATATGTCTTTTATAAATATATTTAACATATACCTCGAGCTATAATTTTTAAATTAGATATTAATTGAATAGATAGAAAATAACAGTTAAAAGGTGAGGCACAAATTTGTATACTAAAATGACTAGGAATAGAATTAATGAAGATACAAGCCTGGTTGTAGTATGACTTTCAGAGTTTTTGACCCACTCTCTAGAGGTTTCCTGCCCTTTATCACCCAGCCATTTGAAATCCCCTCCAAGGTTGGTCTCTGAATAAACCTGTTGCTCATCAGTCAGAAATTATGTAGCCTGAAATTTAGAGAGACAAAAAGTAGATTAGTGGTTGCCTGAGTCTAAGGGTGGGGATGGGGATTAGCTGTGACTTGGCATGACGGAAGTTGGAGGGGCAGAATGAAAATGTTCTATAACTGATCTATGGTGATAGTTGCACTATTCAGTAAAGTTACAAACAAAAATCATTGGTTATGCACTTGAAATGGGTGAATTTTATGATGTGTAAAATATACCTGACTAAAAACTTCTAAGAAAGAGATAGTCTGGAATTCCTTATGAAGGGGCAGAAAGACTAGCATATCATCAAACTTTGCTTTCAAAAGCAAATAAGAGATGTGAACTCTGAAAACCTTCAAATTGCCAGTTTAAACTTTGCAAGCTTTAAACCTGGGCAATTTTGCATTATTATGTTAAATCGTCTATGTATAGAAGCAAGTATGATCCTTAAAAGTTGAAACATGATTGCTATCAAATAGCTACTATAATTCAACATGAACATATGCAGTATTCTCAGATCATAACTTATAAAATAGGAGGAGACCTGAGAGATCCATTAGTCTAGTCCAGGGGTCAGCAAACTTTTGAGATGGAAGAGCCACCAGGGGTCGGCAAAATGCGACTCGCAAGCCACATGCGGCTCTTTGGGTATGTACCTGTGACTCTGAAGTAAAATTGAAAATGAAAATAAAACTATCATAGTTTCATTTATAACATTTTTAAAGGATATTATTCACATAATGGTGATTATGTAAAAATATATTTATGGCTCTCGAATAATTTTTAAATTGTTATGAGGGACAGGATTGGCTCTTCCGGGGGTTGGCAAACAAGATTGGACGTACCCAAAGAGCTGCCTGTGGCTCGTGAGCCACAGTTTGTCTACCCCTGGTCTAGTCCCTTGATTGTTCAGATAAAGCCCCCTAAGAGCTGATAAGCTGCTTAAAGTAACATGAGACTTTGTGGTGGAGCTTTCAGATTAGTCCTAAAATGCATCTCTCATGCATTCTTTTTAATATAGAATGACATAGGATTTAAAAAAAAAAAAATGGTATGAAGAACCTAATGGCTGGAACCAGAATGATAATGAAGTAACAATTTTTTTAACTTACTTATATAAAAGCTTCTTTTTTCTTGTTGAAACTAGGAAGACCTCTGCATGTTAGCTTCAATCAGACTAAATAACCAAAACCATTCCTCTGTTTTGGAAGGAAAATGGATGACTCCTATTTCTTTCATTATTGCTTTGAAAGAGACTGGATTGAATATCTTCCCTACTGAACACTCTCATTTTTATGTTGTTATAAACTATAAGGTAAGAATGAATCTTTCCAAATTTAATGTAATGAACATTTAGAATGCTAGCAAGTATGAAATTGCTTATAAATGTTAAGATACGTTATGGGTTTTCTATATTAGTTTATACAAGATTACAGTTAGGAAGGAATAAATGGCAAGACCAGAAATTCAGGGTTCTCTTAGTAACCTTCCCCAAGAAAGGGAGCCTGTAGTATGATCTTTGTATTGACAAAATGGAGCACACCACAGCTGATTGGTTTAGTGCAAAGGTAGTTTGAGCCACTTTGCATTTTGTATATTTTCTTTCTTTTTCCAGACTGGGTATATGTAAGATTTCTTAAGAGAATAAGTGACTCAGCAGTTTCCCAAACATGATAGGTCAGGTGAAATTAAACACATACTGGGACCACTGATCTTCAAAACCCACTTCCTCCTGTTTCTTGGCAGAGCCTCCCGTCCGTCATACTGCTTTAGATTATTCCTAAGGCTTTATTTAGTTCAGTGAAATCCTTCTGTGTTAAACTGTGAGCTCCTTGAGGTGGGGGACTGTTTCTTAATCAGCTTTGATTCTTCCAGCACCTGGCATATTCCTAGAATACAGTAGGTGTTTGATAAACATTTATGACACATGGATGAAGACAGAGTAGCTTCTAATCATGAAAGGTGTTTAGGGCAGAAGAGTTCTATACTCAAGAACACGTTTATATTATACCAGAAAATGACAATATAGCCAGACATTCATATAACACATAAATAATCATATCAATAACTGTGTACATATATGTGTAGAAAAAAACACCTTGGTTTTAGTGTATCAGATTACCAGTTACTCTACAAATGCTCAGTGTAGTGTGCTTTTCATCCTTTCAGAATATTCTATTCAAGAATTTTTTTCTGAACACCTATAGTCTAGACATTATTCTAGATGCTTAGGATACATTAGTGCATAAAACAAAGGTCCCTGCCTTTGTAGAATTTACACTCTATGGAGGGAAATAAAAATTATCTCATATGTCAAAAAAGGTGGATAATGTGCTATGGAAAAAAATGTAGATCAGACATACTGGGGTTAGGGCAGCATACAATTACCAGTTAGGTATTGGGCAAGAGGGGGCGCTAAACGAGAAGGTAGGATCTGAGCAAAACATGAAGGTGGGGAATTTAGCCAAGGGGATATCTTGGGAAGCAGCTTCCAGGCTGAGTGGCCTGGTGTGTCTGAGGATTGAAGGAACAGCAACAAGGCCAGGTGCCTGGAGCAGAGAGAGCAAAGGGTGAAGAAGATAAAAGGTCAGATAGATAATGGGGTGCTGTGGGGGAATGTCAGATCACACAGGCCCTTGTAGATCATTGTCAGGACTTGGGATCTATTCTGAGAGAAAGGGAAAGCCACTGCCCCATTTTAGCAGAGGAGTTATATAATCAGATTTACATTTTAAATGGACCTTTCTGTGTGAAAAACAGACTGTAGCAGGCCTTCTGGAAGGGAGACTTGTTTAGAGGCTCTCTGGTCAATTCTATTTGTTTTTATATTGACAGATTCCTTTGGTAGAAATGAAAGCTTATCGACAAATGGCCCTGCTAAGTTCCGCTTTTGCATTTGGTTGGAGCAGGTGGAATATAAAATGTGATTCTAAAAAAGTTATATTTAAGGTACAGTATGTAAAAACCTATAAAACTACCTTATGCTCCAAAAGGAAAGGAACTGAGAAGCTAAATGAATGTAGACCATGGTTTCTCCTCTTAAAAAGGTGAAAAATATGAACATTTAAATTGGAGTTTGAAAACCACTTATTTTTATTTTGTTAAAAATATAAAAGAAAACTATGTAACGATTATGCCTTCATTGTCTGTTATGGTACCAAATGCTCTTGATATCAGGCCTTCTCTCTCTTTACACGGACTCAAGAAGCCTTTAACTGGAACATATCTATGATTCACAAACTTGGCTCTGAGAGGGTTAGGCCTCCAGTTTAACTCTCTGGCATATTACTCCTTGCCTGATAGTATCTTTTCAAATTCTAGAAGCTGACTGATGAATGTTTTAGCATCAGTGAGCCACCATATTTACTTATCTTGTTTGTTGTGTGTTTCTCCCACTGGAATATAAGCTCCCTGAGGACAGGGTTTTATTATTGTAGTCATTAGTTATTTATTAATGTTTGTTTTTTGTTTTGTTGTTATCGTTATTATATCCCCAACACCTACAATAGTATCTGGCACATGATAGCCAGTCAATAAATATTTGTTGAATGAATTAACATTTTGATACATTCTATAAACACCAAAATATAACCAGTTTCATGGTTTAAAAAATGGGACATTAAGAATATTTCGTTTCGGGCTGGCCGAGTGGCACTGTGGTTAAGCGCTGGCTTGGGAAGCCAGCGGCCCCGGTTCGGGTCCCACATGTGAGGGCCAGTGACACTGCCCTCAAAAAAAAAAAAAAAAAAAAAAAAAGAGGATGCAGAATATTTCTTTTTAACACTAGCAATTTTGGGGGACTTCAAATAATCCTCTAATAACAATATACATAATAGAAGAGGAACTATTAATAGATGTCTCCAATTTTCTTTCATTAGGTGAGGCAACACCTTCCTAAAGAAGAAAAACCTATTCAGAATCCTAACTGGACCCTTTTAATGTTTAGTGGCGACAGAGCACAAAGGCTCAAGATTGATGAATACAGTGAGGCATTCTCTGAAGCCCTTGACGAAGGAACTGAGTTTCATTCTACTTTATATCACATGGTTAAGGACTTTGCTTCTGAAGAGGCGATGGAGAAAATCAGGAGCTCCAACTGCCAGCTGATTGATTCTGTATGTCACATGTTACTCTCGATTAGATTACTCAGCTATTCTTAATCTTCATTGATAAGGTTTATCCAGTATGAAGAAATCAACCCACTTGAAGAAAAATCAGGTCTTTCTTCAATAAAATGTAACAAATGAATATAGTTCAAATTTTATTTTTTAAAATGTAGGGATTTTCCCTATGAATCGTGGTCTACTAAGACTTTGAACATTTACTATACGAAGATTTAATGGTTCTTTATTTCACTAAATTTGAACAAACAATATTTAATATCTCCTCAAAAAGCTCTTGAAAAGATCATAGGCAAGCTTCCTCCCCATAGTATTTTAATTGGGGAGGCAATCACAAAAAGAGGGAATTCAAAATATCTTACAGTCATTCTGAGAACCTCTGGTTCCAGGCTCTAATTTCCCAGCTGAAAGTCACTAATTTACCCAGTTCAGATACTGAAACTTGAAACATCAAGATACACACATTAGGATGTGCTGCAGTCACACTGGCGGTGGCCCATTGTGTCGGAATCTGGTAAATGACCACAAGATGTGTTCCAGAGACATGCAGGAGCCCCCCTCCTGTGTGGGAGCAGCATCCACAGACTTTTGGAAAAATCGGCCTGTGAGGAAGCTCATCAAAGCTGCAAACAGTACAAGTAATGCAACAGAAAGCCAGAGCGCCTTATTAGCCTTTCTGATGGAAGTCTTGAGGTTTGTTGCCCAGGAAGCTGCTGTGTCATAACTATAAGAAAAACACAAATTCAAAATTTTGTAATCACAGTAATCAGTAAAAGGAGTTGTTAGAAACACTCCTTTTCCCAACAATATCTATCACATCATCGATCTGCCATATATACTACCAATACCGCTTTGTCATAAACTATATTATGTGATCTAGTCTCTTGGTTTTGGCCACAATGTCTCCCCCACCCCCGCTCTTATATAATTTTTAGAATTAAAAAAATAATGTGTTATGGTGAGAATCTGAAAATTATGTGGTTTAGGCATTATTTAACTCCTAATAAGTACATACGAGTATTTATCTCATTCTTTCAATCAGGTAAGACAACATAACATGTTCCTGTGGTGGACACATAAGCATTATTTATTGGGTAGAGTAGGATATATGTGTATGTACATATAGATGTATATACAAACATGTCACTTCTCACCATACCCTAGACTTCTGCTGTATTAAAATTTAAATTCTATTTCTTTTAGAAACATCCACAAAAAAGCTTATGACAGTATCATTTAATTATCTGAAAATAGTTAGCTCTGGAGTAGACACTGTACTAAGCATTTTATGCATGCTAATTCCTTTAATTGTAATAACAAAACAATGACATAGGTGCTGTTATCATCCCTATTTTATAGATGAAGAACTTGGTGCTCCAAAATGGGTGAACGTGCCCAGGTCACGCACTAGTTAGAGAAATGGAAGTCACACCTCGGCCATCTGGCTTTGGGGCCAGACTCCTAACACTGTGAATTCTGCCTCTTGTGACTCCTAGGTTCAGGGAAACCCCTGTCGGCCATGCGAAGTTTGGTATTCATCTTAAACTTAATTTAGGTCTTTTAGTAATTTAGTTAAGAGTGATACTGTTAACCCTGCCTTACCTTTTCCCATTTCCACCCAAATGGTATAATTTAACAAGTAGACAACTTACACTGAGGAGACATCCCATTTTGATAGACTATTTCTCTTTTCAGTAAGACTTGGCTTTCTTGTCCTTTCTACTATTTCTTCTCCTGGTGTTTCTGAATCATCTTTAGTTCTGTAAGTAAGTATTTTTAAAAATATTCAAAATTGAAGATAATAAATTATAATTGTAAAATATTGCTAGATTTTACTGTGTGAATAAAGATGCTTACAAATATTTGTTTTGCTTTAGAAACATTTGATAAATATCTAAATATAAAAGTCAAATCATCAAATTTATACATTTAACCATTTTGTGGATTAAGTATTCTTCTATCACATAGGTTTTAATAATCTATATTAGCAGTTGATTTTACTCTTTTCTCTGTAGGTTTTTTGATCAATGTTAAATTGGAATAACATCAAAGTGCTGTTTCTTTTCTTTCTCTAAAAATCTTAATTTTAAAACTGTTTATGAAAATATTCTCAATGCAATGCAAAGGTAGTTAAAATAAACTAGTATTCAGTGATCTGGCAAATAGCAATTGAATTGATTATATTTTAAATAAAATCATATTATCTAAAGAGGGGTTCCCTTACCTAAACAAAACTTTTTTCATCATTATGTTCACTGATTAGTTCCTCGTTGGATTTGAATTTTGGTATCTCAGGCTCATAAAGCCCTCACAATTGCCAAAGGGAATTGGGTCTTAAAATTTTTGTTTGTTTTTTTGTTTTGTTTTGTTTTTCATTGAAACACTTGGGAATGTATGTCATAGATTTTAGTTTAATTTTTAAAGGAAAGAAGAATAAAAGCCAGAATCAATGTCATTCGTGTAAGAGTCTCAAGGTTTCAGTCTTCTATTTACAAAGACTTTTCAGTAAAAATCATATCATACTAACAAAAAGCAAATGTAGATTGTAATCTTTTGAAGAAAACTGTTGATTCTTTTTTCCATTCTAGATCAGAAAATATCCATGATGTTAACTCGAAGAGCGTTTTCAACACATGCAATAATAGGCTCCCAGGATTATTTAAACACAGACACATTCCCCTTCCCCCACCCTACCCCCCAAAAAAGAAGCTTTCCAGGTAGAGGCACTATGCCTTACTCATCTTTATATCCCTTAGGATTGAGCGCGGTATCTATCACATAGCAGGCACTCAGTGAACATGTGTAACATGAACGTAATGAAATGATTTTTAAGATCTCTTACAGATGAGAAAGCTGAGACCAAGTAAGGTTAAGCACTTTGTCCAGTGGCATCCAAGGATTTAGAGGCAGTATTTCTTCATGTCCCTCCTTGCCCTCTACCTTTTACTATAGAAGTATATTTGATTTGTTTAACTTACTAGCAAAAAGATAGCAGTGTAGAGTTTTATGTTTTCCCTACTCTTCATTTCTTTAAGGGGATGATATATATACAGAGCGTGCCAAAAAAAAAATTTATACACATTTTAAGAAAGGAAAAATTTGTGTTAAAATTGTAATACTCAATATATACCAATAACAAAAAATGAATACAAGTCACATTTAACTTCTGCAATTACAAGAGATGCTCAAAGTGGTGACCATCAGTGTAATTTTAATAGTTTTTTCCTTTTCTTAAAATGTGTATACTTTTTTTGGCACCATCTGTATAATGCACATATATTACATATATGCCCATATGTTGTATATATACATATATGTGATATATATATGTATGTGTGTGTGTGTGTGTGTGTATATATATATAAAATTCATGTATTTTTTAAAAACTAAGATCATGGATATTTTACTTCTTTGGCTCATTGTTAGCTGTTTTCTCTGATGGCCAGACACCTATACAGGAAAAAAGTTATCTTCACAAATCTGGCAAATTCCAGGGTCTTTTCTAACTTAAGATTTCAAACTTGCAGCTCTGAGTGCCATATGCATTCACAAATCACATTTATATAGTGCTTTATAGTTTATAAGCATTATACAATGAATTGTCTGTTTGATGATACAGCATTGATCTCATCTCCCCAGAATATAAGTGATCCCCACTGTTTATGCCCCAGCTCACATCAGGTTAATAAACCAAGTTTCACCTACTTTAGTTCACATTTTTCTTCTTCAGCATCTGCCCAGGAATAGGTGCTGATAAATCGCTGTAATGAGGGACGGTGTTCACTCTGCTTTGACCCCAGAGTACGCCTAAATAAAGATTATAACCATTTGTCAATTCAAACACATCCATAGTTATTATCAATTTATTTCCCACTACCTAAATCAATACAAAAATGATATGGTTTCACTTTTTCCCTATACCATCATATAACATTTATTTCATGATAATTTCATGATCATATGCCAACTTTTATAATCATTCTGCTTATATTCTGTATAAATCAAATGTATCACCTATTTTAAACATTTACTTTAGTCCAATTATAAATTGTAAAGTCCCCAAAGAACAACCATAAAATTACACTTACCAACTGCTTGATCTCCTACTGAGTCGGTCATTATTTTCCATCCCGGCCACCTTTACAGTTCAGATAGAAAAGAAATGATAAAATATGAATTTAGTGAAGTTTATACTTTTGTCACATGAAAATGAATTTGCTTTTGACTGAGATTTAAATTTGCCTACCATTCCTGCATTTCCAATATTTCTGGGTAAAGAGGCAATGGTCACTCTTCGAAGAGAAGATGGCTACTCAAAGGGAGAAAATGTACATTTAGAAAATTCTTAATATTTTATCTTTGTATGCAACACTGATGAATATCCTTATACATAAACATCATGCACTTGACTAATGCTGAGTTGAACAGATTTTGTTATGGCCATATTACCTTGTGGAAATATTCTATCAATTTATATTCCACTTTGCCCAACATTGGGTGAGTATGATTTTTGCCAACCAAATAAGGAATATAGGCTTTTTTGTTTAGGTTTGCACTTGTTTATTTGCAGTGTTAGTCTAGTAACACTGAACATTTTTTTCTATGTTGAATAACCATGTGTGTATATCTGCTCTGAGAACCACCTGTTTATGATCTTTGCCCATGTTAGTTTTGTTCATGAGTTTTCATAGACATTTTTTTCACTGTGTAATGCATCATCTATATATCACATTGTGTGTTCCCTGACCAGTCAGTTCTCCTTCCATCACCATATATTTGATCCCTTTTATCTTCCATTTTGCTAACAATTGTCATCCCAATAAACTTTAATTAAAAAAATTTTTTTTCCACTGTTAATTCAGCCAATTCTATTAGTCTCTTCGTCTCTTTTGCTACCATTTATTTTATGCTTAGAAAGGTTTTCCCCTACTCAAGAGGAAATAAATATGCACCTATAGTTATAGCTTTTTTCATGGTTTCATTTTTTCTATTTAATACATTTAAGGATAGTATAATCCTTTAAATAATCAAATTATTTTAATGAATGGATGAGTTTATAGATCAGCCTTGAGATTTGCACAGAAAAATAATATATGGCATTGTTATTCTTAAAGTTTAAATAAGTTCAACTTCAGTAAATAAAAATATTTTAAATATAAGAAATAAACTAAAGTTTTATGTGAATCCTTTTCTGAAACCACCATCCCTAATTTAATTTCATAGGTTAGTTGAGCATCAAGAATTGTCATCCAAGAAACTTGGGTTCAAATTATGGTTCTATCACTACATGATCATAACTAGTCACTGACATTCTGTGCTTCTCCCTTTCCTCGTCTGTGAAAAAGAGATTTGGATGGAATGGTTTTAAAGTCACTTGCTCAAAAATTCAATTACAAAATTCTGTGATAACCTGATTTTCAAATTGGTAAAAACTGCTGGTTTTAATATCACTTTCTCCCTTTCTTATGTAATACGAAACCCCCTGAATTTTTAGTTAGGCATCCAGACCTAGAATAAAAAAATATTTCCAGTCTTATTTGCAACTAAGAGTAAAAATGGAAATGTTAACTGGGACTTCTAGGAAGTTATCTTTAGAATCAGAGGGAATACCTGTCTTTGCGTTTTCTTTTTTCTTGGAACGTGACTCAATGCAATTACCAGGAGGTTGTGCCCAGAACTGAAGAGACAGACATCTTAGACCACAAAGTGGAAGCAAAGAGCTGAGGGTGATGAAGCAGCAGGACAGCGAGGAGGAGACTGGGCCCTGTGAGTTTTGTGAACCTGCTCTACCACTATTGGACTGCGTGTTTCAAACTGCTGTTTTACATGAAAGAAACCATTGTTATACTGGCTTTCCTCTCACTACCAGGCAAACTTAATTGATATGCCAATATAGCAGGAAATATAATAGCATACATATAAACAAATATACACATACACGTATACACACTCATGTGAATTAAAATAATTGTTTTATGTTTTACATTTAAAGCTATGTTGTTTCAAATATTTTAAAACCATCTCTCCTATAACATTTGATGGACATTGGTTAAGTGAATCAATAAATGAATTAACAATTACCTTGGAGTTTAGAGAAGATGAGCGTTTTTTAATTTGGCAGTCATCTGAAAGGAAAAACACATTTGCACATTTTCTTTTTTTCTATTTTTTTTTTTTTTCTTTTTAAAGGGCAGTGTCACTGGCCCTCATATGTGGAATCCGAACCAGTGCCATTGGCGTCCCAAGCCAGCTCTTAACCACCGCACCATTCGGCCGGCCCCACATTTGCACATTTTAGAAATTACATTTGTAAGTTCTGTTAATGCAATGGTCTTAATTCTTTACAAAGAAAAGCAATAGTTAGAAAATATTTCCGGGGTGGCAAAAAAAACAAAACCCAAAAACCTGTATACACATTTTAAGAGATGTTATCTATGCTGAAGCAGTAGTTTGCTGTAATCAGAAGTGTCTGGACGCTGATGGTAACCACTTTGAGCACCTCATGTAATTGCAGAAGTCAAACGTGACTTGTATTCATCTTTTGTTATTGGTATATATTGAGTACTACAACTAATACAGTTTTTTTTCCTTTGTTAAAATGTGTATACATTTTTTTGGCACCCTCTGTAGTTAAGACTCTGAAGACTATTGAAGATATAAATATCAGGTTATTTATTTGGTGATTTTAAACAATTAGCACTATCTTAACCAATGGAATACAGTCCCCATGGCACTGCAGAAGTCCAGAATGCCAACCCTGCACATAGTAGGCAGTAAATGAATGCCTGCTGAGTAAATGAATCCGAAAGTACAGATAGAAGATTATCAAATATGTTTACATTTCTACAAGAGGAACAGAGCAGTAAGAATTTTCAAAAAAGTTCATACTACTTTTTTAAAATTAACTAGTATAAGATTTATATAAACCTTTGTTAAGATATTTTCCATGGCCTTATAAACATGTTCCTATTTTCTAACTCATCGGTCAGCTTGCTTTGCCAGGGTTATTCCTTCTATGAGGAATACAAAACCAAGGTTGATGAGAGTGGCTCGTTTAAGTTACTATGCCTTGTTTTATATGTGCACAGTAACACATATCCTACATATCCTAAGCAGGAGATGCTAGGGTGACTTAATGAGTTGGATTAAATATATTCTCTGATCTCAGCAAATTAAATTGATTTGATGAATTTCTGATGTCATTCTCAAATAATCATTCTTGCCTCCCAAACTGTTGTCTAACTGACATCTTACTTGTGGCTATATGACAGGAATGAGTTATTCTTTTAATGCAACCTTAACCTAAGGGTCTTATATGAAAGACATAATAAGAATTAGTAAGAGAGAGAATGAAAGAGGTGAATGTTAGAAAAAAGTAACTGGTACTGTTATCTTAAACTTTTATTACCTTCATCTTCAAGAGAGTTAAAAGACCTTTCATTTTGCAAAAGAACCTGTTTCAGTTCTTCTAATTCAGCGTGCTCTTTGGCATACATTCTTTTCAGGTTTTCTACATGCTGAATCATCACTTCAACTGCTTTACTAACCCGGCTTTCCTAGTAGGAAAAAAAAAAACCACACACACAAATTTACATTGAAAATACTACTCTTGATACCCAGTTAAATGGTGGTGATTAGAAACATGCATTTCTCTTTACTCCATCCCTAAATCCCACTAAAATGACAATAAAGTTATTTTTTAAAGAAGGTATGAATCCACAAGGGCAAATAGAACAGAAGATATAGTAGCAATAAAATTTTGAAAGCCTGCTAGTAGAAGGACTAGTGATAAATGACTAAGACCTGAAAAAGCTAAACCTGAAAAAAGCAATAAGAAAAGCCAAGAAGCAACCTAGGTTGCACCACAGAATGCCCCAAAAGCTCAGTCAGAAATTAGCATTACCTCTGAAATTAAGTTTGAAAAGTGGCTATGTGAACAGAAGAAATGTTTGAAAATCTGTGTAAAAGAAATTCATAGATACAGAGAACAAACTGATGGTTTCCAGATGAGAGGGGTGGTTGGGGGCAGGGGGGGAAAAAGTGAAGGGATAAAAAAATACAAATTGGTAGTTAAAAAATAGTCAAGGAAATGTGAAATATGCATATGGAAGATAGTAAATAATATTGTAATAACTATGTATGGTGCTAGGTGGGTACTAGACTTATCGGGGGGAATCACTTCATAAGTTATATAAATGATAAATGTTTAATCACTATGCTGTACACTTAAAACTAATATAATATTGAATGTCAACTGTAATTGAAAAAAAAATTTAAGTAATTAGATCCAGATCCCCTCCCCTCCCCTCCCAACCAAGCAACTTCCTCTCTACCACTTTGGTGAAAGACTACAAAAGTTGAATATCTAGAGAGAGTTAAACAGAGGGTCTGTGGATTCAGTAGTAACTGCCAATTGATAGTGGGTAACACTGAAAAGAATAGATTTAACCAAAAGTCTGTATACTTATTGAATATTGAGATACCTAGCCTTATTCTTCCTTCCTGCTCCCAAACATTGGTAGCCAGGTTTATACCCTCAAGGTGGTCAGCTAGAAGATTTTTCTCTGAGGAATCTAACATCCCAAAATGGAAGTCCTAAAATTACTTATATTAAGAGTACTCCAATGAAACATCCTCTCTTGTGTGCAGCTCAGAGTTAATAAGAGCCTTTCCCATCCAACATACAAAGAGCTCCCAATCAGCTGTATAGTGGGTCATCAGATGTTGAAGGAAAACCTCTAGCATAAAAAGAGAAAATAAAAACACAAGAAAAAGCAAGATGGAAGAATTAAACCAGAAAAACAAAAAGTTCAAGGAAACTATCAATATTTTCAGAGAATTAAGAATTAGTTTTACATCCATGAAATAAGAATGAGGTATAATTAAAAAACAATTATCTAAAGTTAAAAAAAAGTCTGGAAATTAAAAATAAATAACAATAGACGAGCTTCAAGATAAAGTTGAGGAACTCTCCCTGAAATTAGAGCAACAAGACCAACTGTGAAAAGCTATGAAAAAGGATCAGTGCGGGAGATCCAACATCCAAAGAATTCAAGAAAGTATAGAAAATGTAGAAAAATTCCACAAAATGTACAAAAGGATATAATTCAAGAACATTTCCAGATCTCAAGAATATACCTTGCCAGCTTGAAAATGTCCATTCTAGGCTAAAGCAGTGAATGAAAATAAACCCATACCAAGAAAGGACAGTAGGGATAAAAGTATATCCTAAAAATTCAGGAAAGGAAAAAGAGGTTATAAACAAAGCCTCAAGACTCAGAATGGCATCAAACTTTGATAGCAACACCAGAAGCTAAGAAAAAAAGAAAGCAATGCAATAAAAATTATAGAGGAAATGATCTCTTACCTAGAATTTTTCACCCAGCTAGACTATGGATTAAGTATAAGAATGAAGACATTTTCTGATATCAAAAAGTAACTTCTTCTCAGAAATGTAATCCATAATCTCAGAGAAAATAATCCTTTTAGTATTTTCATTGTAATGAGAGCAATGGATACAAATTACCTGATTAATGGCTCCCAACATCTCAGCCCTACTGGCGACTCGTGTTGTGCACTGGTTAAGGAATGTTATATGCTTCTCCAGCTTCTTAATAATTTCCTGGGCCTGGTTGTCATCTTCACAAAGAGGTGTTAAAGACTGCACAGAAAGCAACATATTAAAAAGTATTCAATCCAAATATTCAGCCAGCGATTCTAATGCCGGCTATACTTAAGTGCAGATGGCAGTCAAATCTCCATTATCTTGGTGGAAAATGAAAAGAAGCAGCAAAGACCAACGATAAGTGATATTGAAATGTTAATATCTGTGTTGGCTGTCAAGTAGACCTATGCAGGAGCTCACAAAGCCTTTTACATCTACTCTTGATTCCTTCCTTCTTTACTTCCCAAATTTGCCACTCCTTCATATATATTTGTATTTTTCTTCTGCATTAGAATGGGGTAAATTTATTGGCAATGGTAAAGAAATTATGCTTATAAATGAGTTGAATATATTATATGATGAGCATAGTTTTAACTTTTAAGAAAAGTAGTGAAATTAGATATGGTATTGACTACTATATTTGCTCTCCCATTGATGACAAAGTCTAATTGAGCTGGTCAGGTGGTTATGCTTTCATTGCCTTATGAATATTTCTCTAAAACCTGTGCCCTTAATCTGAGATGATGGCCTTCCTATTAGAACACCATCCTTTCAACTAAGTTGGAGACCAAATTAAGAGAACTGCAGATTTGGAAGCAAACAAGTCACTGCTCATTAGCTGTGTGATCATGAGCAAATTTTTAATACTTGCCAAAATCTAAAGCATCATAAATTTTGTATATCATTAAGAAAGGAAAAGTTCTGCCAATAAAACTATAAGGCACTACTGACTGTAAATTGCATCCTAATTCTAGAAATGTTGTAATGTCAGTCTTTCTGATTTACTATTTCCTCATCTGTCAGATGGAAGTGGTTATATCTCCTTTTCAAAAATATTGTGACATGAGAGGTAATAGTTGCCAGTTGCTTGTCACACAGTAGGTGCTCAATGAATGGCAGATACTTCTGAAACAGGTATTTATGAGTTATTAATCAACTAGGATAGCCATTGTAGACACATAGTTTCCTATGGTAGTTTAACCACCTTCAGTGGGGAAAGAAATAACAGATGTTAGTTATTAGCCAAACAGAATATGGTTTACCAAAACTGTATCATGAAGAAATAGAAAATGGACAGATTAACAACAAATAAGGAGACTGAAGGACTTATTAAAAGCCTCCCAACAAAGAGAGTCCAATACCTGGCTTCACTGGAGAATTCTATCAAATATTTAAAGAAGAGTTAATACCAATTCTCCTGAAACTCTTTCAAAAAAACTGAAGAGTAGGGAACACTCACAAGCTAATTCTTTGAGGCCAGCATTAACTTGATACCAAAGTGAGGCAAAGATACAAGAAAATTACAAACCAGTCTCTTACGAGTGTTGATACAAAATTCCTCAACAAAATACTAGCAAACTGAATTCAACAGCACAATAGAGGATTATACACATGACCAAGTGAGATTTGTTTCTGGAACGCAAGGGTGGTTCCATATATTAAAATCAATCAATGCAAAAGACACATTAATGGATCAAATGATTAAAACCACATTATCAACTAAATTAATACAGAAAAGCATTTGACAAGATTCAACACCCTTTCATGATACAAATATTCAAAAAACTAGAAATAGAAGGAAACTATCTCAAGATAATAAAGGCCATAGATGAAGATCCCAAAGCTAATATCATACTCAATGGTGAAAAACTGGAAGTTTTTCCTCTAAGATAAGGAACAAGGCAAGAACACCCACTCTCGTCACTTCTATGCAACTTAGTATTGGAAGTCTTAGCCAGAGCAATTAAGTAAGTAAAAAACAAATAAAAATCCACATTGGAAATGAAGAGGTAAAACTATCTTTGTTCATAGAGAACACGATTTTATATACAGAAACCCCTAAAGATTCAAAAGAAAAAAAACCCAAAACTGTTAGAACTAATAAATGAATTTAGCAAAGTTGCAGGATCCAAAATCATACAAAAAATACATTGTACTCCTATACATTAGCAATGAACAATCAAAAAAAGGAAATTAAGGCAAAAAATTCCATTTACAGTAGCATCAAACAATAAAATACTTAGGAATATACCTACTCAAGGATGTGAAAGCCTTGTACACTGAAAACCACAAAACACTGCTGAAAGAAATTAAAGAATATACAAATAAAAGGAAAGATATCCTGCAACATGAATTGGAAAACTTAATTTTGTTAAGATATTCATACTACCCAAATCCATCTACAGATTCAATACAATCCCTATCAAAATCTCAATGGCATTATTTTTTTGGTAGAAACAGAAAAATTCATCCTAAAATTCACATGGAATATCAAAGGACTCCTAATAGCCAAACAACTTTGAAAAAAAAAAAGTAGGAAAACTCACACTACCTGATTTCAAAACATATTACAAAGTTACAGTAATAAAAACATTATGGTGGGCCGGCCGAGTGGCGCATTGGTTAAGCGCTGGTTTTGGGATGCCAGCGGCCCCAGTTCGGATCCCACATGAGGGCCAGTGACACTGCCCTCTACAACTAACAACAGCTCCACCTGGAGCTGGGCTGTGCGAGCCCTGGTGATGGTGTGTGCTGCAGCCCCTGCTGCAGTGGGCTGCCATGGGCTACAGTGAGTGGCCCACAGCCAGCGTGAGCGGCTGGCAGCCAAGAGTGAGCTGCCAATAGCCGCGGTGAGCGACATCCAGAGGCCAGCGACCGATCTGCCTCATCTGGGAAGAGCGCAATGACGATACCAACAGTGAAGCAACATCCTCCGCAACTAAACTGAAGAACAAAAAGACAGCAACTTGTCTGTTCCCCTTCTCCGATTCCCCAACGCTGTTCCCCTCCGCCAATTCCCCAATAAAATCTTTAAAAAAACAAAACAAAACAAAACAAAAAAACATTATGGTACTGGCATAAAGACAGACATATATGTCAGAATGTAACAGAATATAAACCTACACATATGGTCGAATGATCTTTGACAGTAGTGCCAAGACTATACAATAGGGAAAGGATAGTCTCTTCAACAGATGATATTGGAAAAACTGGATATCTACATGCTACAGAGTGAAGTTAGACTTTATCTTATACCATACACAAAAAACAACTCAAATGAATCCAAGGTCTAAAGGGAAGACCTAAAATTACATAACTCCAGAAGGAAAAGTGGTTTGGAGGGAAGCTTCATGACATTGGATTTGGCAAAGATTTCTTGGGCATAATACCAAAAGCAGACACAACAAAGCAAAAATAGACAAATAATACTACATCAAACAAAAACTTCTGTGCATCAAAAGATAGATAAAAAGGCAACCTATGCAATGAGAGAAAATATTTGCAAATCATATCTTATTAAAAATTTAAAGGACTTGATTAGACATTTTTCTAAAGATGATATACCGATGGCCAACAGGCATTTGAAAAGATGCTCAACAATACTAATTAGAGAAATGCCAATCAAAACCACAATGAGTTACCACCTTGCACCCATTAGTATGGCTACTATGAAAAAATATAGTATATACGTAAGTGGAATATTTTATCCAGCCTTAAAAAGAAAGGATATCCTGTCACATGCTATAATATGGATGAACTTTGAAATAAGCCAAATACAAAAAGACAAATATATATATTATTCCACTTATATGAAGTATCCAATACGGTCAAATTCATAGAAACAGGAAGTAGAATGGTGGCTACAGGAACTGAAAGGAGGGAAAAGCAGGAGTTGTTTAATGATTATAGAAGTTAAGGATGCAAGATCAAAAGGTTCTGGAGATGGTTTCACAAGGTAAATATAATTAGCATTACTGACTGAACTGTACACTTACAATGGTTATATATGGTAAATTTTATGTTTATCACAACAAAATATAGGATATGGTTTCTAAAATTTTAGTTTCCTTTACCAAACTTAGCCCTCTTAATTTTCCAACCCATGTCTATATTTATGGTGGCTTCACAAAATGGAAGAATAGTAGTTGCTATACTGCTATGTACTTTACAGAGGGTGTGGCCATCATCTGACTAGACTGAAATCAGCCCCCCATTCTCTTTTTTTCAGTTTTAACTAAATGGAAATAAACTTTTAAATCTCTTCTTTGAAGCTTAAAATTGATATTCTCTCCTATTGCTCCATTTGCTGCATGATTACTCTTCTGCCTGAAATCTCTGAAAATCCAGAGAGAAAGCAGGTGATTCATACAACTACTATAAAATGCATTTATTGTTTTATTGCTCATACTGTCCTATGAGTGAATCTTCTATTTTACCCTGATCCTGAATTCTTACCTCCTATTAATTCACCTTGCGGTCAGGCAGAACTTGGTGCCTAATGTTGGTTTTAGTCATAAAAGTAAACTCATATGTAATTTTGAAAACATTATTAACAATATGACCAAATGTATAGTCCCCAAGTGTTATTATTCTTACCTCCAACAGCTTTAAACAGTTAGTGATTTCTTTCTTCAAATTTTCTTCTGCCAAGTCACGGGATCTTTCTTCAAGCTTCACTCTTTTTTCCAAGGTGAACCAATCACACTTAAATCCCAAAGATAATCTGAGAAATTCAGCCTGTTGTCAAAATGACATGAGGTTGAAGGGAGAAAATTGGATGTAGTCAAATATTTCAGTTGAATACTGGATTATTTGAATTATTTGAGGTATGCATATTTCCTTCTCCTCCCAGCAACATAATGCTGGCATGCATATACTTTAGCTGCACTTTGTCATTGCCAAGCCAGACACCAAACGTACAAGACTATGTGCAAAAGCATACGTGACTATAGGCTAGTGAGTCTGAAACACTTTTTTAAGAAAATTAAAGGTAAAAATATTTACTTTAAACTCACCTCCACCTCCTTCTCATTAGCAGAAGCACTGTAGGATAAGACAAAGAACTTATTCAAACATAATTCAACAGAAAAGCAAAAAAGTGTTAGCATGCTATGTGAAGAAGAACTTACTTGTCACTTTGTTTAAAGTTAACCGATTTCACAGTGGTTTCAGGAAGAGAGGAAACAGCGGTGTCTATAAAAAGATAATAAAATATTATTTGGTTAAAAAGGCTTAACAGCTAAAGGCACATTCAGCCAAACGTTATGCCCTCTCTCCACTAAACAAAGGCATGAAATATGTCTGAAATGATAGCCAACTAATAACACAGTTGCTGAAATAAGATAATGTTATGCTATGCTATTGGGATCACGATGACCTTAAAATCACTGACTCACACTTCAACACATGAATAGTCTTTGAAACCTAAAGATGTCTCAGAGTCAAGGGACAGCCCAATTTGCTTTGTATTTGAACGTTTATTTGACTTGATCCCATGGCTACTACATGCATACCTTCCTCTGCTACCCTAGTGGTCCTTCATATCAAGACTTTCATAGCAGCAGCAGCAAGAGTAATGGTGATTGTAATGGTAGTAGGGGTAGTAGTAGTAATAGTAGTAGTAGCAGCAGCAATAATAATAATAGAATAATAATTCTGGTAACAATAACAGCAACAATACTCGACT
Organism: Aselliscus stoliczkanus; assembly: GCA_033961575.1. NCBI lineage: Eukaryota > Metazoa > Chordata > Mammalia > Chiroptera > Hipposideridae > Aselliscus > Aselliscus stoliczkanus. The sequence continues at coordinate 170,260,839 of CM066727.1, forward strand.
CGTACACATGGTCGCAACCATTTATCACAGGCTTACTAGATGCCAGTTCCACAACAAGGCTTTTTACACATATTTATGATAGATACTCTTAATGACAACTTTGGAAAAAGTTCAGCATACTAATTCTAAGAGTGTTAATTTTGAAAACACCTGGTTTAACTCCTGGCTTTGATCTTTATAGCTATGTGACCTGGCACAAGTAACAACTTCAAACCATCTACAAAATAAGGATGATATTATTCTTCTAGGGTAGCTAGACACTTCTCTGCCAGACACTTTTCTAAGTGTTTGATACATAATTTACTCACTCCTCACAGAAAACCTTCTGTGGTAGGTAATGTTCTTATCTACAGTTTACAGGCCAGGAAACTGAATCACAGTTTATCTATCTCACCTCATAGGTATTTGGGGAAACTGAATAAAATTATGCACATAAACAATTTTAGCATATAGTATATTCTCAATAAAGGGTGCTTTATAAAAAAACTCATTGTTTCCATTTTGCAGATGAGGAAATTGTGACTCATGTTAAATAAATTTCCACAGTCACAGCAAATCAAAAATTGACCCTGTATAGAGCCTGTGTGACTCCAAAGCCTGAATTCTATCTCCTAGTCCCTCCTAATAAAGGGGAAATGGGGAGGGAAGCATATTAGCACTTATTCTTTAAACATTGGCTTATTGACTTTTATTTATTTATTTATTTATTTATTTATTTATTTATTTATTTATTTTAAAGATTTTATTGGGGAATTGGCAGAGGGGAACAGCGTTGGGGAATCGGGGAAGGGGAACAGACAAGTTGCTGTCTTTTTGTTCTTCAGTTTAGTTGCGGAGGATGTTGCTTCACTGTTGGTATCGTCATTGCGCTCTTCCCGGATGAGGCAGATCGGTCGCTGGCCTCTGGATGTCGCTCACCGCGGCTATTGGCAGCTCACGCTTGGCTGCCAGCCGCTCACGCTGGCTGCGGGCCACCCACTGTAGCCAATGGCAGCCCACTGCAGCAGGGGCTGCAGCCCACACCATCACCGGGGCTCGCACAGCCCAGCTCCAGGTGGAGCTGTTGTTAGTTGTAGAGGGCAGTGTCACTGGCCCTCATGTGGGATCCGAACCGGGGCCGCTGGCATCCCAAAACCAGCGCTTAACCAATGCGCCACTCGACCGGCCCGGCTTATTGACTTTTAGATGGGATAATGAAAAAGCTCTCAAAGTAGAGTTTAGAATTCACTCACGACATTGGTGTGGTTCTTAGTTCACAACTGGGCAGCAGTCCTCTGGGGCTTAACAGTCAACATAAATGTGGCTTTTTGAAAATTATACCAGTGGAATCAAGAATCAATTCTACTGGCTAATTTTCTCTCGAAATGCAGAATTTATAGATGCCATATTTTTACTCAGGAAGATTTCACCCATAAAAATACCAACAGGGAACAAAAGTTCACGAGGGGGTTGGGAGAGAACGCTCCTTACCTTCTGTAGCACATTCTTTTTTATGCTCATATGTTGTTTTTGATTCTTCTTTGGCTTCCTAAAATCATAAAGAGATTTGACTGCCGTACATAGAGTGGATATCCTTTATAGCCAATCATTTCCCAACTTCCTGGCCTCTCCTAGTCATGTCCTGTCAAAAACACTGTATAATAATTGAAGAACTGTACTAGGGCTTAAAGAAGAAAACAGGACTGGTTCCAGGAGGTTTTATAATCTAGGCACAGCATAAAGGACAAAAATATATGAAAAGCTGCAAACATGACATCAGTTACCACAGAGCAAACTAGGATAAATTGCCAAATAAATGGGATATTGGTAAATACGTGCTCTGCAAAGGGAGGAGAGAGACACCATGCCTTGAGTAGCATGGGAAGTCTCTGGATAGGATGCATGAAGAGGCAACGTGGAGGTGCCTCTGGACTGTCACATGCAGCTTTTTAGATGGGTTGTTGAGGAAACTGTGGCAAAAATAGCTACTAAGATTGTGTTGTATTAGGCATTTTTTGTCTTCATTTTTTTTTTTTTTCCTTTTTTTGAGGGCAGTGTCACTGGCCCTTATATGTGGGACCGAACTGGGGCCGCTGGCTTCCCAGGCCAGCACTTAACCACCGCGCCACTCGGCCGGCCCTGTATTAGGCATTTTTTAAAATATGAATGTTTTTGAAGGTCATTGACCAACTGTTTCACAAATATAGTGACATAACAAGAATCTCCATAATAAAGAGGGGTGTACTGTACTGCCTGGGGAAGCTGTGAGTATACCATCATTTTTATGATAAGAATTATTCAACCTTCTCAGAAATTTTCCAGAAAAGTAAATCTAAGACAAACTTCCTTGGTAGACCAATTGATATGATGTTATATAGATTTTAGACAATTGAAACTAAGACTTTGATAACATTTAACAAATGCAATCATACAGGTATAGCACTGGATCATTCTCATCAACACTTACATATTCTTAAGTTTTTTGAATCCTCCCACAACCCCAAGGCCTCTTCCAGCTATGGCATTTCCTCAGTCTCCTGTCCTTCATGGCCATGTTTCCGGGAAGAATTATCCAAGGTTGCAGTTTCCAATGAGTTCTTGGTCTCCCATTTGTCAACAAAGACTTATGCTGCTCCTGTACCCAATGCTCCAAAGAAACTGCCCTACCCAGTTATCAGTGAACGCCCCTATGGACAAATCCAACGCATGATTTTCAGTCTTTACCTTACTTTACCTCACGGTAGCATCTACAATGATCTCCAACGCTGTTTCTCAAAGATTTTTCTTCCCTTGGTTCTGCTCTCCCCATGTCCCCCCATCACTACAATAGCTCCTTCTCAGCCTCCTCTGCCATTTCATTCTTTTATTATTGTAGATACTGGAATCATCAAGAATCAATTATCCTCCGTGCTCTCTCCCTGACTGCCAGAGTCCTTGGGAAATCTCATCCACACACTCGGTTCTTTGCTGCTAACTCTCCAATGTGTGTCTGCTTCTAAAAGTCCCATTGGTGAGTCCCAGAATATGGGCATAGAGCCATATATAAAATCTCCTTACAGACCAGTGATGTCTCACATCAACCTGAAACTTCACTGATCTCAAGCTGATCTTATTTAAACCCACAAGTTCTACTCTTCTTCTTCCCTCCTCACATTATTCAGTTCATACCTTTTCCATGTCACCTTTTCTAGCCTCTAGCCCCAAGCATTTTTCTTTCATATCACTAATCACACTCTGATCATGGAGTAATTGTATGTTCCTCCCCTATTTGAACATGTCTTTCAAATAGATATAATGGCTTTAGTCAACCTTATTAATGCATTCACTTGTTTAAGAGTCTTCTATTGATAGATATTTAGTTTGTTTCCAGCAGACTTTTGATGAATAAATAAGCGAATGAATGACTCTATTGTGTGACCTTGGACAAGTCACAAGGATGTTTTGGCCTCAACTACTTCATCTATAAAATATTGGTAAAATTAAATTCTTTTAACCTGATAATATTTTGAAAAGATAAAATGAGATAGTGCTTTTAAGACTGTTTTGCAAGCTTAAAGGGACACTTCTATCATTGTGATATATCATTATTTTTATTGTTGACATGTGTATATTTCCTTACCAGATTTAACATGGTTTTGTCCTCACTCACAGAGTCTTGGCGTGCAATATTTGCATGAGCTGGACTTTTGTCTATGAGAAAAAGAAAACACACTAAACAATTGGGGAGCAGTAACAAGTAAAAAAAGGAAGAAGTATTGAGTGTGGTAATATTGAGGGCAGACTAGTAAGTGGCAAAGGTCTTAACATGTGAGATAAAATTATGTACTACAAAACTTTAAATGTGTCCATTGATTCACAATCAGGATTAGAGAAACTAAGATTCCCAAAGAAGCTAGCTAGATTTCTTTCTAGAAATAAACATTTGTATACATGGCCTTCAAATAGTTGTTTTCAAAATCTTTTTTAAGGCTGCTGCTGCTTTTTAAATCAAACACATTACTATTATAATTACAAAAACTGGATAAAGGAAAAATGAACAATTAGTAGCTTAGTAGCTTTTTTATAGGCCGACAAACATGGTTTTAAAAAAATTGTATATGCAAGACTGATAACAAAGTATGATATTCTTCCAAAATATGGTGTTTTTAAAAATAAAATGTCATCAAACTAAGAAGAATGATGCACTTTTAAGTTATGTCATTCCTTTTTGTAATTTCCCTTTCTTTTTGTGTACTTGATTACACTATAATGTACTTGTTAGTGATTTTCCTCTTCACATAATTCATTGTCCTGAATTTAGTTCAGTGTAGGCACAAAATGTCAGCAGCTATTGGTAGGTTTTGTTTCTTTCTTTTTAAGAAAAAAATAGTTTAAGGATGTATTATATTTTTAAATTTTATATGGAAATAAATAAGAACAAAATGGTAACCACTCTCTTCAAAGATAAAAATTTTTTTTCCCTGTGGAAATTTTGTTTCTGTTTTACTTTAAATTTTAGGACAGATAATAGATTTAGATGGCCCATAAAGGTAAAGATGTAAAATGTTTTACAGTGAAAATTTTCCTTCCCATCCATGCCAGCCAGAAACCTATGTTTCCTTCCATTGGCAATGTTGTTTTTTATAGACTTCCAGAGATATTTTATACATACATAAAAACTTTTTTCCATCTTTTTTTCCCACAAATTTGTACATGCAATACATGATATATTGTACTTTGGTTGTATTTTTTTCCCAAGAAACAATAGTTCTTAGATATCCTTCCAGAAAAAAATGATTTCTTGTATATGTTTTACACATGCATATAAGTATTTCATTACATGGAAATGCCAAAATATATTAACTAGTCTTCTATTGATAGTTAACTTGTTTACAATATTTTGTTTTTACAGACAATGACATAGTAAAATAATATACCCATACATCATATGGTGTGTGTGTACTTAGATCTATAGGTTAAATTCCCAGAAATCAAATTTTTGTTGCAAAATGTGTATGTTTAACATTTTGGTAGATATTGGAAAATGCCCCTCTATATTAATTACAATAATTTATATTCTCTACAGCAATGTATAAGAATTCCATTTCCCCCCTCAATCTTACCAACAGAGTGTAGTCAAATCTTTGCAACAGGGGAAAATGGTATCTTGCTGCAGTTTTCATTAAAATTAATTAATATTAATTAAAAAGTTTCTTATTTGTAAAATAGGGTATAAAGACATTCTTCAGTTAACCTAAGGAATAGATTACATTTCTACAATTTTATGGCCTCTCTATTTTAGCTCCTATATCTCAAATTTAGCTGTTAAGTTCAAACAATCAAATGAATTTTTCTTGATTGATTGTTGTGGGGGGCAGGAACAGGAGCCTCAGCTTCTCCTGAGTATCAACTGCCTTGGGTCTCATTGGGAATGGTTGAGAATAGCTACTTTATTCTCAGAGTCAAGTGGCAGAAAGGATCTAACGTATCATCGAGTTAACTCTTTTGACTCCTGAATCAGCCATCACTAATTGGTTCATCCTTCTAACCCAATAGATTCTAATCAGGATTGTGAAATTTCCTAAGCAGGTAATTCTACATCTGTGCCACAGCTGAGACCCAGTTGTGTCCAATCAATCTTTGCCATAAAGAAATATTTAAATCCCATTAAAATACATTGTAATTTTGGTCCTATCTACAGAGTTTTTAAAAAATTGGTAGCCTTATCATATATAAAGGCAATAGTCACCTCTTGGACTACTTTTCTCCAGACTATATCTCCAAATTATTTTACAAAATAATGCTACTGGGGACAGACACTCTACCAGCTTACAAGTTTGCTTAGTGTTGTAGAAGGGAAACGATACTTGAACACTTTACGAGCTTACTTACCTTTGATTTTTACTGTAGCTGAAACTGATCTTGTATCCTCCTCTTTCTTACAGAGTGATTTACAATCAAGGACACCAGAAGCCACCTTCGAAGTTTCTGATCCAGACTCTATTAACAGGAAGAAACTAACAGCATGAATACTATGCAAAAGGAGTATTTGCCTATGTTCTTTTCATTTGCACACATGTCAGCAAGTCACAGGACATCAAGCTTATAGTTATTATACTAATAGTCTATTTTTATATCTTTTCCAAGTACACTCACCACTTGAAGTTACAGTACTCTCAGTGGATGAAGTGTGTCCTGGAGATGGTAGTGTGGAATATTCCCTGCCCAAAGAGTAGAAGAAACATTTTGGGGTGTCAAGTCCAAAGAATTCTCTTAAAAACTAACTGAATACGCATACAAATTTACACACACACACACACACACACACACACACACACACAGACACACACACACACACACACACGCAAGATAGGCAAACCTGGACGGTGGCAGCTTCTCAGAATACAAGCATTCAACACCATTCTCCTTAGGGAAAAAAAAGAAAAAGGAGAAATAAGTTCAACAGTTTGACATTTCCAATTCCAGAAAGGTGGTTTTAAGCAAACATTTTCACACAATTTTAAATGATCCCGTATTTACTTTGACCTGTTGGAGAGGATATGAGGATGGGATGGTATAGGGCAGATTGATATACCAGTATGTACTTCCTCAAAGCTGTACCTGCAAAAAATTCCAATTTTAAGTATACTTACAAGTTAATATTTAAAGAAAACCTGATAAACCCTTGGGCAAAACAAATTCTAAACGTAGAGGGCAGATAGAGTTTATTTCATGAACTTAAGTTTTCTTTAAATAGAACATTCTATGTGGGCATAAAACATTTCTACTTATGGAAGTATTACTCAGCCTAAAACTCTTGACCTGGCAATTTTAAAATGGTTCTCAGTTTTCTAGCTAGACAAATCATACATTTGAAACTTAATCAAATTCTCAAAGATCTTGAGGGATTATGTGTAAGTTAGCACCCATTACTTGGTGATCAAAAAGAGCTTAGCAAAACTGGTCCCAACCTGCTTGGGCAAGTGTTTGAACATCTCAAAGTCTCATTTGAACTTCTTAGTTTTTATCAGGAGTTCCTAATTTGGGGGGAACTTTAGGATATTAAGGTTGATTAGTTCATTCATTCTGTTTCAAAAAATATAGTGGAAACAGAGGTTTCTCTTTAATAGTAATATTTTATAAGCATACTTGCATTATTTTATCTATTTTGGAAAATAAAATTGAATAAATTAAAACTGAAATCATTTGGACATATAAAAAACCTGCCCAGACAATGCAAAAATGAAGACACTTAAGTATTCCATAATCAAACATAGAACTTATTAACTTCAACCAACAGGTTTCCGTGGAGGGGTGCTGTATATCATACACAGTATTTAGAATCCATCCAAGAAAACATTGAGTATAGCCACAGAAAAGTAAAGGTTTAGCAAGTTTGCTGAATATACAGTTACCCAGTAAATAACAGAAGCTTATATCAGTTCAGCACATTATAATTTACAAAAGCCCTTTTATGTATCTCATTTAATTCTCCCAGCAACCGTATGCAGTAGGTTTTAGCACAAAAAGATTTACTTATTTCAGGTAAGGAAAGTAAAGCCAATGAATAAATTAATTTCCCAGGAATATTCAGAATGGTGGTGTCAGCCTCTAAACTCAATACAGTATCATCTCCACAGTAAACAGAGCTGTCTCTGAGGTACCCTATCCAGGCTACTAGAGGGAGAAAGACTTCCCAATTATTGCCTTAGACTGGTAGATGATTTAAATACGAACTTTTTAAATGTTCACCTCAAATGTGCAGGAAAAAAACTACAAACTTGCAAAGCAAGGCTTTGTAAGTAATCCTCATTCATATATATCAACTTTGGGCAATCTCTTCTCTTTTATTTCATTTCATCTCTGCTTTAAATGTCTTTGGGTCAGACTAAATGTGATTGAAATCCCCCATGATGTCAGCTTAATTTAATTCAAAAACTGACATCAAAGGCCCACTTTGTTCCAGGAAGTGACAAAGTGACAAAGGCTGTCGACACAAAAACACAGTCTTTGTCCCAGAGGAGTTCATAAGCCGGTCAGGAAGACAAACATATAAAACAAATACTTCATAAATTATAGGCCGCATTCCACAGAGGAAAGTAATATTCACAGAGCAGAATGGAGTAGGGCAGTATTTGAATTAAATTTTGAAGAGAAATTGTACCTTATACCCTATAGGTAGTTAAATAATGATGATCCAATCCTTAAAATATTTTAATATATTGTATTAGCAATTATTATATGCTTATTTAACTATATGGAATATATAAGAAATAAAACTATAAAAAGAAGAAAAAAATTCCTTTAGTTTTATTGTGTGTCATACTTCATAAAAGTTAACAAGGATCGATTCCTTAATAATAATAAAAAAAAATCAGGCCTGTTTAACACTCCATAACATATAAAAATTTGTTATTATATATATATAATTACACTTTTATTACTGTGCTATAATTAGTCACATATATATAATAATTATTATTATATTACACTAACTAAAAACCTAATTTTGTCAGAAATAAAATGTCTCAGTATATCAGGGTCATGAATACCTGCATTTGAATTTAAGAGGTATGAAAGCAAATGCAGTTATTTCATATTTAATTAAACTGATTTCCAATATGGGGGAAACAGACTCATCATTTCTGTAAATTTTGTTTTAAAAAAAGTCTAATTATTATTTAGTGTCAAAATAATGAATACAGCAAAGGTACAGTTTGCCTCCATTATATTACAAATGTCTCATTTGTCATAATGCTCTGTGTAAGCCCTTCTTTTTTCCTATAACTCATATATAAAACATTTTAGTGGGAAGCCTTTTGAGGAACATAAATATATATGTTGATGAAATAAGTAATAATTCTGTGATTTTGGAGAAATATCATATATTTAGTAGTCATACATTACTGCATTACAGCTGCAAGCTAAGTAATTGGCTATTACTCCTAATTCATGAATCTGTATAAATCTCACTGATCAGAAAACAACCCAACATACAACATATCTCAATGCTAGATTTTCATAAATTTAATCTAACATTTTTTTCCTCCTTATAAGAATAACCAGACAAAAAGAGATTTTTTTTTTTTCAAATTTAGGATTATAGTTAGTGAAGGCTGCAGACAGAGCCCCTCAGGGTGTCTGTGCATATGGAGCAGGGGTAGGAGATAACTCAGCAAAAACTTTCTACAGTTGTGCTCTGTTCTTCAGAAGTCGCTCCTATTCAAACCAGCATCCTAGACCCACAGGAGAACCTAACCCACACACCACTGGGAGACCTGGGAAGATCATGAAAAAGATATTCTACTGGATATATTTTAGAACCTAGAAAGATAAAGAAATTGACTAAAAGCAAGAAAAAGGAAGTTCAGATGAGAGACTTACTTATATGTAGAAAATTGGCTCAAGTTAATGAGTCTAACACATGCCGATAGCCGAGAGCAGGAAGGATATTCTTCTTGTCCAAGACATTCAAATATTGACTTGTATAACATTTACATGAAAATTCATGCTCCAGCCCATTTGCCTTTGACAGTAAGAGTCTAACGAAGGGTGGGGTAGCCAAGGTATTCATGGAACAAAGTGAGACAGATTCTTCCATGGGCTGGGTCAGTATATGCAGGCACCCTTCCTCCCCCGCCCCTCCACAAAGAGTATTGTTTTAATATTTAGATAGAAAAACATGAAGAGCAATAAGAAATCACTTTTTAAGATATTAGTAAAGGCAATTAATATGTCTAGATAATCTCCTGGGTTGCATTATTTTTGCTCTTCTAAATGAAATGTTACTTTTTAGATTTTATGATCAGAAACTCTTCCACTAATAAACATTCATGTTACCCATGTAATTTTTACTCTTAGGTCTATTTTAGACCATTGCTACTACTCAAATAAATCAATATTACTTTCTGAAAAGAAAAGGAAAACTGAACAGAAGGTGTCTACCTAGACTGATTTCATTCTAACAAAAAAAAATTACTTTTGACTCAGTGTAGGTTTCAATATTCTAAAAAATGAAAGAATGCAAAATTGAATGTCAAAGATTATAACAGCTGTAACCTAAACAAAATTAAATTGCCTCACAGTTTTGTTTTGTTTTCCAATTTTTAACTAAAAGGACACCACACCCTCAAATCTACAGGACACACCCACCACTTTGAGATTCATTTATAATACTGTTATCAATCAACTTTACATGTCCCAATTTTGCAACCGGCAATGTTATTTATTCTCCAAGGTTATTAACTCTGCACCCACGCACAGCTTGAGAGAACAGGACAGACAATACCCAGAAAATCTCCTGAGATGTTTTAAAGTTGATTCTGCCCTGTGCCTCATAAATCACCTCCTCCTAGTGATAGTATATCTTAGATAAAAACATGTTAGGTAATAACATGAAGGGGACCTCAAAGGAAGGGATGGTAAGATACTTAATATTTGGTATATGTGATTTTTTTTAACAGCCAAAGGGAAAACAGAAATTTATTTTCATATCCTTTGACCTGTGACATGATATCCTCTGAACTTCACACTGATGATAATTCTGATTCTGGGTGATAGTTACAGCTGCTATTTTCTGAGTGCTTATTATAAACCATGTACTTTACATATATGATAGTGTCTTGGGGCGTCAGATCTGAGAATGGTGTACGTAGAGGGGAGAATCAGTTTTTTGTTTTTTTTTTGTTTTTTTTAAACTTTTATTTTTTAATTTATTTTTTACAACAGTGCAATAGTTATACTTTTTACCCCTCAAAGTGCCAACCCCCTTCCCCCAATCCACTGCCCCACTCCGCCCCCATATCATACATATCTATTACAACTCCCCTGGCCCCACTCCCACACTGTACTCCTCATCCCGTGACTATAGGTATACATTCAATCACAGTTAACATTCAATATGATACAACATTAGCTTCAGGTGTACAGAGCAGTGATCAAGCCTCTACCTCATCTCCAAAGTGGTCTCCCTATCAAGACACGTGACCATCTGACACCCCACAAAGCATTCACAACATTATCAATTACATTCCCAGAACCGCCCCCACATATCCCTGTGGCAACATTGTAGTCACCCACTTAGGCTGTCCAAAACCTTACCCCTCTTCCTCATCCCCACCTCCTCCCAGCCAGCAACCATCAGTTTTTCTTTTATATCTGCTTGATATGATTTCAATCTTCTTAAATTTACTGAGACTTGTTTTGTGGCTTAATATGTGGTCTATATTGGAAAATGTCTCATGTGCACTTGGGAAGAATGTATATTCTGTTGTTTTTGGGTGAAATGCTCTAAAAATATCAATGAAATCCAGTGGTCTAAAATGTTCTTTAAGGCCACTCTTTCCATGTTGATTTTCTGTCTAAAGGGTCTGTCCATTGGTGACAATGGTGTTGAAGTCCTCTACTATGATATTGTTATTGTTGATCTCTGTCTTTATGTCTGTCAAAATCTGTTATATATAATAATTAGGAGTTCCTATGTTGGGTGCATAATGTTTATTAGGGTTATAGTGTGCTTCTTTGTCTTTTATTGTAGTCATTTTAAAGTCTATTTTGTGCAAAATAAGTACTGCTGCTCCAGCATTTTTTCTCATTTCCATTTGCATGAAATATCTTATTCCATCTGTAAACAGCCTATACATGGGTTCTATTTTCTTATCCACTCAGCCACTCTCTGTCTTTTGATTGGAGCATTTAGCCCATTCACATTTAAAATGATTATTGATAGGTGCCCATGTATTGCCATTTTGTTATTTGTATTCCTGGTCTCCCTGGGTTAGCTTGTTTACCCCTTTCTTCTGTTTAAAAAAGCCCTTTTGACATTTCTTGCAATGCTGGCTTGGTGGTAATGAATTCCTTAAGCTTATTCTTTTTCAGAGAAGCTCTTTATTTCTCCTTCAATTTTAAGTGATAGCCATGATGGGTAGAGCAATCTTGGTTGTAGACCTTTATTTATTTATTTATTTTTAAAATTTTATTGGGGAATTGGGGGGGGGGGGAACAGCATTGGGGAATCCGGGAAGGGGAACAGACAAGTTGCTGTCTTTTTGTTCTTCAGTCTAGTTGTGGAGGACGTTGCTTCACTGGCCCATGTTGGTATCGTCATTGTGCTCTTCCGGGATGAGGCACATCAGTCACCAGCCTCTGGATGGTCGCTCACCACAGCTACTGGCAGCTCATGCTGGCTGCCAGCCACTCACTGTAGTCTATGGCAGCCCACTGCAGCAGGGGCTGCAGCCTACACCGTCACTGGGGCTTGCACAGTCCAGCTCCACGTGGAGCTGTTGTTAGCTGTAAAGGGCAGTGTCACTGGCCCTCATATGTGGGATCAGAACCGGGGCCGCTGGCATCCCAAAATGAGCTCTTAACCAATGCGCCACTCGGCCGGCCCTTGTAGACCTTTATTTTGCATCAGTTTGAATATCTCCTGCCATTTCATTCTGGCTTGCAGAGTTTCTGTACACAAGTCAGCTGTTATTCTAATAGGAGTTCCTTTGTATGTAACCTGCTGTCTTTCTCTTGCTGCTTTTAGGATTCGGTCCCTGTCTTTAACCTTTGCCATTTTAACTATGATGTGTCTTGGTGTGGACCTGTTTGGGTTCAGCTTGTTTGGAACTCTCTGCATTTCCTGGGTTTGTATGTTGATTTCCTTCACCAGGGTAGGGAAGTTTTCAGTCATTATTTTTTCTAATACATTCTTGACCCCTTGCTTCTTCTCTTCTCTTTCTGGTATTCCTAGATGCGTTATTGTTTTGCCTCATCTTGTCCCATAGGGCTCTTAAACTATTTTCATTGTTTTTTATTCTCTGGTCTTTTTGTTGTTCCAACTGGGTGATTTCTGCTATTTTGTCTTCCAAATCGCTGATCTGATTCTCTGCTTCATCTACTCTACTGGTGATTCCTTCGAGTGTGTTCTTCATTTCAGTTATTGTATTCTTTAGTTCTAACTGGTTGTTTTTTATGATTTCTCTATCTTTCCTTATGTTCTCACTAAGTTTGTTAAACATTCTTATCATCAGTGTTTTAAACTCTGTCTCTGAAAGGTTGGATCCCTCTGTTTCATTTAGTTCTATTTCTAGAGGTTTCTTCTGATCTTTTACTTGTGACATGTTTCTTTGTTTCCTCATTCTGGCTGTCATTCTGGGATTGCTTTGACATATTAGATAGATCACCAGGAAAGCCCCGGCTGGATCATGCAGGTGCACAGCTCACGGCCAAACACTCCCAGGAAAACTCCGTTTCAGCCTGTCCCATTAAGCCGCTCTTAGATCAGGCCGAGCCTCCTGACAACCAATCACCAGCCTGGCAACTCTGCACTCACAGTACAGAGAGTGGGGACCCAAGGCGGCTTGTGCTTACCCACGTCTCAGTGAGCAGCCTGTTGGAGCCGGAGTGGGCCGCCCGGTGTTTCCCTGGCAACACAGCACAAGCAGGGCAGAGGGTGGGGATACAAGGCCACATGTGCACGCATGCACACACACACTCCTGCACCAATTCCACCAGACCAATGCGGTCCTGGACCTGACCCTCTGTGGGAGGGCCCAATCCTGACAAAATGGTGCCCTCCTGTACACCACTCGTGTGCAAACTCCACACCAGGAGAACAATATTCCTAAAATCTCCAGCTTCCACACTCAGTTCAGTCCGTCCCTGCAGGCTCCTGGGCCTGGCTCACACAGCTACTGCCTCTACCAGGAATCAGATGAGTGTTCACCAGAGAGTGAATCTGTGTGCTGCTCCAGTGGTTCCTAGCCGCCCTCGCCTCACTGAGCTGAGCAGAGTCCTCACTAATTTCTACTGCCAGCTATCATGGAATTCCTCTTCCTGGCAAAGGAACTCTGGGCTAGTGAGCTCAGTTTGGGGCCGGAGGGTCTCTCCCCCAACCGGAGAAGCCTCCCCACAGCTGGGGCGTCCCTCACGGGTTCGCCCTCTCTCGTCTCCACCCCTCCTACCAGACTCGACGTGGCCTCCTCTTTAGGTCCTTTGTTTAGAGGTTCTATTCATCTAATGTTCAGGGGACTTCCAGGGTTGAATGTTGTATAAATTATTTGTAATTTTGGTGTGATCCTGGGAGGCAGTTGGCACTGCATCTGCCTATTCTGCCATCTTACCGGAAGTTCTGAGAATCAGTTTTGTTGTCATAGAATTTAATTAAACTTCTCAGTTCTTGGAGTATTTGAGGGGACACACAGGAATCTAATCATATGTCTAGTTTTATAAAGGCCTAGAAACCCTTTGATTGTTATTTAGGCTCAGTGGTGAGAACAGTGAAGAAGGAAAGGAAGACAGACTATACAAAGAAATAACTGGGCCACAGAGAGAAATTGCCAAGACTGGGGGAGAGCTGAGGAAGTGGGGCCTATGAACAGCTGGATCCAGCTGTTGAAGGGGGCACCAATACTTGACTCAGTGAGAGACTGTGCTCAGACCACTGTGTCCCTCAGACTGGCTGGATTATCTATATGCCTTCTACTTGAAAAGTAGAAGATAATTTTAATAACCACATCATAAGGAGCCCACCCAACACCACAGTAAGACTGCTCTCCAACGGTGCTGGGACAAGAACAGGGAGCCACCTCCCTATTGACCAGGAAGAGATCACCAAAGGCCCAGATGCAGAGTTCCAGGGAGGTTAGCAGTGGAGTGGGCAGGGCCTGTGGGTAGTATGGACAATGAACAAGAAGGACTGCGTAGACATGAGTAGCGATATTAACTGCCTTCCCTCGCAATCTCCAGGAGGTTAAGTGTCCTTTCCTGAGATCTACTAGTTGGAGAGGCCTGAAGGACACTAAGATATATTGATATGCACTCCTAGAGAGTCTTGAAAATGTTGAGAAGAGACCCCATGAAACAAAAATTCCTTCTTATTCATCAGCAGGTGGAGAAACAGAGCATTGAGATTTGTCTTTCCTCTAAATGTGACCTACTTGGCTTGTTTCTGGGGACTGGTTAGGCCAGAACTTAGCCACTGCAGATGTGTATGTATATACATTATATATATATATATTTGAATCCTCAAAAGAACCATGCAAAGTAATCTGTTTCACAGGGGACATAAGCAAATTGAGAGTGGTTGGGCCACTTGTCCAAGTTCACACAGCTAATAAATAACAGCCAGTCTTAAATCCAGACCTGCTTGATTCCAAAGCCTTTGATAAATGGCTAAAAATTTTAAGTTCTTACTTGAAAAAAATTTCAAAGAAATATAACAGTAGACAGAATATAATAATTAATCTTTGTGTATGCTTTGGCAGATTTAAACATTATCAATCTATGCCAATCTTGTTTCATCTATACTGCCTTTCCTCTAAACCCACTCCTGCATTGTTTTGAAGCAAATCCCAGATATCAAAAACATTTCTTCCATAAATATTTCAGTCTGAATCTCAAGGACTGGAAACAATTTATTTCCTTCTTTCTTCTTTACACTAAAATATCCCAAATGAATGCATTTCACTGTGTTGGTAAGGTAGCTCTGTTCCCCCCAAGAATGTCCCAAACTAGGCCCCAAATTGTTTCACTAAAAGGTGTTCTTTTTGAGATATTAATCTCATTATAGTTCTTTGTTTATCTAAAGATTCTCTTATGAATACTGATGTTCACTTTTATCTCATACTGTGCTTTCTGGGAAAGATGGTAGAACATAGCTTCCTCTATGAATATGGGAGAGGAATAAAAAATAAACTTCAAATTCCCAGGAACACCAGTCCAAAATAAGGAGTCAGAAAGCATTAGAGGAACACTATTAATTCAACAAGTTCATTGAGTATTCTATCTTAAATACACCCTGTAGGAAATGCAAAAACAAGTAAATAGCCATTCGACAAATACTAACTGGAAAGTAACTGTACACCAAATTCATGCAGGTTACTAGATATACACTGGTTAATGGGCAAACAAAGGCTCTCTTTGCCAAGCTTATGATCTACTACAGGAATAAATATAAGAAAACAAAGAAATACAATGTAACCAAAACACAGGTGACAATGAGGGGAGGACAGAGATACTGGGGTCTCAAAGAATTTATTTATTCCTGAGTGGAACAGTTGAGAAATGAGGAAACTGAGGCCTGAAAGACATGATGTTTCCATAGTTACACAAAAATCAAACCAGGGGAAGAAAACTTATCTCTTGATTTCTAATCCATTATGATATCCACCTCAAGAAGGACTAGAGATGCGACCCCAAGATAGGTTTTATGGAACTGTTGCCTTCTGTAATTGGCCTAGACAGTCAAATAGAATTTGAAAAGTAGAGAAGTGTACAGTATCCTGGGCAGAGAAAAACAGCATAAACAGGTTTGTGTGATATATTCTGACAATGCACACTACCTAGCTTGGCTGGCATGTAGGGGTAAATATAAGGCAGTGATGAGCAAAGGACAGAAAGTTAGGTTGCAACCAGATTAGAAAGCTTGAATACCAGGTCAAGCTGTTCACAATGAAGGCTCTCAAGAGTGACGAAAATTCTATAGTTTGACGCCAAAGAGTTAAGAAAACACCATGATCTTTAGGTCACTGTAATAAATTTCTTGTAATTTTTATCTCATTTCATTCTAATTCTCTGTACTTATTATTAATGAGAATGCTTAGAAAAGCATTCTAAGGAGAGTTTTCTATCTGTTTAAGAGATGGGTATGGTGGGCATGAAGGGGTAGGAGGTAGGGATTTGCTCAAGGGACAGGCATGAGGGAGTGAGGCATATAGTAAATAGACTTGATGGGTTCTTCAGTGGAACAGAAACCTGGACAAGGAATGGTGAAAATTGGTGATAACAGCCACAAAGTGCAGCCAACAGACTAGTACCTGGGGACTGTAGAAGAAATGGCCCAGAATACAACAGGAAAACCTTCAGGGAAACTATACATTTCCCCAGGAGTATTTGACAGAATTTTCTACTGTAATCTCTGTTAGTTCTTATTTCTTAATGAGCATCAACATCATGGACAAACAACTCAGTCACATATCCTAAAAAGAGTGGATTAAGGAGACCTTTTCCATACATAAGCCAGCACATTTCTTAGCCAGAAACTACTTTCGAGGTAACCACAGGCAATTATTATGATTGAAATGTCTAAGAGGGGTTGTGAGAAATGCTGATCCTTTGAAACTAGACAAACCTGAACTTGAAATTCCCAGGCTTGCTACTTACTAGTTGAGTAATATTGGGTAAGTTATTTAACCTCTTTAACTTCAGTTGCCTCATATGTAAAAGCAGAGAATAGCTAGCATCAAAGTTGTGGAGAGGACTAATAACAGTGCATGTGGAAATATTTTCCTACAAAGTGTCTGATACACAACTGATGTTTGGTTCTTTCCCCTTGTTTGTGAAATCAGTGCTAGATAAAAAGGAAATTGCTAATAACCAAACATCCTGAAAGCTTCCAATTTCAACTTCCTTTATTAAAACTTTACAAGAACTGCTAAGTAATAGCAAAATAGATTAATTTCCTTTTTCTTTCCTTTTCTTAGCTACTCCATAGGATGGGTACTAAGGAACAGAAAAATGTCAGATACACACACTTAAAAGAAGAATGAGAACAACTCATATAACTCAGTAATATGAAGAAAAATAACCCCATTTTTAAAATGAGCAAAAGATATGGATAGACATCTTCCTAAACAAGATATACAGATGGCCAACAAGTACATAAAAAGATGGTCAACATCACTGTCATTAGGGAAACTCATATCAAAACCACAATAAAATATCACTTCACACCCACTTAAATGGCTATAATAAAAAAGATGGACAAGTGTTGACAAGGATATGGAGAAATTAGCATCGTCATACATTACTGGTGGGAATATAAAATTGTGTAACAACTTTAGAAGTCTGTTTTGCAGTACCTCAAAATGTTAAACAGAGTTACCATATGATACAGCAATTCCACTCCTATATTATACCCAAAAGAACTAAAAACATGTTTACACAAAAACTTACACACTAATGTTCATAGCAGCATTATTTACAATAGCCAAAAAGTAGCAATAACCCAAGTGTCCATTAACTGATGAATGGATAAACAATAGTGATATGTTCATATACTGAAATATTATTCAGTCATAAAAAGGAATGAAGTAGTTATAACATGGATGAACCTTGAAAACATTACACTAAGTGAAAGAAGCCAGGCATAGGAGGTCACATATTGTATTATTCCATTTATATGAGATATCTGGAATAGGCAAATCTATAGAGACAGAAAGTCTCTATAACCAGATTAGTGGTTGCCTAGGGATAGGGGTTTAAGGGAGGGAATAGGGATATTCCCTCATGGATATGAAGTTTCTTTTAGGGATGATCAAACGTTCTAAAACTGATTGTGGTAATGGTTGCATACCTCTGAATATATTTAAAAGCATTTATTTGAGAAATTTAAATTGATGAATTGTTTAGTATGTGAATTATATCCTGATAAAGCTGTTTTAGAAAAAAGGAAGAATGATGGATCGCCAGATCCTGAAACAGAACTATCTGCTCCATTTGATTGAGAAGCTCGTGGAGCTCAGGCTCAGGCTGCAGACCAAGGAAGGCGCTCAGACACATGTCCAGGATGTAGGGAGTTTGCCTAAGTGATTTCAGTCATTTAGTGGAGTTCTCTTCTTGGGGGAACTACCACTAGCACCTCATGCAGCAATGGATTCTCTCTGGGCATTGCCCTACTTTTTTTTTTTTTTTTTTTTACAAAGTACCAGCACCTTAAAAATAATCTAGCCTTGAGCTCAATTCTTACAGAGAGTCAATGGGACCTGAGACTTCTTACAGTCATTAGTAAATTTAAGTCCCAAAGCAGCCTACCACTGAAACAGAAAATTTAGCACACTTCATCAAAATCTACTTTTGGTTATATATCCTTGAGTTTATTCTATAGAAGGAGTAGTAGAAGATCCCAAAAGATTGAATTTTAATTTCCTGCCATCAAACGTCGACATCATTTCTTATGCATTTGAGTTCTGTGGTACAAGACTCATACTTGCTATAAAAGCGTCCATAATGCAGTTGACTGTTGAACTACACAGTGGTTAGGGGTACCAGACACCCACACAGATGAAGATATTCTTATAACTGAAGTCAGTTCTCTGCATTTGTGGATTCCCAACTGCCAATAGTTACCATGTATATATAAATATATACTCTCCATAGAAGAGGACCAGGATATGGCAGTACTAAAGTGAAGTTGAAGTATAGTCCAATACTTACTTCCATACTTAGGTCATCATTCATCCTGATGCAACCTGAAAGAGCTGTTCCTGGATGGGGGCCAGCTGTAGGGCCTAGGCACCTGACAACAGAAAGTAAAGCTCCTTACGACAGATGGAAAACCTACAAATTTCAGCAAATACCAAGCTATAGTTTCCCTCCCCCACCCCAATTTTACCAAATTTCTATTTCAGTTCTATAGATTTATGGATTAAGTAAGAAATAATGAAAGAGAACTCCAACTTCATCAGGGGGAGGTTACAAACCACAGAGAATCTAGCCAAAAATGAAAATGAAGAATTTGCAATTTAAAGCCCTGCTTCCTCATCTTCAATACAGAATGGAAATTTCATTGGGGTGAATAGTGCTCATGAACTCTGCTGACATGTCTGAACTTTTCCGAGGGAAGCTCAGTCTGTGTACTGCGAAAGGTGAGTGCGGATGAGACAGGGGAGGGTGGGTGCAAGGACAGTGATGGGTTCCCAAAGGCTTGATAACCCTGAGTGCAAAGGAATAGAAATATGATAAAACAACAACAACAACACAACTCTCCAAATAAATTAACTAAGCAGTATTTAGTATAGTCCCAAAAACTGGGAAACATTTTAGGTAGCCTAATTTGTCTCTTACATTTCAGAACGGATATTATGAAATCCAAAAGAGCAAGAAAGCTGCACTTCAAGAAAACTATAAAGATATTTTTGCTTTAAAACTGTCAATGTTGGTGGGCAGCATGATGGCTCAGCTGGTTAGAGCATGTGCTCTTAACAAGGTTGCCAGTTGACTCCCTCAAGGGATGGTGGGCTGCGTCCCACCGCAACTAGATTGAAAATGGCTACTGGACTTGGAGCTGAGCTTGCACCCTCCACAACTAAGATTGAAGGACAACAACTGGACTTGGAGCTGATGGGTCCTGGGAAAAAACACAGTTCCCCAACAAAGTTAAAAAAAAAACAGAAAATGAAACACAAAAACTGTCAATGTTCAGAAAGTTCAAGCATTTACACAATAAAAGTTTCACAATAAATATGTTAGACTCTTAGGATATGAAACGCTAACTGATTAAAAGGTGAGGCAATAGGAAATAAGCTACCCATGAGGAAGAGGATAAGTATATTTCACTCTTTTAACTTACTTGTGTCTTCTAGTCACACCCAAAGCAACACCATCTTCTGTTTCTCCATATTTGGACCTTTCACATGAAGCATGGATTTGGTTGGTGACACATGAGAAAGGTGTCACTGCCAGTCTGGGAAGTGGTGTAAGACTATCCAGATGCAAGGCATCTGCAGTAGAACAGAAAAAAATAAAATTCATTTCTGATTAAGATAGCTGGATAGATAGATAGATAGATAGATAGATAGATAGATAGATAGATAGATAGATATAGAGATATAGATATATACAGATAGATAGATATAGATAGATATAGATGGTATAGATATAGACATAGGTATAGACATATTCTTTCCATCTTGAGAGATTGGACCATTTCTAAAAAGGCAGAAGTCAATGCAATTCTATTACCATTTTAATATGACCCTCCTCTCCCTTGATACCTAGTTATATGGGGTGCAAATGCCAAATTTTTTTTTTTTAAAGCGGGGAGTAAGGGGGTAGGGCGGGGACAGAAAACCATTGCCTACTAAAAAGCTAGAGAGGTCAACAATCCACAGCCAGAGGGTCAAATCCAGCCAGCTGCCTGTTTTAGTGAGTCAAGTTTTATTGGAACATAGCCACACCTATTCGTTCAGTATTGTCTGTGGCTGCTTGACTGCTACAACAGCAAAGATAAGTAGTTGATGCAGAAGCTAAATGACGTGAAAAAACTTGAAATATGTACTATCTGGCTCTTTATAGAAACAGTTTACCATCTCTTGAAAAGAAAACAGACACTGTGATTGGAAGTTGTCAGAGTGGTGCAGGAATTAGAATGACAAACCATTTGTTTGTTTGTTCGTTTGCTTTGGAAGAAAACATATTGTTATTTTTCTTTCTGTTTTTTTTTTCTTTCCCCTGAGTATCAGAAGCAGCAGAGTTTAATAGGAAAAAAAACATAGGCTTTGGAGTCAATCACAAATTTGAGTTCAAATTCTGGTGCTGCCACATACCAGTTGTGTGATCTTGGATAAATAACTAACCCACTCTGAGCCTCAGTTTACTTACATTAAAGTGACTTATGATCTTAGGCAAATTACTAACTTCTGTTCCTCTGTCTCCTTATTTTCCAAATCGGAATTACATTAGCATCTATCTCATAGGGATGAGGTGGGGATTAAATGAGTTAATAGATACGTTAAGAGCAGAAAACTGTCTGGCACATAGCAGGCACTCTTTAAATACTGTCATCTTTGTTGTTGTGTTGTTATTATCTCTGAGTGAGTGTGAGTAAAATAATCTCTATACAGCACTGTCTGACACAAAATGGCCACTATGTTTGTAGTGGTAGTAGGTTTCCCTTCTCTAGTTGAAAAGATCCACAAATCACTCTGCTTTCTTTTTATTCCTTCTTGAATCTATTTTTATTATCATCCCGTTTCTGTTGTCATTTCAGAACCAGCCATTAACTTTTGCTTTCAACTATATCCAGTTTGTGATGAAAGAGGTCACTCCTTTGAGCATTTCCTAAAACAAAACCCATTTTCTTTAGCCTGGTATTGGCCCACAACCTGCTCCAAATTTATATTCTACTATATCTCAACCCAACACCTCTTGTTTCCAAAATAACTTACGCAGCTTTGATTCTTCTTAAAAAATGTAAGGCTTTTGCATTCTTATATCTGCTCATGTCATTTTCCCCGTTGGAATACTTTTTCTATGTGTTTTGCTTCTCCAAACACAACCCATCTTTCAAGGCTTAGTACAAACTCATTTCTTCGATGGAGGCTTCTCTAAGCCCAGGTTTTCTCTTCTCAATAATTTTTTTTAGCTATTTAAGACTTATTCTTTCTTATACATAATATGGTACCTTGCATACAAGTAGGTGCTCAAACATACATTGATTGACTAAATTCAGTAATAAGTATCCAAGTATTCAGCAACTCTTCCTATACAAATATAATTGTGATTAATTATTTTCCCTTTCAAAAAGAACCCCGCCCCCAACTATGTCTGAGAGGGTATAGTAGAGGGGCTACCCATGCTTACCCAGCAGAGGTGTGTACCAGCATGTATGTTTAAAGGTCAGGGGTGTCTGATGTATTTTTGCTTCTTGATCACTATATTGTTTATGGCAACACTGCTTCTGAAAAGAAAACAAGTAGTATTAGCTATCTAAAGGGGTGGAACATAATGTATTTCATAATCTACTTTATTTATCTCCAAAGGTAGAAAGAATATCACTGGTCTCACTCAAATAACTTTGCGAGAGAGGTCAAGAAGAAAATAAATGATGCAAAGGAAATATATGATACTAAGTAACAAACCTTTCATGCTTTTGATTAAAAGGTCTATCCTATGAGTAAAGTATAATTCTTATTGAAAATCACAGTTCCATAGTTAAACAGAATGATAACATATATCACCAACTCCTAATAATCAACACTTTTATATAAAAGGCTTTGAAGAAAGAGGTATGGGTGAGGGGCAAGCTTAGTTATATAAGTCTAACTTCGTGAAGCTGCAATCAAAGTATTACAATTTCTTAGGGTCTATCAGGATTGTGTGTGTATGTGATAAAGGAAAAAAAATGGTATCCATTGCTTCAATCGCTAATCTCTCAAAGAAAAGCAATATCGAGTTCTCAGACCACTGACATATACTGGACTTAATATTCTATTTTGGCATAGTAGTTGATTCACAATTGACACTTAAATTGTTTCAAGAAGATCACACTTACCAGTTGTTCTTGAAGACTCTGCTGAATTCTGTCTGTGCACGACAAGGGATCATAGTGAAGAAATTCCTCATCTAAATAGCTCTGTCATGAGAAAGTGGTGGAGGGTATTCAAAGACAGAATGATGCAAGGGTCAAAGATACAAAACATATTAGACTTAAGAAAGGATGCTATGTGAGGAGGGTGAAATTGACCAGTTCTTCATCTTGTGTCCTTCTTTAAGGGAACAAGTTTATAATTGTTAACCTCTCATTTCATGTTCCCCATTACTTGTTCTAGGAATAAAATCCAAGGATCAGGAACAGAAAACTGAATGGCTTTGTCACTAAAATCTTTAGGCAGAGGTCAAAGAAGCTTGTTGGAGACAACTCAGAATTGTAAAAATGGTGCCTGTGAAAATTTTATAGCAATAAAATTGTGGCCTTAGTCCAAGAGGTAGCTACATATCTATCATAGTTACATTATAATAGAAAATTATACTGGTGTTGTTGAAATGATAAAAGCAGATTTAGATATGGAGGTTATTCCAGTTCAACTTACTATAGGGGGCTTTTTAGGAACTCTGCTTAGCTTAATCTCCCACATGAATAATTTTTATTTTCCTGCTTAAACAGATGTGCCTATATTATGCCCTGGAGACAGATACATGCAAATATCACCCCTTCTTTCTCCCTTCCTCCAGTGGCAGCCTTACTGTTGCTTATGTTCTTCATTTATGAACAACAAGAAGAAATTTACTAAGCATCATAAGGTTAAAAAGATACATTAAACTCGACCGTAGATACCTTGAGATATCCAGATAGAAGGAATTGAAGTTTAATTCAAATAGGAGGGAAAATAGGCAGTAACCATCTAAGCCCACTCAAGAGCACACATTCAAGAATATCAGAGAGGAGGTGCCTAAGACCAAAACCTGGCCCTTTTTTAACAGATACAGTAAATTCTGAAATGCTTCCTCTTTGAAAGATGTTATTAGGAAGCCACTCACTAATGTGAGTTCTCCCCGCCATGTTTTGCTAAATGTTTTCAGGGTATAAGAGAACCGAGTCCACCAGCACATTTTCTTCTAAGGTGATTATTTAATTTTATTATTCAAATTATTATATAGTATAAGTTAGCTTCAAAACCTTACACAATCTGAACATCATCCCCACACTAAGTTTTCTGTTTGGTTTGTTTTTTACCTGAAACAGCCAGCCATGGTATTGTCCTTTAGTTAACTTCTTTCTTAGTGATGTGATTGTTGCTATAAAGAGAATTTATAACCAGCTTAATATAACAATTTATAACCCCCTTTGCCCTTAATTCATTTCATTACCTTTTAACAGCTTTAAAATGGGGGCTTTCAGAAAGGAGGGAGAAAACAGTGACTTCTGAGAATGGCATTCTGAACTCATGACTTGTGAAAATGAAGAATCAAGAGAACAAAGCAGGCGGGGGTAGTTAAATCATTATCGCCCTTGAGTATTTAAAATTAACCTTGATAGATGCAAGTGAAATTGTCTTCTAGAAGTGAGTCATAGAATTATTCAGTCTTAAAATGGGAATACACTTTAGAGGTCATTCAGTCCAACCACCTATCAATGTGGAAATTCTCTCTCCAATAAACTTCTGCTTGAGCTACAAGTGATGGTAGCCCTGGAAATGGAGGCGTAGAATCCCAGAATCCTACAAGCACATCTGAGATCATGAAAGCACTGACGTCCAGAGGATTTAAATGATAATTAATTATTCATGGAGCTGAGATGAGTCACAGGACAATGCTCCGTTCACTATACTCATTTGTGAAAGTAAAAATATTTGTCTGTCTATTGAAATTTGCTTCTCAGCAACTTCTAAATTCTCATCTTTGGAATAATGGAAATGGAGAAAAAAATACCTATTTAACTCTTTGAGCGACATAGTAACATATTACTTACTTAACAACCCATATTCTTTGAAATATAGCCAAGAACCAGAAAATAGGCCAAAATCTTTTGAACAACCAAAACAGATGTTGATATCCATGCCCTTTATTCATGTGGGAAATCCTCACACTTCCACTCAAAAAGTGGGCTCTGAATTTATACATAATTTTCACAAGTCTGACTGTCTTCTCAGCCCACAGATGATTAAAAACTACATTTAAATGAGAGTAGGAAGCTCTGTTAGATGGAAGAATATCAATAGCTGCCACTATTTTTATTTTAAATCACTAACAGCCAGGAAAACTAACAGCCAGATACTGTGGTGTCCAAAACATACAGAAATCTGGTGCTTCTTAATTTAAGTACCAACAGTTTGATATCTCAGTAGCCTGGAGAAATTCTGAGCCATGAAAATAATGCTAATCTATATGAAAAGAAGTACATAATATAATTTGAAATTTTTTTCAGGAAAAAAGCTTGAAAAGTTTCAATTATATGAAAAATTACCCATGTAAAATTCTATTTGATAACAATACTGTTTTTTGTAAAAAATAACTTGTCAACTTAGATTGAGAAAGTGTTACTAGGCCCACTAAGGGAAAGCTATATATATATATATATATATATATATATATATATATATATATATATATATATATATATTTTAATATTTCTAACATATCTAAGTAATTTAAACATTTTAAAATTCTTAATACTTAAAACTCTAGTAAAGACTCAATTTTTTAAACTCTCTGTATTAACTATATTAAAAAATAAGGTCCTGTCCTCCTCACCTACATCTAAACAGCAACCAAAGCTTTCAAAAGTGGCCAACATTATGATTCTAAAGGTCGTATATCTCCAAAAACACTTTGAATTTCCAAAAATTAAGCTTGTCTTTCAGAAGAAATATCAAGCTACGATAAGATGGTCTAAAACGCCCATCTGCTGTCCCACCAGGCAACCTTGGATTTTAGAAAGAGTCCATGTCAAAATATTCAAATTGTAAACCTTATTTGGATAGATGTTTTGTGCAATGTGTAGCAAATATTTCCATATGTTTCATAAGGCAAAACAAGTTGGCTTATGGCCCTAATTTGCATTCACCTTTGCATTGTACTTTAGGTGTTTGGAGCTGGACCTGCCATGTCTCTAGGACATTTAGGTGTCACATGGAAGCAAGTAAAATAATGGCCACTGCATTTCCTGCTATTGCCATCTGTGATGTAGGATTGGATACATTGTTGGATACATTGCCTCGGAAGGAAGCTGAGATAAAACAACTTTCTAAATGATTCTGCATTGAGGTTTTCAGGCAAAGTCCTGCAATTAATTGGCTGTTGAAAATCAAAACCATATTAGAGCTGTAATAATGTTAGCTACCTATAATGGCTGACTTTTATGAATTATGGACTTTTAGAAAACAATATATGTGTTACCTATTGTTTTATAAAATTGTGCTTTAAAAATATCAGGTTTCATTAAAAACCACAGACTAGGAGAAGATAACTCACAATACATATATCTATCACAGGACTTGTATCCAAAATATGTAAAGAAATCCTGCAATTCAATAACAAAAGGACAAATATCTTAATTTGAAAATGGGCAAAAGATTTAGATACTTCGAAAAGAAGATATAGCCAGTCCACATAACAAATGAAAATCACAATGAGATACTCAGAAAAGTGGTGAAAATGTCAATCTTTTGACTGATGCCACCAAAGGTTGCTATGGAGCACATTGCTGAGTATGAAATGCTACAAATGCTATGGAAAACTGGCAGTTCCTTAAAAATTTAGTGACAACTACACTGTGACCTAACAACTCCTCTCCTATATAGTTATCCCAGGTTAAATAAAAACATGTCCACACAAAGACCCATACTCAGATGTTCATGGCAGCTTTCTTTTAAATTTTTTTTTTTTTTTAGATGTCCAATTGGAGAAAGGGTAATCAAATTGTGGAATGTTCATTGAAAGAAATACAACTCATCCGTGGAACGGGCATACTACTGATAAACACAATATAAGATAAATATTATGCTGAGGGAAAGAAGACAGACACACGCAAAGTACATACTATATAACTCAAGTTGCTCCTTGTGGTGGCAGAGGTGGGGGAGGAGAAGGGACTAGGAAGGAGCACAGGGAAACTTTCTGGGATTATAGAATTTCAATGTTTCAATGTGCATTTGCCAAACTGGTTGAACCAGTACGCTTAAGATCTGAACTTTTTATGGTATGTTAATTATTCATCAATAAAAAAAAGAATTTAAAAACCATAACAAGTAACCAGAGCACTAACAAACACAGTTGTTATTAGTACCTAGGAATTATTAGTACCTAGGGAGATAACTTGGAACATAGAGACATGCATGTTAAAATGGCTAAAGGCTACCTCAGAGGATACTAGAAAGGCACAAAACCAAGAGTGAAAATGCTAGTGACACTTGAAATGGCACAGTGTTGGTGGGGTGCTAAGAAAATGCAGATGAAAGTGGAACTCTGAGGCCGTGGGGCTGGTAAAGGGAACGCAGGAGGGAGCACAACAGGCCACAGGCAGAGCCCTGCCAAGCTGAGATGGCTCGTCTCTAGGGAGCAAGGCCCAGGTGCAGACATTGACAGTTAATTTTCTTAAAATACAGCTGGAAGGGCTCCTGCTGCCTGTTAGCAGTCAAGCTGGGGGCTTTTCTTTTCCTGTTCAAGGTTCTAGTTCTACTCCTCCCAACAAGATCCTAGTCCCAGGAAAATCATGAATAGAACCATCAATATAACATCCATATTATACTAACATGTCATTACTCATTTGCCAATCATGAATGAGGTAATTCATGCGATGGAAACATGCTCTAGCAGAAGAGACTGAACCAAATATGACCAAGCACTAGCTGGTTTTGCATTTATGTTATTTATCAATGAACAGCTACTGTATTTTCTGGCAGAGGACACTGAGGCTCAGAGAGGTACAGTGATTTGCCCAACTCTATCCAGTTTCTCTCTTGTAGACTTAGAGTCAGAATATAGGTTTGTTTAACTTCAGACCCCATGCTCTTTCTTAATCATTACACTATACTGCCTCCCAGATTATTTTATCCATACTTGCATCTTTCATTTGAAAAAATGTAGGCTCCTATCCTATCAGAGCTGTCGAACAAGCTATAGTTGACTTTGGCTTTCTCCTTGGTTTTCACCTCAACACCCATCTTAAAAGTGTCTCAATCACCTGAATCCCCCTTCCTTGTCTCATTTCTCTCCTGTGTAGTGACTGCTCAGGACACGTGACTCTTACCTTACATCCATCCTCAAAGCTGAGGTAAGGGCATGTCTCATACCTCATGCCCTCCATGCTAAGAATAGCAACTTGAAGAGTTTCCAGTGACATCATCTAGGTGAAACCCTTCTCTACAGTTCACAGACACTATGTTCAAATAAGGAGTTATGATATACAGAAGCTTCTCAGGCTCTCTCCCCAATGAAATATTTTTGGTTTCTAAAGGTAATTCCCTCATTGTCTATTAAATGAGTGAATGATGATTTCATGTCAGACGGAGCGGGGGAAAGATGAGGAGTAAAGGGGTTATAGTTTAGATTAGATCAATTTGTCTACATTTTGTGTACATTAGATTCACCCTAATATTTTGAATGTATATCCTAGGCCTAAGAAGTTTTTTAAAGCAAACATCCATTTATGCATCCAGTATCACCTTTGTTAACAAGATACTTATTAACTATGTATGATGGTTAAGAAGCAAAAGAAAGAAAATATATGTTACCATTCAAGAAATTTAGCAGTTTTAATGGCGCATTTCATGGCGGCAAGCATGTACACTAATGACCTCACAAATGAGCCCAGTCCTAGTAGCAATTGAAAACTTCAACAATATCATTTATCCAGCATTAAGTTCAGGATTTCTAATCAAATGTCGTTAACAACTTCCTAGTTCGAGCTTGTGAACACTGTGACTGACCTGAACGTTTGAACAAAATCACTACATCCCCACACAGTTTGCTCGTGTACCTTTCTTAGATGTAGCAGAAATTGCCTTACATACTGAATGAATTTATTAAGCTAACCAGAATGTTTTAGAAGAACTAAATGGATTTAAATATTTCTATTTTGTGACACAGAATTCAAATGTCTGACTCAGAAGTCAAACAGCACATGATAGCAGTGGTCATGGTGAAATGTGCAAAGATGTTTGTGTGATAACTGTCCTACCTCAGTGACATTTGTTCACAGGCTAAATGGAAAATTTGCTGTAGAGAACATTTTGAAAACGTGTGCTGCTAAATTTTCCTCTTCCCTCAATGATTGATTTTTAAGGGAATAATTAGAAATATATTCATAAGCAAATGGTCTTAAGAGTAAAAAACAAGTACAGGGGTTCATAAAGCCAAGTAGATTGTGAGAAACTCAGGACAGAAAGGAAGCATCGACCCTACTTTATCCAGCCAGAAAAAAATACATGCATTCAACCCAGAGCAGCTAGGTAGAATATTTTAATAATTTGAATTACATTTGGAAGAACTATCTCCTGAGGATAACCTGGGAAGACAATAGCAAGTTCATAATATTAAGAATGTACATTTTGGGATAAGTTATAAAGTTGACTCTTCAAAGAAGGTACTATAATAAAATCATGGGGGGTTGGGAGAGGAGATAAATTCTTAGTTTTATAAAATTATGGGGATATAAGATTGATTTAATCAAATGATAAATATAGCTGACCAGAAGACTCGTCCTCTAAGCACAGTGTCTACAGCAAACACATCATAAACCAAATTTTGTTATTTTTCATGTCTCCACATGAATACTTCTAATCATAAGGGAACCTTCTCTAAGGCCCTCTGAATTATAATAAAATAACATAAAAATTATGCAAATTTAAAGCATAACTTACATTGTGTGACAGAGTGAAGGAAAGTAGACTGAAAGTTAGATTTATTGGAAGCTAGCAATTTCTCTAAGGCTTAAAAAAAAAAAATGTTGAATAACCACTACAGTTTAGAACTAGCCAGTTCCTTTAAACCCTTAAACAGCTTTCTCAGATAACAGCAGAAAGAATACAGCAAATCCAAAACAAACACATATCTGAAAATATCCAATCTCAAGTCTACTTTAAGCTTATATTTAATTTGTTCATTACCCAAACCAATAGCTTTCTATTAAAACAACATTTATAACACTAGAATGAGAAGCTGGCTGAACAAAAGCAGTTGTCTGATAAATAGTCAAATAAATAAGCTTTTTTTTTTTTTAACAAACTATGTGCCTACAATAAAATAAACTTATGAATAATCCAATATCTATAACGTAACAATTGTCTTCTCACCTAAATGCTTAGTAAACATTTATTCACTTTCTGGTAATACAAAAAAATAAAAAAACATTCAAAATTTTAAAGCAAAATATATATGTGGAGAGCACGTTAACATTGAAAAAGAATTTTCATACATATTTAATATTTTGATACACATTAAATTCATAAGTATTTTGCCCAACCCTAAAATCACTACTTAAAAGAAAAATAAAGAGGCAGGGCCTTTTCTACCATATGATGGCTACAAACTAGCTAATAAAATCAGGGTAGGATATGTAAACAAAACACAGGTTCAAATATCCCATGCACACAAGATTTCTTCCTTGTTTACTTTTACAGATATTGAGACATTTTATTTAATTTAAAAAGAAATAACAGTCACAGATCAATCCTGCTTGTCATGAACAACCAAAAGGACAGTTAATGGTTAAATTCATCTACCTAGCAGCTAGGCAAATCTCTCTGAAAGCCCACAGTACTGCCTTCTGGAACCATGTCATTGTCATAAATGCAGTCATAATACAGTAGCTGTAACCTATAAAACTGGCTGGAGTCCTTTTGCCCCACCTAGGAGTAGGCTAATTTGGGACATAACAAATATTTGCTACTCACTTTTCAGTTTCCTTGTCTTCTCCTCCAGTGTCTGGCAAGTGTTCACTAGCTCAGCATTTATAGTCTGGAGACTCAGTTGTTCCAAACTTGTTTCCTCTAATCTATGCAGCAAAGACTTAGATTTTTCACTGGCAGGGTGGGCTGTACCATCGCGATCCTCAACCTAAAGGTGTTATATTGAAGGCTGGATTTTAGTATTGTGGCTGGGAAAGAAAGCAATTGCGCCCTCACTTTTACGCACAGGAAACTGAAAATGTGCTCTGCTTCTCAGGGAAGTGATAAGCCTGTACTGAACTTCTGCAATTCTGTGTTTGCATGGGCTGTGTGTGCCTGAGCTATTTCTACAGCTGTAAGAGTCCTGATATGTCAAGTTGCCTCCTTCTGCAAAGTTGCCTCTTTCATCAGCAGGCTGTTGACACCGCCTCTTTTACAACTCCCCCTTTACTTCCTCCGCTTACTGCTAGTCTCTAAGGACTGAACTTCACAGTTCCTCTTTGGTTTTTTTGTTCCTTCTCCATTTTTACTTCATGGTTTTAAGGACATCTGAAGAGACTTCCCCTGAATATAACATAGTGAAAAGCTGCCTTACCTGCTTTTCTGCAGCCTCCAGCCGTTGGCTGGCTTCTGGGACTTTCTTCCTAGGGATGACTTCCTGGTTGACAGCATCTTCTTTCGGTTGTTTAATGGCTTCTAGTTGTTTCTGCCTGGAGTTAAAAAAAAAAAAAAATAGTCCAAACCACAAGCTGTCAGTGACATTTCAACTAAGAGCCACCCCTGGGAAGTTGTGACAAACTCAAACTTCATACACTTCCTCAGAGATCAGAGGAAAAAGTGAAAGTGTTTACACACATCTAAATGCTTCACAAATAAAGAATTTTAATTAGAGTAAACATATTGACCACATAGCCTGATACCCTCACTTTACAGATAAACATATTGGGTTTCCTATTTTACACTGGAATATTCCATT
The DNA here is from genome assembly GCA_033961575.1 of Aselliscus stoliczkanus. Classification (NCBI taxonomy): domain Eukaryota; kingdom Metazoa; phylum Chordata; class Mammalia; order Chiroptera; family Hipposideridae; genus Aselliscus; species Aselliscus stoliczkanus. Next base: position 170,292,648 of record CM066727.1, read on the forward strand.
CCCCATAAGCTACATTCATAGTACCTGGCATTGGTTGCCAATTTTTTAGAGAATGGCGCTCTAATGAGGTCACTGTGACAGGTGCAATATTAACACATTACAGCTAGCTTTTTCAGAAAAAGGAAGAAAGAAAAGCGAGAGAGGAAAAAAGAGAGAAAAGAAAAGAAATAAGAGCTTCATTTCATGACCTTAGCCTTTCTTAAGAGTTGTCAATCATGGTATAAATATGTGCCATGAGCACAGGAAGGGCTGCTCCCAAGCACAGATGAAAGCTGGCTGTTAGTATGTCCACTGCAGTCTTCTCTTTTCTGAAGACTTCCCTCTCCCTTTCTCCTCACCCCAAATCTCTTAATGTTGTTACGTTACCTTTCTTATGGATCAGGCCTTAGTCCCTCAAATACATAAAAATGCATCCACTCCCTGTTAGCCAGTGAGATTATTGAAACTGCTATGTAACAAGGTATCAATGACTATCTGGAAACAACTTGATCTGAAAAATGACCTTAGCTCAAAGGGATAATAAACTTTGGGAGTTTCAATGCAGTAAGGAAGACGTTATCAAGTTTAGGCCTCTTGTGTGCCTCTCAAATGTTAACACATAGATTCCCATAGCACACTGTCATAAACCCAGCCCTGATTACAAAAAGGACCACATGAGAGACCAGAATGGTCCCATAGAATGCTTTACCACTATGGTACACCAGTACACAAAACCCTAAACAAAAATAAAACTACCTAAACACACATCCTACTGAGCATTGTTCAATAGCTTATTGTCAGATTTCTTTTTTGTAAATTGTGGTAAGAACACTTTACATGAGATCTACCCTCTGAACACACTTTTTGAAGTGTACAATACAGAGTTGTTAACTATAGAGACAATATTATATAGCAGATCTCTAGAACTTATTCATCTTGTATAACTGAAACATACTTTTGAATTGTGAATCCCCATTTCTCCCTCCCTTAACACCTGGAAACCACCATTCTACTCTTTGCTACTATGAGTTTGATGATTTTTAATACCTCATTTAAGTGGAATCATCAGTATTTGTCTTTCTGTAACTTTTATTTTACTTAGCATAATGTCCTCAAGATTCATCCATGTTGTCATATGTGAAAGGATCTCCTTTTTAAAGGCTGAATAAAATTTCATTGTATGTATAGACTACATTTTCTTTACTCATTCAACCTCTGATGAACATTGAGGTTGCTTCCACATCCTGGCTATTCTGAATAATGCTGCGATGAACATGGGTGTGCAAATACTTTGAATTCTTTTGGATGTATACCCAGATGTGGGATTGCTGGATCATATGGCAGTTCTATTTTTAATTTTTTAGGAACCTCCATAGCATTTGTACCATTTTACATTCCCACCAACAGTACACAGGGGTTGAATTGCTCTACATCCTTGCTGACACTGGGTATCTTTTGAATGTTTTGTTGTTGTTGTTGTTGTTGTTGTTGTTGTTGTTTTATAACACTCTTCCAGGTGTGATTCATTCATTATTGTGAATGACTCATTGTGGTTTTCGTTTGCATTTCCTTCATGATTAGTGACGTTGAGCATCATTTCATGTATCTGTTGGCCATCTGTATGTCCTCTTTGAAGAAATGTCTATTCAGGTCCTCTGCCTATTTTTAAACTGGATTATTTGGTTTTGTTTGCTATTGAGTTGTAGAAGGTCTGCATATATTTTCAATATTAACTCTTATCAGATATATGGTTTGCAAATATTTTTTCCCATTTCATGGTTTACTATTTCATTCTGTTGATTCCTTGCTGTACAGAAGCTTTTTAGTCTGATATAGACCCATTTGTCTATTTTTTTCTCATGCAGGAATTGAATTGGCAACCTTGCTGTTAAGAGTGCATGCTCTATCCACAGCAATCTGGATGGTGGCTCAGCTCAGCTCAAGGTGCTGAGTTTAGTCCCAGCCGCGGGTGGGCATAGCTCACCATCGAACAGGCAATCTTGTCATTCGGAGCATGTGTTCTCAACAGCTGAGCCATCCTGCCACCTGTTGGCAGCTCAGCGGCAGCTGAGTTCAGGTGCAGCTCACTGGCCCATGTGGGAATTGAACCAACGACTATGTTGCTCAGAGTTTGTGCACTTAAGCAAATTCTTAACCAACCCAACTTAGCCACTCAGCTGGCCCCATTTGCCTATTGTTTTTATTTTGTTGCCTGTCCTTTTGGTGTCATATCCAAGAAATCATTGCCAAGACCAATGTCAAGCTTTTCCTCCAAGTTTTCTTCTAGGAGTTTTATAGTTTTAGGCCTTATGTTTAAGCCTTCATTCCATTTTGAGTTGATTTTTGTATGTGGTATGAGACAAGGGTTCAACTTCAATTTTTTGCAGGTTTATATCCAGTTTTCCCAACACCATTTGTGGAAGAGATCATCGTTTCCCATTATGTATCCTTGGCACCCTATTCAGATCAGGATAGGTTTATTTCTGAGTGCTATATTCTATTCAATTGGTCTGTGTGTCTGTCTTTAGGCCAGTACCATACTGTTTTGATTACTATAACTGTATGAGATATTTTGAAATCAGGAACTGTGATACCTTCAGCTTTGCTCTTTCTCAAGATTGTTTTGGCTATTTGTGGCCTTTTGTGGTTCCATATGGACATTAGCATTGTTTTTTTCTATTTCTATAAAAATGCCATTAGGATTTTGATAGGGATTGCATTTGATCTGTAAGTCGTTTTAGATAGTATGGACATTTTAACAATGATAAGTCTCCCAATCCATGAGCATAAGATGTTTTTCCATTTATTTGAATCTTCTTTAATTTCTTTCAGCAATGTTTTATAGTTTTCAGTATGTAAGTCTTTATCTACTTAATTAAGTTTATTCCTAAATATTTTATTATGTTGGATGCTATTTTGAATAGGATTATTTTCTGTTTCCTTTTCAGATAGTTCATTGTTAGTGTCTAGAAATGTAACTGATTTTTGTTACACACAACAAATGTATGTTGATTTTGTATGATGTAATTTTTCTGAATTTGTTAGTTTTAACAGCTTTTTGTGGATTCATTAGAGTTTTCTCTATATAAAATCATGTCATCTTCAAACAGAGATGACTTTACTTCTTCCTTTCCGATGTGGATGCCTTTTATTTCCTTTACTTGACTAATTGCGCTAGCTAGGACGTCCAGTACCATGATGCATAGAAGTGGTGAGAGTGGACGTACTAGCTTTGTTTCTAATCTTACAGGACAAACTTTCAGCCTTTCACCATTTAGTATGATAACAGAGGGTTGAATCTTGTTAAATGCTTTTCTGTAATAAGGTAAATGATCTTGTGATCTTTATCCTTTATTCTGGTAATGTGGTATATCATATTAATTGATTTGTGTATGTTGAATCATCCTTGCATTCAAGGGATAAATCTCACTTGGTCATGGTGTTAATCTTTTCAATGTACTTTTGAAATTGGTTTACAAATATTTTGTTGAGGGTTTTTGCATCTATACTCATGAAGGATATTGGTCTGTAGGGTTTTTGGGTTTCTTTTATTTTTGTTTTTCATAATGTCTTTGGTTTTGGTGTCCGAATAATGCTGCTCTTGTAAAACAAATTGGTAAGTGGTCGCCTCCTCTTCAATTTTTTGAAAGAGCTTCAAAATAATATGCATTAATCTTCTTTAAACGTTTGACAGAATTCACCAGTGAAGACATCTGGTCCTGGGTTTTCTTTGTTGGGAGGTTTTTGAATATTGCTTCAACCTCTTTACTAGTTATTGTCTGTTCAGATTTTGTTTCTTCCTGATTCAATCTTAGTAGGTTGTGATGTTTCTAGGAATTTATCCATTTCTTCAAGGTTATCCAATTTGTTAGTGTATAATTGTTTATAGTAGTCTTTTATGATCCTTCATCTTCTCCCCCTCATGGCATCAGTTGTAATGTCTCTTCTTCCATTTCAGATTTTATTTGAGTTTTCTCTTTTTCTTAGTCTAGCTAAAGGTTTGTCAGTCTATTTTATCTTTTCAAAAAGAAAAAAAACAATAACCTTAGTTTCATTGATTTTTTTAAAAATTATCTTTCTATTCTCTATTAATATTTTATTTCTGCTCTAATCTTTATTATTTCCTTCCTTGTGCTAAATTTGAACTTAGTTTGTTCTTTTTTTTCTAGTTCTCTGAGAAATAGTCTAAGCTCTCAAGAGTGTCCATTATCTTCTAAAGGAAAGCAAAAGGACTATAAGGATCAATTAAAATCCATGCTTAATAATATTAAACTTTTAATCACTTATATGTGTTTTCATCTATAAGACAATAAGTTTTATGTACTTTGTGAACCTTAACAGTCTTGGAAATAGCTATTTAAAAATTAGATAGCCGCCCCCCCAACAAAAATCAGATAGACCCATCTATTAGGGCCGGCCGAGTGGCGCGGTGGTTAAGCGCTGGCTTGGGAAGCCAGTGGCCCCGATTCGGTCCCACATATGAGGGCCAGTGACACTGCCCTCAAAAAAACAAAACAAAGCAAAACAAAAAACACAAAAATATTTAACAAATTTTAAATCTTTGAGATTTTTTCTTTCATAGAGGTCTTTGTTATCATATTAAGAGGTAAGTATTAGCTTTAGAAGTGTGTTTTTAAGTTCAACAACTCTCTTTGCTAACATGTCCTAATGCTAATCTTGATTTCTACTCCTGCCAAGTCTGAGTCTTCCCCAGACTTTGACATCTAAATAGCTCCCATTTATCTAGTTTTCAGACCAAAAACCTCTAAGTCAAGGATGACTCTTCTCTTTCTTGCATTCCCACGCTAATTTATTAGTGTGTCAGATATGATCCATCCTCAAAATATATTCTGAATGGAAACCATTTCTTACTATCTTTACAACTATCACTCTAGCTCATGTTACACCCCTCACCAGGACTAATGCAATTAGCTCTTAACTTAGTGGTTTTTTTGACCATGACTTAATAAATATTTTATATCAACCAAGTGCACACACACACATGCAGCTGAAACATACATTTTATGAAATATTAATTACTCTTACTATACACAATATGCTCTGATAATTTATATATATATTTTAAATGAGTCATAATCCAGTAAACTGAATTCAAGAATTCTAATTGGTGATCTGTTATTGCAAAAACTCTTCTCATTAATCTTGCTTTAAACTCTGCCCTCTATAAACAAATTTCTACCCAGCATCTAGAATGATCTTTCAAAACACACGTTCTATTACTTCTCTGCTTAAAATGCTATAATGGCTTCCCATTCACTCAGTTCCTAAACATGAACTGCAAGGCGGTAGACCTGACCCCTGCCTATCTCTCTGGCCTCATCTCCTACCGCTGTCCAGCACTTACTCCACCCCAGCCATGCTGGCCTCTTGCTGCTGCTGAAACATACCATGCTCATTACAACAGCAGGGCCTTTTCACTAGCTATTTCCTCTGCCTAGAACACAACCCAGATCATCACATAGCTTACTATCTCACTTCACTCTGCTATCCACTCAATTTATCACTCCTCAGACATGCCTTTCCTGGCCATTCTAAAGTTAAGTCCTCCTGCAAAGAGCTGGCACTTGGATGTTGTACGAGTGATAACATGCTTTTCCCATAGAGCCCTCCAAGAGCAGAGGTTTTGTATTTTGTTTTTTTTCCACTGCTTTTCCTTCACTCACTCAAGTCTTTCCATTCCTCAGCTTTGGAGCCTATTTATCTTGCCAGAATGGAAGCCTTCTTCTCCTAAGCAAGCAGCCCCTGAAAGCTACCTTTAATAAACACTTCCTACCTCATCTAAACATAGGTTTCTCTCACTCTCACAAAATAGTCCACTCATTTTCTTATGCATAGTTAAAACCCATAGCCAGATCTTTGGTGTGTAGCCTTATATAGTTTTGACTGTCTTAAATTATGTCTAGAAGACAGGGACTAACGCATCCTTCCACTGATAAGGACTATGCTGCCCATTACTAGGTTTCCAGAATATTTTTAACGACCATTATGTCAGATTTTAACAAGTAGATAGTGGGAGGTTATTAGTTGCAGGTGCTTAAGTTTTGAAGTCCAACATATCTAGGTCTGATCCCAGCTGTCACATAATCCTACCTGGGTGACCTTAGAAAGTTACTGAGCCTCTCTGAAAATAAACATATGTCAAATTCATACCAATACATCCAGCACATTAAGTTCTCAACAAATTGCACCTACTATTATTTAACTGGGCTTCTTTCTTACGTGTCTAGTAGGATAATACAGAAGATGCATTTTCTTAGAGATGACTTTGGTGTAGACCTCCCTCCAGATAGTTCTCTGTTGCTAAATAGAAGAATTTGAATGCTCTTTTTTGTGGAGATGGTTAACTGTGTAAGGAAGCCACATATCCACTTAACCCACGCTTTCACTACTAAAGGGAAGTCTGCGATCCCTGCTTCTTAGGGAAAGCAGATCATTTTCTTGTATTAACCTCTGGTATTAACCTCTCTCTGGTACCTAGTTTTCTTATTTGTGGGGAATAAAATAGTTTTTCTTCTGGCTATTTTCTTTAAGCAAACAGTCTCTAACTACATTTTTTTTTAACTTTGTTAAACTTTAATATACACCCATGTTCATTCAAAAAGCATTTCTTAAGGGAATGCTTAGCATGGTACTAGCAGCTATATAAATTAAGCTCAACAAAAGACATAATCACTGTTCTTGTTTAGTGTGTGCTTTGCAAAGTGTACACATTTCAAGAATTTCCCCATAATTATAATTAAGGAGAGAGGGAAGGTAAGATAGTAAATCATTTTACAGTTAGCGTCCTCTATTCCCTATGCTTTTTTTAATTTGAAATTTAATGAGCTAGTGCCCAGTGCGATGCATTGTATACCGAAGTGGAACATGAAGCCTCATGGGGTAGGAGTCAATGGACCTAGCATCAAGTTCCTCTATTAATTAATTTGTGGATTTTCCATTAATAACTCTCAGGTCTTGATCAACTCACTTTACAACCTTATGTCTCTATCCTGTGTAAAATTATGAGGTTTTACTAGATGATTTCTAAGGCCTGTCTGGATAAAAGAATTCTATATTCTGTAATTTCAAATTTCCTCTCTAGAGAAAATAACTCATTACACTGGTTCCCGCAGATTTTAAAGTTCACTACTTGCAATTTTGAGTATATAAGTCAATTTCACACTGCTCATATTTCACAGTTCAAAATTGTCAGACAAAATGTCTTCCCTGGAAAAGTGTTATCTGAAATCAACGTATATAACCTGAAAAAAGTAAACTGAAGGCTGTGACACAATCACAAATTTGTTATGTTTATAAAGCATGGGTTTCTTACATATAAATGGTCATCACCTGGAAAGGTATTCATTTCTGAAGTAAAAATATTCCAGCCTGAATCTCTTCAAAATCTCTATCAATTTTTCAAGAGATTCTTTAGGGTTTCCCAAGCTGCTCAGCATTAATATACAAAGATTTAGCTTCTCTTTCATGATATGTTTGAATTCCTACAAGGAAAGTCACAAAACACACTCCAGTATTAAATGCAAACATATGACAGAGACAATATAAAATGCTGTGGCCATTTCCCTCGCAATAGTATTCACTGTTATTGGACCCCAAAATTCTAATTGAATAAATACCAATTCTCAATTATCCAAAGACTGATTGTCCTTTAGTTTGATTATCTGAATTTAACAAATATATATTAGGTATTTATCATGTGCCTAAAATTGAGTTTTGTTTTCTTTTTCTTAAGATAATGGGTCCTTGACCATTTCATCAATCATCACAATTGTTTTAGAATAGAATGGGACAAGGAAATGCAAAAAAATCAGTAGTTGTTGATTGGCATATTCAAAAGCAATTTTTAAAAACAGCTAGTTTGGCAAAGGGATTGAAATTAATATTCCACAGTTTTCAGAGTTTACTTCTTGCTTTAGCTTTACTTAGGGGGCTGATAAATGTTAGGGAGTCTTATGGCAGTTAAGAAGTAGAGATAATAAACGGTGGATAAATTAAAAGGATTTATTTTTATATACTTTCTTTCTAACAAAACTGGGAATAACTACCTAATAAGTTCCTATTTCCCCAATTTCTACTAATTTCTGGGATAAGGAAACTATTAGAGCCTTTTGCACAATAATTAATCTACTAAAATTAAACAATTTTATTGGTCAAGGAGAAATTGAACCTTAGACTAGCTAGATCTCATAAGGATACAAATAAAATATATTTTTTCTTTAAATCATCTTATTTTTTGTTTCTCTAGCACATATCACATGTCCTCACACTCACTCACTCTTGGTTTATTCCCTCACCCTCTCACTCACACACACTTACACTAACACTCACTTTCACCCACATACGCACATTCATACACAACCCCAGTTAGGGAAAGCAGAAGACTACAATAACATCTCAGAAATCGTACTGTATATAATAAGCATTATCTGGGTTTCAAAAATAAAAGGAAAATCACAAAATACAGAATACTTACAGTAAGTTTGTTCTCCCACTTTTCTTTCATAGTAATTTCTGGATTAGTTACCCAGTGTAGAGAGCTATCAATCAGGGTTTCAACTTTGGGAACTTCTTCATGCTGAAAAAGATTTCCACATCATCTACTAGAAATGCAGGTGAAAGACATGCTACAATTTAAGAATTTAGGCCAAAGTTCTACTACATAGGTCATTCAGAAAGACACCAGAAAGTTCCTTCTCATCTAATGTCACCTGGTGACTTTCCTTTATGCTAGGACATTGCATATGGAGATGCTGATTCTCACCAGGTGCTCCATACATGCTGAATAGGCACACAGAATCATTTTCCAGAACAAAACTTACCCATTTTCATTCTCCTCTCAAATAGAAGAAAACATACATGTTGGAGGATTTTTTCACTCATCAAACCAAATATTACCTACTATATATGCTAGGCACTGTGAAAGGGACTAGAAAAACTAACATGAAGATGTTTTCTGCTTTCTCTGACCATCTAGAGTTTCCAGTAAAAATAAAAATGGAGAAAGAGGTACTAGCCATTAACTAGAAAGAAACTATTCAAGAGGCACCACATTTTCAGCCCTTTGATACTAAAGATTAACCCGTCGGAAAACTAAACTCAAGCAATCCATATCTAATAGTCAACCTGTTAATCCTAATTGATCCAGAACTAGAAGATCAACTTTTGGGAGGTTTGAGAAAAATCTTCTCTTTTTATAGAATTAAATTGAGTCTTAATGACACAGATATGCTTGTGCTCAGCAAACAGGCAGTAGGGCACATATCTGTGGATGTTTCTAGCCAGTGAAACACCACAATAGGCGTGTGTTATACAATACCAGCTTCTGAAGCATAGCTGTGAATTGTACTCCCTTTTGTTCAAGTTCTCTCAGCAACAGCAGCATTTCTTGGTCCATCATCACGTCTAGAGATGACAAGCTGATTAAACTGCACTGCCACTCAGTTTCATTGTTCTGAAACAATGACCAAAATGTCCACAATTCTGCCATTCTAATAAAACACACTCATTATTTTTATTTTATGAAAACGATGCCTATGGGTCAACGTAATTGGCCCCATCAAACAGTTGTAAATAGTCTTATGGAATCTTCCTACATTCCCCCAAAAACTGTTTACATTTTCTCTCTAGGATGGCTTACACTTAACATTGATTCATTCTTAAGAAAAATTCATTTATCCTGTAGACAGTAGACAACATTTACATGTGGGTGATATAAACTGCTACGGTTCTAATTTTATGAAAATAAAGGAAGGTTAAGAAATTCACAGAAAAAAAATAATGAACGATGAGGGGTGGGGTGTTCAACAAATCCCATTGAAGACAGACTGGCTTCTTTTGTCTCCCAATCATAGAAGATACTGTCAGATCATGTTTCACAAAGTAGATTTCTTCTACTTTTCTCCAAGTCTCCATCTCCTGTCATATTTTAGATAAATGACAACAACACATTTAACTTTCTTTTTGCTGTCTGCTGACAAAGGTCAGAAGTCTCTTATTTCCAGATTTCAGTTAGAAGCTAAAATTCCTCATCAGTGGAGTAAACCTCAGAGCAAGAACTTGGTCAGCTGTTTAACCCCCATTTAGAACTATAGACTGTCACAGACTCGCATCTCGACATCATCATTATCTCAGAGGACTGTGGATAAAAACACACTGCAGAGGCAGATTTGCCACCACTTCATTCAGTCTGGCAGTTTGGCTTGGCTTCAAAACACAGTGAAATGATGAGTACTTGAAACAGAATATCAGGAAAGCACAGAGCTCAGCAGAACCCCCAAGGCTGCCTGAAATGGTGTCAGATGAAGGCAGCATATGCTGCTCCTGCACCCTGGGCAGGAGAAATTCAAACAGCATTTGCCCCAAAGACATTCTTCCTCTCCTTTCAAGGTCATATCACAGCTGTCAACAGGAAGACTTTCTGACATATCCATTGTCCACAGACATAGAGAGACCATCAAAGTGGTGAGAAGAAAGCAATTTGCTAATAAAGCATTCCCTAACATAACAAGCACCAAACTGGGAAGTATAAAGGAAATACAGTATCGGGGGTTCCAGAATTCCATCTCCAAGAAGGCTTTTGCTTGTTTCCTCCCCTGTTATAAAGGTTTTGGTCTACGCAACAAACTGAGACTTTTAAAAGTAATAATTCATTTTGCCATTTTTAAATTAACCAAAAACACATAAAAGTGCTAATTTTTGTTCAGACTGTAATAATCCCTGTCATTAAATTGGATTGGTACAAATTTCATGTTGTTTCTGAGCATCTTTACTTTTTATTTTTTTATTTTTTTTGAGGGCAGTGTCACTGGCCCTCATATGTGGGACCCAAACCAGGGCCTCTGGCTTCCCAAGCCAGCGCTTAACCACTGCGCCATTCGGCCAGCCCTGAGCATCTTTATTTTTGTCAGGCATATTTCTTTTGGGGGGTTGGGGGAATATTGAAAAAATAGTTCAAGGATCTCTACTGCTATCTTTAGGACCCCAAACTGGGAAACATGCAGGTAGTCTGTCCTGAAAAATATCAAGAATATAAAGATTTCTAACGTCCAGATTCACTGAACGCACATTTCCACAGTCCCATGCTTGACGCTCACTATAGTTTTTAGCCATCACCTGAAAAGGTCTGTTCTTCCAGACTCAGAGACTTTAGACTTAGATTCTAAAAACTATCAACAGATTCTCTCAAAACGTCATGAGTGCTTTTCAGCAAGCTATGGACCTTCACTTCATAGTAAATGATTGCACATGGTGATTATTTTTTAAAGCTTTTCATTTGATGATAATCACCTACCTCAGCAGACTGAGCAAGAATGAGTTCATAATGTAAAGATTTTTCTCCTTCAGATATGATAATCTTATGCTCTCCACTAGCATTCAATTGGATCCCATTCCTTGAAAAAAATAATAGTAGTCCCATTTGATTAGATGTGCCTTCAACATGTTTTAAGTCACCAGGATAGGGTTTCTCACCAAACAATCAGTAAGCATTCATGTATGCCCAGGTAGTATAAGATACTTAGGAATACAAATAGAAATATGAGAGACTCTGTTCCCCAGGAGCTGCATAGATTAGTGACTCAAGGTGGTTGCAAACAATTAGGCCACACTTAAAAAAAAAAAAAATTGAAGCCAATATTAAAATTTAGAAAATTTCACTGAAAATATCTAGACTTTTGGCTTTTCCTTAAAAATCAGAAGGTGTGGCCACATTGGGTCCATATATTCTTGATGCAGCAATTAGCTGGAGCTAAGCAGAGTGGCCCCATTTGCCTTTATTGGGGTAATACAATTTTTTCACTTGCCACTCTCATAATGTAAATATGTGCACTTACCCCATTGGATTTACTCATTTTTTCCTATCTGAGTGGCTCCTGTGGACTCCTGGACTGGCATACTACACATATAAGTCCTCAGAAACAAACAGTGACAACATAAGATGATGTGTGTTAGAAGAGGTAAGAACAGTATGCCATGCATGCATTCAAAAGGATTACTTTAATCTCAAGGTAAGAGAAAAGCAAGGGAAAGTCATGAAAAACTTGTGAAGGAGTTCTCTTGGAGAAAATGCCACTTGAAAAGGTATAGTAGAAAAGAAGGTGACACATTCAAAGAACTGTGTATAGCTCAGTAGGCCAATAACATATGGTGGAGGCCCATGAGAGAAGGCTGGTGGGGGTTGTTCTGTACTCACATGATGAGTTCCTGTTGCAAGTGCTGTAACTCATGAGCCAATTTGGTTTTATCCCCTCGTAAATCCTGGAATCACATACAACATTAGGCTGTACATGTTACTCTGGTGGGGAATTTACATTTATATTTAATAACCCCACCTTGCAAGAGGTGAGATTCTTATGGTATACCTCTATAATGCTCCCATATTCTATGATGGTTGACTTAAGTTCTTCTATACTTAAATCCTTCTGAAAAGTAGAAGAGAAAATTAATAGCTAATAAATGTATGAGTCCACCAAGTCATATTTATTAGACTATCAATCTGAGTGACAGAAGAACTGTAAACACCCAGTGGAAGAGAGAAAGTTGGTACAATATTCAGTATCTGTATCAAGTCTATATGCCATGAATAATTTCTTTGAAACGTCATAACAAAATGGGAAAGGAAAAGAAGAAAAATATTGGTCTTGCTTTACTTCCCTATCTTGAAATGGGGAAGTTTATTAATTTAGGCTGTGTCTCTTAAAGCCACCATAATCAGCATCTCTGTAACCATCATCCTTTGGTACCAGGTAGGCTATGATCACAGGATACAAGGATAAAGAAAATGATATCTATTTATTTTCCTATCTATCTGTCTATCATCTATCTACCTATCTATCATCTATTTTTCTGTGTAATCAATCTACTAGGGAAAAAGTAATTTAGGGATATATTCATCTTCTTTCCTAAAACAAATGACTGCACACTCATTGTGTTGTCATGCATTAAAACTGCATCACCAGTATCTAGCCAGTGACTGATATATTGGCACACTGATATGTATTGCATAGATTAATAAACACTACTAGAATTTAGAGAGGATGTAAACACTTATCCCAGATGAAGAAGTCAGTATTCTCCGGTCAGAGTAACATTTTTTGTGAAGTGTTTTAAAGGGAAGTCTAATATTCTTCACAGAATATTAGAATCAGATATTTTATTAGGAGTGAAGTTACACAAATGACCATCTCCTTTATGATTTGGAGAGAGCTAGCCAATCCCACAAGACTTCATGGGAAGGGCCAGAACTAACCTTCTGCAAACTTGCATCTTTATTACGCAAAATTTTCTCATATGTGTGTAACTGCATCTGAAAAGAAACAGGTTTAGAGAAGGCCATTGGGACATTGCTTCGGTAAAGGTCAGTGCCACATAATCACTCCAATAGGGAGACATGTTTCTGAAGAACCTTTAACATGCTTGTATTTTTCCCTTTTTAATGAACTTTCACATCAGCCTCATAACAATCCTAGAGGCGGGGTCATGGCCCTTGCTTTGTCAGTGAGGAAACTGCAGCTCAATATTATTCAGAGACTTGTCCAATGTCACATACAGTTAGTGACAGAACTGAGCTTAGAATATGAGCTTCCAGCTCCAGCCAAGTGCCTTTCCCACCACTTCACACTTCATATAATAAGAGGACTTATAGAGTCTTTATTTTTTTGGTGAAAATGAAAATCTGGATAAGATATGAGCACAGACTCCATGTGGACAGATAAAAGACTCTCTTTTAAAAACATAAGTTTAAAAATGTTCAAGATTTCTTTTAGCAAGGTGAATATTAAGGATATATCAGTTTATTCAAACCCAAAGCAAGCTTGATGTCATAAGCTTCTAAATATAATATAACTGAAAAAGGTGTATATTGATGAACTGAAAAACCTAAAATATAATCAGCATAGTTATAAGTAGAATTGTCATCATAATCATATAGATTTGATATCCCTTTATAGTTCTAAAGTATTTTCACATAATCATCTCATTTGAGTTTTCAACAAGCTTGTGGATTAGGTAGAAAATATCATATCTACTCAGTAGATGAAAAAATTGAGACTTAAAGAGGTTAACTAGTTGCTTAAGGTTATAAAGCTTTTAAGTAAAGAAGAAAGGATTTGTACCCATGTCTTCTAGATCTTTCCACTCGTTTATAACAGTTATGTTTTCCAAAGACAGTCATTCCTAGAATAAAATTAATTTTAATGTCTAAACTACAACTGCTACAACATATGTATATTTGTATACACTCATGGAATTTGAATATCTGCTAGGAAACTTAAAAATTCCACATATTGACATTAAATTTAAATACATCATCATTTCAAACATATACTACAACAAAAATATTGTTCAAATAAACTACTAGAGATGACAAGAAGCATGACACAAATTCCTGAACATATTAATAGTTGTCTTCTGTTTACTGATGAGAATGTAGGGTAAACAGAATAAAAATATATACCAAATATAGACTTTTTAGATGCACTATAGATAAAAATCATTTTTGTAAGATATCTCTTAATTCAATCAAAGAAACATTTTTTTCCATCTCTCATTTTTCATAAGAAAGTACAATAGATGAAATCTTTCCTTAGAGATTTACAAAATCAGACACTATTAAATTAGAAATTGCCACTATAATAAATAATAATAAATGTTGGCAAGGTTGTAGAAAAATTCTAACCCTCACATACAGCTGGTGAAAATGTAAAATGGTGCAGCCACTTTGGAAAACAGCTTGGTAGTACATTAAAAGGTTAAATATAGGGCCGGCCGAGTGGCGTGGTGGTTAAGCGCTGGCCTGGGAAGCCAGCAGCCCCGGTTCGGGTCCCACATATGAGGGCCAGTGACACTGCCCTCAAAAAAAAAAAAAAAAAAAAAATGGTTACATATATAGTTATCATATGACCCAGTAATTCCAATCCTAGGTATATACTCAAGGGTAATTAAAACATATGTACACACAAAAACTTGTACACAAATATTCACAGCATTATTAACAGTCAAAAAGTAGAAACAGCTCAATTGTCCATCAACTGATGAATAGATCAACAAAATGTGGTATGTCCATACCATTGAATATGACTCAGCAATAAAGGGAAATGAAGTATCAATATAGGCTATAGATGAACATATTCCATAACATAGATGAACCTTGAAAACATTATGCTCAGTTAAAGAAGCCAATCACAAAAGACCACATAATGTGGTCCCACTAAAGGAGCCGTGTGACTCCACTTCCATGAAATATCCAGAATAGATAGAGCTATAGAGACAAAGTAGATTAGCGGTTGCCTAGAGTTGGAGAAAAATGGGGATTGACTACTGAAGGGATTTCTTTGGGGAAGACCAAAATGTTTTAAAATTGGTTTTGGTGATGGTTGCACAACTCTGTGAACATTAAAAAACACTGATTTGCATATTTTAACTGGGTGAATTTAACGGCATGTATATTATATATCAGTAAAGCTGTTACATTAAAAATAGAAGTTGCCAGTACTACTGCATAGACAGAAGAGAGAGTTTAGGGAATATAATTAATAAGGTTGTAAATATTTTTTTTTAGGGGAACAGATGGATGCATGTCCTTTTAGGGAGACCACTTCATGGACAGTGTAGAGGCCTTACCACTGCACTGTACATCTGAAGCTGCCGCTGAACAATATTATATGTCAACTATAATTTAACACATATATAGTCATGGGCTGTGGAATATAGTGTGGGGATGGAGTCAATGGAATTGTAATAGATATGTGTGATATCGGGGGTGGGAGGGCAGAGAAAGGGGGAGGGGGGAGTCACTTTGTAAGGGGTGAAAAAATATTGCATTGTTTTGTACATCTGTAACTAATAATAATAATAAAAAATAAAAAAGATAGAACTTGCCTTTTATATATATTAGACATCTTGAGAAGTACAAATTTTAAAATTTATATTCAAAGATTATTGTATCAATGAGTCATATACACCTTTATAGAATAATATTGGCTTGATGAAAGAAAATATTTTACCAATATTTGAGAAGTGCTTACCTGGTGTTCTGTCTCAGTTTTAGACAATTCCTCAATCTTCTTCTCCAATTTATATACATCCATAATGTTCTTTGTATTCTAATGTAAAAGAAGATAGCATTCTTAGATTGAGACCAATAAATTAATTAATTAATTTAATAAAATAAAATAAATGTGTTTTTTTATTGATTGTTCAAATTTAAGAAAGCTTGTTTTTCTTTTTCTTTTTTTATTTTTTTGAGGGCAGTCTCACTGGCCCTCATACATGGGACCCTAAGCGGGGCCGCCGGCTTCCCAAGCCAGTGCTTAACCACCGCGCCACTTGGCCTGCCCAATAAACATCTTTTTTACAATAACTTTATACAAAGTCTTTTTTAGGAAAAAGCATTTTCTTCATAAATACCATAATCCATTTTAAACAAAGGGACAAAACTGTAGACTTTGTCCAAAAATCATGTGATCCTTTTAACAGTGCCACCCAAGAATACTCTCAGTAGTCCTTTCTTATTTTCCATTCCCTCTCACGTGCTCACTCCCCAGTCCTACCTTCACACTTGTCATCATCAGCAACTCTGACCCCTCTGTGATCCTAATTGTAAGCATATCACTCTTTAACCACCACTTCTTGCCTTTCTTTTTTGAGCACCAACAAACCTTCAATCCTCACTGGAGCCCGCAATCCATTGATCCAACCACCTTCTTATTCTTCAATCTTCCCGTGAGTTCAGTCTCCTCTTTGCTCAGCTTAAATTTCTCCGTGGTCAATCATCATGATCACTGTCTTCCAAATTCCCTCAATTCCCTTGCCTCTCCCCTACTTGTTAGTATTTGCTTAATTTTATCTTGCCACCCACTCCATGCCAGCACCTTTCAGAGATACATCGTTGAAGGAAAATAGAAATTGAACCAACAGCTCACAAGTTAAATTCATAACCTTTAGCCTCAATGTTTACTGATCATATCATATCATCCTAGTCCACTCACATGGCCATTCACCTAAATCAGGGATTTGCAAACTTTATCAACTTCCCTACCCCATCTGCACTGGCCAACTCTAGCTGACCACCTAGTTTTGTAAATAAAGTTTTATTAGAACATAGCTGTGCCCATTGCTTTTCATATTGTCTCTGGCTGCTTTTACACTACAATGGCAGAAGTGAGTGGTTGCAACAAAGGCCTGTTAGCCAGGCACTCCTAAAAATATTTACTATCAGGTCCTTTACAAAAAGTTTGCCAACTCCTGGCTTATTTCATTCCTTCTCTCTCCTTGAACTTCCAATACCTCCTCCAACATCCTTACTTTCAGCGGATGACTTTACTTTGTATTTTGCTGAGACATTGGAAACAATGAGAAAAGAACTTCTGTATTACCTGAATATATAAGAAACAACTCTGGATATATTATAAAGCATTTGCTGATCTGCACACTTGTCCCCACCTCTAATGTTACTGCTTCAGTCTAAGCCTCCATCAGGTTTTGTCTGGATTACTACATGGGCCTCCTAATGGGTCTCCCTATTTCTTCTTTTGCCCCAGCACAATCGATTCTAAACCCATCAGCCACAGTTACCTTTAAAAAAAAACACAGAAACTAGAACATGCAACTCCTCTGCTCAAAAGCACCCAGCAGCTGCCATCTCACTCAGCTGGCATCCATGCTGTGCTTATATAAGTCCCTGTGGGTCTGGCCATATGCAGCTCTGCCAAACCTCCTGCCACATGTTCCCTCTGTTCCCATCACACTGGCTTTGCTCTCACTCAAAAAGAGTAGGCAGGCTACATCCTGAGGTCTTTGAGTTTGCCATTTCCTCTGCCTGGAATTCTCTTTTACAGATAAACCTCCTTTCCAATTTTTAACCAAGTGATTAATTTCATAGTGCTGCTTTTTGGCCAACAACCCTGGTTTAAATTGCACTACCCCACAATTCTGTTTTCTGCTTTTTTTTTCCTCCAAAGCACTAATCACCATCTATAATACCTTGGTAGTTCCACAAGGGCTATTTTGCTTAAGCTTGTCTCCTCAGCATCTTGAAGAGTGCCTAGCACATAGAGGTCTCTCAATGAATATGTGTTAAATAAATAAGTGAATAAGTGAAAGTGAATACCTACTCAAACCGTTATGCTGTTACTCGTCACAGTGTAGCAGATTTTTACCTCCTAAAGGAATCTTAACTAGCAGTGACATTTATATGCCTGCTCTAATGTAAATCAATAATTGCAATGGTGAAGAGTTCTACGTCTCCTTCCATCTCAATTCTAAATTGGCTTGGTACAATTGTTTGATGTTAGGCAATAATCTCAAAATATCTTACATTGGTATCATAACTGTAAAGCACTAGTTTCATGAAAGCTGGCCTTGTAGCTATAACAAGTCTGAATCTAATGTGTGGCTTCTTTCCAATCTTATTTGTTCATTTCCAAACCACTATGAAGTTTTTTTAATGTCCACTTGGCCCATATTTGGAATAACTCTCTAGATTGTTCATCACAGCTTAATAAATACCTCTGATAAACTTATATAAAGCCCAAATTAAAAACAAACAAAACTGTGCAAAACACTTGACATTCAACAGGTACCCACAGAAAATTTCCTCCAAAATAGTAACTTATTAGTATCTTTGTTACCTGTTCTTTCAATACTGTAATTCTGTTGCTTAAGAAAATATATTGCATAGAATTATTCATTTTTTCAGAGATTTTACTAATATTTCCTAACATATATGAGGTACATTATGGTGAACCAAATGGCTTCACATGCATTATCTTAATCTCAAAAATAACTGAGGGAATAGGCATTATTAACCCAAAAAAGATAGATGGCTTTTCCAAGGTGAGTGAATTTAAGATCTGGTCTTTGACTCAAGACTTCTGCCACCTAGATCAGTGGAATAATAATGGAAAATTATTAGATAATGTCTACACTTTCCTTCTTGATTTGTATAGTTTTTAGACAGATTGATTTCATTTTATCTTAAATTTGAATTTTTAAAATCCCATTCTTCCACAGATAAGTATAAAGGTAATAACATACTTCTATCCAGACATGAAAATCTATCCACTCTTCCTCATTTGTCATTTGATAAAGCAACCTGGTCTCTGACCCACAGGAGCCTGAATATTCACAAGATTTCTGTCTAACCCAGGGTCAGGACCTATGATTGTGTGATTTCCACATGTTGATTGGTGTCTATGTTTTAATGATTTCAACATACCTCTTCTTGGAGAACCCGAATCTTAAGAATCAGAGCCCGGTTTTCTGTCTCCTGATTCATTAAAAGAAAAGTAATCAAAAAGTACTTCTTAAGTTTATGAAAATATCATATATTTATCTGCAAGTCTATTGACATTCTTTCTCTTTGCGAACTTTAAATATGGCATTGACATATCACAAATGAGCCTAGTCTGAAAATATTCTCATATGGGGTTAAGCCCTCTACTTTTAGTTTCTTGGGACCTGTGAGAAGTTACTCTTCTCCTTGACTCAATCTGTGACAGGAGGGGAAAAAAAAAAAAAAAAAAGGAACAGCCTGGCTTTTTCCCTGCTACTTACCGCGCCATTCATTTCTGACAGGTAGTGTGAACACATCTATTTAAACAGCACTTTGAAATCACAGAGTTCTAGCTTTCTACTTGAAGCTGTGGATATTTCCAGATTCAACATTACCAGAATATATGAATATCAAAACCTTTTTATAATTAAGAACCCCGAATTCAGAACTAAATTCTGCAGAAAAAAATATTCCAGGATAAAATATATACCAAATGTTAATAGTAAATCTTGTGGATATGGTAGGGTAAGAATTTTGTGGGATTTTAATTTTTCTTTGCTAATAGGCATTTCCTTATTTTTATAGAATAAACAGGTATTACCTTTTAAATATAAAAATTAAAGGGAAAGCATCTCAGGCCAGGATGTCATTGGTACAAAAATGAAGGAACGCACATGCCACATAATTGGAATCAGAGGTCCTGAGTTCAATTCTAGCTCCACCATTGATTAAATAATTGACTTAGAATAATCAAAACATCTCTGGAATTCACCTCTAACTCTATTAATTTTTTAATGAAGAATACCTACTTCTGTTTCTACCTCACAGAATTTCTATGATGGCCAATGAGATGAAATATTAAAAATTCTTTTGAAATTGTAAAACACAATAAAATGCAAAAGATTTGGATTGTAAATCTAGGAGTCTGCACTTTTCATAACAGCAAATATTATCCAGCCCTAGGTGGACAGAGGGCATTGACTGCTTTACATGTATCACTCACTTAACCTTCCTAGGCCGAGGGTATAAAGTTTGGTGGTGTGCCTAGAGTTACACAGCCCTAGGAGCCAAGACTTGAATGGCAGCATTCTGACTTCCAAAGGCAGACTCTTGATCATTTCTCTACACTGCCTGCACGTCAAAGCTCTTCCGTGGTCCCAGATTGAGTCTTTCCTCTAGTGCATTCATAGAGACTTGCAGAGCCACCTGATACTCAAGGAGTCTCATCTCCATATTTTACTATTGAGGCAAGAGCTAAACTAAGCCGTGTTGGTTGTGGGAGGTCACAAGTGAGTGACGTAGGCCTGGAGCCCATCTCCTGATAAATTACAGACCCAAAAATACATTAGTTGGAGTGACTTTCAGCTGACTCCCACCATCGTTAGCAATGCTAGTATTCTGCTGGAGTATATCAGGACTTGGGCAATTATTACTAAAGCTCTGGATAATAGTTTAACACTTTTGATAAAGATGATTACATACTTATCTCTTGGTTGAGTTAAAGCTTAGTCTAAATAACAATTTGCTCTAAAAGTTATAAGCCTGTGCTTATTTAGTATAAGGGCTGCTTTATGGAGCTTCTTAATAATCTGGAAGTACTAAGAAAGCTGATTTTTTTCTTTTGTTTTGTTTTGTTTTTTTTGTTTTTTTTAGCTGAGCCATCCTGCCACCTGTGGGCAGCTCAACGGCAACTCAGCTCGGGCTGGCCTCGAACAGCTGTTGCTCAGAGCTCAGCTCGCACTCTTGAGCGAGCTCTTAACCAACTGAGCCATTCGGCCAGCCCGAAAGCTGATTTTTTTTTAAAAACTGAGAAAAATTTGAAAATTTGACAGATAAATATTTTTTAGACAATTCAAGTGGTTTTTCATGTCTGGTATTTATGAATTCACCTATCAACTTCAGGAGTCATTCCAGAGATCTTCTAGGTTTTCACAAACCATTGTGATGTGACGAGGACCGAGTAATTTGTAAAGAATTTCAATCTTTGTTGAAAAAGAAAACACAGTTTTTTATCCTACCTGCTTTTACTTCTCAAAGGTGTTACCAATTCATTTATCAGCTTATTGACCTCTGATTTTTTGCCTCCAAATCAACCTTCTTGGAATTCAGTTATGTAAACTATACACTAATTCCAAAGTAACTGGATGACTTACTAATTGTTTGCTCTGGGCTACAAGCATGGCCTTCTGCTCTTCTGCAGCAGTCAAACTAATTTTTAGTTCCTCCAGTTCTTCTTTTAACAGATTTGTTCTTATAATAGCCTGGTGGGCACTGCGGGGGTGGAGGAGAAGGCAATGAGCAAAACCTCAAATATAACTGTCAAATATACTAAGAAAAGCCAAGGACTATTTTTGGACCCAAGTTGAAAACCACTAAAAACTTAAACCAGATGCCAACAATAATATAAATATACCCACTATCTTTCATCATCCTTGAAAAAGGAAGAGATCTGGATGGAGTGTGGTGGAGAAAAAAGGATAAGGGGAAACCAAAATATTCCTGAAGATAAAGATTTGGAGACTCCCTTTGTAATCCATCATTGTTTGAATCACACAGTTCTTTCGTACTACTAGTAAGATGTAATATTAGTTCAGGCATTCCACAAATCTTTACTGAATGATGACATGTTCCAGGCGCTGTGCCCTGCAGGGGGGTTTATGATGGTGAACAAGAGACATGGTTCTTGCACCTACAGAGGTTACATACTAGCAAAGGAGATGACAACCAAACAAATAGTTTCTATATGATACATTTCCTTTTTAAGTTTATTTAGCATTGTTTACAATGACAAAGCATTGGAAATGGCCAAAATGTCCAGTAAAAGGAAGCCTATTAAATGAATTATGGTAATCCACATCATAGAATTATCTATTAGTACTCCCATTAGATTATAAACTGTTTTCTGAGCAGGGTCTCAAAGAAGATACAACTTTTTCCTTACTAAGGAATTATATCTATCATTCAACAACTATTCCGTTCTGTGCTAGCCATTATGCTAGGCATTGAAGACAAACGTGAACCCGATCAGAGGACTTGATCCTGCTGGAGTTGATAGTCTAGTGGGGTAAACAGACAAACCTAAGTTTGGGAAAAGGCAGGGAACCTAACCAGGAGCTTGCGGTAGTGATCTAGGTGAAAGGTGCTGTTGACTTGAACTATGTGACAGATATAGAAATGGATGGAAGGAAATCTATTTGAGAGATATGAAGTGGGTAAATTTAACACAATTTGCTATTTGAGGTAGAAGTGAAGGCTGAGGAAGAAAAAGGAGACAAAGATATCTGGCTTCAAAGGTAACTGGAGGGGTGGGAGTGCTAGCAGTACGTTCTACTAAGTACAAGGGTAACCAGGATGGATAAGAAACAGTTCTCCTGTTAACAAGGGCACAGTTATATAGAAGGTAAATTATACTATGACAGGAAAACTGCATTGTATCAAAAACAGGCTCTGAGCTCCTAAAGGAAACAAAGGCTCTTCCTGAAAGATTAGGAGGAG
The DNA here is from genome assembly GCA_033961575.1 of Aselliscus stoliczkanus. Classification (NCBI taxonomy): domain Eukaryota; kingdom Metazoa; phylum Chordata; class Mammalia; order Chiroptera; family Hipposideridae; genus Aselliscus; species Aselliscus stoliczkanus. The sequence goes on from CM066727.1 coordinate 170,315,413, forward strand.
AAAAGAGAAGAACAGTTAAGACTTAACTTTCTAGACATTGGCATTCTGGCTGCCCACCCAAATTCTCTAGCCTTCCTGTCCTTCTGTGAGTTATCCAAATTCCCTTCAAATACATTTCTTTATGCTTAAATTAACCAGAGTCAGCTTCTAGTAACCAGCATGAGCTTGTAGTGCTTGCAACAAACAGCTCTGACTACACATGCATCCAAGACACATTTTTTGAAAGACAGTTTGAATTATTATATTTCAAGTAAATAATAAATAAGGCAGTTGTGGAATGGAGAGAGTCTGAAGTAGGGGTGTGTGTGTGTGTGTTGTAGATTCGTTTGGAGGCTGAGCTGGCTGATCAAAAATTATGAGGGTAAGAGTCCATGGTCAGTATGCTTTCCTGGTTTTTTCAAGTTAACTTAAAACTTTTCAGTTCAGAATATTAGTTTCTACATCTTAAACACAGATTTGTGAGAAACTTATTGCCTTTTTTTTTTTTTCTTGGATGCTCAAGGATCTCCCTACAACCCATTTTACCAGTGTTTCTTAGGTCCTTTATCCCTTCTTATCTTAAGCTAAGGTCACATACTTTCTTATCATCCATCTAAGCTATAGGTACCCTAAGGGCACATTTTAAACCTGATTTATCAATGAATCTCTCCTAATACTTAACATGGGGGACTTTGCATAGAGTAAGAGTTCAACGGAACCACAGAACTCTTTTGATAGGTCCATACTTAGCCCCTAGGCATATTGGTCTTACATAGAGAACACTGCCTTGAATGGCATAGAGAAAGAACATCATTGCTAGAAAAGAACCGACAAATACTGCTAGTGTGAGTGTAAAATGGTACTGGTTCTTTGGAGAACAATTTGGCAGCCCCTCAAAATGCTAAGTGGAGGTTACTACCCAGCAATTCCACTCCTAGGTAAAAACTCAAAAGACAAAACATATCCACACAAAAATTTGTACACAAATGTTCATAGCGGCAGTATTCATAGGAGCTAAAAAGTGGAAATAACCCAAACGTCCATCTTCTGAAAAATGAATAAACAAAATGGTGTATATCCAAACAATGGGTTATTTAGCCATGAAAACGAATGATTAGTGATAGGAGCTATAGCATGGATGAGCTTTGAAAACATTATGCAGCGTGAAAGCAGCTAGTCCCGAAGGATACATATTGTATGATTACATTTATATGAAATGTCCAGAATAAGCAAATCCACAGATTACTGGCTGCAAGGGATGGAGGGGGGAAAAATGGGGAGTGACTGCTAATCCAGATGGGATTTCTTTTTGGAGTGACAAAAATGTTCTGGAATTAGATCACAGTAATGATTGCACAACCTTGTGAATACAGCAGAAAACAATGAATTGTACAGTGTACAGGCATAAATTTTATGCTATGTGAATTATACGTATCAATAAAAACCAGAATTTTTAAGAAAGTAAAAAGGCACTGAAAGCTCCCAGCATGCAGTGCCGTACCATGGCCCACCTTTTTATCTGAAGACGCAGTTCAGCACAATCCTCCGATAATTGGCTGTTAGCTTCTTCTAAGGTTTCCAATGCCATTTTAATCTTGTAATTTTCCTCCTCCAATTTCTGCTTGTTGAAATGCAGGTCTGCTACAGAGGTAATCAAATCAGACACCTCTCTGCAAGTGAAAGAACAAATGGGAATAAATAATCTTCAACATCTTTACTCCCTTCTAATTAAACTAAGGCATATGGTTAAGCCCAAACAAGCTTAATTATTCCTATGAGATTTTCAACTTTATCCTCTCCCACCCCCAAAAATGTAGAGTATTTATACAATAAATATTTATGCAAGCATTTATTATAAAAGCATCAAAGATTTTCCCAAAATTGCCAGGTATTCAGCATTTGCTAGTTGTGAAGTCAACTTGCACAGCTTTTGTTTATCCCTTTCCACTTTGCTCTCAACACTTGTCTCCATCTACATTGAAGAGTTCCTATTGCTGCCGGGTTATGGGAGATCCCCCAAAACACTGACACTCTGATCTTTCAGTCAAGGAATCTTGGCAGGTTTTAATAGGCTTTTAATTAGGCAACAATTCTTGAGGTCTTATATTTGTAGCTTGTAGCTCACAATTTAGTACTCATCTTTTGTAATATTTTCTACAGTTAATGTTTGTGAGTGTCACTCCTCCTCTCCTCATGAGATCACAAACTCTTTGAGAGTCTGGACTGTGTGTTTCATGGAGTCCCAGGCCTCCTCTTCCTCTTCACTATCTTAACCAAGTGCTTGGGTATTGATAGGTTGGGTACATGGTTCCTACTCTACCTTTTTGCATGGTTAAGACCAAAATGGTAAAGATAAAATAAGGGAGAGACAGAATCACCTCTCCTTAATATCTAAAACTCACACATTTAACAGAAAACAGCTTTTTTCACTCATATCTAAAAGGATCTATTGAAAAAGTGCTTTAAAAATAATCCCAAAGAGCTTAAGGTCAATGACATAACTGTACTTCAAATAGAACTTGTTTTCCATGGAAAACACATAAAGTCAATGAGGAGAAGGGTTTCATGGGTGAGAAAATGTTACTTTATGTAATGCGAGTCTTACATAATGGGTGTTCCTAGTAAAATTAGTTCTAAGGCACTTGGGATAGAATAGTTAACAGTTAAAAATATATTATGTTCTCTGTACCACAAAAAAGGGCTATGTGAGCTAATCATAAGTAAACTACATAAACCTATGAAATAAATAACACAACTTGAGGCATTTGAGAAAGCATTACAACTAAGAATGCTTACAAGACTCCTTTAGACACATCTCCGCCCAAAGCCTCGAAGTCCCCTGATGTAGACTTTGTTATATCTGTGGTCATCTTAACTGAAACACATACAAGAGAGTTTTATGAAAAATTCACTTCTCCAAACCACAAAAAAGTGGCAGAGCAATCCAGAAGAAACACATACGTACTTGCTCCACCTGATTTTATGCTGTCCTGTTCAAAAACAGAATCACTGATGCTGCCACCCGATCCACTGTTCACTCCTTCCCTGTAGCCAAAAACCAAAACCAATCAGCTCAGATTCTTTGCCAGACAAAAGCTTAGCTAATTTTTCAAATGTGCTCAGTTCTTTTCTATTCAGACATTTCTCTCTGGATTTTAAAACCATCTACTCATCCAGCAACTATTTGGAGCCCAATACTATACTTAGCTAGGGTCATAGAAAAAAAACATAAGGCATTAATTATGTCCACCTTCCATAAACTTTTTTTTTTTTAAAGATTTTATTGGGGAATTGGGGGAGGGGAACAGAGTTGGGGAATCAGGGAAGGGGAACAGACAAGTTGCTGTCCTTTTTGTTCTTCAGTCTAGTTGCGGAGGACGTTGCTTCACTGGCCCACGTTGGTATCGTCATTGCGCTCTTCCCGGATGAGGCAGATCGGTCGCCGGCCTCTGGATGGTCACTCACAGCAGCTATTGGCAGCTCACACTGGCTGCCAGATGCTCAACGCTGGCTGCTGGCCACTCACTGTAGCCTATGGCAGCCCACTGCAGCAGGGGCTGCAGCATACACCGTCGTCGGGGCACAGCCCAGCTCCAGGTGGAGCTGTTGTTAGCTGTAGAGGGTGCTGTACAGGGCAGTGTCACTGGCCCTCATATGTGGGATCCGAACCAGGGCCGCTGGCATCCCAAAACCAGCTCTTAACAAATGTGCCACTCAGCCAGCCCAACCTTCGATAAACTTTTCATCTTACATGAAAAAGAAAGTGTAGTGCAGAAACAGGTAGGGGTGATGTTTAGGGGATGATGTTTAGTAGCTATGATTAGGGAATAGGAAGTCTCAATGGATTAAGAAGTTGACATAGTTTGGAGTGATAATTGGACACTTGAGGAGGTAGCAAGACCTCGAGATTTAAAGGATCAGAAAGGGAGAGTCATAAACAACTAATATTTTGGGGTACAATGATGGTGTTATAATTTTCCATTTCTCATGGAAAACCTAGTTGAACCTAGACTAATTGTACTTTGAGCATTTCACTCCTGAAATTTGGGGAACCCTCTGTGCAGGCCTCTGTTCAGTACACAAACTCTAGCTCTAACCCTCAAAATACACATTAAAATTTCAATCATTTCTTGTCTAAGAATCTCCATACTATGATTTAAGTTTTGTTACTTAATCTTTCTAAATGCCAAATCCTGTCACTATCTTTCTGGAGCGGCTCCAAAATTCTCTAAATTTGCACTGATATCTCATTGTGTTTTAATGTGCGATGCCAAAAGGTGGCTGAACAGATGAATTTACACAGCATTCTTACTATTCCTAACTACACACCATTTCTGGGTTTCTGTTCTTACATTTTGTATTTATACCTCCCATGGTTTTCTTTTCCTTTACACTTGTTCTAAAAATTAGAATTTTTCTTTTGCCCTCACTCCATTTTATAAATGGATTGTTGATATTTTTATTATACAATGAAAATTAAATATTTTAGGAAAATAAGAAAATGCATAAGAAAAGAAAAAATGAAAACCATCATGCAAAGATAATCATTTGGAATATATTCTTCCAACTTTTTACTATGTACATCTTTTTTACCAATATGAGATTATATTACACACATATGGATTCATGGCCCATTATTTGAAATAAATACATATGAATATTTCTCTTGTCATATATCTAAGCATAATTTTGAGTTATTATTTTGGATTCTAGTACATGGAAGCATTATAATTTCTTTATCCAACCCTCTATTTTTAAATTTTTAGGTTGCTTATATTTATCATTATCATAAGCAGCATTCTACACATATATTAGCGTTTATGATTCATTATTTTCCTTAAAATTACATTCCCAGCTTGAACACACTGCATATTTTAAGGGGTTAATACATATTCCTAAATTGCTCTTTAAAAAACCCTGCATCTTTGCGCTACTGCCAACAATGTATGAGAGGAGGCTGATTTCTTTGCCCTGAAAACATGGGATAGCTTTGCTTTAAAGCTTTTCTTTTAAAGTTTTGCTAAACCGATGAGCAAAAATAGTGTTGTCTTTATTTGCATGTCTAAGATTAGATATTTTTATATATTTATTTTGCCTTCATGATTAACTTGTGTTCTGTCAAACATTTCGGTCATCTTTTCTTAAATCATCTATACATCCTATTGCTATATGAAATCTAAGAAGCTTTGCCACTCTTTGGCCTTGGAGTTTTAAGGACATCCCTAGTATCTATTAGCTGATAGCTGGAGATTGCTGGCTTTCGGTGAAGGGAGGCAACTCGTCTCTAATATCCACCAGGAGTGCCTGAGACCATGTGTATCATTGCCCTTCCTCATCTTGTATTTGTTATTTTTTTGCTAATCCACTATTTTTTCCTTTCCCTTTCACTTCCTTATATTTGAGACTTCTAAATTACACTCACTGTCTAAACATCCTCACTGACCTCAAAAGGTCATTGACTCTTAGTCTAAATGCATTTGGAGATGTGGTTAATATTTATAATTTGCTTGACTCCTATGCCAGCTCAATTCACTGTGTGAACATAATATGTACTGCCCCCTCATCCCAATAAATGAATGTTATCAGATTAACATAATAGGCTCTCAAAGTGTGCCCATCATCCCCTCCCATCATCAGCACCAGTTATCACTGGAAACTTGTTAGAAATGCAAATTATCAGGCTTCACCCCAGGCCTACTGACTCATGGCCAAGCATCAGGTGTATCATTGGGATCATTTCAGGGCATGCTACGTGTGAGATGCACCAGGTTGTAATACGTCCATCAACCAGGAAACAAAGATTAGCGTTCACTGCAATCAACTGTTAAAATAGAACCTGCTGGGACTCCCATTACCATTTGTTTTGACAGCAAGCCATCCATTCTTTCATGATGGCATGGAAAGTGTCCAGATCCACATGCAGGTCTCTCTTCTCAGAATCAAGCATGTTCCCCAGCTCCTCAAGGCCACTGTCTTCAGAATCTTGACTAGTCGTTTGTCTCAGGTAATCTATTATTGTAGCAATTCCTACTGAGCCTTAGGAAGAAGAAAGGCAGGCTAGTTTTGGAATATCAGTTAAGATTACTTTTTGTAAGCGAGGTGATTAACTCTCCAAGGTTCCTTGAGTCCTGGAGCCGCTATACCATATAACCCTTGCAGTTCTGTTGAGTTGGCATGATAGAGTGGTTATGAGCACTGGCCTTGGGTTGGAGTCTAAAGAACCTAGTGTCAAATCTTGGCTCTGGAATGTACCAGCTGTGTGGGTTTGGGAAAAATTCCTTAAAATCTCATTAAGCCTCAATTTCCTTATCTGTGAGATGGGGATGATGACACCTATTCTACAGAGTTGTTGTGAAGCTTAGATATGGAAGATAAATGTAATCAGTAAGCACTGTGGGAAGTGAGCAAAATGCCACTATTTTTGTCTCTCATTCTTTCCTGAGAAAACATTCGATGAAGAAAGTTTTTCCTCTGCCCTCAATGAAATTTCAGTCTCAAGTAAGTACTCTGACTTTTTTTTTGGCGGGGGGGACAGGATAGGGAGGTCATTCTTAGGTACGGTCAGTCCTACTGTCACATTCAGAAATCTAAATCATCCAGGCTAAGTTACTAATTGACACACGAATCTTCTTTAAGCATAAGCATCTCTTTTACTTATGGCTAAGGCTTGCCCTGGGCTCTTTGCTTTGGGGAGTGGGATTCAGGGGATGGAGAAGTAGAAGGTTGACAAGGCAGATGCAGGAGTGAGGATTCTTCCCTCAAGAAGGTAAGTATAAAACATGATACAAGAAAAGTCTAGTAATTAGAAGAACGAATACTTGTAAAGGAAACTATGTAACTTTAAAGAGAGTATCAATTTACTGGCAAATGGTACTTGGCAGTGGCAGGAAAATATTATTAATACAATTATTTGAAGAGATGATTTTGTATTTCTTAGTTGTAGTAGAATTGGAAAGAGAGCTGGAGAGCCAACAAGAATACCTTTCCCTCATTTTCCTTCACTAAAACTCTAAACCTTCTATCACATACCTGGAAAGACCTCCTGTGATGGTTTTTTTATGTATCTACCTGACACGGCCACACACAGGGGTGCTTGGATTTCTGGTCAAGTATTATCCTGCATGTTTCTGTGAGGGTGTTTTTGGATGGGGTTAAATTTAAATTGGTAGACTACGTAACACAGATTATTGACCCTAGTGGGGGTGGGTCTGAATAGAACAGAAAAGGATAATTCTTCCCATCTGACCAGCTTTGTTGAAACTGGGTCATTGGCCTTTTTCCTACCTTCAGATTCAAACAAAAACATCAGTTCTCCCTCCGTCTTGAACCTGTTGGCCTTTGGACAGGAACTGTACCCTCAGCCCTCCTGGCTCTCATTGGGGAAACTTTGGACTTGGATTTGAACTACATCATTGGCTCTCTGGACCTCCAGCTTGCTGACTCACCATGCAGCTCTTGGGACTTGCCAGCTTCCATAATCATGTGAGCCAATTTCTTATAATAAACCTCTTTGCTTGTAATACACACACACACACACACACACACACACACACACACACACCAATTGATTCTGTTCCTCTGGAGAACCCTGATTAATATGCCTCTCATCTTCCATCAGTAGCGCTTCCTTATTTTCTTCTTTAAATATTAATAGTTCCTTAAAACCTGCCCAAACAGAGAGGCTTTATGGGAATAAATAAGCCTTACTCATCCTAACAATATAATTAAAGGTGCATGCAAATCTTTTGCTACAAGAAAGTTCATTATGATGTGGTTTATAATAGAGAAAAAATAATATCTAATTGAGACAGATTGGTTAAATATAATATAATACTTCCCATAAAAGGATAAGTATATAAAGAAAATTTGTTGACAGAGAAGTACTCAAAAGTATTGAGAAAAAGCAGATTATAAAATAAGTCTGAAAACATTCCTATGCCTATTTAAGGAACCTGTCGTATATATCTTAAGAAAAAAAAAATGACCAAAAGGAATGTTAAACCATTTTCAGCAATCATACTGTGATGGGGAGGTGGACAGACTCTGGGCTGTCCCTTTTCATCCCTGCCTCCTGATGTTTACACCCTTGTGTCATCTCCTTCCCTTGAGTGTGGGCATGACCTGTGCCTTACTCTAAGCCATAGAACATGGAAAAGGTGATGGGATATATGTGTATGTGATTGCATGATTAAGTTACATAAGACTGCAATGTCTTGCTGGAATCAGTCCCTCCCTTGCTGGCTTTGGAGAAGTGCACTGCTATGTTATGGGCTGCCTAGGTGAAGAGGCCCAACTGGCAAGAAACTGAGGGAAGCCTCCAGCTGACAGCAGCAAGAATCTACAGCCTTCAGTTCTTCATGACAAGGGACTGAATTCTGCAAGGAACAAAAAACAGATCATTCCCCAGTTGAGCCACAAATGAGAGGGCTGCCCCGGCCAACGCTCTGATTGCAGCCTTGTGAGCTCCTCAGCAGAGGACACAGCTCAGCTGTGCCTGGACTTTTGATCCACAGAAGTTGAGAGGTAATAAATGTGTGTTGTTTTAAGCCACCAAGGCTCTGGCAATTCAGCAACAGAGAAATAATACAAGTGCTTTGGGTATTGATATTCTGAAACCATTTTGTGTGTGTTGTAAAATAAAGCAAATGAGCATTTATATAGGTGTCATTGAGAGCCAGGATTTTGTCTGGGTGAGAAAGAAGATATACAGAAGAAATAAGTAAAACCCCTATAGTAGTAAATTTGCATTGGAAAAAGGTGATAAACTCATAATGTATTTTATCTTCCAAAAAAATTAAGTACTTCCTAGGTCTGACCACTGAAAAGGCCTAGAAACAACATCCATCCCTTGTCCCTGGATTGTTGTCTCTATGTATTATTTCCCATGAAAAAGAGCCATGGGTCCTTGAAGAAATAGTTGATTCCAAAGTTGGGGCAGGAAATAGACAAGATAAGCCTAGAGGCTTTTATAATACTAGGGAAAACATGGACTCTATTTAAAATGATAGGGGCATGTCAAAAGTATTAGGGGCATGTCAAAAGATAATTAGTGCCTGGGACATCTTCTTGTATCAGGAAGTAATGAAATGCTATAAGAAATGGGAACATACTAAACAGACATACGGGCCAGCTCAAAGGATATCCGGCCAACTCGAGAACAATTTGAGTTTCAAATTAAATAATGATAGTAACAGATTATAAACCATTGAATAAAAGAAGAAACCAGAAATTCACAGTGATTTTCATTCATTAATTAGGGACAAGGCAAAACCTTTATCGTAGATTGACAAGTAAACTATAAAAATAATGATGGAGATAGGAAAATTACTACTTGGCAACCATCATAGTAATAATTGATTTAGGCAAAAGAACATCAATGGATGCTGGATTTCTGATTACAAGTTCCAACGTGTGGGGTTTTTTTCCCCACACATCCAAGCAATTCTTGGACACCAGTTGGGTGTCCTTCCGGTCAACTCAATTTTGACACTATCTACCTGGTAATGGGGCCAAGTCCCACAAGTTATTGGCTCAGTTCTACAAGACTGACAAACTTGGAACATAGAATTTGAGTTATAATGTTGTATTCATGTCAAATATTTTGATTTTGATCATTGATCTGCGGTCATGCAAGCAGATGTCCTTGTTTATAGGAAACACACACTGATGTACTACTTAGGGGTACAAAAAAACCCCACAACTTACTCTCAAGTAATCAGAAACACAATCTGATCACTCTCAAGTGATCAGAAACACAATCAAGTTTTTATCCTGCCTCTCCTTTGGGAAACAAGACTCAAGACAGCCAAATAGTTGATGAAAAAGGGTAGAGTTTCTCTTATAGACTATTCCAGCTGATACAGTAGGAATAATCTCATTTGCAACACCCAATGAAAGAATAGATTTAGGCCTACATCATCAATAGTTTTGCCTTCTGATAAAAATGCATAACACCATCTATGTAGAATTCTTGCCAAAAAAATAAATAAATCAAACTTTTATCTGATCAAACCTCAAAATACAGGAGACAGAGAAACAGGTTAAGTGTTCCTAGAGGCACACAATCACCAAAATTCAGATTGCAGGGAGCTCCGTGTGACAAAAGGACCAGTTTCATTAACAAATAACTTAAAATACAAATAAAGAGAAATGGAAAGAGAACATAAAGATAAGCCAGACAACTAATTACTGTGAACAAACCTTTCTTGGATATTGATTTGAACTAAACTGTTTAAGAAAAAATAAATTTCTCACATTTATTGAATACTGACAAGATATTTGATATTAAGAAATTATGTTACATTTTAAGTCATGATAATAATGTGGTTGTAGTGGAAATCAGTCTATCTTTTAGAAATATGCATGGAAGTATTTACAGATGAAATATTGTGATGTCTTGGATTTGTCTCAAAATAATCCAGAGCGGAAAAGAGGAAAATGGGTAGGGTTAAAAATGAGACATATGTAAGGGGTCATAATATTATTTTCTCTACTGTTGGATATGTTTAAAATGTTATAAAAAAATAATCCAAATCAAACCATATTGACACAGGAAATTGTGGGAGGTTATAAAACAAATCACTAACAATGGTTACTCAGGGAAATAGGATTACTGATGATTTTTTTCCTTTCTTTTTGCTTATCTGTATCTTATTTTTATTACAATGTTCATGAATCATTTACATACAAAATTACCTGTGGAGATTTTAAAAAGAATACATCTCTAAAAAAGCAGAAGTGAAAATCTAAAATTAAAAATTTTGAGCTAAATGTGCCCAGGAGTGTTATATATTTGAAATATATATTTTTTGTGTAGCAACACCTGACATGTCAGTAGTTCCAATTAATGATTGGAGCTGATAAATTAGTTGATAAGCTCGATAAAATCATTGAAGACACTGGTAAAATATGCAAAATAAGTACCAAGAAATTATAAATAACCAACACCTGAACAGCCATCCACCATGTGTGTAGACAGATCCACAGAGCACCACATATAAACCATTTCCCTTTCTTTCACAATAGAAAGTACTTGCTGAGTACTACAAACATTTGAGGTGATTTTCAACTTACCTGTGCCTTTTGTGTCACATGCATGAAAAACACTTGTGAGTAACTCTTCTTCACAAGTCATGTTAATTGTGTAGGTTACATCTTGCTTGCCGTCATTGGTTACTAGTTTCCATCCTATTAGAAGAAAAAGTTTGCAAATCCAGAAATTCCTTTCTATGCTACAATGATTGCTATTTTTTGTTTTAATTTTAACAAAGAAAACATTTAAATAAACAGCACCACACAATATTGGCTACTGAAATAAACCAAGCTAAAAGGTAGTCTTGAAATGTCTCCTATTATTCATTTTTCCTTTTAATTTACAAGTTTTGTAAAAGTAGAAAAAACAGGAGAGATGAAGGAAAGGGAAATGAACTTTTGTTGCCCTGTAATATTAAAAGCACTTTGTGAGAAAGCAAGTAGTATAGTACAAATAGAAATATTTTAAAGAAAACTAGAGGGAAAGCTGAAACTAGCAATACAGAATGTGTCATTTCACATTATTTTGCTTTTTAGTGCCTGTCATATTTGGGACTTTGTAAGCAATTCCCTAAATAAAACCCCCCTAAATTTCTATTGTAATTTGCCTGCAAAATTCACATTCTTTCCCGGCCCAACTTAATTGACTATATGATGGAACCCACACTTTCTTACATGTTTTAACTCTCACAGAAAAAAAAAAATTGCTAAAATGGTAGTTTTCACCAAGGCACTTGGGAACTATACAAATTCTAACTCCTCTATATTTATATATTCTCATCCTGACATTCTAATTTGCCCTGGAGAAAGTTTGTTTTCAGGTCAGTAGAGAAACACCAATGATTATGATTATAAATACAATTCAGAATTTCTATCTAGTTTTTAATTGAAATCATAAAAAATACTTATATTTTACATATAAAAGTTTCTTTTAGGAGACAGAAAAAAAGAAACAAACATACTTAAAAAGGGAAAGATGGATGTTTCCATCCAATGGATGTTTCCATCCAAGCTTCAGTAATGTGATTGGGTTTTTTATTTTTATTTTTATTTATTTTTTTAGTTTAGATACTCTGAAAATGATATGCTAATTGCTTCATTAAAAGAACAAACATTAAAAGATATTTACCGTCTTCGTTCAGAGGTAATTTTTTCATCATTGAATCCTAAGGAGTAAAAATTTCAGAGCTTTGATCAGAAGTGGAATCAAGGTTAAATGTTAAGTTACTAAAATTATTTTTACTACAATAGTTAATTAAATCCTTGTTAGAGAAGGACTCCCCCTTTTTGATTTGTGATACCAGTGATATATAATTTTCGAAGCTCTGTGCTCTTGGCCTTGTGATGTTTTCAGAACTTGTGAGGGTAACCGAGTATGTTGCAGTCTCAGGAGAGCTGAGATGGGAGATGGATGGGGTTCTTGGAGACACTATTTTAGGAGGTGAAATGAAGGCATCATCTTTCTCAGGACTTAAGAAGTGAGTACTGGATATAGGAATGTGAGCAGCAGTCATTTTCTTCAGTACCTCTTTAAAATCTTTCCTGGCGTTAGTTTGTGGACTAGCAAAATTGCTAGATTGGTATTTGATAATCTGTCGAATTGGATTTGAAATCTCTTCTCTCTTTTGAATGGCTCTGATTTTTCTACAGATGCTTTCCACTGGGTTATGCCGCTTCTCAGTTACCTTCCTTGCACAGGCCATTGTTGACTTTCCTCCAATTATACAGATGAAATGACTAAAGTACAGGCAAAAGTAGACATATTTTTGTAAAGTTAGAATTGTCCTAATATCAATTTGACAATAGGCTATTTATTCCTAAGCCAACTTTAGAGGGATCAGATGAGATATCTTTAAATAACTGTCTTTAAACAATTCCTTTAAACAACTTTTCGAGTGTTTAACTTTAGCACTCAAATTTCTAAAACATAACAGCTAACATATATAAAGTACTTACACATTCCAGGAAGGGTACTAAATTCTTTATAGATATCAACGCATTTCATCCTCAAAACAACTCTATGAGATAAGCATTACTATTATCTTCATTTTCAGGCAAAGAGAGAAAAAGTGACATACCCAAAGTTGCCCCAGATAAGAACCCGGAAAGTCCTGCTAACCACATTGCTTTTCATTTAGAATACTATGTCAAATGTGATGATAATGGTGAAGATGTTAACAGTTCCCATTTGAGTACCTGTCTGGTTCTCATCTATTGAGAACTTGCTAGTGCCCTATATTAGATGTTTTCAAGTATTATATCTAATCTTCATACAAACCCTGTCAGATATGTGGCAACATCCTCTTTTAAGAGCTCAAGTAACTTGCTCATGATCAAATCTTTAAGATTTGAGCCACAGAATGTCTGATTCCAACATAATTTTATTTAGTGTCAGGATATAAAACCTTTAAAAAAAAAAAGGACTTCTCAAAGCCTAGACCCATAGACAAAGAAAACAAATTAGTGGTTGCCAGGGGGGGTGGGGGTGAAAGGGTGAAAGGGATTAAGAAATACAAACTTCCAGTTATAAAATAAATAAGTCATGGGAATGTAATGTACAGAATGAGGAATATAGTCAATAATATTGAATTAATTTTGTAAGGGGACAGATGGTAATTAGATAATTTCACAATGTATACAAATGTCAAAGCATTGTGAAACTAATTAACGTATGTCAATTATACCTCAATGAAAAAAAGGACTTCTTACAAAATAGTAATTAAGGAATTTGGAAATAAGTCCAAACTTTTGCCTAAACTGTTAAAATTTAAATTAATCTACGCAAAGAGTTACAAGAGTTTGAATAGTTACAAACAAATAATTGGATAGTTATAAAGAATTGGAAAGTTATGAACTTTAGGATCTTAACAAAGTTTCCATTTATAGATTTTTTTAACAAAACTCCCTGCTAGAGAATGAACAAAAGGTACAAAAATTTTAAAAGAGCTATTGTTGGAGGAAGTATTTAGAAAGACTGAGAAGATACTGAAAATCTTCTCAATCTGCCTTCATTTTCCTTCAACATGACGATGATCATCAGCTCCATCCAATGGAGTTTCCACCAACAGAGTTCTTTACTATTTAAGGTAATGATCGTCTTTAAACCTTTACGTTGTCACTCACAAAACACTGCTTTCCACATATTCAAGGGTTATCTTTCAAAGTCAGGTCTAAACCACTTCCTTCTATTCAAATTCCAGAAGCAGTGTCTCACTGCACTCAACTCTTTTTTGTTCTCTCTTAGGATGTGTAATTATATTTTGTCATTTAATTAAATTTTGTCTTCTATTCTCTGATTGTTTCAAATATGTACGCATGTTGTCTCCTCAAAAAACACTTTTAATTCTTATATTCAAAAGTCATGATGTGCTTCTTTTCTAGATAACTCATTACATTATTGTTCACGTCACTGGTAATCCACAATTCTATATCATGTAATCACCAGGCTTGTGGGCTTGTCCGCCAACTCAGCGAGCATTGGCTCTCAATGACTTGCAGCTACCACCTTTTCAGGAGAATTTCCCCTGGCCCAACGGGAGCTGTGCAATGCTCAGCTGACAGGTTGGAAGTGACGTAATGGTAAAACAGAAGAAAAGAATGTGCCTACGAACACACGCATTCCAAAACTGCAGATGGCTATGGTGGTGACATAGCAAGAGTCATCTGACTTCCTTGTGTCAAGTAAAAAACCTTACAAGCGACCGGTTAAGAGTCTGTAGGTGTTCTCGATGTGATGTGCCTGTGTTTACCTTCATGAGCCAGAGAATTGGGGCACAAGTAGCATGTGGAGGGCTAATAGAAGCCCTGGAACTAGGCCCTCAGACTCCCCAGTCCTGCCTGCCCTCTGATGTGTTATGCTGTTGAAGCCACAATGAAAGAAAGGCCTCACATTGCGGGCTTGTGAGACTAATCCAGAGTCATATTCCCAGCATGTAAGACACACACATCTCTATTTGCTTTTCCAAGGCATCTTTCTTCTTCTACCATCTGTTTTCTAAACTTGGATGACTCACCTAAGTAAGCCCTGCTTCACGGTTTATAAACTAAGCCTTACAAAGAGTACACTTAAGACACCAACTCTTGATGAGCTAAAAAAGCTTCACAAGATTAACTTGTTTTGCTTTTTCTAACACAGAGCAGAACATTTGTGGGAGTTCAATAAGTAAGATGTGATGATAAAGATTTCAGAATTTGTGCTACCCTCTCCATAAATGGCCTGGAAACATCTCTTGTCTGTCCTGTCCAAACTTCTTTTCTAGTTTTAGATCCTGGTAGAAAAGATTAGCTGCAATCTGCCACAACACTTAAAAATACAAGTCTAACTTGATTTATGTAATAACTGTCTGAAAAGTACTAGCTGAAAATTCAAAACTCAAAGTGGATTGTGCCCACAGAGTGATTGCTTGAAGTCTCTCTTTGAAAGGAATTGCCTCCTTATTTATCCCTTTTAGTTAACTGAATATTTACTACGTAAAGATGATTCAGGGCTGCTTCAATGGCAAGGGCTGCTTCTTTCGTTTTTAAGTTTTTGGAACCTCAGTGGCCTCCGTATTATTCATCCCTTTAGGCCTTCAACCAATGTTGATTGAGTATTAAAAAGTGCTAATCCGGGCTGGCTGAGTGGCGCGGTGGTTAAGCGCTGGCTTGGGAAGCCAGCGGCCCCGGTTCAGGTCCCACATATGAGGGCCAATGACACTGCCCTCAAAAAAAAAAAAAAAAAAGTGCTAATCCCTGTGCAGATACTAGAGGTACAATGATGAGCAAAGCAGAGTCTCTGCTCTAAAACTTGCAATCTGTGGGAGATACAGATATGAACAAGTAAGCCACTAGAATCTTCAGATTAAATCCAGCATGCCCAATAAGATTTGAATTTCAGATAAACAATGGCTAATTTTTAATATGTGTATGCCACAAAAGTTGCACAGGAAAAACTTCTACTGAACGATTTTTTGTTGTTTATCTGAAATTCAGATTTCACTGGGCATCTTGTATTTTCATTAGCTAAATCCAGCAACCCTAAAGCCTACAGGTGAATAAATAATTACACACTAGGAAAGAAAGGTTCCAGGGACTTTAAGGGGATATAATAAAGGTTTATTCTAATTTGGCAATGAGGATAGAGACAAATTGGGGGTTGTCTGTTATGTCATGTACTGTGCATAATGATATATATATATATATATATATATACACATATTGTTTGCTAAATCCATGATGATAATTAGAAAATTAAAAAGTGGAACCACAAATCTGCTACAGGAATCCATTTGGATTCACAATTACTAACTGTAATGTAAAATAATGTTAGAGATTATCCGAAACAATTATTTCACTAATTTCTTCATTTCTCCTACTGATTTAACTATGCCTCATTGTTCTTGTTTCTAGAATCTGAGACCCATTATTGTTATTGCCTGAATTGCTTTGTTGTATATAGTAAAAAGTTTTGAATTGACACTTTTCAACCATCTGCTTGATCCAAAACTGTAAAGCAATAATTAAAAGCCTCTGATGTATGGCAACACCTATAAAACAAGTGTGATTAGTTTCTTACCAAAAATTAGGTTATTCATTACATATCCATTTTCCACCAATGAAACTGCAGAGCTCAACATTAAACTCTAAGACTACTACACTCTCTGAGACTTCCAAACATTTTCTATGTTTGTTCTGACTTCCCAAAGGAGTCGTCAATAGGCTAGAATAAATTCTCCATGTATGTACAACCTAGACAACATTTCACATTCTTCAGGAATTTACAGACAAACAACAGAAGGGCATAATTTATGGTTTTCAATATTGAAAGCCTTCAGTCACTAAGAAAAGATCGAATTTCTTTGCAAAAATAGACATAAGATTAGTATAGAGATACAAAAGCAGCATCCTTGAAAGAGGTTTCAGAGTGATTCAAAAAGGTCTTTAGAAAGCCTTCTGAATCAAATTATGACTCCAAAAAGATTATGTTGACAATGGAATTATCTTCCTCTTCCCAACCATTTATATTTTCTCTCCCTTTGCTAATAGTTATTTCTCAAACATTGAACTTGCCCACTTTAGATCAAGTAGTTTTATTTTAATAATCATTCAATAATTATGAAATCCAGATATATTTTTCACCTAAGTGAGTCCCATTTGGTAGTTTAGTTAAGACAAAACCCTTAACTGGTATATGTAAAACATTTAAATAATACATAAGTGTACAGGCATACCTCAGAGATACTGTGGTTCCAGACTGCCACAGTAAAGTGAGTCATAAACTTTTTTCAGATGGAGCATTTGGCCTTCAATTTGTAAAAACTCAATGCAACATCCCTGAAGTACAATGAAACAAGCGCAATAAAACCAGGTATGCCTATATGTGTACATAGGTAAAGGGACTCGTTTTGCCAAAACATGCTTCATTAATAATTATTTGCCAGTAAACTCTTCACTGAAAACATAAGAAGAAACATCTGTTCGCCGAGATGTTCCCAGGAAACTCATCTTTTGCCAGCCCCGTGGGAGGGCAGGCATAATTTTCTATTATACCTAACCAGTAAATTTTATATTTGCCAAATTACACTGCTTTTAGTCTCTTTGTGACTTATATTTAATGTGATACAATAATCACACTCTTTCCTGCCTTCTCTAGGATAGATGATGGCAGCTGTTAAAATGATTTGCAAACCACAAGCTCCAGATTTAGCAATGCTCAGAGAGGCGGCCATCTGCAAACTTATTTGATTACTAATAAATGCAACCTGGTATAGAATGGAACCCTCTCCTCCCACCCTTCTCTTAACCTTGGTATATTAAGCTCTTTGGTTGGGTCACACTGAGCTTATTAGAAACATCTCACATTGGAACAACTCCTGAAATAGCATAGTCACACATATGCTTCTGAAAACTGAACTGTCTGCTTCCGTTTCAGTTCTTATTATATGAAGTCTGATTTTCTTCTCAGAAACCAGGAGAACACCTATGCTGAATCTCTAACTCCAAGGATTCAGGTGCTCCCACATCCTTACCATCTACAGACCATGAAACCAGTTTCCACTAACCCACATTCCAAATGGCCAAGGCTGGAAATCACAGTCCAGGACATGAGGTATCCAAAGGTATCCAAAAGCCCATGGGATAACAATTCTGGGATTTGCCTGTGGTGAAAGCAACATTTCAGGGGAACCTGGCTTTATCACTTTCAGCTCCCCATCTTTCTTCCCAATTTTTTCAGGCTTTTGGTTTTATTCTTACATTTATTTCAAGTTTCAATGAACTCTGTTGAACACCCCAATATAGGCTGGTATTGAAGGCTTGTCTCCTTTGTCACAAGCATATGAGTTGGGGTTGAAGTGAAGAGACAACAGAGCATCTACATCTGGGATTGCTTTTCCTTGCTCCGGGGCAGGACTTTTTTGACCTTAGATGATGAAGGGCCATAGCATCACCAAAATTTGTTTACCTGGGGGAAAACTCACCACCTTGTTTTCACTTCACCTCACTAGCACTCCAAGAGCCGTCTCCTGAAGACTGGGAATGGAGAGCACAGGCCGGCAGGGTCAGGTGATGTGGGCAGAGTGAACGCCTACAGGAGGGGTGTGGGATGAGCTGAAAGACAAAGCCTGGGGAAGAGGGAAGCCCCTGACCAGCTACACCTGCCTGTTTGGTTCTAACCAAGATCATGAGAGCAGGGGTGTGAGGAAAGACACGTGAGAAGAATGAGAATGGCCCCCTTGGGTGCATCCATGCCATTTTTGCTGTGCTCCCCACCAGGGTGATAACAATGAAATAAAGATCACTCAGGATATACTCTTTCTAATCCTGGTGAAGAAAACGTCCCTTTTTGAAGTTGAACTTCATACATATCTATTGGGTCAAGTACTGTATGACTTCTAAAACATTAATGCTATTAATCATTATGGAACCATGTCTGGTTTGGGAGACACAATATATAAATTATGCAAAGTGCAATAATTAAGCCAAGAAGTACATGAGTGGTACATTAAGCTCCATGGAAAGTCAGAAGAGGGTAAGCTCAGTGTGGGTGGAGAAGCCTTTGTAGAGTAGATGGGACATAAGCTGGGCTTTAAGTAGTAAGATATTTTGAAAGCTAGGGGCTTGGAGAAACCTGGGAGGGAGGTTGGAAGAGACAGAGTAAGAGCACTCTGGTGAGACTAAATTTGTTGTTTTGGCAGCACTGGGTAAACAGTCTGATGGAACCATAAGATAGGTAGAGGCTGTGGAATAGTGAAAAGATATATAAGGTTAGATAGGTAGGTTACAGGCAGATGCAGAAATAAGTGAAATCTTGTATGCTATCTGCCATCCAAGGAAATGATGTTCAGCTGGGACAAACATCTTAAAAATAGAACAAGACAAAACCTACTACAAAACAAACAAACCGAAAAGCAAATCAGAATCAGGGTTCTAAACACACAGCCCGAAGCATCATAACTGGCCCTGGAATTTTGTTCTCCAGCTGGCAGTTTTGATTACTGCCCACGGGACTTCTCTAGCCAGGCCACTCTGGTCGCTAATCACATGCTTCCTAGACCTTTGTGTCAGTGGTTTCCTACTTCTCCCCTGTTCTCTCTCTCCTCAGCTCCACCTACAGTGCTTGGAATATCTAGTTTTGAAACATCTAGATTTTTATATGTGCTCCTATTCCTATGGATCATCGTTTCTGTCACCAGGTCAGAGGAAGGGCTGTACAGTTGAGAGCTGGGGCTCTGGATTGAAATAACCTAGGTTCAAATCCCTGCTCTGCCCTTACTAGCTCTGCGACCTTAGACAATTTCTTTAACTCTCTGCCTCCGTTTCTTCATCTGCAAATATGCATCAATATCATGAATGACCTCCTGGGTTTGCTGCAGGAATGAAATGAGATAACATATGTGTGATGCACTTTGTGAAACTCCTTTCTTTTACTCAGATATTAAGTGTCCTCTTAAAGCACAAAAATAGTGAAAGAAATGACAAGTTAACCCATTCCTCTCATTCATCTTGCTCTGTTTAATTTCCCATCAAACACACTATTATAACATCCACACTTGTCATCTTCTTATCAATCCACAGATACCAAAACTAGAAATACCCAGAGAGATTTCCCTTCTCATTATAAAGGAAACCAGCAGCAGAGCCAGAAATAATATTCGAGTTCTGAATCCACTAAACCATATCACCTGTCTGGTAAATTATACTCTTACTTCCTGCTCCAATTAAGTGTGTTTCACACCTGATGTTTCTCAGAACAGTGAAAGGAATAACCTAAATAAATCCTAACGGCTGCAATGAAATGAATGAACATGTTATTTCATTACTTATTTATTGATTGCCTCGTGCTGATTTTAGCAGAATATCTTCACGCTGGGCTCTCTGCCTCTGGATGGCACTCACTGGTGACTCCTGTATCTGTCCTGAAGGCAGCCAGAAAGGTACAGTCTCCACTGAATCAGCATCCTCACCCCTGGACACATGCTTTGTTAACATGAGAGAGTACGAAGGGATGAAATACAGATTTGACAAAAAGAAACCCAAGATGGGGCTTTGGGTAGTGGATATACTATAGTTATAATTGATAACATGCAATGGCAAGTCATTTCTTCTTAAGGAGCATTGACCAGATGGGCCTCCTGATATTGCTCGACTTGAAAGCAGCTGTCCATCTTATAATAAGAAGAGAACCTCTAAGGGACCCTATCTCCAGTGTTCACAATAACATTTCAAGGAAGTTAAATCTTGTCACATAAATAGGCAAAAAAAAAAAAAAAATCTATTTACATAACACATATCCCCTTCTCTCTAATGCAATCTTTAATGTTGTTAGACTTTAGCCAGTAGCTGGATCTCTGCGATTAATCTCTGGTTGATCCAAGGAACTCATTTTGTCTGACCAAAAATAGACTGGGGGAAAGGGGCAATATTAGAATAAACCAGACAGTGGAATTCTCCTTCAGTATAGTCACAGCCAAACATAATATGCATTTTCTTTTTCTAAACCTGCTCTATGGAAAATGCACTATTTTTTATAATGTACTCTATAATGCACCTTTATAGTCTGGAATCGTTGTCTTTAAATTGCTTCTGTTAATCAAACTTTAATAAACAAATGCAGGATCTTTGGGAAGCCAATTTTCATAAAGACACTGTCCCAGAAAGAAAGGGAATGGGAATTTCAGTGACTTCTGGGTTCCATTTCAAAAAGGAGAAACAGAGAAGTGAACACTTTAGAAGAAAAACTGGCATACTATTTTTGGAGGGAGTTTAAATGAAGCAAGGCCCTGCAGATATCAGCAAGATATGTATTAGCTGAGTGAAAATCAGCTATTGCCCTTCCAGATCTATCCAGTGGAAATAAAGCAAGGTCTTCCCATCCTTGCTTAGTGTCCCAGGAGTCTGACCTCTATTGAGGGCATCAATATGGCTCCTCTGCCCTCTGATTTCCCGTTGAACTTGGCCAGTGGGAGGCTCCAATAGAGATTGGATGGGCAGGATGCTCCTGTCCTACCAGGCCTGTCTGACAGTGGTTCATGTGTTGCCATGGTTCCTGTCACCTGGCTCTCTCCTAAAGCAATAGTGCTCCCTTGGTTCTGCACACTTGCCCTCCCTTGGCCCTTGCTAGAATGGTAGTAGCTCCCTAAAACCCTGATGCCAGCATCATGGGGTGCTCCCTACTCCTCATTGCTTCCCTTAACCCTGCCCACACCTTCATGAATGAAATTCTTATGAGTCACCCCTTTAAAAATATGTGCCATCTGTTTCCTAAGGGACCCTGACTGATAAACATGCAGAGATTCTTTTAGTTGTCATGTTAATTTTCATATCCCAATATGGTTGTCATCCACATTATATACAAAGGGCATAATACCTCCCTTAAAATATATATATTTTAAGCTCTGTGTAGCCTTTCCTTCTAGTTATATACATGCAGCTAATTCGAAGAGAGATTAGACTGAAAAAGGGGGGAAAAAAACTTGACAAACTTTCTTTTGAAAATTTGGATAGCTATTGCTAAATTGGTTTCCATAGAACTTGTATCAGCTCATCATGTCACCAACAACCTGTGGGCCTGTTTGGTTCCCCACACCCTCATCAACACAATGTGCTGATTGTTGCCAATCTGATAGGTGAAATATGGCATCTCATCATTTTAATTTACATATCTCTCCCTATAAATATGGTTTCATATGTTTACAGCTATTTGTATTTTCATTTATATGTTCTATTAGTCATTTTCCAATAGGAGCTTAATTTTATGAATTGACAAAAGCTCTTTATATATTAAGAAATTTATAAATTTGTTCCTTGTGTTTTATGTTAGAAATACGTTTGTACAATTTTTCATTCCTATTTTATGTTAATATTTTTTGTCATGCAGATTTTTAAAAAATATTGTCAAATTTCAAACTCTTCCAAGTGATTTCTGAATTTGTGTTAGCCATAGAGAAAGGCCTTCCTCACTCCCAGCTATAAAAATGTTCTCCTGTTTTTTTTTCTAGGATTTTCATGATTCAATTCATTGAGAATTTATTTTGGTGTACAGGGAAATAGGACTCCACTTTCATTATTTTTCAGATGGCTACCTATTTTTTGTTTGTTTTATTTTGCTTTTTTAGGAAATTACCCTACAGATATACTTACACATATTTACAGAGATAAATGTAAAAATGTATTTATTATAGTATGTTTGGAATGGAAAAATATTGAAAACAACCTTTGCATCCTTCAATGGGAAATTGGTTATATATAAGTTACACTCCACTCACACACTTGAATAAAATACAGCTGTTTAAAAGAAAAAGATTCCTTAAAAGCTGATATGAAATCCAAAATCATGTGGTCAAATTATAAATCAACCCTAAAGTGAAGAATAGTGCTTATACCATTTCCCATTTAAAAATATGCAGAATAGGGCCAGCTGAGTGGCACCATGGTTAAGCGCTGGATTGGGAAGCTGGCAGCCCCGGTTCGGGTCCCACATATGAGGGCGTGATACTGCCTTCAAAAAAAAAAAAAAATGCAGAATAAACTAAAGCAAAACAAACGTGCACATAGATAGATACAAAGGAATGTGAAGATAATGATAATCTCAGGAAGAAAAACTGGGGGACTAAGGAATAGGAGTAGAAGAGAGATTTAATTATTTGTGTGTATTTTTTGTACCATGTTCATGTATGATATCAATTTAAATGAATATAGAAAAGAGAAAAAATAGTAGAATTTTAAATCTTATGTCATCATGTTTTGTTGGCTGATTTATTGCCATATAATGTAATTTGTAAAATAATGTCATTTACTGCATTGAAAGCTGCCCCTTAGTTCAGCAAAACACTCTTTTTATAGACAGATATCAAAATGTGGATCAGTAGCACCCTCTGCTGGGAACCAGTTGAAATTCAATGACCTAGAAATCAATAAAACCTATGATTTAGGGGGTGACTGGTTAGCTCAGTTGGTTATTGCATGGTGCTTATAACACCAAGGTTGCCAGTTCGATCCCCATGTGGGCCACTGTGAGCTTAACCCTCCCTAAAAGAGTCAACTACAACATTGAAAAGCAAGTGTAGCATGAAATAGCATGAAAGCAATGTGTACCCAGTGATCATGGCTGTTCCCCAATAAAATTCAAACAAACAAACAAAAAACCCTACAATTTATCTTACACTCGACTTTGTGATTATTGTGTACTCAAATAGTGCATTGTGAGTGATATTTCATAACATAATTTTAAAAATCACTGGGAATTTTCTAAAGTTAAAAAGAAACCCACATTTTTATAGCAGTCCTCAATTCTAGTATTCTGATTGTTGTTTGATGATGTGGGAATATTGAAAATAAAAGAATAACTATTTTTTAACAATAGTCATCATCAATTTGTATACAAGTCAGCAACACTGTATATGTTTGTCCTGTCAGTCTATATTTTTTTGTCATGTTTGTCATCATTATAATTCATTCATTGAACAAATATTGCATATGTCAGGTATGTCCTAATGCTGGGGATACACCGTGAACAAAATGAACAAACTTTCTGTTCTCATAGAGCTTACTTCCTACCAAAGGAGACATAAAGTTAACATAATTGACAAAAATATAGCATGTTACAGTCTTATAAGCGCTAAAGAAAGAAAAATAAAGAGAGGGCCAAGAATGAATTTGGAAGGGAGATTGCAATTGTAGATGGGGTAGCCAAGTAAGGGCTCACCAGAGAGTGAATTTGAATAAAGACTTGAAGAAAGTGAAAGAGCTAGCCAGAGGATACCTGTGAAGATGCATCTAGGCAGAAGAGCAAGTGCAAAGGTCTTGGGGTACAAGTTTGCCTGACATGTTTGAGAAAGGGCAGGAGGCCAGTGTGGCTGTAAAGAGAATAGGGGAAAGTAGTAGGAAATGAGGTCAGAGCATTAATGGGGGAGAACTGGTTAGCTAGGATCTTACGGTTATAGAAGGACATTGACTTTTACTCTGAGTTAGGTGGGATGCCTTTGGAGAATTTTTAGGAGAGCAGATATGTGCTCTGAATAAATGAATAAACTGAAAGGAATCCAGGGTAGATAAAGTGAGATCATTTAGATATTTATATCAATAATCCAAGAGGAGAAATGATGACACGAAGTCATAGATGGATGGATAGATAGATAGATAGATAGATAGATAGATAGATAGATAGACAGACAGACAGATAGATACTGGTAGATGCGACAGAATATGCTGGCAGACCAAATGTAGGATATGAGAGTGACAGAAGAGTCAAGAATAACTTCCAGATTTTGGCTGAGCAACAGAGGAACGTGGCTGCCATTCACCGAGGTGATTTAGGGGTAGGGATGACTATCAAGAGTTCAGTTTTAGAATGTTGAGTTTGAGATGTTATTAAATAGTCAAGAGGAGGTTGTCAAACAGGAATTTGGATGTACGGTCTGGATTCAGCACAGTGGTTTGGGTTAGAGACATAAATCTGGGAGTCCTTAGCATAGAGGTGCCATGGACAGCGGCGCGACTTACTGAGACCACTCAGAGAGTGAAAGTAGATAGGAAAGAGAAATCCAACGCCTGAGTCCTGTGGCATATCAACATTTATTAGCCTGGGTAGTCACATGAGGAGGAAGCAACAAAAGAGACTGAGAAGGAGCAGCGGAAACCTGGAAGGTGGAAGATGGGGAATCTGGTGAGAGCAGTGTCCTAGAAGCTAAGTGGGGAAGTGTTTCAAGGAAGACGAAGTGATTAACTGCTGATAGGTCAAGTACAATGAGGACTAGGAAATGGCCATGGAGTACCAGGAAGTGAGCAGGTAATTGAAAGCAAATTCATTATAATGTCTCCATATCTGAATGAGAAGAGAAAAATTAGAGACCGAGAGTATAGACACTGCTTTTTTTTTTTTTTAAGATTTTATTGGGGAATTGGGGGAAGGGAACAGTGTTCGGGAATCGGGGAAGGAGAACAGACAAGTTGCTGTCTTTTTGTTCTTCAGTCTAGTTGCGGAGGACGTTGCTTCACTGGCCCATGTTGGTATCGTCATTGCGCTCTTCCCGGATGAGGCAGATCAGTCGCCGGCCTCTGGATGGTCGCTCACCGCGGCTATTGGCAGCTCACACTGGCTGCCGGCCACTCACTGTAGCCTATGGCAGCCCACTGCAACAGGGGCTGCAGCCTACATCATCGTTGGGGCTCGCAGCCCAGCTCCAGGTGGAGCTGTTGTTAGCTGTAGAGGGCAGTGTCCCTGGCCCTCATGTGGGATCCGAACCGGGGCCGCTGGCATCCCAAACCAGCTCTTAACCACCACTCCAGTCGGCCGGCCCTAGACACTGCTTTTTAAAAGTTTGCTCTGTTGCTGTAAAATATTGTGCCTGTAGTTAACAAAATGGTGTTGTACACTTAAAAGTTTGTTAAGAGAGTTGATATCATGTTAGGTGTTCTGATCACATACACACACACACACACACACACACAAAACAAACAAACCAGTAAATGGCTATAAGGAAACTTTTGGGGGTAATGAATATATTTATTACCTTGATTATGGAAAGGTAGCACAGGTGTATACATATGTCAAAAGAAAAATCAAGTCATATAGCTTACATATGTGCAGTTCTTGTATATTACCTCAATGAAGCTGTAAAAAAAACAGTTTGCTGGGAAAGGAAGGAAAGAAATGGACAATAGCAGTAAGAGAAATGGAGTCAAATGAGTGTTTTGGGTTTCTTTTATTAATCATTGGAAGAAATAATAGCATGTTCACATGTTTATAGAAATAAGCTGACCCCGTGGAAAACACTGAGGCTGCAGGAAAAACGTGGAACCCATCACTGAGCGTGTGTCAGAGGAGGAGGCCGAGCACCAGGTGAGGGCTCAGGCTCAGGGAACCACAGAGACAGCCCCTGCACAGCACTGAGGGAGGTACTGGGGATGGGCACAGATGCAGACAGGGGCACCAGGGAGGGCTGGCGAATGTGTGCTTCAGGCTGCTTCAATGATCTCAGCAAAACTAACAGGAAAATAGTGTTGGAAGTTTGAGGAGAGAGGACAAAGTATAAAATAATCTAGGAGAGAGAGCGAGAGAGACTGGATTTGGGAAGCAGGGTACGATTATCAGACAGCATCGGAGACAGCACAGAGATTCCTAGTCCAAAATTTCACATGCG
This sequence comes from Aselliscus stoliczkanus, assembly GCA_033961575.1. Classification (NCBI taxonomy): domain Eukaryota; kingdom Metazoa; phylum Chordata; class Mammalia; order Chiroptera; family Hipposideridae; genus Aselliscus; species Aselliscus stoliczkanus. The sequence goes on from CM066727.1 coordinate 170,342,043, forward strand.
ACCAGCTTCCATGTTTACATGTTTTTCTTAGTTGCACAGATGCAGAGACAGAGTAGGTGGAGAGTTGGAGTTAACTAGGGTTGTGATTAATCCAAGCAAGTGCCATGGGAAACGTGAGAAGGAGTTAGTGGAGTTGAGAGGATATGCAAAGCGGCGATTCTACTGATGGACATGGGACATAGGTGTGAGGATGAGGAACAATGCAACAGTAATAGGTAGAGCCAAAAATGGGGGGAGAAAGCGGCAGTCAAAGAGTGGCATCCAGAATTTGAGATGACAGGCTGAAGCTATTGGTAATGACAAGGTCACGGGTATGGCCATGGCAGTGACTGGCCATGGTAGTGTTCCAGTCACTATGAAAGCCCAAAGTTTATGTTCTTTTTCCAAGAGGAGGCCTCATATAGCATCTTGAGACTGAACTATTTGACTTAGGGGCTGTGTTTAGATATCCGCCTTGGGTGTACTTGCAGGAAAAACAAAACAAAACAAAGAAACCAAAAAAAAAAAAAAAAAAAGCCTTCAGTGGTTAATGTTTCCATATCAGAATTACAAATAGAACACATACTAGAATTTTTTAAATGGAAGAGGTATTTCATTCCTCCCAAATGTGCAATCATAAATATTTGAATTAGAGCCCCATTTCGTTTGTAAGACCAACATGTTTCTTATTTTTCCCTGCCTGGAAGATAAGAATTAGTGTTACAGTTGTGTTACATAAATATTACATTCACTTTCTTGTTTGTATGATATACAAAATGGAATCACTTATTCACCAGGACTTTTCCCCTGTAAAACTACCCATGAAGTAAATAGTACAGGGAGCTGAATAATAAATCAAACACTCATTGTAAAACACAGGTATTCTCTCTACACCCAGATCAATGGAGTGGGCTTTGTCATGTTATAGAAGAGAGGAAGTTTCTCAGACAAGAACTTCTACTCCTGAACCTCAGCAGACAGTTGTGAAACTGTTACAGTGATCCTATAGCACATATCGGCACCTCATAGGTTATGACAGGGGAACATCGGTACATATATCCGCATGAAAATTCTTTCCAACAACTTGCTTGTCCATTGTCTACCATATCTTGCTGGGACAACTAAACAGTGCTTAACTTCCTGACACTTAACAAAGCACTTTTATGAGCAACAAAGAAAGGATGCTTGGAAATTATTATTATTATTTTTTTTTTCACCGATCAGGTCAGACAGTGCTCACAGTACAGACACTGGGGATTTCTTGGTTTCCTCTGCAGGGACAGGACCAGCTTGAAGTGTATCTGAGGCTCTGTTGAGACCCCTGGTGCCTGCTCCATTTACATTATTTTATTCGGTTGTTGGAAAAGTCATGACATATTTTTCTATGTTTTTCATTGCAAAAATGCATCATGACTTTTCCAACAACCCAATAAATGCCAGATATAGGTACACGGAGGTCACTAAAATGAAGGAAAAATCAAAATAGCCAATGACTTTCACTATTTGTTAGTGAAAAATCATAACATATTTTGTTTTATCTTGGATCAATCTGTTGATGAATTTATTTCTCCCAAGGGAATCAGCTGTGAACAAACAGACAGCATCACAAAAGACCAGCGATGGCCATATCTGTCACATCTATTACTGGGACTTTCTGCCTCCCTTGAAAAATGCCCTTTGTGCCAAAACAGGCGGCTTCCCCATAGTCTGCTAGTCGCTCTGAGTGGGAGAGGGGTGAGTAATTTCTTTCATGTGGATTATGCTTAACAAAGTCAAATTTAGTCTTGAATGAGCATTTCCAACTTCTTACCTTTGCTCATTCACCCCTTCACCCCTGCCTACAATGGCCTCCTGACCTAATTTGATTCACTCTTCCTGTTATAATTAACCACAAGAGGAACAGTGTGATGCAGCTTAGCAGTTAAGAGCAGGGACTAAAGATCTAGGTTGTCCAGGTTTTTATCTAAATTCTGCCTCTTGGACAAGTAACATAACCTCTCTATGGCAATTTTCTTATCTGTAAAAATGGCGATGACAACAGTATCAAAGTGAGGATTAAATGAATTGCTAGATGTGACATGCGTAGAACGCAGCCTAGCACTTCACACACACTCCCAGTGTTAGCTCTGTTATGGCCAAAAATATATCAGACACTGAGTAGTGTTTCTCAGCTTCTCTATGTCTTACCCATCTTTATTAATTATCTATTGTTGGGAAGCAAATCACCCCAAGGCTTAGAGGCCCAGATCAATAAATATTTATGACCTCAGAGTTTCTGTGGGTTAGGAATCTGGGATTGTTTACCTAGGTGATTCCGCTTCCAACATCACTCACATGATTATTGGCAGGACTCAGCTCTTCTCCACATGGGCCCCTCAGCAAGGCTGCCTCACAGTTGTGAGCAATCCAAGAGAAAGGGAGAATCACTTGCGTGCGCGCGCATGCGCGCACACACACACACACACACACACACCAAGAACAGCAATAGTTTTTTCAAACCTAATTCTGGAACTCATATCCCATCACTTCTGCCACGTTCTATTCATTATAAACAAGTCACTAAATCTAGCCCACATTTATAGTAAAAGATTACACAAAGGCAAGGATCACTAGGGATGGCTTACTATACCGATGACTGTGAATTGATTTAGAAAATGTCCCTAAATTATTGTGTGTGTGTGTGTGTGTGTGTGTGTGTGTGTGTGTGTGTGGAGAGACAGAGAGAACATTATTTTCACTAGTGAGAACGAGTTTTCTAACATCTACCATCTTAGCAAACATACAGATACTAGTTTTGCCAATAAAAATGGATGTTAAATAACATCCAACATGCTAAAGCCTGCCTGATGGAGGAGAGAGGCTAGCAGAGAACCTGGCTTTGTCTATCCAGTGCTAGATGACCACCCTGGAACTATATGCGGCAGAGCAGTTTAAGCTGGTCACTCCTAGAGATACCACTTAAGCTGACATGGACATAATATTATGCCATCTGCACTGAAGTTTTTATACACAACATAATTTTTTTTTTCTTTTTTTGAGGGCAGTGTCACTGGCCCTCATATGTGGGACCGAACCGGGGTCGCTGGCTTCCCAGGCCAGCGCTTAACCACCGCGCCACTCGGCCGGCCCTTGCACTGAAGTTTTTAAAGTAAATTATAGACTTTATAACGCCTTCCTCTAAGATTTTCTGCAAGCCCTATCCAAGTTCTACATCTATGAAAACCTCTTATTTTAACCAGAAATATGGCTATAAATAAAAGCATAAATAAAAGAAATTAAAACAAGAAAATGATAGAACTTACATATTTTTCTAACTTACATGAGCCTCAAAATGGAAAATCCAGACAAGTGGAATGTCTGTGTTGAATCCCACTGCACAGCAGCTCAAAGCTGAGAAAGTATTTTGTTGACTTAATAAAGCTCTCTCTGGCAGTTGGAAAAGCTGTGGTGGCATTGCTTTTTCACAAAGTTCTGAGGAGTTGATTGTCCATCCATCCTCAAATACAACTAAAAAAATGGGGGGCATTCAAAACCAGTAAAATAAGAATAATACAAAAATAATCTTCATATTAAAAATGAAGGTTTTAAGTAATTATAAGCAAAAAGATATACATTTATGTAAAAATGTATGTAAAAAGATTACATATATATGTAAATATGTATGAAGTGTGATCAAACAATACGGTGAATGTTTAAATAAAAAAAACTTATTATAGTAAAAGACACATTGCCATCAATCCCCCTCAAAATACTCCCTCTCACTTTGAACACCCTTATCCCATTGTTCTTGCCACTTTCTGAGGCAGTTCTGGAAGTCCTCTTTCACAAGTGTCTTCAGCTATGCTGTCGTGGCTGCCTCAGTGTCCTGAATCAATTCAAAATGTTTCTTTTTCATGGTCATTTTGACTTTGGGGAAGAGCCAGAAGTTGCATGGTGCCAGATGCAGTGAATAAGGTGGATGAGGACACACTGTAATGTTTTTATTTGACAGAAATTGCTGTACCAGAAGCAATGTGTGACACGGAGCGTTGTCTCTCTCTCTATATATAATATATATTCTCAAATACAGAGAAAGAAGAGGAAAACAATCCTGAAAAGTAATATCTAAATCGCTAACAATGGAAGTTCTGAGTAGTAGTAAAGTCTTACTTTTCTTTAAATTCCAATATTTCCAAAATAAAGCGGTGTGTGCATGTGTGCGCACATGTCTGCTTTAAATACATGCGAATTTTATCATATTGGACTTTTATGTCAGTGATCAGTTAAAATCCATTTAGAAAGCTAAGAAGTTGGAATTCAGCTAGCCTTGAATAATCTAAGACAGGGGTTGGAAAACTGAGGCTCACGAGACACATGCGGCTCTTTGAGTATGTACATGTGGCTCTGAAGTAAAGTTGAAAATTAAAATAAAACTATCATAGTTTCATTTATAAAATTTTTAAAGGATATTCACATAATGGTGATTTCACTTGTTTTATGGCTCTTGAATAATTTTTAAATTGTTGTGAGGGACAGAATTGGCTCTTTCGTCTCAAAAGTTTGCTGATCTGTTATCTAAGATTAACATCCAAACCTGGAAACCTACTTCACAGCATTTTATATGCAGCCTGTTCTAGTCCAGAATAAACACTGTAGCATCTAATCTCTCCCAGAATCCACTGTCAAAGATCCCTAAGAATCTATCTTTTCCAGCTGTGGGTTTGGTTTCTAACTCTTCTGTGGACCCATAATGCCTAAAATATTGCCTATTTTTAAAAAAATGTTTCCCGAAGTGATAAAAATTAATTAAATATGAGTTTACATATGATCACAAGTATATCATTCCAGCTTTATATTTACTAAACTGAGGAAATGGCTGTGGCAAGCCACTTCCAGTCTGAAAGCAGAACCTGCCTTGCTATCCATTGGCCCCCAAAGCTGGGGTTATTATCTCCACTGACAAATATATATATTGTGTATGAAAAAGGGGCCACATACTAAACCTGGCACGCTCAGAGGAGGCCAGTATGGCAAACCCTACAAACTCAGAGACAGAAAGTAACCACATAGGATGGTCTGAACATGGAAGTTCCTAACTAAAAGCAGGTCATGGCTGGGAGCCACATCCTTGTCCTGTAGCTTCCTTGACAAAAGTCAATCTTCCTTAAGTGAGGCTGTCTATTATCTTTTTCGCATCTAAGATAACTTGCCCTTGGAATGTCTGAGTAATCCTCTTCTCCAGAAATCCCTTTTTCCAGACTGCCCAGGGCACAACCCACCACACCAGAGCAGGAAACTACAGAATCCCTCATTGTTCTTGTCCCTTGTCTCTATGTGCTGTAAAATACTAACTATTCTGTACCCACCAATGTAAAAAAAGTATCTGTCCAATTTAGTTTTTATCCAATCCCAGAGATTGCCCCCTCCCACTTTGCCTTCTTCCATTCCCTTAATCTACCACCCATGAATTTCATGTAACCCTCCTCCTTTGTTTCTAATGTATAAAATATGTTGCAAAACCGCCATTTTTCTGGGACATTTTCTCAGTTGGTTGAGATTTTGCTTCCCAGCAATTATCAGTTTGGCTCAAATAAACTCTCATAAGCTTTCTCTTAGGCTGGATGTTTCTCGTCAACAATACACACCACCCATTATCTGGAATCACACCAGAAGTTTTGGAAGAATTTGAAGTCATATAACTATGCAGCTCACCTGTGGCTATTTAAACTTAAAGTATAAAATAAAATATTCAGTTCCTCACCCACCCTAGCTCCATGGCCACATGTAGCTAGCGATGACTGTATTGCTGAAAGATGAGACTTCCTGGTTGGAAAGCCCTCAGACAGTTCCTGGGGAAGAGCAGAGGACAAGTATGAAAAGCATTGTTGCTAATGATGCAAGGAGACCAAAGCTGCAAGGATGCCAAGTGGCTGACACACACAAAGGCAAAAGGACAGTACTATGCCGCCCGCACCACACATACAGTGGAACATGGGACGTAAGATGCACGAACCAAGGTAAATTGGAAATTATAAAGCGAGAACTGGAAAGTCTACACATTGCAGTGCTTGGTGTTAGCAAAAGCAAAATGGTTCTGGTAACTACAAAGTGTTCTCCTCTAGAAACGACAAAGTACTAGGAGTGACTAGTGGGTGGGTGAGACTCAGGGCCAGGCCTTGGAGATCTGAATTTTCTTGCTGGGAGAGCCTACCCTCAGGGGGCGGTTTGGGGGAAACACACTGTGACGGCTCTTCCTGCTGATGCAATCTGAGAGAGCCAGCATCTCCCTGCGAGCGGGCCAGTCTGCACTCCCACCGCCACGTGTAGCAGCCACCTCCTCTGACGTTCCCGCAGCCTCCAACCCAAACACAAGGAGGGCCTGGGACACGACGGGTTTGTCCTCCGCTCGGCTCCAGCTTTCCCCACCGCCGCCCGAACAATGAAGGTAACTGCTTATGGTTTTGCCTGTATTTTACGAAAATGTGCATGTGCATTGAGCCTGAGACTCCTAGACACAGTTGGCAGAAAGGGGACGGAGGAAGGACCACCATGGTTTGTGGCCACGCAAACGTTTGCAGTATCTTCCGTATCAATCATCACTGGATGGGACCTTCCATGCTTTTCAGACTTCTTTTTAACCTCCCCTCACAGGATGTGCCTCATCAGGCTTTTTCACAGCTGCATTTGTGACTGGAAATAAAAGGCTGCTGGCCGATCCTTCCCCTGCCTGTTAAGTAGTTTGGAAAGAAAGAGGAAGCTTTTCTCAGTTTCTAAGATGCATAGGAGGTGGGGGACTTTGGAGAAGAGGTCTGGGGTGGGGGCGGGGTTGTCCCTGGCTATAAACAGGGGTTTTCTGCTGGGTGTGGGTAATGAAAGAGGGAGGTGCAAGCGTAGGTGATGAGGTTGGCAGCGGGAGGTAAAAATGTCTCATTACTATTAAAAGCAGAAGTCTCCTCTTACTTTGTTTCTTGTGGAAATTAAAGCCTCTAGGAGTTACAGATCCTATAAGCCTAAGGGCATTCTTTTATTAAACTGAGTCATCACCCTAACACCTTTTATTCTTATGCTAATCATGGGTAACTAGCCCAGCTGCCTATTACTTCAGAAGATTTAGGTGTAAGAATGAACATTAAGTATCCTGTTTTCCAGGTCTTACACATTGGAAAACTGCAATGACTTTGAAAACTGAAGAGCAACTTTTTAAAAGGAAAGTGAAGGATGGGCATCTAACATCTTGGAAGGGATTCCTTCCTGTATGCAATTGGATCTTTTAGGAGAAATAAGTACATATTTCAGAGTTTCAAAGGAGGGAGATGAAGTATGGTTCTCAACTCTGCTTATACATATTTCACTTACAAGAAATAATAAATAAATGTTGCCTTTTTCATTAAACAAAAATGTCCACTAAGATTAAGCAGAAACTGAGTGGGAACAGTGTTTGGTATTAAAAAGAAATCATGCAAATGTGTCACGTGAAACATTTTACATCCTTTTTCTTTTATAGTTATATATCCTGTTCCTGGCTTGCTGATGTCTGTTTAATTTTAGCTGGAAAATACAGTTTGATTGAGTGTTAATGAGAAAAAGGAGAAAATTATGAGAATAAACAGTCTTGCTTTTCTAGCTTTTCCCTATATTATGTGGAGCTATAGTTTTGTAAATTCATGGATGTTTTAGCATGAGTTGACAAGCTCCTGCCCCTTTTACAAGGAACTTTTATACACCAAAAACTAGAAGATATCGTTAAGTTATCTCATTTCTGTTTTCTGATATTTTACCAACATTTGTAAAAAAAGGATTGTATTCTAGGCATGAACTAAGGAGTAGGTGAGGTTTCTTTTTGTTTTTATTATTTAAAAAACCTGTCTATTTAACCTTTTACCTAATTAATGCTATCATTATGATTTTTTTTTAATGTTATTTGCACATGGCACTATGATAAGCTCTGTCCTCAACCAATTTTCAAGACATGATCTTGCCTGGGAGCTTATATTTTAAGATAGACATATGCAGAATAGGTAACTGAATAAGAAAAATAGTACATATATTGAATAATATGTGCTAATGTATATTGTATACATTGTATAAAAATGGTAAGCACATACTATGTTTTACTAGATTAAGGTAGAGATTTTAAGGAGACACATACCCTAAAGGGACAGAAGCAAGAGAAGTCATTGTCAGGGATAAGTGAAGGGTGGGAGAGAGGGCTTAGACTGGCTCTAAGGGTAGAGGACTATTTGTATATTTGCAGGATACAAGACATGGGGCCTGTGTGTGTGTGGGGGGTTCATTCCAGACACAGGATGTGGCCCCTCAGGTAAGGCTCAGAGATGCATAGCTAATCAGGCTATTGGTAGAACATTGATGATGGTGAGAAAAAAGGAAAAAGGGAGAGAAAAAAAGGACAAGAATTTAATTTGGGGCAGTATTTCATTTATGAGTTTTTGTAGTGAATAACTTCATTTGATTTTAGAACCTATGCAGAGAGAAAGGAAGGAGAGTTAAGAAAATTTTCCATTTGTATGCAAGAATTTTCCTTGCCTGTCAGCTCATTGAAACTGAGGTCTCGTTATTTGAAATGGGTTTGAAGCCTTATGAAAGGAAGTTGAAAAGAGTCATTTGATTATTACAGATATTTGTGCTAAGAATTCAAACCAAGTTATGGTTTCCTTCAGTAGCTATGTATCTCCCAATTGTTTTAGTAATTTAATTAATTAATTAATTTTTAAAGGTTTTTATTGGGGAATTGGGAGAGGGGAGCAGCGTTGGGGAATTGGGGAAGGGGAACAGACAAGTTGCTGTCCTTTTGTTCTTCAGTCTAGTTGTGGAGGACGTCGCTTCACTGGCCCATGTTGGTATTATCATTGCACTCTTCCCATTGTGCTCGTCAGCCATTGGATGGCTGCTCAGAGCAGCTCGCAAAAGCACACGCCAGCTGCTGGCCAGCCCCACTGCAGCCTACACCATGGCAGGCAACTCAGCGCAGCTCAGCTCCAGGTCAAGCTGTTTTTCACTGTCTGAGTTGTAGAGGGTGCAGCATCACTGGCCCTCATGTGGGATCCGAACCAGGGCCCTGCTGCTCAGAGCTGGCGTCCCAAGCCAACTCTTAACCAGTGTGCCACTCAGCTGGCCCTGTTTTCATAATTTTAGATTTTGTCTTTTAGTTCAGGCCAGGACTTTTAGTTCTATAGGGGATGAAGAAGAATTTTGCCCCTACCCCTCTAGGCTCTTAGCTGAGATTCCTCTGTTATAAAACACAGAAGAACATGAGAAAAACAAATTTAATAACATGTAAACATCCTGTATATATGGGATATTCCCAAGAACACTGAGGTATGCACTGAAATGGTCTAAGCCACCACCTTAAATATCATCAGCTAAAGAAAAAAAAAACGATGTTGGGAGCACAGTTATGTATGGGAGGTTATCAGGCAAAGCACCATAATCAAGGGTAAAGTTGTTATTCAGATTTAAGTAGGAGCCTTCTCCATTAGTAAGACTTTTTAGAGATTTAGTTATCCTTTTCTTCCTGCTACAGAGACAGAGATACTCTTACACTTGGATTTCCCTTATAAATGTAAATTTCCCTCAGAAAAAGTCAACTTCTCTGTTTCACAGATTCTTTTGTGTCTGCAGCCACTCAAGCAAACAGCCCAGGATAATCCTTATGCCAAAGAGACATATTTTTGAGGTGCCATATGTTGCTCCTCTTCAGTTCCTATTTCTAATATCAAGATACAGAGGGAAGTGAACAGCTGGATGGTAGGTAGTGTTATTAACCTGAGAGGTCTGGGTTCATGAGTATACTATTTCTGTGCATAAATGAAGGCTTATTTCTAAACTGTGGCCATCTTGACTGTTTGGATTGGTTATATTTTGGGGGGTTTCTGGTTGTCTAAATTCTTTGAATGGCCTCCTCTCTATGGGTGGAGAAAGATGGAAAAGGGAAAATCTTTCACTATTTCCCTTTAAGCTTGGCAACCACAGGTCCTTTAACTAAGCGTGGGGGAAACCCAGTGAAATGTTCAGCCTTACACCCAAGGGGATTTGGTTACCAAAACAGAGGGAGAATCTGGGACCTATCATGATAGAGTCATTATCCCAGGCATCCTCTCCTTTCTCTGTGATACTATCATTCTTTTTGAGCACAGAAGGAAACTGTGACTGGTCTGCTCACTTTACTGTTGTAAACCTGAGCACTCTTTGTGTTGTAATTTTATCCCCTTAACAGCTGTCCACATGTGCTAAATATTTAACATAACATATGGTAGACATTCTTACTGATGGGTTTTCGTGAGCCTCTAGCCCATTTGGCAATAGTCAGTGCCCATCAACTAAGGCCACTGAAATTGGATTCTATATAAATCAACTGAGATATAATGTGAGGTGCAACTCAGATTTTTAAAATGTTTCAAAATTAAGGATTTGGGATGCTCTGATTCATAAACATAACTTTGTAAATATTTGCAAACTTTTTTTATCATAAGATCTAATCTGTGATTCACAATGTCAGTGGTGAATGCAAAGCCAAAGCAGAATTGGTCTTTTCTATTAGGTTCAAGTGCTAATTGCAACTATGCTTCTAATTAGACCTCTCAAATCCACAAGCTGATAATACTACCTCTAGAAATTGAATACTTATATACTTAAAATAACTTAGAGGGCCGGCCTAGTGGCGCGGTGGATGGTCGCTGGCTTCGGAAGCCAGCAGCCCCGGTTCGGGTCCCACATGTGGGGGCCAGTGTCACTGCCTTCAAAAAATAAAAAATAAATAAAAATAAAAATAAAATAAAATAACTTAGAAATTAGATCACCTTATTAATACAGCATAGCACATCACATAAACATTTCTCTATTGTTACATAGCCCATGCCTTTTTTTTTTGTAGAAAAGCTGTTTTGTAAAATATTTTTCTTGTGTTCAGTGACTAATGAGAGAGAAAATCTTAAAGAGATAATCATGCTCCAAATATATAGAAAAATGTCAAAAAGAAGTAAAAGTGGAAGACAAGTTAAAAAAAAAAATGGGGCAAATTACAACAAGCAATAATCCAGAGAAGTCATAATGAGAAACACATGCCTCTTTGTGATTGAAAAATTGTGAAATACTTATAAAATTGGTTAGTTTCATTAACAGTAGTTCTATATTTCATCCAAAAAGAACAAATTCATTAGTTCTTATTTTGATATATAGATCTGAATGTTTGATCAATTGCATTTATAGTCTATCCTGTAGACTGAGAAATGTCTTTATTATTATTATTATTATTTTTTTTTTTTTGAGGGCAGTGTCACTGGCCCTCATATGTGGGACCGAACCGGGGCCATTGACTTCCCAAGCCAGCGCTTAACCACCGCGCCACTCGGCTGGTCTGAGAAATGTTTTTATTATTTTGACCCTAGGTGGTTATTTGCTTTATGAAGCCCTAAGAAGTCTAGTACACAATTTGAGAGTTCAAATTATGTCTGACTCCTTATAAATCCAGACAGAAGGGGCACCTGTTGGGATGCTCTAGGCCAAACATTCCAGAGATGTCTCTTACATGGCCAACAAAGATCCCAACGCAGTTTGGGCATGAAGCCAAGGATGGATTTGCACAGGATGATCACTTAGCAGTTGTTAGCATTCCACCACTATGTAGAGGGTGCCAAAAAAAAAATGTCTACACATCGCTGAAAATGGGTATACATTTTTTTGGCACCCCTGGTATTAAGGGTGGTTTTGCCGAGTACATTTCATTTCCTTTTTGCTGGTTCAGATTCAAAATTATAGTATTTTGATTTTAGTGCTAGATGTTAATTCACAAATCTGAAACCACAATAAATGTTCCTTTGAACTGTGAAGATAACTGGAAGAGTTATAATGTCTACACGGGGATGCACAATGAATTGCTCAGGAATTCCATGGTTTTCAGTGCCAGTGACTGTTTCGTATCCTTGCGAGCTTAGCGCTGATGTTTATAGGGGAAACACATCCAGGCTGGAGGAAAGACTTCTTTGCTTAACTAAGATAATTATGCTTTATATTTTTAAATGTCATATAAATTACATAACACTGAACTGTAATCTTAGGACATTCACGTGAGGAAAGCATTGCAGCTATTATTAGCCCCATTTTATAGATGAGGAAAATGAAGATAAAAACTCACTTGAATTGCTTAAGATCACAAAGAGCAGAGCATCACGAGAAACTAGATATTGGTGCTTTGCACTATTAGTTGAGTTAAATCAACTACCAATTTCCAGACTTCCTAGATACTGATTAATTGACTTTGTTTTATACTTGTTGTCGAACATTGCATTTTTTCACATCCGTTTATTTGGAGTCAAAGCTTTAATTGACTTCTTAAAGACAGAGGGTTATAAAAACACAGAGAACAGAAAATATTTATGTGTTTCATTGCCTATGCCAAACTCATGTTATATAGGTGCTATTTTCTCATTGATTTTTTTTTTTTACAGGATGTCAGTGCTGAAACTGTATATACACTATAAACAGACCATCAGCATACATTGTAAACATTTCTGGGAAAGTTCATACAAAAAGATGCTACATAGCAATATGAACTGAACACCATGAAAATCATAAGAAACAAGCCCGAACACGCCAGTCTGTTAAATCACTACTGTTTTCAGACTTAGACAATATATAAAGGGAAACGGCCCCTGTCACATCTTAAGAAACTAATTTAGAATATAGAACCAAAGTCATGTGTCTGGCAATGTTAATCAATTCCAATACTGTTTAACATGGTTTTCTTTTATTGCAAACAATGCCGTTTTTAAGCAAACTAATTAATGCACACACTGACAAACAAATCCAACAAAAGAGGCACTCAGAGGCAGCATTCATTGAATACTGGAATTTTTGAAAGGAAAAAATCTATTAGGTCATTTTTAGGCATTTACTTCTGCCAAAGGATTGTTCTTTTGAGTTTATTTTTCTAGTTTTCAAATCTATTCCATTTAAATACCTTAAGGACCAAGGCTTCTCAAATCTTCTGTGGACAGTTCTGCTACCTACTATGTTCAATGGTTAAAAGCTTCCTAATAATTAACTTATTTCCCTTTTTTTTTGGTTATATACATCAACAATTTATGTCTGCCCACGCTGACAGTTTGCCACAAACCTTTATGTAACATGAGAACAAATGTTCTATTAGGAATGTCAGTAACTCAGTGAATATGTATGAAATATAGGATGTTATTAAGATTTATGCTCCTTTAATAATTCCATATTTACCTCTTACATTAACATTGTGTCTGCTGGTCAACCAGGCACATTTCTTTCCTTTTGAGCCATGTTCTAGAACATTATTTACAGTAGCCCATCAGTCTACCATTTGATATAAAATGGCAACACTTTGAAGATGAGAATGAGGGGTCATTTGCAACCACATGAATCTAACTACATAGTTTGACAGATTTATTGGCTCAACATCATTGTTAATGCTTAGTTTAATTAGAAGTGCTTTGTATTTACTTGTACATGTGTGAAATGATATATAAACAAGAGTGTTTATTGCAGCATTGTTTACAATAACAAAAGATTGGAAATCACTTACATATTCATCAGGTATAAAAGAATGAGGTGAGAAAGAATGGTGGAGGGAAGAAGGAATAAGCTCTCTATATAGATAAGAGAAAAAGTTCCATAAGCTTTTCACTGTATACATTTATACATTATTTGACTTTTTTTTTTTTTTTTTGAGGGCAGTGTCACTGGCCCTCATATGTGGGACCCAAACCAGGGTTGCTGGCTTCCCAAGCCAGCGCTTAACCACCGCACCACTCGGCCGGCCCTATATTATTTGACTTTTGACACGTTCAGTTTATTAGATTCAAAACTGAAATTGAAAAAAAGAAACAAGTAGAAATGCCTTACAGTGAAATTAACTTGACTCTAGAACAATTATCAAGAAAAATCTGAAATAGTGTAATTTAACATAATTCAGTTAGGACCAAGGATATATATCTTGACAAAATTTCTAGACTGTTGTATTTAATTATAACTAACTGAAAATGATCCATTGAGAAAGCAGGTTGAAGGTAATGTATTTACCAAACTTTATAGTAGCTATTAAGAGTACACAAACTGTTCTCTAAACCTAACATGTATATATTGTAATACTGACCAGCAAATAATGATTGATTCGAGTTTCATTTAATTACGTAGCTCATACTAAGACTATGAGGCTTTGTACTAGGTAAAAGGCAAATGGAAATAATTCAAGCATTATTCTTACTCTTGAGAAATAACTCTATTCAGGGAGAGAAATATATAAAAATTAAACACAGTAAAGTAAAAAATGTGCTATAATAGAATTCTGTACAAGGTACAGTGGTACTTGAAAAAGATTAGTCAGAGAAATCAGAAAAGGCTTTACAATGGAGGTGATGTTTGAGCAGAACCATGAGAGAAGGCCAGATGAACAAGGAAGTCAGAGCATTTTAGGCACATGCATGGTCTACATTCACCCAAGCCCAGACTTCTGGACCTAGATTCAATCTCTCATTTTCTTACCATACTCGTAGAAGGCCATGAGGAAAAGCATACCTCACCCGGCTTCCAAACCACGGGTAAACCCAGAGGCCTGAGTACCCAGCATCCTCCAGGGAATCAACTAGTGGAACTCACAACATTGGCCACCTACAACCAGTTATTTAAATTCACCATGTCAAACTCTTTTCACAGTGCTTCCATCACTTTTACTCTCCCTTGATACTTTGTTTTCTCTCCTGACTCAACCCTCACTAGAACTGCCCACACAAATTGGTCCACCATGCCCTTATGCAACTCAGTATTAGCACATCCCCCTTCACCTTCCCTAAATGCTTCCTGTTCCTCCTGTCCTTAGGTGAAGTCATTTCCCTCCCAACTTCTTGATGGAGGTCACTCATTTTCTCCACTCTCCCTTCTCAGAGTTGGAGGGGAGCTGGTATCCTTTACCCTGCTTAATGTGACATCTACAGCAGACTCCTCCTATAAAACCCCTCTTCGCTACTCATACCATCAGTCTGTGCTACCTCTCTTCTTTGTAACTATCACTGAAAGACATCCTGGTCACTGCTCCCAGTGACGATTTTAGCATTTGACTCATGATTCTCTTTTTTATCCCACATATTATTTCAAAGTACATGAATGTCCCATGCCCTTTCTGGCATCTCGGTGCTTTTAATTTCTCATCTCCATTAACTTGCTACATTCCTCAGATGCCACCCATACCTATGGACATATCCCAAACTTTGAATCACACTAAATTACACCAAGTCCCATGGGTTATTTTTGGCCCAAGATCTACCTTTCATTGGTACAGTTCTCCATTTTAGCAGCCATGTGCCCAGTTCAAGCCACTGTCTTTTATTCACGGGTCATATACATTTCCACTTTTGCTCACCTCTTGTTCACTGGATCCCCCACCCCTAATCTGTTTTCCACAGAGCAGAGGGGTCACATCAGTCATCTGCTTAACAACACTCCTCAACCCTTTCCTGTTATGCTTTGAATAAAACCTAAAATTCATACCATGCTCTAGATGTTCCAAAGGTACCTGGTCCCTCTCACCTTTGCAGCCTTACTTTGTTGCCACTGTTCCACCTCCCCTCGTCCCCCAAAAGTTGCTTCAGTGTCTGCATTTGCTGATCCCTTTGCCCAGAGGTCTTCCTACTCCTCATCTAGCCGGCTCTTTATCTTCCTGTCAGCCTCAGATTTATTGTTGCTGTCTCAGAGAGGCCTTCACGACCTCACAAGTCCCAGTCCTTCAGAGCACTAAGTTACAATTTGCAATTATTTATTGGTATGGTTATCAGTGTGGTTTTGAGACTGATGTCTGACTCTCCCACTAGATCTTACGTTTCTTGAGGGCAGAGCATATCTAGTTTTTACCGCTGTGCAGCCACATATAGACCAATGCCTGGCCCATAATATATATTTGGTAAGTGTGGTATGGCTTCCTAAAATGGACCCCCAAAGATGTCTATATCCTAATTTCCAGAAACTTATTGTAAAGGAGATTTTGCAGATGTGATTAACTTAAGGATCTTGAGATGTTAGATTATCCTCGATTATTTGGGTAGGCTCAATGTAATCACAGGGGTCTTTACCAGAGGGAGGCAGGACCATCCGAGGGAAGATGTGACAAAGGAAGCAGACTGGAGGGAGGGAGGAAGGGAACGAGAGTGGGAGAGATTGACACAGAGAGATAGATTTTAAGATGCTGCACTGCTTGCCTTGAAACTGGAGGAAGGGGTCATGGGCCAAGTGGTGTAGGTGGCTTTGAGAAGCAGGAAAAGACAAGGAAACAGATTCAACTTTTTTTTGTTTGTTTTTTGTTTTTCTAAGTTGAGCCATCCTGCCACCTGTTGGCAGCTCAGCGGTAGCTCAGCTTGGGCTGGGCATCGAACTGCTGTTGCTCAGAGCTCAGCTCATACTCTTGAGTGAGCTCTTAACCAGCTGAGCCATTGGCTGGCCCTAAACAGATTCTTATCTTAGAAGCTCCAGGAGGAATGCAGTCCTGCTGACACCTTGACTTAGGACTTATGACCTCCAAAATTATTGATAATACATTTCTGTTATTTTAAGCCATGAAATTCATGATACTTTGTTACAGCAACAATAAGAAACTAATACAGATTTTGGGACCTGGAAATGGAGTGCTGCTGTAACAAATACCTAAAAATGTGGAAGTGGGCATTGGATGGAGGATGGAAAATTTTTAAGGAGCCTGACAGGTAAAGCTTAGCTTGCCTTGAACAGACTATTGGTGACAATAGGGAAGTTAAAGATGTGCTGCTAGTGAGGACTTGGAAGGAAATGAGAAACACAGTAGGGGAAATGGATAGACTTTTACAGAATATCTAAATAGTCACAAATGCTTGGTAGAAATATGGATGTTCAAGTACTGCTGATTAGGGCTCGGAAAGAATTGAGGAGTATGTTTATGTAAACCAGATGAAAGAAGGAAGCTTAGTGGCATTGTGTATTA
Organism: Aselliscus stoliczkanus; assembly: GCA_033961575.1. Lineage (NCBI taxonomy): Eukaryota > Metazoa > Chordata > Mammalia > Chiroptera > Hipposideridae > Aselliscus > Aselliscus stoliczkanus. The sequence goes on from CM066727.1 coordinate 170,358,988, forward strand.
CAGTTATGTGGAAAGCAGAGCTTGTAAATAGAGAACTTCGATATTTAGCTGAGATTCCCAAGCAAAATATCAAACATGCAGCCTGGTTTCTTCTTGCTGACTCTAGAAAAATGCAAAGAGAAAAGAGATAAATTTAGGGGAGAACTGTTAAATAAAAAGAAACCAGGGCTTGATGATTTGCAAAATTATCAGACCCTCTAGATTATAAAAGATGCTGAAATTAGGGGATTCACCATTAGAAGCATGATCTAGTGAGAAACCTAAGGGTGAGGAACTTATGGCGTGAGGTAGGGAGCTGTTATGGAATGCAAGGAAGAGAGGATGGTGCTTGGATTAGTGGGGTGGTAGTGGTTTGGCGCCTATAAACAGAAACATAGCTCCATTTCTGTAGAGCTCTCTGCCCATCTAAATCTTCTCTGGAATGTTCTGCCTTGTTGTCCCTTGGGAACAGATCATTTTTTTTCTGCATGGATGGATGCACTCTGGATTCCTCCCTGGACTAAAGATCCAGTGAGGAGTGGTCTGTAGCTTCCTGCCCTTTCCAACACCACTCCATCCATGAGTCTTCTGAATGTCTTTTAGGAAACTCACTGGATCCACTTGATCCATGGAACAATCACCATTATTTTGCCTTGGAGACAGACCAGAGGATGGGGCCATCATATCTTCCAGTCACTAGGTAGTGGACAAGTGCTAATATAGCAGTAACATATAATAATTAGAGAAAGAGAGAGATAATTATAACGTTATGGAGCTGCAAAATGACGTGAAGCCTGTAAAGAGAGAAATATCTTGATCAAGAAATCGTAAAACTAGAAGAACCAGATCAGCTGGCGCCAAAGGTAGACAAAATGGAGATATGCAGTAAGGGGTACAACTAATTGCAAAGGAGAAGGCAAATAGCCAGCACTTCTTTTCATTTCCTTCAGAATGAATTAACTGAGATTATCATAATGCATTTATTGAACAAATATTTGAAGAGTACTCATTATGTAAGCAGCGGTAACTGCTTAAGATCTTTGGGCTACAAGAATGAAGAGTAGGTGAACTTACTGCTTTCATGTCACTTGCAGGGAAAGGCCATGTAACTTAGTTATGAGAACAAACTGGGGCCATACTGCAGGGGTGTGACCTGCAGGGGTATGATCTGCTCTGGAGTAACCTCTGGCAAGTTACTTAACATGCCTCAATTTTCTTCTTTATAAATTGGCGGTGCTTATAATACCTACCTCATAGGAATGCTATGAGGATTAAATAAAATAATGAATGTAAAGCACTTATAACTGTGTCCAAATAAGTATTACATAAATATTAATCAATGTCACAATTTACTTTCATATACAGTCATGTTGCTACATAACAATGTTTTGGTTAATGACAGACTGTAGGACTGGTTAGCCAAGAACCCAGAAGGGAAGAGGGAAAATTAGGTGTGTGGTAGGCTATTGGGGCTGCCAAAAACTATGTGTACAAGTGGACACTTTGATCAACATTGCTCAAGCAATAGTTTGCCATAATCAGAAGTGTCTGCATGCTGATGGTAACCACTTTGAGCACCTCTTATAATTACAGAAGTCAAATGTGACTTGTATTCATCTTTTGTTATTGGTATCTAACAAGTATTACAATTTTAATAAAATTTTCCTTTCAATATTTCCTTTATCTTCAGGTAAAGAAAGAAGTCATTGGGGGCCAGACCAAGTGAGTAGGGAGAGTGTTCCAATATATTTATTTGTTTACTGGCTAAAAAGTCCCTCACAGACAGTGCCGTGTGAGCTGGTGCATTGTGGTGATGCAAGAGCCATGAATTGTTGGCAAAAATATTCAGTCTTTTTTGTCTATCTTTTTCATGCAGCCTTTTCAGCACTTCCAAATAGTAAACTTGGTTAACTATTTGTCCAGTTGATATAAGTACATAATGAATAATCCCTCTGATATCAAAAAAGGCTTGCAGTATCGTTTTGACTCTTGACTTGGACTGATGGAACTTTTCTGGTCATGGAGAATTGGCTGACTTCCATTGTGCACTTTAATGCTTTATTTCAGGGTCATATTGGTACACCCATGTTTCATCACCAGTGATAACACAGCCCAAAACATCATCTCGCTTCTCTAAAAGATCTTAGCAAACTTTGACTCTCCTTTTGCTTTTATTCATTGGTGAGCTCCTCCAGGACCATTTTTGCACACACTTTCTCATGGCAAGATTTTCAGTTAAGATTTTCCTAAGTATTTCTCCATCAATGTTTACTTGGTCTGCTATGCTTCTCACAGTCAGCCGACAATTTTGATGCACATTTCTAATGAATTTTTGCCATGTTTTCATCAGTTCCTCTCATTAGTGGCCAACCTGACTTCTCTTCATCAGTGATGTGTTCTCTTCTCCTCAGAAAAGCGTCTAATCTACTTGTACACTGCCATTTTCTTCATGGCATTATCCCCATAAATTTGGACTAACATGTCCCTGATTTCACTTCCACTCTTGCCAAGTTTAACAAGAAATTTAATGTTTGTTTGTTGCTCTAATTCAAGCTCAGATGTTCTCGCTATAGCACACAAAAACATGCAACAATAATGAATGCCACTCAGCAAGACACTGCCACACGTTGACCCAAACACAGCTGTGAGACACTGATATACCACGGTTATGAAACTTTACCTAGCTGTTTGTACAATGCTACCAATGTAAGTGCATGGTGGCAAGTTTGTGAACTTAATTGTTAGGCCTTGTAAAATAAAATATTAAAAGGAAAATAAAATGATATAAAATGAAACATGTTATAGTGGCAGAATTGAGGGGAAGCTGGTACTAATTCATAATGGCTGGTCTGGGAAAGATTCACAGAGAAGGTGAACTTTGAGCTAACACCTGAGTACCACCAAGAATTCTAAAGCATAAAAACTACAGGGCAATTGGAAAGTAGTGTCCCATGCACAGAAAGCAGCAAATAAGGCAGGCTTCCTGGGGTTTAGTGAGTGAAGGGGAAAGTGACAGGAGATGGGCCACATCCTAAAATCTATAAATCATGCTAAGGAGTGTGGATTTTATTCCAAGTGCAGTGGAATGTTCCTAGGGGATTTGGAACAGCAAATGGAAACACATTTTTAAAAGTCAACGTTGAGTGAAGTAGTATAGTGGTTATTTTTCTTCCTTACATAACATTTTGTTTTTCTTAGTTAATTATTGCTTTGTTTTCCTCTATTTGCATACTTTGCTATATATTGATTATGAATTCTTCCCAACTATCTGGTAGCCTCTCAATATAATTTTGCTTAGGTCAAATGTATCTATTTATATTTATCTGTTGGTTTCGTTTTTTTGTTGTTGTTTTCCCCTCCAATTTATCCTGGTTTCTCTCTAAGCCAGCTGCACAATGTCTTTCTAAGACTTCTCCTGGTCATCTATTATCCTCTCTCTGTGTTAGGTCTCCAGATTTCTGAGTCTTGTGGCCTCCTCTTTCTTAGTTTACTTCCTCATTTGTATAGAGCATATCCTACAAGAGTTGTCATATAGAGTACATGAGAGGTAAATATTTTGATTCCTTGCATGTTTGAAAATACTTTTCTACTATCACACTAGGTTGATATTTGATTGTGAATAGTCTTCTAGGTTAGGAATGATTTTTCATCAGAATTTTAAAGGAATTGCTTTATTGTTTTCTAGTTTCCAGTGTCACTAATAAGAAATCCAAGAGAACTGTTATTTCAGATCCTTTTTATATGGAACTCATTTTTTATTCTTTTTTGAAGCATTCAGAATCTCTCCTTATTGCTAGTGTTTGGAAACTATGGTGACATAAATCCGTAATCATTCATCGTAGGAAATATTCTGGTCATAAGTCTTTGATAATTTCTTCCTCTTTTGTTTCCCGGTTTTTTCCTCTTAAACCCCTATTAGTTTGATGTTAGACCTACTTGATTGATCCTCTAGTTTTAAAATTTTGTCTCTCTAGGGTTGAATTTTCTGGGTGTTGGGAAGGCTTTAACCAATGTTATAGTCCCACCCACCCTTTCCTTTAATTTAAAATGTTAGCCTTTATATTTCTAAGAATTTTTGAAATTCTCAGTTTTTTAAATCACATGTTCTTGTTTCGTAGGTGAAACTAATTATAATTAAAACATATTTCTGAGGACATTAATTATAATTAAAACTGTTTTCTCTGCTCTCTGCATTGCCCCTCCCCCACACCTTTATTTTTGTTGGGGAAGGGTGTGGGTGCATTCCATATAGGAGGCTTTCCTCAAATATCTGGTGACTTGTGTTAATCCATTTATAGTTAAGAATGAACCTGTAAGAAGTCTATAGGAATCTCTGTGCATATGCTTTGTACCTTCTCTGGTTGTCTCACTGTTATATGCCCACTGTGGAATTGACTAGGCCATTTCATCAAAGGACTCATAAATGTTATTAACTGTATGTCCTTTCTTAAGATGTTATGTAGTTTTTACAGAAAGAATCATCCAGTTTGCATAGGACTTCCTACCAGAATTCTGCAGGCCACCCGGAGGTAGGAGATGTTTCATCATTTAGTGTGTGGATCCTCACTTCATCATCCTGAAAACTGTTTAGATTCTCTCAAGCGTGGATCTTTTTGTGGCTCATTTTCCCAGTGAATAAATCTCCCATGTCTTGGTGGTGCTGGGTGGCATGGAGACCCACTTACACAAACCTAGATGGGATAGATAGACTGCTACATACCTAGGCTTTGTGGTATAACCTATTGCTCTGTAGGGGAGGAAAAATAATTTTCCCTCAACCCTTTTGGGTTCTCAGTGTAATAAAAGACAGATTAACAGGAGAAAAACAGAAGTTTAATAAGATGTGTACCTCCCATATACATGAGAGAGAACAGGAAAATTGAGTAACTCACCAAAATCAGTGAAGCCACTATCTTTAAATACCACCTTCACCAGAAGACAAAATATGTTGGGGGTAGGAGGAGTCAGTTATAGGGAGTTTCCAGGAAAAGCACAATCTACTAGAGTTTACTTCTGCCTTGATAAGAATTTCTAGAGATAAGGTCATCTCTTTCTTTCTGGTAGGAGAGGGAGACAACCTTACAAATGGAGATTTCACTTACAAATATAATTGTAAAAAGGGTAAGTTCTACTTGGTTTTCTGAGCTTCCCCCTGATTCTTTCAGTAAAGTGTGTGTGTGTGTGTGTGTGTGTGTGTGTGTGTGTGTGTGTGTGTTTCATCACCTAACAAATATGAAATAATTTGGGAGGGTTGTCTTTAATGGTCAAAATTTACATGTTGAACCCTAACCCCCAAATGTGATGGTATTAGGAGGTCTGGCCTTTGGGAGGTCTCTCATATAATTTCTCATAAGTCGGATTAGTGCTTTATAAAAGATGAGATTAATGCTTATCTCATCTACCACTTGAGGACACAAGAAGTTTGCAACCCAAAAGAGGAATCTCAACTGGCCATGCTGGCACCATGATCCTGGACTTCCAGACTCCTGACCTGGGAGAAAGAAATGTTTGTTTTCTATAAGCTGCCTAGTCAGTGGGTTTTGTTACAGCAACTAGGACACTTTTCCTTTCTTTATGCTTTCCTTTGATGTGCACTTGGCAGTCTGTAGCATGAGCATGCATTACATATTATTTTCTTTTTCTGTTTATTTTTTATGGGGCCATAAGCCAAGCATTATATATTCTAACAGCAGAAAGTGACAGTACTGAGTAAGAGGCATAGAGTTAGGATTTAGAGAAGAGCTTTACAGCTTATCAAGTTATGACTATTGGAAGCTACTAAAACATAATGGACCAAGGATATATCATAAATCTTCACTTTCTACAGTTTTTTTTTTTTTTTTTTTTTTACACAAAGTTTGTTCTTTGGCTGCCTTGAGATAGAGGAAATGTTGCTCAATGTCTCCTTAATACAAAGACCTCCAAAGTGTGGGATATCTCTGATGATCAAGAGGGCAAACCACTGAGGATGCATACCAACTTGTACGCAACGTGCCTCACACCACAAGCACCATACTGCCTGAAAGCTGACTTTCAAGAAAAGTCACACTCATTCAAGGCAGAATTCCAGGGCAGTGTTGGCTCTTGGCTCTGTGGCTCCAGGTTTAGGACAGTCTATATTGAAAGAATCATTCATCCATGGGAACTGTCCATTACTGCTTACATATTTAAGATATGATGAGGGAAAATAAGGGCTTTAGAGTGAAAATTAATTATCTTTCCGCTCTGTCATCAAGTCAGTGATCATATGTGTAGACTGCAGAATTTCTACCCTTCATTTGTCTGCTCCTTTTTTCTGGGTTAGACCCCAGAACACTGGCATGCACATACTCCCTCCTCCAGTTCCTCCTGCTTCGACTCATTCTCTACATTGTTGGGAGAATGATGTCACATATCACTTTTTGAATCAAGTGCCTTAAAAAAGTTTCCCAGGGCTGGCCGAGTGGTGCGGTGGTTAAGAGCTGGCTTGGGACGCCAATGGCCCCGGTTCAGATCCCACATATGAGGGCCAGTGGAAAAAAAAAAATTCCCATTGCCCATAGAATAAATTATTGGCATACAAGTTACTTAATAGTCCTCATCCTACCTTGCCAAGTTATTTCTCATCAGTCTCCTTTACACTATGTTTTCCCCAACTCCTCTTTTTAAACCTTACTTACATTTTGCTGCTACCTATGTTAAAGTTGTATGATAATGAATTGCAATTTAGATCCATCATAGGATATTTTATTTGATCAGAAATAATGACAAAGTAGGGCATTATTCTGATTGTTTGAAGCAGCTGGAATCACTGTGGCATAAAACATGTAAACAAAACACACACACACATATGCTCACACTTTTAAGACTATCTTTTTCTTTAGCAGAAAAGAGACTGGTAGGGAGAGATGTAGTTCTTTACTGTTGAGCCAATTTTTATATAAGAGGTAACTGCATTATTGTAAAGTCATACTGCCTACTTTTATTTTGTAAACTATTACACTCAAATGCACAAACTGAATTTACTATTTAAAAGTCATTTGTGGCAACACTTTCGCATATTCAAAATCCTGTGATATATGCGTTTTATAAATTGAGGCTGTCATATATTGGGTGTACTTATAATGGGAAAAAAATGGATGCTACCATCATTAGTGAGAAAGAGCTTCCATACCAGCTTATTTTGTTTGTTTGTCTCAGGTGTACAAAACAATGTACCAGTTAGACATTTACACCCCTCAGAAAGTGATAATCCCCCCCAATCTAGTACCTGTCTGTCTGACATCGTATATCGCTGTTACAATTCCATTGACTATCTTCCCTATGCTATACTACACATCCCGTGAATTTGTATGTGTGTGTGTATATATAAATATTTATCTTCCTCAAAAAGTTTGATTAATTTATTTCCCTACTTTTAAAAGTTGGTATGAAATACAGTTTGAGGAATATAATCAATAATGTTGTAAACATTATGTAGGGTTCCATACCAATTTTTAGAAGTAGGGAAATAGGGCCAGCTGAGGGACATGGTGGTTAAGCGCTGGCTTGGGAAGCCAGCAGCCCTGGTTTGGGTCCCACATATGAGGGCCAGTGACACTGCCCTCAAAAAAAAAAAAAAAACAACCCAAAATCCAAATAAAAGTAGGGAAATAAGGGCCAGCCGAGTGGCGTATTGGTTAAGAGCTGGCTTGGGATGCCAGCTCTGAGCATTAGGGCCGTGGTTCAGATCCCACATATGAGGGCCTGTGACACTGCCCTCTACAGCTAAGATGGTGAACAACAGCTCCACCTGAAGCTGGACTGCTGTGAGTCCCCAGGACAGTAAAGCTGCAACCCCTGTTGCAGTGGCTGCCATAGGCTACAGTGAGTGGCCAGCAGTCAGCGTGAGCGGCTGGCAGCCGGTGTGAGCTGTCAAGAGCTGCGGTGAGCGGCTGTCCAGAGGCTGGTGACCGATCTGCCTCATTTGGGAAGAGTGCAATGATGATACCAACATGGGCCAGTGAAGCAACATCCTCCACAACTAGGCTGAAGAACAAAAAGGACAACAACTTGTCTGTTACCCTTCCCCAATTCCCCAACGCTTTTCCCCTCCCCCAATTCCCCAATAAAATCTTTAAAAAAAAAAAAAAAGGAAATAAATTAACCAGACTTTTTGAGGAAGCGAGTTTTAACTTACTTGAGGACTGCACCAAATTTAAGTGTTGAAGGGACCTAGTGGAAAATGAATTTTTCTGTATGTTGCTCCAGTAAGCTGAGAAAAGGCTTTAAAAAAGCCTTTTAGTACAATGGTAGATGTGCGGGTTGTATGGGGTGATCAGTTTGCCAAGAAGATTTATGGAGCATCTAAGGTCAAACCACTGCTTCTCAGCCAGGCAGCAGGGCTCTAATGAGGCCATGTTGCAAGGTGAGGTTTACAGAGAGATGAAGCACCTGTGGGGCCTTTCTTCTCTTTAAATTCATAAATAATTCAAGTTGCACAGGTGCCAAATTTTCTCAAAAGACCTTCAGATTTAACATGCATCTTCACTGTATTAATTATAACACATAGATTGAGAGCTTACTGGGTGATAGCACAGGCTTTCTGTGAATTATCTCATTTAGTCTTCATGGAAACTCTATTATTAATAACATTTCACAAATGAAGAAATTGAGACACAGAGAGATTATGTAACTAGACCAAGCACCCAAAGCTATCAAACTTGACAATGTCACTCCAGAGGTATGTGCAGCACAACTACCACTGCATTATAAAGTCTGCCTATAAGCGGGATAACTTTATGTTACCACAAAGAAACAACTGTGGAATTTTCTGTTCAGTAGTTTGCAAAATGCTCTAACTTACATATTTCCTTTTTACCTCTATAGGGAAAGTAGCTGAGGTTCAGAGACACTGATGTAAGGGTTAGAGACATTAGATGATTTACCCAAGGTTATATATCTACTAGATAATGGAACTAGAACTTGAAACAAAACCTTGTAATGAACTCAGAACTCACAGCTTAATAAGATTCAGAAAAAATTCCAAGGGGTATTTCTCTGTCTCTCCAGAAATGTGTGGAAGTTAGAAGAAACAGACAAACTATCTTGTAAATACATAAAGGCAGTTTTAGTTAGTGAGGTTCAATATATCTGTGACACAGAGCCTGAACAAATGGTCACATTGAAAATCTATTTTTGATTATTTTATGCCTAACACAATTGAGTTTTATAGGTATCTTGTTTTCTGCTCTCTCCCCCTCATGTATGTATGTATTGTGTGTGTATGTGTGTGTGTGTGTAAAACATATCAGCCCTTCTATCAATTTTTAATTTAAACAAAAACATGGTGGATTTATATACTCAATTTACTCAAAAAACATTGTTTTGAGGCTCACATTTGCCTAGTTGTGTATTAAGCACTGGAATCCAAAAGAGAATGAAATCACTGCCCAGACAGAGGGATTAGCACATAAACAAGGAGGGCAGCCATCAAGTGTCATAACTGCTCTAGTAAGTTGGAAACTCGTGTATCCAACCTGCAGACTTCATCCTCCTGGGATACAGGAACACTTTCTAAAACCGTACATAGGACAGACAAGTGCTAGGAAGCCAATTAGCTTCCAGGCTGTCAACCTTTATTTAAGTCTTTCCCAAGCGTCGCCTGCAGGGAGACATCCCAGGAGGAAGTATCTTGCCAGGATTCTTCCCACCTCCCTTTTCACAACACCTTTCTCTCCCACTCTACAGAAGAAAAGTATTTTATTATTATTATTTTTTTAATCCACTCTAGATTGTCCAGCAAGCTGCATAACCATCAGGGCTAAAGAAATAGACAGATAGTTCAGATTATTGTATCAGTAAAACCTCCTCTAACTGAGATACCACAAACCCATCATCAACCTTCATGTTTTTATCTTGTTGTTATTTCTCTTACACTCAGGGTGGAGTGTGGCATTAGGAACAGGGAGTTTGCTGTGCTTGGTGATAATCTTTGTTCCGACTATGTTGATGATGGATGACAAATTCTGTTGAAAGACATAGCCTCTTCCATCCCCTTGACTGTGGTCTGTGAATCAGCAAGGCTGGAGAGGAGCACTGATGATGGAAAGCCTTTATTTCATCCAGGTGACAGATTCATGGCATAGCTCCATGCCTTATTGCTCCACATTACAATTAGAGTGTTTGAAGTTTATAAAAAAGCATGCAGGGAGTGACAGACATACGAGGTACGCCCTTTCCATTTTCACCATGAGAAAGCTTGATGGACTCTCATCCCATCTGTGTCTCTGTTGTATACTTGGAAGGATCTCAAAAAGGAGGGGAAGATAAGTGCCCTATTGACTTCCAGTAGACAAGAGTACATCTTAGAGCAAAAAGCACATGTCTGAGAGAAGTTAGTATTTTATATTTTCCTGAACATATATTATACTCACCAGAAAAGCATGCTCATTAACTTTTTCCAAAAGATTATCGTATTCCAAAATACCTAATTTTTACTGTAGTGCATATCTTTTGGTCATTGACAATCATCAACCACACTTCTCAGTTTTTCTTATTTACCATGTACTTATTCACAATTTATCTCAATGGGAGTATGTTTTGGAATCTACTGGACATAATGCATGCACTTAACCATCATGAATGAAACTCAAAACATCTGTCTTGGTCATGGCCCAAAGCCTTTTTCTTTTTGCTGTTAATTTCCTCAAAATAAATTAACCTGTACTCACATAAGCAGAGCAGCTACTTATGTTCTGGTATGAAACAAAATGTTCTCCGCAGAATCTAGGATATCATATACTGGATTTTAAAAAACAAGCTTCATTTAATTAGGATTAATTTTTCCCTCTCAGAAGCTGATAGGGGATTTTATTTCTATAAAAAGCAAAACTGTAAGCTTAATTGTTTCCAAACGTGAAATGAAATTTCCAATCTTTCTATCTAGATTCTTGGGGTATCTGATTCTCTGTCCATCTGTCACTCCATTTTAGGGTACTTTGTCATGACCTAGAGACTTGCAACCCTAAGGTTTCTTCCATGTACAAAGGAAAATGGGAAGTGTACATGAGGGCGAGGGAAGGTCAGGAAGAGAGAGAAAGAAAGAAAAAATTCTGACCCACCAACAGGTAGGCAGCTCCAGAGCAGATAGAGCTCTACAGATTGAGCTCAGGAGTATGCACTTTGAGCCCAGTGATTTCAAAATGGAGTGTGTGCACCAGGAGTGTGGAACAGAGGCCACTGGGGTATCAGGAGCATTGGTTTTATATGTTCATATATATTGGATTGTCAGAAAAGTAATGACGCATTTTTGCAATGAAAAACATGGAAAAAATACGTCCTGACTCTTCCGACAACCTAATATATATTAAGCTGTACTTAATTAGCTCACATGGATTGACACGGGCACCCTCTACTCAGTTTGTCCAGTTGTCACACTGTCACAGGCTCTGAGCAGTGTCTTGGTAGGGGAAGGGCAGCTCCATGCTCTGAGGGTTCTGGGCAGCCTTGCACATCCGTCCTCTTTCAGCACCTTGTGATTGTGGAGGTTTACCTGAGCCTGATTAAGAAGATTTACAGATTATGTCAGCCAGTGTTAACTGATAATGCTTGCAAAAGGGACAACTGGCTTTAAAAGATTTCTGCAAGCAAAACAAACACAAAAAATTAACAGCATAAAACTGGAATAAAGAACATATTAATGATATAAAAATAAAATAACAAAAACAAGGTAGAGTTATATTTTTCCAATTCTTATGATAAATTCTCTATTATCCATATTCTGAAATAAAAATATCAATGATTTAGTCAGAACTGACAAACAGTGGGCTATAAGATTTTGGTAGCATCAAGAAGACTGTTTAAAAGTGGTTTATATCGACTGTCACTTATGATTGCTTGGCCCTTGTGTATATTGGACCTTTAGCCAAGGATGGTACCTGAAAACAACCATAATTAGGGTGATTTTTTTTTTTTAAATATTTTATTGGGGATTTGTGGGAGGGAACAGCATTGGGGAACCGGGGAAGGGGGACAGACAAGTTACTGTTTTTTTGTTCTTCAGTCTAGTAGTGGAGGATGTCGCTTCACTGACCCATCTTGGTATCATCATTGCGCTCTTCCCAGGTGAGGCAGATCTGTCGCCAACCTCTGGATGGCTGCTCACAGCAGCTCTTGGCAGCTCACACTGGCTGCCAGCCACTCACTGTAGCCTATGGCAACCCACTACAGCAGGGGCTGCAGCTATGCCGTCCCGGGGACTCACAGCAGCCCAGCTCCAGGTGGAGCTGTTGTTCACCATCTTAGCTGTAGAGGGCAGTGTCACTGGCCCTCATATGTGGGACCCGAACCGGGGCCGCTGGCCTCCCAAGCCAGCTCTTAACCAATGTGCCCTAGGGTGATATTTTAATATGCTAATTATTTCATATTTATCTTATCTTTTGTATTCCCATTTTTGTGTATGACTTATGTGTTAGGTTATTTTCATAAATAACTAAATAAATATGTTAGGTTTGCATGCTGTTTTGGTTATTACTATCTAACCAACCACTCCAAAACTTTGTAGCTAAAACAACACTATATTATTATCTCTTATGGTCTTTTAGGTTGTCTGGGCTCAGCTGTGTAGTTTTAGTCTGGGATCTATCATGTGGTTTTGGTCATCTGAAGGCCTAACTGGACTGTATGTTCGAGATAGCCCACTCACATGGCTGGCAGTTGATGCTGGATGTTGGCTGGGAGCTTATCTGGAGCTGTTGACTGGTAAGCTTGCGCATGGCCTCTTCATGAGGCTTGGGCTTCTTACAGCATGGTGGCTGGGTTCCTAGTGGAGGCGTCCCAAGAGCCTTCAAGAGGAAGGAAGCAGAAACTGCCAGGCTAGCTCAAGTGTGCATCTAGAATTGGAACAATGTCACTTCTACATTCCTGCCATATTCTATCTACCCAGTCACAGGGCCCACCCAGATTCAAAAGGGTGGGGGAAATAAACTCCACCTCACAATGGGGCTGAGCAGAAGAGTATGCGCCACAAAAGATAAGGCTGCAGGCATCTTTGGAAAATACAGTCTGAAAATACAATCTGTCACACATGCTCAAATGTTCACATGCAGAACCATAAGCCATTGGAACCGGAGGCAAGATTCCATACATACCTTGTGGTCAAGCTGACTTGATCTTGGGAAATTTAGGTGTCTTCTCTAAAAACTTATAAAATAGAAGCTATGGTGTGTGGTGGTGGTAGTGGTGGCAGAGGGGGCTCTTCTGAGTATTAGATAAGAAATGTGTACTCAGAGTGCCCAGGATATCATAACTGGCTGGACAGCTGGCAGATATTCTGGTTTTGAGTTAGAGAGTGAAAGCTTTTTTGTTTAGTAAAAGCTTTTTAAAGCAAATACTCTGACAGCATGGAGGATATATCAGTTAGGGGAGGAGGTAGAAGATCAAGAATGGAGCCGGGTGACCACCTGGAAGACCCTGCAGGAGAGAGGGGCAGCAATGAGGGAGAGAATTGAGTAGAGAAGAGAAAGGTGCAGGGAGAAATCTCAGTGTGACTTAGTGACTTACTGAAGGGAGTAAGAAAGAGGATGGAAAAATCTAAAGCCATGTTTTTGTGATTAATTTTTTGTAGATTCTAAGTACATTTTATTAAGAACCTGATCCCATATAATCATAAAATTCTAATGAAAAGTTGTGTGAAAGTGATATTTTTTATAAATCAATTAATTGTAGGGGTTAAAAGTAATGTGTTGTTCAAAGTAGGAAACATGAAAAATATCATGATCATTAAATTCAAAGTTACTTCACTGTTACGGGTCAAAGTCACCCCCAAAAAGCTAATGCTGAAGTCCTAACCCTGGTACCTGTGAATGTAATCTTTGGAAATAGGGTCTTTGCAGATATAATCAAGATAAAATGAGGTCAAGTTGAATGAGGGTGGGTTCTTAACTCAAGATGACTGGTGTTTTTATGAGAGCAACAGAGAAGCAAAAGGGAGAGATGGTTCTCTCCCTGCAAAAGAAGTGCTGCAGCTACCAGCCAAGGAATTCCTGGGGTTTTCAGGAGCTGGAAGAGGCCAGGAAGGATTCTTCCCTACAGGATTCAAGGAAAGCATGGACCTGCCCACACCTAGTCTCCAGAGCTGTCAGACAGTATGTTTCTGCTGTCTTAAGCCACCCCATTTATGGCAGTTTGTTACAGTAGCCCTAGGAAACTGATACAGTAATTATATGCATACTACAAAGAACTGCTCATTTTACTTGGTTAAAGGGGACTTGGCTTTCAATAAGCCCAACTGAGAATTCTTTTGTCAAGATTTCTTTATGACTCACCTTTCCAGCGACATGAGATAGGGTTTCTCAGGGCAGGTAGGAGCTGTGCCTCATCCACCTTTGTCTTCCCAATGGCAAGAGGAAAGCATGTAAATAATAGGTGTGCAGTTTGTTTTATGAACCAAACTGAGCCCCTGTTTTGTTTTGGTTCTTTTACAGCTTTTACATTGAAAAAGGTTTCTCCTCATATAACACTGTTTTGATCATTAATATACCCTAATCCAAAGGCTACATATAAGTGAAAAACAATTGTGATATAAAAAAAATAGAAATATAATAATAGCTAACATTTATGCAACAATGACAAGATGCTAAGTACTGTCAAGTCCTTTATACATATCTTTACACTGAATCTCATCACTATCATTTTACTCTGAGTTTAAATGCAAGACTCAAAAGAGGTTAGTAATTTTGCTAAAGATCATAGAGATAAGATATAGAGAGAGGATACCAACCTCTAACTATGACCAGACATGACAACACCCAAACCTACACTAAGATGGAAGCCTTAGATGGTTATTTGAATGCAAATTCATTAAAATTAAGCAGAAGTAAAAATTCAGTTCTTTCAGTCACATTAACCACGTTTCAAGTGCTTAATAACTACATGTGGTTTTGTGGCTACCAAAGCCACATATAGAATATTTCCATCACGGCAGAAAGTTCTAATGGAAAGCACTGGTCCAACCCCTTAATAGTCATCATACACTGAAAGCCCACATTATGGCTGGTTAAAGGAAGAGAAAGAAGTGAAAGAGAGTAGTTCTATGGAGAAAGGAGCTTGTATCAAAGGGAAGAGTAGGCTCTGAGGACATTTTTAGTCTGTTATGTTGTAGACTTTGGCAGTTAGAATTCCAAAGTCTTATTAAATGCATACTTTAAAACAAATGAGGAAGCTGCAATTCAAAAGATTCTTGTTTAGTCTGAACTGTGTCCTAGCATTGGATGAGGGGGGCATTGGCTAGATGAACTAAATAGATACAATTTCCTACCCATCATAAAAATGAGAGCAACGTTAATCAAATAGTTAGAAAAAAAAAGCATGAGAATTATTTCAAAGTGGAAAGAATTCTATGGCAATAAATAACAGAAGGACCTCACTGTAGCCTAGACAGGGTTCAAGGAAGTATTCCCAAGGAAGTGCTATGATAAGCTGAGAAAGGAAGGACAAGGGAGCCAATTTATGTCAGGGGAGTATGTTGGCTGTATGGCCAGCTGTGAGACGGCCTGATGTCAAAAAGAACTACTGAAATCAATGTGTGCCTGAAGAGAAGGAAAGGAGCAAAAGTGAGCCAGCGAGTCAGGTGCAAGAGCAGAATTTGGGATGGGTGAGAGAGCTTGTGAAAATATTTTGTTGTAAGGATGATGCAAATCCTTGAAGATTTTTTCATTCAGGTTTCCATTTTGAAATGATTTCACTGGTCACCATGCTAAGAATGGCTTAAAGAGAAGCAAGGCTGGAAGCAGAGACTGCTTGGAAGCCATTTGGTACTAGGATGAAGGTAATATGGCTGGAGAGATGGCAATTTAGAATATTTGGAGTTAGAATGGTAATCACTTGGTTGTTTTTGAAGGATGCCCCTTATGTGTCTAGCTAGGGCAAATGCATAGAGTAGGGTCAGCAACCTATAGACCACAGGAAAAATCCACTCTGTCCCACTTTTGTCAATACAGTTTTATGGAAAAACAGCCATGCTCTTGTTTTTGTATGTTGTCCATGGCTGCTTTGGCGATACTGTGACAGATTTGAGTAGTAGCAGCAGAGACTACATAGCTCTCAAATCTTAAAATAATTAGTACCTGGCTTTTTAAAGAAAATGTCTGCCAACTGGGGTAGATAATCATTACCTACATTTACTGAGGGAGTAAGACTCACCAGGCAAGGTACTAAGTAATTCACATGTTACATAGTCGTATGTTATAAACATCTGTCCCCATCGGCAAACACGAAGTGTTGATACCGTGCTAACGTCCGGCTGCCTGCTGCTTGAAACAGTTAAAAATTGAAAGACAATGTTGGTGGAAAGAAAAGTAGGTTTATTCAGAAGGCCAGCATCCTGTCCAAAGGCCACCTCCCCATTCCTAGAACAGTTAGAGGTTTTATAGGTACATAAGAACAAAGGAAAGGGAGAGTAAGTCAGGCAGGTCCGAGGGTTGACATCCTGTCCTGGGGTCTGGTCTGTTTTAAGATAATGCTTATCTTTGGACTCAGACTAGGCCACTGAGCCCTGGGGCCCAGTCAAAACTGCAAGGGAGTTGCAAATTGGATTCTGGTGACTGGGTGCCTGAGGATTAAGAAATTGTTCTTTTCAGGTTAGGATCCTGTTGACTAAGTGGATTAATGAGGCATGTGTAGTCTTAAGAAAGGGAACAAAACAAGAGTTCTTACGTCAATCAGTGAGGGGAGAAACAGAAAACAGCTGACTATCAGGGTAGATCTAACTGCAAACTAAGTTGAACTACAAGTGGCTACATAGCTAGCTATGTGAGTCAAACTGCAAACTAGCTAAGTCTAATTACATTGCTGATTTACCAAATTTTACCCTCACAGTGTTACTAGTGTCCCATTTTATAGGTGAGAAAAACAAGGCACAGATAGACAATCTAATCCGTAGCTTCAGCTACCACCCACATGCTAGTGACACATCACATGTTTACCTCTGATCCAGACCTCTCATTTGAGCTTTAGATAGGCATCTCTCTAACAGCTAGTCTCAGAGGCACCTCAAAACTCAGGAGCCCCCAGACTCCTGCTCATCCCCTCAAGGGACATTATCTTTCAGTGTTCCATTTTTCTTAGTGAATATTGCCAACCGGTAGAGCAAGCCAGACTCCAGGGAGCCATCCTTGGCATCTCTCTCCCATATTCCTTCTTATATCCATTCTATGTAAAGATTGCTGAAATCTAACTGCTTCTTTCCATCTGTATCACCTACCACCTGCCAAGTCCAGCCTATTAATAGGATCATCTCATATGTGGGTCCTGTATTAGCTTCCTCATAAACCCATTCCTCTCTACCCAGGCACCCCCCCTACCCCCAACCTCCCAACTGCAACCAGGGTACACTTTGATCTTGTCAACCCCCACCTCCATTCCCTATTTAATTGTAACAATGGTTTTTCTTTTTCTGAATTTATTTTTCAATTGCAGTAGACACAATATTATTAGTTTCAGGTGTACAACATGGTGATTAGGCATTTATATAACTTACAAAATGATCATCCTAAGTCTTTTTTTTTTTGAGTCTATAGATCCTTTCTTTTCTTTTTAAAAAGTCTATAGAACCTTTATTTATTTATTTATTTATTTATTTATTTATTTATTTATTTATTTATTTTGAGGGCAGTGTCACTGGCCCTCACATGTGGGACCCGAACCAGGGCCACTGGCTTCCCAAGCCCAGCGCCCAACCATCGCGCCACTCAGTCGGCCCGGTCATCCTAAGTCTTGCACCCACTCGACACCATATGCAGCAATGAAACATTGCTGACTATATTTTCCCCATGACTATTTTTATATCTGGTAATTGGTACTTCTAATCCCTTTCACCTTTTCACCCCATCTCCTATCTGGTGACCATTGATTTGTTCTCTGTATCTATGAACATATTTCTGATAGTTTTTCTTGTTTTTTAGGGTTCCATGGAACCCTTCATTGTGTTTTTACATTGTGTCATTGTTTTTGAGTAATTTTAAAGATAACTGATAAAAATGCAAAATAATTATTGCTGCAAGACACACAAATTCTGGAGTTCAATGAACTTCTCCCCCTTACTGTGGAAGAAGCCAGTTTTATGTATATTAGCAAATTCATTTCAATATTTCTGACCCAGAAATGTGTCTGTTCTTTGAATCAGTTTTTTTTTTTTTTTTTTTTTTTGAGGGCAATGTCACTGGCCCTCATATGTGGGACCGAACTGGGGCCGCTGGCTTCCAAGGCCAGCGCTTAACCACCACGCCACTTGGCCGGTCCGCTGAATCAGTTTTAACATCTGCCTGGTAATAACTTCAATGAGTTAAAAAATAAAATACTATAAATAATACAAGGTCATTTTGAAACCGGAGGCCAAACAAGTCCAGGGCTTGTGCTGCCTGCACCACTCAGCCAATAGATTGACACAGAAGTTGGGTCATAGAACAAGCACTGGTGGTCTGAGAAGGCAGCGGGTTAACACCTCCAAAAGCTGCCTTAACATGCTCAGTCCGGGTTGGTGTATTTAAGGGAAAATCTCGGTTTTTCTCTAAAGGCTACAGTGATGATTCCCAGTCCTGCATGGAGCGAGCGTTCCCTCTGGCCATGTGATGCTCTGGTGGAGTCCAGAACCCAGGAACCATGATGGGATTAGCCTGGAAAGAATGCTAGACCACAGAGATTGTGATCAATAAGCCTAAGAGGTTTAATCATAAGTTTCAGGGTAATTTTCTAAAGCAGGAAATTGCTTTAGACAAGGGACAAGGGACATTCTGAGTTCAAGCAGCAGGGGGATGATCTATAGGTAAGGAAAGGTGAAGCCGGTGACAGAGAGACGCTTCTACTGTGGGGGTGCCAACTGGGCCCTGTTTCAATTTTATATCCATATGACAGTTATGCTTTTACCCTTTTGGGGGAAACTTATCCTTTAACTCTCTCTATAAGGCACTACATGATTGGCCCTTTGCTCCCACTCTCACTCTATACTGAATACCTTCTGCTTGTCTCTGCACCAGCCCTGGATCTCTTTGGGGCCCTTGCAAGCACCATGTTCCTTTCCTTCCCAGAGATGTCCTTTTGGCCTGGAACTCACTTTCATCCCAGATGCTCTTCACCCCTTCTTCCTATAATAAATTTTTTTGTCCTCCAAAACTCCCCCAAGGGCTTTCTGGAAAGCCTTTCTAGGCCTTTCTGAGTCCGTTACATTCCATTTTTAGAGGCTCTTAAAGCATAGGGAGCACTTGTTACATTTGCAATATTACATTTATTAGTTAAAACTTTAACATAAGTAACATTTTTTTTAACTGACCGGAAGCAATTCATGATAATGGGGTGGAGGCAGGCTCACATTGCATCCCTCCAGCACCTAGCTCCCTGCCTTCACAAATATAACTCACATCATAAATACTTTTTTTTTTTTAAGTTGTTGAGAAGGAGTTTATCAGAAGAAAAAAAAATACATTTCAAAGAAGCAGAAGTGGGAGAAAAAGTAGAGAATGGTTCAAGGATCATTATTAGAAAAGAAAGTACACTCCAAAGAGTTTGGAGTGGGCCAAGCAAAGGAAAATCAAAAGGCCCATAAATACTTTAGACAGACTTTTTACCATAAGTACTTCTCAGGAAAGAGCTGGAGTGAAATATATATATGAGTCATCAGCATATAGGTGCATCTGTGAAGATTCACAGGGAACCATTGGGATGAGCAAAATGAAATTATTAGGACCCTTGTTTAGGTGGAACATTGGACGGAAGTCAAACTACAGTCTCTTGAAGAGGGAGGAAATAGGAGCAATTAATACAGATGGCACTTTTACAAAGTTTGTCTCTGAAAGGGAGGAAAGGTAAAGGTAGCGCTGTGGGCATTCTTTTATAACACTTCTTGTATGATATATGCTTTCTTGACTGAAAAGGGCGGACTTACAGGTAACCTTTAAACCAAACTTTTGAGTGCAAATAGGTAGTTTATAATTCTTCAACGAAGTCTTTTTATTATTAAGCTTTGGGCACGGGCCTCAAACTGGTGGCCCTAGGGTTTACTTAGTCTGTACTTCATTTTTTAATTTTAGAATTTGATTTTAAATTTCTTTAAAAAGAGACTCCAGGTTTCCAGTGATGCTTACCACTCTGATGGCACTTGACCTGCTTGGGTTGGCTGTAGGGCCCTTGGAGCTTGGGACTCCACCCCAGTAAAAGAGGCTTTTCTGTGCCTTGAAGGGGAGGAAGGAAGAAGTGAATGTTGTTTTCTGATAAGATTACAGCTATGTTGCCTTTAGCACTGCATAAAATCAATTCTAAAACCAGACAGGATTTAGCTGCGCTTAACCGTAATGATCAAGTCAGCCAAATCACCACTTCCTAATAATTTGAAAGCCAGGAAGGCTCATGATTTAGACTGATATGACCCAATGCCTGGGGAGAGCACATCAGAGACAGTAACTACTACAAGCTTTTCTCTTTCTAACCTGAGCGGCATTTTAAACATTTTCCCAGCCCTCTTTCTAAATATTGCTATCACAGGCCTACATCAGAAAACTGTCAAATCAGTTTCATTGGGAGCTCCTGATGGTGGCTATATGGCCCCAAAATGATGAATTGATGGATCAAAGCGGCATCGACGTCTTGAGGCAGCAACAGCTCTGATGGAATGTGAGCCTGGTAGTCTCGCAACACTCCTGAGTTACAGATCTGTTTGCCCATGGGGGTCGGTGCCCAAGTGCCCCAGCCAGGCTGCAACCTCCTGACAGCGGCAGACCCTGCCTTTTGTCGGTTGGTCGACAGAAAATCTGCCCTCGTGTAAATATAGTACAATATTTCCCTGAGGTTGCTTTAGCCTTCGAGAGGGGCGTTCCCGGGCCGCGCACCCGGGGGTTGTTTGATACTTAAGGATGCCGGAGAAGTGCCTGCATTGGGAAAGGCGCTCCCTGGTGGCACGCACTCTGGTGCCCCAGCTTGAGACCGGGCGGCAGGGACTCGGGCTTCGGTTTTCCCGACTGAAAAAAGAGAGGGTCTAGCGCGGCGGACACTCCTCCTGAGGATGCTGGCGGGGCTGCGTGGTACCCTGGCTGGGGGCCCTGGGCGGTGGCTGCGCGGTGGCTGCGCGGGAGCTTGGCCGCGCCGCCCGCTTTCGCGTCCGGCCGCGCTCTGCTTGCCGCCCCCGCTCTCCGCAGCGCGACGCCCCGGGTGCCTCCCCATGGCCAGCCTGCCCCGTGCTGCCCCGGCCTTCGCCCGCCAGGTACCTGGAGCGCGGGCGTTTGCGGAAGGGGCTGGGGTGGGGGGAGCGGCTTAGATCCCGGGTCTTGGAAGACCGCGCGGGCCTGACCGCGCGCACCGCTGCTTTTCCCTGCACCCTCCTGCTTCGCCTCGCACGCCGTTCCGCCCTCCCCCACCGAGGCGTCTCCTCTTCCCCCAGCCCTGCCCGAAATCTAGGGTCCCAGCCTGCGAACTCTGCCTCGAAGAGGCCCCGCCAGCCAGCTCCAAAGCCCCACCGGTGACCCGCTCGGGAGCGCCGTGCAGACCGCCACCCGGGACGTGAGGGTCGCCATGGAAGCCGTTTTGGGGGAAGAAGGCGGGAGTGGGATTTCTGGGCCGCCAGAACTGACAGCCTCATCCTGCGTGTCTTCCTTCATCACCCCCAAGATATTTTGACCGCAGCCTTCTGCCTCCTTGGATCTCTTTCTTCCCTCTCTCCCGTAGTTACTTAGCAGATTGGGCTGTTTTCTGATTTTATTTTATTTTTTAAAGGTCTGCACCTTTTCCCAATTCGCCCCCTCTTCCTTGGTGGCCCTAAGTATCCTTTAAATCACCCCCCCCCATATTCCATGAGATTTTTGTCTCCTTTCCGTGTGGGGTTTGGTGTCCACGCGCCTGCATGGGAGGACCCTGCTTGTGAAGAAAATGGTTCACTCTCGTCCCCATCGCTTTTTCCAGGCTTGCTTTTGTGCGCCAGTGATTGACAAGACCACGAGGCTGAGCGCACCCAGGAGATTTTTTCTATAAATGGCTTAAAACCCTAGTCTAGACGATTTACTCGGATATAAGGGAGACAATTACCTTCTTGTTCTTTGCTGGTGAACTGTGGCTCTTGGGGCGAACTGGAATTTAAGCAGCCTGCCCTAAGCCAGCGGTGGAGGACAGAAAAAAACAGCCACGACCTCGGGCAGGGTAGGGAGTGAAGGGCCGCACTCTCATTCGGGGCCGTGCCGGGGTGCTCCATCCTCCTTTTCCTGTTTCTTTGGGTACCTGATCGGAACACACGTTGTAATGGTGAGTGATGTTGATTACCCCAGGCCCCAGTTATCCACCTGGTTTTACTTAATGGATTTAATTCTTCTTCAAGGACTGCAATAAAGGATGCGCCACAGAATGTACTGGAGAAGCAGGATCAAAAGAGGTGATGGGAACTTTTAAGGTAAGGTGTTTACTAGAGATTAAGTGAAACAGCAATTCAACTGAATACATCCATTCCTTGTTGAGATGTGGGGCAATTTTCGCTGTGTATGTTATACAGTTAGATATACTGTCATGCATTGTAAATTCCACTCTTAGTGGGGAGAAATAATTTGGGGAGCAGTTGCGCAGTCATCACGTCTAAAATTACCTGGCAGTGAAATCTTGAATATTCACCTAAACGGTTCTCTGATTGTATAATAAGTATAACCCTCACTCCACTTGCAGAAAAACTTAAACTCATGATTTTTCTCTTTAAGCTGCACCTAACATTTTACAATAAAAGTGTTGTATTTTCTTCTGAGTAATGGGGTTTATATATTAAATCTCATACTTCACAGAGGAATAGTGAGAGCAAATGAGAAAGGATCTTGTAAAAGTACTTTGGAAATCATAAAAATGCAAATGTAAAGTGTATTTTTTTCTCTGTGAATCATTATCTCCTCCACCTTGTACTCCCCCCTCAACTATGGACATTTTTGCCTTTTTTAATGCCTCTTCTCCTGCTGACTGAGTCACTGTCCATTGTCATCCATAGGACAGAGTGTCCTAATGATCTCACATTTTGGCAGGATTCAGAGACAGAGTGAAACTTGACTCTTCAATTTTACACACACACACAGTTCTTAATATGTACCAGGGACTGTGCTAGGCATTGAAAATCCAAAGATATATTCAAGATAAGGTGTCTGCTCTCAGGGCATTTTAAAAACCAAAACATAATGGAATATAGTAATTTCCTTATTAAAATAAGTTTGTAAATTAATTTGTCCATGTTTTTCCCATCCTTTAAAGGACAGTCCTCTGTAGCCAATATACTTTGCTAGTCCATGAAGACTAAGCTCTAAATACATTTTGGGAACTTAGATATTGCGATATGGGTCCTTGAAAGAATGAGATAAAAGGGACTCTTACTTGATAATCTTTAAGTCATCTTAATACAGTAAGTAAATTCCTCAAAGGTATAGAAAAATACAATTTTTCCCAAAACACCTTTATAGTTTTATACATAGAATAATTTTTTGCAAAGTAAAGAATTCATAATGTAAATATTCTCTTTATTTGTTAATTTAGATTTCTGTGTATTAGATTTTAGTTGGGGGGGGTGTCATATTGACATTCTACACTTCTGTTTGACATGTCAAAACATGAGTTGTAATGGTGGTTGTATTCATAATGCATATGTAATGAGGCAAATGAAATTGTAATTTGGGGGAGAAAAATGGTAGATTGTATAGGACCATCTTTGCATTTGACATAGTTTTCTCGTTCTTGATTTACTCCATTTATAACTTTTAAACTGCCTTTTGGATCTCTTATGGATAGTTTTCTTATTGCATCCCATCCTCCACTTTGATATGGTCATTTTACAGTGCAAATACAGTTTTCCAACAAGGCCCAGCAATGAGATACCTTATTATTAGGGGATCCTTTTGTGGACCCCAGAGTCTTCTTTGTTTCAAAGAGATTAGCTATCGATTTCTTCCCATTCTCCCTTTACAGATCTCCACAGAATGTAACACTCCAAATCTGTAATTCTGCTCCCCATACCGCCTTATTAGATGTTAAGAGTGTCTCTAAAAGGTAATGAACATAGCATCTAACACTTTCCAAGTACAGTAGTAAAAAAAAAAATGCACTTACTGTAGAACGAAGTTATGCAATTTCTGATACAACTGTAATGCAGAGAGAGAGTCTTTCAAAGTCTAAGTGTTGTAGCCAGTGCAGAAATGTACAGATGCAGTATTAAGTAGTGAGCACAAAATGCTGCCTGAATGCTGACTAATACAGTCCTCAGGTGCTCTCCATCAGGTCCCGGTAGCCTGCTATGGGGTCACCCATCTCAGAGTGAATAGTTACCCTACCACACATTTTGAGTTAAGAAATTGTTTTTTTAGTATGCCCTGTTTTGTTTTGTTTTTTTAAGATTTTATTGGGAAATTGGGGTAGGGAACAGTGTTGGGGAATCAGGGAAGGGGAGCAGACAAGTTGCTGTCCTTTTGTTCTTCAGTCTAGTTGTGGAGGACACCGCTTCCCTGGCCCATGTTGGTATTGTGATCATTGCGCTCTTCTTGGCTGAGGCAGATGGGTTGCCGGCCATTTAACGGTCCCTCATGGCAGCTCACAGCAACCCACTGCGGCCTACACCGTAACCTCATGGCAGCCCAGCTCCAGTTTGAGCTGTTGTTCACCATCTTAGCTGTAGAGGGCGCAGCGTCACTGGCCCATGTGGGATCCGAACTGGTGGCCCTGCTTCTCAGAGGTCCCGCTCCCAAGCCCACTCTTAACCATTGAGCCACTCGGCCAGCCCTAGTATGCACTGCTTTTGTCAATATTTCTTGTCATTTCACAGCCCAGTCACTGTGACCTTCCAAATTCTTCCATAAGCATAGAGTCTGAAACACCCTGAGTTTAAGTCATCAGGGGACATGGAGCATCAAAAAGGTGCAGATTAATTATGCAGGAGAAAGTATCATTTTACAAATAGTTCATTTTAAACCCATGTATGGAAAGGAAATATAGAAAAAGAAATTGGTTTTTGAAGAATACTGATAAAAATTATTTATAAAATTTGTTTCTTTTATGCCAATGATTTTTTTTCCTTAGAACTGCATGCTCATGCATACTCATACATACTCAAAACTAATCACCCATCTTTATTTAATATAGTTTGTTTACGTTTGAACTTCATTCAACTATATCACCATTGTTTAGATTCGTAGGTAATTTCTCTTTGAGCTTAGATTAAAGCCTGTTAGTTTTAGTTTCCAGGATGGCAGGAACTTTTTCTCAAATAAAGGACAGTTGGAGTTCTTGATGAAATTCTGAAGCTAACGACTAGTGCATTACTTTGAAAAAATGCATGTAGGGCAATCCTTAAGTACAAATCAGAAAGTTAGAGGGTTGCTAATCACATCATTAAAAAATTGCATGTCTGACAAAAAGATGTAGTGGTTTACTAAAATAGAATAGAACTAGTCCCTGGTAATACAATAAATTTTTCAATTTCCAGAAACTTAACTATATAGTATTAGCAGGTGATTACAAGAGTTCTAAGTTGAGTACAAAAACACTGTATCTCTGCTTTACCATTAACTACCTTGCTCTCTCTGGGCCAGTGGGTCACTATGAGTGGTCCAGAGGTATTTGAAGGAGTGTGCAGAAAAGTAAAAATTATATACTGGGCCATGATAATTCTTTTTTTTTAGTTTTTTATTAGCTGAGCCATCCTGCCACGTGTTGGCAGCTAAGCAGCAGCTCAGCTCACGCTGGACATACAACTGCTGTTGCTCAGAACTCAGCTCGCACTCTTTTCTTTTCGAGGGCAGTGTCACTGGCCCTCATATGTGGGACTGAACCGGGGCCGCTGGCTTCCGAAGCCAGCGCTTAACCACCGCGCCACTCAGCCAGCCCTCAGCTCACACTCTTGAGCGAGCTCTTAACCAACTGAGCCACTCTGCCAGCCCTTATGATCATTCTTAAAGTGGGTTCTTTAAGGGTTTGTAACAACAGCAAAAAAAGGTCTTTTACAAAATATAGTAAGTCCAAGTTTGTTTGTTTTTTTAAAGAAAAACCATTGGAGAATTGGGGGAGGGGACCAGCCAAGTTGTTCTTCAATCTTTGTTGTGGAGGGTGCGAGTCACCATCTGGCTTCCCGTCGGCAGCTCATGGCCTCTAAGCTCAAGGTGCTCTGTTCAATCTTAGTTGCAGGGGGCCGTAGCCACTATTCCATGAGGGGGTCAAACCAGCAGCCTTGTTGTTAAGTGTGCACGTTCTATCCACTGAGCCATCCGGCTGGCAGCTTAGTTCAAGGTGCCTAGTTCAATGTTAGTTGCAGGTGGGCATAGCCCACCATCGAACAGGCAATTTTGTTGTTACAGCAGCTGGGCCATCCTGCCACCTGTTGGCAGCTCAGCGACAGCTCAGCTCTGGCGCAGCATTCACTGGCCCATGTGGGAATCGAACTGCGTTCGAAGTCGCGCTCGAAGTCAACTCTTAATCAACTGAGCCACTCAGCCGGCCCCCACAATTTTGTTTGTTTTTTTTTTTTTAAATAAAAATTGTAGTAGTTAATTTATTTGGGATATTATGTCAATATCATGAAGATTAAGCCAAGTTTAGTAAAGTTTAGAACAGAATTAATCAGACAAAAGTGATCTGTGTAATAGTTACTGAGCTAAATGATAGGCCAACACAATAAAGGAAAATGACTCTGATTTTCCAACTGTTTATGTCAAACGGATTTTATAGAGCCAAACCAAGCACTTTGGATGGTGAGTTCTCTTCAAATGGGGTTGTATGTTCAGTAAGTATAGCAAGTGCTGGGCTGTTTGAAAGCTGAGGATACAACAACAGATGCTGAGCCAAATGGGGTGCTACAGTTTCCATTCTTACTGCTGGAAGAACAAAGAAGAGTTGGGATAAACTGGAGGCACCTTGTGTCCAGTGCTACAAGTGTTGGAAGTGGCAGAGAGAAAAAGATGAGGATGGGAGGGTGTCTATCCAAGTTTTGGCCCTTTCATCTCTCCTCCCATGTTAGACAAAGGTATGGAAGCAAGAATACATAAGGACTGTGCTGTTTTTAGGCACTGGGCTAATGTGTGCACCAAATATAGCCCCACCCATGTTCCTTGTTAACAGAACCCTGATTCTGTTTACAGCCTACTGACCAGCCCTGGATGACAAACTTGAATTCATAGCCTCCCTTGCAGCTAGAGATGCATGTGATAGATTTCTAACCAATAAAGCATAAGTGAATTTCTGAGAAAATTTTGCTTTTGTGATCAAAAAGAACAGGTATATCTGATACTGTCCTCCCCACCATTTTTTTGGACTCTGATTAGATCATTAAACCTGAAGCTACAGCTACAGCAGCCTTGTTTTTTTTTGACCCTGAGGAGAAGGCCAAGAAAATAACAGATTCTTGACATTACAGAGTACTGCCAGGTGTGGCTCCTTCAGATTTCTGATGTGAGAAAACCAACTCCTATTAGTTGTTTTTTCATTTTTTTTTTTTTTTGAGGGCAGTGTCACTGGCCCTCATATGTGGGACCGAACTGGGGCTGCTGGCTTCCCAAGCCAGCGCTTAACCTCGCCACTCAGCCGGCCCTTCCTATGAGTTTTTGATATACTTGCAGCTGAATGTATTGTTGAATGATAAGTAAAAGACTGAAACAGAACATTAGTGAGAGGTAGAATTGAAAAACGAAATTAATGCCATATCTGGGATCCTTGATTTGGGAGCTAAAAATATTTGGGCTTGAATCTGTAGCCATTTAGCTGTTCCTGAACATTGAAAGTCCTGATTGTGTGTGTGATTATGTTCATGAGGGATTATAGGGAAAAGATACAGAATATTTGCTATTGAGGGGGTAGTAGAAGTTGAGGAATCAGACTTATTCAAGTGATACTTGAAAACACAAGTGCTTCAGTACGGTGACTGATGTGGGAAACCAAGTTTTGTGAGAATGTTGGGAGAATGCTAAATGACCTTGAAAGGTCAGATGTAAAGAAAATACAGAGAAAAATATACAATGATTTTGTTAAAACAGAAGCCTTCCCTGGGAAGTGGGAATGTGGTGGTCAGGCTACTAGTTGGGGATTTTATGCTTTTCATTTTTCTTCCCTTCTTTACAGTCAAATTTTTAAATAAAACAATAAACATGCATTGCTCCTAATAAATAAGTTAAGGGTTAAGAAGTAAAGAGGTAGAAAGTAATACAAATATCGGGAATAGGGGCCAAGTTTAGAGGAAATGTGTTCCATTTTAGATTTGTAACATGAGCTTCCTGGTTGAATATTATTCTAAAAATAAAACAGAATATTATTAATAATATATCAAATGACTGAGGCAGCTGTAAGGCAGTGAGTTAATCAGAAGTAATTAGATCACTTAAAAAAATAATGATAAGAGCTAATGATATAAAGTGAAGTTCTATATTTAATTTGGGAGCAGGGGGGAATGAATAGTTTTGCGTCTGAAGTAAGTAGAGTTTGACTTTCCTTCCAACTTGTTAACAGGGTGATCCTGTGTCTAATTAATATTGTTTTGTAACTGGTCAAAGACCTCGCCTTTGCTTGTGGTTTTTGTCATCATTCTATGGCTACTATAAAGTTACTGATGCTGCTGTCTGAGATTTGTATGCCTCTGTGTTTGGCCATTTGTAATGAGCAAGCTGGTATGTGGACTGTTAGTGAAATACTACTGTGTGAGGTTGTTTCCTATTACTCTTATTTATCTTTCTTTCAATAAGAGATCCTTTGTTCACTGTTTCCTTAACACAGAACAGCGGATTAATATGTTAGTGTTCCTTTTCTACTTTTCTGTTTTTCGAAGAGAAAAACAGTGGCTTTGCTCTATTCATTTCTACAATGCACTCTGGGGATTTTAGGCTTGTGCCAATAATTCTTTGGGGGTGTCGAAGTATAACCATCACCAAGAGGTTCAGTTCTTAATGGTATGCATTTTTGTTTAATAAGCTATTGTTGGTGTTGTTATATTTATTATAGGAGACACCGCTTCTTTCCCTAGTGCTCAGCGTGAGCCCTGTGATAGTAATGAAGAGGAGATGTATTCTCCTTTTTGTATCATTTTACCCCATATGCTATTTTTCCCCCCCTGTTTCTAAGTATTCCTGCCTTTGAGTTCTGATGTTTTCTAGGCAGTATACATTGTTGAGATTTCAAACAAATCCTGAAGGCAGGCATGATTTGTTTGGCTCACAAGGTATTAAATTTCTGAGTTAGTGGCCAACCTTTAAAAGCCAAGGCTGGGGTCGGGGTTAGGGGAAATGGGTGAACGGGGTCAAAGATACAAAGTTCCAGGTACAAGATATATAAGTTCTGGGGATAAAAATAAAGAGTCAAGTGATTTCACTTTTTAATGGCCAGTGACTTAAATAATTTTACCTGTCTGTGTACCCTCTGTATCATGTAGCCATTAGATGTTCACTTAGTTTTCTTTAACGGTGTTGATTTTTCTTCCCCAGGCTCAAGATCTAATAATCACACCATCCACCAATTTGAAGGAAAAACCAGACCCAAATACTCTGGTTTTTGGAACTGTTTTCACGGATCACATGTTGACAGTCGAGTGGTCCTCAGAGTTTGGTTGGGAGAAACCACATATCAAGCCTCTTCAAAACTTGTCATTACATCCTGGCTCATCGGCTTTGCACTATGCAGTGGAGGTAAATACAGGAAAATACGGATAGTAACATGTTTGTCCTTCCTGGTGGGCGCTAAAATAGCTTTTGGGCTGTATTCACCTTATCATATTTACTCCAGGAAGTCATAAATGTCTTGAAGACTTTGCCTGTAGACAGTCACATTGTAGGTAAGTCTTAAGAACTAATTTTTTAAGATAACCTTGAGTTTTCTATAGTGTCACTAAAAGAATCATTTAGTGCAAATAGGAAAACAGTTGGTAAGAAAATTAGCAATCAAAGAGCCTATACTTTTAATATTTTGCTAAGTCACTTCTCTGATCTTCTAATGATCTCAAAGGGGGTCCTTTGTTGGTTATATGTGTTTTCAATGTGTTTTCAATGTCTTCTTCCACATTTTTCTTACTCTATATAATTTTTTTTTTAAATTGGGTAATTGGGGGAGGGGAACAATGTTGAAGAATTGGGGAAAGGGACCAACCAAGTTGTTGTTCTTCAATCTTAGTTGTGGAGAGCGCCAGTCGCCATCTGGCTGCCTGTCGGCAGCTCTAAGCTCAAGGTGCTGTATTCAGTCTTAGTTGCAGGTAGGCATAGCCACCATCCCATGCAGGAGTCGAACCAGCAGCCTTGTTGTTAAGAGTGCACGCCCTATTCACTGAGCCATCGGGGCGGCAGCTCAACTCAAGGTGCTGAGTTCAGTCTTAGTTGTGGGTGGGCGTAACCCACCATCGAACAGAACAGGCAATCTTGTTGTTAGGACCACGTGCTCTCACCAGCTGAGCCTTCTGCCACCGTTGGCAGCTCAGTGGCAGTTCAGCGAGGGGACAGCGTCACTGGCTTATGTGGGATTCAAACTGGCAGCCCTGTTGTTCAGAGCTCGCACTCTTAAGCTAACTCTTAACTAACTGAGCCACTCAGCAGGCCCTATAATTTTTTTAATGACAAGAAATACATTTTAAGTTTTTAGAAGTTGAATTTACCGATCTTTGCTTTATGTTTGGTACTTTTATATCTAGTTTAAAGATGCCAGTTGTCCCAGCATCGATTAAAAAGACTGTTCTTTTCCTGTCATGTGTCATGGCACCTGTCATATACCCATGGGTCTGCTTCAGGATCTCCACTTTTGTTCTCTTGTCTATCTGGGTCTCTATTCTGTTTCAGTGTTTTCCTTGTCTACCTTCACAAATGCCACACTGTCTTAATCTTCAAGTCATTATAATGAGTCTTGATGTCTGCTGGGATGTCTTTCTGGTTTGCTCTTCAGTAGTGCCTTGGATATTTTTCATCATTTGCTTTTCCATATAACTTTTAGATTCAGCTCAAGTCAATCAGCTTTTGTAATTCAGTTTGTTAAAATAAATAAATAAATAAATAAATAAATAAATAAGATGCCCTGACATGATTTTCATTTGGATTGCACAAAATGTATAAATCAATTTGGGAAGAATTGTATCTTTATCATTCTAAATCTTTCAATCCATGATCATGAGATTACTTTCTACATTTGGTTAGGTCTTTAATGACTTGGTAAAATTTTATAATTTCCTTATAGACCTTTTACTTCTTTTTTAGATTTTCCCCATCACCTAAGTATTTCTTTTAATTCTATCATAAATAGTGTTGTTTTTTAACTGTTTATAGATATCCTTTGTCACTTAAGGAAGTTCCCTTTTTTTCTTAATTATTTAGGAAATTTTTAAATAATAGTAAATGATAAATAATGAATGTTTGATTTTTATGAGAAGCATTTACTATGTCTAATGAGATGGTCATAAAGTTTTTTTCACATAAATTATTACTATAACGAATGTCATTAATTGATATTCTAATGTTAAACCAACCTCTATTCCTGGGATAAATCCAAATTGGCCGTGCTGTGCTATTCTTTTGTATATTTTGCATCTGTATTACTCAATATTATCATATAACCTTTATATCCATTTGAACCTACATCAAGTGCATATCATTTAAAAGCTGTGAAGTAAAATGGAATCTTATGAAGTTACTTTCATCCCAGTAATGCTTCTTGCCTTAAAGTCTATTTTGTTTTGTAGTTAGTAATATAACCCACCAGCTTTTTTTAAATGAGATATAATTGACATATGATATTCCATAAGTTTAAGGTGTACAGTGTGTGGATTTGATACGTTTATATGTTGCAGTGTGATTGCCACTGTAGCCTTAGCTAACACCACTATCATGTCACATAATTACCATTTCTTTTCTGTGGTGGGAATAATTAAGATCTAGTTTATTAGCAGCTTTGAAGTGTATAATACAGTATTGCTGTTTATAATCATTAGGCTGTGCATTAGGTCTCCAGGACTTATTTATGTACCAGATATACCTACCAGCTCTATTATAGAAAGTATTTGTAATATATATTGTTCTCTATATCTTTTTGTTTGTCAGATTTTTTTTCAGATGTTATCAACTAAGTCAAATCTGACATCTTTAATTGATGCTTTACTCATATTTAATAAATTACTCATATTTGAACTTATACCATTGAATTTTGTATTTTTAATTGCGCTACATAATTTATGTCTCTTTTCTCATGTAAGCTTTAAGCCTATATATAAGCTTCTTAAAGATCTTGCTTTTCATTGTCATTCAGTTCAACGTATATTCTAATTTCTATTATTTTTCTTCTTTAACTCATACTTTAGTTATGGGTTTCTTCTTTTCCGAAATATGGATATTTTCTAGTTGTACTTATGCTATTGATTTCTGCCAAATCTTTCAGAGGAAAGCATGTGAAAAGAACATGCATTCTGCAGGTGGTGTGTGCAGGGTTCTGTATGCCCAGTAGATGAGCTTGTTGTTCCGGTTCAAACCTCCCATATCTTTATGGAGTTTAGCCCATTTGTTCTATTGATTACTTGGAGAACCTGTGTTAAAATTCCCCACTGAAATTACTGACTTTTCCCTTTTCTTTACATACCTACTTCCCAGTCTTTTCACATCCCTGTGCAGTGATTGGTCTGAGGCAGCACCTTGAGAAGCTGGCATAGCCCTAGCACCTGCTTGGTTCCTATGACTTGGGGGACCAGCTCTGGTCACATATAGCTTATTTACTATCTAGAATTCGAATGAACCAGATTCAATGAAACGATGCATGGGCATTTTGGGGGGTCGGGCCTTTGGTTTCTGCCTCCATTGTCTAGGCAGTTAGCCCATGTGATGTGATTGGGAATGCTTTTTCCTTCCAGCCTCCATCAATGTGTCACTTGGCAGCATGCCTTCTGCTAAGCGCAGGATAACTCCAGACAGGAAAACCCACCAGGGTTAGATAATAAAAGGACTTCTTTTTATCCCAGTTACTACACCCAGTCTGTCACCTGTTGGCTTTTCTAGATTTCAGAACTCTCTGGTTGAGGTCTGTGTCCACAGCTTTACAAGATGAAGGAGATGATTTGCACCTATGGACAAGTCTGTCTTTTGAACACAGGGATTGTTTTCATTTAGTTAACCTCTAAGGTTTATTTGTCTTTTGTCTTCAGTTATTTGAAGGAATGAAGGCATTTCGAGGTGTGGATAATAAAATTCGACTCTTTCGACCAAACCTCAACATGGATAGGATGTACCGATCTGCTGTAAGGGCAACTTTGCCGGTATGTAAATTTAAGGATTTCTTTTGAGTTTCTCTTGATGTCATGGTTCCCTGTATGCTTACCACCAAGGAAATAACTTCTGAATAATTAGATATTCAGTGCAAAGTATATGAATGCTGAAGTCATTTTACTCTAGGAAAGTAACCAATACTACTTGTCAATTCCACAATCTATTTCTTTGAGTGTCTGCGTGGGACTAAGGTGTATGTGGGAGATAAAAGGACAAGGAATTAAAATATGCCTCAAACTAAACTAGATAAAACTGAAGGCCATATGAAATCATAGCATCGAACATGGAAAACATGGTGTGCCACACAGGTATTTGGGGAATATTTTGCCTAATGGGTTCAGATACTA
The DNA here is from genome assembly GCA_033961575.1 of Aselliscus stoliczkanus. Classification (NCBI taxonomy): domain Eukaryota; kingdom Metazoa; phylum Chordata; class Mammalia; order Chiroptera; family Hipposideridae; genus Aselliscus; species Aselliscus stoliczkanus. The sequence goes on from CM066727.1 coordinate 170,392,526, forward strand.
GCAAGTATACACTTATTTAATTAATTGATATTTTACCTCAAGCTTTATTTAAAAAGAAAAAGGTAACAAAATGGTTTTTCATGGCAATTGGATCCTGGCCATAACATTGTTATGGAACAGAATTCATTATAAGATGTGTTAGATTTAGTTGCTAAGATTCACGTCGAGGTGAAGGTGACATGTATTACTCCTACTCCCTGAGATATGACCAGGCTGCCTGTATGAAATGAAAGATGTCTTGTCCTTCTTTTATGTTTTCTGAGAACCTAACCTTCCAGAACCTAGCTCTAGCTGTGCATTAAAGAAGCCTGGCAGCAGCTTAATCTAAGTAACTACTCCTTTTTAGCCAGTCTCTTCCTTCTTCTCCCTGTTTTTGTAACCCGTGCTTCACCTGCCTCCTTCAAAGACTATAATATGGTAGCAGAAGATAAACTAAGGTAAGTTCTTTGGATTTGGCCCTGGTTTCACTCTTCTACCCTTACAGACAGATCACTGGGGAAAACTTTAAAATGGGGATGGAAAGGAAGGGAAGGAACATTTATTGGACATTAATTCTGCTCAAACTGTGTTATGTGGGTTTTACATTCTTCCTTTGTTTAATCATAACAGCCACTGTCAAGAGGTATGCATTGTAAATTTTAGTAGCGCCCTCCTACAGAGAGGAAAACTTGACCCCAGAGAGGTTAAATGACTTGTCTAAATTCACACAGAATAAGGCTGGCCGAGTGGCACATTGGTTAAGAGCTGGTGTTGGGATGCCAGCGGCCCTGGTTCAGATCCCACGTATGAGGGCCAGTGACACTGCCCTCTACAGCTAACAGCAGCTCCACCTGGAGCTGGGCTGTGTGAGCCCCAGCGACGGTATAGGCTGCAGCCCCTGCTGCAGTGGGCTGCCATAGGTTAGAGTGAGCGGCCGGCAGCCAGCATGAGCTGCCAATAGCCACGGTGAGCGACCATCCAGAGGCCGGCGACTAATCTGCCTCATCCGGGAAGAGCGCAATGACAATACCAACATGGGCCCGTGAAGCAACATCCTCCGCAACTAGACTGAAAAACAAAAAGACAGCAACTTGTCTGTTCCCCTTCCCCGATTCCCCAACGCTGTTCCCCTCCCCCAATTCCCCAATAAAATCTTTAAAAAAATAAAAATAAAAAAAAATAAAGTCACACAGAATAAAGGAACAGGGCAAGAAATTGGATGCAAGTTTTAAAATTCCTGGTCAAGCTCTCTTCCCACTAAATCTTACCTCTAAACAGCAGTACCAGAGACCCAAGTAGGTGATAACATGCTGATGAGATGTCCTATGTGATTGGCAGTCCCAACTTCTATAATTTGCCTACATACAATTGCTATTAATAATTACTGTTTTGATAGCCAAATCCTAGTGTCATGAGCTCTAGTCAGATTCACATTTCTGACTTCATTTCTACCTTGGATAACCCATCACATCTCTGAAAATATGTTTTACTGTCCTGCCGAGTAGAAACTACTTATTTTACAAACTGTCACCAATTCAGCAAATGAAAATCTTTTTCTCTTGAGAAATAAACTGCTCTTAGCTTTTGCCCATTTTCCGATTGGGTCATCAGTCTCTTTCTTACTAATTTTCAGGATATTTTAACATATTCCAGTTACAATCCTTTGTTGGTTATGTTACAAGTAACTTCACCCAGTGTGCTGCGTCTTATCTTTTTTTAAATTTTTTTAATTAGCTTCAGGTGTACAACAAAGTGCAATAGTTATACTTTTTACCCCACAAAGTGACAACCCCCCCCCCAATTCTCCCCCATTCCTCCCCCCTGCGTCTTTTTAAAAACAGAAGTCCTTGAGTTTTAAAGTCAAATTTTATCCTTTTATTCCTTTATGATTTGTGCTTTATATCTGTTATTTAAGAATTCTTTTCTACCTTAAGGTGACAGTGATATTTGTATATTTTTTGGAAACATTATATTTTGTAAATATAATGTTTAATCATATTTAATGTATAATCCAACTATAGTTGATTGTAAATTTGGGTGTGATAAGAGGTAGGGATCCAATTTTTTTATTTTCTCCATATGGATAGTCCGTTGTCCCATAATAATTTGGGGGGGGAAAAATCACAGAAAAAAATTATTGTTTGGTTTTATTATTATTTTTTTAAGCAATCTAAAGTTCTCATGAGCACACTTCCTATTGCAACAATGAAAGAAAATTCCATTATTCATTTTGTTTTTCATTCTTTCAGGGATTTGACAAGGAAGAGCTTTTAAAGTGTATTCATCAGCTTGTGAAACTGGATCAAGAATGGGTCCCATATTCAACATCTGCTAGTCTATATATTCGTCCTACGTTCATCGGAACTGAGGTACCAGCTGACTCCCTGTTTTAGGGTACCTTGGTGGGCAAGTTATCATTGTGTACCCTTGTGTGAAACTTCTACTATGTAGTTTTAAACAGCCCCCACTAGCATCATTAATGACGCCTCTCTCCTGATTATCAAGACCATCTGTCAGCAAACATTTTCTTTAAAGGGCCAGATAGTAAATATTTTAGGCTTTGTGGACCACATGGTTTCTGTTACAACTGCTTAGCTCTGCCATTATAGCACAAAAGCCGACATGGATCAAAATGTAAATTAATAAAGAAATAAGTAGTGAGCAAGGCTGTTTGCCTTCCCCGTAATCAAAAATAACCATTATTTCCTCAGTTTACCAGTGTAGTGCCTCCGGTCATGGCAGGACTTCTTCAGGATAGAGGTAATAATAGTTTTGAAATTTGGAGGAAGGAGAGCGGCTACTTTTTATTTTTCATTTTCCTAAAGTCTTGGGGTTAGTGGGTGAAGAGTGGAAGTTGAGGGCCCTCTTCCTCCGTAATCAGTGAGTAGGGATTGCTAATAAAAATACCATGCTTCCAGTGGGTAGAAATTTACAAAACACATTTTCTATAAAGTTCACATTATTAAGCAAAACACTAAACATGAATACATTAATCTCTTATAAAACTTTTGAATTAAAAGATAAAATCATTCATATTACCAAAAGATTTCTCATTAAAAAACAATTCCAGCATCATTTTCATCAATATTTTCTGAAAGATTTATAGGTAGTTAAAAACTTAGGGAGAAACTAAAAACTTGAGTGCTTCAAACTACTGCTGATTGTGTGTCAATTGCAAATTAAGATAAAATCTGAAACCATAATATTTAAATAAGAAAATCTACATGAACAGATTTTTAAATTTTTACTTTACCAGACAGGAAGCTAAAATTACATGACTGTCAGGCCTACTACTGATAACCTAGCAGCCCTTCATCTAAAGAAGCTGGGCTTTGCTGATTTTAACATCTGTCCACCCTATTTAGGGTGATGTTGGATAGAATACTAAACAGTAGCTACGGGAAGGTGTGGCCATATGAACACACACACAAGCATGCGCCTTTATTTTCTCAGTGATTCTGGTAAGTGTACAGGTGCTTTGACCAAGGTCAGTAGCAAAGTATGCACAACCACAAACTCTGAAATTCCTTTGCTCGTTGCTCCTAGCCTCCCACTTTTTCAATTGATGAGAGTCCCATTTAATCACACCGTCCATTAGAGAGTTGGTAGAGTGAGACAGTACTAAATAATACCAGGGCTGAGAATAAGTATTATGGGAAGGGTTGAGTCTGATGGTAGGGACAAACCCTCCATGCTGTCTGGGGTCAGCCCACTCAGCCCCGTTGATCAGATCCCACCCAGGCTGTCGCCACAGATCTGCAAGCTACTGGCCAATTTGACATTTTTTCAGCTGCACTCAAAGACAAAGTGACCTTGGCTCATGTGGAAGTTGATTAATTCCTCATGTTCAGTTAACTCATACTTCCACAGTAGAGTGCTCCGAAATGCATTTTTTGGAGTTGAGCTCAACTAGAGAAGCAGCCTGCTTTTGATTAATATCAGCCTCAGATGCACAGAATACAATTTGAACAATGCAGAAACATTTTAAATCACTTCATATAAACAGCTGCCCCATTCACAACTTCATTGGAAATCTTTCAGTGTGAAATTTTCATTAGAGTTAGCATTTATAAATCTTGCTGCCAAATGGTCCACTCCTTGATTTTTGGTTCACTCCATGGGGGCTTAAAATTTTATAGACATGTCTCTCTTTTTTCCTTTTATCACCTTGTAAAATCTTTATATTATACATATAATTTAACCAATAATCATAACAGTTCCCATGAAAAGAATTCTCTTTATTCACTGCCTTTTTTCATTCTTATACATCTTATCTTTTCTCTTCACAATTAGCCTCTATAAACGAAAGATGCGGAACAGATTTGAAAACTAGACAGCAGCAATTTGTAATCATTAACTTGGGTTTTGCTCACACTTTTAATGTATTCTTTTGCAACCTTAATTGATGTGTGTGTGTGTGTGTGTGTGTGTGTGTGTGTTTATTTATTCCACTCTTTATAAATGATATTAAATTCTCATTTGCATAAGTATTAACGTGTGTCATATTAATAGCCCCGTTTTAATATCTTCAAATCTTGAGTCTGGTTTTAGAGATCCAGCTCATTTGCATTGGTTGTAGCATGTAATCAGCTTATTATTCTCAGGCCACTTCTACCAGTGGATACCCTCTTGAGGTTGTTCATATCCGTATCAAGTTTATCACAGGGAACGATTGTTGTTGTTATCTTTGTTTTTACTCTGGAGTTACGGTGCACCTGGTTACTATTTACACCCCTCAGTTCATGGCACCTACCATCATGGGGTACGTGAGGTCCCTCTCTTTGTTTTCTTATTCCTTCAGTCTTCATTCCGTACTTATCTCCTCTTCCCCCATTGGAAATCGTTCTCATGTATTGAATGAATATTCTGTTGGTTTGGATGTGTTTTTAAATATCTCTTATTAGTTTGCATGCCTGTAATTTTAATTTATATAAATGATTTTGCTCTACAGGTTTCATTGTGTTTCTTACCTCTTTCCCTCAGGACTGCGTTTTTCATTTCTGTCCCAGTTACTATGTCTATATCTAGTCTGTCACTTCTAACTGGACACCTACCACACTTTGTCCCAGTTCCCATACTGGGATTCCATTTCCCTGTTACCTCATAGAAAGCTGCAGTGAGCAGTTTGAAAATATACAACCCTTTCTCCTTCACCAGCCTACTCAGGATTCCCTTCCTTACTTGGCCAGCTGGGGTGGGATTTGCCTATTTAGGGTGCTTTCTCTTTGCAGTTGTGAGCTCCCTGGGTTGGTCTTATTTGTCTTTCTATTTCAAAGTCAGTGCCATGCTTGGCTCAGTCAGTTGAATCAAGTTGGATGGAATCACAGAGTCAAAAATGTGAGTTCTGAGGCTAGGTCAGTGAGGAGATCCTGATTTCAAGGCCATTCTTGGTACAAGGAAAACCGTCCTGTAGCAATTTTTTGTCATCTAGAGAAGGGGCTGGCAGACTTTTTCTGTGAAGGGCTAGGTAGCTGTTCAACTCTCAACTCTCCCTTGGTAGCACAAAAAGCAACAGGCAACACATAAGTGAATGAGTGCGCATGTTCCAATAAAACTTTAAAAAACAGGCAACAGGCTGAAATTTGCTAAGCCCTGACCTAGAGTTATTTCACAAAGGGAAATGAAGCGTGGTTTTCCTAAGAGTGATTCATTCTGGCTCCTGCTCACTTTTCCATCAAATAGTCTTATTTACTTGTTTAATAATCCAGGCTAAAATTTCTGTTTAGGATGGATTTCAAATTTACCAACCTGTATTTCCCAGTTCATCAGTATAACAATCTTGTATTTTCCCCCAAGTACTCATTCTCCACAATTCCAACACCGAGTGTTGAATGTGATTCTGTGATCATGTCTATAAGCATCTTAATGTCATCTTAATGCTCTATGTATTGGTACATATTGAATTTATTTTACGACTATTACTATTATTAGTTATTATTCGTAAAACAATAATAACAATTGCTATTTGTTGACTATTTGAGAAAGATCAGGCCATGGGTGTTTTCCACAGATTATCTAATATAATCCTTATACTAACCCTGTGAGCAGCCATCACTGCCTTTCCGTATTAGGTAAGATCGTTGGTGTTCTTTTAGTCTTTTTCACCTTATCTTTAGTTTTCTTTTAACTATTTTAAAATAAATTTTAAGGTAATTCTTATTTAAAAACTTAAAAAATTGAGAGTGTTCAGCCTTGTTTTTGTCAGTGTTAGCTCTACACTGTCTTTCTCTTTGAACGGGACTGAGGTACAAATAAACTCAGCCCTATCCCTTAACCCACTTTATAGCAAGCCTCAGAAAATTCTGGATTTCAGCTTTCCCTGTGATATTCTTTCAGTGTCTGTATATGAATTATCTGTTAGTCCAGAGGCCAGCACTAAAGGAAATCAGGCAAGAGACAAAGGAACATTTTCTCTATGGTATCAATGCAACATATTAGCATTAGCATGAGATTTTAAAATCACAATAATTCAAGTATGATAAATAGCTATCTATGTTGTTTTCACAGTCCTTTTCTATGAACATTTTATTTAAATGGATAGCCATTCGACAAATATTTAGCAAAGCTGGTATGACAATGTATGATACTGTCTACGTATAGGAGACAAAGATGGTTTTGCATTGCATGGAAGGTATGGACTAGCACGAGCAGAGAATTAAATAATGAAATAAGCAGTTGTAAGAACGTGTAGTAGGCATTTATCTAAACTTAAGGAAATGCAGGATGCTATAACACAAGCACATAACCTTGTGTCGAGTTCTCATTTCCTGAAGTGACATTCAAACGGCATTTAAATTGAGATTGTAGGGTTTGTATTACTTAGGGGAGTATGGTGGCTATGGCCACCATAATAGAATCGCACAGACTGAGTGTCTTAAACACCAGAATTTATTTTCTCACAGTTCTGGAGGCTGGAAGTCCAAGATCACAGTGCCAACAGGATAGATTGTGGTGAGGCATCCCTGTGGCTGTCCTTCCTGTGTCCTCACAGAGTTCTCTGTGTGTGGGGAGAAGGAAAGAGGGTGGGGCATGAAAGGGGGTGCAGTAGGGGGTGGGGCAGACATCCTCTAGTGTCTCTCCCTCTTCTTATAGAGACACCAGCCCGAAAGGCTTAGGACTCCATCCTTTTGACCTCATTTAACCTTGATCACCTTAAAGGCCTTATTTCCGAATACAGTCACATATAAATTTTGAGGACAGACACACTTCAGTCCATAATAGGGAGATTCTTCCAGGTAGAAGTACAGGAAAACTTTTAGAGGTGGGAAGATGAGGAATCGAAAGGGAAAAGGGTTCCATTTGGCTTGAGCGTGAGATGGAGATAATGACCTTAAAATGTCTTAGAAATCAACAACTATTGTGTAATTATGGAGTGGTTTTTTTTTTTTTTAATCTTTCACCAAACCAACTAGTTTTTCCTGTAGAAACATTACATGAATTTGTTATCCCTTCCTTTTGTGACTTACACACTCGAGGCGCTCTGTGTGAACCATGGTCCTCTCCACATTTCTTAGAGCACCCATCAGTCCAATATTCTTCACCATTTTCTTCTCTAACTAGTCTTCTTAAAGAACTGTAAAATTTAAAAAAACAAAAACAGGCTGTTCTTTGGATTGAAAAAAAAAGGTCATGCTGTTCTTTTTGAAAAATGTTCCCCGGTTGTTCTCAATTATCTTATTTCTTCTCTCTCTCTCTCTCTCTCTCTCTCTCTCTCTCTCTCTCTCTCTCTCTCTCTCTCTCGCTTGCTTTGCCAAGACAGAATTATTCTCAAGCTTTCACAAACCTGCTGTGCTTCTCTGCCTTTCAGAACAAAGCATGTGCTTTTCTCAGCTCACTGAGCTCTTCCTGCCATTGTTCAGATTACCTCTGAAATCCTGCCTTTTTTATAAACTAGCGTGTGTGTGTGTGTGTGTGTGTGTGTGTGTGTGTGTGTGTGTGTGATGACTACCAGCAGGAGTGGCCTGCATGGGGTGGTGGGTATTCTGGGCCCAGGGTATGTGTGGTCTGTGAGATGATGTATGAGACGATGGAAGGTAAGAGGGGCGGGGATGGTCTGGAGGCCAGCTGTAATGGCTCCTTAGATGCATTTCTGGGAACCAATAAAGGAGCCATGGCAAGCTACCACCACTCCGTCAATAAGATTAAGAAATCCTTGGAAATCTAATTGCCCATTAATGTTGATATCGAATTTCTTCGTGTGGTCAAGGACACCAGGGTCCGTCTGGTTCTTTGTGAAGGCAGCCAGGTCTGTATTCATGTTAGGAACTCAGTCTTGGCAAGATTGCATTTGTTACCATCCTTTCCAGCATACTCTGGAAAACAGCCATCAGAGACTTGATGCAACCCTGGGTCTCTGTAGGGCTGGACATTTTTGCTGTGTTTGAGTAGAGTGAGGCGGGGAGGCTGTGAGTGGGGACCAGCGCGGCAAGCTGCCTACAAACTAATTTTCTGACTGACTCAGACGGAAGTGGTAATTTTCTTTTCTTTCTTTCCTCTTTTTCTTTTTTTGAATGCAAGTGTATTTTTTTATTGTGGTAAAATATACATAACAAAATATACCATTTTAATAATTTTGGAAGTGGTAATTTTCACTATGACATGTCTCTTTATTTTTCATCACACTCAAGTGTCTTTATTCTGTACAAAATATATATGTATTTAATACCCTTGTATATGTATTTGTGAGAGATAATATAAAGAAGAGTATTGTTTTGTACACATCAGAATTTCAAAGTCATTGTCATCCCTTGAGAAGTTATATACTCTGCATCAGAAACCTTAAATTCCTCATTTTCCATGGGGCTTTTAAAAAGCCCTCTTCAATTTCTTTTGTATTAAAATAATCAAAGACACTAGTAGAGAAAAATGTTTTAAAAATCAAAGTGTTCATAAGGAAATGAGACTCATTGAAACTGACTTACACAACTTATCAGATGTCTTTCATGCTTGCTTTCTGTTTATATGGCTTTTGCTTTATTGAATCAGAAGCCTGACCTTGTCATCATAGAATTATGTTTACACCATTTGATTAATATTATATAATAAAGTACTCATAACTGTAGCAGTAGCACAGAATTTAAATTGCCTCCCAGAATAGAAAGGAGAATCATGACAAAGACAAATAATGGTTCCTGAGGTTAGAAACCCAAGCTCCCTTCCTGACGCAGTTACATTTTGTTTATTCTCACTCTTAAAGCAGTATGACCATTTTCAATAAAGTCAGAGTTCTTCTCATGAAAAGGCCATCAATATAAGTAATCATTTAAAGATGAAGGTGATTAAGTTGTGATCAACACCAGTACTTGTACTTTTGTAAACACGAGCTGACCTTGCTTAAATTTCAGAAAGTAAAATGTTAGTACACATAAACGCATTTTTCTCTCAGTGTTGAAAAATTCTAGTTTGTAATTTACCTGCTTGCTAAGGATAAAAGTATTACTTAAAGGTTTGCTGAGATTCTTTTTTCTTTCTAGAAATAGATTTAAGGCATAGAATTATTCCCCATTTCCCATCTGTGCTCTCTATACTACCACCTAGTGGAATATATGGAAATTTGCCTGTCAATTAAAATTGGGGGAAGGGAATGAATAAGATGAAATTTATCTCAAAAAAAAATTTCCATGATGATGAGTTATTGTTACTTTTTTTGTTTGTTTTAGTATGATACAGATTGCAAAAAAAAATACATGAGTTCAGAGTGACAAAAGTCCAGGCATTCATGTGATCGCTAGTAAAATGCTTATCAGTTTGTCCACAAATAAGCTATTTTATTCAGAAACTTAGGAGCTAAATAAATTACGGAGACTGTATCCTGCATGTTGCATTTCTAAATTATGTTGAGTTTCTCTTAATTCTTCAGTGTGAGGGTTCATAAAAAGGTATTTAAATATTAGGTTTCAAAGCTCCTCTGATATGAAGGAATCATTGTACTTACTTAACTGGCAGGTAAATAAAAATGCAGAGATAAGATAGTCAGTTTTTATGAAAACCGGGAAGTAAGGCAGATGTGAATATTCTGAGGTTTTTCTCTCCCAAACAATGAATCCAAAAAAAGACAAATGAAGTTTTAAGGCTCCTCACTCTTTTCTCCGCGGGGGGAACCCTGTTCAGCCCCTATTAAAGAACAAACACAAACAAAAAACCAAAACCAGTTGCTTGCTGACTAATTTTTTTAACTTGGTTACTCATCATCCAGTTTCCATTCTCTCAGTGGCCACCCAGGCTTGGTCCTCATGTTCACTGAAATGAGAGTGCAATCCTCTTCCCTTGCTGGAACTGTCTCATTCTTTCCATGACAGATTCTTACCCCATCCAGCCAGACCAGGCTCTAGCAAGACTGGGCACCAGTGCTGTACATCCAAAGACCCTCAGTGTAATGGTCCTGACTTGCTTTCTCTCTCCCTGAGCTCTAGAATAGCACAGACTAGCCCAATGAGCCTTTCTGCCTGTGTCATATGCCTGTGTCATATGAAGCCCTCACAATTTTCAGTCTCTCCGTTTTCCTCCTTAAGAAACCACTAAATAGAACTGCTTTTGTGCTGAGAGAATTGATATGATTTTGCCATGTTCGTAAATGTTTGTGGGAAAGGCCACCTTTTGTGTTCGTCATTCATGAGACAAGCTCTTGTGTCCTACCTCCTCTGTCTTTTAGGGGGATATTTATCTTGTCTGGTGTCTTTGCCTCTAGTGAAGCTATACTCTTGCTGTCCAGTGCCTGTCCCGGTGAGATCTGGGAATGACACACTCACCCATACTCACCACCTGCTGGAGGCCCTGCCATGTCCTGAAGCGGTCCGTCATCTGTGAAAACAGAAGAGGAAGTCAGAAGCAAATACTAATATTGCACCCCAAAGACTGAAATCATGTCTTGAGTTCCCCCTTTTCAATTTCCAATCAATGCATAATTGAAAGGTGTTCTATCGCTAGTTGTTAAAAAGATACTTCTCTGAAAACCCTACTAACAACAAAAAAAAAATTGACAAAAATTTGCTTTTCCTCTAAATGCAAAACAACTCAGGAAGCAAAGCAAAATGAAACTTAAGCACTCCATTCTTGATGTTTTCTTCTTAAAAGACCATCAGACTACGTGTAACTCTGTGTTAGAAGCAACAGCTCCTGTCCTTAGATGACCCTTATAGGAGATAGTTACAGGTCTTTTCTAGATTTTAAGACTGGTGTCTACATTTTAAATGAACAGTGTGTGTACTTTTACTTTATTGCAGCCTTCTCTTGGAGTCAAGAGGCCTACCAAAGCCCTGATCTTTGTAATCTTAAGCCCAGTGGGACCTTATTTTTCAAGTGGAACCTTTAACCCAGTGTCCCTGTGGGCCAATCCAAAGTTTGTAAGAGCCTGGAAAGGTGGGACCGGGGACTGCAAGATGGGAGGGTAAGTGTGCTTTTCTGTCTAAAGGAAAGAATTCCTCACGACAATTTTGTTGCCCTTCCACTTCAAAACAAGTACACCTGTATTCATATTCTAATTGTAATGCACATTTTTGTTTTGTGTTTAGTTTCCAGTGTTTTAAATGGGCTAGTCGTTTAAAGGATAACTTGTAGCCCTCTCTATGGGAGAAACATTGAATGTAATGCATAGGCAAGAACTAAAAGGAGTCATTAAAATAGATCTCAAATCAGGGCTTTGAATGAACTGGCCCTGGATTCTGGTCCTCTCATTAAGGAGCACCTGGGGCTGGGAGCAAAGCCCTCAGTTGGCTTCAACGAGTCCTGTCTGGAGAAGGGCCTGCTTCACTGAAGTGCTGTCTTCATTGCCACAGATTGTGGCCATACCTCCTGCCAACTGGCTGAGGGATAGCGCTGCTTTGGCTCTGCCGGGCCAGTCTTAGAGGCCATATGTAGCTGGCTGGAAATAAAAGAGCGTTTGAAAGTGTTAGACAATTTCAGGGATGGACTTGGCCATGAATGAGGAATACCCCTATGGCTGAACTAGAATCGCTGCATTAACTAGTATGGCCGCTCCTTTTGTATGTACCAAGCACTGATGTGTATCACATACCTGGGGTGGCAACAGTCCCGGAAGGAGACTGAGCAGCAGTCGTCTGGGCATAGGCACACATGGAGATTCAGGAAGTCCTGAGAGACAAATGATGTGCTGCTGGGATGGGAGAGAGACATTGACAGCTGGCTCTGACCTCCCTCTGTAGCCTTTCTTTATTTTTTACCAAAAATAAAAAGAGTTATAAAGTTCTATGTCCCGTCATCCCTGTTCAATTTCAGCAACTGCATTCTCAATGGGTAGAGAAATCCTTGTGGGGTTCATTAAACTAGGAAGTCACTTTCCTTTCTCTCTGGTTTAGAGCTTTCTTTCCTATGTTCTAGGCTAGCCAGGTTGAAACTACTTTCATTTACTCTCTTGATTTCTCATTTACTCGTTCAGACTTCTTCATATACACTACTCCATACCATCTGTATCACTTTGTTAAAACTTCTCTTAGAGTGCATAAAGTGGTAATAATTTTTAAAAGTTTTTCTTTTTTAAAATCTTGCTTTCTAGCTCCCCCTACCTCCTTCGGGAAAAGATAACATGGGGACATTGAGAAATTGCAGGAGAATATTTAGTTTTGGTATGTGGGTAGGTTGTTATTTATTATAAAATATTATTCGGTTGTTGGAAAAGTCGTGATGCATTTTTGCCACGGAAAACAGAAAAAAATACATCATGACTTTTCCGACAACCCAATATAATGTATCATCACAGAATACATGATCACTGTAGACCAATTTTCTGCTTAAGATGGTTTAAACATGATTTTGAATAGTACAAGATGAGAATGCAGGTTGAGGAAAATGGCTGTCAGAATACTTTTCGGTTAAAAAAAGGATTTTTAATATTGTGTCCCATCTTTTGGGGAATGTAGACATTGGACATTAGACATTTCTTGGATATATTGAAAGGTCTCAGTTAATTGCTGTTATTTGATACAAGTTACTTCTCTAAGCCTCACTTTCTCATCTGAATTATGGAAATAATCATGGGGCTGACTCATAGTACTAGTGTGAAGTTAAAATAAAATAATTCATGTAACATTGCTTGGTAGGTAAAAAAAAATAATAATAACATTTTATTGTTATTAACTTGGCTATTTACCTGTGTTCTCCTATCTCTACTTTTCAAGTTAGAATTCCACAATTTTGCTTTGCTGTCTTTCTCTCCAATGAATGCTGTTAGATCATTTAGGTTCTCTGATGACTTTCCTTTAATGTTATGCTGTTAGAGAGTAGAGTGCGTACCGGAGGTGCCAAAAAAATGTATACACATGACTTGTATTCACCTTTTGTTATTGGTAGATATTGAGTATTAACAATTTTAATACAGTTCTTTCCTTTCTTAAAACGTGTATACATTTTTTGGCACCCTCTGTATATATTAGAATTGACTACATGCACATGCGAATTAAAAACGAGTATTTTAGTATAAGATGTAGGGGTTGAAGTAAAGCGATAATCACTGTGTTTCCTCTTTCTTAAAAGGAATTATGGCTCATCTCTTTTTGCCCAATGTGAAGCAATGGATAACGCGTGTCAGCAGGTTCTGTGGCTCTACGGAGAGGATAATCAGATCACAGAAGTTGGAACTATGAATCTTTTTCTTTACTGGATAAATGAAGATGGAGGTAACCCACTCAGATTTTTAGCTTCTTGCTCCTTCCTCCTCCTTGTCATTTTTCAGTGGGATTAGAGAGAAAAGAACTAGAGCCTTAGAACAAGGCAATGAGCAGCACAAACCCACTGGCTAAAAACTACTGTATTTTTGCTGTCCAAGTAGATATGAGTTTAAGTTTACAGAATTTATAAAGATTTTGTTATTATTTTTTGGCTCTAGATGCACTTATTATTGAGATGTCAACTTAAAGGAATTAAAAACTCGAAGATTTGCTGCCTCTGCTTTTTTGCTGTCTTACCATTTTTCTTATCAGAAATCCCTTGTATGGAGCTAGGCCTCAGATTAATTCAATGGTCATTCACCATATGCTAAGCATAAAATGCTGTAGTAATAGACATAGTCTTCTAATTCTACTGATGTAAAATTCAGTGTACTCTTGCTATAATTCTTTCAACAGTTGTTGCCCTTTATACACATTTGGATAATATATCAGAAGCCGTCTAGATTTACTCTGGAGCTTAACTGATTGAAGCACACCATTTTAAGGACATCCTGCTCTATCTCTGTATTGCATTTCGATCCTGGTTCATTCAAATCTATTAATATATGTCTACTATAAAAATCAATATTTCTTTATTATCTTTACTATCTTGAATGCTCATTCTCTTTGTTTGCTATTCTTTTTTATTATTATTATTAGTTGGCAGAAACGATAGGAGTTTAGTGAAGTGTTGACAATGTTTATGGTATTGAATTAAATGGCCAGTTGGGGGGAAAATACAGATAGAGTAGTACCTTGGTTTATGAGCATAATTTGTTCTGGAAACAAACAACTCGTATTGCAAGACATTGCTCGTTTACCACATTAAAATGTATTAGGAATATTTGCTCGTGTTGTGGAACACTCGCAAACCATGTTACTCACAATCCAAGATTTTACTGTTTATACATTTATTTCTGTTAGAATTTTAATAGTCATAAAAATTTCTAAAAACGTATTTTTAGACTTGTTTACATTCTTAGGCTGTTTATTTCACAGTACCAAGTGTAGAGACTAGAAATGTCAAATGTCAAAGTTTCCAAATACTTATATAGTCTCAATATTGGTTTTAATTAATATTTTTAATAAAAGTTTTGTTTTATATAGCTACAGTAGCTTCTATGCTCTCTTGTTATTTGGCTATTCATAGAGGAAGATGGTGGTTCAGATATGGCTGACTTCAGAACTATGCACTAATTTGAGCATTAGTTGCAGAGACTAACAAGATGAGTCTTCTGTAATCCTTGGCATATGAAAAGCCAGATACAGATCATGCTCTTTCTCCCATCCCTGCTGTTTGTACGCACCACTATTTAAAAACAAAATTTATACTGGCATATTTGTGATTTCTACATTTGAGTTATTGCATATGACATATATCAAAAGCTGTGCTTGAAAGACGGCAGCCAGTGTTGAACTCTGCACTTAGGAGATAATAAATTGATTCAATTCGTTCTTCCCACCTGCCCACTCCTACCCTCACTACCCTCCACCAAAAAAACAAAAAACAAAAATCTCGCAATCCCAAACAAAAATGGTTACATCATGCAGGAGCGGCAACATCATTATTTATGGATGAGAGATGTCAGGATTTTAAGTACAGACTAAATCAGAGCTACATGATTTAACCAGACACTGTCCTGGTGAAAAATTACCCCTTATCCAAACAATAATCATGGACCATTTCCACCATGGCTTTTAAAGATCAGAATAGAAATGAGTGAATTTGTCTTCTGACTCTTAGAAAATATCCAAGACCGTAAGAGTTATTACTCAGATTATGGTTGCCTGATACAACTTTAGTTTTAATGTGAAATGTACTCCTTCAGTTTGAGGGTGTTCACCTAACAGATTAAATATTATTTGAAGTAAGGAGAAAGGCAATGAAATAAATGTTTGGGTAGTAGTATAAGAGAAGAATGTCAGGAATAACCTTTGGGCTAAAACCAAAAGACTTTGAAGCAACTCTGTAGTGACTTTGATTTATATCATGTGGCTTTAAGAAAACACCAAGAGTAGTAAGTTGAAAATGACCAACACACTGCTTTTTTCACACATATTACCAACAGGAGGCATAAAGCAGAGTTCTTTCAGTCATAACCCGAGCAGCACCCACACTCACTGTTTCTTTGGCACAAAGCGGCCCAAGAAAGTCAGATAAAATAGATAATCTGTGTTCACAGTCCAGTGCCATGCACAATGACTAAGCGGCATGGGCCTGTAACTCATGTGGGTTTTGATTCCAGTAACAGCAAGCCTGGTGGTAAACTCTCACAGCCCTGATTCTCCTTTTTATTCTGTTGATGAGTAATTTAACACACTTACTTGCTAGTCACTGTCGGAACAAAGAATTTTACCTTGTACTGAACACTGGAGCCACCCTGAGAGTAAGACCTCGTTGTCTGGTTGAGTTAGTTTGGGAGAATGATCATGGCAGTGAGTGCTGATGCTGCTTAGTCTGCTAAGGCCCCAAGAGCCTTCTTGGACAACAGGCATTTCCATCATCTTTCCTGGAGCATGTTTCCCCCACGTGTGTCTGCATGGCTGGCTCTCTCACCGCCTTCAAGTCTTTGCCCGCACACCCAATTTTCAGTGAGGCTATCCTTGAGCACCTTAATCAAAATTGCAAACTTTTCCCCCACTGCTTTCCAGCATTTATCACCTTCCCTCTATACTGCTCCACCCCCCTGAACGGTCTAACATCTTCTTTAACGTAATAATTGTTTGGCTCTGCCTAGTAGAAAGTAAGCAAGCAGTTCTTTTCACTGCTGTGTCCATAGGGTGTAGATAAGCCAACTGCACATGGTGGATATTCAATCACAGATGCTCCTCCCCTTATGATGGGGTTATGTCCCAATAAACGTATCAGAAGTCAAAAATGCATGTAATACACCAAACCTATCGAACATCCTAGCTTAGTCCTGCCTACCTTAAATGGGCTCAGAACACAATATCCCCAAAACACTGGCATCATAGTTCTCTGTAGAGTAGTGGTTGTTTACCCTCGTGATCATGCAGCTGACAAGCTCTCTGTCACTGCCCAGCATCACAAGAGATGTATTACAGATCACTAGCCTGGGAAAAGATCAAAATTTAGGGGCGACCGGGTGGCTCAGTTGGTTAGAGCGTGCTCTCTGGACAGCAGGGCTTCCAGTTGGATTCTCGCATGGGCCGGTGGGCTGCACCCTCCGCAACTAGATTGACGAACAATGACTTGACTTGGAGCTGATGGGTCCTGGAAAAAACACACTGTTACCCAATAAAAATTAAAAAAAAAATTAATGTATAGTTTCTACTGAACGCATATAGCTTTCACACCTTTTTTAAAAAGATTTTATTGGGGAATTGGGGAAGGGAATAGTGTTAGGGAATTAGGGAAGGGGAACATTGTGTTTTTCCAGGACCCATCAGCTCCAAGTCAAGTTGTTGTCCTTGAATCTTAGTTGTGGTGGGATCAAGCTCAGCTCCAAGTCCAGTCGCCACTTTCAATCTAGTTGCCGGGGGGCACAGCCCACCATCCCATGTGGGAACTGAACCTGCAACCTTGTTTCACCAGCTGAGCCACCTGGCCGCCCCTTGGCAGCTCAGCAACAACTCAGCTCAGGCGCAGCTCACTGGCCCATGTGGGAATCGAACCAGAAACCCTGTTGCCCAGAGCTCACTCTCTAACCAACTGAGCCACTCCGCCAGCCCCCACACCCTCTTAAAGTAGAAAAAAAATCATGAGTCAAACCACCGAGGTTGGGTCCGTCTGTACATTTGTTGAATAAATGAATAATTGTGCTGGTGGTGTTTACAACACTTAGGCAAACCCACATTCCTGGTTCCCATTAGTGCTTGACTTTGGGATGTCACAGATGAATCCTGCTGTTATTGCTTCTAAATTCATCAGCTCCTAAAAATGATTTCTCTGTCTAAAACAAGCTGTGCTTTTAGGCTCTGTTTTCCTTACGTTGGGCAATCTGGAGCGAGTTCTGGCTCTCATAAGCTTGTTTGTGGTTGCAGCGGAAAATGAATGTTTCTCACCCAAATGTTGTCATGTCATCATCTCTGTCTGGCAACCAGAGAAGCAGATGTTCTGTTCCTTGACCTCAGGCTAGTAGTTACTGTTTGGGTGTTAAATATATTTCACAAAACTAAATTTGCACATCGGGGCTGCTGTTTTCATTTAACTTTATGTAGTCTTAGAGCTCAGCATGCTTTAGGGAAGGTCCATTTTGGGGGCACTGGAAGTATGTTTGTCTATGTGTGTGGTGTGTATGCATGTATGCGTACACACCCATAGATCCATACATTTATGTATCCAGTTAGCTAGCTCGCTATTGCAAAATGCTGTCTTATTTTGAGATCACCATTTCTAAACATGACAAAAAGTAGCCCTAAGGACTTGCCAAGAACAAATTTTCCCTCTTTCCAGAAAATAGTTTTTAGCAGATCATTTACAGCAACAAATTCAAAAGAATCACACTGCTGTCTCCTAACAAAGATGATTGTTCATTTATTTTTTATTCAAAAACACTTAGTATACACCACTCTGGGCCAGGCCCAGGAACGAATATAGAGTTTTGATCTTCCAGACAGCTTGGTGGTTGGAGATATCTGATATGACCACAGTGGAGTAGGCAAGCCCAGGCCATAGTACACGAAGAGAAAGACCCCAGTGTTGGGACACTTAAGCTCTGGTGCTGACTGTTCCCCAGTGTCACCAACCTTTCAAGTCACTTATCTATATGGGGCCTCAGTTTCTTCTATAAAATAAGGATTGCACTAGGTGATTTCTAAGGTCCCTCTTAGCTGTATAACATGGCTTAGGGGAGCTCAGAGACACCAGTGTGATTTCTACAATGCTTTTGCTACCTGGTGATTCTTTGAAGCATACCTTTTGCAAGACCAGTGCTCTAACCCCTGAGCTATGGAGCCTACCTCAAGCATACCTTTTGAATTCCTCTGCAAACACGTGGTGGGCAATGCATCGTTTGTTACAAGGTTCAACATCTTTATAAAGCGATGATTTAAGGTTTTTATTTCTCACTAGATGCCTGTTGGTGGGTGTCAGAGGTGGGGAGGAGAGAGGCACGTTTAGTACCAGAGATTTCCTTCTGTGAGGCGAGCACATGCAGATGATGGGCCGCATTGGCTCATAGAGATGACCCATCACGCCAGCCCTCGCGGTGGTTCAGAGTGCCTGTGGTCATTCTCAGGTAGACCAGTGCCTTGGCTTTGGCTCTCTGAGTCACCTCTGGAATTTTGGTTGGTTTTCTGGATTGTTTTCTTTTCTTTCTTTTTTTGCTAGCCCTCTACATGCTTGACCCACTCTGAGCCCATTACATTTGAATCTCAGAGGGTGACATCAGCAGCTCTGTAAATGATATGGATAGTCCCCCAGTTTGAAAATCACTACAGAGAGATGATCCAAGGAAAGTGTGGGAGCAGTGACCCATCTGAATAGGCACACACACCTCTTGGGGGTGGGCGTCTGCACAATATTCTTAGGTTTGTAATGTTCCTTAGTAAGGTCCTATCTATGTTATTCTTAATTACTAACCAGCTTTGATCCTCTAACGTAAATTTTTGACTTCAGAATGTTCTTCTTAAGTGTATTCTATAACTCTTGTTGTTTGTTAGTGGAAAACCATCTCATTTTTTTACTGGTTAACGATACACTGAAGATGATTAGATGAGTGTCTTTCTTTTTCTTCTTTCTTTTATTCTTTTTCTTCTTCTTTGTTTAAATAAAGATCTACCTGAAGTGTGAATTGATTTGGGAAATTTGACAATGCAGCACAGTAACATTATCCTCGTGCTTATTACTGGCAGAGTTGCAAGAAATTTTGTTTTGTTTTTTACTGGCTGTTGACACGAAGCATGGCTAATATCAAGTCTGAAAATATTCCAATTTCTAATTGACAGAAGAAGAGCTGGCAACTCCTCCGCTAGATGGCATCATTCTTCCAGGAGTGACAAGGCAGAGCATTCTGGACCTGGCAAGCAAGTGGGTGGGTGCCTTTGACATGAACAGCATTTGTAAGCATGAAACAAAAAGTAATCAAAATAAGCCCAGCTTAGTGTTGAAATAATATATAGTAGTTCCAACCAATATTATCTAATCTTAATCCTACCTTGAGTGAAAAGAACCCTTCTAAAAGGACCATTTTGGCAAGACTATCAAATAAGTATTGTTTATAGGCAGGGCAGGGAGAAACCAGTTTGTCAAGGTGTCCTGGTGAAGAAGTACTAGTCTCAAGCTCTGTATCAGGTGTCTCCTAACGACTCACTGGGTTTATACTTTGTGTTCTTCCATTTAGTCAGTCCTTAGCTTTTCAAGTTTAAGAGTATTGTTTCCGAATGGTGATAATCCGTAGTTCTCCCTTCCTCTATTTATTCCAGTGTAACCATGTTTGTCATAGAAATTAGTTGACTGACTTCTTCCCACCACTCCTTTCTGCTCCCTGCCCTCCCAAATTCACATACATGCTTATATTAAAATCAAAACACTCAAGCAAATGTAAAATTGTTTTTAGTAGCCTTTCTGATTCATGTGACACAGGCAAGCATGTTAAACTGTTTGGTATTGGAAATGACATTATCACATACTCAAGATGAATACTGAATGAGCTGGTTATCTGGCAAAAGTTCTTGGATAGAACTTTTGACCCATGTGTTAAAATGCTGTCCAAGGGATATGAAAAGGCTTTGAGCACACTGTGGTCAAACAGTACTAATAGGACAAATGTTTAGAAACACACATATTATCTATGAGAGGACTAGCACAGTTTCCCTGGAAAAGACTTTGGAATTAGAGGAAATGTGCTATAAATAATTCTACAAAACCCTGAAGTAGACAAGACCCAACTGCCACATGCTGGCTGGCACATTGGGCATGACATTTACAAACTGTTGGTATTATTTCAAACAGCTTGCCCTGTCCTAAATATGTTTGCAGTTGGAAAGATGTATTTTTGAAGCTCAGTAATTTTTGTTTTATTAAAGAAAAAATTCAATCAAGTACAGAAGGTTTGATGACAAGTTGGAAGAGGAAATACTTTCCCACACTAATGTTTTGCTAGCATGAAAAATAGGTTATTATGGAGGAATTTTTTTCTTGACTTCTTAGCTGTAATTTGTTTTAAAAGCTATTTTAAAACAGGGAGACATAAATGCCAAGAGGCATGGTGGGGGGTTACCATGACTTGCCAGACAGGGGAAATTGTCCAAAGATAAGTAACGGTGAGCAGAGGAAAAACAATTCTGTTTATTTACAATATTTTTTTCCCCCAGAACACAGAGCTCAGCTTGTTTTTAGTTAACTTGGCTGATTTTCTGGAGTTTATTTACCTTTGAACAATGTAATTGCAGTTGCAGACTGAGATAAATTGAAACTTGCAAAAAGCCACATTTCTATTGCATGCGTATTTTCCTACCCTTCCAAATATACTTACAGCATGATGCATTCTTCTTCTAATATTTTGAATCTTGCCAAGGGCTGTGATTTCCATTTTTATCTATTGTGGATTTGTAAGTTTTAAAATATACTCTCTTATTTAAAAAAAAAAAATCTATCCATTCTTTATTGCCCTTACTTCAAATAGCCTATTGACAATCTTTGGACTTTAACCACTAACATAAAAGAATGAGAATTAAACAGATTAAAGAATGAATATTTCACAGAAAGCTTAAAAACATTTTTTTTTTCATATGTTATCCTTGAGCAAATAAAAGGTCCCAGTAGTTCAGCAGAAGTCAATGAGGTCATACAAATAATTTTGTGATGAAACTCAACCTAATATGATCCTAAATAGAAGGAAGAGGGTTATTGCCATAAAGTCAACTGAATCAGTAAATTTAGGAAGAAAAAATATATATAATTCAATTTCTCAAATGTACTTTTAATGTTTTAAAATAATGAACTATTTCAGATATTTAAACTCAGTCTCTATGTTTTTACTCCATAAAAGACACAGTAGAAAGCGGATCAGTTTTGGATCCAGTCACATCAGATCTGAGTTCAAATCCAGTTTTTGCCATTTACTTGCTGTGTGGCCTCAGGGATGCCATTCAACTTCTTTGAATCTTAATGTTCTCATCTGTAAAATGGGGATACACCATACCCACCTTAAAAATAAGAGAACTTAGCATGCCATTGGATACTCAAGAAATGGTGGCTATAATTATTAATGTTATAATGTATTCTCTTTTTTGATAAACAGGATTGAAGACGCTGCGTAAAGCACACATTTAAGTAGCACTTGGGGTGCACCAGTTTGTGAGACTTTAGTCATTTCAACAAATACTCGGAAAAGGCAAAAAACAAAAGAAAAAGGCAGACATATTAAAACATACCTTGCATTTTATAGTGACACTCTTATATTGTATATTCTGATAATCTCATTTAGAGGCTGTGGCCTCGGAGTAGGTTGCTTAACACCTCGGTGTATTTACAGGATACAGGTAAGATGGTGTTCTCCCCAGCTTTCCCTCTAAGGATGACTGCCATTATCCAAGTTCAGTCCACATGTATAGTAGAAAGGTAAGTACTGCAGGGCTTGTTTGCATGCCTTTGCCTTGAAAATATATACGTTTTATTTTTTATATTCCTCACAGGGTGAATTTAAGGTGTCAGAGAGGTACCTCACCATGGACGACTTGAGCACAGCCCTGGCGCAGAACCGAGTTAGAGAGATGTTTGGCTCCGGCACAGCTTGCATTGTGTGCCCGGTTTCTGATATACTGTACAAGGGGGAGGTAAGGCAGTGTTTCTTCATTCACCCCCTGTTCTTTCTAATCATTTGCCTATAATTAAATTGTTTTTTAATGTGTGAACAAAATACTAGTTGGACCCAGGATGCAAAGAATTTTTTTTCCTCCTAAGTTGGCCTTTCATTAACGGACAGTTTGTCATGATGACCTTGTATTAACAAATTACTTACTCTCATCTTTCCAGTGATGTTGTGTAAGATCCAATATGGTGGGAGGTCAGTTTTGTTCTTGGACAAGTATCATATCTACCTTTTGTCAGTTTGGGGATTGGAGATGTGTCTATAGACTTCCATCACTTCTTTCGACTGGCTCACTAAGGCAGGTTCTGCTGATTTCAAGTTATGGTTTCCAAGAGTACTTCCAAACTGTTGGAGTGGGAATGGCAAAGGGTAATGGAAAGTTCATTGGAATGATCAACTCCTACATTTTTATTATGATGATTATTATTATTTCGACGACTTTACAATTTTTTTTTTTAATTTGGCAAAACTGGTACATTTACTAAAATTTCCAGAAGGAATTCAAGCATTTAGTTGAACGAAATTTTCTCCTCCCAGTAAACTGGTCTGATTTCATATGTGCTGTACTTTCATTTTTTTGGTCAGTTTTTTTGTTTTTCCCTTTATAACAAAGCTTCAATACTTACGGTTAACAATACTTATGATTAACATTTATAACTTAAAGTCATGTGGGTGTTATTCTTAAAATGTGAACTGGCTTAAATTACTCCTATTAAACATATAAATTCTGTTGTTTTAATATTCAACATTGTAATTATTTTTCCTCAGTTGGTTGGATTGATTTTTTTTCCTGCCGATTATAATGGAGACTGATTCATTGCTTGAGATTTTTGAACTTGCTTTTAGGGAATGGCTCCTGACATAACATAATTCCATCTACTGACTGTTTCAAGAGAAAAGAATTATTCTATTCTCATCCAATACTTGTACTGATTATAAAGCTACCATTTCATATTTTATTATGGTAGTATCTTGGTAATGTATTATTGGTCCACTTTTTTAATGAACTAAGGTTGTCATTAGGTCAGATATTTTTAAGTCCCATTATTATTTCACTTCTAGAAATAAGAAGTTTATAAAGTTTAACATGTTCTTAATGGTCTTGTTTTAGAGGGCATTCAGAGCCAAAAGTTACATCTAATTATTCTGTTGTCCTAAAGGGAATAAAAAGAAAGGTAAGAACATGGACTATCTACTAAAATCCAACTATTAATGTCCTACAAGCTATGGAGGCATGAAATATAAATTAGGATCATGAAATCTCCCTCAGCCCTGAACTTAACCATGCTTTAGTGGTTGTGGCCCCTGGAGGTTTGGCTTGGAACAGACCTAAGTTTAGAAGCCCCTATTGTGAGAGCAGAGACTTGCTTTAATTTATGTCCTTGAAATGATTTGCTTTAATTTGTGGCAAAATATCTCCGAGTTCTCGATTCCTGCCGAGAGGGTTAGATGTGGGGGCCAGTCATTTATCTTTGTAGATTCTGGGAATGCTGGAAGAGGTAAGGTTCTTTTAAGTGTAGCCACTGTTTTAGGTACCCTTAGCTTCTCATTGTTTCCTCAAATCATTCTGAAGACTGGCATATAAACCAATTGTACCCTAAAATCACTTGGTAGGCAACCTATCATTAGCTGGTCAGTTTTTATTCAAATTTGGAATAGAAAAGAGGCTTTGGCCATAAGGAGCTAACTGACATACATAATCAGGTTATTATGGTGCCATTCCTTATTTCAGTGGAATTGCATTAATATAGTAGCATTGTATAGTTTCTTACTTGTCTCCATATACATGAATATCCTCAAATTATCTCATGTCTGGTTTTCTTTCATAGACTGTGCACATTCCAACTATGGAGAATGGGCCTAAGCTTGCAAGCCGGATCTTGGACAAACTGACCAATATTCAAGTAAGGGCCTCTTTCTGTCAAAATGTCAACTTATTTCAATTAACACTTACAACCAAATCACATTTCAATGTTGAGAGGAGAGTAAATACCACCATTTGGGGTCAACAAATTAAATTTAAGGAAGGCATCCCTGATACTGTGTGTGGGCATAAGCAAAGCAGAAATGAGAAAGAAGATACATATTAAAACAAAAGAAAGAAAATATTGTCGGGAACTCCAAATTACTTAACATTTAAAAAATATATAAATTTGAATAACATTTAAAAACCTCATTAAAAGGTGTAACATACTCTTTTGAAAGTAGAGGAAAGCATAGACAAAAACTTACCTATGATTCCAACGCCAAAATATAACCACCATTAATTAATTTTTGATGTCTCAACTTTTAAGATTTTATAAGTATTTATATATTTGTAATAAATATATTTTTTAAAAAATAGGATTATACATAATTTTATTACCTGCTTTTTTCACTTAATAAATCATTTGCTTTTTTTATATCAATAGATCATTTTAATTCCATGTATAAAGTTTAATTGAATTTCATTATATTGATGTACCATAATTTTTAAAGAAATCTTATCATTGAACATTGATATTGTTGGCAGTTCTTTTACTATTTATTATGAACAGTACATCACTAATTATTTCCTTAGTATAATGATTACCTGGGATTGTCATTATTGGGTCAAAGGGTGTGCACACCTATTTTTTGTTTTATTCACTAACTTCTTTTTACCTTTTTTTGGGGGGGAGCAACAATCTATAGTAATGTCTCATAAGGCAGTTAAGCATCTTTCTACATAGATATATTAAATACTAAGCAACCATGAGTCACCTATACAAGACTGTTTTATAATTTATAAGCACTTCAAAAAGTTCTTGGAAGATTTTATTGAGCTCATCATTGCCAGTCAATGAAAATAACCAAGGGGAGCTGAGATTTATATTGAAACCTGAAATAAAATTTGATTGTTTGGATGACATCGGTTGGTGCAGGGTCTTAGAACAAAGCAAAGTTTCAAAGTTGTTTGGGAAAGCGGCAGGTCCTTACAGAGCAAGGGAGGTCCTTGGATAGTGTTTAAAAAAATGGTATTTTTGAATACTTAACAACTTTCATGCAAAACTAATAATATTAATAAAAGAAAAGAATGATGTTTTTGAATCAATGAGCTGTCTTCAATAACTGTTTTCTAAAGGAATTTTCTGTAAGTTAAATAAAGGAATATCTTAATATTGAAGACATAACAATCTATTCAGAGTTACTTTCTACTTTGTATGTAGAAACAAATAGAAGTAACTTGAAGAAATTTAATAAAACTTAGAAATATGGGTATTTCATATATATATTAGAGTTGTTTAAATCTAAAATCTAGAGTAAATCTGATAAAGGTAATAAGTTTTTAGTGTTTTGCTCAAGTGAAAAACATGAGCAGAACAAAAATATATGAGTGTCTAGATTATGGAAGTCTTTATCCAAAACAGAAATTGAGAGATTTTTAAGAGGGGGATGAAGTATGGTTATAGTGATAAGAAAGGAAGACCATCTGAAAAATTTTCTTGAACAAATTGTATGGAACAAAATGTTTCATTCTATAGCACTTAACTCACAAAATAAGATTTCAGCGTTACCTCTATTATATGAAATAAGAAAATTTGAACTGATTTGATTTGGTCATAAGGGATTTAAAGAAAAGGAAAACTAGGCTGAGGGAAAAAATCAAATTCTGTTAAATTTGGATTGAAAGGGAGATCTAAATAGAGGTGTTTAACAGATGTACCCATGAAGCGTTGGCTAAGGAAGGCAAAAGCAGAAATGTGCATTACCACCTCTGGGATGGCCACAAAATCATGCATCAGAAGCCTAAAGTGTGAGCAAAAGAGAAGCCCAAGGACATAATTTTGGGGCGAGATGGGAAGGCATTGCAAAAGTTCTCAGAAAGAATATTTTTGAAAGTAAAATGATGAAGCCAAGAAGGTAGGTGACTGAAGTGAATGTTCTTTTATTCATTCATTCAACAGATGTATGTATTGAGCACAAACGGTGTACCAGACACTGTTCCCAGTGCTGGTGATACAGTAGTTAAAAAGGGGACAAAAAATTAGAGCAGCCAAAGCACACTGCTATAAAAGGATAAAATTAATTCAATTTCAATGTGAAACCATGTAAAATGGTTTAAAAAATAAAAGATAAGTATACAGGAAGAGAGAGCAGAGAATGAAAATAAACAACATTTTCTTCTTACCTGTATATATTCTCTATATAACTTGGTGCCTGTGGCTAAGAACTCAATTTCTCTTTTTACTTTAGATAGTGAAGTATAATGGATAATGGTAGTAACACTAAAAATTAGTGATATAGTCAGAGCTTCATACTAAACAAAGAAACAAAGGGATACAGTCGCAGAACACATGAGATAATACAGTGATTCTGAATTCAACCACAAACCAGATGCACCAACTTTGCTACAAATGGTTAAGTAACAATGGACCGTCCATGCAGAATCTAAGGCCATGTCTTTCCTCTTAAATAATTCTATGCTTGTGGACGTGGAACCTGAAGTTTCAAAATTATTCTCTTATAAGATGGCAAATTGGCGCTGTCAGCCAAGCTCTTAGGCTCTCTGTATCTGTTCCAGAAAAATAGCTATTTTCTCTCCCAGAAGACATGGGTATTTCCTACAAAGTGCTCTGGTAAATGGAAGAAAAGGAGAATAACAACAACCAAAAAACCATTAGTATTCTTGCCAGTGTTGACCTGGGTGGGGGGAATTTCTTCTTAACTGCAGTTTGGATTTTCACTTAACTTGTGTAGTTATGTATGTGAGTAAGAATCTCTCAGGTTAAGTATGCATCCCATTTGGCTAATTCTACATATAGTTCCCTGGGTCTTAGATTGCCCTACAAATACCTCAGAACATTTCAAATGACAGTTGCCCCCCCCCTTTTTCTCTTTGTAAACAGTGAAGAAAAACACTTCTGCATTCATACTTCACCAAACTTAAACTTGGAGAACATTCTCCATGTTGCCAGATTTCCCTTCTCTCCCTTTTTACTCTTTGCTATGTCAGTTCCTCACCATCATGTTGATCTTCCCTCCTGCCATTCGGGGTCATTTCTGTTCTCCAGGATGCTCTGCTCCCTGATGCTTCTTTCCTGCTGCTTTTCCTTCTACAGTTTGCCCTCTTGATGAGGTATTGGTTGTCCCTCAGGACATATATCCTTTAGGAACCTGTTAAATTTCTCTTGAACAACATCCCTTTCCCCCCAGTACAAACACACACCGACCCACTTGTCCGTAGTGCCTGGGGTGATCACATATGGCCTTTAAATTATATTCTAGTCACACACTTGTCTTTGTTCCAGGGTTCTTCTTGGGAATTGTTTCATTCTCTTTTTATCACCACAATATTCAGCACAAGGTCTAGGTCACAGTACATACTCAGTAGTGTTTCCTGAATAAATCAGTAGACAAATGAATGGGTGAATGATACACCAAGCACACACTTAAGAGCAGAAACGTCTTGCTGTCTTGTGTATTACCACATTCTGAGAAGACGTGGGAGTAAGGTCTTGAATAATGTCAAATTATTTTTCAAAAAAACATTCAGAGAACCTGATTTAGAATTTTTCCAAAGGGACATACACATCACAACTGCTATCAGGGTTAGATAAAAGGTGGAACCTGGGTCTTAAAAATCAGGGATAGCATGTTTGAGTAACTAGCAGTGCTGCTATTGAGATTTCAGAAAGATGGAAAGTTAAGATTGCAAAGACTGAGAGGTGGACGTCTTAAAGAGTTTAGGAAAAGAAAACCCTAAATGGGATAGGAGCAGGATCTGTATTGATTGCAGGTTACTGGATTGAATTTTTAAAAAACCTGTTTTCCTACTCGTGGCTACAGTTTTGTATGATTGAATGACCATTAATGGTTATTGTATTTTTCTTGTTTTCAGTGGAACAGCTTAATGCATTTTAGTTACATAAGATAACAGAGCCCTGCCCCTTTTCCCTGCTGACATCCTGAGCTTCCTTTGTGTGCATTCTAAGTGAACGGGTCCAGGTTGCCTTGATGACTCCATCCCTCCACCAGCTTCCCAGCCTCTCCTCATTCCCTAAGACACACGTCTCCACATCTAATGGGACTTTGCAGAGCTTTGCTACCAATTGAATAGGATTCAGAACAAGAATGACAAATCATTACCTGGTGGGCAGCACTTACTATATTTTTATTGGCATTGTAGAAAGTAAGTGCATGACACAGATTGTCCTTTAATGTTACTAAGAATTTTTTGCAGAATGTAGAAGGCATTTTAATGTAAAATTATTTGCCATACATATGTTGAATGTCAAGTCATGAACTTGTCATTAGTCATGTTTTGGCTTAGTATTCTCACTGGAATTCATGAAAAGATAAACATTCTGCACATCACACAGATAGTTTGCTCGAAGGACCATCCCATAGGCTCAGTGTGATTTGCCATGTTGCTTTAACCCCATCTTTGATTCTGTGAACAAAATCAAGTGAGTGTGACTTATAACAGGCCTGCCAAATGCTGAAGGTGTGGGCCTTCCGCTGTGGTTTGGTAATGACATTGGCAGTGGTATAATGACAGCCTAGCCCATGTGTTCTCTTTGTCCTCCTTCTCTAGACACCTACTCTTGAGGAAAGGATGTAATTTCCATCTCTGCTAACATCTGTCATCTCTACTTTGAATTATTTTGCCTTGAAAAATTAAATTGAATTATACATCATCCAAATGAAAAGTTTGATTGCTAACTGCCTAGGTCTAGATATTATGAATTACTTGTATTATCATATCTCTTGGAAACATCTCAGAATGCTATGGTTTTACATAAAAGCATAAATTGCAGGATGAGAGGGATAAAACTGAGTACATATTATGCAGGTTCTCAGGGTCATTGACCTATGACTGTCATTGTCATCAAAATTGATTTTCCACTATATGTAAAACTAAAACAATTAATTGAAAACAAATTTATGTTAACCAAGAGATTCAAGATGAAATTATAGGGGTCATGAATCACAATTCTGTAGATCTGCTAAAATGTCAATATGCTGACATTCAAGTATTGTTAATGGCAAAAGTGTCTATTGTATTGACAGGAATACAAATAAGAGAAATAGAACCTATATTTTGCTTTTATCTCAAGACATGTTGACCCTATATATAAATCAGGCAGAACTGGGGAATGTTTTATCCAGCATTCATTACGAATCAACAGAGTCGATAGTGGGAGGTCACACTCGTTAGGCAACTCTTTCTGATGTGGATTAAGCAAGTCACTTACAGTCATTGGACTTCCTTCATTCTCCTTTTCATGGAAACCAGAAGGTTGGAGATAGACCCATTCTTGGCTCCTAGTATTTTTACCAATTTGATAGATTCTGCTCGGTGAGGTCTTTAAAGCTCTTTAAGAGGAACAAACACAGCACATGGACAATAGGACATGGGAAAAACAGCATTGAACAGAGAGAGGCAGGAGAACTGGGCTTGTGCTTATGAGTTCCTGGAGCCTTAGTGTCCTCATATATAAAAAGAAAAGCTTGACCTAAAAGTTCATTGCTCTTCACACTTTGATTTTTAAGCAGCAAAACTTTCTATTAGAAGCCGTCTTTCCTGGAATCCCAGTTCACATAACTGATGAGAGTGGAATTGTTCTGGAGTAAAGAAAAAAACCCCAGAGCCCCACTCATCCAAATAAGCTGATCATTTTAGATGATCATTAAGTTTCTTTCCAATTCAGAAATCTGGAGGCTTTGCATTAATTTCAACCGAAGTTGTATTAGGATGAAAGAGCCAGTTCATGTGAAAAGGGGACATCCTGTGTTTTAGGCAAACACATAGTGGCAGACTTAGTGGCATGGTCCTCTGGGTAGGGAAGATCTGTTCCAAGTCAGTCTCCACACGTGACTGTGTGAACATGTGGAGGGAAGTCTTGATGGTGGTCAAGAAGGTAGAATTGGGTGTGACTCTTGGCTGACCCTACCGTTTATTAACCACAACCTTAAGTAAGATATTTAATCTCCCTAATACTTAGTTTTCTCATCCATTAAACAGGATTGATAATGGCACCTACTATTTGAGGTGACTGTGAGGATAAATGAGGTAGTAAGTCTGTAAAGCTCTTAGCACAGTGGTTTGGGCATGCACTATATGCTCAAGGGTGAAAGCTCATTTAAACACATGTTTGTTGAATGAATGAGTGAACGAATGAATGGACAAATGAATATAGAACTGGCTTTGTGTTTCTGACATCTGGAATGTCTTTATGTTTCATTTAATTCAGTTTTGAGTATTAACATTTAGGCTAGCTAAAGCAAATTATCTGCTAATGCAAATAATCTAATTGTGATTATACAGTTCCATAATTGTTGAAGGAATAAGGAAAATTGGGATGCCAACATAAACAATTTTCATTTAGAAAACAAGACAATGTTTTGATCCACCAGGCCTGTCAATTTAATATTTTTGTCCATGAACATAAAATTCCTCAAGAAGGGGGATTTTTGAGTAGTGATTCTAAAACCCTAGTTCCTGTCAGACTTACCAGAAGTGCTTGCGGAAGCACAGGTTGTTGGGAACCATCCACAGAGTTTCTGATTCCAGAAATCTAAAGTGGGGCTGGAGAAACTGTATTTCTAACATGTTGCCAGGTGATGCTGATGCTACAGATCTGGGGAATGCACCCTGAGCATAACTTCTGACAAGAGTTAAACTCACATCATTTGGAGAGCAGAAACTAAATACACGATAGTAATGAAAAGGCATTGACTTAATTATACACGGGACTTACCTCAACTATAAATTTGAGTACAACAATAATTATATAAATTTGTGATTCTTTCCAGGTATTTGTTTTTCTCTAGTCTTATTTTTAATATGAATATGCTTTTAATGTTCAAAACAGAGGCAAATCTTTTCTATAACAGCATTTATATTATTAAGTTTATTTATAAGCCTGTGGCACTGTTAGCTTTTAAACTGAAACATGTTTTCTTGTTTTTGTTGCAGTACGGAAGAGAAGAGAGCGACTGGACAATCACCATATCCTGAATGGAAAACACAGGATATTACCTGCGTGCTATTGGGACAGACTGCTGCATTTGAATTATGATAGATTCTTTGGCTACCTGTTTTTAGTTGTGCATAATGTAGTTTGTGTAATCAGTGTTACCAAGGGGATTGTTTCTTCATGCCAGAGAAAATGAATTGCAATCATCAAATGGTGTTTTGTAAACCTAATAGTAGAAGCTTATCTTCCCTTCCCTTAGAAAGATGATAATGTAAGCCATATAGCATAGCATTTTCCTCAGTAATCTTAGTGCCTCGCTTAGCACTTCACTCAGATACAAAACTATGTGTTTATTCTTTAGCATAGGTTATATTCAACTCATCAACCAAATGAATTTTTGTGCATGTGTATTTGAAAGCTGATCTGAGCAAAATTCATAGGTAACATTACCTGTGACACATTTTTATCCTCAGAAAGTGTTTTGTTTTTTTAAATCAAGACTTGGAAAAACTGCATTTCCTCTTGTCCCATTTTTTGTTTGTTTGTTTGGTAGGCCTTCTATGTCCCTCTTTAGGTAAATCTCTTCCTCTTCCTGATGTCCCAGTCTGCTCTAAGCCCTTGTGCATCAGTGAGCCCTGTGCACATCCCACCATTACCCTTTCCGCATTGTGTTGTGATTGGCTGCCTGTTCATGTCTATACAACACGGAGGGTCTTGTGCCTTAGAGATCTTTGTATCCCCAATGTCTGGCACATAATAGGTACTCAGTAAATAATGAATAAATGAATATTTACCTTCTATAGAAGTGAACCTTCTTTGTTTCTATATTATGAAACCTCTTTATTAGAATTTGTGATTGATTCTGACATTGTGTATACTTACCTCATATCGTCTGTGTTTTTTGTGGTCTGCTAAGTCCTTAGAGATACTCAGAGGCATAGTTTCTTGGAGGAATTTTTTCATATGTAAAGACTGTCTTGAAATTGAAGTTACACTGCTAGAGAGGTTGTGATATCACACCAACCAAATGGAAATGGGAAATGATATATGTTAAGTGTTAAATACAAAATAAATCACCCTATTTAGTTTTTAGTAGAAAGCAAAGAGGTATGATGTGGTTTTTATACTCTTGGTTTTGTACATGCTCTTTGTCGTTGAATAAGGATTGGATGAGCACAAGGTTAAGGTACAGTTAGAACAATTATAGGTGATGTTTTCCTTGTTTAGGAGCTCTGAGTTAAAATTGTATCCTGGTTTATCTAGAAGAAAGTCAAATCTTGATAGAAAACATTCTCCCTGGAAGGTCAACTCAGACATTATATTTTGGTTTCCTTCAGTACTAATAACTTTCATCTTGCTGATCTTATTTCATTCTCTTTTCAAAGCAAGGGGGAAAAAAACATTCTAAAAGTTTGATGCATTGGAAAAATGTCCTTAAGGCAGTTAGCAGCACATAGCAAATGGGACTTTCATTCTTTTCCAAGAGTTTTGGCCGCAGGGTCTTTTTTAGATCGAAATGGTAAAATGAAAATTAGGGAAGCATAAGATGAAAAGGAATGGTAAAAATATCTTTTAGGGGGCTTTTAATTGTTGATCTGAAGTCTTGGGAGAGTCTGTTCTTTTCAGGCCTCAGGTGCTTTACCTGTCCTCTACTCCTTCACCAAGTAGCATTCTAAGGGTATGCACCTGCCTTGGCTAAATCCTGTAACCTTGTTTTTAATGTAGTATTTGAGAAAAGACTTCTAGGTAATTTTAACCTTTTAAGTAGCATATAAATAACTAGACTCACATTCCTATGAGAAATAGAAATCATTTGTTTGCCATAAATGCATTTTATACTTTGCATTTCTAAATTTAGTATGGCAAGGCAGGTCCATTACATACAAAAGTTAGAGAACAATGTTTTGACAGTGTATCTGTATGATTTCTTTTATCAAAGTTTAAGAGCATTTTAAGCCCTCCTACCAGACTTACTGAAGATTAAGGATATATATATTTTTAAAAACTGAAGGTCTCCTAAAACAGAGAACATAGTCTGCCATTCTCATTTAAGTAGTAAGACAGGAAATTGACCTTGACACTGACTTGTTAAATAGATTTAAAAGAAACATCTGCACATCTTTTTTCCTTGTGCACTGTTTGTTTAATTGCAGTGGATTACTACAGCAGGAGTGGTACATTATAACTAGGCAATTATCCATTTTTCAAGACTTAGTTATCGTAACACTAATTGATCATTTAAGGCGTAAGATAGTCTAGCATTAGGAACATGTAAAGCTAATCTGCTCAAAAAGATCAACAAATTAATATTGTTGCTGATATTTGCATAATTGGCTGCAATTATTTAATGTTTAATTGGGTTGATCAAATGAGATTCAGCAGTTCACATGTGCATGAATATAAACAGAACTGCTGGCACTTAAAATGATAATGATTAACTTACTTTGCATGTTCTCTTCCTCCCACATTTTTCAATTTTTTCTTTTTTCATTTCAGACCAAGTTTGTCAGCTTTTTGCAAAACACATCAGTAGACACCAAGATTTTTAAATGAAATGTTCAGACATAGACAAAACATAAGCATTTCCTAAAGACATTTGCTTTTAGAAATTTTCTTTGTGATAGTCATTTATTAAGGATTCAACTCACGATACACCAAAAGAAAAGTCAACCTCAGGGATGTGTGTACCATGCTGTCTAGTACCATGCAGTTGGAAGAAATGAATAAATAATGTCTGTGTTAACCTTTGCTTTGAAAAATACAAAGGAAAAGTAAAATAGAAAGAGAAATGACTGAGAAACTTTGTTAAGGGATCATGTTTGTCCTACCTGGCCAGTACCCTCTATTCTTGTTAATATTTCTGTAAAAAAAAAAGACAGGTAGCAGCAAGAAAGGGCAGTGTAACGTTCCTATATAACATGTAGTGCCAGAAGGCCTGAAGATATGGGAAGTCTACAGCATACATCCTGGGTTAAAATTCTTCACCGTATTAGTTTTGTTGCTTGGTAGAATTGTACCTAAACAAGTGGTCTTGCTTTCCTCAAATCAAACCACTCTTGGGTACTCGAAGGCAATTAATGAGTATATCTTAGTCAACAGAATTGTGGGAGCCCTTTATTAAAGCTGCAGTTTGAACTCTAGGGGATTTGTGCTGTGAAATCAGCTGCCAAATAAGCTTATTTATTTTGCCCATTCCCACTCAGTGCTCAATCACTGTATCCTTTTTCCTTAAAAACTTCCTTTTAAAATTATATGTTTGGTTTACCCTTATGATTGGAAAAATGTGTTTAAGCAGAAAATGATAGCATTTGTTCATTTTTAATGAATGTTATTTAAAATATTAGAGAGTAAATATTCATTGTACACACTAAAGCACAGGGCTTAGACAGGTTAGAGAACCATGGTAAAGATCCCTTATTTCATGTCCTGATTCTAAAGGTGATCAAAGCTTTCCTTGTAATATGGATTCCTTATGTGGATTTGCAGAAACCTAAGTTACAGATAGTAATGCCGGCAAGTAATTTTAATGACACTATAACACCTGTCACTTTGTTTTGCTATAAATAGAACTTGTTCAGCTATCTCTTTTGCAGATATCTCCTCTGAAAAGGAGGCAAAGGGTACAGCTTTTCAATAATCATTACCTATTAATTGACAAGGACCACTGGAGATCATAGTTAATTTGATAAATGTTGATTGAGTATCCACAAATGTTCATTTAACATAACTTGCAATAGGGATTGGGGAGTTGGTTTTAGAAAATAAATTATATATATATATATATGTATATATATATGTATATATATATATATAATTTTTTATCTTCAGCATATATATATACCATAATGAAAGACTTTTCAGATATTTTTTTGAGAGGGTGGTAATAAAACATCATCAGCATATAGTAGTGTTTGTGGATAAATATTTCCTTGAGATCAGAGATAGGTAAATAGTTGCTTTAATGAATGATAGAGATGAAATTTAGTCTTACAAAATGAAGTGGTCTTTAAAATCAGCTGGGTACAAGCATTGAAGTTTTAAGTAATCATATTCTGCCTGGAAGTGTATTTTTCGCACCATTGTAGATCCAGTTAGTAAGGCCTAAAACCTGAGTTGCATAATGTTCAAAAATCAACGTGCTATTGGGATGGTAAGAACTGACTATATGTGTGGTATGGAACGAATTAAATTGTAGGGTTTTTTTTGTTTGTTTTTTTTTTGAGGGCAGTGTCACTGGCCCTCATATATGGGACCCAAACCAGGGCCTCTGGCTTCCCAAGCCAGCGCTTAACCACCACGCCACTTGGCCGGCCAAATTGTAGTTTTGTTGACAGATTCCTCTGCATATCCACTAGCACAATGGCTGCATATCTTGTTACTTCGTTATCGAATTATGGAGAAAAATTTATATACGGAAGATGTCAGAAGGACAACTGGATGTAGAGCAAGAAAGAAATGATAGAGGGGGTAAAAAATCAGGCTTTCTTCTGTATTGTCCAAAGGAGCTTCTTTCTTATTCTGCCAGCCATAGGGATCTTCAGCTTTCAACACAGGTGCCAACTACAAATAGCACCAACTAGGAAGTGACCAAAGGTAATGGCCAGTTTTTGAGATAATAGAATTAGGCCTTTATCATAAGGTTACCTGGAAACCACTTGAGATTACTACTTATTTGAATAACACTGTATTTTATAATTGCATAGCCTACCAGATCTGTTATGCCATTTGTGAATCATTTTATTCTAAGATTTGTGAAGCTTCCTGAGGTTGAATAAAAGTGACAAGGAGTAGATTGTGACTAGAGTAGACTTTTTTTCCCTCCC
The DNA here is from genome assembly GCA_033961575.1 of Aselliscus stoliczkanus. Classification (NCBI taxonomy): domain Eukaryota; kingdom Metazoa; phylum Chordata; class Mammalia; order Chiroptera; family Hipposideridae; genus Aselliscus; species Aselliscus stoliczkanus. The sequence continues at coordinate 170,428,708 of CM066727.1, forward strand.
CTAGAAATAGTACTTACCATTATTTCCTTTCCTTCCTGAAAGTTAACTGTTTAGAAATTAGTAGATTATAATTTAATTTTTTAAATGTGCAACAACATGCAGTTTCCTCCAGCTAATTTCATGTGGTCATTGAAGCCATTCTTAGGGTTAAGAAAGGAATTCACGAAAATGCCTCAATTTCTACTACATTGATAAGTTTTGAAGTATGGCTGTAAGTAGATTTTGGATCGTCTTAAAAACAAGCTAGCTACTCTGTCTGCATCTACATGTTGTTTCCCTGTTGATATACGAGAATGAATGATCCTGCAATGAACCCAACTAGTTAAACCATGGAGCCTAACCCACTGTTCTGAAGCATTTGGGCCTATTTGATGTGGTGGGGGAGAGAAAATAAGTAATTTGAGGAAGTAGTTTTTAAATCAGAGTTTATAGATAGAGAAGGAGAATATCAGCTAACTATGGAATTTTTGGAACCTGTTCTTGCATCTAAATCTGATTGTAGCGATAAACCACAACCATTCCTCATCTCAAATTTCTCTAGTTGTGTAGTGGTTCTTGATATTTTCTTTAAGAAAAATCATGTAGAAGAAAACAAGCATTTTGTAAATAAGGTTTAGGTTCATGAAAAATTGTTTAAAGGTTATATGTTGAAAGGATTTAAGCTCACCAAAAGCATAATGGTGGAAATGCGGAAAATATAGTGGGTGAAGGAAACTACCTCATTATTTGAAGGTTTTGTAGAAGCACAATTAAACATTATAAAATGGCTTTGTTACATATGAACCATCTGGTGTGAAAGAACTCTGTAATGTCTAAAGGACCTGGAATAATTGTAATTTGCTGGCAATGGACACATTCTTTATTGTTTGTAGGTTCCTCGTCAGATCTTTAATTATGCACTGTTTCTGTCGTCAATAAAATAACCTAAAGGAATCTGTTTGTGTAGTCTCTTGAAATGGCATTGTTGGATGCATGAAATAATAAATGCTTAATTACCATTTTAATGCCGTTCCAAGCTTTTTGATCATGAAATGTAAATGTAGCGTGGTATTTTTAAACCAAAATGACATTGAGAGAGTGAAAAGAATTGAGCACACCAGAAAGCCCTGAACCCATACAACTAGGCAGAATCTACATGGATTTCATATTTTCAGACATTTGGATAAGAAATATAATGGGCATTTGAGATTGCCTTTTCTCTAGGTACAAATCTGTCTTCAGTAAAATTCAGCTTTGTCTTTGGAATTTCGCACAGAATAAGGGAAATAGATTACTTCTTCCCATTCACTGTCATAATTTACCTATCTCACTGATAAAACATATTCATATGTCTGACTAGCTTTCAAATAAAAGACACTATAAATTAAACGACATTTGATCTAAACCTAGAGAGCATCGATGATCTTTTAATCAAACGAGGCCTTGTATAAATTGTCCTCATAAGCAAATATCTTAGAATAAAGCCAAATGCAGTCTACCTGAGGGTCACATCTCGTATTCATTTTCTTATGATTTGTACCAATGATTGGAACTGCAGTAAAACCTAAGGTTCATCGGGGAGTTATTGTAAACAATGTAAAAGTGTCAAAGGGCGTAGTGACCCTCTTCACCAGACTGTCAAGCTATGAAAATATTGGCCATTATCAAGACCTTGATCACGAAGTTGCGTGCAGAGCTTGGAAGGTCCAGGTAAAGGTTATTAGTCAAGTTCTCCTCACAGTGTCAATGCTCAAATTCCACAAGAGTGACAAAGATAGACTTGTCATTCCTGGGAGTGATGACTTACATTCACTGGAGCTTATGTGATTTATCAGATGAGACAGAAGTCTCCTTTAGGATATAAAGTGTCTCTTCTACATCGGCTTCCTAACAAGCAGAAAAAAAAGGGCAGTGGGGGGGGAGGAATTTTTTACCTTTATAATTATTTTTCTGCTAAGCTGATTCAATTTGATTTTAAGCATATTTTTTTAATCAAGAATTGATTCCACATCATGACATACCATAGAGGCCATACACCATAGATGAAATGGTCTATTACTGTAGCCTGACTTTATAACAGTGACAATTTGCAGGATCACATTCCTGTAACCAAAAAACCCACAGCCAAGATGTAAACGCTTCTTAATGTGTCTGTAGAACAATCACTGGGCTCATTCTGTAGAATGTCTATATGCAACAGGGACAGTGTTCGAAACCCATGGTCCTTCTCTCCAAAGGTCTTCATCACTAAGAAAATAGGATTTTTGAAAAATCTATGAGATCAACTCATGAAAAATTTTGTAGAGTTGCAAAATTCAGGCTGATTGTATCACAAATGCAAAAGAGGTGTTTAAATTGCATTTGTTTTAAATATATGATAATTTAGTAAAGATTTCTCGTTATATATGATAATAAGCAGAGGTGGTACACCATTTAATCTCTAGATTCTTCAAAGCCATGGCTGGATGTAACAAAACCTTTTTTTAATATGCAGGTTGTCTAATAACTAAGAGAATGGTTAAGCCAGTAACTGACACTGTGATCTAAACCAATTACTTGAATTGGAAAAAAATTAAAAACAAAATAAAAAGGAGGCCATAATAGTACCAACCTCACTGGTGATTAGGATTAATGAATTAATATTGTAAAGAGTTTGTAACAGTTCATGTATAAAGTGGTGATAAACTCCTTCAGCTTTTTCTTGTCTGGCAAGTGCCTTATCTGTCCTTCAATTCTAAATGAAAGACTTGCTGGGTAGAGCAATCCTGGTTGTATGTCGTTGCTTTTCATCACTTGGAATATTTCCTGCCACTCCTTTCTTGCCTGCAAAGTTTCTCCTGAGAAATCAGCTGACAATCGTATAGGGGCTCTCTTGTAGGTAACTAACAGCTTTTCTCTTGCTACTTTTAGGATTCTCTCTTTGTATTTAACATTTGGCATTTTAATTATGATGTGTCTTGGTGTTGCCCTCTTTGGGTTTGGGACTCTGCACTTCCCGGACTTGTATGTCTATTTCCTTCACCAGGCTAGGGAAGTTTTCTGTCACTATTTCTTCAAATAAGTTTTCAATTCCTTGCTTGCTTTCTTCGCCTTCTGGTATCCCTATAATGTGAATGTTGGTTCGCTTGATATTGTCTTGGAGGCCCCTTAAACTCTTCTCAATTTTTTGGATTCTTTTTCCTCTTTGCTGTTCTGGTTGGATGTTTTCTACTATCTTATCTTCTACATCGCTAGTTGGACCCTCTGCTTCATCTAATCTACCGTTGATTCCCTGTAATATATTCTTCATTTCTGTTATTGTATTCTTTATTTCTGACAAGTTCTTTTTTTATGGGTTTCATCTCCATTTTTATGCCTCCCATCTCTCTGTTGAAGTTCTCCCTGAGACACTTAGCATTCTTATAATCAGAGTTTAGAACTCTGTGTCTGATAGATTGCTTATCTCCATTTCACTCATTTCTTTTTCTGGAGCTTTGTTCTGTTCTTTTATTTGGGACATGTGTCTTTGTCTCCCCGTTTTGGCTGCCTCCCTGTGTTTGTTCCTATTTATTAGGTAGAGCTGCTGTGTGTTCTGGTCTTAGTAGAATGGTCTTATGTAGTAGGTGTGCTGTGGGGTTTAGTGGCACACTCTTTCTGGTCCCTCTGCTCCAGGTGTGTCCCTTGTGTGGGTTGTGTGTGCCTCTTGTAGTTGAGCCTTGATTGATAATTGCACATCAGTGTGAGGGACTGACCCTTGGGCTCACTGGTTGTGAGGCTTGGCCTTGACTACAGTGGAAGAGTTGTACAGGATCTGCCTCAGCAGGACTCTGGTGCCTGCTTAATCTGCCCCTTGGGTGTATGTTGTACTTGGAGGCAGCTGGGTGATGCTCCAGTTCATTTTGAAGCTAGCTACTGGGAGCACCAGCCCCAGGACTACCTTGGAGGGGATCCTCTGTTGGTCAAGTTCACCTACAGACCATGCCCCACCCAGGGCCACCCAGCAGGAGCCAGAAAGAAACCTGCAGATGGCTGCCACCCATGCTGTGCTTGGAAGCACTTTGAGAGGCCAAGCTGTGAACCAAGGCTGGCTGTCACTAGTGCCATTTTGGGCTGCTCAGCCAGAGGTACAGGACACGCTCAAGACAGATGCTGCTTGTCTGGGTTCCGCAAACCTTTTAGAGTCTACAAAAGTCTGCAGCTTGAGCCAAGGCAGGCAGTCTGCATGAAAAAGCCACTGAAAGAAGCCTGGGTGTGTCCGGAAAGTTGGGCGGGGTCAGGTCTTTAATCCCCAGGGCGGGGCTAATGAATGTCAGCCACTCAGATATGGTGACCACCTGTGTTCACACGCCTGAAGGGGAAGGGCTCAACAAAGAATCTATGGCTTCTGCCAGCTCCCCCGTCCAGGAGAAAGCCTCCTCTCCAGCCCCTCCCCAAGCCAGACAACTCAATCCCCCCACCATTGTCCCTGCTGCCTATCCAGCTGCTGCCCTAGCACTGGAGCTCAGAGTGAGTGATTCCATTGATGGGTAAGTCCACGCGCAGTCCCTTTAAGAGTAGCTCCTGGGAGTACAGTTGTGTTCAGTCTCAGCCACAATCTCTGCTGGTTTTCACAACCAGAAATTATGGGGACTCCTCTCCCTGGCATTGGAACCCTGGGCTAGAGTGGGGCTGGGATCTCTCACCCTTCTAGGGGATGGTGAGGGACCCCCACAGCCAAAATAGCCCTCCCGATCTTTAATAGTCACACGCAGGTGTGGGACTAGCCTGTTCCTCATCTCTGACCTTCCTACCAGTCTGGGGTGGCTTCTTCTGTACATCCTTAGTTGAAAGGCTCCCATTCAGCTTGATTTTAGGTGATTCTCAATAATGATTGTTTTATAGATTAGTTGTAATTTTGATGTGGTTGTGAGAGAAGGTAAACACAGTGTTTACTTACTACACCACCTTGGTGGTTCTCCCAGAAGGTATTTTTTAGATTTGATTAGCATTTACATTGATAGAATTTAAGTAAAGCAGATTATCCTTCATTATGTAGGTGGGCCTCATCCAATCAGTTGAGTTCCTTAAGAGTGAACACAGGCTTCCCAAAGAAGTAATTCAGCCTTAAGACTACAACATAGAAACACTGCCTGAATCACCAGCCTGCTTGGCCTGTAGTTCAGATTTCAGACTCAAGACTGCAACGTCACCTCTTATCTGAATTTCCCACCTATCAGCCTACCCTATGAATTATGGATTTGCCAGCTCCCACAATCCCATGAACCAATTCCTTAAAGTCTCTCTTCTCCTCTCTCTCTCTCTCTCTCTCTCTCTCTCTCTCTCTCTCTATATATATATATATATATATATATACTATTTTTTATTTTAATACTTATACACTTTTTTATTTTAATATAATAGATTATATATAATTAAAATTAATTAATAACATAATTATTGTATTGAAACCCATGGTTATTCTCTCCAGATGTCTTTGTCATATAATAATATATAAGGTCTTCATTATATGTATAAAATATATAACATTATATATATATATGAGTTTTATGTGTATATTCATTCTTTTTCTCTATAGAGTATTAATACAACAACAAATGACATTCTTCATCTTCTTCTGTTTTTCTCTTATGAAGGAGAAAATCATGTGCTGTATTATTCCCTTTTGACTCAAGTATCTAACTGACGGCATGCCTAACATTCAGAAAATTGTTAACATGTAAGGCACCAGCAATAGTTTCCTCTAAATGCAAACTCAGTACATAAGAGAAAATAAGAATTCCAGGACTGACAAGGTTGCACAACCCAATCCAACTAAATGAAGTTAGACCTCACCAGTGAAATTTCAGGCATCAGAGAGAAAAAATATTTCTGAGAGTTGGACCACTAAATGCCCCATAAAGTATTATTAGTTCAGTGTTTCTGGCTTGAATGTATACCCTGAGAACATAATGTGGCTGAAAGTAGATGGAAAAAACTCCCTTTTTGGCATAATTGAGAGATGGGGTTATTTTGTCAGATAAGCAGCCATCCTGATGACAAAAGTCAGTTTCATAGATTTACTAATTGTAGGGCAACAATGACCATCATGGGAGGCCTTTGGGCCCTGCTGACTTCACACAGTGTGACAACCAGGTTCAACTGCATACTTTCTGATACTCTGACAACCACTCTCAATTTAGGAATCACATTTGTAATCATTTGGATTTATTTATCTCCCCCATATATTAAAGGTATATTTTGCAAAGCATATTTTTTTAAAAAAACTCCTGAATAAAGAGAATGAATTGGTCTGCTTCTCCAATGAAATTTGATGAGGCAATTTAAAAGGCAGTAAGAAGCCCAAATGAGGTTAAGTGATAGGGACAGAGATCATCCAAATAGCTCCTCATAGAAGGAGAAGACAATTTCATATTTCCAATGAGGAGTATTTTTCCTATGGAACAGTATTTTTGTTGGGCTGGCTTTTGTCATAATCACGAGGTTCATGTTTGCATTTCCTACAAGAGTTTTTCCCCCCAGTTTAATGCAAACTTTCTTTAATGGCAATAATCCTCCTTCTGATACTGTTCAACAGTTACTCTTCTTGCTAATCACTGGTTTGAATGGCTAGTATTCAGCCAAGTGTTTGACAGTTTTGCTTTTATACTTTCCTTTTATCTAGGTGACTTTTAATTATGTCAATGGTTGACTCTCCCACTAAGCTAGTAACTCTTCAAAGGATTATATTTTACTCATTCTCTTATCTGCCCATAGCAAAATTATATTACCACATATAAGACGAACGTATTAAGCATCCAGCCTAGTGCCTAGCCTCTAGTACATATTCAATAATTTGGCAGCTCCACACCTTCCTTTCTCAAAGCACCACTTACCTGCAAATAGTGAATACTTCTTGTCTTCAAGCTCAATCTCACCCAATTCATGAGTTAACTGAGAACAGCTCTGAGAGTGCATTGGCAGCTGAGGTTCAGGGGCATAAAATTAGCTTTGCTGCCCACATCCCAGCATCTGGTGTCTCTTGGATGAGCTGCTGAATCCTATTGAGCTTTCTCCCTAGCCCTCAACCTGCGTGTCCGTCCATCTTGATTTATTGGATTTCTGCCCTGGTATAGCTCTTCTCTGTAGTAAGTAGTCACCCTGCCCTTAGCCTCAGCCCATTTGACAGGGGCCCAGACACCTTTTCAAGTCTATATTTTGTCTCTTGCCACCCAGACATAGATGGATCTAGTTTCAATCTAGATTGACACCTTTGGAACAAATCACTGCCTTTTGCTTGATTGTGGTTATTGCCAGACCCCCATCAACCAGACTAACTCTTTGTTATTGAATATTGTTGAGGGCCGTGTAGCCCAATATTGAGGGGCATGGGCATGCAGGTTGACTTTAGTGGTCTTGGTGACTCTGACATGTGTTCCTCAAATTTGTATTCCCTTGAAGCCTGTGTTTTTATTACAAAATGTATGTTTTGTTAAGGTTTGTGATAAGTCTTGAGAGAACTTTAGGTACAGTTAAGCCAAAATTAAATATCAAAAGTGAGATTCTCTTTAGTATTCACACCCAGGATTACAGATTATGTAGAAACTGAGTCTGGGTCATAAAGAGATTATTATAGATGGGATTATAGAAAAGGTCACAGTGTGCCCTAAGGAGAACAATTATAGGGACTAAAGGTCTTAAGAGAAAAATACATCAAGACCATGTGGAATTTAAACTTGTAATTGGATAATGGTCAAAAGTCCCTATAAAAAGGACACGTTATTGTAATAAAGTGTGACACTTCTGAGAAACTCTTCCCGGTGTCTCCGCTTTCTTTTTTCTGCCTTTACTGTAACAAAAATTTTCTGTCTTTCGTATCGCCGACTCCGTGTCCACCTTCTTGAACCCTGGTCAGCGGAGGCTGGTCCCCCGCAGAATATGGCCTTGATTAGACCTGATTTTGCCATAACCCCTTGGACAGGGTGATTTGGTCTGATCTCTACTTCCTCCACAGGGTGGAGCCTTGCTTGTCATTGCATTTGTCTGCCAGTTTGCTCTTGAGGTCTCAACTTGCAAGAGCTCCCTCTTGGCCCAAGGAGAAATAGCCCAATTAACATTGAAAATCATCCTAGCTTCCTGCTGCCTGGTCTTAATTAATTTGTTTTTTCATTGAGTGTGTTTTAAAATCTACAATAGCAACTGATGGATGAGTTTAGAAATAATCTAAAATCTTCCTACTCAAAGAATCTTTACCAGACCAGCAGCGTCAGTAGCTCCTAGGCATTCATTAGAAATGCTGAATCTCAGGCCCCTCTCCAGACTTACAGAATCAGAATCTACATTTTTAACAAGATGATTTATCTGCACACTGAAATTTGAAAGCACTGACCTAAACACTTCTCAGTTGAACACAGCCACATCAAATGGAGGCACTACTGAGACACTATTGTGAGGTTAGAAACAAGAATCATTTGAAAGGCAGAATCAGTTTTATAAATAAAGGCATTCTTTCCAAAGATGAAGTGATTTTACATCACTGAACTCAAGGTAGCCTTGAGTTTGCTCAGAACCTAACATGTGCAAATTTGATTATGAAATGTGCCTCCTAAATTGCTAATTCCTTCTGATTTTTCTCCTGGCACTTCCTTTCTCTTTGTCTCGAGTGAGTAAATTATTATGGCGGTCTCTGTGAAAATTACCACACAGGAAACAACAGGAGACTCTTAATTACTGAATTCCTGCACACTATTTATTCTTTATATTTAGAGCTATTAGAGAGCCTTTGGGCATATATATACACTTAAAAAGATAAACAAGGTTCCCAGACAAGTTGTAGCTGTTCTTAAGTTTCTTGGAATACTAACCTAGATAAGTGCTTCTTTCTACATTAAAGTAAGTTCTTTGCCAAGGACAATTGATTGGCTGATCACCTAAGGGACTTGAGTATTTTTGCAAGGTACTACAGGAACAGTTCTGGGCCCCTGCAATGCCATCCCCGAGTTCTGAGTGTAGTAGATTTCCTTGAACCTGAAATTAGAATGCTGAGAGTTGAGTCAGTTGGGTTTAGCTCCTATCAGAAACATGGTTCCTTAGTCTCTAGTAGACCAGAAGTAATTTTTACACTGGGCTGGACTGCATCTAAACAACCACAGATCCAAGGAATTTATTCCTTTTAAACTATCACCCAAACAGGAGAAGCAGCTGGCCCTTTTAGGAGATCATTCTAATATTTAAAGTGTTAGAAATTTTTTTTCACTAAAGCCTATATCCTTTTTGCTGCCAAACAAAGACATTTGCATATTCTATCTTTAATCATCTACAATCTGAAGAAAATCTAATGTTGCCCCTGTAATATCCTTCCATACAATAGAATATTATTTTTCAGTTATCCATAATTCTCGCTTCTCTAGGAGAAATTCCAATTCTTTACATCTCATCTTTTCTCTTTAACTTGTGTGCCTATTCTCTTAAGCCTTTCAAAGCTCTTTGCTTCTCTTAGCCTTCAAACTCTGGACCTAAACAATGTGCTTTAGCAATATTCTGGTCAATGGAGAGGACTTGGTCCTCTTAAGTGACCTTATTTGTATACTTCCTGATGTGACACTTATTTTGCGATGTTGTTTTACTCCTGGATAATCAATTGCAAGGATTTCTTCAGTGTTCTTTCCTTTCAGCCGTGGTTGTGGTCTCTATTGCCCCTCATTATCTGTGTTTAAGATGCTTTCTCCAGTTTGCCAACGAATACCATTTTGAGGCCTACTTCTAACTCAGAGATGTTCTTTTTATCACTAAAACGAAATTTGGTGTCACCAGTGACTAAACAAGAATGGAGCTCAAGGAAGTTGTCGTGTAATGCTGAGCAACAGACTAAAATCAGGATTTTTGGATTGGAGATTTCTGACCCCCTGCTTCCTCCACCAGCCCTGCCAACTGGCTTTGGGGTCTTGAACAGGTTAGCTCCCCTGAAAAGAAGGGCTTCAACTAGGTGACCCCTAAGGTCCCTACTTGTTTTAGGCTCCCTCAACTCTGTGAAATCCATTATTAGTGGACTCAGTCTGTTCCACGATCCTTTCCATTCCTCCCTTCTTCCTTAGTTTTCCTGTTTTTAGAGCTCACTTGCTTAAAAGTTACTCAAGAAGAGAGAATCTGAAGGTAATCATCTACATTTTAAAGAGAAACTATTAAGAAATGTATATAAAATCCAAAGCATTATAAAGATTAATACCTTCATCATCCATGTATCCCCTCACAACTTTAATACAGCCCCTCACAACTTTAATACAGCATTACCATAAAGTTTAATCCCCTGGCTATCCTCTCATCTATTGTAATTCCCTTTCTATCCTTAGGAGGTAACTTCTCTCTAGGATAGTCATTTAGTCTTTAATGTAAATCTAAGTCTTAGTGTGACTCCTGCAAGGGATAGTGTATTCAAGCCTTATCTCTAATGATAAAATAAATAGATTATATAGGTCTTTAACAGAATTTCTGACAGATGGAAAAGATGTGGGGAGCAGGGTGCCCTTCGCCGTGGTAATAGCTGGCTCAGAGAAACATATTGTATTTTGTCCTATGGATATCAACAAATGGGTTTTATCCATCATTGGGCTTTATTTGTACATGTAGGGCTCTAGCAGTTCTAATTCTGACTTTTTCATTTTGAATTTACTTAACTTCCCTGTGCATTAGCTTTCTGGTTAGAAATTAAATATGGAAGAATATGGAGACAGTAACGATACATACAGTAGAGGGAAAGAATAACTACTTTGAGTTCCATTAGTTCAGCAAAGAACTTGTTTAATTTAAAACAAATATCAGTAATTAGGTCAATGCTAGCTGGCAGTCAGTTATAACAACACTTGGAATTATTAGGCTGGGGTTCTGCCCACAGTTTTCCCAGCATCTCTTGCCTTTTTCTTGCTAACCAGCTGCCAGCCATGCTGGCCAAGTTCTAGATTGTCAACTACATGCAGGTTCACCTCCCTCCAAGGCCTTTTTTACATGCTGTTCCTTCTGCTTGGAATACTCCCATCCTACTCTTCACAACACAGGTCATTTCTCCTCTTTCCTCTCTGCAGGTGACCACCTTGTCTAGAGTGTCTCCTCACCCCCATTATTCTCATCTCAGCACCTGCTTAGTTTTCTTCAAAGCAAGTATTACAATTGCAATTTTACTGTCTCTTCCATTACAATATAAGTGCTATGTGGGCAGACACTTTTTCTGTCTTATTTACCAATTATTTACCATCATCCTTAGCAATAGGAGGAATTTAATAATATCTAAAGGAAAATAAGGAAGGAAAAGGGAGAAAGCAAGCAAGAAAAAGAAAAGAGAAGAGAAAGGGAGGGAGGAAGAAAGAGGGAGATAAGGAGGGAGGCAAGAAGGGAGGGAATGAAAGAAAGAGAGTATGCACTTTATGTATGTGTCTTTTGCCATTTTATTTTATTTATTTATTTATTTATTTATTTATTTATTTATTTATTTATTTTACTAATTCATGGAAATATCTATTGACTAGTCTAAAGACTAGTGATTCCAAGTCTTTGCCACAGTGATTTCTATTGCATGGTAAATTGGACATGTCTTCATTAAATTATTGGTTTGAGGGAGAATCTTGGCCTTTTTAAGTTTCTTAAAAAGACTTAAAGCACCAACACTAGCAGTCAATCATCCTTTGGGAACTATTGTAGATTTTCTTAAAATTCTGTTTCTTTCACTTTGAGATAATTATGGACTCACACGAAGTTATAAGAAATAATTCACAGGAATCCTGTATATCCTTCACTCAGTTTCCCCCAGTGGTGACATCTTGCATCACTATAGTGCATCCTAACCAGGAAAACTATTGTTTTTAATGAAATGACGGGGTTTTTTTCTTTTTTTTCAATTCTTTATTCATTCATCATCTCTTTCACAAAAGGGCTTGAGGTAGTTTATGAAAAAGGATAAATATATTATCATCATTTTAAAATTAATTACAAAGGAGCAATTGAGGTTAAAAGCATATAAGAAAATGTGTTAACTCTTGGGGCTAAGTTTATAACCTGGTTCTCTGCAAAGGCCAATAGATTCTAATTATTTACAAAGAGAGACAACCAACTCTTCAGACAGAGACAAAGCCTTTCTTAGTACTTAAAACAATAAAAAATTCTTATAAGGGACAACTCAGTATGCTTATAAAGAGGTACAGTCTTTACCACCTTCCTAAAATTACAACAAGTATAGAACCACAAAAGTAACTCATTAGCTAAATAGCCACCTCCCACCTGACATTAGTCCTTATCATACATAAACTTTCTGGGTCACTCACATATAGTTGAAACACTCAATGTTAAATTCTCAAACCTCACCAAACTGAACTGAATTATTAAACTCCGGTGGGTCAGTCACAGGGAATAGGCAATATGGTAATCATTAGAGCTATTTACAAATATTCTGGTTTTTCTCCTTCGGAGGCTCTGTTAAGATTGTGATTTCCTGACTCCTTGAAGTTAACTTGGGCAGTGGCTTGTTTCAGCCAATAAAATGTGAGTGGAAGTGACATGTGTCACTTCCATGTGGAAGCCTTTAATTGGTGGTACTCAACTGCAAACTTCTTTTCTCCTGCTTCAGTAATCATGGAATCATGAATTAGCATGAAGCCTCAGTCATCCTGAGTCCCTGAGAGACTAAATTAAGCACAGACCCTGGGGACCCATGTCGGACATGTTGCGTGAATGAGAAATAAACGTGGATAGTGTCACTGAGATATGAAGGTTAATTCATTACCATAGCCCAACTTGGTTATTACAATAATAATAATAATTATAATAAAATCCCCAAAATATATTTATTTGATTATCCTATCAAATCAGGTTCTATTTCTTGAACCCAGATATGCCCATTTTCTCCCATTAATGAGTGTGGAAAAGGATGATTAGAGTATCTATAAATGGATCTCACCAACAATTTATCCATAAGTTTGATTTACCCCTTGTTTGTTCTAAAAATGATCCACCCATGACAGTGTACATAAAAATGATACTAGCAATACAGAGAAACTTTGGGAAGATCTCATAACAAAGTCCTATAAGGGGTAGTTAAGTGGTTAAAGGAGAATAGCAATCATTAAACCCAAATCTAGAGGATCAAGTGACAAAGTGATATGAAAGTTGGCTGTGTCTACCTTTGATCCGCTTAACATCCGCCATTGATGTGGACTGCTTCCTGCACTCCTTCCTTACAGTCATTGCTCACTCTTTGGTGATAAAAGGAAGGGGGAAAGGTACTCACACGAAGCATTTTTAATTATCCATTAATTGGATGAGATGGCAATTAAAGTGCCTAAAGGCCATATGCATATTCATAGGTTGTCTTCAAAGGGTACAATTACCAAAGCCGATGAAAAAGATTATGAGTTAATATTGGATTGTGATTTGGGGCGGAGGAGGGTGAAGAACGTTCAGAGATCTTTCCCCAAATAACTGCTAAGATTAATTTGTCTCTCTGGTTTTCTATGATAATATGTGGTGGTACAATTTTCCTGGGAGCATAACATGTTTGTCAAAGGAACAAGTTCCACAGCAGACAGCCACTGGCAATTTTCCTGATTGCTGTAGGTGTATAATGCTCTTTACGTGCAGGATGAATTTCTTACCCAGTATAAAAGTTGAGATATTATTGTCCATTATATTCATGTCTAATATTATTTCCATTCGAAATAGGTATTCCTGCTTGGGGTAAAGATTAAATATAATATTCCCTTTGTGAATTTCCACAGGAACATGAAAACAATATTTTTGAAAGCAGTAGCCACATTTTCTTTCAGAGCTGCCAAAAAGAGTATGGAAAAGAGATTTTGGGATACCATGCTGAAGTCCTCCCTCTGACTTGAAGAACATTTTGACATTTAAGATTTAATGTTCAAGTGACAATGCAGCAAGCTTAAGTTCAAATTCCACAGGGCCCAGGAGTGGATGGAAATTACAGACACTACTCTGTTTGCCCTCATTCTGTTCAGCTGCTGAGGCCGGTGCAGGGGGAGATGTGGAAGGGGAAAAAAGCCACACATCCCCAGGGCACCCTCTAAGTGCCTGAGTTTTGTCACGATTTTCCTGTCACTTCAGATAATGCAAGGCAGCTGGTGAAATACAAATGTTCAGTGACCACGGTTTGGAGAGTTCCAGAGATAAAAGTATTTTCAGTTACTTTGTTAGCTGGGTCCATCTGAAAGAGTCATTGACTTAAAATTTTTTTTAATTTAATAGACTAATTTTCAGAGCTGTTTTACATTTATAGAAAAATTGAGCAAAATAGAGAGGTATGTTTCCTCCCTCCATTACTCTATTAGCATATTGCAATGTGTGGTACATTTGTTATAATTGATGAGCCAATATTGATACACTATTATTAACTAAAATCCATACTTTACTTAGGATTCATTTTCTGTGTTGTGGAGTTTTATGGGTTTTCACAAATGCATAATGTCATGTACCCACCATTATAGTGTCATACAGAATAATTTCACTACCCTAAAAATCCCCTGTAAGAGACATTGACTTTTATAGCTATTTTAGTTTTTTTTTTTTTTTGAGGTCAGTGTCACTGGCCCTCATATGTGGGACCCGAACCGGGGCCACTGGCTTCCCAAGCCAGCGCTTAACCACTGCACCACTCGGCCGGCCCTTTTATAGCTATTTTAGAAATGGGTTCCCAACCTCACTCCCCAAGGATACAGTGTAGCTGTATATTGTGTACTCAGCGGTGCTCTGAAATAATGAGATGTGTGGGGTGGCAGTTCAGTGAATTAGCCCTACTTTGCCACTGCCAAGTCATTTAGCCTCTCTCATCTGTAAAATAGGGATAAGAATAGTACTTAATACATGAATAATAAATGAGATTATACACAGAAAGAACTTAAAACAGTGCCAGGCAGGAAGCAGGTACTCTATATATTTTAGCTGAAAATATTATTCAAAAATGAACGTAGGTCTAGAACTAAACACACACACACGTACATACAAGTTATACAAGGAGAATCTGACCAGTGGATTATATCAATATCAGCCCCCTAGTTGTGATAGAGTCCTACAATGTTGTAAAACATTACTTATCTTTGGCGAAACTGGGTAAAGTATTCCCAGGATCCCTGTGTATTCCTACATGTAGCATGTAGCAATAACAATTTCAATTTAAAATAATTAACATGAGCATGGTAGTGCTTATGATTTGTAAGTCCACCAGAGACAGGGCAACAGCAGTGTGTGGTCATCGATGATACCCTGGCTTGGAAACCAAACTGGCTGTCAAAGCCTTTGGAAAAAGTCAGAAAAATTAAGATATGGAATGAGAATTATATGTTCTTAGGGAACTCTCTTACTTTTGTTAGGAGTGATCCAGGTATTGTTGTTCTAGAAGAAAAAAAAAAGAGAATTTAGTGCCTCAACTCTCCTTGCCCTGTTGCTCCAAGTCTGTGACAAGCTGATGATTAGGAATCCTCCCTACATAATTCTTCACTTTAGGGCTATAACCACCACCACACTCCCAATGTCTGTTCAAAATTTCTGGGAGGGAGATTCCATAAGCCACAGAAGACCATTATTTCGCCCCAGACCTAAGCCTTCAGACACAGCAAACAAAAGGTCTTTTTAGAAGGGGGTCCCCAGCTCTGCAGGACTCATTCTCCATCAAGGATTATTAATCATACACTATGGGCAGTTTTTCTCCCCCAAATGAACTACCCAGATATAAAACGGAACAAGAGGCTCTACTGAGGATTTGGCTTCCTTGAATTTAAATGCTGGGGATGTATTTCCAGCAAGAAAAGTGAATGAGTAATAATTGCCCCACACAGTGATGGCCTAGATGCTTTAGATAGCTTTCTTTCGACTTGATTTTAGCAGAGGCATTTAATGCCTTGTTTGTACAACACTTTGTTCCCATAAACAGCCGTATCTTGGGAATTTCTTTATTGTCCAACTTTCTAGCTCTTGCAATTGATGAATCATTTCCAAGTATGGAAGTCTGGGAATGCCTTTTCACCTATTGAAGATAGTCACATTGCTTAGAAGTTTTAGATAAAAACTGCTCTCTTTCAGCTTCAAAGAATTGAAATAACATATGCATCTTTATTCCCCCTTAAGGGCTTGTGTTAACCCGGCTCCTTTCTCCTTGATCATTTCTGATAGAAAGTTACCAGCATGAACATGCTTGTGATGTTCCTGGAACTGTTATGTTAAACCAAATTTTTAACAGTATTTTGAATTCAAATATGAGAATAAACTCCTATGGGGAATTTTTATTGAGTACAAATAGATACATTTCTATGCCTATTCTTAAAATTTTTAATTGTGTTTTTAAGTGTATGCCTTACAGATCAGATATTATGGTAGGGACCATCTACACTCTTCCCACAGTGTACCTCTGAACATTTATGGAGTAGTTTTAATAGACTAAATAGGCCATTCAATCACATACAAGTAACCCAGGCCATTGGGTGTAGTTTTTTGCCTGGTCAGTATTTTTCTTTCAGCAACTTTACCCATACATTCTGGATTATTTCTCATTTGTTCGCAATGAAAGTATTGTCTCGTTCATTACAGTTTTTTTATTTTTTTGGTTTGTTTTTTTTTCAATTCCGAGAATGAGGAAGTGTTTGTTTAGGTGATGGGTTAGCCATCCCAAATTCCCCTCTAGCCAAAAAAAAAGGGGACGGGGAGATGTTAACAAGTAATCTCTGAGTCCTCATCAGATTCTATATTCTAGGAATCAACTCATTTTTGTTAGTTCAGGAAAATACCCAGAAAACTGTTGGTATTTAATATCTGTTTTAAAATGATCATTGCTATCTTCCCAACTACTCTTTTCAACTTGAAATGACTCAGTTGGTTTAGCTTTCCCCAGATTTAAATTTTTCCTGGCACAAAGTTAAAGCTATTTTAGTAAATTTTAGCTTGCTTTGCCTTGACAAGCACTGAAGCTTAAAGGCAGTTATTTTCAGATAAATAAAATGAACATATTTCTTATGAGTAAATGGACATGAAATCACACTGAGAGAAAGGTAGAACTTACAACTATAATAAGTCAAAAAAGTTTTGATAAACTGCCAAATGATAGTACCACCATTAGTTATGCTAAGAAAAATATGGCTCTTTGAGGTTAATCTCCTATCTTTGGAAGTTGAAAGTAAGGAGGATAGCTCTGTAGTTTTCTCTTAGATTCTCTCATTTAGGGCTTAATCTGAGTGCCTACCCTATACACACACCTTCTTTAGTATTACTTAGAAACTAAATACCTATATTAAGATAGATAGATAGATAGATAGATAGATAGATAGATAGATAGATGATAGATAGATAGATAGATAGATGATAGATAGATGGATATAACCTAGTGTAATGTCGTTTATAATTCTAAAAATAATGGACCAGTTTTTCTCTCTCTGTTTAATATTGACTGTTTTATGGCTTTGGTTAAACTGCTTGTTCTTGTTTATCCTTTATTCCTTTGCATGTTGTAGCTCTATGACTGTCATACCTGTGGATTATTAGGTGCTTTTTTTCCCCTCTTGTCACTCTTACTAAAGTAATTTGGTTTGGTTTTGGCTGTTAGTTTCTAAAAGCTTAAACTTTTAGAAACTTTTAATTTCTAAAAGCTTAAACTTGGTACTAAAAACTATGTTCAATACTACTGTTGCTTATCTCGCAGCTTGATATTTTGGGCTTTTTAAAGATAAAAGAGAAATTTTGTTCTCTTCAAAGAGTAAAATATGTCCTCATAAAAATCAGTCCTTTTTTTTAAAGAGAAATCTGTATTTTTAATGTGTAGAGGACGATGACTACTTTTATAGATTCTAGTTTTTGCACCTTCCCCTAAAAGAGTTGAAATTAATGTTTATTATTTAAATTAATTAATTCTGCAGCATTTTCAGGCTTACTTTCACTTTTATCTCCTGATTTTGGCTTTTCTAATAATCTAATTTTCATTGCTTGAGTGGCTTCAACATACATTTCTAGACAAAATGCACTTCTCAACTCTTAACTCCTTTCATTTGAGGTTTGAAACTTGTCTCCAGTGATTGGAGAGGTCCTCCTTGATTTTGGATGCCAGAGTCACTCCAGGTTACTCTTTACATCAGATTTTGCACAAACCTGTTTTGTTGAGATAGACACAATTATGCTTTCACATTCAAAATGCCATGTAGGCCTCTTTTTCCTGTCTTAAATTAGCGTGGAGGCCTGATTTGTTACTACAGAATACAAAAGAATACTGCTCCTGCTGTATGTTTTCACTCTTCCTCATCAGTGAATTCCCTCAATGTTCTTTTTTATGTCTTTAAGTTCTAGTCCTTGACAGCAAGTCCCTGGGAATTCTTACAGTCTAATAAGCAGAAAATGATGTCCTTTTCTCAAGAAATTTAAGATTTTGATCGGGGAGAAGGGTAGGGAAAAATCAAATATTACCTTAGTTTGTTAAGAGTGGGTAGGATTAATTTGGTAATGCTTTTTAGATTATGTGAATTTATAGCCATAATGTAGGAATATAGCTGGATGGATGACTTCCTAGAGATTTCTGACTTCCTTATAATGTTAGAAGACTTGTTGAGCCTATTGCTTATATTTATCAGTATTGACTTTGCAGCCCTAATATGAAACTGATATGATTATAGTTTTGTGGATTGAATATGGAGAACTTCTAGGTTAATGTATATGCATATTTTTCCCTCCTTTGGGAAATGCAGAAAAATTCAGAAGACCTAGGTTTATCAATGTGATTTTGTAATTTCATGTTAGATGAGATTAACTCCCTTCATTCTAGGGTTGAATGAGAAGTGATTAATACAGAAAGAAGTTGAACATCTGAGCAACAGATGTTCCACGAGAAATTGTCAGCAGTAAACCAAGTGACACAGGAAGGTGTCACATACAACACACATAGGGGGCATGATATAATAAATGGACACCAGAGTGGACAGAGGAGAAATGAAACAATGGACAGTAAAGAGGTAGGATCAAGTGTGGGAAAAGAATGATTCACAAAGGTGTTTGAGGGCCGGCCGAGTGGTGCAGTGGTTAAGCGCTGGCTTTGGAAGCCAGCGGCCCCGGTTCGGTCCTACATATGAGGGCCAGTGACACTGCCCTCAAAAAAAAAAAAAGAAAAAAAAAAAAAAAGGTGTTTGGTGGATTTTGAAGAGAAGCTACTGTTTTGTTTTGTTTTTTTTTTTCTTAGTTTAGGCTATGTTTAGGTGTTAATCTAATTACTATTTACTTCCATGCAAAATAAAAGAGTAAATCCTTGCACAGAACGTTTGGCTAATGCCCATAAGTCACAAGTTTTGTAGATAAATGCTTTAAAAAGCAAGAATCTTCTCTAATGAGTTCTCATTAAGAGGGTGGTTGAGATATATAAGGGTCAACTCATGGAAATTAAACTATTCTCTCTTTAGCATTCTTCTCTCCTTGCATCTTCTAGGGCCCATGCTATTTTCTTGACTCATTTTTTTGAATATGTTTTGCATACTAGGTATTGAACAAGCCCAAGGCTTATCAATATATGACATTTGTCCTCAAATTGCTTTAATTTTTTGCCTTAAACTTTTTAAAATGAGTAATTCATTCATGATGGAGTCCTAGAAATATTTTAACTAAAAGCCAAAAGCATTGATTAAAATCTGGAGGTGGATAAACAGGACCAATTTGACTATTAAGGAAAGACTAAGGATTGCTTTTTAGTTACCAAAAAGTGTTAATTTTGTACACTGCCACGTAAGCGCCACTGTCCCAATTGATGTAGAAATAAATAGTAATTTATTTAAAACTGAAATACTGTGTTATAGAAATTATTTTACTTACAAGATTCACTAGTGGTTACCTTTGAACTAAATTTTGATGATATATACCAACTTGAATAATATCCCTACACTTGTAGAAAAAGAGGGATAAAAAGCAAATTCTAGGGCCGGCCGAGTGGCACCGCGGTTAAGCGCTGGCTTCGGAAGCCAGCGGCCCCGGTTCGGGTTCGGGTCCCACTTATGAGGGCCAGTGACACTGCCCTCAAAAAAAAAAAAAAGCAAATTCTAAAAGAGTATGATCATAATTTTCAAGTGACTTGATAATATTAACCATCGGGATGGAAACAAAGACCTCTTGACCAAAGAAAATGCCATTACCAATCATTTTTGAAGCAAGCAATGATTAAATGCAAAGGAGCAGTATTCCTTGAGTTCAATTAAAGAGTGCTGCCATTTTTCTTGTTCTAAGAAGTTAAACGTTTAAAAATTAACACATAAAGCCAGCGGCCCCGGTTCAGTCCCACATATGAAAGCCAGTAACACTGCCCTCAAAAAAAAAAAAAAAAATTAACACATACATTCTGTTGCTCACAAATAAGAATTATGTTCTCTGAATCCTCCTCACACTAGTTGGTTTTCAAGGTAGGTATATTCTCTTTTATTGTTTCATTATGTAGCGTTTAAGTTATTTTAAATTTATTATTAAATCTTTTTCATTAGATATGTAGTCATTTGAAAAATCTCATAGGACATTCTAGTTCTTGGGTTAGTTTTAGTGCTCATGCGCCATGTGTACATGTCTCTAGAAATGCCTTCTATTTTTTAAATATTTAGTGAAAAAAGTTAGAAAGAAACATATCTTGGAGGTTTTTATATAGATATTTTGTACATTTATGTTTCTAAATATATTTGAATCTTCCTAATACTGACATGGTTTGGTTTATCCTCTCTTATGGTTTTATTTTCTTTTTTTTTGTCTCTACTATAAAATATCTACTGGGAATTTTTTATTTCCTAAGGACTAAGTTGCCAACTAACTACCTAAGTAGAAATTTAACATGGTTTTGTGAGTTTCTGGATACATTTCTAAAATCTATATAGTACTCTGTATCAGTAAGTACAGCTATCTTATTCCAAACAAGATGGAATGTCAATTTAATTTTAACTCCATTTTATTTTAGAAGATGGCCTCAGGGACAGATAAGGATCTGGACTTACTTTTTAAAAATCTTATGGTTTAATAATGTCTTTCTCATTTCCAAACAGGACTGTTTTGGTGTATATTTGCATAATGCTGGGGCAGGGTGGGAAGGGCATAGAGGAGTGAGTTAAGTTAGTACCAATTACACATGGTCAAGGAGCCATTGACTCATATATTTCAAGTGGCCCAAAGCAATGTTGCTATAACATTTTCTCAAAATGAACTTCTCTTTGCCTGTGAAGAGTAAAAGAATATAGTGTCAGTTAGCTGAGGCAATTACTATGTGCCCATGAGCCCTGAGAGAAATCAGGTCATCTTCACAGAAATCGGTTAGCAAGCCCTTACAAAACTTGATATGGCATTTATTGCTTTTCATTTTACTCTTGCCAGAATTTTGTGGCATTCATATCTGTGATAAGCAATGCACAAACATTTGGCTGGGGCAAATTATCATTCTTAACAGCCTGGCAAATACCAGGAACAAGGGAGAATACAGTGGGTGAATGAGCAGAGTCAGAAGACACTGAAACATGGGAAACAGACATGGGGACACTGGATTGTCTGTTAGCAATATAACTTCAGCCCTGTCCCCTTCTACATTCTCCTTCGGTAGGAGAGAACTCCAGAAATATAATTCTCAGAATCCCTTCCCAATATGTTTCTGGGTTAGAGTCTGCTAAGTGACAGACATTTACATGAGGTTTAGAAAAAACAGAAAGGGAGAATTACTGTTCTCCAGGGGCAGCTGAGGTCATGCCTGGTGGCTTCCTTTGGCTTCTGCGGTCCTCCTGTGAGTTATCTTCTTTGGTACTGCAGGTGGCTGCGGATAATCACTGGAAGCTTTCCTGGGATCCCTGTACTTTCTTGTGTCCTAATTAAATAGCTTGGTCAAGGTCAAACAGCTAAGTGAAAAGAGCATGAATTCATGCGGGAGTCCATGTTTTTTTGCCACTTGTAATGACTTGTTGCATGGTGGAGATGAGATGCTATTCTGCTCCTTTTGGGTGCACTTGTATATTCTTTTCATTTTTGCGAAATTCTTAAGTCAAGCTTTGGTCATGTTTTAACCATGTAACTTTAACCTTTTCCATTGCCTCCATTATTCAGTTAAGACTAAATATAGAGTGTCAAATCTATTTTTGTTGTTAAACTTATCAACCTATAACATGGCTTTACTTTGCTAAATACCTGAAGAGGTAAATTATTTGTAGAATCTATTCAACATTCTTAGCTTAAAGAGCTTGTACTGGGCAGCTTTTTAGCATTTCCCAAACCTCGTTGTACATCACAATCCCTAGGAGGGCATTTCAGATAATAAATATTCTCACATCCCACATCAGACTTACCAAATCAGAATTTCTGGGGCTGGGAGCTGGACATCTGCATTTTCACCAAGCATCCCAAGGTGATTATCATGCATTCAGGTAGGTACTGATCTTCCAACTGTAGTCTAAAGAGGCTGGGGTTTCAGCAGAAGAGAGGTTTAGTAGATGATCTACTTGAACACAGCAACTCCATTTTTACCTTGTTTATACATTGGGTTTCACTGGATTTTATTTCTTAAAAGAGTTCCATTGATTTTATTTCTTTTACCATTACCATTCTGTAATCAAGTAGCTCTCCTCAATTCTACATAATTTCCTAATTCCTCAGTAACAGCACAAAATTCCACATGCTCTTCTTTTGCAGCTCTCCAGAACACTTCTTTCCATTTTGCATTCTATCTCTTCCTGATTCTCACAGACAACCGGAATTGAGCTGAAAATACCCCCAGTTAGACACACACTCACTTGTTTATTTTTCTCTCAGTATTGATATCATTGCATGCATTTAATTACAACATGGAAACCCTGAAAGAAAACTCCTCAGTTTTTTTTTGAACAAATTTACATATATCTATGTGATCTTGTTTATGTTTGCCATTTATATTAATATGTTCTGAAACCAAAAGGAGTATTTAATTTACTTGACATAATATACAAAACTTGAGTCCAGTGTACTTGAAAACTGAGATCACTATACTAATGGTTTTTGACATTTAATGAAACTATTAGGCTTTCCCCCCATATTTAATGATTATAGGCTGTACCCCTAAGATTCTATGTTGTTAGTGTAAAGAATTAACTAGGATGTCCAGGGAAGGAGAGTGGAGAATACCAAGTACAAATTCCTGATGATGGCTAGCGGTGTATTTCAAAACACACGCCAATAATATCAGGTTCACATACAAAGCACAAGATATTTTAGAATTTTTGCCTGATGAGAATTATGTGAACTTGAAATAAAATATATGCTATTTTAAAACTATATGTGCATTTATATAACTTTCATACCTATTTATATGTCTCTGAGAAAACTGCAGACACCCTGAAGTGTTTTAATTTTTTAACTGGTGTAACTATTTCTACCCTCCCCTTCTCTGTGCACCAAACCCTGCACCTTTTTACCCACTATCTGTGAGGCATCATGCAAAGCACTATATGGGCATCATCTCAAATCATCCTCAATATAATGACAAGATGTAAATATCATACATTATCCCATTGTACAGATAAGGAGTCTGAGGTCTAGAGGTTTTAGGAAACTTCCCCAAGGCTATGTTGCTAGGAAGCAGAGGAAGTTGGATGCAAATCCTAGCAGTCTAATTCTAGAAGCCAAGTGTCTTACAGAATGCTACTTTGTTCAGTCCTCCAATGAAACAAATGTCAAATGTCAGCTCACCAATCATTAACAAAATCTCTTTTTCCCTCTGCCTTTTCCTATTTTCTCTTTTCAAGGTTTCGGAGGTAGCATGCCCTGGTGGAGTCAGCCTGCCTCTATCACTTTAGCAAATACGTGAACTTGGCAGATATATGAATTATTTTAATTTTGCAAGCTTCACGTCTTCTGGAAAATGGGCACACCAACCTTACAAGATTGCTGTGAAGATTAAATGAAATAATATGTATGGGTGTGCTATACCCAGGAAGTGGTCAATAGACATTCAATAAATGCTAGCTTGTCTTCTTGCCTACTTTCCTCTTTTATCTTTGTTATTAGCTCTGCAAAACAAACAGACACACAAAACCTAAGGTGCTTTTTATTCTATGTTCATTGAGTCCCTATAATTGGAGGTGTTCAAGATAAAACCAGATGCCTCCTTGATTAAATGTTGTGGCTGGAATTCAACCCATCTGAGTGATTGGCTTAATCAACCCTTAATTCATCTTAATTCTCCAATTCTATGATTCCATGACAAATCACTAATCAGAAAGTGTCATTTAATTTTTAAAGAATTTAGTTACAGGTGACTTTCCTTTATTTATTTATTTATTTATTTATTTGTCTATTTATTTATTTTTGAGCTACCTCTTGTAGTGTCAAAAACATAGATTTTTTTTTGTCAAGCACATAATGATGATTGCAATCAAATGAATAGTAATGCATGAATTTAATAGCCTGGTACTAAAATTGATGATAGTAAAACAGAATGGGAATATATGCTTTTATATCTATTTAGGTTTGGCTACTGCCCAGATTGCAGCCAATGAGATATCCAAAGAAAGTCTATGTTGCAAGAAATTCACTTACATTTATTTGCCTAATTTCTCTATTATTGGACATCTAAATTTTCTCTTAATTGCTGTCCCCTAAAATCTTAGTGTCTTATTCCAGTCGAAGTTTATCTCTTCCTCACATGAAGCATAATCTGTGTGTTCCTCGTTGGAGATGGTCTTCCACGTGGTCATTCCAGGAAGGACGCAGGTTCCTTCCCCTATTAGTTTTATTGTCATCTAAAGCTTTGGATTTCTTCACCCAATTCTTTGTATTAACCAACAGCAGGAAAAGAGGGCATGGAGGACCACTCAGGAGGTCCTTGTGGACTAAGAGTTGAAGCTTTTTGTGTCACTTCTTCTTATATTCCATCGCGTAGAACATGGCCCGCAAATCTTCTCTAACAGCAGAAGACGCCAGGAAATGTGGCCCAGAAATGTAATCCAGGCACGTGTCCAGGAGGCAGGAAACATAGATTTTGCTGAATATCCAGAAATTTCTACCATAGGTTATTTCTAATTTATTGCTATCATAAACAACTCTAGATGTACACTACTTTATTTCCATTTTGGTTCACATTCCTAAACTTTCCCTTTGAACACATTATTTACAGTAGGAATTTTACTTTAAGACATGTTTTAGCATTTTGATATAGTCAACTGCCCTTCTGAAAAGTTGGATCAATTTGCTACACCTTCATATTACCTAGGGAGCTTAAAAAAAAATCCCAATGTGCAAAGTTACACTAGGGACAATCAAATAAGAATTTCTTGGGATGGAGCCAGACATCAGTGGTTTTAAAAATCTCCAAGTGATTCCAATGTGTAGCTGAGTTTGGAAACCACTGCTTTAGGAATTCTAGAGCAGAACACTGAAGGAAACCTATGTTGCTGAAACACACCAGCCCGGGACTGCATACAAGAGGGCCATCACATGTCAGAAATAGGCTTCTAGTTATTTCCTCTTATAGTGTCAAAAACAGAGATGTGAAACAGAACAATCCCAGCTCAACCACATCAAGATGATTGCAGCCAAATAAATAGTAGTCCATGAATTTAATAGCCTGGTACTAAAATTAATGATAATAAAACAGAATGGAAATACGCTGAACCCATATACTGACTAATAAAAGGTGGGTGTCTGTCATTAAAACGGACTGCACTTCACTGAGGAAAAAAGTCTTTTCCCAAGAGCATTATATAATAATGATCGTTTCTCCACATCCTTGTCAACAAGAATGCTCTTTTAGAATTGTAGTCAATTAGACATGAGTATTAGCTTCTTCAACTGTAAAATGATATCTGTCCCATAGGGTAGGTGTCATTATCAAGTTAGATGGTTGTGAACGTTGACTTATAAATCATAGTCTTTGTATGTATACTCTAGTTATTTTGAGAATGATATTCTGATAGACCTTGAGTGGTTACATTAGTTTTCAAGTCCTCTCAAAAACTCAGTGTCTTTATTTGATTACCAAATTTGAGAAATTATAAAAGGAGGCTGACTGCTATTTTCCAAAATGTCCATTGTTCCCATTCTGCAATGAGAAACATCAAACCCATCTCAGAGTGAATGTGGCCAGAGCAAACTATTTTCTAGGTATTTTTTTCTCCTCCAGAGATCTTAAAGTGCTGGGTACCAGTCATAAATCAGTGAGAACTGTGAATAATGTTGTCAGCCCAAAGCTGCCTTCTGTTTTCAACCGCCACCAGTGTCTCCAGGCCACAGAAGGAATGGACAAGTCTGTTAGGCCTCCTCTAGCAACTGCTCTTTGCCTCTTCTAGGTTAGTGATGAAACGCCAGCAGCATATTGAAAGCCCAACAGCACGTGTGTCTGTTTTACTGTTATAAATTCAATAAAACTGGATGCCGTGTACTGATTATCAAAGTTGTGCATCACTAACGTATCAATAACATTACTACAGAAAAGAAATAAGAATAACTAAACACAGATAGTACTTCAGTAAAGTGAGTGGGAAAGTTATCTATACAGTATAGTCCCGCCTGCTATTTCACTTTCCGCAATTTCAGTAACTCGTAGTCAACCATGGTCTGAAAATATTAAATGGAAAATTCCAGAAATAAGCAACTCTTAAGTTCTAAATTTCACACCATTCTGACTAGCGTGAAATCTCGCAAAGTCCTGTTCCATCCTGCCCCGGAAGTGACTAAGCCCTTTGTCGCCCGTTAGTCACTTAGTAGCTTTCTGGGTTATCGGACCAACTGTCTCATCATTACAGTACCTGTGTTCAAGTAACCCTTATTTTACTTAACAATGTCCCCAAAGCGCAAGAGTAGTGATACTTGCAATTCGGATGCTCCAAAGAGAAGCCATGAAATGCTCCATTTACAAGAAAAGGTGAGTATAGCACAATAAGATATTTTGAGAGAGAGAGAGAGAGAGAGAGAGAGAGAGAGAGAGAGAGAGAGACAGAGAGAGACAGAGAGAGACAGAGACAGAGACCACATTCTCATAACTTTTATTACAGAATATTACTATAATTGTGTTAGTTATTGTTAATCTCTTACTGGGCCTAATTTATGAATTAAACTTTATTATAGCTATGTATATATTTGAAAAGACATAGTATATATAGGGTTTGGTACTGTCTGTGGCTTCAGGCATCCACTGGGGGTCTTGGAACATACCCCCTTATCTGCATATAAAAGAGATATTCAAAGCAGAACCCCTTAGAATAGAAATTAATAAGCATTGGAAACTCATGACACTCACTGAATATATTAATATTTGTAGATGTGTGTACACTTGTGGTGTGCTCATTGGTGACCAGGTTGAAGGGTGAGATGGGGAGAGGGGAAAATGTTGGATGTTGAAAGGTAAGAAGAAATAAGGACTGACACTTCCCCTAAGGAACATTAAACTTAGACGGTTCTTAATAGATGGCCATTTTAAGAACCTGCTATGCATTAGTAAGAGAAAATTAACAATCGTAGCCTGAGTTTATAAGAACTAAAATGGCAAAAATGACAAATGTTGCAAACACAGAATGCAGCTTTAGTCTTCGCTACCCCCAACATAAATCGTAATATACCATCAACTCCAACAAAAATCAAGGACTAAATTTTGGATATTTGCACAAGGTTTTTTTTTTTTAAGATTTTATTGGGGAATTGGTGGAGGGGAACAGCGCTGGGAAATCGGGGAAGGGGAACAGACAAGTTGCTGTCTTTTTGTTCTTCAGTTTAGTTGCGGAGGATGTTGCTTCACTGTTGGTATCGTCATTGCGCTCTTCCCGGATGAGGCAGATCGGTCGCTGGCCTCTGGATGTCGCTCACCGCGGCTATTGGCAGCTCACACTTGGCTGCCAGCCACTCACGCTGGCTGCGGGCCACTCACTGTAGCCTATGGCAGCCCACTGCAGCAGGGGCTGCAGCCCACACCATCACCGGGGCTCGCACAGCCCAGCTCCAGGTGGAGCTGTTGTTAGCTGTAGAGGGCAGTGTCACTGGCCCTCATGTGGGATCCGAACCAGGGCCGCTGGCATCCCAAAACCAGCGCTTAACCAATGCGCCACTCAGCCGGCCCTGCACAAGGTTTTTAATTAATGCTCTAACTCTCAGACCCTGTGGTAGGCAGAATAATGATTCCCCAAAGATGTCTGGGTCCTAATCCTTGGAACCTGTGAATATGTTACTTTACAAGGAAAAAGGGAATTTGCTGATGTCATTAAGGTTAAGTACCTTGAGATGGGGAGGTTATTCTGGATAGGTTGGGTGGGTAGGCCCACATGAGTCACGTGAGTATTTAAAAGCAGAGAATCTTTCCCAGCTGAGGTCAGATTGAGAGGGAGGTGTGACTATAAAAGAATGGCTTTGAAGGTAAAGGAAGGGGGCCATGGGCCAAGGAATGTGAGTAGCCTCTAAAAACTGTGTCCTCTACAAGCTAGGAAAAGCAGGGAAACTGGTTCTCCTCTAGGAAGGAATGCTGTCCACCTTGATTTTCGCGCAGTGACACCTATTGCAGACCTCCAACCTACAGAACTTAAAGGTACTAAATGTGTTGTTTGTGATAATTTGTTACAGCAGTAATAGAAAACTAATACAAACTATCTCTTTAAAAATGCTACCTCGAAAATGACTTTCCCCTCTATTTGCAATACAGTTGTTTTGTTCTTGAACAATAGATGGTGCTAAGTATCCATGTTTCTAGTATTGTCAGCCAGATTCTCCAATTTAAAATAATTAGGACCATATGACAACAGTTGAAACCGTTACTCATGAAAGTTTACAAATCACATCCTTTCAGAGTCAGAAAACCTTCATCAGAGTAGTGATGAACACCAGGAGGTTGGAGATTTGGTTGCTCTAATTCAGCAGTAACTACTTATTAAAAGGCCAAACAACAATGGGACATATCTTCTGTTTGCTAGATCGAATTGCTCACATCCCCTTAAAAATATTATAATGTTAACTCCAACCTCCTTTCAAAAACACTGAACACCCTGAAGCCAGACAGTATATGAAAGTGAATTGGATATCAGACACCACAGGGAAAGAAAAGATGTCTGCAAAAAAGTTATGCTGCTGTTTGTTTTTTCTTATGTGGTGCAACAGTGAAGAAAAGACAGTGACAGATGCCATTCACGTTTTTTCTTTGCTTACTTTGAACAAATGCGTTGTTATTTATATTTAGCTCATAGTGGGCATTATATCTGTTTGACTATTTTTAACAATATAAAGTATGTGTGTGTGAATTTTTGATATTTGATGATTATAGTTTTTAAAAGCATGATCCGTGCTATGATAGTATTTCAACCATAGTTTTATAATCAATTCTCTTCAGTCTCCTTTAATAAAATGGGTGGTTGATACCTTGGATTTGGTGACTAATGATGTATAATATAACATTTTGGTACTCGTGTAAATCCATTATAAAAGGGAAAGAAGGTGCATTCTGAGAGCTAGGGAGCCAGCCATGTGTTTGGAAGATTTAGGAGACTTGATGATCTCAGTATCAATACAGTCACTACTTTCATCCCTTTCCTTCTCTAAATAGTAAATTAAATATGCTCGTTTTCTGACTAAAAACCAACACAGGCCTAGAGGATATCATTTAACTGAGAGTGAAGGAGGCGATGCATACCCACACAGAAACACCACAAACTCATGGGAACTGGATGCCCAATGCTCTGAAATTCTCAGACCATGGACTTAGAAACATAGATAATGACACAAATGTCAAGGGGACAATACATAATGTCAAGGAGACAACATATAATGTCAAGGAGATATCTTATTTCTGTTGAGGTAAATAACTTCTTAATCTCTCCTAAGCACAGTTCAAGACTTTATCTATTTGAAAGCCTCCTTCATAACTCAGAAGGCTTCACTCCTGTGTAGGTATAAATAAGGAGCCAAGGGAAAGACAGCACATTTACACAGTAACTACCCCAAGCCATTATTTATTCTCAGTAAAGTTATCCTCTGCTTAGGATCTTGAATTACTGCAATTAAAGAAATGCTTAAAGGGACTAAAGCAGGTGACTGCAAAGAAACACAAGTCATCAAGGGCCACAAAAATAAAGATAGTTTTCAAAAATTAAAATTCATTTCTAAAACCTATTTAAGTAAGGAAGAAGCCAGAGCTATGATTTCTAATTGAAGAACCAGGGACCTGGCAATAGTTTTAAATTTGAGCAGTGTCATAAAATGTGAGAGTATTTTATTATAAACCCAATGTTATGGGTAAAATGTTCTCACAACCTATATTAAGAATTTGTAGAAATCGGGCCAGCTGAGTGGCACATTGGTTAAGAGCTGGTTTTGGGATGCCAGCGGCCCCGGTTTGGATCCCACATGTGAGGGCCAGTGACACTGCCCTCTACAGCTAACAACAGCTCCACCTGGAGCTGGGCTGTGCGAGCTCCGGCGATGGTGTAGGCTGCAGCCCCTGCTGCAGTGGGCTGCCATAGGCTACAGTGAGTGGGCAGCAGCCAGCGTGAGTGGCTGGCAGCCAGTATGAGCTGCCAATAGCCGCGGTGATCGACATCCAGAGGCCGGCGACCGATCTGCCTCATCCGGGAAGAGCGCAATGATGATACCAACATGGGCCAGTGAAGCAACGTCCTCTACAACTAGACTGAAGAACAAAAAGACAGTAACTTGTCTGTTCCCCTTCCCCGATTCCCCAACGCTGTTCCCCTCCCTCAGTTGCCCAATTAAAAAAAAAAAGGGCCGGCCAAGTGGCCGGTAGTTAAGCAAGCCAGCGGCCACGGTTTGATCCCACATATGAGGGCCAGTGACACTGCCCTCAAAAAAAAAAAAAAGAAAAAGAAAAAAAAAGAATTTGTAGAAATCATTCACATTGTATTTACATGCTGCATAGGAATGGGGTGAGAAATTGTGTGTGACAAGGACTAGGGCTGTCATAGGGTGATTGGGTGTGGAGAGATAGGAGGGCAGATGGCTGAGGCTGGTGGCGAAGAGAGGTTATGAGAAATGTCTCATTTAAAACTGACGTAAGTGACCACCAGAGGGGCTCCAAAGTTCACTCATCGATAATGTACTTCAGGCAAGAAAGGTTTTTGAAGAGTTAGATATATAAATACACCATGCTAAATAGCGAAACTATAGATAAAATACAGCGATAGGTATTAACCGTTAATTCAGAGGAAGAAATTCAGGTGCTTAAAATTGAGAGCTTTCAAGGCCACCAGTGGGGATAGAAAAGAGCCTAATAATTGATATGAGATATTTGTTAAATAGCTAAATTTAGTCTGCATTCCCTGCTACTGACTTAAGATACTGTTAAGCAGGCGCTGTTTTATTTCACTAGATTTTCAGTGTCTCTATTCTGCCAGAAGGTGTTGCTATGATATAGCTGGGCTTGGAGGACAAAGTAATGTGGAATGAAATGTGGTCAGACTGGATAAAAATGTAAACCATATAAGTATGTAGAATTCAGGCACAAAGATATCCATTATATGTGGAAAAGAGGGCTTTACAGTAGTATGAGTCCCTGCTATAAATAGTTCGGCAAAATGTAAACATGAAATTTTTCCCCAGTGATATTTAGAGCCATATAAACAGTAGCCCTACTTTTCATTAACTCTCATTTCTTAATAAAGGGACTTCTGTAGGGTAAAATTTAGGCATAAATAGCAATGATCTGTAACTTTTTTATAATAGGGTATATGTGGAATAAAAACTGGAATTTAAAACCAGCAGATTTCTTTTTCTTTTTTTTTTTTTTTTTTTTACAAAAACAGCTTTGCTTTAATGTGTAAAGTCCCGTGTGTTAGAGAAACAAGCACAGTGGGTGCATGAAGGAAGACAAACTAACAAAGGATTGAAGAAACTGGAATATAGTCCCTTTTTTTTTAAATTTAGGATTTCTTCCAATATTGGTAAACAAGACTCAAACTGAATACTTCTTTTAAAAATCTCACACAATCAAAATTTTAAAACTGGTTATTAAAATGAATGTCTTTTAACTGAGTTAAAATGTATTTTTACTCAGACTTTATCTAGGATATACTAATTTTACTCTCAAAATTCAGACCAGGGCAACTAATTTTTTATGACAAAGCTTATACCACGGGAGGCAAAATAAATCAAGCATCATAAATATGGGACTACAATACAGCTTACTCCAGTCAACTCAGCCAAGGTGAAGCAACCAAAAATAAACTAAGACACATAGATGATCCAGCTTCCTTTGAAATAGTAGGTATCTACCTTTCTCTTGTCCAAGGTGGTGAAAATGGGTCAATGGAATTTGTAAATGCCCTTTCCACCTTGTTTTGCTCAGTTTACATACACTTGTATTGAAAATTTGGCCCTGGCATGATTTTGTCCAGAAAGTTTTCTCTGAATCCCAGGGCTAGGCAAGCATACCTTTTTTTGTATTACTAAGCACACTGTACCTATTTCCAACATTGCCCTTACTGAGTTAAAAGCAGAGCCATACCTTCTTGGTCTAATGCTTAGCACCAGGCCAGCAAGTTGGATCAATATCTGTAAGACTGAATGGAACTGAAATGTATTAAGACTAGATAATCCAACAATAGTTCTTTGGCAATCAATTCCGGGTTTTCATCAATCCCCAGTTATAATGATCTTGTAGAGCTTTTTAGCAATTGAGAATCCTGTTCCTTAGAACAAAGCAAGACAAACCCTGCAGGGATAGGCCTGATTAAGGAGCCCTGCACCCAGATGTGCTGGAATCGTGTGCTGTGATTCAAAGGCTACAGAAAAGCTACAGAAGAGGTCAGGAAGACTGCGTGTAGGCTTTGGAATCTCCATATTGATTTCTTCTTTAAGAGAGAATGAAGGGTGGGGGGAAGTGTAAAGAAACGGTTTTGTTTGTATTCTTAACCATTTTCAATTTTATGAGTTAGAAACGATTGTATATTCTCAAGACAGCTTTCACTGATCCCAAGGAATACTCAATAAGAGCAGCTTAGATTCTGTTTGGGAAGGAATAAAGTGCTTACTTTAAGGTTATTTTCTAACTATTTCAAGATCCTTAAGTAGTGGTCAACCAATAATTGGAACAATAAGCAGCAATATTTCCCTCAATGTGGAGATTAGGCCCTCAAACTGAGGCAGCAGCCGATGGAGCAGCTTTTCCATATATGAGAGATGTTAATAAATGGCTAAGTCTGCAATATATAGTGAGATGGAGTCTTACACCTTGTATTTTTATTTATTTATTTAAAAGAGATCTATATTCAGTCATTAAGATTGTGACATGATCTGGTGCAATTCTGTCCACTAATTAGATTAAGTGAAAACCAGGCAAATCTGCACCTAACTTGACGTTAGGTAGGCATGGACTATTCATTCAACAAATATATACTGAATGCCTACTATGTGCCATGCACTGTTCCTGGCTCTTGAGATACATGAGTGAACCAAACAGACAAAACCCCTGCCCTTGTGGAGCTCACATTCTAGCAAAGGAGTCAGGGGATGGAAGCCTGTATGGCAAGAATAGGGTGAGCTGTGGGGAGGGAAGTAGGAAATAAGGTCTATGGAGCGTGGGGGGCAGATCATGCGGGCCTCACAGGTCATTTGATGTAACTCCAAGCAAGATGAGAGCCACTGGAGACTTTTGAGTAGAGGAGTGATACGATCTAGCTTCCTTTTGAACAGGATCCTTTAGGCTGCCGCATTGGGCATAGACTGCAGCAGCAGGCGCACCCTTTAGGAGGCCATTGTAATACAGGTGAGAGAGGATGATGGCCTGGGCCAGGGTGGGAGCTGCAGACATGGTCAAAAGTGGTTGGATTCTAGATGTATTTTGAAGGTAGGGCCAATAGGATTTGCTGCCAGATTACATAAAGCCAGTGAAAGAGTTCAAGTTTTCATTCTGATCAGCTGGACTATGGAAAATATGACAAATAAGAAGAAAAGTGTTGGTGACACTAAGTATGAACAACGCTTTGGGGCAGCATTAGTAAAGAGAGGAGCCAAGACATGGCATGCTAATTACAGGAGACTCAAAGTCAAGAGAACATTGTTTTAGGAGAGAGAAATAACTGCATATTAATAACTGCATATTAATAGGCTGATGGGGATGGTCCACTAGAGAAAGAAACATTAACAATGCAAGAGAGAGGGGAGAATTTCTACAGTGATGTCCTTAGTAGGCTAGAGTAACTGGGATCCAGGATCCAAGCGGAGGTTCAGCTTTAATAGGTGAGTGGACAGTCCATCTGACCTGGCAGGAAGGTAGCATATGAAACTAAGGCAAGAAAAGTTTTTGACTCAGAGTTCAAACTTTGTTCATCTGCTACACAAAATGAAGAAAAAATGGGGCTAATCATAGCATTAAACCACCCACTTAGATCACTTATGTCATCTTCACAATCATTGAAACACAGAGAAGTGTTTCCAACATCATAATGTGTTGGAAAGCATGGGCATCATGAGACCTTGTCTGATCCTCCATTGGGTGTGTGGTTAATCACTTGCAAGGTGAGAATAATATTACCTGTATTACCCTTATTCCAGGGTTTTGTGAGAATCAAATGAAACAATATACGTGAAAGTACTTCAAGCGATAAAGAACTGTACAAAACATACTCTGATATTCAAAGAGTATTAACTGTCCTAAGTCCTTTGCACTTTTTGTTCCCATTGCCTAGAATACTTTTATCCTAGTTCTTCGCACATCTCCTTTCATGTCATTCTTGTTTCAGCTCAGAAAAGGCTTGTTTGACCACCCTAAAATGGCCCCCACCCCACACTGACTCTTTGGTATATTTTATTTTCTTCCTAGCACTTACACATATTTGAAACCATCTTAATTTTTAAAAGATTTTTATTAAAATATAGCTAACATACAATATTATATTAGTTTCAGGTGTACACCACAGTTATTCAACATTTATATACCTAAAGAAGTAATCACCATAAGTCCAGCAACAATTTGACCCCATACCTCGCTATTACAATATTATTGACTCTATTCCCATGCTGTACATTACATCCCTATGGCTTATTTGTTTTATACCTGGAAATTTGGACCACTTATTTCTCTTTACTTTTACCCCCTTTTCAATTAAACTTGACATTGAATATTATTTTATATTAATTTCAGGTGTACAGCATTGTGGTTAGACATTTATATAATTTAAGACGTGATCCCCTTGACTAGTCTAGTATATACTCACCTATCACTATATATAGTTATTACCATATTATTGGCTATATTTCCTGTGCTTTACTTTATATCCCCATGACTATTTTGTAACTACCAATTTGTATTTCTTAATCCCTTCACCTTTTTCACCCTGCCCCCCAAGCCTCCTCCTGTCTATCAATAAATATAGCACCCACCTGACACCATACATAGTTATTACAATATTAATGGCTATATTCCATATGCTATTGCCTACATCCCTATGACTGCTGTGTAGCAACCATTTTGTAATTCTTGGTCCCTTCCCCCTTTTCACCCACATCGACCTTTCTCCCATCTTGCAACCATCAAAATGTTCTTTGTATCTATGAGTTTGTTTCTGTTTCATTTGTTTGTTTATTTTGTTCTTTAGAGTCCACTTATAAGTGAAATCATATGACATTTGCCTTTCTCTGTCTGACTTACTACACTCAGCCTAATACCCTCTAGATCCATCCATGTTGTTGCAATTGGCAAGATTCCATTCTTTTTCATGACTGAGTAATATTCTATTGTATATATGTACCACCTATTCTTTATCCATTCGCTCATTCAGGGACACCTAGGTTGCCTTCATATCTTGACTATTGTAAATAATGCTGCAATGAACATATGGATGCACGTGTCCCTTTGAAACAGTGTTTTGGGTTTCTTCAGATAAATCCTAGAAGTAGGATTACTGGGTCCATCTTTGTCTCTTGTTATAGTCTGTCTTTATTTATTTATTTATTTATTTATTTATTTGTTTGTTTGTTTGTTTATTTATTTTTAAGATTTTACTGGGGAACTGGGGAAGGGGAACAGCCAAGTTGTTGTCCTTCAATCTTAGTTGTGGAGGGTGCAGCTAGCTCAGCTCCAAGTGCAGTCTCCATCCAGCTGCCCATCAGCAGCTCAGGGCAGCTCAGCTGTAAGAGCCATGTTCTACCTTAGTTGCACTTGGACGTAGCCCACCATCCCATGTGGGAGTCAAACTGGCAACCTTGTTGTTCAGAGCATATGCTCTCACCAGTTGAGCCATCCTGCCACCTGTTGGCTGCTCAGTGGCAGCTCAGCTCAGGTGCAGCTCACTGGCCCATGTGGAAATCAAACTGGTGACCCTGCTGCTCAGAGCTTGTGCTCTTAACCAACTGAGCCATTTGGCCAGCTCTCTTCTGATAGTCTTTGTTTTCAAGTCTTTTTGTCTGCTATAAGTACTGCTATCCCAGCTTTCTTTCTTTCTTTTTTTTTAATTTCCATTTTCCTGAAATATCTTTATCCATCCTTTTACTTTCAGTCTGTATGAATCTTTTGATCTGAAGTGAGACTCTTGTAGGCAGCATATGTATGGATCTTATTTTCTTATCCAGTTAGTTAACCTATGTCTTTTGACTGGAGTATTTAATCCATTTACATTTAAATTAATTGTTGATAGATATGTAGCTATTGCCGTTTTATTCATATTTTTGATTTTTTTTTCTTTTTTTCTTAATGAAGTTCCTCTAATATTCCTTGTAATACTGGTTTGGTTATGATGAACTCCTTTAGTTTTTTCTCGTCTAGGAAACTCTGTCCTCTGATTCTAAATACCTTTGCTGAGTAGAGTAATCTTGGTTGTAGGTCCTGACTTTTCATCACTTTGAATATTTCCTGCCAATCCCTTCTTGCCTGCAAAGTTTCCATTGAGAAGTCAGAGGATAGTCTTGTGGGAGCTCCCTTGCAGGAGCTGCTTTTCTCTTGCTGCTTTTAAGATTCTTTCTTTGACTTTAACTTTTGGCATTTTAATTGTGATGTATCTTGGTGTTGGTCTCTTTGTGTTCATCTTGTTTGAAACTCTCTGCACTTCCTGGGCTTGAATATCCATTTCCTTCACCAGGTTAGGGAAGTTTTTCAACATTGTTTCTTCAAATAGATTTCAATTCCTTGCTCTCTCTCTTGTCCTTCTGGTATCCTTATGATGTGAATGTTGGTATGTTTGATGTTGACCCAATGGCCTCTTAAATTGTCCTCATTTTTTTGGATTCTTTTTTCTTTTTGCTGTTCTGATTGGGTGTTTTCTTCTATCTTCTAATTGCTGATTTGATCCTATACTTCATCTAATCTACTGTTGATTCCCTCTAATGTATTCTTCATTTCAGTTATTCTATTCTTTATTTCTGACTGGATCTTTTTTATGTTTTCTATTTCCATTTTTATGTTTCCTATCTCTTTGTCAAAGTTCTCCCTGAGATCATTGAGCATCTTTATAACGAGTGTTTGGAACTCTGCATCTGGAGATTGCTTGTCTCCATTTTGTTTATTTTTTTTCTTTCTAGAGCTTTGTTCTGTTATTTTATTTGGGACATGTTCCTTTTGTCTCCTCATTTTGGCTGCCTCCCTGTGTTTGTTTCTATGTATTAGGTAGGGCTGCCATTTCTTCCAGCCTTAGTAGAGTGGCCTTATGTAGTAGATGTGCTGTGGGGCCTAGTAACACAGTCTCCCTTGTCACCAGAGCCAGGTGTTTCAGGTGTGTCCCTCCTGTGGGTTGTGTGTGTCCTCTTATAGATGAGTCTTGGTTGCTATTTGCAGCTTGAGGAATTGATTGGTTGTGTGGACTGGCTGTGACTATAGTGAGGAGCTGTGTTGCAGGGCTGACCCTATGGAGCAGGATTCACTTTAGCAGAGCTCTGGTGCATGTCCAGTCTGCCCTTTGGGGTATTGTCCTTGGAGGCAGCTGGGTAACACTCTGGCTCAATCTGAAGCTAGTCACTAGATTTTCCAGCCCTGATAACTCCCGGGAGAGGACCTGCTGCAGGCTAAGTTTAGCCACAGCTTGTCTCCTGCCCTGGGCCATCTAGCATGAGCCATAAAGCAATCAGTAGATGGCCACAGCCTGCACTGTCCTTGGAAGTGCCTCACAAGGCCAAGCCATGAACCAGTTGTCATGTCTGCCAGGCTTAGGGCTGCTGAACCAAAGGTACAGGATACACTGAAGACAGATGCTGTTTGTTTGAGTTTTGTGAAATTTTGAGAGGTTTTAGGAAAGTCTGCAGCATGAGACAGATTGGCCTTTTGTACGGAAAAGCCACTGGAAGCAGCTTAGGTGTGCCTGAGAGTTGGGAGGGTTGGAGTCTCAGAATCACAAGGGTGGGGTGCATGAACAGTGTTAGCTAGGTTGATGGGAACTCAGGTATGGAGGCCGCCTACATCTTCCTGCTGGGACGGGATAAGTCTCAACAAAGAAATAATGGCTTTCAGCAGCTTCTACATCTGGGAGAAAGCTGCGCCTCCAGCCCTTGCCCTAAAGTCAGACAACTCTCTCCTCCCCATCTGTCCCTCGTGGCTTTTGAGCTGCTGCCCCAGCGCTGGAGCTCAGAGTGAGTCCATCAGTGAATAAGTCCATGTGCAGGCCCTTTAAGAGGAGCACTTGGGACTCCAGCTGCCTTCCATCTAACTCAGCCACAATTTCCACTGGTTTTCACAACCAGAAATGATGGGGGCTTCTCTTCCCAGCATTGGAGCCCTGGCTGGGGAGCCTGGTATGGTGCTGGGACCCCTTGCCCCTCCAAGGGCACCTCGACAACAGAGATATCCCTTATAATTTTTATTGGTCATAGGTGGCTATGGGACCAGCCTGTTCTGTGTCTCTGCCCCTCCTATCAGTCTTGAGGTGGCTTCTTCTGTATGTCGTTAGTTATAAGGCTTTGGTTCAGCTAGACTTCAGGTGATTTTCAAAGATGGTTGTTCTGTAGTTTAATTGTAAGTTTGATGTGGTCATGAGAAGAGGTGAGCATAGTATTTACCTTCTCTGCCATCTTTACTAGAAATCTTGAAACCACCTTATATAATTGTTTGTTTATACATTGATTGTCTGTCTTCCCTGCTGAAATAAAGACTCCACATAGGAGAGCAGTCTTTTTCTTTTTTAAAAATCTATTGGGATAGCATTGGTTAATAACATTATATAATTTTCAGGTATACAACATTACAACTTGACGTCTATATACTCTATTGTTTGCTTACCACCTGAAGTCAAGTTTTCTTCTGTTATTATATATTTGACCCCCTTTGCCCACTTCTGCCTCTCCTGACCCTCTTCCCCTCTGGGAACTACCATTCTGTATCTAAGAGGTTTTTCTGTTTGTTTTGCTGGATTGTTTGTTACTTTTTTATATTTCATGTATGAGTGAATGGAGGTCAATGTTGTTCACTACTTTCCCCAAAGCCTAGAATAATGACTTGCACATAGTGGGCCCTCAATAAATATCTGCCAAATGAATGATTGAATGTCATTATTATCCTAATTAGAGATAACTTAATAAAATAAAATACATTTTAAAGAAAATACTGAGTTGTTACCATTTTAAGTTTTATTATTTAACCACACAGCAACAATGTTTAGTGTAAACATCCAAAGTAGTTTGCTGACAATTCTCTTCTTCTGTGATTTCCCCCCAGGAGAAAAATCTTATTTGATGTGCTTAACAACTGTATTAATTCATTACTGTGACAAATATGAGAGAGTTGCAGCAAATTGCATGTCCTAGGAAACATTCAATAAATATTAAGAAAAGAAAGGAGACCTGCCTCTTATTTTAAGAGAGAATCTCCTTTCTCAGAGATGTTAGTGCATATTAATTGATTGATTGATTGATTGATAATAGTAAAGAAATGCTATCAAGGAAGAGAATATCTAAGATGGGAGGTGTACTCAGAGCCTGGGCCCAACACATAGTGAGCTGTTCTTCCTTCTGAAAGGGCTTTAAACAATAATCTTTGAACTTTCTTAATCCTTACCAAGAGTTCATGTGATTGTGTATGACCTCCACCATCCATGTCAATTATACTCTCTAGAATGGGAGAATTATATGCTGTGGTCCTTAGGCTTTTGTTTCCAAAGACCCAGTTATTTTCCAGTGGGGCTAGTATGCTCCACACACAAAAACTGGTCACAGAAAAATTAACCATGCTGCTTTCTTTAATGGGTAGACAGGCAGGCAAGGTAAGAACTGACATAGCATATTTAATGATAGATGACTGTCCAGTGATAAAATCGATTTGTGAAAGGACTGTAGGCTAGCTTTTATTTCCCAAAACATTTCTTTACTCCCTATGTTAATTGATGATGTGTGTCTTGTGGTTATTTTTTGTAGCAGAAGAAAGCACTTCTCTTATTCCAAACACTGTAGCTATTTTGCATGCCTTAATTCCTTCCTGTCTCCCTTCTTCCCTTCCATTCTTCTTTCTCTTTTTCCCTCCCTTCTAGTCTTTCTCAAATGCTTTTTCTGCATAATGAGGTCTTTCAAGAATCCTAGAGTCCACCCTTTGTAGAACTTGCCAAAAAAAAAAAAAAGAATAAATCTAAAGTAATAGAAAGCTCATCTCACCTACATTTCTGTTAGAAAGAGATTTCCATCATCTGTTTGTTTCCCCTATGTGAGCATTCAGAGCCCTGTGTGCAGCTGCAGAGATAAGAACTGTGAGTTATACTGCAGAGTTGACTCTGACCATGATGATGGCCCATCATGCAGCCATGTGAGCAAAAATCAATCATTTTCCTTTTCTTCCCTGCACTAGGGCATCAGAGTCCAAAAAGGTAGAAATTCTTATTGAATACTCCTAATTTACTGAGAAGATATTTTCAAGGAATGCTATGTGGATTTGAAGCAATGAAAATGAAGTTCATTTTTTTCATGGAACTATAAAATACGACTGCCTCATCATTTGTCATCCATCTTTCTAGCCTTTTGTACAACCATATTAGCCTTTATCTCTCTGATTATAAGTGTTTATCCACTTTCCTCACTAGACTATGGGTTCTTAAAGAGTAAGTTGTTTTAGTTAGTTTTGAATTCCCAGGGACTACATAGTATGGCTCACACAATAGGTGGTGAGTAAATGTTTGAGGAATGAATGAATGAATGAATGAATGAATCAATCAATGAGTTACATTAGAATATACTTCTTATTGAATTCTATATTAAATTCTTTGGGTTTTTTTTGTTTTTTGTTTTTTTTTAAGAAAACTCCACATAATCTGTCACTGTGCCCCAGGACTCTGTACCCTCAGTGGCTTGACCTGGATAACTTTGTGCTGCTTTTTAGCAGAGGGTGATTTGTGAAGTGCGATCTACAGACCAACTCATATCAAGTAGGCTTGCAAAAACCTAACACACAACCACCAACAGGCAGTGAAAAATCCCAGAAACAAAATTACAAGTACACTTCTATGGAACATTACCATTTTCAAACTGCTTTCACTCACAGAGAAAAGGGTTTATGTTCAGGAGTATATCAATATGAATGACATATTCTTGCATAAACTCCAAAGCTTCTTATGTCTCTGTTAGAGATTTTCATCTTCATTTTCAAGAAGAAAAAGTAAAGTCAAAGTAATTTATGTAATTCTTCATGCACCAGTCAGTTGTAGTGGATGCCCAGGACACATAGTTTCTAGTGATGGAGTCAAACTAGTAGAACATAGGATAAGTGTGACTCAGTGGAGTTTACCATGTCACCAATTCTATTTCATCCTCCAAGGTTTGGAAAGGGTCACTACTTGGGCACTGTATGAAATTGGGGCATGCTGGAAGGAACTGATGGATGAGTGGCAGTTAGTAAGGGCTGTGCTTTTCCTTTTCATCAATAGCAGTGTTTGGGTTCCTGCATTTAAAAAAAACAAGGGTGCAAAAACACTCTAGCAGTAATTTGCAACATACTCATAGAACACACACAATATGTTCATAAATGGATCATTAATTTGTTGCCCGATCCTGGCAACAGGAAGCCAATAAGATTTCACCATTAAGTCTTCCACATTCAGAGGATGCAGGGGTGGACAGATCGCTGGCCATACAAGGAATAAAAGTAATGATGTTAAATTTTTTTAAAGAGAATATAATTGTAAACTGTGACTTCCTCATGCTTTTGATAGAGGATTTTGTTTGTCATCGCTTTCCAAAGAAAACAAAATTCAAGTCAATGAGGATGAGAATGGAAGACTTGTACAAACAGTACAGCTTTGCTTGAACTTCAATAGGGCAAAAGCAATTTAGATCTTCCTGCCAAAATCAGTACTTACATCTCTCTCAGAAAACTTTGATAAGACCTTAATTTATGCAATGCAGATCACAAGATCAATTGAAAGGTGATGAATCAGAGAATCTGACACAAGACATCCTGGGAAATAGCTTAATAGGGATAACTTCAAATTCTATCACATGATTATAAGTTATAAGTCAGTCACTGATTTAGTTTTATTCACCTCCTTTCCCTAGTTTCACCTTGAAATAGCAGCAAAAATGTTTACACCCACCCTTCCTGAGGACAAACGATCAGCATTTGGATATGTCCAAATGCACATATTTATCCAATTGAGATGCAATGGGTATTTTTGATGTTTAGGAAGAGGCTTAATCATGATGGTAGTTTTTTAAGCAATGGTTTCTGAAATCCTCCAGAGCAGAGCAGCATACCAAGTGTATATAGCTTTTTGATCAGATTTGCATGCAAGTTAATTGTATGTTCATGTGGCTCATATAGCCACAGTTATCAAGGTTACTGAACCAGCTTTCCATTTTTTCTTGCCTGAGAAGTAGGGCAGACTCTCTTTGTAAGGTAAGGTTCCCCTTGAGCCTCATAGGAGTCAGGTAACAAAGTGAACTAAATACTTAAGCATTTCAAGCCCCACCTGCTGAAATGCAGCTTTGTAGAGGTTAGCGGTGGCATTCAGTGATAGTCAACTCATGAGAGGTCAGGTGAGTGGGGAATATCAATAATTAAAATTGGAATTATTTTATTGTTTTCCATTCAAGATCCTAATCAGAGAGAAACATAGGTGGGAGGTTAGAGCCTGGTAGGAAGTAGCTACTATAAGAGAGAAATATTTTGAAATCTTTTTTGTTCTTAGTATATACGAATTGTTTTCAAGTTTATATTAACTACCT
This sequence comes from Aselliscus stoliczkanus, assembly GCA_033961575.1. NCBI lineage: Eukaryota > Metazoa > Chordata > Mammalia > Chiroptera > Hipposideridae > Aselliscus > Aselliscus stoliczkanus. Next base: position 170,471,695 of record CM066727.1, read on the forward strand.
GTTGGCAATTCAATGTTTTTAAACAGACAATTGGATTGCTTTAGTTTAACGTAAAGTGCTATGCAAATGCAGCTCAAGTCCATTCTTCCAACCAAATGGCTAGCCTTAAGCCCAAAAGTAGAGCCTGAGACAAGGACTTGGGTACAGGTAGTTTACAGGGAAGGTGAGACAGTAGGGAGAGTTAGAAAGGCAGGAAGGAGAAAAGCCAATATAGGATGTGTCATTGAGCAACTTACTGTTGTTGCAGGCAACTAGGGCTCAGCCCTCTGTGGAACCTTGTGTATTTCTCTTGAGAATTGTCCCTCTGAAGGACAGGGATCTGGGGCACTTTTCCCATATTAGCTGTGAATTCTGCCCAGGGGCATGAGCTCGCTTGAACTTGTGACTTTGACCTACTCACAGCTCAGTCAAGCTCCTGAGGCTTGGGGAATGGGCTTGAGACAGAAAATTGAGAATTGCAGTAGTCATTCATGTTGGGATGCTGTTAGTTTGCATGAAAACCATCCTTTGCTGTTGCAGGTAAAATCTGAGGCGAGTTGAGAGGATACAAAAGGCATGCAGTTCATCTTCCTATGCGTATGCAGAATTTTTGAGTCACAGCTGACTAAATTTTATTTTAATATGTTTTTCTCAATGAACATCCTGGTAAAATTAATGCTCCAGGAAGCATGTTTACCCTGTAATGTTGAGTAGCTCTGGCATATCCATTTAGAAGCCCAGAAAGAAATGTTAATTTGGAAATGATAGAGGGAGATACACAACTTGCCTAGGAGATCTCCAGCGTGGTGGGGACAGGCAGCACTCAGTGGTGCCAAAAAAAGAGATGGTAGCTTCAGACTTGCTTTTCATCTGTTCCCTTAGCTTTTCCAGATTACATTAATCTCTCTCTCTTAGCTCCTACTGTAGAATGGAGTCATTATATTTTCTTTTATGTAGTTACTCCTGAGAACTCCTAGGTGCTTGAGACATGACTGTGGATCACACATCTCATAGGAGAGCAGGAACTTGGCCCAGACTCTCTAATTCCAAGCCCAGTGTATTTTCTGTCAACCAGGCCAACCCCAGATAAACAAAAAAACCTGATAGCTGGAAATCCTATGTCCAGATGAAGGTCTATTTGATCTAATAGTGTGTTGCACAAGTTACAATGTACTCACAGTCTGGGGAGCTATGTCAAGAATAAAGAATCCAGGAAACAAATCTGAAAAGAGGGGTTTGGGTTTGATCTCTTTCACTTACAGGCAGAGAAAAACAAAAAACAAGCAAACAAAATTTGTTGAGTACTTTCTCTAAGGAAGGCATGAGCCTAAGTCTTTTATATATACTTGATTATGGTTATTTGCAGTAATTACATTTCATAAAGTTGCCATGAACACTGAATTAGCAAATAATGAACATTGCTCCCAGGGCAAATACAGGGTTCAGTTCCTGCAAGCCTCTGGTCACAATATTGTTGTCAACTGATAAATACATAACCTGGTTCTATATGTGTTCTGTTTAAAGACAATTAATACATATTGTTGACTCATTAGCATTGAACTCATGGTCAACAGCACTATAACCCAGGCCTGAACAAAGCTTATCTAACGCATGGATTTTCTCTGTTAGGTACATCTTGTACTTAGGAACACTAGACAGCACCTCAGCACTATGCTTAGGGGGTATTACAAATAGTGAAATCATCAACAAAAAATATAAAAATGCAAAAAACATATCATTAAATAGACTGTTTACAGCATGAGAGCTGAAACAAGAAGGCTGGGTGTCACCTCATTGGACCTCACCCGGGAACACATGTGTCAGGTGACTCAGTTTTTTGGCTGCTCTGTGCTTATCTGTAAATGATCCCAAAAGCACTGAAGGACTGATTTTGGGGTTACAAATAAATTTTAACAAGTAATGAATGCACAAATAATGAGTGCACATATTTATCTCATTTAATCTTCACAAAAATTCTGAGCAATAGATTGCATTTCCCTCAGTGTATAGGAGAAGAAAGTACCATAACTGATCCAAAGACACACAGCTAGTATGTGGACAACAAAAATCTTACATCTAGTGTATGTTCTTTTTTTTATTCAGCTGTAAACAATTCAGCATGTATCTTAAAGGTAAAGTCTCTTTTAAAAACATAAACAAAATCCCATTATCACACCTAAAGAAATTAACAGTTCCTTAACAAACCAACAAAAAGTTGCTGTTAAAATTTCCCCATTTGTTTCATAAATTGTTTCTTTTTACAGTTGGTTTGTTTGGATCAGGATTCAATAGGGTGCACATGCTGTGTTTGGATGATTTCTCTTAATTCTCTTTTAGCCTGTACTTCTACCTCTTCCTATTTTTTTTCCTCCCTTGGAATTTATTCATTGAAAAACCATTTATTTTTTTCTGTGTTGTCCTAACAGCCCCAAAGCTTATTAAAGATTTGATGCTTAACTTTAGTAATTATGAAAGATTTTGTTAAAGTTATTTACATACATTGTTTTCTAATTTGCTGTTTGTTCTCATCTTTCCATTCTCCTATTGTCCCTTTACCAAGTTTCCTTCAGTCCATTTATATTTTTTCACCTTATTGTATTGCATGTATTATCATAAATCACCTCAAAAAATTGTTTTTTGTGTGTGCACAAGTATATTTCTACAGATATACATATATGGAAACAAACCTGAGCAGGCTTGGCTCTAAAGCCTAAGTTTTTCTGTTCTGCTTGTTGTCAACCTCTGAGCTTTGTTTTCCCTCCAAACTCACCCGGTAAACAAGTACGCTAATAATATTTACTCTCCTCTGAGTTACACTGGGAGAAAGTAGATGATATGTGAGCCTGATGCATGTAATAAATGCTTGCAGAATGAATGATTAAACAGTAATGCTTCCTACACTGTAAAAATGCTATATAAATGTTGCTAAGAATTATAAATGACGATGAAATAGTCTAAATAAAGAAAAAAGAATTCTCTCTCAGGCTAAGATTTTTATTGCTCACTTGTAGAACTAACTTTATTAATGAAGTGGATTAATTAAGGCTTTGGAGTCTTCCCTTTCTTCTATCTCTCTGGCTATCTCCCTACCCATTAATACCACCTGGAGAACATGGGCAGTGAGAGGAGATGAAAGGCCAATTTACAAGATATGATCAAAACACATGGTGTATGTTTAAATTGAAAAAATATATCAAGGGCCAGCCGAGTGGCTCATTGGTTAAGAGCTGGTTTGGGGATGCCAGCGGCCCCGGTTCAGATCCCACATATGAGGGCCAGTGACACTGCTCTCTACAGCTAACAACAGCTTCACTTGGAGCTGGGCTATGCGAGCCCTGGTGACGGTGTGGGCTGTAGCCCCTGCTGCAGTGGGCTGCCATAGGCTATAGTGAGTGGCCAGCAGCCAGCGTGTGAGGCTGGCAGCCAGCGTGAGCTGCCAACAGCTGCGGTGAGTGACCATCCAGAGGCTGGCGACCAATCTGCCTCATCCGGGAAGAGTGCAATGACGATACCAACATGGGCCAGTGAAGCAACATCCTCCGCAACTAGACTGAAGAACAAAAAGACAGCAACTTGTTCCCCTTCCCCGATTCCCCAACGCTGTTCCCCTCCCTCAATTCACCAATACAATTAAAAAAAAAAAAGAAAAAAGGATATATCACAGTAAAAGATGCATTTCCATTAATTCCCCTCAAAAGAAACCCCCATGCTTTGAACACGCTTATCCCATTGTTCTTGCCACTTTCTGAAGCAGTTCTAGAAGTCCTCTTTCATTAGTGTCTTTACTTCATCTTCCATCATGACAGTGCTCTGTGTCACTCATTGCTTCTGATATGACAATTTCTTTCAAACAAAGACATTACAGTGTATCCTCATCCACCTTATTCACGGGATCTGGCACTGTATGACTTCTGGCTCTTTCCCAAAGTCAAATTGACCATGAAAAGTAAACGTTGAATTGATTCAGGACATTGAGGCTGCCACGACAGCGCAGTAACAGACACTCACGAAAGAGGACTTCCAGAACTACTTCAGAAAGTGGCAAGAATGATGGGGTAAGTGTGTTCGACGTAAACGGAAGTATTTTGAGGGGGATTAATGGCAATGTATCTTTTACTGTAAGAATTTTTTTTTTTAAAAAGTTATGCACCCCGATGTTCATAGCAGCACAATTTACAATAGCTAAGACTTGGAAACAACCAAAATGCCCATCAGTAGATGACTGGATTAAGAAACTGTGGTATATTTATACAATGGAGTATTACTCCGCTATAAAGAAGAATGAAATCATGCCATTTGCAATGATATGGATGGACCTAGAGACTATAATGTTGAGTGAAGTAAGTCAGTCAGAGAAGGACAAATACCATATGATCTCACTTATATGTGGAATATGAAAAACTGTATGAATGAGCAAAGTAAACAGAAACTGTCTCATAGATATAGAGGAAAAATCAGGGTTGCTAATTTGGAGAGGAATGGGAATGAGGGAGAAGGGGAAGGGATTAGACAGCAAAAATAGGCAACTACAATATTGCTACTGGGATAGGAAAATCAGTTTGGGGAATATAATTAATAATGTTGTAAATATTCTGTGGAATGTCAGATGATCATAGGTCTTGTTAGGAAGACCATTTCATGGATGGAGTAGAGGTTTGATCACTGCACTGTATTACTAAAGTGGAGGTGGTATACCTATTGTAATTGAATATATATAGATAGTCACGGGATGTGGATTATACTGTGGAAGAGAGTCAGAGGAAGAGTAATAGATATGTATGATATGGGGGGGTGTGGGGGGGTGTATTGGGGGCGGGGGGTTTGTCACTTTGGGGGGTAAAATGTATAACTATTGCACTGTGTTGTACACCTGAAACTATTGGGGATGGGGGTGTTGTCACTTTGAGGGGTAAAATGTATAACTATTGCACTGTGTTGTACACCTGAAACTAATTAAAAATAAAATAAAATTTAAAAAAAAAAAAAAAAAAAAAAAAAAGAATTTTTTTTTTAACTTAAACATTCACTGTATTTTTTGATCATACCTCATCCCTTGCCTTTTTGTTTGCGGATTGGGAAAGAAGGTTTGTCAGGGAAAAGGTATAAATTTATTGAGCTTGTCATTACTTTTTGAATTCCAATTATTTATATCTCTCTCTGTCCTTCGCACTAAAATGTAAATGAGGGCAGGAGTTTTTGTCATTTTGTTTACTGCTCTATTCCCCTACCTAAACTGGAGCTTAATTAATAGGTGCTCAATAAATACTTGTTGAGTGGGTTTCTAAGTATCACTGAAATGTAGACTACAGTTACATTTGGTTCATGAATGCTGTCAGTTTAGGCTATTATAACAAATTATTATAGTCTTGGTGGCTTAAACAACAAGCATATATTTCTTATAGTCCTGGAGATCGAGAAGTCTAAGATCAAGGTGCCAGAAGGTCCAGAGTCTAGTGAGGTACGATTTTCAGGTTTCCAAATGGCCATCTTCTCATTGTATCCTCACAAGGCAGACAGCAGAGAAAGGAGCAAGTTCTCATGTCTCTTCTTACAATGGCACTGGTCCCATTTATGAGACACCACACTCATGACAAAGTTACCTCCAGAGGGCCCTTTGGGGATTAGGATTTCAATATTTGAATTTTGGGTAGACACAAGCATTCAGTCTGTAACAAATGTAATGGATGGGCTAGTCAGAATCCCAGCTAAATCCACCTTCCCTTCTAAGAGAAATTGTCACACCCATGGTTCCCTCTACTAAGAAAGATGCATTGAGACTTTCTTAAGCAGGGGTGGTCAATTTTATACCTTAGATCTCCTCCTTCTTCCATCTAGACAGACCAAAGATAGGCACCTGATCCAAAATTAGCCAAACCCATAGCATTGCCAGTGATGTATGAGATAACGATCTGGCACAGAAAGTCAGCCTAAAGAAGGTAAATGGTGGACATGCCATGAGGAACCAAGGGAAAACTAAAGTTATGAATAAACCAAAGCTATGTGTATACAGAAGCTAACAAAAATAGCAACCGTGAGATAGAAAAGAAATGGCATTTGTTCTAGGGTGACAATATTGGCTGGTAGTGACAAAAGCAGAGGAAACAAAAACAGAGAAGGGTTCAGTGACTTTATTGCAAGGCTTTGATAAAATTCTGTGCCTCAGGAACAGTCTTAACAGAAACAGACTCTGAGATGGAGATTTGTGTGCAGGAGGTTTAGTGGGGACAGTTCTCTGGGAAATCAGCTCTAAGGGAGAAGTAAAATCAGTATCAGGGAGAGAGAGAGAGAGAGACAGAGGCAGAGAAAGAGAGAGGGAGAGAGAGAGGGAGAGACAACTCAGGTATAGTGGCAACAGGGCCTCATGTGATTCAATGGGAGCTCTGGAACTGGAGTGGCCCATCAAAGATATACCTAAGTGAGGCAAGAGGCAGAACCCTTGAACCTTCACATAAAGCAGTCCTTGTATTATGGCTGCTTCCTATATTGTGTGTAACTTTGAGCAAGATAGCTTCCTTTTACTAAGGGCAATTCCTGGAGGGGAATCAACTATGTGTTACCAGCAGCCAACACACACAGGGGTGAGGGTGGGGTGGGAGGTGAGAGTGCAGGGAATGAGAACCTCAGTACTAAAAGGGGAATCTAGGCAGTGAACACTGGTATACACAACACCGAGTGACAAAATAACTCAATTTCTAGAGCTGTCTTAGATCCTTCTTGCTTTTTAAGTTATGCTTTCATCTCTGTGAAGCCCAGACACATGGCTGTTCTTGGATCCCCTAAAGATTCAGCTTTTGCATATATATATATATATATATATATATACCCACATAGCAACCTTTCCTCCCATTTCTTGAGGTAGCTTGAGCCTTTTACCTGACATAAGGAGAGAATCCATTGTATTACACACTAAAGGGAAGAGCATGAACAGGAAAGAACTAGTGCTAGAAGGATACAATTAATCAGCTTTAATATTAATAGGCCTACTAACGTTAAATCAATATGGAGTCTTCCTATTTATGAGTGAATTCACTGAAATCTGTGAATCCTGTACCTCCATAATGGATATTGATTCTTTCTTTATGAGAATTTCAAAGTGTGGAATGTCCCTGAGGGCAAGATTTGGGTTAATTTCTATGAATCAGAGATAATTCTAAAAAAGTCGCCAATTCCCTGAAGATATGCAGACTGAAGCAACAACATAATTTTATGGGAATCTGTCAGCATGGCCTGTTAGCACAAAGATGACCTTTGGATCTAGAAAGGCCCAGGTATGACTTCTGGCTCTGTCACTGTGTCACCCCGAGGCAAACCCCTAAACACCCTTGGACCCTCCAGACTTGATTTCTAAAACCAAGATTGCAATATGTTACTCTAAGAGTTGTTGTGAGAACTACATGAAATAATATATGTCTCCTATGATAGTGCTCACTATATAGAAACCAGTCTGTTTCTGGTAGCCATCCTTTTATGTTTAATGTTGTCAGTCCTAACTTAGCTTAGAATCCTGATTCGTCTTGACAGCAGTTGAATGTAATTAATACTCAGGAAATTGATTCTTCCTTATCCTGCAGACAAATTTCAGGGGCTCTAGAACTGCTTTGGGAATATAAAGCAGAAAAACAAAACAAAACAAAAGCTAAGACTGAACTAGAATCCTTACTTTGGCCATGACTTTCCTGTAAATCAAATCCAGCCCAGGAATTTCTTTGTCTGGAACAATCTCTTGCAAGTGGATCAGACTGAGGGTCTCTGCCAATGGAGCAACTCTAGGGGGATTTGGTTAATTAAGCACCACTTATGGTTTATTGCAAATGTTCAATACGTATTAGATCTTCTCTCCCTTCTGTGGTCCACTGCATCTCTTAAACTCTTCAGAATCTCAGGAAGATTCCTTGAAATTTTACTGAAATCACAGGGCATTCCTCAAAACAGTATTACCAGGGATTGATGGAAAGCCCATAAGTTGTTAGCTTCTAGTTTCCCTCTTGGGCTCTCCAGGTGGTAAATTATTACATAGTCAGAGTTGGGTCCCAAGGCGTGGGAATTTCTATCTCAAGTTCATCTTCAGGGAATAATATTTCTGGTTTTAGGTCAGTCCTGTAACAAAAACTGTAAAACCCCCAGCAGAATGTGGTGGCAAACACCAGCGCCCTGGGGGGCCCTTCTGACTGCCTGCATTCAAGTCTGTAGTCTCCAAACACAAAAAATAATCCTGAATTAGATGTGTTCTTATAATCTAGGGAAGGCCGTTAAAAAACGTTGGAACACATAGTGTCCCAAATTGGTTCCGTAATTAAGGTATGCAGAGCTCGGCTTCAAAGATCCCTCACGTCTGTTTTAAGGGATGCTGTTAGTGAGCAGATAATTGTATATAGTAGCTGTAGAGCCATTAGAGGAGCTTAATCTGTACAGAAAGCTTTGGATATTAGGTGCTTCAGGGACATTGCTTCTACAGTAATGTCTCATCTGCAGATATTACCTCAAATGTACACTTTTTCTCCATTATATTTTATTTTTTAGAGCCAGAGAGTTTGCATTTGGGTACAGTTTTGTAACAGGATGAATAGGTACCCAAAAGATACTTTGATTGCTATGAAAGGTAAAAACATAATGAGAAAACTAATAAAGATTGTGAGGATACAATTCTCATGACCTGTTAAACTTGTGTGTGGGGAGTGGGTGGAGAAGCAGTCCCAGGATGGCCCTAGAGAGAGAAAATTATATTTTGTTTCAAGTTGACCATGTGCCAGGCACTGTTTTGGGCACTTTATCTTATCCTCAAGAAGTCAGGATAGTAGGAGATAACGAAATTCAAAATGAGTCTGGGAGTTTTGTTTTTCTTCAGGGTTTTGTTAGAGAATAGATTAAACATGGGAATATGGCTAAGAGAAAACTATTGAAGACAAGTACTCCTTCTGGACAATCAGCTTCCAGCCTCTATCAACCCCATTTTTTTCTCCCTGATTTGTAATAAATGTGTAATAATTCTCAAACAACTGAAGAGTAAAACCGAATCACCTCAAGCAGTTACAGGATTAATGAGAAAAAGAATTCAAATTCCTCACTCAGCCCCTTTAAGTAGGGTAGGGACAATTATTATTATTATTACATTTTTTTTTAGTGTTTACTCATGTTTAAGTCCTCAAACGCCCCCCCACACACACACACACATACCCTGCACACGCATAGTTTTAACTTTTATAGTCTAATCTCTTGCATAACGGACCACATACAAAGACTTGGTTTAAAAAAAACCTCCCCGCCTGTTGCAATATTTATAAAGCCCTTGCTTTTTAACACACTGTGAGAAGGGCTTAGTAAAACAAAGGGCATCGTAATTTATTGTTTTAAGATTATTGATTCAATAAATTAACAATAATTTCCATGAAGGATAGGAACCCTGGTGCCATAAAAGTTTATTTATTCCTCTTTTAACTAGCATTGATTAGAGTATTCAAATTGTCCCAGTGCTCTATAATCGCTCTTTATAGGTGAAATGCCCTCCGCTGTGCAGGAGACAGTAAAATAAACATTCAACCAGAAGTGACAATGGCTCCTTTAAAAACCAGAAACACTAGATTTTTTTCTCGAGAGGAAAGGAATAGTTCAGAGAGTGCTTTTAATATGTGCTGTGTGTATGTTGGGCCCTGCTCCCTGATGTATTTATTGCAAGGACATAGTTTTAAGAGGCTATTGCAATTGTTAGCACACAGGTAGGATCTAAATGGTGATATTTATATTACATACCTCAAACAAAGAGATCTTTCTGTTGTTGTTTGGGTTGAAAATATCATTATATTGCATTCAAGAGCTAGGTGGATTTCTTTTTTTTTCTTCTTTTTTTTTTTTTAATGTAAGTATTGTTTCAGTGCTTTTGTTCCTCAACTGGTGACTAAACCTTCAAGGTGACTTGGTGAAGGCATCGTAAAACTGTTAATAACTTGAACAAACAGGTACTGCTTTTTATCCCAGAGCTACAGGGCAGAGTGGTTTGAGGGAACTGCCTGAAAAGATGAGAACAATGGGCTGGCTGGCTCATTAGGCAGCGAAGACCTGTGCTTGGATTTCTTCAGGCCTTGGGATCAATTCTCCAGTAGAGCATACCGATAGCATAGGGTCATATTTCACTTTCATATAGTCACCCATACAGCTTCCCTTCTCTCTTTGACATCTGGATAGCGTGTCTTATTCTTGAGCTTTAATGCTATATTTTCCAAAGTGATTTCTTTTCTTTTCCACCAACAAGAAATCTCCATGCCGAAATGTGATTTAGAACCAGGCATTTGCAGTAATTAATAAAAATGAAATGAAATAAAATACAATAAACCTCTTAGCAACCAAAGGCTTATGATTTACATAGGCTTTAAATGATTGTTGGTGTTAAATTGTTTCTCAGAATGCAACTCAGGAATTCGAAGTTGTCAGATTAACTGCTGTATTTACTGGTCTGTTTGATTAGGTGAGCATAGTTTATATTCCCTCTTGGAGACCTAAATAGCAACCATTTCCTACCAAAACAGCACTGAGAACAAAGGCTCCATTCACAGGGCACTGGGCACTGCTCTATAGGCCTTTGTATCTGAAACAACATAGTTACTAAGGACCTGGAAAGGAAAAGGTGCAACTAATTTCTTTAAATGTACACGTAATAGGCAGAAAAAGAATCACATCGCATACCAAACAAATAGATTCTATCAAAAATGAATGGAGTATTTTTTGTACTGCTGGCCTTCTTTGCGAGGCTGCAATAAAAAATGACTGTGGTCATTTTTGAAGGACATCAGACAACAGAAGGGCAATATTGGCAGGGATAATCTGATCTCCTTTTCACTACCCACAAACACTCACAAGATTAATTAATATTCTTTTAGTCAATAATCCTCATTTGAGACCCTTCCATAGGCCAGGCTCTGTATGAGGCATTGGGGCCATAAAGGATAATAAGCTCCCTTTCTCCCTTGCTCCTTAGTCCTGTAGCTCACCTTCTAGAGCTTGGACAATATCATGACACTGATTATTTCAATGACAAAGATGGAGTACCGAGGAGGGATGGCTTCATGGAGAAAATGACCTCTAAGCTAAATCCGAAAGGCAGGGCTAGGGCAGCAATTCCAGGTAGAGGTGATTACACCAGCAAAGGGTGGGAAATACCAGGATCTGTACAGGAAGCTATAAGAGGCTTCTGAACCCGAATCATCAGGTGTAGCTTAGGACTGAAAGAAGATGAAGAGAAAGCGGAAGCTGGATTGACAGCACTCGCCGTGCCATGCTAAGTAGTTTGGACTTGATCCTGTAAGAGACGGTGATCCTTTGAAGGGTTTTGAAGGGTAGGGAGGCAGATAAAGCTGGGCAGTCTGCACAATTCCAACACCAAAGTGATTAATTGGTTAGTTGTGCATTTAGGGTCCCAAAGCAAATCTCATTGCACTAGTAAGATATATTTTCTTGACCTGCCTTTCCTCACTTCATTGTCTACACTGTTTGAATTCACTAGATAGCCACTCAATATTTCACTTTTCTTGGAAAGTTAATGAATTATTCATTGAGAGAAGTCATTTGTCACCCATAAAGACACACACCAACCGTTTTATGGAAGGACTTTCAAAAGGAAAACTATGATAACTCCAGCTTCTTAGTGTAGGAGAGTGGTAACCTTGGGGAGTTTAAAGGAGACTCAGAAACACCCCTCAGGGTCACGAGGGTAATGAAAAAATGCAGAAGGGAAGTTTTCAAAAGCTAGATAAACACAACCTGGCCTCCCCATCTCAGCTGCCATATTCTGGAGTTATTTTTCTTTTAAAGTTCCTTAAGATGAAGGGGATATCTGGGTGCAGCAAAGGCTCTCATAATTACACATATTGAAAAAACACATTTTTTTTACTTATCTGGTACGTCATTCAGATGTAAAGTATTTAACTTTTGATCACCTCAGCTAGTCTAGTGTCTTGGCAAGATAGCTGTGTGCATTTGCCTAGACTCCACATTTTTAACCTCTTGGGTTGAATCGTCTCTCACAATAGGAGAATATGTACAGGATAGAATGGGAAATTGGTGTATTAATCAAGGATGGACTCTATTTACCCCTATCCCTTAGTTTTGCCACTTCTGTAAGGGTAAGAGTCATCTTGGGTGCTGGTTATGTATGCAGATTATTAGCCATGCCCTCTGTAAATTAAATTGCGGTTCAGTGGGTCTGGTTTGGAGTCCAGGAATCTGTTCTTGTCAAGCACTCCAGGTGTTCCTGATCTTCAGGGGGCTTTGGAAAACATTGCAAAAATGATTAAGTAAATTGAGTAAAACAGCATTTTGCAACTCACCAGGTATTATTAAGCTTTAAGAGGAACACTATAATATAAGACTTAACTAAGCATCAAAATAATGAGGAAATAGTTGGGGTTGCACATTATATAATTTTGCAAGCCACTTTAGTAGATGGAATGACGGCAATATAAAATGTAACTGTGCCTAATTTTTTATTGGGTTTCCAGATTCGTTTACTAAAGTCAGTACTGCCAATTAGATTGGGGTCGAAAAGAAATGTGGGTCAGGCTATATTTTCCTTTCATTACAAAGTGAAATAAATTTGTTATTGGTGATTCAGTTAAGAAAAATAAATCCTTCGTTTCTTCCAAATACACTTTATTACATGCTTATTACAATGAAGGTTCTCTTTTGGGTCTGTGGTACCTGCCATGTAATCTTCTTCCTCTATACCATTTCTCCATCCTAACCATTAAGGCAGAAAAACGTGTTTTCCACCATTGGTTTTCAAACGATTTTTCTGACCATTTTTTCCAAAACCCCAGTATATAAACATGTAGAAGCAGCTATGTTTCAGCAGGGGCAAGAGGAGTGGGGGGAAGGGAGATGTCTGCCAGGTCTTCCCAGCTCTATGTCAGCACCTTCCTATGTGCCAGCATCCCCGTGGTAGGAGAGGAGCCTTCAAGGCATTAGGATAACAAAGAGTTGATGTTACATGAGAAATGATGTTTTGGTAACTCCTGAAACACCTCCACAGACAAGGCAGAACAGAACGTGAAAGACACTGCTGGGGTTTCTCCTCAAGGATGATAGCTGTGGCTCACTCGGTCACCGTGCCAGATACCAAAGAAATGTTTATTACAGGACATTTTTATCATATGCTATGATAGAAATGTTCAGAGTTCATATCCTTTCACAAAGAATAATTATGACTTTAATAAAGCATATAGGATCTGTGGACAGAAGCGGCAGAGAATGTTTCTGCTCAATTGATAAGGTATGCATGCACTTTCAGAATTATGTCCCACCAGAACTGGCCATATCCTAACTTGGTGTGTGGGCAGTCTCTGGTGTGCAGCAAGATGGCTTGGGAGTAGAAGGCATGACTGTTTCTGGTTAACTTGCTTTGCACCATGCTGTCTGCAGGTGGGCACAACAAAAGCTGCCAGTCTTTGCGTCCCGAGATGTGGTTGTGATCAGTCATCATATTAGTAAATTATTCATCCCCTATTAAGTGACCACAATTTCAACATTGGCTTCTCTTGATAGATGTACAATTCATAGAGACTATTGGAACTCTGCACAGTGCGTGCTGTGATTTCATTTGCAATGCCACTCATAGTGGAGAAAATATGCCACACTTTTTTAAGCAAACAGGCCTTCTTTTCACGGTGGACAGAGAATACTGTTAAACAGAGGAAACACAATATCCCTTTTCATAGCAAGAGATCAAATGTCTGCAGAAGAGTTTAATTTATACTTCTCCATGTGCCAGAGCCCAGTCTGAGACGTAGCTGCATTTCAGTACTTTCAATCAGGTCACAGTTTCCACCCTAGATGACTTCATCCCTTTTAAAATAGAATAAATGGAATTCCACATTATTCTATGGGTAAGGATTATAGGAAATTGAAAGACGTATAGTGCTCAGCACACTAAATAATTGTGACATTGAGCTGAGAAAATAACACTTCTGCAGCAAGTTCTTCTTGGGTGTGTGTTATTTGTTAAAGAGATTTTGTTCCAGCTTTTCAGGAGAGTGGAAGAAAAGTATTGCGGCGTGGGCCAGGAAGTAAATTCTATGCCGTGCTTACTCAAAGTTTTCCCTTTTAAAAATATATGTAAGACTTAAGTAAGATCAGATATGTGACTTCATTTCACTGTCCACCAGCCCTGCTGTCTGATGCTCTTTGGGTTTAGTTCTTTGGTTTTAGTGTTGGTGATGGGACATTATCGAATGTAGTTCAGAAGTCAGGAGCTTGGGTTGGCTGCAACTAGAGAGCTTGGGAGGAATCCTGTTCAGCCAACAGAAGGCTCTAAAGTTATAATACAATAGTGTAAACTACGAATGCCCTAAAATGTAATCATCCTACATGAGCTGAGTTGTTATTATAAAAACTAAAGTTTGTTTATTGGTTTATATAGAAATGACCTAGAAGAGAAATCTATGATGGTCAAAAGTAAGAGGGAGGCAGATTCTCCTCTGTAGGACCTTTTTTTCTTCACAATATATGTTTTGGTTGACTTTTGACCTTATTTAATATGGTTTTGTAAGTGAAGTAATTTGATGTGTTTCTTGAACAAATGAATATACACACTAGACCCGCCTGCAACGAGTCTATTACACATAAGCCTTCTTTTGATGGTGATGAAAATACAATATTTTCATTCTGCTGTGCTCTTTACAATCACATTTGTGGCATTAAATGGTTGCAGTGTTAAGATCTGCACACCTTTTAAAAAGAGCCCAGTGAGCAGGCCTTCCCTTTGGGAAGATTACTGGGGGAAAAATGGGGATTCTGAGAGAGTGAGAGTACAAATCCATTGCAGGTGAGCCAACACAATTTAATCACATAATATGTTTATAATGTATCCCTAGGAATTCATGTTTGCTTTGAATCTGCCTACCAGATAGGCCACAAAGAGATAGAAATTACTTACAGTGGTTTCCAGTGCCTAGAGCTGAGTGTATGCTATGTTTCTGCTCACACATAATCAACAAACAAAGGCAGAGGCAGCAGCTGCTCCAAAGAGTTCTAAAGAGGGGGATGTACAGGTGGGAGTTTTTAAATCTTGACATACTGATAAGATTTCAGCATGGCTTCAAAGTTTGTTCGAAAAATGACCTACATTGCCAGTATGTCTTTGAAATCCTAATCTGTTGCTAAAACGGAGGAAACCAAGTTCTCTTTTGCGAACTTGAGTAAACACATTCTTCATCACCATCAAAGATTGAGGCAAGAAGAGGGAAGGACCTGCCTCTGCATTTCAAGAGTCCTCATTGACTGTTCTGTGCATATTTGTGGGTACAGTCATATCTTTCAAAGTACAACCCAAACCAAATACTTCTGATAATCTCCAGGCTTTTAATATGTGACAAAGCTGGGTTATGGGTTCAGGCATGTTCTTTGGAACTTTTCTGTGAATGGAGTACCAGAACAATAGCCATACATGGTCTCCTGGGGCACCTGCTTATGGATGGAGTTCAGAATATCGGAGAAATAAGCATTACACAAACAGATGGGAAAATAAAACAATGAAAAGTTCTTGACCTGGCCAAAGTCAATATGACTGGTCAATAGAGGAGCAGGGAGCAGAGAACTTGCGTAGTCGTAGTGGAACTCTCTGTTACAATGTCATTTACAGAGTCTGAATCCTTTGTGTTGGTGAAAAGCGTGATTAGCATGAGCCTCGAGGCCGTAGAGATGAATGTGCTTCATTGCAGAGAAGAGTCTCTCCATTTACCCAGATTACAGTTATTCTTAATCTTTGTCAAAGTTTCAAACAGGAAAAATGAGCCTCAGTCTTATTAGTAACTTCTATGGTATTCCTAAATATGGGAAGCAAATTTAAAATGGGCTGGTGATGAAAATGGTATTTAAGAAGGGTTCTCCAGAGGATGAGACCAGTATATAAATAGATAGAGAGACAGAGATAGATAGATAGATATATCTGAGAGAGAGCACTTTATTTTAAGAAATTGGTTCATGTGTTTGTGGAGGCTGGCAAGCCCGAAATCTGCAGTGTAGGACATCATGCTGGAGATCTAGGGAAGAGGTGATGCTGTAGTTTGAGTTCAAAGGCAATGTGCTGTCAGAATTCCCTGTTTTTTGGGGAGGTCAGTCTTTTTCTATGAAGGCCTTTAACTGATTGGATGAGGCCTATCTACATTATGAGGGTAAGCTGCTTTACTCAAAGTGTACTGATTTAAATTTTACTATCATCTTAAAAATCCTTTATAGACACATCTAGAATAATGTTTGACCACACATCTGGGTACCATGGCCCAGTCAAGTTGACACATAAATTTTGTGATCCCAGAAATCAAATGGGGTAATTATTGAGACGAGAGAGCCCTAGGAATACCGTGTGTTAGAGACCTGGCAGCAGTTACAGCACCTGATCCAATCACACAGGACATAGGCAAATATATTATTGGATGGCAACACATACTTTTCTTTTTTATTGATTATGGTAGGGAGTTTTCTGAAAGTCATTTGAGCAAATTTCATGCCCAAAAGAAAATAATGTCATGAGAAGAAGGAATCCTAGAAAATGATCATCAGAGAATGGTTATACACTCTCATATAATATGCCAGCACATTCGTATAAACTCACAAAACATTGGCCCCAAATTTGAAGTAAGTAAGCCATATCCAAATGGAATCAGACAAAAGAAAAAATTAAAATTCAAATAAATATTCAAACATATAATAATTCATTAACAAATATATAATTGAGATCCTATTATAATGTGACACATTATCAGGTCCTGAAAAATCATTCCCTTTGGTAAGGTTGACAAAATTCTAAACACCTTTTTAGTGTTGTAGGTAGAAAGATGAACTTTGAACATTATTGTTTCAAGAAATCCCACAGGTAGGTAAGTAAGATAGATGTTATCTCCTTTTTTTTTTTTTCTTGTTACTTTTTTTTTTTTTTTTTTTTTTGAGAGCAGTGTCACTGGCCCTCATATGTGGGACCGAACCTAGGCCGCTGGCTTCCGAGGCCAGCGCTTAACCACTGCGCCACTCGGCCAGCCCAGATGTTACCTCTGTATTACCTTACTTCAGAAAGTGTATATGCCACAGCCACTATCTCTTTGGATATGAGTCTATGTTCTTACACAAATATGTACTTTTCTCTGTCTCCCTTCCACACACACATCCATAAACATATACAAATGTATAAGGGTATGAATTTGATTTTTATTGTGATAATACTAATCAATCAATAGATATTTTTGGAGTATCTATATGTGGTAGGCCCTGTGCTAATCTCCACAAATATAATAAGACACATAATGGTCACATTTTATCTTTGGTACAGATGAGTTCATATGCTGGTGAAGAAACAAATACAAAAAAGTAAACAGACAAATAAGTAAAATAGTTATAATTAGTGTTTATGTTTAAGAAGATAAGGGAAAGGCACTTAAGACAGAAAATAAGGAGGCCTACTTTAAATAGAGAAGTCAAAAAGGCAATCTTTGAGGTGACATTTAACTTGAAGCCCAGAGAATAAGAGCATTCCAGACAGAGAAAACAGTCATTTGAAGCATTTTTTCAGGATGAAGGACTTGACACATCAAAATAACTGGGGTCCTAGAGTGGCTGTCACATACTGGGAAAGAATAGGGGCAGTGGGAGTTGAGACTGGAGAGGTGAAAATGACCTCACAGGCCATGGTAAGGGCTTTGGATTTTATACCAAGAGCTACCAGAGACACTGAAGCAGTGGAGTGCCATCAAACAAAACATATTTTAATAAGATCATTATTGCTGCTGTATTGAGCATGGCTTGGTGATGGGTAAGGATGGAGGGGTGAGATCAATTGAACTTAAAATAGTCCATGCAATGAGATCATGATGAACTAGTCTAAGGTGGGGGCAGAAGAGATGTAGAAAAACCAACTAATTGAGATGTATTCTGAAGATGGATTTGACAAGACTTGCTATTGTATGGATGTGTACAAGGAAAAGAAAAAACCAAGGATGACACTTATATTTCTCACTTGAGCAACTTGAGTGATCGCTGGTGCCATTTACAGAGAAGATTGGAGCTTATGATGGGGGGACAAGTTTGAGGAGCAAATTAAGAATTCCATTTTGGGGCCAGCTGAGTGGCGCGGTGGTTAAGCGCTGGCTTGGAAAGCCAGCAGCCCCAGTTCGGGTCCCACATTAGAAGGCCAGTGGCACTGCCCTCAAAAAAAAAAAAAAAAGATTTCCATTTTAGATTTGTTAAGTTTGAGATGCCTGTAAGGTATCCTATTTTAAAAGCCAATGTTGTGTGTAAGTATGGAGCTCAGAAGTGAAGTCATGTTTTGGATTACAAACTCTCCAAATGATTTTGGAGTCATCAGAATTAAAATGGTATTTAAACCCATGGGAATGATAAGATTTCCATAAACATTATTTAGAGAAGATAGGAGGCTTCTATTTGAGCCTTGCTTTCTATTTAGAGACTAGGCATAGAGAGGAATCCAGCAAAAGAGAATGGGAAGGAACAGCCAGGAAAGTAAAAGGAACATAAAAACAATATGGTGTTTTTGGGCCGGCCGAGTGGCGCGGTGGTTAAGAGCTGGCTTGGGACGCCAGCGGCCCCGGTTTGAATCCCACATATGAGGGCCAGTGACACTGCCCTCTAAAAAAAAAAAAAAAGGTAAAAAAACACAATATGGTGTTTTAAAGCCAAGAAAAGGCAGGGGCGGTATTTACCTGTAACATACTACTGCAAAATTCCATGTATTGAGGATAACAGAGTCCATTGAATTGGGTATCATGGAAGTCCATTGAATTGGGAATCAAATGGTCATGCCCTTCCTTTGAAAGTGCTTCGAGCAGGAATCAGATTGCAGAAAATTAAAGTATAAATGGAAGGTATGAAGTGGAGAGCAATGTACATAGATCATTCCTTTGAGAGATTAAGATATGAAGGAGAGCAGAAAAATGGGGTAATTGCATGAATGAGATGTGATTTCATTTATGGTAGATACCAAGCATCTGTATTTTCTGATAGCATTGACTTCTAATGGGTAAGAAAGTACAGCTGAAGGAATCAGGAAGTGACATTTGAGATTGAAGAAGAGAAAGAATCAAGAGTACACATGGATAAATTGAATGGCAATTTCAAATATGACTCATATGGAAAAAACCTATAATAAACATTCTAATATACAGTTCGTTTGTAACTCAAAACCACTCTAAACAGATTGTTCAAGGTTTAAGACAATAACTAAATCCATGAAATGATTTGATGTTATTGCAGTGTAACCTTTCAGGGAGAGATCCTTATTGAGAAAGTAATTCAACTATATTATTTCTTAAAAAAGAAAATGTAAATGTGTCTTAAACTTCCTGATTCTTCTCTTCTGAGTCTGGAATGCCCAGTTGATCTAATTCAAGAGACATATGGCAGAAAAATTTCTCTCCACCTTCTGTAAAAACCAGACCACTATCGCTTGTGGCATACAAGATCTCAGGCTCTCATGATTTTATGTGCCAACTTGTTTGTTTGTTTCTGTTTTCTTTGTTTATTTGTTCTTTAGATTCCACATATAAGCAAAATCACATTGTATCTGTCTTTCACTGTCTTACACTCCACTCAGCACAGTTCCCTCCAGGTCCATCCATGCAGCCACAGATGGTAAGAACCCATTCCCTTCCATGGCCAAGCAATATTTCACTGTATATATGTGCCACATACTGTTTAATCATTCATCCATTGATGGACACCTAGCCTGCTTCTATCGCTTGGCTATTGTAAATAATGCTGCAATGAATATATGGATGTCCACGTCCCCTTAAAGTAGTGTTTTGTGTTTCTTTGGATAAATACCCAAAAGTGGGATTACTGGGTCCTTCTTTGTCTCTTATTACAGCCTTTGTTTTAAAGTCTATTTTGCCTGGTATAAGTATTACTATCCCAGCTTTTCCCCCATTTCCTTGAAATAATTTTTTCCTTCCCTATACTTTCAGTCTCTGTGTGTCTTTCAATCTGAAGTGAGTCTCTTGTACACAGCATATGTAAGGGTTTTGTTTTCTTATCCATTCAGCCACCCTATGCTTTTGTTTGGAGCATTTAATCCATTTGCATTTAAAGTAATTGTTGATAGATATATAGCTTTGCCATTTTATTCATATTTTTTATTTTGTGTGTGTGTGTGTTAAAGAAGTCCCTCTAACATTCCTTGTAATACTGGTTTAGTGGTGATGAATTCCTTTAGCTTTTTCTTATCTGGGAAGCTCTCTATCTGTCCTTCAATTTTAAATGATAGCCTTGTTAGGTAGAGTAATCTTGGTTGCAGGTCCTTGTTTTTCATCACATTGAATATTTTGTGCCAATCCCTTCTGGCCTGCAAAGTTTCTGTTGAGAAATCAGCTGATAGTCTTATGGGAGCTCCCTTACAAGTAACTAGTTGCCTTTCTCTTGCTGCTTTCAGGATTCTCTCTTTGTCTTTAACCTTTGGCATTTTAGTTATGATATGTCTAGGTGTGGGTCTGTTTGGGTTCATTTTGTTTGGCACTTCCTGGGCTTGTATATCTATTTCCTTTGTCAGGTTAGGAAAGTTTCCCATCATTATTTCTTCAAATGGCTTTTTAATTCCTTGCTTTCTCTCTTCTCCTTCTGGTACCATTATAATGTGAATGTTGGAATGTTTGATGTTGCCCCAAAGGTCTCTTAAACTATCCATAGTTTTTAAATTCTTCTTCTTCTTCTTCTTCTTTTCATATTCTGATTGGGTGTTTTCTGAAACCTTGTCTTCCAAATAGCTGATTTGACCCTCTGCTTCATCTAGTCTGCTGGTGATTCCTTGTAGTGCATTCTTTATTTTAGTTATTCTATTCTTCACTTCTGACTGGTTCTTTTTTTTTGTGGTTTCTATGTCCTTTTTTATGCTTTTTATCTGTTTTTTGAAATTCTTACTAGTTTCCTTGAATATCCTTATAACCAGTGTTTTAAACTCTGTATCAAATAGGTTGCTTGCCTCCTCTTTGTTTGTTTTTTTTTTTTTTGTCCTGGAGTTTTCTCCTCTTCTATCATTTGAGACATGTTTTTTCCTTTCCTCGTTTTGACTCCTTCTCTGTGTCTGTATTAGGTTGATCTGTTACATCTTCCAGTCTTGACTGGCTGGCCTTATGTAGTAGGTGCCCTGTGGGGCCCTGGCATAGTCGCCCTGATCACCTGTGCTGGGTGCTCTAGGAATGTCCTCTGTGTGGATTGTGAGTGCTCTCTTGTTGTAGTTGAGCCTTGATTGCTATTGGCATATCAACGGGTGGGGTTGACCCTCAGGCTGACTGGCTATGGGGTTTGGTCATGTCCATAGCTTATAAGCTGCTGTGCAGAGGCCTTATCCCACTAAGCAGGATTCACTGCACTAAGCTGTGATGACTGTTGAGACTGCCCTTTGGTTGTGCCACTTATGGAACTAATTGGGTGCTGCTCTGCTGTGGTCTGATGCCAATCTCCAAATAGTTGGTTCTGCGTCCTCTTGGGAGAAGCTCTGTTGCAAGTTAAGGGAAACCACTGCCTGTGACCAGTTGGGGACTACCTAGTAGGAGCTACAAAGCAATCCATGGTTGTTTGCTGCCTGTGCTAAACCTGGAGGCACATGGGAGAGGCCACACTGTTAACTGAGCATGGCTGCCTCCAGTATCAGGTCTGGGGTAGCTCCACAAAAAGTCAGGACACCCCAAGGCCTGCTGCCACCTGCTGACTCCCATAAGTTTCAGTCACTGATAAAGGCTTGTTCAGTATAAGAGTTGAGTGAGGTGGGGTTTCAAGGAGTCAGCAGGGTGGAGCAGTGGAACTCAGGAGACCAATTAAGATACAGATTTGGCCGTGTGGAAGGAGGCCTCAACACAGGAAAGATGGTGACCATCTGCCTGCTGCACAGGAGGACTCCACACAGGGTGAATGGTGATTTTTCCTTCAGTCATCACTTCAATGCCACACGACTCAGTGTCTCCCCATATGTGTCAGACACTTCCTGAGTCACTGTCCCTCTGCCGGAGCCCAGGGTGAGTTCCTGTAAGCAACAACTGAGTCTATGTGTGGGCCCTTTAAGAGGGCATCTGGGTTTTCTGCAGCCTTCTGTCCCACCCACATTATCAGAATTCCCTTTGTTTTTCACAGCCAGATATTGTGGTGGCTACTCTTCCCAGTACCAGTACTCAGGGCTGCAAAGGCTGGTGTGGGGCTAGAGAGCCTAATGTGGGGCTGCGGGTCCCTTTCTCCTCTGGGGGAACCTCTATGGCTGAGCTATCCCTCCCAATTCTCAACTAGACATTCCGAGTCTCCACCCCTCCTACCAATCTTGATGTGGCTTCTTTTTTATATTCTTAGTTATAAAACTTCTGTTCAGCTAAAATTCAGATGGTTCTCCAGGTTGATTGCTTTATAATTTAGTTGTGATTTTAATGTGTTCATGGGAAAAGGCAAGCACAAGTTTACTCCACTATCGTGGATCTCTCTGATGATTTTTTTCTTATGTGTTAATTTAAAAATAAACGATTTTAAACAAAAATTTAATCTCCAATCTCAGTGCTCAATTATATAACTTTCTTCATTGGTTTAAAACTGAATTTGATCCTTCATTTAGACAAAAGGCAAAACACTTACTTTCAGTTCAAATCAGGGTCTTCTCCAATTGTCTTGGAATTGTTTTATAAGATCTGGAGGAATTATGTAGTGCTAAGATATGGGGATGGAAGTGGACGTGTGCTTCTCTTCTTTGTAACTTATCCATGTTGTCATCTGCTGCGGTGCCCTTATTGTTATCATATTCGGTCATTGGTCCATACAGATTACTGCAATAAACTCCTTGTCCCTTCTGGTGTCTGGGGTGTTGCAAAATGTCTGAACATCTCTTGAATACCAGGAAACATTCTACTGATATCATACACCTCTGGAGTGCAGCAAATTCACTGAGGCTGTGTCATTGCCAAGTGCCTAGACACCTGTATAGGTAAATCTTCCCCAGATTCTTGGGCTACAGGAAAGCAGAAAGCAGATTTTTCTCTGTTCTCACGTTCCTAAAATATATCTGAAAATTTCTACCTACTTCTCCCTAAAGGCTGACTTGTGGTTAGGGAAGTGGACAAACTAGGAAGTCCCTTTGTCTAGCACTGGATATCTTAAACCCTGTAATTTGAACTCCTCTCTTTCCCAAGTCAGAAAAATATTTAGTTTGCCTGCAGGGTCTTCCAAATCTGTGGTTAATGGCCTAATCTAAACTTCTTCACTTTTTTTTTGTTATTAGTGTCAGGTCTACAAAACAGTGCAAATAATTATACTTTTTACCCTTCACAAAGTGACAATACCCCTCCTCCATTCTGCGGTCCCACTCCCTCCCACACAGCATACATATCTATTACAATTCCATTGACTCCATTCCCTGCACTATACTCCACATCCCGTGACTTTGTGTGTGTGTGTGTGTGTGTGTGTGTGTGTGTGTGTGTGTGTATTAAATTATAGTTGACATACAATATTATTCAACATCAGCTTCAGGTGTACAGTGCAGTGGTCAAGCCTCTACACAGTCCATGGAGTGGTCTTCCTAACAAGACATGTGACCATCTGACACCCTACAAAATATTTACAACATTATTAATTATATTCCCCAAAGTGTCTTTCATATCCCTGTGGCAATATTGTAGTTACCAATTTATGCTGTCTAATTCCTTCCCCTTATCCCTACCCCCCTCCCATCTAGCAACCATCAGTTTTTAAACTTTGTAAATTTTTAAAAAATAACTTTATTGAGGTATAATTCTGTGACTATACAATTCATTCATTTTCAGTGTATAACTCAGTGGTTTTTAGTATATTCATAGGGTTATACAACCAGCTATCCATGATTTCCAACCTAAACTTTGAAACTTTCCAAAGCCAAGCGTTTGATTTTTGTTTTCTTTACCTTTTTTGAGGCATTGGAAAGTACTTGCGTGAGGAAAAGAATAAGTAAAATAAAATGTGTCTGGGGAAACTTTGATTAATATATCAAAATATTAATGTGCCACAATGCATGGATCTCAGTGGTCCACAGCTGAACCCATGGTGTTCTGTGTGGTGGAGCCTCCTGTGTCACATGGATGTAGGATGCTACATTAGGTTTTGCTTGTGTGTAGAAGATCTTCATCTTTCTCTACTTCTGCTGATTCCATATTTAAGTTTATAGATGTTTCTCTTTCATGAATCATCTAAATTCAGAGAATGAAGCTATACAGTGAAGCTATCATTTAGGCACCTGCATATTTCCATAACGTTAGACTCAGTTTTATCTCATATACAATTTGGTCCACATTCAAATTTTAACTGTGTTTTCTTAAACATACAACTGTTGCCATCATATTAGAAGAGCAGTGTGGCTTGAGGCAAGTTACACCTCTGTGATAAGGATGTGTGGGGTTATCACTGCTTGAGGACACAGTAATATTTCAGGAGCCCGTGAGTCATGATCTCACCACCTGTGTTGAAAGATATTCCTGAAAATACAACAAGGTGTTTTTCAGCTATGCAATTACATGTCATGGCTCAATCATGAAGAGCCATAACAGGAAATCTTGACCCTACTTCTCCAGTTTGTTAATTTTCATAGCTACAAAAAAATCCGACTATAGATTTAAGTTATCTAGATTTCTTGATATAAAACTGAAGAACCAAAATCTTGTCAGAAAACTTTGTTTACCTGATCTCCCATCAATATGTGGCAAAGAAAGAAAAAATAAAAGGAAGAAAGGAAGAAAGAAACAAATTTTTGTTTATGAAAACCTGTCCCTAGTAGTTCTTATTTTACTTGAGAAAGAGAAATGGAGAAAGAAGTGAAAAGCAATATTGGAAAAACTGCCAGACTAGCCATTAGCATTCTCTTGGATCCTAAAGAAACTTCTGGCCAGATTCAGTTTTTTGTTTTTGTTTTGCTTTTGTCTAAGGAGAAGGCCAGCATTGCAGGTAAAATATTTTACTCTTTGTTTTGCCCATATTTATTCCTTATGCCTGTTGTGCCTCTCTGTCATGTCTCAGGATAGAAATTCCCTTATGAGCAACATGATTAGAAATGCAATGAGGACTATTAAGTATATTTGAATACAGGCAGCAAAATTGCCATGCAACCCATCTCAGGAGACAGTCCAAAAGTATTATGTGTGCACACGAATGAATCCTGCTGATAAACAGTCCCTTCATTTGGTCCCTTATGTTGTCCTTCCTTTCACAACTAATACCTTCCATGAAAGTTTAGCCTCTTAGTCCTCTAGCAACCTGACTCTTAAACTTACTCCAACATCAAGAAGCAAGTACAGAATGGAAAAGTGAAGGGGTGAGAGTGAAAAATAGAATAGACTAAAAGGAATGAAGCAGGAAACAAAGGGAATGCTAAGGTTTGGAAGACTTCTCTTCTTTGGAGAAAGGCCTTTTACACACAAAAGTACTCTGTCACTGTGGCTCTTGAAACTGAGGGTTCCACTTCCACCAGTGAATAGAACTGCCAGCATACCTGTGGTTATTTGAAGTTTATACATGATATTTGGCGACCTTTTAATACGGGCAGCCAGGGTTCCATTTTTTATTTTTATTTTTTATCTCTTTTTTTTTTTCTTTAGCTGAGCCATCCTGCCACCTGTTGGCAGCTTAGCGGCAACTCAACTTGGGCTGGGCATTGAACTGCTGTTGCTCAGAGCTCAGCTCACACTTTTGAGTGAGTTCTTAACCAACTGAGCCACTCGGCCAGCCCCAGGGTTCCATTTTTTAAAAGGCACCCCCCAATGGAAAAATCCAGATTTTAAATTGAAAACTTCTCAAGAGCAATAATCTAATAGTAAAAATAGCTATCATCTATTGAGTGCTTACTGTGCTTTGTGCCAGAATATAATGACCTGCTGACTTCACTCTTATTTAATCCTTACACCGGTCATATGAGGAATGCTCTCTTATTACCCCATTTCACTGCTAAGAAGCAAAGGCTCCCAGAGATGAAATATTAGGTCTGAAACCCCAGTCAGTTAGAAGTTCTTGTGCCTACAATCTTTACCACTTATCCCTCACCACTTCCTCTTCAGAGCTAGTGGCTTCTCATTCTGAGGAGTTAAAAAAAAAAAAAAATGGAGGCGGGAGCATTCTTCTCAGGTAAAAACCTTACAGAATGAGCAGTATAAACTCCTGGAATAAGATGTTTTTAAAAGTTTCCAATTATTAATTTTCCATGTATTGAGTGCCACACGGAAACCCAAGAGCATGACAAATGGCCCTTGGGAGAACCAGTGGAGCCATCATCCCAGCTCCACCTGCTAATCCCTCAGAGCACAATTCAGCTCCATTAGAACCTGTGGGCAGCCAAGGACAATCCTTTTGAAATTGAAACTCTTTTCCCTCCCTAGCCTCGACCCTCTTGTGAGGTGTTAACACAACAGAGCTTCAATACTTATTTTAAAATTGCTTTTCTCCTCCCCAGCAAAGTCCCAGACTTTAGTGGCTTTGGGGCAGTGAAACAACTGAAAGTGTGTCTCTAAAGATATCATAAAAATGTGGGTAACTGGGGTTGGAACTGTGCACACATGCACACACATACTTCACCTTATGAAAGTAATCTCTTATGAGTGTCAAATGGTTGCTGTCCAAGAGAAATAGAAATGAGAAGGTATACAGGACAGATAAAACTGAGCTGATTAAAATGGAAACGTTTACATATATTTATGGAGAAGTGCTTAGACCTCCTCAAAATTATAGTTTTTCCTTTTTGTGAAAGTATGATATACATGCAAAGATGTGCATAAATCATGAACATACAGCATGACAGATTTTCACAAAGGGAACACACTAACATAACCAGTACCCAGATTAAGAAAGAAAACATGACCAGGGCCCCAGAAACCTCCATTTTCCCCTCCGAGTCACTCTCTATCCCCAAGGTAATTACTCTCGACTTCTAACCCATACATGAGTTCTGCCCATTTCTTAATTCTTAATAATTGGTGGAATCATTCAGTATATACTTCAGTATGTGCCTGCCTTCTTCAGCTCAGCATTATGTCTATGCATTTAGTAATAGATCATTCGTTCTTATTTTATAGTATTTCATTTCATCAATACACCTCAACTTACTTATCTATTCTATTGTTAGACCCTTGGATAGTTTCCAGTTTTTGGCTATTATGAAGAGGGCTGCTATGAACCTTCTTGCACATGTCTTTTGGTAAACATATGTTTCTACTTCTGCCAGGATAGCCATAAATGTTAAAAACAGACTTCTTACCTGTTTTATACTACCTTCTGGATGATATTTATCCCATGCGTTTTTGACTCTATTATTAAAGCAATACAGTTGTGTTCTTTTCTTTTTAATCCTGCCTCCTTCTGAACTTTGCTTTCCCTCTTCCTGAACTATTTGTCTTTCTAAAACAAAACTGACCTCAGACACTGGGAAAATCTAAAATGCATAGCTCCAAGCTCATCATCTGAGGCTGTAATAATGAGTGTGTTGTTTTAAATTACTTTTCATCATGGTCCACGCTTCTTTCAAAGGTCAGGGCTTCATCCTTGAGTGTTTCGTGGGAGTACATGGCACATATGACTAAAAGTAGAGTAGTTTACAACAAAATTCAAAAAAGATTCTGATATTCTCAAAAAAGTTTTTGTTGTTTTGTTTTTAAGGTAAAAATCTACATTTGATTCTCTGCATCTACTGGGTTGTCGGAAAAGTCATGACGCATTTTAGCAGCAAGAAACATAGAAAAAATATGTCATGACTTTTCTGACAACCCAATAGCTCATTTTAATATGAGCCATTTTTGTATGCAAAGGACTGCTGACACCAGCAAGTTTTATAGTACTGATCACTATGGAAACATTTATCTATAAATATAAAATCCTTTAAAGCTTTGCTTTTTATCTTTATAGAAAAAGTCCTGTTTATGTCACTTCTAAGATTCCAGCTTTAATGTAGACATGAACTAGTCTAATGCCAAACAAGATAACCTCAGCGTTGGAGCTGTGCAGGCTTTCAACTGTGGAATTTGTGCTAAAACTATTATTTTTTGATAAAATATTACTAATGAAATAACAATATTTTGAAATGCTCACTTAAGCCTGTAGCTCTGGTTTGTTGAATTCTTTTTATTGAATTTAATATTGTGAATATTTCTCACATTTTTTTCTCTCCTAATTCATTGTTCTCCTCCATTCTTTGAGCAAGTGTACATAGGTTTGTGTGTGTGCTGGTTAGTTGTAATGGTGGCCACAATGAAAGTAGCTTCTTCATTAACCTTTTCCTTTGCCACATTTGTGGATCTGTTTCCTCAAATTTCATGTAGAAGTAGATATGATGATGTAATAGCTTTGTATTATTATCACTTCCTTTCTTTTTCCTCTTTCGCTAAAACGTATCATTTTAAGTAAGTAGAGGTTTATAAGGGAAAAATACTGTAAAATGAGAGGGGAGAGATTTTCTGATGGCCAAAGGAAGAACACTATTCTTTCCTGTTTCCCTGTGGGGAAAGGTAAGTGAATTGAGATGGAAGTAGGGGAGCCCTGGGGCCTCCTTACTTCCAGGTATATTGTCACCTGAACAAGGTAATGATTGTCCTCACTTTCTTTGCACACCAGTTGGAAAATCCAGGAGTTATAGGCCTTGCCCAAAGAGAACCTCTCTCCTTCCACACAAACATTTACATTTACCATCATTATTTCTCAGATGTCTTCATGCCTCAAATCTGTCTCTAATCAATTTCAAGTTATGCCCAACGAATGACAACCTGGTCTGTTAAAACCCTCTGACACACTTCTAAATCTCCATTCACTAACAGAACTCTTAAAAAGTTATCATACAACAAAATATAGAATTGTCCAAGGCACTTTCGAACAGTGCATTATCAATGCAGTTTTACAGGACCCTAGAAATGACAGAAATAAAGAGAAGAGGAGAGAGATGCTGAGGTGCAGGAGAGAGGTGTTTTGCAAATTTGTACGCCTTCCAGTTATCACTGAAGAGTTAAAGTGTCACCTGACAAACTCCAGAGGAGCTGGTTCTCATCATGGCTACAAGGTTAGATGAGAGAAAAGTGTGGCTGTCACAACAGATCTCATTAACTTTTTAATTGCCAAACTCATTTATCTTGGTGGTCTAGACATAGAGGTTAAAAAAGTATCTTTCAGATACCATCAGTTTAGGCACTTTAAATGTTGTCAGGACCAACTTCAGTTGCTAGATAAATCTTGAGTCTGAAGGAAGTTAAGGGCCCATTGACAGAGCATAGGGATAATTATAATGGCAACAAAAAACTGTCGAATCACAGGGTTGGAAGAAGGCCAGAGACTTATCTATTCTGACCACCCATGTCTTAGCCATAATTTTATAGACACAGAGGGAACGAACATATTTAATACATGTTAAACAATAAGGGCCACAGAGTCAAATCTCTCTTCAGCATTCTCCTTTGATCTGTTGTTTTCTCATTCCTTTGAGCACCAGGAAATGGGATTCAACTATGGAGTATTTGTCTAATGCAGCGAATAGCAGCAACACATATGTACTATGCAATGCTATTAAGTGGCACAGACAGGGCTGACTCTAAGGGGATTATGACATAGGAAATGTTCACTGGCACATGCCTACCTTCACTGTATCATTTTGACATTTCTTTCTACACTCCTCACAAACCACACTTTCCTACACCACACCAGAGATGTGCCTTGCCCCTAGGCTTAATCCAGCCTTGATTTCTTCACCTATGATATAAAAATAATGATTTTATATACTTCACAGTGTTGAGAAGATTACAGGCAATAACATCTATGATATCTTTAGTCCCGCATGTAGCATGTGTTCAGGCCTCAGTAATTGATAGCCTTTATTATTTCTGCTAACTGCTAAAGATATAACCCATCAAAGGGTATTTAGAATGTAAAATAGGACTCGAAGATGAGAAAGGCAATTCATGGATAGAATTGATGTTTGCAATCAGAGAGCTGCCTGATTCTACACTAATTTTGGGGGCCTTTACTATGTACCAAACCCTCGGCTTCTGGGCTAGAAAGAGAGGATTCAAACACACTCATTTTTCTTAACTTCCAGGAGCAAACGGTTTAACGAAGGAAACCAACCATGAGTAATAACCACATAAGCATTTGTATAATTACAGTTGTAATAAAGGCAATGAAAGGAAAATAAAGAGGGACTTGAGCATGTCTCTTATACTATGGGGATCCCATAACATGGGGATCTAATTTCAAAAGTGGAGGTCAGGGAAGTCTGAGAAGTGCCATTTTTGTTGAGTTGGGCAAGGAAGTGGTGGGGTAGGAGAAGACTGTTCCTGGCAGCAGGAATGGCTATGCCTCTTGGGAGACTCTGTGCCGGGTCATTAACCATCTTCCCTCCTTCCCTACTACCTCCCCTCCTTCCCCGCACCATCTATTGATTCACCTGCCAGGAGATCAAGTTTCAAGGTGCATTGACTTCTCAGGTTGAAATGCAAAGGACTGGGGCACTTCTTTCCCTTCTCACAAAGCAGGCTACCACTCTCCTCTATATTCCTTGCTTAAGAGGCACCGCCCAAAACTCAGCTTGCTGTCTCTTAGTCTGTGCCCATCTCAGTGAAACTCCCAGGCCTCTGAAGCCAAGATTTGACCGAAACACACCTTTCAATCCAAAACCAAAAGAAAATACAAAGTTTGCTGAACCTGATAGGAACCTGACTTTATTGTTTGTTTTTCTTAATCTGAATTGTAAACAAAACTTAGGGAACTTGTTTGGGCCAGACCTATGCTCATAGGGTTTTGTTGTTGCTGTTGTTGTTATTGTTTTAACTAATAAACCAGATCAATATAAGAACATTGAAATATTTTGCAATCTGAATCCAAACAAGTATTTCATTTAGTTTGATCACCCATCCTGAAGAAAGAATATTAATTATGAGGCAACTAAAACTTTTTATGTTTGGGCTAGTTGCACTCAGAATCATGTTACTAGATGTTTGATAAATGTCAGTATTAGTTTTCTTTTTTCTGAAGAAATTTTTGGTAAGGAGTACGTGTTTCTTGTCAGTCTAGGAATTCTACACTCCCCAATGCAATTTTCAAGTACCTCTAATCCCTGCAAGAACCCCAAAATCTAGATTTATGTAAAAGTTAAAAAAAAAAATTAAAGGTTTGATTCCTTCTCAAGGCTCCCTCTTGCTTTCCATAATAATTGTGTTTTGTTTCCGATCTGGTAAAGGAAAAAATGATTTGGGAGAGTTTTCATTCTAATCGAAAGACTGTGAACATGGAGACATGGAAAAACCCGATGAGGTGTGGCAGTGTAGTGATATAAAAAAAAAATTTTTAACAAAAAACACACCAAGTCCATTTGAGAAAGTGGTGACTGACAGGGACAGGCCTTCTGGGTCTAGATACTACAGTGAGTAGCATCTTCTCCCTTTGGTGCCTAAAAGAGCTAGTTCTACAGGATTGGTGATTACCACTTAATGCTTCTTCACTTGTGAGATATTCCGTAAGTTGACTTTGGGTTTTAGAGGTTGAATCCTAGGTAGAAGCACACTGTTTCTCCTTCATTTTGAGCTCCAGTTGAACTGAGTCATAGGACTTAATGGTAACCTCTCAATTAGTAATACTAACAAAGAAAATTTCAAGTTGAGTTACTTTGCATTTTTCACGATCTGAACTAGTTTTTGAACTGAGCAGAGTTTTTTATGTGGGATCTTCCACAGATAAATTTGGACTCAATTGCAAACAATAAACCAATCACACAAACACAACCCTTCCCCCCGTTCCCCGCAAAACACACACACACACACACACACACACACACACACACACACACACTCTCCCCACAAAAACATGTCTTATTTTGAAAGGAAAAATCACATTTTTGAGTGCATTAAATTCCAAAAGTGTGCTATATTTTACCTTTTAATCCTCTTAATAATGCTGTGACATGCGTTTTATTATCCCAATTTTTCAGATAAGAAAACTGAGCTTGCTTTGGGTCTAATAACTCTTTCCATATCACAAAACTAGTGGAGAAGAGAACCAGGATTTGGCTTGTTTTCCTGACTCCACAGTGTATTTTACATTCATTTTATTCTATGTTTTCAGCTGAGCCATCCTGCCACCTGTTGGCAGCTCAGCTCGGGCTGGGCATTGAACTGCTGTTGCTCAGAGCTCAGCTCACACACTTGAGCGAGCTCTTAACCAACTGAGCTACTCAGCCAGCCTTTCACAGTGTATTTTAAATGATGCCATATGCACAAACAATGCTAGTACCAAGCAAATAGCCTAGAAAGCCTTTTTACCCAAAGTGCACCACTGTCCTGATTGGGCCCTCCATCTGAAGAACGTGGTGCACCCAAAGCACATTGTGTCAAGTTGGTGGGCAATGCCTGCAAGATTGGACTTAGATTTCTCTGCCATTATCTTCTGTGCTTGAAAGGACCAAACTGGAAGAACTCATTGCAAATAAGTGTCCTCCATATGCCCTCACACCAATTTGGACTCTTGCACCTGTGGCAATGACACAAGGGGTGTATACTTGGATGGTGATACCAATGTCCTGGGGTAGGGAACTCTGAAGCTTCTTTTCCTTTGTTCTCAAGCATCTCTGAACTATGCCATCTGCTTATTGTTGGACCTGATGAATCACCACTTTCTGGTTCTCTTTTTCACTATCTCTTAAATGAGAGCCATACTTCGTAGGTCTTCTTGCACCTCAGTGATGCAGTAAGCTTTAATTAACCAATAGTTACAGAGTCTTTGACCATCTTAGGGGAAACAAGGTGCTAAACAATTCTAACATTTTATTAAAAAAATAATATTTCTCTAGGAAGTTAACAGTTAAATGCAAAACTCTAATACAATAACCACATGGCAATCTTTGCTCATCTATATTAATGAATCAAAAATTTATAGAGATGATTAATATCAATTTTGCAAATTTGGAACTAAAAGAAATTTAATATTTGCATTTTTGGCCTTTGTTGTTTATGTTTGTAAATCCAAAATTATACTGATTGGAATTAAACTTGCCAGCCTTAGTAATGTTTGGGTTACATTTTTCTTCATAGATTTTAAAATTACCACTTCTTTGAGATGAGTTAAAGTGGGAAGATAATTTGTACTTTTGTTGTCTAAAGGTGGGGACATTTACATTAAACCATCTTGAAGGATTTTCTTCATACATTAATATGAAGTGATTATCATATCCCTCATTAAATCATTTAGATGTAGCTTTTGAACCATTGCACTGAGGCAACCAAGAGAAGGGGCATCCCACTACCACCACACACATACATTCATATTAATTCCACTGAAATATTAAAGAGGCAGGGCTCATTAACTCAGTAAAATATTAGTAATATAATATAAGTAATAGCATTGCCTTTCATTTAGTGTTGCCAGATACTTTTCCCACCATCACTTCCTCATCAGGAACTAACAAGTCAAGAAAGAACAAAGAATTTAGATTTTAAGGGCCAAATATAATCCTAAACTCTAATTTATATTCCCTGTCACCTTCCATTTAACTAAATTCTACACTTCGCAGATACATAATAATGAGATAGGGGGCGAAAATGGCAGCAGTGCCTTATACATATTATATATTTAATAAGTTTGTTGAGTTAAATTAAATTGAATTAAACAGTGACCAAACTAATCCAGATTAAGACATTCCATCCTTTAGCAGTTTCATTTTTTTTGTTGTTGATTTTGGACTCACTTCACAGAAAAAGAACAAAGTATCCCTTTAGGAGCTTATTTTTTTAAAGTCCATTTTGGTTTACTTTAAATCAAATGTGGAACCTAGAGGAGTTTCAAATTATACGTCTACTGCCTTTAGCTCAACAAATGACAAATCACCTGATGAGAAATTTATCAAAATCTCAAAAAAAAAATGCTCTGTCTTTACCATACTTCCTATTTCTACATCTTTCTTCTCCATTGAAACATATCCTTTCTGGTCTTTATGGAAAAGGCTTTTTTCTTTTAAAATAGGTTTGGTAATTTGAATTCCTGTCTTAAGCAGTAGAAACATAAAGCACTTCATGTTTTCTAAAGAAGTTACCTTAAAGAGATACAAATGTTGTAGCCAACATCACCAGAATTGGTGCTGGTGCAGAGCAGGTAATGAGGTTTTGAGCCCCAGTTTCCTCATCTGTAAAATAAAGGAGTTAAAGTCTGTACAAGCCTTAGCATTTAATGGGATGAACTCAAGAGTATGAAACTCCAAAAGGCTGCAGTTCAAAGACCTCCCCAGGGAAAAGTATCCAGAGGAAATGCCTCTTGGTATCCACAGCCGCTGCATACTAGAAGGGAATTTATTGGGGTATTGTTTATTATTGGAAAGAAGATTGTGGGACTTGAGAAATCTCAAGGAGTTCTTAGGTCATATCTACACATATAATTTTTTTATTTTTTTAAGTATAGAATAGGGGTTTTTGTTACTATGCTTTTTTGCAGTGCCATTGGTCTACTATGTAATAGCAAATCTAAGGTTTGGCTGAAATGTTCACTTTTCAACTGATTAGATGACATTGTGTGGACATAACCTTAGACCTGCCTCATTAAGCATTGCTTTATACAAACAACTGAACTTTTTAGTTTATCCTTCTCTCTGTAGCATGTAAGAATCTTAGACTGTGGGAGCAGCTGGAATGTGCCTTAGAGATTTAGTCCACTCCCATCATTTTCTCATTGAGGAACCTGACAAGAAAGAGAAAGAGAACTTAGATTTTCTTTCACACCAGTTTTATATTTGATTTTGTAGGTGACTCTGGCATCATATCTGAGGTTTATGTGTCTATAATAGTGGGAAAATGTTTTATCTACAAAACTTTCACATTAAAAAAACAAAAGTCCTTGCTTTAGAAAAATTAAGTTCTTTTTTTTTTTTTGTATTAAATTGGGGAATTGGGGGAGGGGAACAGTGTTGGGGAATTGGGGCAGGGGACCAGCCAAGTTGATGTTCTTTTTTTTTTAAAAGATTTTATTGGGGAATTGGGGGAGGGGAACAGACAAGTTGCTGTCTTTTTGTTCTTTAGTCTAGTTGTGGAGGACGTCTCTTCACTGGCCCATGTTGGTATTGTCATTGCGCTCTTCCCAGATGAGGCAGATCAGTTGCTGGCCTCTGGATGGTCGCTCACCGCGGCTCTTGGCAGCTCACGCTGGCTGCCAGGCCACTCACTGTAGCCTATGGCAACCCACTGCAGCAGGGGCTGCAGCTACAGCGGCCCCCGGCGACTCACAACAGCCCAGCTTCAGGTGGAGCTGCTGTCCACTATCTTAACTGTAGAGGGTAGTGTCACTGGCCCTCATATGTGGGATCCAAACCAGGGCCCTGCTGCTCAGAGCCAGCATCCCAAGCCAGTTCTTAACCAGTGCACCACTCGGCCAGCCCCAAGTTATTGTTCTTTAATCTTCATTGTGGAGGGCACCAGCCATCTGGCTGCCCATCGGCAGCTTGTGGCCTCTAAGTTCAAAGTACTGTGTTACAATCTTAGTTGCGAGTGGGGTTAGCCACCATCCCATGCGGGAGTCGAACCAGCAGCCTTGTTGTTCAGAGCACTCGCTCTATCCACTGAGCCATCTGGGTGGCAGCTCAGCTCAAGGTGCTGAGTTCAGTTTTAGTTGTGGGCAAACGTAGCCCACCATCGAACAGGCAGTCTTGTTGTTAGGAGCATATGCTCTCACCATCTGAGCCATCCTGCTACCGGTTGCCAGCTCAGCTCAGGCGCAGTGTCACTGGCCCATGTGGGAATCAAACCGGCGGCCCTGTTACTCAGAGCTCACACTCTTAAGCTAACTCTTAACCAACTGAGCCACTCAGCTGGCATGAAAAATTAAATTCTTCATAGTGGGATATTTTAGTTGAAACGTCCTGACACTATCAATGGTGGGTTTTCAGGCAATAGAACAAGAAAGTTTATTTTTTTTGTTTTGTTTTTTAATTCTTTTATTGTGAAATAAACATTTTTTTAAAAAAAAATTAATTTCAGGTGTACAACACAGTGCAATATTTATACTTTTTACCCCTCAAAGTGACAACCCCCTCCCCCAATTTGCCACCCCACTCCTCCCCCTATATCATACATATCTACTGCAATTCCTTTGACTCCCTTCCACAGTATACTCCACATCTCGTGACTATTTATATATTTAATTACAGTTGACATACAATATTATACAACATCAAAGAAAAATTTTAAATCTAACTCCAAGAGAAGAGCTGGATTTCACTGTCATTTTTCCCCTTGTGATTTTACTTATCTTCATGAAATGTTTCTGCCTTAAATGTTTTTCTAAACAACAGAAAAAAACACACATAAAGCATGCATCTATTCAAATTCCCAAATCCTTACAGAAGGTCATACATTTGGCATCAAGAACTGTGAAGGATCTATGAGTTTACTTTACTTGCAATCTAACAAATTAGCATGTCATTGTTCCAGGGATTCTGGTAGAAGACACAAGACTCTTGAGTCAGAGACACCAGACAGTTTAATACTCACAGCAACAACAGAAGTCAGAGCATCAGCATTTTTATATCAGTTCCCTGAGCCTCAGTTCCCACAGAGTGATGCAAAGTGCCAGATAACAAACACGATCAAGTCATTACATCATGTTTAGGAGAGGAGGCTGCACATAAAG
The DNA here is from genome assembly GCA_033961575.1 of Aselliscus stoliczkanus. Lineage (NCBI taxonomy): Eukaryota > Metazoa > Chordata > Mammalia > Chiroptera > Hipposideridae > Aselliscus > Aselliscus stoliczkanus. The sequence continues at coordinate 170,508,289 of CM066727.1, forward strand.
AACTTGGTTCTTTTATAATGGGCAGTAGATATTTGTGGTCTTTTTTCTGAAGGTTGACATTATTTTTATTATGGGGCTGCAAGGTTTGTATTCTCTGGGTGATTTAGGATTGACATGCATAGCATCGACTTTCTTTAGGGATGCATCTTACTCTGGGGACACTCCTAACTGTTACCAAGAAAATATCTTAAATTTTGAACCAGGTTCATCCCCAGGGCTAGAGGACTTTTCCAGGACAGTAAACACTGATCATAAGAATATGTATATTAGGGGCCCGCCGAGTGGCGCGGTGGTTAAGTGCTGGCTTGGGATGCCAGTGGCCCTGGTTCGGGTCCCACATATGAGGGCCAGTGACACGGCCCTCAAAAAAAAAAAAGAATATGTATATTTCTTTGGATCAATTTCTCTCTCTCGGTTGGGTCACCTTCAACAGCATTGTAAAGCCAACCAGGGCAAAAAGAACCAACTTCTCCTAGGAGCCTGTCTCAGGGAGATCTCCCTGGAAAGCCAAAGGTCATTTTTACCAGGCAAGATCTATCACAAGAAAACTCAGAACTTTCCTGTCATCCAAATAGTTTTAAGGTTGGCATGATAACAGAGTGTTAGCCATCAGATGGGCCAACTGTTACCATGCTACCTTAACAAGTATTATGCACCCCTCCTTCTTATGTCCTAAGCTATCTGGCCAAGTTTTAATGATGTGCCTGGTTTCTGCTTACACAGTCAAAAATATCCTCCTTTTGTGCTCAGTATAGGTGTATGTCTCTGCAAGTCTTATTTGAAAGGGGGTACACTGGGATGAATATTTTTGTTACAATCCAGGGGACCTGATGCTTACTTCCAGATTGGAAAGGAGACTGTCTCCGGGCTGCCCCACCCCACATACCTAGAGGGAATTAGCAACAACCAGAGCACTGTTTAGGCAGTTGTCTTTGAACTATTTCCTGTATTCAGCTTTCAACTGCTTTCTAAATGCCTCTTCATTAACACAAAAAAGAGTAGAGACACGTATTACCTGGTACACCACATAGTTTGGCCATATTCACTGCTGATTATGTAGACTCCCTCAAATCCCTTTAATTGGCCTGTGAGACCACCCCATCTTTTCTCTTCCATGAAGCCATGTCTCAGTCAGCATTCTATCCTCACCTCTAAAACTGCTAACACGTAAAGGATCTCATATTTTGTTGCACTCACCAACAAACAAGGTAACCTACCACTGTATCATGGGTGCTCCTAGAAGACACAAGACTCCTGGATCAGAGAAAAAGAACTATTTGTTACAGCAGTAGAAGTAGAATGCCAGCATTTTTGTGCTAATTCTTCTAGCTTCAATTTGTACAGGTTGATATGCAGAAGGTCAAATGAAACCTGCACACCCAGTGGGTTATGTTCCATGAGGGGAGTTCTAAGCTTAGGGAGCAAAAATCTTTTGTAATAGTCAGTGTGAATACCTGCTTTTTGTGCCAGAGGGAGACACAATTCCCATTTTCCAAAGTTGTTAAACAAACTGCTCTATGCTCTGTAGAGAGCATCTACAGATGCTTTTTGAATATATTTCTATATTCAAAGGTTGTTTGTGATACAAGCTTCCTTGTAAAGATAGTCTGGAACAAAGATCAGTCAATGCTTCTCTTTTAAGATGTGCAGAAATATAATAGACCCATAGAGAATTGTTTTCTTACACTTAGAAGGAAGGGGAAATAGTGCAACTATAAGTAGCCCTTGTTTCATGATTGTAAGGCCCAACTGAAAACAATAGCACAGGAAAATAAGCTTTGGAAATATTTATGATTGAGTTTTTGTTTCTTTTTTGATAGTTGGAAAGCACATTTCAATAAACAATATATTTAGCAGTTTTATCAAGCATTGAATTAAGACTACAGATTTGTACTGAAGATATGCACTGAAATTTCTTCTGAAAGTTCTCACATGGCACATTGGCATGAACTGTCAATCTTCCTAATGAGGGAGATAAAATCATAGCATTTTAGTGAATGGGCCTGGACTCAATCCATTTCTGTGTATTCCATAGATTGCAATGAGCCATTGAACATCACAACAAAAGTGAATCTGTAGATTTTTTGCATTGAAAATATAGAATTGGATCTGTGGAGGCAGTGGTGGCAATCTGACTTGTTAATTCTCCTCTTAATAAATATAATAGGTTATAATTTGATTTGTCAATTACGCTTTAGGAAAGCTGAAGAAAAAAGAAGAAATGTGATACAATTTTGTCTTACTAATGAAAAGGAGCAACACATTTCTCTTCACCCTGAGACCTCAAACATGTACATGTTTCCATTCAGAGAGAGCTTCCCAGAAGCTGAAAATATTGGGCATGATTTAGATAATGGCTAAGTATAGAACAATCATGTGTTTTGCTGTACAGGTAGATTTTATGGTCACTCTAGTTGCATTGATTATAGGGAATTTTCCATTACCGGGTAAACTGAGTTAGTTCTGCAGTACTAACTGGCTTTGAGTCTTTCGACTCATAGTTCTGTGTAAACTTGAGCAAGTAATGTAAACCCTGAGCCTTTTTATTTTTGTTTGTTTTGTTTTGCTGTATAAATAGAGGAGAGAAAACCTACTTATGAGTGAATTTATGAGGTCTTCTGGGATAAAATATAATGAAGTATCTTAAAAAACCCCAAAACTCTTGTACAGTGCATAGAATACAATAAGTCGTTAATAAGTCTGTCCGCATCTTTCCTATGTGATTTGACTACATATGGATAGAAAGCCCTCCTTCTTCATTCCCATGTTGTTCATTGGTTCACAGATTTTTCATTGAACCAGGAACGGAAATTAATACTCCCTAAAAGACCTTGCCTTCTTCTACCAGAGAACAAACTTCTCTGCTCACTTACTTAACATTTTATTGTTTACCATGACCCCCAGGACTGCATCCATGTTGAATAATGAAGACTCACTATATAGACACCAGACAGGTCCTGGGATTGATTCCATGTGAGAGCTCCTAACAGAGGGGAATATGTGAAAAAGCGAAAGAACAGATTTGAAAAGCCTAAAAATCTTTAGAATCTCAGCTTCAGATCCTGGCAGGATTGAATTAGCTGTTTTTCCTCTGGAGTAGTTAAACTTAGTTTCATGTGTTTTGTCTGAGTACTGCGTGTGGGAGTAGGAATCTATATCATTCAGATGGAAGCTTTCATCTGTTTCAAGCCTGTATATATACTAAAACAGCCATGAAATTTTATATGTGCTCAAAGCCTAAAAATATCAGCACAGACCTTAAGAGAATCAGACAGTGGGTTGAAGAAAAATTTAATATTCAGTACTTCTCCTTTCTATTTCTTTTTCCATCATTTTTATAAAAGTTGGGTTGACAGGAGCTCTAAAAATGTATTTTGAAAACTGAGCAATTGTCCACTTAATGCATTCTATTAAGATGACAATTATGAAAACTTGAAAATTAAACAAAACCACAACCTTTTCCTCAATAGCAGGGTTTTAGGGCCCAATTTGTCCAAATGTGAGGTTCAAATCTCCTTTTTATTTAGCTCCTTTTTTTAGTGTTGCCTATATAATTTTGATTTCCTTTAGTCTAAACATACAGGGAACTAGAGGAGTAAGTAAGGATGCCTCAAAGGAACAAATGGCATCTGTGTATTGATGTGTATCCTGAAAATAGGTGTTTTGTGGTCTTATGTTGAGGTTATGTTACTGGTTCCCAGGGTTTTGTATCATTGATAGTTTAAATGATTTCTCAAGCTCAGGGTGCCGTTTTTTGCTAAGGAGCAATGTAAATGTTGGTCAATCTAAAACAATACAGTTGCTTTATTAAGTAGAGTAAAATGTATGTTTTCCCCAGAACAGGATATCAGTATGCTGGAGAGCCTTTATCTTTTTTTTTTTTTTTTCCCTCACCCAAGACATCCTGGAGCCATCTACAAATGAGTTTTGGGCTCCCAGGCCAATGCCTCAATGGCCAAAGAACTGTAGATATGTCATTGAACTCATTTATCCCTTTGTTCCATGATCTTGAGAAAAACATGCCTTTGCTGCATTCAACCCCCACAACCCCCACATCTTCCCCTTCTACTCCACATGAAAGAGCTAGAGCATAGAAATACCTATTTTTGGTAAATGTCATGGTTTTTCACATCACTGAGTAAGCATGAAAATTTCTCTCTAAATATTTGAATCCTTTCATTTATAGTCAAGGACACTTTCTCAAAATGAACATTTTAAAACCAACAAATTTGATTATACATCTGGGTTTGAGCTCAAGAGAGGCAGAAACACTCTAGTTAATCAAACTAATTTGTATTACTATTCTTATCTGGTGGTCTCACTTTGAGGAAACCACAGCGATGTCATTTTGGGAAGTCACAGCTTTATGGGTGGGGCTGAGTTCGAAATGTTGGATCTTTGGGTGGTCAGTGATCGTATAAAACAACGTAAAATTGTGAAAAAAAATTTGTAGTGAACTTTTTTTCCTTAACACATTTTCTTTTTCAGAGCAGTAATTTTGAATTATGACAATTTGGGAAGAATGAATGCAGTGTCACACCATGCAAAGAATAAATCATTGAATTTTGTTTTGGGGATAAGCTGAAACCTAGTCCCCTCTCTGACATTTTTTAGCCTTATTGTGCTGAGTAAATTGTATGCCAATATGGTGTCAATTTTATTCTCTATAAAATAAGGAACTGGCTTAGGTCAGAATTCTCAGAATTTGTACTTTAGACTTGTCAAATTGTCTGCAAAATAAAAATAAATTAAAATAAGTTGGTAAATGCTACATACTATGCTTTCCAAATTTACCTCAGCATATTGTGGACTGTGAAAGATTCTGAAGTTAAAGACCCTAGATTAACTTTACTATAGTATTTTCCAAAACAATTTTTTAGTGATGCATCTTAATATCTTTTGGAAAACAGGCATATGTTGGAGATAATGGGGACTTGGTTCCAGAATACCTCAATTGAATATCTAAATAAAGTGAGTCACACAAATTTTTTGGTTTCCCAGTGCATATAAAAGTTATATTTACATTATGCTCTGGTCTATTAAGTGTGCAATAATATTATGTCTAAAAAACAATGTATGTCAAAAAAAAAACAATGTATATATTTTAAATTAAATAAATAAATTTAAAAAATACTTTATAACTAAAAAATGCTAACCATTATCTGAGCCTTCAGAGAATCATAATATTTTTGCTGGTGGAGGATCTTGCCTCAATGTAAATGAATGGCTGCTTAGGGTGGTGATTGCTGAAGGCTGGAGTGGCTGTGGCAATTTCTTAAAATAAAACAACAATACAGTTTGCTGCATTGATCAACTTCTTTCAAGAACAATTTCTCTGTAGTATGCAATGCTGTTTCATAGCATTTTCCCAAAGTAAAACTTCGTTCAAAATTGGAGTCAATCCTCAAACTCTTCCGGTGCTTTATCAAATAATTTTAGGTAATATTCTAAGTTCTTCATTGTCATTTCAACAATCTTCACAGCATCTTCACCAGGAACAGATTCCATCTAAAGAAACCACTTTCTTTACTCAACTTCTCATTCATTAAAATTTTATCAGGAGATTGGACCAATTTAGCCACATTTTCAGGGTCCACTTCTAATTGTAGTATTTCTACCACATCTGCAGTTACTTCCTCCACAGAAGTCTGAAGCCCTCAAAGTCATACATGAGGGTTGGAATCAACTTCTTCCAAGCTCCTGCTAATATTGATATTTGGACCTCTTCCCATGAATCATGAATGTTTTTAATGTCATCTAGAATGGTGAATCCTTTCCAGAACATTTTCAATTTGCTTTGCTCAGATCCATCAGAGGAAGCACTATCTATGGCAGCTATAGCCTTACAAAATGTATTTCTTAATAAGACTTGAAAGTCAAAATTACTCTTTGGTTGAATGGATATTGTGTTAGCAGCCATAAAACAAACATGAATCTTGCTGTACATCTCCATCAGAGCCCTTGGTGATCACATGCATTGTCAACAAGAAGTAACATTTTGAAAGAATTTTTTTTTTTTTAGCAGTAGATCTCAAAAATATTCAGTAACCCATGTTGTTGAACCGATGTATCCAGGTTTTGTTGTTTCATTTATAGATAACAGCCAGAGTAAAGTTAGCCTAATTCTTAAGGGCCTGAATATTTTTGGAATGGTAAATGAGCACTGGCTTCAACTTAAAGTCATCAGCTGCATTAGCCCCTAACAAAAGAGTCAGCCTGTCTTTAGAAGCTTTGAAGACAGGCATTGACTTCTCCTCCCTAGTTATAAAAGTACTAGATGGCATCTTCTTCCAATATCAGGCTGTAGATTTCCACCTACATTGAAAATCTGTTGTTTAGTGTAGCTATCTTCATTAATTATCGTAGCTATATCTTCTGGGTAATTTGCTGCAGTTTCTATATATGAGCACCTGCTGCTTCACCTTCCACTTTTATGTTATAGAGATAGCTTCGTACCTTAAATCTCATGCATCAACCTCTCCTAACTTCAAACTTTTCTTCTGAAGCTTCCTCACCTCTTTTAGCCTTTGTAGAAATGAAGATAGGGCTTTGCTCTGTATTAGGTTTTGGTTTAAGGGAATGTTATGGCTGGTTTGATCTATACAGACCATTAAAACTTTCTCCATGTCGACAATAAGGCTGTTTTGCTTTTTGATCATTCGTGTTTTCACTGGAGTAGAACTTTAATTTTCCTTCAAGGACTTTCCCTTTGCATTCACAACTTAGCTAACTGTTTGGCGCAAGAGGCCTAGCTTTCAGCTTGTCTCAGCTTTCGACATGCCTTCCTCACTAAGTTTAATAATTTCTAGCTTTTGATTTAAAGTGAGAGATGTGTGACTCTTCTTTTCACTTGAACACTTAGAGGCCATTGTAAGGTTATTAATTGGCCTAATTTCAATATTGATGTATCTCAGAGAATAGAGGGGCCAGAGGAGAGGGAGAAAGATATGGGAATGGCCAGTCAGTGGAGCAGTCAGAACACACACATTTATTGATTAAGTTCACTGTCTTATATGGGCTTGGTTCATGGTGCCCCAAAGTAGTTACAACTGTGATATCAAAGATCATAGATCACCATAAAAAATATAAAAATAATGAAAAGTTTGGAATATTGCAAGACTTACCGAAGTGTGACACAGAAATCTGAAATGAGCAAATGCTGTTGGAAAAATGGAACCGATAGACTTGCTTGCCACAAACCTTCAATTTGTAAAAAAATTCAATATCTACAAAGCACAATAAAATGAAAAGCAATAAAATGAAGTATGCCTGTATAACAAATGTCTTTTGGAAACTCTGGATTCAATAATCTCTAAGACCTTTTCCAGATAGTATTCAATTATACTAGTTACACTGCTCTTGTTATTTTTTATATTTTGTCAATAAGAGACTTTGTTGATTTTTGGTAATTTCTTAAATAGAGAATAACAAGAAATGAAATAATTTAGTCACCTAAGGATTAATTAGAATGATTCATTGGTCCCTCTGCCTCATTTAAGATACTTTCCAGTATTAAAGTTTATGATTCTAAGATTCTAATTTGAGACCTGGGACAATTCTTCCTATAAGAAAAATTCATTGCATTTCTTACCTTCTAGAAAGCCTTATGTTACTTCCTACAGCTATTAGTCTGCACAAATGTATATTTTCGCCCCCAAATTATCATTTCAACACAACAATAGATTTACTTATAAGCAATGAAGACATTTTGTAGCCTCATGGCTAATACTTTTATTGTTTCTGAAAATTTATGTTTCTCATTACATAATAGCTTTAATTAAAATTTAAGCTGTGTATTGGTCCAAATTTACACAGGCATTAAAATTTCTGGTTACTCTTTAGGACATTACATCAGAGTATATGTGTTGTTGATTTTATTGATTGTTTGAAAACATTTTTTTTTGTCTAAACAACCTACATCTTTTGTTCAAATGAAGAAAACAAAAAAGAGTGTATACCTGCATCTTTAAATAGATGCTCAAGTTCATTTATAAAGAAGATAATCTTTGTTTTAAAGCATTATATCCTCATAACCTGCAATTTATTTCTTTCATCAGAGTGGTTCAAGGTATATTGTATTTTAGTTAAAAAAATGCTTCCAATAAGTTTCAGCATTAACATATAAATACTATATGTTTTACCCACCATAACAAAATTGTTGAAAATTTTTCTAATTATTCCCTCTCTAATTGGTCCCTCTATCTCCAGATATACAGCTAGGATGATAAAATACTCCCAGTACCCACAAGGTGGCATGGCCTTCTTGTGTAATTCAGTTTCATTTGGTTTATTTCTACTTTTGCTGCTGCTCTCTTTTAGAATCTCCTCTTTTATTAAAGTTTTGAATTTCACTTTATGGTTTTATTTTTTCTCACTCGCAGCCCATGTATTTGAATTTCTAGAATGAGATGTGTTTTTCACAAACCGAGATATTCAAGTAAAACTTTTCCACCTTTTCTATTGTTTCAGTCCACTTTGGAACTCAATTCAAATTATTTGACTTTTAATAATTCCTCGTGCCTATCATACTGCCTGATAAATACTAGACATTCAATAAATATTTGCTGTGGAATTTCTTGATTTGCCTTGTTGAAAAAGTATTCAAATACTTAGTGTTATCAGAATAATTTATGGATACATTTTATCACTCTACTTGCTGGTGAAAAATATCTGTCTCCATTGTCCAGGAAATACTATTATTTATTTCTTTGTTTGTTTATTTTTAATTGGAGAATTGCAGGAGGGGAACAGGGTTGGGGTATTGGGGAAGGGGACCAGCCAAGTCGTTGTTCTTCAATCTTTGTTGTGGAGGGCACCAGTCACCATCTGACTGCCCAGCGGCAGCTCGTGGCCTCTAAGCTCAAGGTTCTGAATTACAATCTTAGTTGTGGGTGGGCATAGCTACCATCCCATTCAGGAGTCGAACCAGCAGCTTTGTTGTTAAGAGGGCACGGTCTATCCACTGAGCCATCCTGGCGGCAGTTCAGCTCAAGGTGCCCAGCTCAGTCTTTTTTTTTTTTTCTTAATTAGGGAATTGGAGGAGGGGAACAGTGTTGGGGAATTGGGGAAGGGAAACAGACAATTGCTGTCCTTTTTTTGTTCTTCAGTCTAGTTGTGGAGGATGTCGCTTCATTGGCCCATGTTAATATTATCATTGTGCTCTTCCTGGGTGAGGCAGTCGCCTACCGGCCATAGGATGGCCACTCACGGTGGCTCAAGGCAGGTCACAAAAGTGCACGCCAGCTGTTGGCCAGCCCCATTGCAACCTATGCCGTTGCCGGTGATTCACAGCAGCCCAGCTCCAGGTGGAGCTGTTGTTCACCATCTTAGCTGTAGAGGGTACAGCATCACTGGCCCTCATGTGGGATCTGAACCTGGGCTCCCTGCTGCTCAGATTTGGTGTCCCAAGCCAACTCTTAACCAACATGCCACTCCGCCAGCCACCGGCTCAGTCTTAGTTGCGGGTGGCCATAGCCCACTATGGAACAGGCAGTCTTGTTAGGAGCATGTGCTCTTCTTACCAGCTGAGCCATCCTGCCACCTGTTGGCAGCTCAGCTCAGGCACAGCATCACTCACCCATGTGGGAATCGAACCCATGGCCCTGTTGCTCATGCTCTTAAGCTAAGCCTTAACGAACTGAGCCACTCGCTGGCCCTAAATACTGTTATTTTATAGCATTACAAATATATGTTATGTGTTATATTAAAATGTCCATCATATCTCAATTGCAAGAAAAGTATGCTTAATTCATTTTACCCATTCACTATTTTCTTTGGTAAACATTTGTGCATATCCAGTGCTGTGGTAAGTACTAAAGAACATGTGAGAACAAGTTGAACATATATAAGTGAGTAGGTATTTAATTACGTTCATTCATTCATTTGAGAAATATTTATTGAGCATTTCCTGTGTGCCAGGTGAATAGTGAGTAAAATAGTCAAAAATCTTACATTACAATGGAGAAGAAAAACAATAAATTAGATAAATAAGATAATTGAAAAGTATAGTATGTTTAATAATGATATGTGCTAACGAGAAAAATTAAAATAGAAAAGGGCCAGTAGAGATGATTGAGAGTAGTTATACTTTTAATGCACGTAGTCAGAGATGCCTCTAAGAAAGTAAACTTTGCAAAACAACCTGCAGCAGGTACAGAAGTTAACTGTATAATTACCTGGGTAAGACTGTTTCAGGCAGCAAACTTTTTGGGACAGGAAGTACAGGTCCAAAGTAAGAATGGGATCCCTTTATGTACTACCACAGTCTTGTGTGAAATGAGATGGGAGCAAAGGGGAGTGAGGGGCTCCTGAGGGAACCTAAAAAGGATTTTGCAGAGGCAAGCAAATTTACCCAGGACCAAGTGAAGACAAAGGCACTGCTGGTGGAGAGAACAGCAGGAGTCGAGTCATAGATGCGTGAAAGCTAAAGATGTGTTTGTTTGGGAAGCAAGAAAATGAGACAGTAAATGGGACCGACATGCACTAGTCTTATATGTACAACTCTATTAATATCTACTTGGGAGTAATTTTACCAGAATAATTTTGAGAAAAATAGGAGCTGAGTTTTAATGGAAGCAAATCATGAAAAAAAAAATTAACTGACAATATATGTGCAACGTAACTGATAACTTGGATCTGTTTTCTTTCCCAAAGAAATCTGTTTCCTGTCATTGGGATTAGGAAGCTTTGAGTTCAGAATGCCTAAAGGACAGACAGTAAAAGTTTTGAGTACCCTATATTTTCTAGATGTCAGTTCTGCTTTTGAGATAAGGTCCCCAGTATGTCGTGTCTACCTTGGAATGCACTAAATTTTAGGTATCTGTGATCTTGACAGTGGATAACATAAGTCTGTTTTATAAGAGGTTTCACCAGAGAAGAACTCAAGTGATTATATCTGATGGCTTTTTCTTGGTTTTAAACTTTTAATAGGCATCAAATAAGGGGATGAAAAAATATCTCTTGATTGTTTTGGAGAAACAGCATCTGACACGGTCAATGGTAACAACTACAGTTCAAAATATATAAATGTATACATCTGCCACTGCAGTTATGTTTCCTTTTTTAAAAAAAAAAAACAAGGATAAAACGGTGGATTTAAATCTCAGGCTACAGCTTCAGGTATGCAAGCTTTCATGTATTTTTCTAAAATTCAACTTAATTTCTACTTGCAGACATCATTCCACTGGCATAGCAGAAAACTTAATTTTGGGACTTCAGGTGGGACTCTTCCTTCCTAAAGTTGTGGCAAGTGTTTGAAGATCATGATAAGCTCTAAGGCCCTGTGTGGGGTGGGATCTGCTCCACACAGACTGCCATGGAGAAACTGTGGACCGTCTGTCCATATGGCACCTTCAGGCCTGGGGGTACCCTGAGGAACTTGCCACCGCTTCCCTAGCATGCTAGAGCCATGAGAATCATTATGGCTAGGCCACCCTTTATCCCATACACCTGAATTCTAATTTCCTGTCCAGGTTTATGCTTTTCTCTCTTGGACTCTGCTTAGACATTCTCAGCCACTGTCCCCTCAGGGCTATAGCTTGATGCCTTTGTCTTGCTCCCTACAATCCAGAAGAAACTGTTTTGAGGACTAGAAGGAAAATCGTTTTGCCTTTGTGTTTTTTTCACTAGTTGGCCTATATCCCAAATCATCGCTATTCCCCTAAGAGATGGGCTCTTGAAAACCAGGTATAGGAAGAACAAAGGATGTTTTCTGCCCCGTCCTATGGCCCTTCTGAGCCAGTAGCTAGAGATTGATTCTCTGCTGTAGGCAGTGAAAGGGAAAGAGAAAGACCAGCGGAAGAAAAAAGTCATTATTTCACCAATATTTACATAATTTCACCTACATAAAGGCTGTGTTCATCGTCAAAAGTATTTATTCATATATGTATATGTATCCTTTGTGGGAAGGGAAGGTAACTGGTCTCTATTGGGCAATCTTTGGTGACTCCTTTAACATCTCAGAGCACTAGTTCCCTAAGAGATAAATTGTGGACACTAAGCCTGAAATTCCAAACTGGAAGACTGATGGGAGGATTAAATGAGGCAATTGTAAGAATATGGTTAATCATTATGCATGTAGCACCAAGAGCTCATTTCTGTTTAGTTCAAAATTCTGTGCTTTGAACTTCAAGTGACCTAAGTTCTCAAAAGTAGTAAACCAAGTGATGAAACAAAATTATTGGGCTTATTCGATGAAAATCTTAGTTTATATTCTATTTCTTAGAAAGAGTAAGAAATCTCACTATCTTTGTTGATCCTCCTCTTTGCCCAAACCATAAATCTCTTTCATTTTGCCCATTTCCTTCTTCATACAAGTAGCAGCTTCTTGAGAGCATTGTTTTGTCCACGTTTCTGAGAAGGTTGTAGCGCATTCAGGGCTGGAGGGTGGGATACTATGTGGGGGTTTCTGTGCCAGCCTTGGTGGAGTAGAGGAGAATGAGGCCCGGAGCTGGCAACTGTCTTAGGACTTAGTACAGCACTGAGTACAGGCCACCCTGCACATTTTTATCCTCAAATGCTAAGGCCACGGGGGTGGGCAAAGTGCAGGACATCGGAACAGATGCCCACACAAAGGGGCAGCAGGAGTTGGATAGCAGTGGAGGATTTGGCATCCCAGGCATGCCAGCTGCTACTCTTCTTCCTGGCCCTTCCCCTGTCTGTGTCCCAGCTGCCCCCATCATATCCGCAAGTGCATACACATGTACTAAGCCCTGTGACCTGGAACAAATTGATGAGCTACGTATTAATCCCCACTCTTATGAACATGGTACATTTCAATTCTAGTCTTATTTCTTTTTCTTATGATGCTACTTAATTATTTCCCCTTGACACTATTTCTCTGAAAATAGTAGATGCCAGATTTAGTTGGATTTTTTTTTAACATAGAAAAATAATAACTATCATATATTGAGCACTTATTATTTTTCTAGCATTGTGCAGAGTACTTTAAATTCATTATGTCATTTGAGTCCTACAACATACCTCTGAGGTAAAAATTATTATTTCCTTACTTTGCTTACAGATGAGGAAACTGAAGCTTAGCGAAATTAAGTGGCTTGCCCTGAGGTCAGGCAGTAAATGGCAAAATTAGCACTTTGAACCCACGTGGTCTGACTCTAGAGTTTAAATACATCAGATTCTAGTTTCTCAGTGATGAATTAGGACATGCAGCCAGCTTTGCCTGACCGAGTGCCTCAACTCTTTTTTGATTTACTGTCTGCAGGGGTGGTTTCATGAGATCTAAACCTTAAACATTTTGGAGGGACCACTTTTATTTTATTTATTTATTTTTAAAAAATATTTTATTGGGGAGGGGAATAGCGTTGGGGAATCGCGGATGGGGAACAGACAAGTTGCTGTCCTTCTGTTCTTCAGTGTAGTTATGGAGGATGTGACTTCTTCACTGGCCCATGTTGGTATTATCATTGCGCTCTTCCCAGGTGAGGCAGTCACTCACTGGCCACTGGACAGTGCTCACAGCAGTTCACACCAGCTCACGCCAGCTGCCAGCCACTCATGGTAACTCACGGCAGCCCACTGCAGCAGCCTACAACCGTGGCCAGCAACTCACGGCAACCCAGCTCCAGGTTGAGCTGTTGTTTACTGTTTTTAGCTGTAGAGGGTGCAGCATCACAGGCCTTCATGTGGGATCTGAACCAGGGCCCCCACTACTCAGAGCTGGTGCTCCCAAGCCAACTCTTAACCAATGCACCACGCAGCCAGCCCTAGAGGGACCAGTTTTAAAAATACACAATTATGAATACAAAGTTAGAAATATTTATTTATTTATTTATTCATTATGAGAAAGGAAGTCAAATAAAATAATTAATTTCAAAAAGCTAACAAGTACCACAAATCTTCTAAAAATCCATTGAAATAATATTTTTCTTAATGAACCACTGATAATCTTCACAATACCTTGTTTCCCTATATTTTTTCCTATATAATTTGAATTGTCTTTTCATATCACAACCAAAAAAATAAGTCAGTTATTTCTTTAGGATGGTTAACTGATTTTTTTTTTTCTTTTTAGAGGGCAATGTCACTGGTTCTCATATGTGGGATCCAAACTGGGGCCGCTGGCGTCCCAAGCCAGCTCTTAACCACCGCACCACTCTGCTGGCCTTGATTTTTTTTTTTTTTTTAAAGATTTTATTGGGGAATTGGGGGAGGGGAACAGCATTGGAGAATCGGGGAAGGGAAACAGACAAGTTGCTGTCTTTTTGCTCTTCAGTCTAGATGTTGGTATCATCATTGCGCTCTTCCCAGGTGAGGCAGATCGGTCACCAGCCTCTGGATGGTCACTCACAGCGGCTCTTGGCTGCTCACACTGGCTGCCGGCCACTCACTGTAGCCTATGGCAGCCCACTGCAGCAGGGGTGCAGCTATGCAGTCCAGGGACTCACAGCAGCCTAGCTCCAGGTGGAGCTGTTGTTCACCATCTTAGCTGTAGAGGGCAGCATCACGGCCCTCGTATGTGCAATCCAAACTGGGGCCACTGGCTTCCCAAGCCAGCTCTTAACCAATGCACCACTCGGCCAGCCCTGATTTTTTTTTTAACTAATAGTTGAGATGCACAAAAGATCGGTGACATTACCAACAGACATACTCACTTTTGGTAGAGTCACTATAGATTTGTGTCATACAAACACAGGAATTCAGACAAATTCTGTTTCTTAAAATTCATATCAATAAAGAAAAATGTGAAGTGCATTTGTAATTGTATATACAACATAATCAAGTATGTTCTTCACAGGAGGGGACTTCCATTATGGCTAAGCATCAAGGAGAACTCAATTTTCTACTTATAAATTTATATGTTGCAGAGTTATTTACAGATTGACTCCTGATTCCAAACATTTCAAACCTTGGTTGTCCTTTTCACATACTTCCAGTGCTGGATGTTGTGAGACATGTTTGTATCATGATGGAACCTCTGACCCTGTATCTTCATGGCATGACACCAAGAGAGTCAGCACAGTGAGAAGGAGGAAGCCTGAAACCCAACACTACATGGAGATGCCTGGCAGGACTCCAGCTATACGTGAAAGTGCCACGAACCACATCAAAATACCCCACTGAACCAAAAAACGTACCTCCACAACCCAACCTCACCTCAGCCAGATCTGAGAAATACCCATGGGCACACCAACACCATCTGAATGGAGGATAGTGGGACAGGAAATTGGAGTGGAAAGAAACAGCTGCCCTAACCAAAATGTCTTTGGTTACTATCTAAGTTGTCAAATTTTACAAAAACTCATGGCCATATGAATACATTTTTAGAAACTCTTCAAGAGCCTTGGATGTAAGCTACATAAGTGAAGGGGTCTGAAGCTCAAACTTCATGAGCCTTGTTGGAGAAAACAAGGCTTTCCATGCATTATAATGTCTCTTTTTTTTATGTGAAAAAGATATCATTGTGCTTCCCTTTTGCACGGTATTTAATTATCAATGTTTCTAACTCCTTTGAACCAAAAGCCTTGACTACTCAAGATTATTTGTACTTAGTCTACCATGAACTCTAGAGGTATCTTTTGCATACCTGAAGTTGTGAATATAGATAACTTCATGAGAATTAAGTAAAGAATCATAAGACCTTTAAGATTCTCAATTTATTTCTCTGACCCTAGGTTTTAAAGAAAGCAGAGGCAGAGTTGGAACTTGGCAAGCTGACAACCAGTTACAATTATAATACAATTTAATTATGACATAAAAATGCAATGGGTCACAGTGGGACACCAACCTAAGTTATTAAAAAGTGAAAAAATTGTTAACCAGTTGTTTTGTTTCCACAAACAACTGGTTTAATTTTCTGTATTGGATAAATCTGTAAGTGTGTTCATCTGCAAATGAACATAACCCTAACTCCTTCTAGATTATAAACCTAATAGGACAGAAACCATGTCTATTTAGCTAACTCTTATAGTCTCAATTCCTGGAGTATTAGCAAATGTGGTTGTTAGCGTGGAAATATTTGGTAAATCAATGAAATTAAAGGACATCAATTATTCAACTTCTAATGCACATACTGATACAATTTCCTATTGCAGCCATAACAAATTATCACAAACTCAGTAGTTTAAAGCAATACAAATTTATTATTTTACACTTCTGAAAGTCAGGTTCAAAATGAGTCTTATGGAGGCAAAATCAAGGTGTTAGCAGGATTGCATTCCTCTGGATGCTCCAGGGAAGAAGCCATTGCATCTTCCAGCATCTAGAGGCCTCTTGCTTGCCTTGGCTCATGGCCCCTTTCTCCATCTTTAAAGCCCATCACTCCAACCTCTGGTTGTCTTGTTCTATCTCCTTTTTCTGCCTCAGATCCTATTGTCTCCCTCTTATAAATACACTTGATTTCATTAGGCCCACTGAAATACTTTAGATAATCTCCCCATCTCAAGATCCTTAACTTAATCCCATTGGCAAAGTGGCTTTTGCCCTGTAAGGTACAATATTCACAGGTTCTGCGGATTAAGGTGTAGACATCTCTGGGGGCCATTATTCTGTGTACCACACAGAGTAAGAAAATCACCCCCAGAATATTTGTTTTTAGGAACATTTACTGGAACCCATGGAGTTTAGACTTCTAACTTCTGAGCTAGTGTTTGTTTTGTTTTATTTTTTTTCCCATTGAAACAATACTTTCACTAAAGTAGAAATTTTAAAAGAGCAGTTTAGTGGTCAGAAAGATTTACTGGACACAAAGACCACAAAAAGGTCTATATTCATACCAAGAGGAAGTAGAGATGTTGGGAAAATTGGCTCTGTGAGAAGGCTCTCTTTGTTTTAACAATATGCAATTTGGATGGGTGGATGTGTTATAGGCATTTGATTCTCACCACCACTACCCTATCAGTTCTTTTCTTATTGCTTATTCAATTCTGGGAGAGACTCAATATGCTCTTTTTCTCCATTGCTTCTCCTCGTCTCTGTGAGTTACATAGAAACTAACTTGACTGAAGTGACAAGATTAAGATATTTGTTTAATGATGCTTCTCAGAGAGCTGATAACAACTTAATTAAAAAGGGCATATGGGGCTGGCCAAGTGGCGCGGTGGTTAAGCGCTGGCTTGGGAAGCCAGCGGCCCCGGTTCAGGTCCCACATATGAGGGCCAGTGACACTGCTCTCACAAAAAAAAAAAAAAAAAAAAAAAAAAAAAAAAAGGACATGTGATAATAACTGAAAACGTGTTCAGCAGAATATGGGTTGCAGGCTGCCTCAATGAGAACTAATAATCAGCAGAATTTCTGACACATTCTAGGTGCTCAGTAAATATTTTTGAACTAATTATATATTTATAAATAATGAGGATAGTTCGAGGATCATTTCAGTTTAATTGAGCAGCTAACTTCTGGTAGATATCCTGGCTGGGACACAACAGTGATTCCATGATTAAATGATGAAAAGGTAGAAACAAGAATATGTGGTCCCAGGATCTAGTGAGCACCTTGTAGACAATAGACATGAAAAAACTTTTTTGAAACTTGGTCCACCATTGCACGTTGAAACATTACAGTATCAGCTTTCAGGTCTGACTCAACAAAGTGCCACCACTGAATCATCTGACCACTTCCTGGGTTTTCCCCCTCAAAGCCTTCACACCCAGGGTCTGCTTGGACCCCACCCTGATGGGCGATGATCTCAACAGCGTTCATTAAGTAAAGCTTTGACAGCCCCTGCTTATGTAATGGTCCCTGTGGAAGCCAGGATCCCATCTCTGGAGACGGACATTGAAGAGGGTTTAAACAACAACAATTACTTGGGAATTTTCTCCTACGTGTCATCTGTGAGAACCGTCTGACCTCACAAGCAAGACTCTCTGTGGTGAGAATGGGTGATGTGTGCCTTACAGGAAATGCAAAACTGACTTCAGGGCAGTACATTATGATTAGCCAAAGAGTAATGTGTAGCTTTGGAATCTTGCTTTATATTTTGAGAGTTGAAAGATAACTGGTGAGAGGGAAAGACCAGAGATCATTGATGAAGGATGGGGGTTGATGAAACAGTCTAAGGAAAAAAGAGCTTTTGCAGCCTTCCTCAGTTATTCAGCAGATATATATTGAGCACTTGTTATGGGGAAAGCCACTGTTTTGGTTCTTCCTCCTTCTCACCCCTATTTTCTCCTGCTGCCAATTCTCTTTTTGTTCCCAATTTGAATATTTTTCATACTCAGAGCTGTATGATCTCTTTATCACCAGATTCTTTGATCTATGAACAATAGCAGCCCTTTGATAGCAGAATAGGAATATTTGTTTCATAATTTCACTTTTCTAAGAGACTTTGAACATAAGCACGTCAGGAAAATTTAAAGTTAAAGGGTTCCCATGGTTAGACCACACCCTGACCTCTTTCTGGTCCTCTTATTTCCTTTTCATAATGTTTTTATTTTTTTACACAATTTGGTCACACTCTTTTGAGGCTAATTTTATACTGGCCTTGCAATCTTCACAAGATTTGCACATGGCAAGTTCTGATATGCTTGTTAGTCGGTGAAGGCAATGTTCAAAATGAAGCTTCATAAATAACCAAAAGGAAGATTTTATACTCAACAGTAAAGCTAATTTATACTTACAAGGATTTTTTTTTCCATGATGCATTATACAGTGTTTGGCATAATATTTTAATTTCCTACACTTTAACACACGTTTCAGCCATCCTGACTTTGATTGACCTATGGCATGTGGATGCTTCATAATGTATTGTGAGACATACAGCACTCCATCATATCATGGGCTGTTATGCAATCGCTTTAGACTCTCCCTCTCTTTCTTACACACACACACACACACACACACACACACACACACACACACACACTTAGATGCTTACATTCAGTAGTCCCCAAAGTTAAGTAATATTCCTCCCTCTTTTCTTTTTTCTTTCTTTTTTTTTTTGAGGGCAGTGTCACTCGCCCTCACGTGTGGGATCCGAACCGGGGCCGCTGGCTTTCCAAGCCAGTGCTCAACCACCGTGCCACTTGGCCCGCCCTCCTCCCTCTTTTCTTATCCACTAGTTACTCTGTTAGTGGGGAAAAAAGGAACTCTGTTCATTTCTGAGAGACTCTAAAGATGTGTTTATATAGATAGCAACACATGCCAACAACCTAAATATAGAAGAGTTATTCCTAGAGTTCTCTCAGCACTCATCAGAAATTATCACAAATGACCCAACCGATAAATATCCTATCAAGGAAAAATGTGTTGTGATAAACAGGGTGCATAGAGATCTGGGTTCTAGAAATAGGTTAACTGCTAATTAGTATTGTGACTCTCAGGAAGATTGTTTAACCTTCCTAAACCTCTTAAACAGACTATTACCTGTCCTATCTACATTCTAGGTTATGAGTACTAAATAGGGTAATGCATGTGAAAGCAGCTTTTGGACAATTTAATCTTCTACACAAACAACTCTAAAAGTCACCTATATCTAAGTTCATAGCATTGTTATAGAATGAAAACTATTTCTTCGGGGCTGGAGTAGATCAGTTGTAAAACCATTTTAAAAATAGGGATTGATTAGCTTTGAAGACAATCAACCACATTTTTATTTATTTATTTATTAGTTTCAGGTGTACAAAACAATAGTTATCCTTTTCACCCCTTAAAAAGTGACAATCTCCCTTCCCCCATCCACTGCCCCCCCATACCCGATATCATACATACCTATTACAATTCCATTGACTCCAACCCCACACTATACTCCACATCCCATGACTATCTATGTATTAAATTATAGTTGACATACAATATTATTCAACAGCAGCTTCAGATGTACAGTGTGGTGGTAAGGCCACTACACCGTCCATGAAGTGGTCTCCCTAACAAGACATGAGTCCATCTGGTTCAACCACATTTTTAAATACAAACAATATGAGCCACTACAAAATCCTTTTGTTTGCATTCCAAGATTCCAATTGAGGCCCGTTGGATAACACTGAAAAGTATTCACCTCTACACCCAATCAGAAGTGGATATTTAAGAAAATACTGACCACTTGAGACAGCTGTAAGTGCAACTATCCTTCATAACTCCAGGTAGGCACAGACTTTGCTTTTCATCTGATTTCCTACATGCACAACCAATTAAGAGATTCAAAGGACATACTCATTTTAAAATTTGTTATTTACTGACACTGGCAGTGTATTGGCATGATATTTTGACTGCACTGACAAGAGCATATTTATAGGGAAGAAGTCTACCTGGATTCTTTTGTTCAGCTCATTACAATTGATTTGTTACTGGTATAAACTCAGGGTTATTATAATAATTAGCACAGACATTAATAAAACAGTGTTTTCTCAGTTAAAGTAATATCCCAATGCAAGCCTGGTTTTCAACTGTTAAGCAAAGGTCTTCCAACATCTGATACCTGGGAAGTTCTTAATGCTCCATATTAAACTGAGGTCCCTTTGCTTTTATTCTATTTTGATTTTCCTGTTGAACCTTTCCAGGTCACAATTATGCCTAGTGTTATAGCATTCAGTGCCAATGAAGTGACAAACACTCTCGCATAAGTCAAAGGCAGGATTTGAAGAGTGCAGGTGTTCAGAAACTTACACCCCATGCAATGTTTGACTGTGGGGTTCATTACAGCTTGTGGGAAGATAGCAGCACTTGAAGGACTCAAAAGACAGAAACACATTTGCAACTTGCTGCCAAGCCATACAGATGTGGAGGGAATGTCTAAAGTCATCTAATAGAGACATGTTCAAGACCACCTGAGCCACCGCTATGGCTCTTGTCCCGCATTTGTTAGAGCGACAGGCTTACATACCTGCCAAGAAGTGTGAACACCCCTCTAGGTCTTTGCAAAATGCATCTGTGTGCACCTTTCGATAGCTTTTACAAAACATGCAATTACTGTGCAGAGTAACTTCCCTTCAGCTGCTTTCTAGTCAAGAGAAGTAGGTGTAAACAATTCTCAGCGGGCTAGCATTCCAAATGCCACTTGGATTCTGGACTTCAGGCCTTTTTATATCATTTGCGCATGTATTCCAGGCATGCTCCAGTTGAGCAGTTCAGGGTCAAAGGACATGTAGTCTGGAAAAAAAAACACACGGGTTTGTGTTAAAAATTCACCAGTGAAATACTTTTGGGAATGGTGATTGGAAGTAAGCAATAATAAATCATTCAGTTGTAAACAAAATGTAGCAATATCAATTGCCTTTTTATGTATAAATGGCATGAATAAGGAGATTTGGGGAGGGATCGGGATGCTATCTCGAGTTGCAAACTCCTTGACGCTTGCCTTTTGAAGTGGAAGAAAATGGTGTTGAAGTGCAGCAGTCTTTGGGGTGAAGAGAATGACAAGGCTTAACACAAACTTTCTTCCATTGCCTGAGGCCTGAGACCCCGTAACACCAACACGATTATCAGGGACAGTTTCCTATCAGGCCATTGGCCTGAGCGGAGTGACTCTGGGGGTTTCATAGCATCAGAGGCTTTGGAGTTGTATTAATAAATCGAATTCTTCATACTCAACCATATCAGAAACATTCATCATCTTCAGAAAAGTTGAGCAGGAACAATGATGACTGTTTTATATTTATTTTGGTCTGTGCTTAGTTAATTCTCTACAAACTTCGCTTAATATTGGAGTCTATTGGTACCACGATTCCTTTCTTCTGTTGCATAAACCCTCTTTACTCCTTCACCCTCCAAGTCTGGTTCTGCCTTTTTTTCAGAAGTTCCCTTGTAGGCCTTTCTTTCCCATACATGCAGCTCCACGGTGGCACTAGAATTATATTTGCACTCAGGCCAGATTTTGGGAAGCACTTTCTGAAGAATATAGCTTTCACTTTTTCTCCTCTCAACCTCCTCTAGGAAATCAGAGCTGGCAATTTCCTCTCAGTGTAGTTTTCACAAATCAAACTACTAGAGATGGGGAAGAATAATGAAAGTACTGATTAAACATAGTAAATGATTTTGAATGTAAAGATGCTTAGCGAATCCAGCTGAGGAAATACCTTATTTAGAGATGCTATTCTTTTTTCCTTCTTTCCTTTCCTGTCTGTCTCCCTCTTTTCCTCCCTCCCTCTCCCCCTCTCTTTATGCCTCCCTCCCTTCCTTTCAAAATGTCTATTAAGTTACTTTTATGTGCTGTTATGTCAGAAGACAAATAGTGAATTTAAATGAGGTGATTTGCATCAAGTTTAATAAAGGGGAAATTGGCAAAGGTGTGGGCTGGGGTAAGGGCACAAATAAGGTATAGTGCAAAACTGTGGGTCTCAGTAACAGTGGGGGGCCTCTACGCCTGAAAGGGCAACAGTCCACAGAGGTTACTACAACCCAGAAAGAAAGCTGGATGGAGAGGGCCTCCTGTGAGGAACCATGGCTGGAAATTAACAGCAACTTAGTTTATTTTCAGAACTTACTCTCTTCTTGTCCTCCAGTCTTCAGCAGGGGCGTCCTGTAGGCTTACACAACTCGCAGGCAAATACAAGAGAGCCTACGGTTTAGCCTCCCAAGGTACAAAGGTAGGAGATGGGTGAAAAGTGAATGTGGGGGGACAAGCTGAGGTTATGCAGCCCCGCTGGTCACTGGAGAACCCCTGGTGATAGAAGCATGACAGGCAAAACTCTCCTACTCAGGAAGCTTACATCCTTGGTGGGGGCGATAGAAACAATGGAGGATTACAATGTAGGCAGAGAAGAGAGGAAAATTAAACCTTACTGAAAACTGCTGTGTTGGGGTAAGGGGGTCAAGGTTGGGGAGCATTGTCATCAAAGTCTTCTCAGAGGAGGCATGGTCTTGGCGGAGTCTTTGATAGGCAGAGATGGGAGGCAGAACAGTAGAGCAGAAGAAGCAGCACGTAAGAAGGCCAGGAAGTGAGAAGTGGGTTATATGTTGCAAACACTGAACCGTATAATGGAAAGGACAAGTGGTTGGACATGAAGCTGAAAAATAGAACCTTATTCTTGAGACAATAGGTATCTTCAGGAGGTGAGAGGCACAACCAAATGTCACTTAGGAAGATTACACTATGGACAGACACAATCTGTGTGGTTTGAAGTGAGGTAAGATTGGAGCCTAGAGACAAGTTAGGAGCCTAACATAGTAAAACAGGACTGTGGGATGCAAATGGAGGGATGGATATACAGACCACATTTTTGTCCGAAGATCTAAGTCCAGCCACAACGATTCTGGCTTCCCCTTTCTGAGTCCGAAAAATGTACCTATTTCCTCTAGTCTAAATTGTTTCCATTTCCGATCCGTGCTGAGAAGAGATGTGCCTTCCCATCAGCAGAATCCCTGAACTGTCTTCTTTTCTCCTTCTTCCCATTATGGCTCTTTCTCTAAGAAAGGTGGGCTGATTGCCCTCCTTTAGGCTTCCAAAGGACCCAGTCAACACCTACCTTCTATCATTTGTTTCACTGCAGTGAAATGACCTGTTTCTGACTCTCTTTCACCCACTGAAGAGTGGGGGTCTTGCAGACTGAGACCTCACCCTCTTCAGTGTTGTATGCAGTCCCTGACCCAGAGGAAGTTTTCAATATGCGTTTACTGAAATGAGTTGAACTGAACTTCTGACTTCCTTCTTGTCTAAGCTCCCAGGTTCACTGAGGCTGAGAAAGGTGACAGATGGCACAACCAGGTCACTATCATAGCTGAATTTCCACCCAGGTATCTGGCTTGTCTAAAATTCCCTTTTCCCTGGACTTACTTTCTTCCTTATAAAGACCCAAGAGCTTCATGAAGTCAAATGGTATTTTGGAGAAATTTGTAAACTATGAGAAGACATATAACAATAATTTCCTGTATATCTAGCTATGTGCAATTAGTAGTTAATTCCTTATGTACCTGGCTATAGTCAGTTTACATACGGAAACAGGGAACACTTAGAAAATACCAAGGATGTTAGACAAACTCTCCAGCAAAGCCTGAAGTATAGGGATACAAATCTGTCACGTGTGCTCTTCCACTCTTCTATTTAAAGTAATCCTTAAGAAAAGATGAAAGAATTCAAACAGCAGGACCTGGCAATCCTAAGGGACACAGCAATAGAAGGATGTATTATGAGGAGAGAATTGCTAGGAGGGTAAAGGAAAATTATAACAGTTACAATATATTGGGCTTATATTTGGGAGCTTGATATCTAGCTATACTTACAATGCTTATGATAATCCTGTAAGGTAGATATAATTTTATAGGTAGGTTTACTGAGGTTCAAAGCAGTTCTTTCATTCAGTTGACATCTACTGGTCCCTAGATGCCAAGCACTGTGCTAGTTCAGCACCTTTTCCAGCCAATCAGCAGAGCTGTATTCTGACCATTTTATTCTTTTTAATTTTTATTTTTCAATTACAAGTTGACATTCAGCATTATTTTATATTAGTTTCAGGTAAACAACATAGTGGCTAGACATTTATATAATTTATGCAGTGATCCTCCCGATTAGTACCCACCTGGCACTATACATAGTTATTACCATATTATTGACTATATTCCCTATGCTATACTTTACATCCTTGGGACTATTTTGTAACTACCAATTTGCAGTATGAAAATCAGTTTAGAAGTTCCTCAAAAAACTGAAAATAGAACTACCTTATGACCCAACCATTTTATTTCTTGGGTATTTATCCGAAGAAAGCCAAAACACTAATTTGAAAAGATATATGCACCCCTATGTTCACTGCAGTGCTATTTGCAATAACCAAGGTATGGAAGTGACCTGTGTCAATCAATGGACAATTGAGTAAAGAAGGAGTCGTACATATACACAATGGAATATTACTCAGCCATAAAAAAGATTTAATCTTACCATTTGCAACAACATGGATGGATGGATCATCTGTCTTGAGTCCATTTTCCAACCCACTTGCTTGTTAGCTTTGGAGCAACATTTTCTTGAATCTATTGTTTTAATTTTAGAGCACCATTTCCTTGATTCTATTACATTAGCATAACAGTAACTTTTTGGAACACTGTGTTGCTGTAATATTTTCACACTTATCGGGTTCAGATAGCATTTAACCTAAACCTCCCAGCATTTTAACACCACGCCTACTGAAGCTGCACACCATCTAATCCAGTCTTGAGTGCAGTTCTCTATGTGGGCAGAATGCATATGTGAAGGCATTCAGTGGAAGAGATTCATTTCTCAACAATTTTAGCTATGTTGTCACTGGGACTTTAATATGCTTTGAGTTTTGATAGAGTGATCGTAAAATACATGTTAGTTATTTCTGTAACAAGTATAGTCACAATAGATGCCTGAATAAACTTTGCTCTCCTTCATACTGTATTAACCCTAACTCTCCCTTTCATGGCTCCCTGTAACCTGCTTCAAGGTGATTGATAAGAAAAATGTATTCCCTTCTCGTACCTCCCTTAAGTTTTTGCTTGAATGGGACATCTGTAACTGGTGGCTGCCGGCTTTGACACTGCTCCATGCTATTTTCAAGATGGTTAAAGGAAGTGTGGTGAAAGGTCACAGTGCCCACCGCTGCATGTTTAGTGGCGTATGTGACTAGGCCAACGGCAAGCCATACCAAAAAGAACATTTTACAAGGAAGCTCCCAGAGTGTGAAACATTTTTGATGACATCAAAAATAGATGCTTCTTTTTCCTATGGGTCTCCATCTTCCTCCACCCCTTTCCCACTAAAGTAGGATAGTATAATAAAGATGGATATTAAATAGAGTAAGAAGGGAAGACTTTTTTGAGGCAGTGATTTTTTTTCAGACCTAAATGATAAAAGAAAGTTAGACATACAAACATCTGGGAGAAGAACATTCTAGAAAAAGTGAGCAGTGTGCATAAAGGCTCTGGAAGTGTAAATAAACTAAGAGAAACAGGAAGAAGGCTAATGTGAGCAAAGGGGAGAGTATTAGATTAGGGAAGTCGGGATCATAGCTGGGTGCCAGTACCTATAAAGCCTTGTAGGCAATGAGAAGGGGTTTAGATCATATTCTGAGGGTCAGAATAGAAAAGTGGCATGGTTTGATTTACAATTTAAAAGACCATCATATGATGAGAATGGATTGTAGGGTTCAAAATTATAAATAGAAAGACATGTTACAGGACTAGGCATAAATAGTCCAGAAGAAAGATGATGGTGGCTTAAATACTAGTGGTAGAAGTGAAAATGATTCAATATTCAAGACAGATGCAAGAGAATTTTTGTATGTAGAGCTATTAGGTAATAGAATGAATGTGGGTGAGGGTGATGGGAAGAGAAATGAAGGATGATTCATAGTTTTTAGTTTGAGTAAATAGGTTGTGTCATAATTGAGAAGAGGATGAGTGGGGGCAAAAGTGGGTTTTGTTTTCTTGATGAAGATTGAGTTAAGGGAAATCTGGAATTTTGCTTGGAATCCCTTCTAGATATCCAGTAAAGATGCCAAGTTGGATATGAGTCTAACCCAGGAGAGCAGTCAGGGTTAAACATTTACATTTGGGACTTATTAGTACTTTAACTTATAGGTGGTATTTGAAGTCTTGGGGCTGAATGAGGTGTCCTTTAAAACAGAAAAAGAAGAAAGGAGCATTCAGGCATGAGTTCTAAGTCACTTCAAGATTTAAAGTTTAGGTAGAAAGAGAAGATCCAACAGAGGAAATTAAAAGGGAGTGATCAGTAAAGTAGGTAGGAAATTAGAAGTGGAGTCACAGGAAGCCAAGAGAAAGTATTTCAAGGAGGGAAAGAAACATGACCTCCTGTATCTGTTGATGCTGAGAGGTTGAATAAGATAACAACAGAGAAAAACTACAGAATTACATGGAAGCCAAGGAGACTAAAGCTTGATTAGAGAGAAATGGGAGGTTAGGAAGTGGAGATAGCTAGAAAATCAAGGCTTAGAGAAATAGAATAACTTGCTCAGGGTTTGCACTTAATTCAAGATATGAACCCAAGGAGCCCAACTTCAACACTAGACTCAGAACTTACCTCTGTGTCAGGGAAAAGGATAAAGCTGATACTTAGCCACCTCCTCCCCTTCTTTTCTGAGTAACCAATGCTCAGCGACCTCAGGAAACCAGTGATGTGTGGATGTTTCCTGATCCAGAGAAGGGCTGTGACCCGATGACCAGATGGGCAGTGAGAAGGAAAGAAAGTGTGAGGGGAAATACTTTGACAGAGCATCTTTTAAATTACACACTTTAATTATTTTCATATGTATAGTTTTTTACATTTCATGAGGCAATATATTATACGTCCTCCATTTGATTTCTATAGCAATCCAATAAATTAGAAATAGTTCTAACGTGTCAAGAAGACATACCTGTATGGCAATTCATGAGGAAGGCAAGGCAAAGATTATAATTACAAATCAATCATTTGAGAGATTAAGAATTTTTTTGTTTTGTTTTCAGTTAGCCTAACTCTTTGACCTCTGTCTTCATATGATACTTGGAAACCATGTATTATACCATGCATTCATCTATTCATTCATTCATTCATTCATTCATTCACTCACTCACTCACTCACTCATTCATTAGAACTACACTGAACACCTGGCTTTAGGCTTGTCACAGGAGCTTCATCATCAAATCATGAAACTTAGTCTTAAGAAACATGGTTGTTACGATGAAACAGTCACAAAAGTATATAAGGGAAACATTTGCTATAATAAACATACATAAATATATTATGCCTCACAGTGCCAAAGTCAGTACATATTGGGATTTGCTGGTCAGAATAAGTATTATAGGGCTAAAAGAAGGAATCAACTAATTTGCTCTGGAGGGTGTAAAATGGCTTCATTGAAGTACTGCCAGGTTGATGGATTCTAAAGTACAAAGGTAGGAACAAGGAAGGGATACAAGGTATTTAGGACAGATTCTTCAGACATAAGGAATAATATAAGCAATGGCATGGAGGGGTGAAACAATACTGGTATGATTGTGACATTTCAGTTAGCTTAGCATGGCTGGGCAGAGTTTAGAGACAGAAGGTTGATAAAGTAAGAAATGAGATTGGCTTGGTATTAGTAATAGCTAATTATCATATACAAGAATTATATTTTTGCAATTTCAGACAAACCCAGTGATACCCATACTATTATTACCACATTTTACAGATGCTAAAATTGAGGCATTGAGAGTTCCAGTTATTTGCCCTTGATCACAAAGCTGGTAGGTGGCAGAATTAGGATTTGAATCCAAGCAATTTGGCTCCAAGTCCTATCCTGCCAATGCCACATTGAGGGCCTATTAGGCAATTCTAAAAGTTTTGGGTTTTAATCTATAGAAAATGGAGATCTGGTGCAACTTCACATGCCACCCTTTCCTAGAATTTAATGGTTCTTTGGATAGAATTCAGCCATTCCCTGAATCAAATTCAGGAGGTCTATGAATTTGGATGAAAAAAATTATATCTTTATTTACACAAATGTGTAGCTATACTGTAGCATTTTGTTAAATTATGAGCTTAGGTAACAAACCCAAATAGTACCCATGGCAGAGGTATTTTTCGCATCATATCACATTTGTGACAGGTATCTTGAAATATCAGTTACACTCATTGCTATTCAAAATTCCAGTAGTTTTTGGGCCTGCTGCTAGATCTTATTATTTAATGCATTAATGAAGACACATATTTATTATATCACAACTTGATTTTTAAAAATTTGACAACTGTCCTTCAATATCATTTATTTCCTTTGTAATCTTCTACCTTTAAAATCATTATTAAAAGAAGGGATCCACACACTTCTCCAGACTGCCAAAGAAGTCGAGGTGCACACACTTTAAAAAAGTTAAAAACCCTGATCTAGTCTAACTTCTCACGTAATATAGGAACCCTATTCGTTCCATTACTCAGAGGCAATTGTGTAGAATTTGTTTAATATTCGTGATTAGAGAGATCACTATCCAATAAATGAATATGTTTTGTTTCTTTAAAACTCAAACGTTTTTTTTAAATTCTTTTTTATATTGAAAGTCATAACTGCATAGTTAAACTCTCTCTCCTCCCTCTTTTTAGCACTGCCCTTTCCTCTTGAGCTACGTTCCTTTTAAAAAATGTGAACAATTTCTGTCTGGTTTCTTTGAAATCTGTTTTCCTGAAGGCCAGGGTATATTTCTGACTCTTCCCAGAATTCCCACCTCTCACTTTTACAAATCTTCAAAATATCAGTGTAATTATCTCACGTTTCCTGACATGGACACATCACCATCTAGTCCTTCCCTGTAATTCATAATTAAGTTGAGTCGCATTTCTCCTTATTGCTTTCTCAACCATGTGAGAGATGAAACTATTAGTAAAGCAAGTCAGGAATTTATCAGATATATGATTTTAGCAGAATGAAACTTTCAGCAGCTATCTAGATCAAGCCCCAGCTCTACCCCCATCACTTTCTGGATCCTGTTTCTTTGTCAGTGTTATTGGCTGCATTCAGAAAACACCATGCATCTCCTGTCCTTGACAATTTAGCATTAAGTTTATTTTCACAACAATATCAATTCTGTTTCTCTCTCCCCTTATCATTAATGGCCAAATGGTATCCACCATATTTCTACCCTTGGCTTCATGAATTTTCATACAGGTGCACACCTTCCTGACAAGTTAGATCTATTTCTTTTGAAAATGTATATCTTTCCACTGCCATCTTCCAGTTGGCAATTGTCGCCATCTTTCCATCAAGTCACCATGATTTCTGTTTTCCTTGGCTGCCACTATAAATTTGCAGAAAGGAAAGAATTTTCAGTTTCTGGGGACTATCTATGCTGCGTTGGGTGTAACCACAGAGTCAGAAAGGACTGCTACAGGCACCATTCAAAGGAAACTTGGCAACAAAAATCCACTTCCCATCTCCTTACTACAGCTGTGAATGCCATTGTCAAGCAATTTATATTGAACTTTAAAAAAGTGTTTAAAGACAGAAAACTGTAGTAGGAATTGGTACAGTCAGTGCTGTTTTTACACTTCTCATTTGTTCTTTGGTGGCTGAGATATAAGTTCACTCAAGAAAAAATGTTAGGAGCCAGTTTTACTCCAAATGCCAAAAGAACAGCACTCTTAGTTATTTTCTGACTATAAAGGACAAGAATATCACATAAAAGGAATTCATCAATACTGCTTCATTCTCTTCCCCAAATGTTTCCATTTTTAAATCTGGAATAAAACCTACCAGGAACAATATAAGAAAAGTGAAGGGTGAAAATGCAGTGTCCAGTTGCAGCGTCCCTGACCCTAAGTATATATCTTTTTTCATAGTATTAATAGTATTTCACAGTATTCTTGAAGTTATATTTCCAAAGAACAAATCCATTCATAACATAATACCTTTGGCATACATTTTTTGTTGTTGTTTTGTTTTTTGTCTTGTAAAGACCAGAACAAAAACAATATAATTTTTAGAAGTTAGGAGCCCAAAGCAATAAGAGATCCTATGGCTGAGAATGCCACCGTGGCTGGGATGTTTGAGCATGGGAGAAGGTAAGTAAAGATGCTGCGACACTTATTGTCACTACTGGATGAAATCTTGTGACCATTTATTTGAAAGGCAGTGGGAAGCAGAAGCCCAGTAATGATCACAGAATGAATACTGAATAAGGTGTTTACTTTGATGTAGTGAAAGGCATCCACATTGTAATATAAACATTTAGGGATTTTAGACATCTTGTCTAACCTGTGCATTCACAGGATTGGAACTGTCAGGCTATAGAACTAGATGATTCTGAAGTGAGGTAAGGGCACGAGCCACCTGACTGCCAGTCTCTTGCTCAGCCTACTGCCTTGACAGACTTGCTGGATTTGATGTGGGTGGTAATCATTCTACTCTCATCCTTCAGCTTCTGCAACACCATTCCTTCTTTGCTTTCTTCTTGTCTTCGGACCATTCCTTCTAAATCTCCGTCATTATTTCTTTAACTGTATACTCCTGCTCCTCAAATTGTTCAAATTCTCCAAGTTTCTGCCTCTGGATTTCTTCTTTTCTAAATTGCCTGAGGAGCACACTTGTCTGCTGCCATTGCTTCCATTACTAAGGGGCATAGGGAAGGGAGCAGCCATGTCAAGTACAGGACAAAGATGCACTAAGGATGGGAAATACCCAAAGAGTTTGGCAGAAGGGGAGCTATTGATGAACAAATTTCAGTTTGAAAACTGTTGTTTCGTAGATTTGTCCCTCAGGGCTTGTTATAGGAGAGTAGAACTGGTCCCAGGACTAGCAAAAGAAGTTTCCGTACATGATGTATTTGAAGAAGCTATTTTGACGTAGCTCTTTGAACATGACAAAATATTAAATCATCAAAATTATAGATTGCTGTCATTACTTAAAAATTACAAAGGAAGAAACAGACATCTTCTCCCTATCCTGGTCATCCTCCTATCATACCCCTTATTGCTGAAGAGAAAGATGCCATTGATTTGAAAAATAAGGTGAGGTTCAGAGATAGTGTGAACAATAGAACAGAATTTAAGAAACATCTGGCCGGTGAACCAAATTCAACCAAAAGTTATTTATTTGCCAACTTTGCTCACTTAAGGAAGTGTCATCAATCTCTCTAAGCTTTTTAAAATTGAAATATAATGAACATACCATAAAATTTACCTTTTCAAAGGATACAGTTCAGTGGTTTTTAGTATATTCACAAAGCTGTACAAATATCACCACTGTCTAAATACAGAACATTTCCTTACTCCAAAAGGAGTCATCCTCATTTCCCCTCTCATTCCAGCTCCTGGAAACTACTAATCTATTTTCCATCTCTATGGATTTGTCTATCCTGGGCTTTCCAGGTAAATGGAATTATATAATATGTGTCCTTTTGTGTCTGAATTATTTTATTTGGCACAGTGTTTTCAAGATTCATCCATGTTGTAGCATGTGTCAGTACATTTTTTTCTTTTCATGACTGAAAAATATTGCATTATATGGATATACCACATTTTGTTTATTCATTAATCAACATTTGGATTGTTTTCACTTTTTTGTAAATAATGTTGCTATAAGCATACATGTACAAGTTTTTGTTTGAACATGTTTTCATTTCTCTTAGGGATGGAATTACCAAGGTATATGGTAACTCTATGTTTAACTTTTTGAAAAACTGCCAACCTGTTTTCAAAGTGGCTATACCATTTCATATTCATATGTCTGAGGGTTAGTATCGCTAAGTCCTTTTCTGCACTTGTTAGTGTCTGTGTTACTGGTTATAGCCATCCTAGTGTGTGTTTGATTTATATTTCACTAATGACTAATGCTGTTGAACATCTATCTTTTCATTGGCCATTTATATATCTTCCTTGGAGAAATGTCTACTTAAATCCATTGTCCATTTATAATTGGGTTATTTATCTTTGTATTGTTGAGTTGTAAGAGTATTTTATATATTCTGTGTACTAGTCACTTATCAGATACAGAATTTGTAAATAGTTTTGCCCATTCTGTAGGTTGTTGTTTCACTTTCTTGGTGGTGTCCTTTGAAGAACAAAGGTTTTAAATTCTGCAAGTTCAGTTTATCTGTTTTTTAATTTGTTGCTTGTGTTTTTGTGTCATGTTTAAGAAACCACTGACCAATCCAAGGTAATGAAGATTTATGCCTATGTTTTGTTCTAAGAATTTTATATGTTTAGCTTTCACATTTTGGTCTTTTATCAATTTTGAGTTGTTTTTAATATATGGTGTGAGATAGTCTCAAAAATTTTTGAATGTTTTACATTGTTATCACTATTTTGGATGGTCTACCTCTGAAATACTTTGATTTATCTCATGAAGTTACAGAGAAAATACGGCTTTACTTTCGGTTAATACACAGATCTATCTATGCAATAATAAAGTTTATTCTCCCCTCTCTTTTTAAATGTAAAGAACAGACAACTCTATATTTTTTAAGCCTTTTCTTTTTTGCATTTTCTTTTTTGAATATATACTAAATAGTAGATCTGGCCACGATATGTTTCTTTGTCTTAGTTATAGGAAATCCTCAATTAAATTTTAAATAGCTCTCTTAGTAATAATCTATTGGAAGACAGATGTAATAATATTTTTAGAACCCATCTCTGGCAGACTGTTACACATATTTTTTTTCTAGTTATAAAGATTATTTATATACCTATAAGAGTCAAATAATTGAAGTGGAAACCCCAACCTTTCTTTAATCAGGATAGATGTTAAGGAAGAACTGGGTTATTAGTGTCTATTTTAAGCATTATGTGGAGATTTTTAAAAATGAATTATTTTAAATTTGCTGTTTTACTACAGCTACATCAGAATGGCTTTGTGGAAATATCCTTCATTAGCAATAAGACTTTCTCCAAATGTTTTTTATGAAGCGTATTTTAAATGACTTTAGTATATTCCATCAAGTGGACACCTCATCCTATAGCTAATTACTTTTTTTGTTTTAAAATTTTATGTTTTCAGTGGTTTCTAAATTGATTTGTTTTATCCTGTATTAGTATTAGCCTAATATTTGGGTTAGCTTTAGCCCAGTTATTGGCTGGAATTGTAATAGTTTATTTTCTCTCTCTCATGCTTAGTTCATAATGTTCATTGTAATAGGTAACTATTACATACCCAAAGGATATTTGGTTGTATTAAAAGAATCATTTATAAAAGCTTTTATTTTTCTAAATGTGAATTTTTATATGGTATCATTTGTATTCTAACTTTCCAAAGTGAGTATACCAATGAAAAAAATTCTATAAAAAGTGGACCTTTTAGCCTAAAAGAACAAAGGAATTATTTGTGTACTTGGCAAAAGGACCTAAGGATATTGTTTACCCCGATGAGGCAGCAATCAGTGAATATAACATAATGAAGTTTTGAAAATTTCACCAACATGCCACTCATTGTTCTCTCATGCAATGGATTCTGGCATGCTGTCCTGTGACAATGACCTTTAGACTCGTCTTTGGTTCACTATACAAATCATAGTTGCTGGGACAGATTGCCCTGTGAATTTATTCCAGCAGAAAGAAAGAAATGTAAATGCCTAATATAGAGAAAGGAAATAATGAAGAAATACTTAAGTTCTCAACTTAAAACGTACAGGACATTTGCTTATTAGCTTTGTCAATATTAGAGAATTTCATGTTACGGGATATTAGCGGAGGTTGAGAGGGCTTAAAAGGCCCAAGTAAGATATTAAAATCAGTTAACATTTAAGAATCATTAAGAGTCCTTTTCCCTATTTTTCAAGGCATATGCTAATCATCAGTTAGAATCAAGTATTTCCTTTCATGGAGTACTATTCCATAGTTAAGTAAAAGATAGGATTTCCTTTGAAGTATATGATCACTGGTTATTATAGGGGAACTGACAAGGAAGGGCATTCATTATTTTTTTACTGTATAGAAACTTGATTTAATGGCTCATAAGGATGACATTTATTTTAAGCTATTGTATTGAATATAATATTTCCCTAAGACTGTATTTTCATTCACTCTTTGTATTTTATCCATTATTGCAGTTAATCATTCAACTCTTTCATTTAACTCAAATTCTCTCATTCACTCAATAAATTTGCTCAGTGAGCATTTATTGAGTAATAACCAGCACCAGGCAGTGGGGTCCCTATTATGCTGTGAGAGAGAGAACCTTGGTTTATTTTTAGGCTTAACGAGCAATTTAATAGGGACATAATCGGCCCCTATATTCAAAACAGAATTGTGTGAACTCCTTGAGGCAGGGACTGTACAGCATCTTTGTAGCTCTAGGTATATTGTAGGCACTCAATTACATTTTTGTCAGATTGAATTGAATAGAATCCTAAAATGTGAGACTTGGAAATGTAACGTCTAAAAGGCTTGTAGAGGTGCCCCAGAGAGTGCCAAAAGGTAAGGTGATGAGGCAGACCTCAGGGAGTTACTGACTTAGATTTCAACCGGCATAGCATCCCTTCATCTATTGGGCTGCTGTGTAACATTTCATTGTTTTAAAATGTGTCTTGCTAAAAAGTATTGGCAAGCCATTGATAATTCAATTGCCTGATTTAAAAATGAAGTAAATCCTTTTTTTTTTTTAGCAATCTACCTCAGATACAAATTATTTAATCTTTCTAAATAACAAAGAGTTCAGATCATGTCCCCTGCCCTTCCTTTCTTTTCTTTTTTACTTTTTTTTGTAGTTATTCTTTAAAAAAAGAAGGGGGAAAGGGGGAGGGGGAGGTGACAGCCTAAAAATAATTTTCTCAAGAAATGATGAAGCAATAAAGTACAAAAGCCTTTGAAGATCTCTAGCCAGCTATGTCAGTGTCTGTAATGTGAAACTGCTTGAGGTCTCTTCAATGCTGTGTGCCCTCACACTGTGAATGAATTCATTAAAACAATGTAGAATTCATCTGGGGTAGGAAAAGAAGGGAACTAATTTTTAAATGACTAAGGACCGAGGATAAGGTTCTCTTTTAATTTCCCTGGCCTAATGGAGAACACACACCTACACTATCAGCTCATCTCTGTCATTAAAAATAAGTTAGAACTGAGAATATGCAAAATCACATCAAGACTTGTCAATTAAAAATCAACCCAAGAAAATGTATTAGAGGTTACTGTATAGGAAGCTCCCATCAAAAGTGAGAGGAGATCCAGAGAGAAAAGCATTGGTTAACATTGAAATCTTCGTTATAAAGCAAAGCAGACTTGCCTCCTTCAGGTGACTTGGCATGATCTTCTGCCTTACGTGAATGCTTCCAGATGATCTGCCTGATTGTGTCATATACTTAAGCTTGGGTACTCTAGGATAAGTCAACAAGGCTGATTCAGAAATAGGAAGGCTAAATTTCATGAGAGGCGTCTCTCGCTTTTGATACAGGAAATTATAGCAAACACTCAAATATGCATTTTTACTACAACTGAGGTTGTGGATTTTTGTTTTTTTAACTCCAGAGATTGGAATGCAACTGTCTGATGGACTTTTGTCTTTTGTTTTCTAAACCGTTTCATAAGCTGAAAATTTCAAAGGCACAGTTGAGTTATAAATGTTATTTTTAAATCCCAGAAGCCTATGAACTTCCTTTTCTTTACAAAATGATCATATTGATCCCCACTGGAATATTTTGAGCTCGTGTGTCAATTCAAAATGCAGATGAAATAAATTTCTAAGAAGTTGGCAGACGCCACGTGGTTGTTTAAAAACACGATACAAAAGCAATGAAGGAAGTCCTCATGATACCCGGTGATACCCATTCAATTTTAGTATTACAAAGTCTAGATGATGAAGGAAAATGATTGGGTGGCCTATCAAAACAGAGGAGGTAGCAGCCGAAAGCAAATTATTGTTAGTCTTCCATCGATGTAAAGAGAATGCCTGAAAAGGTGGCTAGGAAGGAGTAAACAATCAGTATAGGAAAGAACAGCTTGTTACAGAAACAGAGCTGGAGCGGGGTTGAAACAGGGTGGGGAGTGATGGGAGGTGAAGACTGTATGCATGGCCAGTGGAATTGTGAAATAGGGATCAGAAGTGGAATTATGAAATGGAATTATGAAATAGGGATCAGAATATATAAGACACAAAGCATTTATTTAGCTGGAACTGAATAACACAAGTAAAAGGTAATGAGGGAAGGAGATAGGCTGGCGTAGACCCTTTCCCTTTACTGCATTCTATCACGAGAGGGTAAAATATGAGTGAATTGTTTTGAGAATGAAAAAGAAATGACCGTTTATGCAAGGTATTTGTTTACTGTGAGCGTCTAAAAATGTGCGCTGCACATGTCTTGGTGAGAAAGATTATCTTGTCCTTATCTCCTAAATACATTATAATTCTAATTGTATTTATTGCATCAATATTTCCTAAAAGACAATGTACCTTTGCTTTGAATTTCTCATAAGATTTGTCTGAGTTTTTTTTTGTATTCTCCTTTATGGTGATCATTTTGTAAAAATAAATTTTTACACTTCAAAAGGTTGCGTGGGCTTATAACAACATTTAAAACCAACAGATGTCTATTATACTCTTTCAGTCCCTGCTTTCTACATGCACTCACTTTCAACACACCTGTGTTTCCAAATGCTGTGCTTACATGCTTCTGTATTTCTTTTACACACAGAAACACAAACATGTTTGCCTGTAAGTGTTTCTCATATGAACTATAGGCTTGCCCTTCGAGTGCTCCTTAGGTGGTGTGTTCTGCTGAAGATCTGAAAAGAGGCACTTTCCTCCTTTCTCCAAGAGTTCTCATGATATGTGGCACTGGCCAAAACAGATCCAAAAGTCAGTTTGAGCGGAATATAATAGAAACCTGGACTCTAGGCACAGTCTCCAGCTTTTCCGGGAGAAATTTTAGATACTGCTTGCTAATTTGGATAGTGTTATTGTTATTCAGAGTTCATCCTTCTAATTTGAGTCACATCTGTGACTGCTTAGCTGCACCGGGAGCCTCAGCATTAAGCTCTATCTTCATTTGCTCAGGGGACACATGGTGTGTGTAGGAGCCATCATGCTTTGTTTTTACAAATCAAACTCTTAATTAATTACTGAACATACTGCAATTCACTAATCAAGCTGTATTTTTTGAGACATTTCTGACTGATAAATATCTAGTCATCTGGCTTCCCCAGTATATCCTCTTGTCCTTGCTTTAGACAAAAATTGTGAGAGTCATCGGAAATGTTTCTTTTTATTTATGATTTCATTGTCGTGCATGAGCTTGGATGAAAACCATTGCCCACTGAACTTTGTCTGTATTCTTCTGGCCCACGTTGAGAGTCAGTGTTGTTGAGTCAGAAGGGGGTACTAAATGTGAAAATCATGTCTTGGGTTCAAATTCTGGCTTTGCCATTTCCAGCTGGTTGAACTTTAAAATCTCAGTTTCTTATTTGTATTGTTTTGAAAATTAAATGAGTAAAAACCACATAGAAAACCTACTACTGTGCTTGACATCTAGTGGGCAGTGAAGTTTCCAATCATTTGTTCACTCACTCACTCCCACAAATGTTTATGGCATACTTACAATTTCCAAGGCTCTTCAGCGTAGAGGAAGCAATGGTGGGCAAGATAGATATAATGCCACTTCACATGATGCTTACATTCTGTGGGAGATGGATTCATAATAAACCAGAAGTCAATTAGTGAAATAATTGCATATATATTATAATAGCTCTCTATTT
Organism: Aselliscus stoliczkanus; assembly: GCA_033961575.1. Taxonomy (NCBI): domain Eukaryota; kingdom Metazoa; phylum Chordata; class Mammalia; order Chiroptera; family Hipposideridae; genus Aselliscus; species Aselliscus stoliczkanus. Next base: position 170,546,289 of record CM066727.1, read on the forward strand.
TTTCTACATAATGTGTACGTATTTCATTTTCCATTAGATGGAAAGCTTTGTGAGAACAGTATCTTATACCCTCTTCTGTATCACAATCACCACTGCATGTATTGGAAAACATATCTGTTGAATAAATTAGCAAATATAAGAGAGTCTCTAACATGGCTATATATTTAGAATGACTTATTGTTTTATAGTAACATTTTAGTAACCATATCAGTTACAAAATTAAAAGCATTTCTGAGATTCTTAAAGAGGCAGTGCAGTGCAAAGGTCAAGAACAATGAATACCCGTCACCCAGACTGCCTGAGTTCAAATCACAGGGCCAATTAGCAGGTCTGTCACTTAACCTTTCTGTGCCTCAGTTCTCCTACAAGGAACATGTGGGTAACGGATGCCTAAACAATATAGTTGTGCAGATTCAGAGTTATTTCATGCAGAGCATTTAAGAGCAGTGGCACATGAACTTCTGGGAGAATGCGGCATCTGTGTGAGAGGAGGCAGAGCCATCTGAGTTCAGAGGTGCAGAGGTGAGGAGGAATCAATCCCTGTGCTACTGTTCCTTCTGTGGACAAGAGGCCTAAGAAGGAGGCTGAGAAGGAGCAGTAGAAAAGGAGGCCTGCGGAGTCAGGCTGGTTGGGGGCAGGGTCTTGGGAGCAGCCCTTCGTCTTATTCTCTAACTCCATCCCAGGCTATGGGTTGAGGTAGCTAGGACAATCTCTGACCACTGAGATCTGGACAGTCATGACATTCCCAGGTCCTAGCTGGGCAGACTCTGCTTCCCCTTCCTTATGCTTCTGCGAAGATTTAGAGACAAGGGGACTGTGAGCAGAGACTGTCTTAGGAGGTTTGTTTAGAAGTCGGGTCAGCTCACAGAGTTTTCTTTTTTCTTTTTTTTTTTTTTAGCTGAGCCATCCTGCCACCTGTTGGCAATTCAGTGGCAGCTCAGCTTGGGCTGGGCAGGGCATCGAACTGCTGTTGCTCAGAGTTCAACTCTCTCTTGAGCGAGTTCTTAACCAACTGAGCCACTTGGCCGGCCCCAGAGTTTTCTTACTTAATCATTGTGTCCAACTTTTAGTCACCCGTACTGTGGATTTACACTACATTTTAGAGCCATGATCTAATGCTGACAAGCTTTGCCCCCTCCCATTATTTGTGTACCACAGATCTGCTAATTAGTCACTTTTGTCTCTGCTTGTGCAGATGACCAGGCCCAGCCTCACGTGTTTGTTTAGGTCAAAATGCTATGGCCTTTGTAATATTAGTGGTTTCAGTAGAGCATAGCCAGATCTGAAAGATGCCGGGCATGAGAGCCAGCAGAAAACGCAGGCCCAGGGAATGCCAGGTTCTCCTCTGGCAAATGGAAGGGATTTGATTGAATGAGTGCATGTTTCTTGGGCCCAAACTTTCTGAGCCTCTGAAGTGAGGGGCTTGTGAATCTCAGACCAACCTGTTTTGAACCCATCATAGCACATTCGAGGTGTGCCTTTTGGCTTCCACCTGTACAATACCCACCACCACCCTCTGACCAGCGAGGAACAGCTTTTGAGGAAGTAAATATCAATAAAAAGCTCAGCACATATATTGGGCATATATTATAATTATAATAGCTCTCTATTTTTTTATTAATAATGTGTATTTTGTATTAGATGCTAGGGGAAAAAAGAATAATGGCACATGGCAAGAACTCAATAAATGTTATTTATTTTTCTTTAACTAGAGAGCTATTTCTCAATTTCAGACTCCAGAAACACATGGGAGTTCTTGGGAAAATACTCAGGCGTCTTCTATTTTGTGTAAGAATTTTAGCTTTTGTATTTTTGTTTTGTGAAGAACTTAAAGGTATTAGCTTACTAGGGAATATCTGCCAAGCAATTTCAGTGCCCAGATCTGTACTCATACTTACAGTTGCTTTGAGTGGTTACCTGACATGATGGTGTTTAACTTTGAGTTTCTCAGACTGAGATTCCATCTATTCTTGGGAGTTTAACATTTCTTAAGATTGAAAAATACTATTTCAGAGCATCAAGTATACATGTGCCATCAACCATAATATAAACGTCCACAAAGCAGAAATCATCTGTCATTCAACACATATTTATTGGAGCCATCATTGATGCTGTTTCCCAATTCTTTGGGGTTCTTTGTCTTCAGAGCACATGATAGAATTTTAATTCTTGGCCTTTATATATATGTAGATATATATTTGGATGGTGAGGGAACCTGTGGCTACTTTGGATCAATGAGTGTTGAACAGAATTGACATGTGTTTATACCAGGGTGTTTAATTGCTGGTGCAAGACCATCCAGGACCCACTTTTCAAGTTTCAGCTATTCATTGGCTGCAACCCTGAGCTTCCCTGCCAACTTACATTGGACATGTTAGCATACATGAGAAATAATCTGTTTGTTGACTTAAACCATTGAGATTTGCGTGTGTTTTTTTTCCTCGTTGCATCCTGACTAGCATGGACTCATTGCATCCACTGTGTCCAGGACAAAATAACAGTTGATGTATAAATCAAAAGTAATCCAGTTTCCCAGTGCAGCCTTTTCCTCTCAGTTTGTACACTGCCAAACGATATTCTTAGACCTGAGGTAATGTAAGTCCTCTATTATCTTAAACTTTCACTCAAGTTGTAATTTCATCAGGTTCATATTATTCCTCTTCATCAACGAAGAGAATAATAAAACAACTACAATTTCTAATCTTCTCAGCAGATGCTGAGTAAACAGTAAGGATTTACACTTTATTCCCCTGAGAGGAATGAAGAGCTGACAGAAAAAAAAAAAAAAAAAGAGTATTACTTGGCAAGGTGGTGTCTCAGCCTGATGTGATACTCTCAAGCTAGATCTCTAGAGCTGACCCTCAGCGTATCTCCTTCTGATTCTTGCCCCATAAGACAGTTCGTCACCTCTCTTCTAAGCTCAGAAGGTAAACAGTACTGAGGCCAGGAAAATCTATGAGCATTTTGTAGTTTACCATAGTTTATTTGCAAGTGAAATCCTAATACTGGCCCTAAGTTCCAATAGCATGATTCTATGAAAATAATGAAATAGATTAGAGGATCAGATGTAATTATTTATAATACAATAAAACTGCAAGTCTTAGAAATGTTTATGGTTCTAGCATGCAAAATGAGGTAGTGTTTTTGTGTTTTCTATATTTGCAGTTGCCAACCCATATCTTAGGTCAGTCTGTCATTAATAACCTCTTTTTTGTAACAAAGTAAAACTGTGTCCTCCACAATTCTGTTCCTTTCATTTTTTTGAGCTGCTTTTAGGAAACTTCTGTCCATTTGTCTATTGCCTTTTTCCCCCAACTTGAGCTCTTGGCTTTAGCTCATGACCTTATCTCCCTGTTCCATGACTAGAATCCTGGGGTCTGGCCTCTGACTATCTACAGTTTGTAGTCTTGAGAACATGCAGCAACTATCTGCCTTTCTCAGCTTCTTCTCAATTATTATCATGGCTAAGCTTTCCCATCTCCCACTCCTGGAGCCCACCAAGGTCTTCCTCACCAATTGCCACTCCCAAGTGAGATTTGAATAATATGAAACTGAACACTTTATAAGTGAAGGACAGTGAAAATGCCCACAATAAATGATTCCTAAACACCATGGAGGAACTAATTCCCTTCTTCAAGAAACGAAACACTCTTCTCATTAACTAGTGATCCAAAGCAATATTTTATGAGGTGACTGTGCGTATGTCAAACTCTAAAATTCTTACAAGTTATATTTTGACTGCATCTTTAGGGGATCCAGTATATATTTCGGCCGGCCTATCCAGTATATATTTCAATTTGATTATTAAGGCACTGCAGCTTCCCTGATGCTCACTGTACAAGAAATCATATAAAAGTCTGTTATCAGTTTAGAAGTATACATAGCACGTGTTTTGGAAGCCAGGCAGAGGGCACATGTAGACATGCCAGAAACATCATCATCAGTTTCTCCTCCCAGCAAAGTTTGTTTTGAAAGAAACTGAGGATGCAGGTACAAAATGGCTGAGTGAGTTTTTTTTTTTCTGACCAACAGAGCTGCTCGTTAGCAACTTGAAAGGATGCCTAGATCCAAAATAGTATTAAACAAGTGTTTCTTCAATATGAGATCATTATGTTTCTCTTCTAAATCCAAATACTAATTGCAACCTTGCTGTGAGCATACAATATTAAGGCCATCATAGCCATGGCAACAGAATGCCACATGAAGTGGGATCCTATCATCTGCACAGTGTTGCTAGTGGTTTGGGTGGCAGATGAGCACTTTCTTACAATATCTGGAATGTTCAACTCTGAAGAGGGGATTGCATTGCATACCTTTAGGCAATCTTGCCATATAGATTCTGTTATTTTTGAACGTTTTGTATATATCTGTAATTAATTCCCATACAGGATGGCTTCTTAATCCACAGACAAAACATACAAGCAAAAATTAAAATTTCAACAGGCACTTTACACTGGCCATTTACATTTCAAAATTAAACCTATAATAAAAACTTTTGTGTACTTATAATTGGACTGATTTTTAACATCTATGTAAATAGCCTCCCAAAGATTTTACACTTAAGGAAAAAAAAGCACTTTAAATGAGCTGCTTAAAGTCACTTTCTCTGCTTTGCCTGATAATTGTAATGCAAAATAATAAACAGCACAGAGCAGAGCTACAATACTTCCAGGATGATAGGGTGCCATTTATATGAAGATAATTAGGCATTTAAAACCTACCAATACCAATTTTAAAACCTACCAATTAAAAAAACAAAACAAAAAAAACAACAACCAGTGTACTTACAGTAAACTCATTGAAATAAATTCCCAATTGCTTTTGCTGTGCTTTCATGACAAAAATGTCCACAGCCTGTGCAGCCCCCGAGGCCTCTGTTTTGTGTGCAGGAAGCGAGGTGCAGATTAAGAGTTCCTAATTCAGCCTATCTTTCTATAAAAACAAAAAAGTATTTGGTAGGATTTGCTGTAAACATATGAACCATATGCCATTGTTAAAAAGAAAGGAAACAGTTATGTTGGTGGAAGAACTCGTTACTATCAAATAATGCTGGAAAGAGCAAAGGAGACAGTGAAATGGGATCAGCAACCAACATTCAGAAGCAAATGCATTGGGCTTTGCTTTCTAGTTAAGAAACAAAATTCACTTTCTCAAGAATTTACCTGAAAATGGACCATGAAAATCATGTGAAAGTAATAAAAAAAGTCATATAGCTTTCCCAAATGTTTAAAATATGACATGTCATTTAGACTACAAGAAAATTTTAGTATGTGAGCAATAAAGAAATATCTAGATGGGTCAGTGGATAACTTTTACTATCATTAGTGCTACATTTATTCATTTACTCCTCCATTTACCAAACATTTTATTAGTCACCTACTTTGTGTTATACTAGATGATGGTAATTCAAATAAGAATTCAACTCTGAAAGAGATGAAACATATATGTAAACAAGTAATTCCGGTAAAATGGGGAAAAATTATGAGTGAGTTCTATACAAAATGCAATGGAAGCAGGAAGGAGAAAATGACAATCTGCTGCTATAAAGGAAGATTTCATAATAATGAGCAATACTTGAATTAAATGTTGAGGTATAAGCAGGTTGGAGGATGAAAAGAGGAAAATAGATAGAAAAGTCTGGGAGGGGCTTTAGAAGATGGAGGCACCAATGCATTCAATTTTGGTCCCTGCAAGTAGTTTTGCCTAGAACATATCTGGAGGATGTTCAGTGTTTTTCTATTTACATTTTCATTTTATCTGACTTCTCCAACCTGGTCTACAAAGCCTTTCATAGTAGTCTAGGGAGTAAAATTGTTGATTTAATAATTGTAAAAGTCAGGAGAATTCTTTCAGGCATGGCTGAATTTGAGTGCTCAGAGTAATCTGTCTCTATCTCTCGAATTTGCTTTCCTATTGTTGGTTCCATTCTCAAGATTACACCCTATGTATGAGCCTAGAAAACTGAGAGAAATTTGGATTTATGTAAGGGGTGATTCTTCCCAAAGGAAAAAACTGGGATGTTGTCCCTGAATTATTCACCAGTTCCCAGAACCATTTATTGAATAGTCGAACTTGTTTTATATATACCAAAAAAGAATAGCCAGTATTCAATTGAATTCATGAATTAATTGATTCAATAGATATTTATTCGATGCTTACTATGTGTCAGATACTCTTCCACTGATTTGTGTGTGTGTGTGTGTGTGTTTGTGTGTGTGTGTGTGTGTATATATATATATATATATATATATATATATTTGACATACTTTTAGTTTTTAAATATTTGCAAGTTGTTCTATTGTCTGTTAAGTTGATATTTCCCAATATGTGGAACACATACTTCTGAAGATATTAAAGTTATTTTAGACCCAAAAATAAAAGATGTTGAATCAAGCAGTGTGAATGATTTGCTCTTCTGGTTCTCTTTTAATCCTTCTAATTATGTTAGCAGAAAGTCTGTCTAATACATGGATGTCTATAATATCCATTACAAAAAAAGTTTCCGGTAGGCTTAATAGCTAGCCAAAATTGAGTGTCACTAAATTTTTATTTTACAAAACTTTATATAGCTTTTATGTAACTTTTAATATAATTAGTTTATAAATGTTTTTATATAAAATTACTTTTATTTTTATCTATATAATTTTATTCTGTTAAAAGGCAAAAAATTGCTGACTTTACAGTTATATTACTGATATGGAGCTTCTAATTAAGTAGTTATTTAAGTCATAGATGCAAACTGTTTAAAAGAAATATTTGAAATAATTAACTTTATCAGTGAAGTATGAATAGGGTAAAAATTGTGAGGGCGATATGTATACTGAAATTTGGAATATTCCATAATAGGGTACGATCCCCCTGCCATTCTAAAATTTCTCATGTATTTGTATGGGTATATGTTCATTTGTTCATATGATCTTCATAATAACTTTGTGATGTTCAAAGAAAATTCATTGATTCTATTATAATTTAATTATGTCCATAAATGAATATATAAATGAAAATTTTCTTTGTTATATTTATTCTTCTCTTCCAAGAACATGGCACAATTATTTATTAATCAAATCACTTATATACCTCATTAAGATTCTATCATTTTCTTCATTAAGTCCCATATATTTGCTTTAAAAAGTATAGTTACATTTTTTTTTTGTAATTTGTTACTATTGTTAAAGGGATTACAAAAAAAATTTTCTGTCTATTGCTTATATATCACATAGCTGCTGCTTTTGCACATTTTTATTCCACCATCCTTCTAAATTATTTTATTAGGATAGTGTTTTGTTTCATTCTCACTTCTTTTTCTGGGCAGACAATCTTATAATTTACAAATAATGGTTGTTTTATCTTTTTATTTCTAGTAGTTACTACCCTTATTGTTTCTGTTCCATGTCATATTATCTAGGACTTTGAAAATAAGTTTATTTGACAGTGGTGATAGCAGGTTCTTATCTGCTCTTAATTTTAAAGGGAATGCACCTCCTTTTTTACCACTAAGTATAATGTTGTATATTGCTTTAGAGGGTTTTTTGTTTTATTTTTGTCATTTAAGGAAATATCCTTTCATTTCTAGTTAACAAAGAGTTATAGAGGCACAATTTTCTATTTTTGTAATGCAAGTATAATTTGAGTCTTTAATATGTAAAGTGTTGTGTTTGCACATAATTCTGGCCAGAACCAAGACTCTGATTGAGTTTAAATTGGTGGTGGAAATATTTTGAAAATAGCCAATTTGATTGCATTCAACTGTCTCCTTCACTCTAAGTTAGACTTGATACATGGCATAGCCAAACTTAATTAACAAATACATTGTTTTGTTTCTCCCAGTATTTTATTATGAAAGTGCTTACACATTGATCAAAAAAAAAATTTTGTTGAAGTACAACAATTACCAATATACCCACCATCTAGGTTTACCATTTTACCATTTATGTGTCTATCTATCTATCTATCTATCTATCTATCTATCTATATATATATTTTTTTTTTAATTAACAACTATTGATGAAATAAAATTTTTGCCAGGTTGCCACTCTGGAAGATTACATTTCAAAGAAGGTAAAAGTTCTCTACTTCTGAAAATTCAGAATTTTTAAAACGAGATTTGAATTTACAGATTTAATTAAAACACATATTTTACAGATAACCAATAGAATTCTGTGGTGATTAAATGACTTTGAATAATATTGTAGACTCTGATTTCTTTTTAAGATCCATTTGCATAAGTCATCAATTATTTATTTGGTATTAGTCTATTAGTATTAGTTAAGGGATGGTAAAATTCTTATTCTTTATTGTTTTTAAATTAACATATATGAAGTTCAGTCACACTGTACACTTTCTAATTTTCATTTTACTATGCAGTTATTAATTGTTGGTGAAATAAATTAATGGGTTTTGTCAATGTTATACATACTGGCTCTGAGGTATTTGTAGGCTATTGGGTTAGAGATTACATCAATTTGTCAGAAGTTCATGCAATTGAGTAAGGAGAGAATTTGAAGTTTGGGAGAATCTATGTGGGAAACAGAAGAAATAAAATAAAAAGTTGGTAGTGCCCTCAAAAGGAAGGGAAGATGGACAATTAACGGTTAAATTTAACGAGGAAAATTTTATAAATAAAAATAATAGGAAAAATAGAAAATTTTCATAAGGAGAAATATGGTCATTTATTTTCTTCAGTTTTTAAAAAATATACAAACATGTAGACCTTTAATTTACAGTGTTAAAAAAAAAAAGTCACTGTCAGGCATAAAGATAAGAGAAATTGATTTTCTTTCACTATGCTTCTCAATGTTACATGATTTCCTTAGCCTTTTTTTGTTTCAAAATTAATGCTGTCATAAATAATATATCAGACAAATAGAGAAATAAATCTTGACATACAAAAAAAAAACCCAATTATTTCTGCTCACCAAATTATTTGGATATTAACAATGTTTTAAATATTAAATTAGTAGGCAATAATAGATTGATTCTACTATAATTTGCTTAAATTATTTTTATATATCTTCATAATTAAACTCTAAAGAGGAAAATATAGGACAAATGAAAAATGGAAATTTTATTAAATTTATAGTTAATAGTAGTTCATATTTGATTGAGACCACATCTTTAATCTTACCTTTCTCCCACCAATGGCTCATTTTTATTCTTATTATCTTGTTTTCAGTACAGAATTATCACCCACTGGTTTTCAATTACAGAGATGCCCATATTGATTCTACTCTTGATTTTCACTCACAACTGAAAAATTACTCATTTAGTCCTATGAAGCTGTATTTTGTAGCTAGTTGAACCTCTTTTAAAAATTATGTGGACTCCAAATACAGAAAAATAAAACTCATAAACAGAACTGTTCAGTTATACGAAGCTATTGGGAAACAGACTTTAAATTATTTTAACTCAAATCACTATTAAAATGTAAGAAGACAAATAGTAATCAAAAATGTCATCACCATATGGAGGAAAACTTGATGTCAGTCACAGCATTTATAAAGAACAGGTGGCGCTTAAGCAATCAAAAGCCCCTTATGGAATTACACAAATGTAACCTAAATTCCATAGATCTGCAGTAAAGTGATGTACATAAATTAGACAAAAGATCTTTCATTACACATACATTCTAAATTGTTTGACTGTAATTTCCAAAGTTTCAGAAGGAATGGAAATATTCTCTTGCGCATCACATTGTTTGCTTCTATATTTTCTAAGGAAATGATTGCATCCTTTGTTTCCTCTTAAAGACTGTGCATATTATTTAAAGAAGGATCTATGTCTCTGAAATCACCATAGGTGTTTTAAATACCCTCTGTCTCAAGAATCTGGCAACAGGAATGGGGTGGGGGGGATACTGGGGTCTGTCTCAGCCATTTAGAGTCTGGCTAGTCCAAAATGATCCAGCCATAGTATCTGCTGTCCAGAGTTGCTATTCTGAATCCCCTCAGTCTGAGAACAGTGCTGAGCGTGCAAATCTTAAACCAGAACCAATATTTCTAAACTCAAATTTTAGACGATTCATAGGAAGCCATTTGGAGGATAAAGAAAGCTATTTGGAACAAGTGAAAATGTTGAAACAAAACCAAAACTTCAAAAGGTTTTGAGGAAGAACATATTTATATTTTGACCTGTGCTTTTGTAGCACTCTCATAATAAAATCACATTATACTTTGGCATTTCCAAATAATATTGGTGGTTATGCCCATTGTTAATTGAAATAAAACTCTTGTTTTGAACGAAACATCCTGGGGTTATATTTCATCTGAGGTCACCTATCTGACTTGAGGAGAGCAATTAGTGACTGCAGATTTTCTACTGTTAATAGGTGAGCCTTGTAATCACCTCCAAAAGGATACTCCCCTTTCTGAGTTCTTCCATATTAATCTAATTTCTGGAATTGACTGACTAGTGCAGAATCCCAGATGGCAGAGTAGAGTGCTACTGACTCAGTTTGTGTCACATTTTTATTCAGAATACACATAAATGTCAACTTTCCACTATTTTTTTCCTTTAACATGAAAACTCAAGATTAAATTTTTGGAAGAAAAATTAGTTTATTTCATTGCCCAGGTATACTAAGAACTCAGGCATAAAGATCACAGCTAAGTGGCTTCCATTTTTTTAATGCATTTTCATTGCTTTTATGTCTACTTGCTTTTTAGAATACATTAAAAATTTGCTAGTTGCTTTTGAACTACCTGATTTCTTGATACCTTCTCTCTGCTTAAATTATGTTATACCCAACCATAGATTTACAAGGTACTTGTTATCACTAAAAGTTGCAAATTCAAAGTTATTTCCTACATATAAAATCACCTTAATCATAAGACATAATTAATATTAACATCTCCATACACTGATTTTTATAACAGTTGTTCTGTACCACTCTATGGGGGGTTGCCACTTGCTATCTGGCTCAGTGTACATTTTCATACCTCCAACTGAACCTCTGTTAGTCCCTTGAGAAAAGGATCAGGACCTTGCTTATATCTCTATTTCTATAGTGTGTCTCACAACTCCTGACATGAAATAAACTCAATAAATTTATCTATTGAATCAATAAAAGAAAGAATGAAGGAACGTATGTTACATTAGCCTCCTAATATTTTCTCTAGGGTTGTATTTTAAAATTTTATCAAATCAGACAAAACTATTCCTTCAGTAGTGAATGCATTTGTTATTCAGCTTCTGATTTGGGGATAATATTGAATATCTGTATTTAAGATACAAATTCTTACATCAGAAATAGTCTTATTCACATTTCTAGATTTATTTAGGTAGATTCAGCTTCAACATAATTTTTTAGTCTATAAGGTGAGAATACTGCTTCCTACTTAATATATTCATAGTAAATTAGAAAATAAGGGCCGTTTCTAAATTATATCAAGCATTTTTAAATACCATTTATGGTGAAGGAAAGAATTGCTCTCCATTTTTTTACAAACTATTCTAGGACACACTGCATTGCTAAAATATAAGCAAATAAACACAAAAATGTAAGTATAAATTATACAAAACAAAAACAGGGAAAATTGAAGGTAAGACTGTGCATTCTCCTGTTGAAACATATAATAACAAAAACTATAATAAATTGTTGATATTTATTTACAGCTTACAATTGTTCAGAATGCACTGTGCTAAGTGCTTCATATGCAATTTCCAACTTAATCCCAACAATCATCCCCTGCTATTGGTACTATTGTCATCCCTTTTTTTCTAGATAAGAACCCTGAGTTTTACAGAGATTAAATAACATGTCCAAGGGTGATAGATGATAAGCAGCAGGATAAGGATTCAAACCAAGGTATATCTCACCCAATACCTTCCTTCTTTACTTTGCTATATGGTCTCTGTATTGGTGTGTGAGGTTGCTGAAAACACATTAGAGTGACCAGTGGGGGGCGTCATATCCAATTAGAGATACCTATGTTTATTTTCTATATTAAATCTTGCTCCTTCACTCACCCGTAAACCTAGTAGTCGATGCCATTCGATTGCCAGTGAAATTTCAAATAAAATCTCTCTTTGGCAATGTGCAGTGAGGTAAGAGATTTGAATGTCACACCCTCACCCAGAGGGTATAGAGCTACTGGCTTCCTATAAGAAGCAGGAAGAATTTGAATCCTGCAAAGCAACCTTTTTCTGGTAATCAGGAGATCTTCCCCCACTGGGTTCAAAGGGCTTCCCTCTGCTTTGTTGTGCAATTTCTAAAGCATTGTGCAATACATAAAGAAAAGACCAAGAACATATCATTGCCTTGGAAACTGCTATGGAATTTGACAGACTGTAGGTTGTTCAGAGCAAATGTTCCGTTGCTGCACAGAGTCCATGCAGCAGCAACGACTGGCACAGTGGCTGAATGCTCATCTGCTAATCTTGATGTCAATTTAACTTGTCATCCCTGCCCTGAGGCTAGGGCGGGAAGTTTGTCTTATTTTCCTTTCTTTAAGTAAGGACATTGGAATTATTTCATTCCCAACTGTCAGGGATAAAACAAAGATAAGGGCTAAAGACAAAACAGCAGCATCCTGGGGTAGTTATCCAGGTGGAGATGAGAATTTGCAGCCTATGTTTTTAATAAATGAATTCTAACTGCACAATCTTGGGAAACTCTACTGCTTTTTTAAAATATAATTGTGACTCTTATGCTGCATTTATAATAGCAAAGGGTATGGGGAAAACCCTTCTGGATTCAGAGAATGCCACTCATTGTGGGCCTTTCTAATGAATGTCTGGGGAAACAAAACTCTGTATCAAGTAGAAGGAAAAAATTAAGTAAGAAATTGAAGGTAGGGAGTCAATCCTTAGGAGCTGTTTCCCAAGGAGTAAATGTGACTCTGGCTAGTTATAGCATTTTATTTATTTGTTTGTTGGTGGAAACACTGAGAATAAAAATAAAAGTGATCCTTTTGTGATCCTGTTTGGCCGTGACAGATTCCTTCAGCATTGCCATAGTAACTGAAAGAAGTGCATTTATGAATAGACTTAGATTTCTAAGGCTTGAGTTTCCTGCCAAGAAGAGAACACAGGGTGCAGAAAACAGAGGAAAGTCAAGGCAAAGGAAAAGAAAACAGATCGAGGTGTTGATTTTCAAGCTCTCTCATTTGGAGAGTGCAGGCACACACCAGGTCAAGACAATCTCACCTTCTTGGGCCTCCTGAGATTTTCAGATGTTGAAATTCATCCTCTTTCAGCAGAGTAAGTTTAGGTAATTTCTTTAGCCCCTTTTGATGCCAGGAAGAAGAAAACAATGCTTTGGATTATCAAAATGTATGCATCAGAGGAAGGAGAATCCCCTCCTACGTGGTTGGTTAGTTAAGGACACCGCACAGAGATGGCAATTGCAAATGCTTACTGGACTCGTCAAATAACAGCACACTTAGTAAGAGGGATGACCCCGATTAAAGAAAAATCACCCAGCCACCTTGGCCTACTTTTCATTTGCTAAGTGTCTTGAGAAATATGTCTTTCCTATAATAATAATAATAAAATGAATAATGAAAGAGAGGTGATACATGGCCATTGACACTGAGTTCTGTCAGAGAGGCCAGAGTGGTGGGCACCGCACAAGGGAGCCAGGGCACAGGCCTCAAGTGGGCAGCTACCATGCAATTCCAGCTGGTACCTGGCAAGAAGGAATGTGAGCTCAGTGTTGCCAGATCTTCCTATTTTGCAAGGGAAGTTGGGAGTTTTACACGAAATCTTCTGATATTTTAGTTATGCTCAAAGATTTTCATATACCATTAGGCCAAACAAAATACATCTAGAAATTACATTTAGCTCATAAATAAACAGTTTGTGACTCCCAGAATCTGAATCCCAACTGTTGGTCATGTCTCTCTACAGTATGACCCAGTGGTAACAAGGAAGGCGCTGAAGAAGAGAGGTTCAGAAGATGGAGATAGGCAGAGGGAATGGTGTCATAGAAAGCCCAGAACTATAACCACATTGAGAGACATACTACCCATCTCCAGGGCTTGAGGTAGAAGGCAAATGCTTTTGGCTTCACATATTAATATACAGTATTTGTCGAGTGCCTGCTCGATGTCAGAAAGTGGGCTAAACGTGAAACTGGTTCGCCAGGTTGATTTTTTATTATTTGTGATATAATTTTTATTAAGAAATAATAAACACATGTAGGATTAGACATATTCACACATATAAGATTACATGAAGCATATACATAAAATACAAGGAATAGTAGCAAAATGAACTTCCATCTATCCACCTCCTAGTTTAAGAAAGAACTCACTATGAGGATTTTTGAGGCTCTTTGCAGCCTCTTCCCTAATTACATCTCTTTCTCCTCTACTACCCAGATATAATAGCTGTCCTTAATTTTTTGAAAATAGCTCTCTTGCTTTATTTTTAGCTTTTATAGACTTGTGTGGTTGTTTATACTTGTTTCTATAGGGTTGTTTCTACTATAGTTGTTTATAGTATAACATACAATATATAACATATATGGACATACTCTAAAGTATATATATAAGTATACATATACATATATACTATTATTATCAGTGTAGTATAATATCCATATGGTATATTTGTATATAGTTGCATTTTTTATAAGCATTTAGTTTTTCTCATATTTGAATTCTACATATATTGAATCATACTCTATATATTTTTCTAGCTTGTTTTTTTAAAAAAAATAAAGTATATTTGGCATACAATAGTATATTATTTTCAGGTGTGCAACATAAGATTCAATATTTATATACCTTACGATGTGATCACCACATAGTCTAGCAACTGTCACCATGCCAAGACATTACAATATTATTGACTGTATTCCCTGTGCTATACACTACATCTCTGTGGTTTATTTATTTTATAAATGGAAGTTTGTACCTCTTATTTCCCTTCAGTTTTTTCATCCTCTCTTCAGGCAACTGTCAGTTTGTTCTCTTTTTCTATGAGTTTGTTTTAGCTTTGGTTTGTGTGTTCATTTGTTTTTGGTGTTTTGTTTTTTTAGATTCTGCCTGTAAGTGAAATCATATGGTACTTGTCCTCCTCTGTCTATCTTATGTCACTTAGCTTAATACTCTCTAGGTCTATCCATATTGTTGCAAATGGCAAGAGTTCATTCTTTATTTTTGTTAATATTCCATTGTACATATATGTGTATACCATATCTTCTTTATTCATTTATCAATGGACACTTAGGTTGCTTCCATAACTTCGCTATTGTAAATAGTGCTGCAATAAACATAGGGGCACATATATGTTTTTAAATTAGTGTTTTTCATTTTATTGGACAAATACCCAGAAGTGGAATTGCTGTGTTGTATCGTAGTTCTATTTTTAATTTTTTGAGGAATATCCATCCTGTATTTCATAGTGGCTGCACCAATTTACAGTTCCACCAACAGAGCACAAGGGTTCCCTTTTCTCCACATCCTCACCAAAACTTTTATTTTTTCACTTATTGATAGTAGCTATTCTGACAGGTGTGAGGTGATATCTTACTGGAATTTTGTTGCATTTCCCTGATGATTAGTGATGTTCAACATTTTTAAAAAGGTCTGTTGTTCACCTATCTGCGTGTCTTCTTTGGAGAAATGTCTATTCATGTCCTCTGCCCATTTTTTAATTGGATTATTTGTTTCTTTGATGTTGAGTTTTATGAATTCCTTATATATTTTGGATGTTAATACCTTAGTGGATGGATATATCACTTGTAAATATCTTCTGCCCTTCAGTAGGTTATCATTTCATTTTGTTGATGGTTTCTTTCACAGCGCAGAAGCTTTTTAGTTTGCTGTAGTCCCATTTGTATATTTTTACTTTTGTTTCCCTTCTCTGAAGAGACGTATCTAAAAACATATTTACAAGACCAATGTCAAAGAGATTACTACCCAAGTTTTCTTCTAGGAGGTTTATGGTTTCAAGTCTTACATTTAAGTCTTTAATTCACTTTGTGTTTATTTCTATATATGGTGTAAGAGAGTTTCCAGTTTCATTTTTTCCCCATGTATCTGTCCAGTGTTTCCAATACCAGTTATTAAAGAGACTGTCATTTCTCTATTGTTTATTCTTGCCTCTTTTGTCATAGATGAATTGACTGTATAACGAGAATTAATTTATGGGCCCTTTATTCTGTTCCATTGATTTATGTGTCTGCTTTTGTGCCAGTATCAAACTGTTTTGATTGTTACAGCTTTGTGGTAGAATTTGAAATAAAGGGGCATGATAATCCCAACTTTGTTCTTTCTCAAGATTGCTTTGGCTATTCAAAGTCTTTCGTGATTCCCTATAAATTTTAGGATTATTTGTTTTAGTTCTGAGAAGGATGTTATTGGTATTTTGATAGAAATTGTATTGAATCTGTGGCTTGCTTTGGATAGTATGGGCATAACAATATTAATCCTTCCAATCCATGAGCACAGGATATCCTTCCATTTATTTATGTCCTCTTCAGTTTCTTTCTTTAGTGTCTTATAATTCTCAGAGTACAGGTCTTTAACCTTCTTGGTTAAATTTATTCCTAGGTATTTTTTTGATGCAGTTGTAAATGGGATTGTTTTCTTAATTTCTCCTTCTTATCATTCATTATTAGTGTATAGATATGGAATGGATTTCTGTATATTAATTTTGTAGCCTGCAAATTTATTATCGAATACATTTATTAGTTATAATGGTTTTTTTAGAGAAATCTTTAGGGTTTTTTATATATAGTATCATGTCATCTGCAATAGTAACAGTTTTACTTCTTCCTTTCCAATTTAGATGCCTTTTATTTCTTTTTCTCTGAACTGTGGCTAGGATTTCACATAATAGATAGATGATAGATAGATAGATAGATAGATAGATAGATAGATGGATGATAGATGATATATTACAGAATTGTATACTTGAAACCTATGTAATTTTACTAACAATCGTCACTGCAATAAATTTTAATAAAATACAAAACAAGAAGAGAAAGTGTTAAAACTAAGCAGCCTTACCTGGTGTTTCCCATATCTGAATTCTACATAAATTGATAAATGCTCTGTATATTTTTCTACCTTGGTTTTTTTCAGTTCAATAATATTTTTAAGTTAGTTCACACTGATGTTTACAGCTATATTTACTATATTCTCATCACCATGTATTTATTCCACTGTACTGTATTATGGAATGTGATATTCGTTTTACTGTTAAAAGTCATTTGGGGTATTTCTGGATTTTTGCTGTCATAAACTATTGTTATGAACATTTCCACCCATGCTTTCTGTATTAGAGTTCTCCAGAGTAACAAAACCAAGAGGATATATATATATATATATATATATATATATATATATATATATATATATGGAGAGAGAGAGAGAGAGAGAGAGAAATTATAAGGAATTGGCTCATGTGATTATGGAGGCTGACAAGTCCCAAGATCTACAGTCAGCAAGCTGGAGATCCAAGAGGGCCAATGTGTACTTCTAGTCTGCAAGCTGGCAGACATAAGACCCAAGAAGAGCTGCTGATGTTTCAGTTTGTGTCTCAAGGACAGAAAAGACCAATGTATTAGTTCAAGCAGTCAGGCAAGAGGAGTTCCCTTCTACACAGGGAGGGTCAGCTTTTTCGTTCTATTGAGGCCTTCAACTGATTGGATAAGGCCCACTTACATTAGAGAGGTCAGTCTTTCTTGGGCCTACTTATTCAGAGGCTAACCTCAGCCAAAAACACCCTCAAAGACACACCTAGAATAATATTTGACCAAATATCTGTGCCCAGTTGACATATGAAATTAACCATTACGCTTCCTGACCCACTTATTCGAGAATTCCTCCAGAAAATATATACAGGAATACAATTTCAGAATCACTGAGTATGTGCATATTAAACTTTAATTTATTTTTCAAAGTGGTTGTACCAACGTACATTTCTGCTAGAAATCATGAAAGTTGCCATTGCTCCACCTGTTTGCCAGCATTTTTATCAGCCTTTATGTCAATATAGTGGATGTGAAGTGGAATCTTACTGTGGTTTTTTGTTTGGTTGGTTGGTTTTTGTTTTTCTTTTTGTTTTGCTTTGTTTTTTTTAAAGATTTTATTGGGGAATTGGGGGAGGGGAACAGACAAGTTGCTGTCCTTTTGTTCTTCATCTAGTTGCGGAGGATGGCCCATGTGGGTATCATCATTGTGCTTTTCTCGGGTGAGGCGGATCAGTCGCCGGCCGCTGGATGGCTGTTCACGGTGGCTCTTGGCAGCTCACACTGGCTGCCGGCCACTCACTGTAGCCTATGGCAGCCCACTGCAGCAGTGGCTACAGCTATGCCGTCCCGGGGACTCACAGCAGCCCAGCTCTAGGTGGAACTGCCATTCACCACCTTAGCTGTAGAGGGCAGTGTCACTGGCCCTCATATATGGGATCTGAACAGGAGTCCTGCAGCTCAGAAGCGGCGTTCCAAGCCAACTCCTAACCAACGCACCACTCGGCTGGCCCTTACTGGGGTTTTGATAGGCATAAGCTAAGCATCCCACTAAGAAAGTAGAAAAACAAAAACAGAATATGCACAAAGAAAATAAAACGAAAAAAATAATAAAGATAGAGGCAGAAATCAATACAACATATATTTTTAAATACAATAGAGAGAAACCAAAGCCAAAATTGATTCTTTATAAAGCTGTTCAAAAATATTTTCTAGCTAACATCATATTCTGATATGAACAGCAGAAAAGGCAAGAAGAAAAAAAAGCCTCAAATTGTCAAGGAAAATAACTGCTATTATTCACATATGATTTGATTGTCTACATAAAAAAACCTAAAAGACTCCATGGACAATTTATTAAAACTAGTAAGAGAGTTTAGCAAATTTTCTAGATGTAAAATTAACATACAAAAGTCCATTATCTTTCTATAAGTTATGTAAAAATATCAAGAAAATGTAATAAAACAATAAACTACTTAAAATAGGAGCAAAATTATAAGCTGTAAAGGAATAAATCTTAAAAATGTTCAAGGATTTTAATTAGATAAAATTTAAACTTCATTTAAAGACATTAAATGAGATATACATAAATAATGCAGAGGCACATTATGTTCTTGGCTAAAAAGAATTAATATTCATTATATGGATTCAATATCATTCCAATCAAAATCCTAACAGTTTTTCACCAAACTTGGTAAACTGATTCTAATATATATGAACAAAGAGACAAGAATAACCAAAACATTTTTTTTTTTTTTGAGGGCAGTGTCACTGGCCCTCATATGTGGGATCCGAACCAGGGCTGCTGGCCTCCCAAGCCAGTGCTTAACCACTGTGCCACTCGGCCAGCCCTCCAAACATTTTTTAAATGATGTTCTCCATCAGAAAAAAAAAACTTATTACAGAATTAGCATACTCTCTACTCTGGTTTATCAAAACTTGAATGTCTCCTTCAGCAATATTCAGATATTCAGGTCACAACCTCAAGTATTTATTCCATCCCTGGCCTCCCAGAATCTCACCCAATGCATATGCAGTTTAGTATTCAGTCATAACTGCAAAAAGACCTCTAAGTGTATTTCTGTCTACCTAGCTTCTCTCTGGTACTCTGTTCATCAAATTCCAGCTTTTATTTTTTCGTCTAAACTCCAATCTCTGTCTTTTGAACTCAGAAAGGCTGCTGTGCTCTTCTTGGACTCCTTTCCTGTGCTGCCTCAGAAAATCACCTCTAGATAAAAAGCTTGGGAGGCTTACTTTGCTTATATCCTTTCTCTGGAGGATCCAGTCCTGTGTTGCCTACTCTCCAATGTCTGAAGAGAGGTTCAGACATTTTGTGCTGTTTTTCAGGGGATTATAGCAGGGGTTTTAGCATGGTACCAGTTAGTCCTCTATGACCAGACTCTTCATGACTCCTTTTGCAATCTGAAGGCTTCTTTGCTAGCTGGAATGGCAAGATATCCCAGGTGAATCTTATACAAAATTTGGCAGAAGATCTGGCATCAGTTTTTACTTCTCTAAGGAGCCCTGGTTTTTCCATAAAATATTACTTTATGGAAAATGGTATTTGAAGAATTCATTGCTAATGAGTTTTTTTTGTTTGTTTCTGGACTCAGTTGCCAGAGCTAGGATTTATCTGGATTTGTATCTACATCTGCAGCTACATCTAGATACACAATAAGTTCATACTATTCTCTCTTGAACCCATTGCATCAAGCTTTTAGTCTATCTCCATATCAACACTCATGCTATCAAGATCACCAGTGTCCTTTCATTGACTAAATCCCATAGTCACTCTTCAGTCTTTTATCATTTTCAACATATCAGCAGCTTTTTCTTTCCTTTTTTCTTTTGTTACTTTCAGATGCACAAAACAATGTAATACACATTGAATGTCAACTATAATTAAATATATATAGACTCATGGGATATGGAGCACAGCATAGGGAATATAGTCAATGGAATTGTAACAGCCATCTCAGCAGCTTTTGACACAGTTGATCCCTCTTACTCCTCTTTGGAATACTTTATCCTTATCTTCCAGGATACAGACTTTTCTCCTCAACTTCTCCACTTGGAAAGCCTAAAGGCATTTCTCATTTAATACGTCCAAACCCAAACTCGTGATTTCCCTTCTGAAATTTTCTCCTTACAAAATCTCTTCATCTCGGTAAATAGTAACTCCACCCATCCACTTTCTCAGGTCAAAACACTGGAACAAGTCTTGACTCTGTTCTTTCTTCCAGACCCTGAATTCTCCCCATCAAATCTAATCCTTTTGGTTCCATCTTCAAAATATATCTGAGCTCTGACCGCTTCTCACCACTTCCATTACCACAATCCTGGTACAAGTCACCATTAGTTTTCAACCAGATTATTGCTATAATCTTCTAATTTGTCTCCGTATTTCCACATTTATCATCTAGAGCCCAGGCAAGAGTAAGACCATTAAACTGTAAGTCAGTTTACACAGCATGATTGAAAGCTCTCTACCATCTTTATATCTTTGCAGAGTAAGAGACCAATATTATTAAAATAGTCTACTAGTCAGCATGTATCACCTCCTCTGATTTTACCTTATTCTCCCCTCACTCTCTCTATACCAGCCATCCTGTCATTGTTGCTATTTTTTTTTTTTGAGGGCAGTGTCACTGGCCCTCATATGTGGGACCTGAACCGGGGCTGCTGGCTTCCCAGGCCAGCACTTAACCTCCGCGCCACTCGGCCGGCCCATTGTTTCTGTTTCTTGAGCATACCAGGGATGTTCCTATATTAGGAGTTTGTACTTGCTGTTCCCACCACCTGGAGTGCTCCTTTCCCACATATTTCCATGGTTCATCCCCTCCTCTTTAGGTCACCCTCTTCATAGCATTTGTCACCCTCTATGACTACATGTATTTTACTTATTTATTGGTTTATAATATATTCTTTGTCACTAGACTCTAACTTTCATGAGGGCAAGGAGAATGCCTACAATACTGCAGCAATTTAATAAATATTTTGTTTAAAGAATAAATACACACGTATTTACTGAGCACCAACTGTGTGTCAGGGACTGTGCTACTTGCTAGCACATGTATGTAACATATAACCCCTCTAGTCAAGAGAAGTGGGAGAGGTAAACGGTCAGTTTCCTCACGAAACTCCTGACTAGTTTTGCACTTTAATGAATTTAGTCTGTAGTTATTCCCCCACATTTCTTAAAGTTTTATGTGTAAGTACCTTTGATATATTATAGCTCTTTGACCTTTGAGAAAGCCATGCTCTAAAAATAGCCTATAGGGCCAGCTCTGAGAAAGCCAGATTGGGAACTGATGCCACCGCTCTTTGTGGCTTCGGGCAAATCCAGAAGGCTTTCTGCTTCTGTTTCCCCAGCTGTAAAATAGGATTAATAGTTCTTGCTTCACAGGAGTCTTTTGAGAATTCTTTCATTTGTGTAGTAATATTTATTGAAAATGGTAAGTGCTAAGTAGTATTATGCCTAATTAATTAGGTCTTCATCTCCCTGGTGTGGGTTATGGTGTCTGGCTGGTCATTAATAAAATATGCTGGAAGCTTTGCAGATTTTCCTTTCAGAGCTCTCCTGATGGCTGCATAAGCAGTGCACGAATTGGGTATCCAACCTTGTAGTTAAATACATACAGCTGTTTGAGTTCTACTGTGCTCACATTTATTTAGTTCTCAGACAATACAAAATTGGAAGGTGCTGAAAACACCAGTTAAGAAAGAGAAATACTACAAGGATCATAAGGTGGTTAGTAATAAAGCCAGGAAATAAAACTAAGACTCAATTTGGATTTGCCAGATAATGCCAATGAGAATCCTAATACCTCTTCTGAAAAATTCAAGTGGTAGTGAGATAATAGTGACATAATGAGCAATATTGTAACTAGGTACACGGATGACATTACAGAGGAAATTATATAAGGATGTAGGATGACATCACTAATGGATGAGATTGGTATTATGGGTACATCACTTTACAAAAGCAGATATTTTTTAGAATATACTTGTAATAAAACTGTTATAATTGGAGTTCCCTAGAAAGTGGAGTCTCCGTGCTCTTTTTTGAAAATCAAGCTCAGTCCCAGAGGGTAGGAGTGAGGCATAGAGAGGTGAAGCACAGAAGGGAAAAGCAACACTAGGATGTGTCACTGAGCTGACCATTGCTACATGCAATTGATTGCTCAGTTCACAGGCTGACATTTTTCTGGACCTTCTGAGGAAATTGTGGGCATGAGGTCTCAGGACTTACACCACCTGTCTATTCAAATATTCCAGCCTCCCTGAGCCTTCTAACCTTCTCTTGCATACTATACCAAGGTAGATCTGGTCATGACTTCATTTACTCTTGGCCATCGTTGCATCCAAGTTTCAAGGGGCCATTCCAATAAACTATTAGAGCTGGTTCCAGGAATCCTGGACAGAATTTTGAATCCTGAGTGTACCCTGTCAATAAAATCTCTCCTGTCCAGCCTTATACCCCACCGCTTCCAATCCCCCCATTCCTCCTGTATCAAAACATACTGTCTTAGAGTTGGAAGGATGGACTGAAAAGATTGTTTAGTGCAATCCCTTACCTAATGGAAGAAGTCTGCCCAAAGTACTGTTTAATGGCATTCATTGAGTCACTGTCTGCATATTTCAGTGACGAGGGATTTACTTCATAAGGAAACCTCTGTTTTCACTGTTTCTATTAGATAATTCTTCCTTGTATTGAGCAAAAGTATCAATTCTTCTATAATTTACAACCATATTCTCACTGTTATCTTTACTATTCTTGGTTTATTTGACCTCCCTTCAGCTTTGGACATTATGTCTAAAACTTTTTCTTAGAATTCTATCCACCTCAGCTTCTGTTATACCTGATTTTTTTCTTCTATGTCTATGGCTATTTCTTTTCAAGTCTCATTTGTTAGTTTGCCTTCCTCAACTTGTTCCTTAGGTTACCATATTTCCTAGGCTCCTTCATTGGCCGTTTGATTTTTTTCCTTCAATGCATAAGTATCGTGTGTCCTCATGTACTTCAACTATCAACTCTCCATCCTCCATCTCTAACCCAGAGCACTCAGAGAACTCTAGCTCCATAATTTCAGTTCTCTGCTGAACATCTTTATTTGGGTGTGTCTGAGGTAGAACTCATCTTTTTTCCTTCCCAATCCCTTCTTCTTGTTGTTCCCTTATCTTGGTTCATGGGACTACCAAGCAACCATTTATCCAAAGCAAAGATCTAGGAACAAAATCTAGATGCTTTTCTTTCCTCACCAGTCTGTCCTGTATGCAAACCTCCAAGGGATTCTAAATACTTAAAAAGTTTTTCTACTTAACTAGGTCTATGCTCATCTTTCAAGATTTTTAGGAGTAAATTCATTATGCTTCAAAAACCTGTTTTTCAAATCGATGCCCAACAAGTAAGCATCTCTGCCATTGATCATCTTTCTTATCATCACTACCATATTGATTTATACTGGGAGTGCCAAAAAAATGTATCCACATGACTTGTATTTAACTTTTGTTATCGGTATATATTGAGTATTACAATTTTAATACAGTTTTTTCCTTTCTTAAAAATGTGTATACATGTTTTTGGCACCCTCTGTACTTTGTTGAGCCAACCCAGAACTCCACTTATCCCTTGTCCTCTAAACCCTCTCACAATGCCCTCTGGTACTGAGTGTCATAAAGACCAAATTTCAAGCTATTTCCAAGCTCTACAGAAAGTATTCCCCACACTTCCATTGCCATACCTGATATCTACCTCTTACTAAAGAACATACCTTTCCCTGCAATTCTCCACCTACCTTGAATTCTCCTTTCTCACTTACATACCTCAGGGCTGAGATGCTCCACCATATTCATGGTTCTTAGCACTAAATTCGTGCATGACTGAAATGCAATAAATATTTTGAGTAAATAGACCCATCCCCTTCACCTATCCTCAGTGCTGCTGCCTTAATTAAATTGTTCATCAGCTATAACTTAGATTACCAAAAGTATAGTTCATCCTCATTATTTGTGGATTCCATATTTGAAAATTCCCCTACTTGCTGGAATTTATTTATAATCCCCCAAATCAATATTCACTGGCTTTCACAGCCATTTTTGGACATGCTCAGAGTGGAGAAAATCTCAAGTTGCCCAGCGAGTGTGTTCCCAGCTGAACATGGCAGTGCTCTGCCTTCTTATTTCAGCTCTCACATTGCATACAAGTGTCTTTTTGATGGTCTATTTAGTGCTAAATGTTTTTGCATATTCGTGCTTTTTAGATATTTTGGTGATTCTGCCATTTAAAATGACCACCAAGTGTACTGCTGAAGACCTGCCTAGTGTTCCCAAGCTCAAGAAGGCTGTGATGAGCCTTACAGAGAAAAGGCATGTTAGATAAGCATTGTTCGGGCATGGGTGACAGTGCTGTTTGCCATAATTTTAATGTTCATGAATCTACAGCAGGGCACATTCAGAAAAAAGAGGGCGAAATCTGTTGAACTGTACACGAGGTGTTCAGAATGTGCTACAGTAACTATTACAGTGTGTGATGATGCTATGGAAAAGATGGAAAAGTGGCTAAATTTGAGAATTCATGAGATGATAACCTTGTGCTTTACCCAAAGGCAATGACTCAGTATTCGCTAATTCAGTGTTTGCCATGACTTTATAGAGCATAACTATTGCACATAATAAGAATCGATTGTACCTCCTAAGTGGTGCTAATGCCTCCAGCCTGGCACGACTGTTGCTTGAGGGATCTTTCTCAAACTAAGATCTAATCATATCACTGCCCAATTTTAAATGCTTCAAGACTCCACATGGCTTCCAGGGTAAAGTTCAAATTCCTTAGATTAGAGTACAACTCAGGTCTCATTTCCTATTAGTGCTCTCACACAAGTCTTTTCTTCCAATTAGCAAAATGACTTGTGTTTTCACCAATTCTTTTATGCCTGTTTGATTTCCCTGTACATTCACACATGATGTTTCCTCTGCTTGTAATGTCCTTACTTCCTGCCCTATTTCAGCTACTTAATACCTATTTATCTTTCTAAGCTTATCTGAATTGCATTTTTCTCTGGATCCTTCAATCATCCCACAGTCTGATCCAGAAGCCATTTCTCTGTGCCCCAGGATTAGCTCTTTCAGAACGTGAATTAAGTCTCTCTCTCTCTCTCTCTCTCTCTCTCTCTCTCTCTCTCTCTCTCTCTCTCTATATATATATATATATATATATATATATAGTCTTCATGTATATAAAATATATACATATTTTTTTCTTCCTAGTACCAAGGACACTGCGTGACATATTTAGGATATAGCAAAGGCTAAATATATATTTATTCAATGAATTCAGAATGAATGAACACATCACTAGTTTAATGAAATCTACTTCCTTCAAATATTTGAGGCATTGGCAGGCTAAACATTCTAAGTTCATACAACTCTTTCTCAATGGACATGTTGTGCAGAACTTTTCCCATGTTTTCTCACCAAGACCATCCTGGGTCATATCTCAGTTATTCAGGCATTCATTTTACACCACAATGCATCTGAAACACTGTGACCCATGTGAGACATCTGGTGTGAAATGCATAGAGTAAAATGGTCTTTCATTTCCTTTGATTAGTATATACATTAAGTAGAAATAATTTAATTAATCGACCAATACTAATTCAGCCTTAAGATTTCTTCCTCCTCCCACTTCTTTTTTGTATCCATGTCACTCTGCTGACTCCTGTTGAAGTTGCTGTGAATTAAAATCCCTATGTCTTTTTCATATATATTGCTGGTAAACCAAATATCCTCCATACATATTTAGAAAGATTTTACTTTTCTATTCTAAATGCAGGATTTATCATCTAACTCCTATTTAGTTTTACCCAGCGAGTTTTGGTTCACTGTTACACCTTGTACATACTTGTAAATATGAATTCTTCTACATGAAGCATGAGCTATCCTTCTCGAGTTTCTGACATATGTTTTTATCCAAGTCATTGGTAATAACATTAAACAAGCACAAGGACCCTAGCCTGGGTTTTATATCTGAACTCTAAACAAAATAGAAATAGCAAATTAGAAAAATTGTTTACATATTTAGAAATCCTCCTAACCATATTATCAGCTGACCCAAATTTATACTCATATATATAGTTATAATGGCGGCTGTGCAGTACGATGGAAGACTACAAATTTAGAGTAGATCTGCGTTCATATTCCACCTCAACCTCTTACAACTTGATCACTCTGGCAAATTACTTAACTTTTCTGAGTCCCCCTTTCCTCATCTGTAATTTGTAGTCATCGTATTAGTACAGGGTTTTTGTAAGCTTTAGACATAATGAACATGAAATTCTTACCACAGTGGGGAGCATAGAGTTTATCTATAGAGTTAATGGCTAAATGGAGAGAATTGCTAAATACCCTTCTAGATATCTATGGCATCATATTGAACTTCAGTTGGTAAGTACAGTAAAAAACCTAAATGAGTTTAGCATTCAACCTGTGTGATTTTAATAGACACTTGCCTCCTGATCAGTTTTTGCTACTTCAAGTATTGCAAAGATCTCTTTTGGAACAAAATTGTAGATTGAGATAATTTTACTGCTCTGGTCCAATTGATTATCATTTAATATTGCCCAAAAATAGTCCAGGAAAAAATGTGCACTTTGCCCTACATTATTAACAAAGCATAATGACCAAGGATGGTGCACGTGTCCTAATCTATTCTCTTCAGTCACTAATCAATGTTTGTATCCCTCTTTTTCCAGTCTGACATCAGAATGCTTTGGCTTATTTTGACATTTCCTGCGAGCATACACTCGGAGCCTTTTACCTTTCCATTACTCAAGTTGGCTGCTTGCTTTGCTGTTGTTTTTTTCAGTTCATCCCAATTTCACCATTAGCAAACAGACACATACAACCTAGGGGCAAGTACTGGGATTTTTATCTTCCATTTTCTCCGAGCCTCCAAACCTCTTGTTATTTGTTTTTAACTTTGCTTTTTAAGATCATTATTAACCCCAATTTCTTCCTTCATCTTGTTCCCAACAAGGTCCAAGAGGCAACTTGGTGTGGTCTTAGCAACCCATGCTGATTCCCAAAAAACACCACATTCTTCTCTACATAATTTTAAAACAGCTTTTAAATGAAATTCTCTAACAGTTTTCCAGGGATTATTGATGAGCACAGCATTTCACTGTGTTTGCAACATACCAGTTTTCCACTTGTAGGAAATCAGGACATTTACCTCTTTCCAGTCACCTGCCATCACATCTCTTCTCCAGAAACACTCAATGGCAGCTGCTGACAGTGCTTCTGAGATCACACCTGTAAATTCCCTCAATTCCCTGGGAATAATTTTCCTGAATTGGGGGACTTGAATTTATTCAAAACAGTGAGGAGCTCTCTCATTATCTCTTCACCTAATTTGGGCATTATTTTCCTCTTAACCATGTTTGTTCTTCTCTTTTTAGCTTGAAGATCATTTTCTTTGATAGAGGAAATAGACACAAATTAGGAGATGAGTTGTTTTTTCTTGCTGTAATCTGTTTGCATAATAAGATGTAATTCAAACACTGAGCCATTTTTACCTTGTTCCTTTTTCACTTTAAGATAACTTGAAAAGTTTTTTCCTTCTGGTCTTTGGCCATTTTACACATTCAAACTTATTTTGAAGTTCAGTTTTCTTGCTGAAATTTTCTATCTTTATTTTTCTCTTTTGTTTTCATTTTTGGTTATGTGTCCTTCCTTCAATTTTTACATGTGTTCTTTTAAAACATGAACCCAACAAAACTCCCCAAGGAGCCTAAGTAGTTTCATTCACTCTCTATCTTCTTTTTGTCAGGCTCAGATAATTTAAAATTAAATCTGAGATTTTTATATTTGAGTGTGTCCCCATCCCCACCAACTCAGGCTATAGAAGCAGATTGACCTGTGGTGGGGCCCCCATTCTGAGCTTAAGCCACCACTAGAGCAAGTTTTGTAAGCTAGTGTTGCAAGCCTGATAGGAGTCTATTTAGTGAGAGACTCAGGAGCTTTGCAGCAGAAAAAGCTATGAGGAGATGGAGACAGACATGTCAACTTGGCCCAATAACAACCTTTGATGAAACAGACTCTGTTCAGGAAACAAAGAGTGATTCTGAGTAGGATGTAGGGTGGTGGCTGTCACTTGAATTCATCCCTGTCCTTATCTAGTTCTCAGGGGGAGACAGAGTTCTTAGCTGGGGCAATCAGATATATAGACAAGCTTGGCTCACACTCCCATTTCCATAACATGAGAAAATCCAAATTCTTCTTTTTGATTTCTGCAAATTCCTAGAATTGGGTCATTTTCTGAGTACTCCAAGAAGTGTCTCTGTGTGTGTGTGTGTGTGTGTGTGTGTGTGTGTGTGTGTGTGTGTGTTAAGAGAAGTTACAGAGTCTGAAATCTGCAAAAAGCTTAGAGGCTAGATTTAAGGAACTATGAGTTTTTATCATTCATATGATATCTTTGAATTCACAGCATAGTGAATCTGGGGCAGGGGAGAGGAGTTCTATTTTTTCTTTGACCTTTTTGAAAGTCTTCAAGGATAAAGACACACACACATACACACACACACACACACACACACACACACACACACAGATGAATAAGCAAGCATAGCACGCAGTAGGTACTTGGTAAATATTCATGATTTAATAAAACCATTTAAGTTGGTGACATAAATATAAATACATGTAACATTAGTTTATTTGGTTGTTACAAAATCTAAAATTACATAGTTATTTTCTCCCAAATTCCATGTGATGTCCACTTGACCAAGTAGTTCTCTTTGTTTTCAGAATTAGTTTCAGAGATGCAGCTCCCTCTGTCACTATCTTCTCTTTCTGTGAAATGCCACAGTCAGGAGGCAAGCCAAGAAATTATCAGACATTCCACTTTTAGCAGAATAATTTCCCTAGCAGCTCCCTCGATAATTGAAGTCTCTCAATACCACTACATTTGATCTCCTTGCCTGCTGTGTCATGTGAGTTGGAATTACATTCAGAATCACATAAGTTAATATTTGACATATTGAAATTAGAAAGATTTTTCTTTTTCTTCTTAATCATTATGTTCAAAAAATCTTCACATCATCATTTTTGTATGTAACCCTATAAAATATTAACTGTTCCAAAGAAAACGTTGAGTTCTCTATCCTGTACATTTCTGACATATTCTTAACCAGAGAGTAAACTTCATATTGGAAGAAATAGATTGCCTTCAAGTGCTTTTATTGGTCTTCCCAATTTACCCAAGTCCAAAGATATATATATATGAAATGTTGTCCTTCTTCATAATCCCTCCTCACCCGCCTGACAAATTTAAGATGCATCAGAACCTAAGTGTTAAGATACCCTTGACAAAGTCTTCCTTGTACTTCATTTGAACTAGTACTCCTCCTTGTACATATTGCTATTACAAGACCATTCACACTCTTCCATGATACCTTTGGGTTAGGCAAAGAAAAAACATGTACATAATTCCAGCCTTTCCACCACTACTGGCTGCTAGAGATTAACTGGTTCAGCCAGATCTGTTTCTTCCCTTTCTTGTAAGATTCTCTCTGGCAGGTTTAAAGCAGAATCAGGAGATAGGGATGTTTTGAAGCAAACTTTCATGGCTATAGAATTGGCGGGTGGGGAGATAAAGAAAATATTCTGGGAGTTTGGAAGAACGGCAGGAGCAGCTGCAGTGAGAATAAAATGGATGAGAATGGGATTTTTTTTTTCAGAGTTTGATATACACAAGCTGACTTACTTCAAAGGCACTTTTTTAGTTGTCTGATTATGCTTTTGTACCTGCTCTGAGATAATACTGCATGAGATCATGGATTCCATACGGTTACATTTTGTTTACACGACTCACTGATCTCTTCTTGTAAGCTCTTTGGGGGCAGGAGCTATCCATTACTTTCCATATTCTCAGCTCTTAGTCCATAACAGGTATTTAATAAATAATTGTTGAA
This sequence comes from Aselliscus stoliczkanus, assembly GCA_033961575.1. Taxonomy (NCBI): domain Eukaryota; kingdom Metazoa; phylum Chordata; class Mammalia; order Chiroptera; family Hipposideridae; genus Aselliscus; species Aselliscus stoliczkanus. Next base: position 170,576,679 of record CM066727.1, read on the forward strand.
TGGAAAACAAGGAGTGTTTCATTTAACAAATGGGGAAATTAGGAGGTCCCTACATCTGTACAGCTGTGCCCTTTAGCAAACCTAAGGTACTTAAGATACTGATGCCATCAACATTTAATTTAAAATTCCTCCTTAACTAATGCCACCTTGCTGCTACTAATTTTAATAGAAAATATTAATAAATTAGAGGACCTTCTAATATGATCCAACATTATGCTACAATGAACAACTACAAGAGGAGATTTTTGAGAGCTATATGAGACTTTCTGATCCTAGGGCCAGTTAAATATAATTATTAAACATACCTGCCCTATGACACTCAGCTCTCTCTATCTAAGACGGTTCTGTTATCTAAATGGCTTTTCAGTAGAAATCCTATGTACTAAAATGTTTGGGGTACCCCTCTCTCCCAAAATATAATTCAAAGATTTTTAAAAGTACTAAACTGTGGAACAAAAGAAATGATGATAGAGTTATGATTTTCCCTGTGATTATATAGTCGAATTTTTAAAAAACTATCAGGTAAAAATCTTTCACAAACTTTTTTCTTATCTTTTTGATCCAGCTCTGCTAGTGCCCTCCATCTGAACATGCAATGTTTCATAACTAATGATGGCAAAATGTTCATCATAAAACTAACTTTCTACCACCCTCTAATGAATGAAGGCATGGTGGAAGTTTATAGTGATGAAAAACATATGCATTTGAGTTTTGAGGACTTAAACACTTTTTCAGGCAAGGGGTTTGAAATCTAGAGAGCCCAAGACAGGCTTCTGTCAAATGCCAACAAGTCTGTGTTCAGAAAAATAATCAGACTTTTAGACTCCCATTCCAGTGTTCTTTCAGCTATACCCAATATTTCAATACAACCCTATTTTTTCCAGAGTAAAAATATAATAAAAGCCTTTCTATACTTTCTTTGATGTTTTCCTTTATATGAAGTGAGTGGAGAAAACATTACTCACTCGAATCTCTACTATATATTGAAAATTACATGAGGTGTCTTGAGAAATGCAAAAAAAAAAGAAAAAATATTGTTCCTGCCAGTTCTGAATTTATTGCATTGTTGCTATTGATTATAGAAAAACTGTAGCTATTTAGAGGCTAGAAATAATGATAATTGTGCTAATCATCATTAATTACAATAATCATAATACAAACTCTCATTTTTATAGCACTTTAGAGTTTACAAAAACATAATTTCATTTATCCTCATAGCCTTATGGAAATTGCTGTTTCTTCCATATAATTGGTAAGGTAACAGGCTCAGATTGTCTCAAGGTGGCAGAATCTGAGTGACAAAGGGAAACAGACCAGTTAATTCCTATTTATACTGAAAAATTATTTAAAAGTGAGAATTCGTAGTAAGTGAAGTATGAAAAATCCTATAGTAACTTAATGTTGAAAGGTTGTAATGTACAAGAATGTCAGGAAGTATACAATGTTAAAATGATAGAGCGCTCTACCGAAAGAGGAAACCTCACTTCATTGTTTTTAACAACTTGTAGCGATGACATTAAATAAATTGTGCATATTTAAAGTGATGACAAAAAGCTAGGCTTATTGTGTCAGTCATTTCATGATATTGTATATACAAATATTGAATCATTATGTTGTATATCTGAAATTAATATATGTCAATGATGTCAATTGTGCCTTAATTGTTTTTAAATGTATGATTTGGTAAGTTTTGACAGATATATCTGTGAGAACATTACCACACTCAAGATGATGAAAACGTCTATCATCCCCAAAGTTTCTTCCTGCCTCTTTGGAGTCATTCCCTCTGCCCCTTCTTATCCAATCCCCCTTTTCCCAGGCAACAGCTGATCTGTGTTCTGTTACTATAAATTAGCTTGCTTTTCTATAATTTTATATGTAGGCAATCATGCACTATGTTTTTTTTTTCCCTCTGGCTCATTTTTGTCAGCATAATGAATTTGAGATTTATCCATGTTGTAGCACATATCAGTAGCTCATTCCTCTTTATTGTTGAGTAATATTTCATAGGGTGGTTATAGCACAGTTTGTTTATCTACTCACCTGTTGATGAACTTTTGGGTTATTTCCAAATTTCAGGTATTACAAATAAAGCCATTGTAAACATTTATTTACAAGTCTTTATATGGACATATGCTTATATTTCTCTTGGGTAAATACCTAAGACTAGAATGGCTTGATTAACATTTTTTTTTTTTAAAGATTTTATTGGGGATTTGGGGGAGGGGGACAGCGTTGGGGAATTGGGGAAGGGGAACAGACAAGTTGCTGTCCTTTTGTTCTTCAGTGCAGTTGTGGAGGACGTTGCTTCACTGGCCCATGTTGGTATCATCATTGCACTCTTCCCGGATGAGGCAGATCGGTCACTGGCCTCTAGATGGTTGCTCACTGCAGCTATTGGCAGCTCACGCTGGCTGCCGGCCGCTCACTGTAGCCTATGGCAGCCCACTGCAGCAGGGGCTGCAGCCTACACCGTCACTGGGACTCGCACAGCCCAGCTCCAGGTGGAGCTGTTGTTAGCTGTAGAGGGCAGTGTCACTGGCCCTCACATGTGGGATCCGAACCGGGGCCGCTGGCATCCCAAAACCAGTTCTTAACTAATGCTCCACTCAGCCAGCCCTTGATTAACTTTTTAAGACACTGCCAACCTGTTTTCAAAAGAGATTGTACCATTTTACATTTCCACCAGCATCACATGAGAGTAACAATTCTTTCACTTGGTATGGTCATCATTTTAATTTTCGCCATTGTAATAGGTATATGATAGTATCTTACTGTGATTTTAATTTGTGTTTCTCTAAGAACTAATGATATGTGCTTCTTCTACTTATTTACCATTTGTATGTCTTCTTTGGTGGAGTATATATTTAAATATTTTGTCAATTTTTATTAAGTTTTTTTGTTGTTTTCTTTTTTTGAACAGATATGAGTGATTTATTGGGTCTAACATGATAAAAATTTGTCTTTAATGGAAGTCTGATATCACCCATCAGCAGATGATAAGAGCTTTGCATAGCATACATTTTGTTATTTCCTTTTTATTGACATCAGCTCTTTACATATCCTGGATACAAATTCTTTATCAGATATATAATTTGAACATATTTCCTCCCAATCTCTGCCTTGTCTTTTTATTCTATTAACAATATCTTTCAAAGAGTAGACATTTTAAATTTTGATATAGTCCAATTTATCAATTTGTTCTTTCATGGATTGTGATTTTGGTGTCATATCAAGAAATATTTGCCTAACCCAAGGTCAGAAAGGTTTTCTCCTATGTTTTCTTCTAGCTGTTTTATAGTTTTAGATTTACACCGAGATTTATAATCCATTGTGTTAATGTTTTTATAATGTGCAGAAAAATCTCACTTTAATATCAGACAATTTTCCCAATTTAACTTTCGGATAATCTGCCAAGAAGAATTGTGGAAACTCTTCTGTGGGAGTAATTTTCAATACAATTGGAAAAAGCATTAAGGAATTGACTGAAGAAAACAACCCGGCAAGTGCAGAAGATGGCACCAACTGGGTGTGCTTTCTATCATGCCATTTGCCTATTTTCTGATTCTTTGCCTGCTTTTCTGAAACAATTTTGATCTATCAGGGAAGCAAAAATCCATAAAGTTCACAAGTTGATGAATTTCACATAATTTAAGGCTACTAGATACTATTTTCATGCATGTTCCAACTGCTACTCATTTTATTTTCTTAAAAATACAAGCAGCACAGGTTTCTCCCTAATTCACTAGAAAATTCTCATTTGAGTAGCCTATCCCTTCTGTTTTTGTGACCCTCCACTTGATATCTGGGGTGATATTTTAGGGTTTTATTTGAATGCCTTTTCTCCATTTTTCAAGAAGTTTCTCTTGAGTATTAGCCTTTATATTGGGTTTTAGCTGGGAGATAGCATCTTTTCAAAAAATGATAACTTACTGTCATATCCATTGTTCCACATACATTTCTTTTGTGTAGTTTAATCTTTATAATTAATCATTTAACTAGGTGAAAGGCTTCCAGAGTTCTATTTAGAATAATGACTATGTCATCTTATTCAGAATTGGGGTTGTGACCCCTAGGAAGTCCTAGAGAGATTTCTGGGGAAATATGGAAATTTCCAAAAGTATCTCAGAAACTCAAATTTTGTAGAGCATTTAGCTAGCTTGTATGTAACCATCAGGGGTACGTGCACTTAGGAAAAAGGTGGCTTCTCCCATCTCTAGGGTCTTTCCCCACCCTTTGTCATTCTCTGCCTTGAATATACCTTAACATACAGACACAAGTCTTGGAATTGAGACATTCAGTCTTATCCTGATTAATACTCACAAAATGAATTGTTTGATTTTTGTGTAAAAAAAATGACATGAAATGAAATTTTGATTATAGGAGACTATAGAGTGGAAACCGTAGGGTTAAATATTTATGTATAAAAATTATTTATGTATATCCAAGATTACCAAATTAGTATCAAGAAATTATTTGTTCAGTTGAATTAATTTGCCAAATTAAAATGTACTTAATTTTGGTAGAAGTTTTGCTGGTAAGCACAGTGGTGCATTATACTCCTTTGTTCCCTCATACCAGGGATAGCACAAAAGCAGAAAGTACACCTTGGCTGTTATTTCTTTATAACTTCTTCAGGGTGGCCAATAGATGCTTTTTGTTTTTTAAAGATTTTATTGGGGAATTGGGGGAGGAGAACAGTGTTGGGGAATTGAGGAAGGGGAACAGACAAGTTGTTGTCTTTTTGTTCTTCAGTCTAGTTGTGGAGGATGTTGCTTCATTGGCCCATGTTGGTATTGTCATTGCGCTCTTCCTGGATGAGGCAGATCGGTTGCCAGCCTCTGGATGATCGCTCACTGTGGCTATTGGCAGTTCACGCTGGCCGCCAGCTGCTCGTGCTGGCTGCCGGCCACTCACTGTAGCCTATAGCAGCCCACTGCAGCAGGAGCTGCACCATCTGCAGTGCTGGCAGCCCACTCCAGGTGGAGCTGTTGTTAGCTGTAGAGGGCAGCGTCACTGGCCCTCATATGTGGGATCCAAACTGGGGCTGTTGGCATCCCAAAACCAGCTCTTAACCAATGCGCCACTCAGCCAGCCCCCAACAGATGTTTTTGACAGGGGCTGCTAGATGCTACCCAGTCTCTATGCTCCCTTTCTTCCTTAGTAACAGAAGCTCAAATTTTTCAGGAGGACAGTGTATCCAGCCGGAAGACTGCGTTTTCTAACCTTTTTGTAGTTGAGAGTGCATCTATACTGTTCACTTCTGGCAGAGATATAAGCATAATTGTTTTGTGGCATTTAGGGGTGAGAAGTTTAGAAATTATTTGCTTCTCCTTTTCTTTTGTTTATGAGACAGCAATAAACTAATATCTTTACATCATTAGGTTTGGGGTTTTCTGTTATTTGCAGCTGAACCTAATCCTAACTTGATAAAATATGGCACTATGATTACAAGCAAATTCTAAGAAGAATTGGCAAAAGGGTAAAAACAGCCATCTCAGCATGTTTTGGGGCATCCCTGAAAACCCTCTTCAGTCTGAAGCTTTTGTCTGAACTTAATCTGAGTCTTTCAGTTCCTATCTAGAGTCAACCAGGAGGAAGTACAGATAACTTCTTGATTTACAATGGGGTTATGTCCCGATAAACCCATTAGAAGTTAAAAATATAAGTTGTAAATATGTTTAATGCACCTCACCTATCAAACATCACAGATTAGCCTACCCTACCCTACATGTGCTCAGAACACTTACATTAGCCCACAGTAGGGCAATTATCTTGAGTTTCATCTCAAGAGTAATTGCCTTCCTCTTCTCACAAGAAGCAGGAGACACAGATGGGAGTTTTGTAGGCATGATGGGATGCAAAAACACAAAACACAAATATCCAAAATATGTTGGCAACACAGCACATTGTAGAGTTTGGGTTGTTTATCCTCATGATCATGTGACTAACTGGGGGGCTGTGTCGCTGCTGCTGCCCAGCATCACAAGAGAGTATTGTACTGCATATTGCTAGCCTGGGAAAAGATCAAAATTCAAAGTATGATTTCTACTGAATGTGTATTGCTTTTACACCACCATGAAGTCAAAAAATCGTTAAGTTGCATCATCGTTGTAAGTCGGTGCTATCTGTATTGTTCTAATGAGTGTCTGTGCAACTCTTTATTATAGAAACAAAGTTTATCATATATTTTCTTTATAAAATTAGTGCATGCTCATTATAGATAATGTAAGAAACTCAGGAATATAGGAATAAATGGAAATGGAGAAAATAACCCATATTCCAACTACTTAAAATAATTATAGTTATTATTTTGATATATTCACCTGGGGTCTTTTTCTCTCCTGTGTATCTATAACATATAAATATATAATATATATGATTTTATCATGTGTTCTTTTCTTCTACAAAGATGATAAAAAAACATTTTGATGGTTATATTTTATTGAGTGGGTATAGCATTATCTACCTAATCGTTCATACACTGTTGGATATTTTTTTCTAAACTGATAATGTGATGCAGCAGTAGGAAAGATTAGGTATATAACCCTATTAAAGCTGTGACTCGTATAGTTTGGTCCCAGATCTGTGTACATTTAGAAAGGTACAATCTAATAGGCAAAAATAATTGGAAAAGTATTCCATTTTTTACTCATGTCTTCTAAAGCAGTGTTTCTCAAACATACACATGCACAGGCTTGTTAAAATGCTGATTGCTGGGCCCCACCCCAAGATTTTGATTCAATAGATCTGGGATGGGACCTGAGAATTTGCATTTCTAACACACGTTCAGTTGATACTGGTGCTTTTAAGACTCAAGGCCTTAAAAAACATTAAAAAGGATCAATTCATGTCCTCCCTCATATTTTTATACCTTTCTCCTCTCCAATTCTCAACCCCTAAATTCTCAACCCCTAAAGTCTTCCTTTTGCTAATAGCCCCCACACCCCTTCCAAAAAAACACAAAGCAAAACTTCCAGGTTCCCTAAACACTCCTTTGTTTATAAGTCACATGGACTTCACTCTCTGCCAGTCTCTTTTCTTCCTCTCCTCTCTCCTGCCAACCTCCAGTTCTTGGCTTCTCTTACTTTGTTCAGATTCTGTGTAACACTAGCATTCTGGCCAAGACAGACTTATCTCAGAGGATGGGGGCAGGGATAGAGCTGGGGATGACAGAATTCTCTTTACACTGGAGAGAAATCCAAGAACACTTAAATATTAAGACATTTCATCCCATCACAAGTACTAAAGATTTTATTAGACTAGTGTCCAGAAGTCAAGGGATGTGAGCTGCTTCAATCTTGATCTAGATCGAGAGGTTAAAAGCATAGATGCTAAAGTCTGACACAGTTGAGTTCAAGTCCCACTTCTGACACTTGCTAATTATGTGATTTTGGGAGAATCAATTAACCCCACCAAGTCTCAGCTTCCTCATATGTGAAGTATAAAAAACATTGTAGCGTCTACCTAATAGGGTGGTTTTGAAGATTATATGTGACAATGAAAGTAATGCTTAGCAAATTTTATGGCACTTGATAAAAGCTTTATTGATGTTTTGTTGCTAGATTACTTCTAGAGGGTTTTCCAGACTCCCAATCCTGTGAATAATGTAGCAGGGTGGTAACCAGGTAGTTATTAGGGTGTAACCCACAGTCTTCATTTCTATATTGGGGGTGTGTATGAAAAGTTCTTCCTAATTAATTAAGAAGGTCTGCATACTAGAATTTGAAGGAAACAATGGAACTAATAATTCACAACATAAGAGACTTACTGAGGTTAATTCATGTTTCACACAAAATGAACCCAAATTTCATGGATAATTTCCTATCCAGTATGTTATAATATACTAAAAAAAATTTTTTTTCTGTTCTGGTCAGGTTCTTCACAGCTTTTCGTTTTTAGCAATAGTTAAGACTAAGTATAAATGGATCTTGTGTGGTTACCAGCATGTGAAGCATAGCATGGCATGCTTTCTGTTTTTCTCAACCAAATATCTCCAATCTTAGTGATTCTGTTATTCTTTCCTTATCACTCTTGTCTTTCAACCATTCATTATTTTTTCACAAAAGTCATTGAACTGGGGCTTTATTTTCAAATATTCTGTTGCTATTATATGATGCTCAAAAAGTAAGTTAAATTCCGAGTGCCCCAGTTTACATTTATCAGATATGTACATAATAAGAATTGCTCAGGCCGGCCGAGTGGCACGGTGGTTAAGAACTGCCTTGGGATGCCAGCGGCCCAGGTTCGAATCCCACATATAAGGGCCTGTGAAACTGCCCTTAAAAAAAAAAGGAGTTGCTTTATAGTTATAATACAACTGAGTCTTGCGATCAACAAAATAAACTTTCAGACTTTTGGTGAAATGTACCATAAACTGCAAAACATATTCAATTATCTACTTATTATTGATGAAATTAGAACAGCTTCAAAATCACAAACAGTAGTCTGTTTCAGGAATGGCAAGTGTGGCTTTTATTGTGTGCATTAAAGTCTATTATTCAAGAGAAACATAAAGTAAATCTTGTGTGAGCTGAGTCGATTTTTGTCTTACCACACAAAAAGGCAGCTGGATAAAGAAGATGACCTTTGTTAAAAGAAAAAAATCTTCAATACCTGGTGTTCACTGCCAGTGGGTGTTCTGGTGTTGGCTCTTAAAAGAAGCAGGAATCCTATTGTCATTTCTTCTAGCTTTAATGATGAAATCTACTTTCAAGTTTGTGTTTAGTCTGAGGCTATAAAAGTTCAGTACCTCCCCAGTACTTGATTCTGGGTCATTTCTTGGGGATCCTCACCACATTCTGAGACAAAATAAGCAGCTACATTAAAAAGCTCCAAGCTTCAACAGTGAGTGCTGAAACTGGTACACGAACAAGGCTGTTAATAGCAACCAAATTGATTTTGAACTTCAGGAGATTTGCCTTCCTCCTGACTCTCAAGGCTTGGTTCTGACTTAGATTAAAGCTCTTTCTATCAGACAGAAGCTGTACTGTTTCAGAGGAATGGTGGGGGGGGGGGGAGACTAGGGGGAGAGAAATAAATTATGAATTACAAAAGCACAAATATGCATGCAAAAGTAATCAGGGGCTTTGATGGAAAAGTATGATTTATAAACCATCCCTCCATATTAAGTCTACACTGTTCTTAAGAATTTTAGCAACAGATTAGTGTTGGGTTGACCTAGCTTATTCATAGTTGAAGGCAAATAAATATCCTTAGTCTGATAAAACAATCATGACTCTAGATGACTATATTTCAGGAAAGAGAATGAATTGTTTACTTTGCAAAATTGTATGTCATCTTAGGCCATAAATGTTCTGGAACCCTCAGAATATATAACTGAAAGATCTTTCATAAGACTTTAGGATATCAATTATGACTTCTCATCAGGAAAGCATTGGTGAACACCGTTTGGTGTACTGCATCCCCTCCTTTCTTCCCTTTGGCAAATCATGGAATTAACATAATAACAACTGACTCAACTGTCTAGTGAGGGTCCAATGTGTATTGGTTCATTTGTTCTTTCGTTCATTTATGTATGCATTCATTTATTTAAATGGATGATTTTTATTTACTTAATTAAAGTAATACTTTATGAAATGCCTCATACAATAAAAACAGCTAGATATACAAATATAAAGCAAAACTCCTGACCTCCATGAGTTTCCAGTCTGTTGAATGTAAGGCCAACTTTTCTAACTCTTCTACCTCAGAAGTCCCCAAAAAGGTCAGCGATGCTGCCAGTTTGTCTTCCAACCATGCAGATCAGGAGTTAACACTCAGGCTGCTTTCTGTAGCACAGGGGTAGCTTTTGCTTAGGAGTTATTCATCTCACTCTAAAGGCAGTCTAGCTAAGAAAGGCCTTCCTTATCCCTCCACCTCCACCCTCACCCCTAATACTACTACCTTTGACAGGTAGGATTTGGATAATTGAGCAACTTCTCATAAGAATTTAGAAAATGAAAGATGGCTTCTCTTTAGGAAATGACTGGGAATCTCTGTTCTACATACTACCTTGTCGTTCCCCTCTTTTTTTTTTTTTTTTTTTAACTTTGGGAAACTTCGGGAATAGTAGGGAAAAATCACAACCATTACATCTCAAAACAATAGAGACAATTTAAAGTTATTAGGTGAAGACAGGTAAAGGGTACTCATTAAAATACTAACAATTGTCATTTGTATTAGAAGTGAAAATATTTTTGAGTCAAGCAATGGAGTAATTCTTAATTATAAAAATAATGATAATTGGATATTAATGAAATAATACAACATTTTATCTGAAACTAGAAAATAACATTAGACATTGCTTCCACTGTAATTTTAAGATTTGGTGACGATAACAAAATAAGACTTTAAATGCTCTAGGAGTTTTATGACTAAACCACAATTTGTAAAATCTTTCGGTATTTAAACTTCAATATGAGCATAATTTTCCTAGTACAGGTTGGAACATAAGCAATTGGTAAAACATGACAGTGATAAGACTTTCACACAGATTTTGGATTTGGCAACAAAATGAATTGTTTTATATTTAAATAATAAGGAAAAACTCATATGCATTGCAAAAAAATTAAAATACTCAGAAATATTTTGATTAAAAATCGAAGACCTCCATCACTCCTGTCTCAGATTACCCCATTCATTCCCACTCCTATTCCTCATTTCCCTTCCCAAGAGGGAACTGCTATTAACATTGTGGGGTATATCCCCTTTTGGCATTTTCATACATACGAGGTCTGACAATTCAGTTCGCGAATTCACCCTAGAAAAAGTGCTGCATACCTCATTGCTGAATATCACTATGGTCACCTTTGAAGTACTGCCCTTGGGAAGCTATGCACCAATGCCAGTGCCTACTCCATCCTTCAAAGCAATTTTGGAACTCTTTCTGGAATGGCCATCAGAGCTGATATCATATTACCCTTGATGTCCTGAATGTCATCAAATTATCTTCCTTTCAGTACTTCCTTTATCTTCGGGTAAAGAAAGAAGTCATTGGGGGCCAGATCAGGTGAGTAGGGAGGGTGTTCCAATACAGTTCTTTGTGTCCTGGCTAAAAACTCCCTCACGGACAGTGCCATGTGAGCTGGTGTATTGTTGTGATGCAAGAGCCATGAATTGTTGGTGAAGAGTTCAGGTCATCTAACTTTTTCACTCAGCCTTTTCAGCACTTCCAAATAGTCAACTTGGTTAACAGTTTGTCCAGTTGGTACAAATTCACAATGAATAATCCCTCTGATTTCAAAACAAGTTAGCAACCATCTTAGCATCAAGTTTGCGAACTAAATTGTCAGACCTCGCATATACACACATACATATCAGTAAATATGATTTTTTTTCATAAATGAGATTATGTCATTTTACAATTTGATTTTTTTCACTTGCTAATATGTCTAGAAGATTGGTAAATGACAGAACATATACATCTTCAATTTTTCTATCCAATGCATTTTATTCTGTACCATAGATACACCATAATCTACTTAATCATTCTTCTTAGTACGAATGCTTGTCTGGTTTATTTTTTCACTAGTATAAACTATGCTGAAATGAACGCCTTTGTACATTCATATCTGAATAATACCACCAAAAATCTACCCAAAATTGTTTTACTTGAATCTTCACAATTATTATGACTTATTTTTACATTATATAAATACATGTTTTTGTCATTATACATATACATATGCTGAAGCTTGCTTACATGTGCTCTTTTCCCATTTTTGAACTAGACTGTCATTCTAGTACTGGTTGTGGGTTTTAATCCTTTGTGGGTTATGTAGTTCTATCATGTTCCTTTACTCTGTCATTCGTCTTTTTTGTGAAATATGGTGTTAAGGCATACAAAAATTGAACATTTTTATGTAACCAAATCTATGATTATTTGATTGCCTCTGGATTTGGGTTTTGCCTTATAATGTCTTCATCAAACTAAGATTGTAAACATTTTCCAGCACATTGTTTTAATATTTTCATTGTTTATTATTTTATATTTTTCATTATATCCATTTGTGATTTATTTCCATGTGTTTTGTCATATAGGGGTCTAACTTAAATTTTATATAAATTTCCAATTTCTAAACCCTATTTATTAATTATTGCATAATTTCTCCTCATTCTTAATGTAGCCATTTCTAAATGTCTCTATATGTGTATCTCTTACTGACTTTTTCATTCCATCAAATAGATAACTGTTTATCTCTTTGCCCAAATTAAAATATTTAAATTTCTATATTTCATAATTTTGCATGGTACATAAAATAGGGCGAATTCCCAGTATTGATTTTTTTTTTAAAGTTGCTTTGCTATTTTTGTACATTGTCACTTCTTTGTGAATTTTAGGATCAGTGTATTACATACTATAACAAATTCTGTTATACGTTTGCATTCTTTATTAATCAGTATTTGTAATGATCACAGAAGCTTGATCCTTTCTTATCCAACACTAAAAATGTTCTTTAAAAATTATTTATACCTTAAAAGAACTTAAAATATAGTTGGAGAAAATAATGATTTCAACAAAATTTATGAACAGTTTCCTTGTAAGGTAAAAAGAAAAACATTTATCATCTACCTCAAGATTACTTAAAACACTAGAAACATTTTCAGTGGTAAGTGGAAGTCATTTTTTTTTTAATTTTTAAAGATTTTTATTAAAATATAAATACTATATAATTATATTAGGTTCAGGTGTATACACCATGGTTATTCAACATTTATATCCTTAAAGAAGTGGTCATCAGGATAAGTCCAGCAACCATCTGACACTGTGCATGCTATCCCAATATTGTTGACTATATCTCCTATTGTGTATATTATATCCCCAATATCATTTGTTTTATACCTGGAAATTTGAACTTCTTATTACCCTTCACCTTTCCCCCACTTTTTAATTACAGTTGACACTCAATATTATTTTACATTAATTTCACATGTACAGCATAGTGGTTAGCATTTACATAATTTAAGAAATGATCACCCTCACTAGTCTAGTATCTACCTGGCACTGTACATAGTTATTACAATATTATTGACTATATTCCCTATGCTTTACTTTGCATCCCCATGACTATTTTGTAACTACCAATTTGTACTTCTTAATCCCTTCACCTTTTTTGCCCTGCCTCCCAACCTCCCTCCCACCTGGCAACCGTCTAAATGTTCTTTGCATCTATGAGTTCATTTCTGCTTCGTTTATTTATTTTGTTCTTTAGAGTCCACTTATAAGTGAAATCATATGACATTTGTCATTCTCTGTCTGACTTACTACACTAAGCATAATACCCTCTAGGTCCATCCATGTTGTTGCAGATGGCAAGATTTCATTCTTTTTTATGGCTGAGTAATATTTCATTGTATATACAATGTACCTTCCTTATCCATTCATACATTCAGGGACACCTAGGTTACCTTCATATCTTGGCTATTATAAATAATGCTGTAGTGAACATATGGATGCATGTGTCCCTTCGAAGTAGCATTTTGGATTTCTTCAGATAAATACCCAGAAGTGGGCTTCCTAGCTCCTTCCTTGCCTCTTGTTATAGCCTTTGTTTTAAAGTGTATTTGGGGGCTGGCCGAGTGGCGCGGTGGTTAAAACCTGGCTTGGAACACCAGCGGCCCTGGTTCAGATCCCACATATGAGGGCCAGTGACACTGCCCTCAAAAAAAAAAAAAAAACATAAAAAAATAAAGTCTATTTTGTCTGGTATAAGTATTACTATCCCAGATTTTTTTTTTCATAAAATATCATTTTCCATCCCTTTACTTTCAGTTTCTGTGTGTCTTTCGATCTGAAGTGAGTCTGTTGTAGGCAGCATATGTAAAGGTCTTGTTTTCTTATCCATTCAGTCACCCTATGTCTTTTAATTAGAGCATTTAATCCATTTACATTTATAGTAATTGTTGATAGATATGTAGTTATTGCCATTTTATTATTTATATATATATATTTTTTTCACTCTTAAAGAAGTCCCTATAAGATTCCTTTTAACTGGTTTGGTGGTGATGAGCTCCTTAGTTTTGTCTTGTCTGGGAAGCTCTTTATCTATCCTTCAATTATAAATGATAGCTTTGCTAGGCAGAGATATTTAATTGTAGGTCCTTGTTTTTCATCATTTTGAATATGTCGTGCCAATCACTTCTGGCCTGCAAAGTTTCTGTTGAGAAATTGGCTCACAGTCTTATGGGTGCTCCCTTGTATGTAACAAACTGCTTTTCTCTTGCTGCTCTTAAGATTCTTTCTTTGTCTTTAACCTTTGGAATTTTATTGGGTTGTCAGGGACAAATTTTTGCATAGAAAAACATAGAAAAAATATGTCATGACTTTTCTGACGAACTAATAATTATGATGTGTCTTGGTGTTGGCCTCTTTGGGTTCAACTTGTTTAGGACTCTCTGCACTTCCTGGGCTTAAATGTCCATTTCCTTCACCAGGTTAGGGAAGTTTTCCATCATTATTGCTTCAAATAGGTTTTCAATTCCTTGTTCTCTCTCTTCTCCTTCTGGTACCCATATGATATGAATGTTGGTACACTTGATGTTGACCCAGTGGCCTCTTAAACTGACTCATTTTTTTGGATTCTTTTTTCTTTTTTGCTGTTCTGATTGGGTGTTTTTTACTAACTTATCTTCTAAATTGCTGATTTGTTCCTCTGCTTCATCTAATCTACTATTGATTCCCTCTAATGTATTCTTCATTTCATTTGTTATATTCTTTATTTCTGGCTGGTTATTTTCTATGTTTTCTATCACCACTTTAATTTACTATATCTTTGTTGAAGTTTTCCCTGAGATCACTGAGCATCCTTATAACCAGTGTTTCTAACTCTGTGTCTGGTAGATTGATTGTCTCCATTTTGTTTAGTCTTTTTTTCTGGAGCTTTGTTCTTTTATTTGGGACATGTTTCTTTGTCTTCCCATTTGGCTTCCTCCGTGTGTTTGTTTTTATGTATTAGATAGAGCTGCTATGTCTTCTGGTCTAAGGAGAGTGACTTTATGTAGTAGATATCCTGTGGGACTCAGTGGCACAATCCCTGGTTACCAGAGCCAGGTGCTCCAGGTATGTCCGTTGTGTGAATTATGTGTGCCCTACTGTTGTAGTTAAGCCTTAGTTGCTGTTTGCACATCAATAGAAGGGATTGATCTTTAGGCTCATTAGTTGTGAGGACTGACTACAGTGGAGGAGCTGTAGTGCAGAAATTGACCCTATGGAGCAGGATTCACTTTAACAGGGCTCTGATGTCTGCCCAGTCTGTCCTTTGGGAGTTTTCTTGGAGGTGGCCAATCGATGCTCTGGCTCAGTCTGAAGCTGGCTACCAGGCATTCCAGACCTGGGGACTCCTGGGAGGGGACATGCTGTAGGCCCAGTTCAGCCATAGCCTGTGTCCTGCCCAGGGCCACCTGGCATGAGCCACAAAGCAGTGTGCAGAGGGCCACAGCCTGCAATGTCCTTGGAGGAGCATTGATAGGCCAAGCCATGAAGCAAGGCTGGCTGTTGATAGTGCTGAGCTTATAGCTGCTCAGCCAGAGGTATGGGGCATGCCAAAGCCAGATGCTACTTGTTTGGGTTTTGTGAGCCTTTGAAAGACTTTAGCAAAATCTTCAGCATGAGCCAAAGCAGGCAGTTTGTACAGAAATGCCACTGGGAGCAGCTTCAGTACGCCGGAAGTTGGGAGTGTCAGGGTCTCAGAATCACCAGGGTGAGGCATACCAACAGTGTAGCTAGGTTGATGGAGACTCAGATATGGTACCTGCCTATATCTGCATGCTGGGAGGCTGGAGAGCTCAAAAAAGATATAACGGCTTCCTACAGCTCCTCCATCTGGGATAAAGGTGCCCTTCCAGTTTTTGCCCTGAAGCCAGACACCTCAGTTCCTCCCTGTATGTCCCTGTCACATTTTGAGTTGCTGCCCTAGTACTGGAGCTTAGAGTTACTGGGCCTGTGTCAGTAAGTCCATGTGTGGTCCCTTTAAGAGGAGCCCCTGGGACTGGAGCCACCCCTTGTGTTACTCAGTCACAATTTCCACTGGATTTCACAACCAGAATTTGTGGGGACTACTCTCCCTCACACTCAATCCCTTGGCTGAGGAGCCTGGTGTGGTGCTGGGACCCCTACCTCCTTGGGGCAGGGAACCTCCACAGCTGAAATAGCCCTCTAAATTTTTAAGGGTCCCAAGCAGGCATGGGGCCAGCCCATTCTGCATTTCTTCTCCCCTACCAGTCTTGAGGTGGCTTCTTCTCTATGTTCTTAGTTGTAAGGTTTCGGTTCAGGTAGACTTCAGGCGATGTTTCTCAGTGATGGTTGTTCTGCAGTTTAGTTGTAATTTTGATGTAGTCATGAGAGGAGGCAAGCCCAGCATTTACTTACTGCCTCCATCTTTACTAGAAATCCCCAGTAGAAGTCATTTGTAAAAGCATAGCAAAATCATGTCTAAGTAGTTCCTCCACCTAGGATGTTTTAAATATACTGAGAAATGACATCACCAATATAGTTTCTCAAGTCAGTGGGAACATCTAAATAAATTAATCATTTAATAATAAATATGTTGTGTATTTGATCAATTATATTTTTACTAAAGTTGTTGAATGGGACTGTATACTTCTTCATGAAACCATGGAACAACTATGATCTTAATGTTTCAACATTCTGCCAACATTTGGCACATCAAAAGATTCCTTACACTGTGCTTTAAAAGGCAGTGCAGAGGGAGAAAATACCAATATGACTTGTTTCATTATATCATACATTTTAAATTATACATTATGGAGTCAGAAAATAATTATAATTTTTCTGGTACCCAAGTACCCCATATAACTAATATCTACATCCTATATACCCATAGTCAATCACACCCAAACATGTATTTTTCAAATAGATGAAAATTTACAGATGGACATATACATATATGCATATATCAACACACAAATATATGCTTTGCCACATGCACGTGCATATATTGGAAAGAGTAGAGCCAACAAACAAAACACACAAGCAAAAATAAAACTAAAAGATGAAAATACATACAGAAAACATTGAGGAGGGAACCATGGGTGCACTGTCAAAGATATAATTGAAAAGAATAAATATACATGGAAAGGTAGGGTGTGGTAGCAAGAAAACTGTATAGAAGTGGAATCATTTAACACAAAATGCAGCTACATCAGTAAGTATTGTATCTGTCCTAGATCATTTTTACCTTCTCACCTTCTAAAATTAAATGCGGTCATATAATTTTGAAGAGGGCCATGTATTTTTCAAAAATTGTATCTGGGATGAGCTTATTAAGGTTATAAGAACTTATTTGGCTAAGAGTGAAGTAACATATTTGCCCTAAATACGCATAACAAAGGAGTTGTTTTAGAACATTGTTCTATGTATATATGCTAGGAAACAAACAATACAATTCTTGGGAAGGGAGCATAATGTACAACATCTAATGTCAGA
Organism: Aselliscus stoliczkanus; assembly: GCA_033961575.1. Classification (NCBI taxonomy): domain Eukaryota; kingdom Metazoa; phylum Chordata; class Mammalia; order Chiroptera; family Hipposideridae; genus Aselliscus; species Aselliscus stoliczkanus. The sequence continues at coordinate 170,594,125 of CM066727.1, forward strand.
GGATCAGATCTAAATTTTCAGACTTCTAAGTGATTTTTCTTATTAAGAAAAAATAAGTGCTTTTACTAGGGTTGCATATAGTTCAGAAAGGGGCACTTAGTTGGGAAATTTGATATTACTTAAATAATGGGCTTTTACACATTTAGCTCACTATTTATCTACATGATAGAACCTCGTTTTGGATACCTATGAGTAGAGTGCTTTTCTGAGTGAACACAGCTAGCTCTATAGAGAGTCATTCTGAAGGATGCCATGCTCCTGGGATAACATTCTGTGGGAAATGTGCCTCCTGATATATTTATTAAAGGTTAAGCATCACACAAATGAGACATCCTATTTAAGGAGCAGCCTTTGGCTAACCACCAACTTGTATCTCCCTAAAGGTAATTCATATAGATGTGGCAACTTGCATGAGAAGTTAATGACTTGATGAATGATCATCATGAAGCCATCCATGATTCTTTTCACTTTTTTCCCAACAAAAGGGAAGAGGATTAGAGTAACATGAGAAGGTGATAAGCTGAAAACATTTATTACAATGCTTCAATAATTACTTACTATATAAAATACTTGTTTGCTCCCACTCCACCCCTGTTTATTTTTTCTCAGAAATGTTCAGTAATTCAGGCATGCTACTTGTCAACGCACAGGGTATGGAGATTTACCTGAGTCCTCCTCATTCTTCATCTGGGTGCTGCTAGAATCTTTTCAGATCTTAAGCAGGAAGATAGGTTCTTGCGCATAGCCCTTAGCTACATTTTTAAAAATATATGTCTAACAGAAATACACAAATGTGGCTTTACTGAACCAGAGGAAATCTCCTACTCCACAGTCTCATGGTGTGATATGAGAGGAGAGTTTGTTTCTAGGTAACGTGAAGCATGTGCCATCATTTTTCTACCAGAAGAGCACAAAGTAAACCTAGAACATACAAATGCATTACTTCCAGGCCACCCCCTGTCTCTGGAAACTTCGTTTCCCAGAATGCAATGCCACACGGCTCTCTCCTCCCCTCCTGAGTTGAGCTGCAATACTGGTGATTGTAGACTTCAGGCAAATTTAGAAGAGAACTACTGACAAGAAAGTTCCAGAAATCAGTTCCAGGACATAACAGGGGGGTGGCCACCTCATTTTCAAGCTCTATTTTAGGGTGGTGTTGCATGATTACCAGCTAGAATGAAACCTCTTTCCACCTGATTTGGTTCCAATGTTTCAGAGATCATTGTGATTAATGGTAATTTATTAATCATTGGTTAATTCAACACATACTAATTGTTGATCTATTATATGAGGTACTAAAAAGTCAATAGTCGGGCCTGCCAAGTGGTGTGGTGGTTAAGCGCTGGCTTAGGAAACCAGCAGCTCCAGTTCGGGTCCCACATACCAGGGCCAATGACACTGCCCTCAAAAAAAAAAAGTCAATAGTCTTGATGTTAATGATTTTGTGCGTTTTGTGTGCCTTGCTGAATACTTTTTCATTAAATTAGAAAAGAGAGATTCAGTAGCTATAGCAATTTGTCACTTAAATGTAAAAGATCCCTGCTTTGTTATCTTAAAAGTCATTTCCCATATCATATCATTAGATACTACAATTAGTGTGATAAAAAATGGATTGAGGTAATGAAATAAGACAAGGAAACAAAAGGTATACAGATAGGAAAGAAGAAATAAAATGGTATTTGTTTTCAGAGGATATAATTGCCTATGTAGAAAATCTGAAAGAAGTGACAAAAAAATTCCTGTAACCAATAAACAATTATAGCAAAATTGCAGGGTGCAAGGCTAATATACAAAAGTCCATTGCTTTTTTATATACCAAAAATGAATAAATGAAATTTAAAATTAAAAACACATTACCACTTACATTAGCACCAAGAAAAATGAAATACTTACATTTAAATCCAATATTTGTAAGATTTATGTAAGTAAACTACAAAGTGCTCATGAAAGATATCAAAGAACTACATAAATGGGAATTTTCCATGTTCATGGACAGGAAGACTCAATATTGTCAAGATGGCAGCTCTTCCCTACTCTCATTCATTGCTGGTGAAAATGCAAAATGGTACAGCCACTTTGGAAAGACAGCTGGACAATTTCTCACAAAACTAAGCACACTCTTACCATATAGCATTTCTTGATATTTATCTACTGAAGTTGGAAACATGTTACACAAAAACCTGCACATGGATGCTTATAGCAGCTTCATTCAGAATTGCCAAAACTTGAAAGCAAGTAAGATGCCCTTCATCAGGTGAGTGGATAAGTAAACTATGGTATATACAGACAATGGAATATTCAAGACTAAAAATGAAATGAGTTATCAAGCCATGAAAAGATATGAAGGAACCTTAAATGTATATTACTAAATGAAAGAAGTCAATCTGAAAAATGCTACATACTGTATAATTCCAACTATATAGCATCCTGAAAAGGAAAAAATACATGGAGACAGTAAAAAGATGAGGTTGTCATGGGTTAGGGGGAAGGTGTGATGAATAGGCAGAGCAAAGAGGATATTTAGGGCAGTGGAACTATTTTGTATGGTACTATAATGGTGGATACATGTCATTATATATTAGTCAAAACCCAAAGAATAAAAACCCAAAAGCAAGAGAGAACCCCAGTGTAAACCCTGGACTTTGGAGTGGTAATGATGTGTCAATGTTGGTTCACCAACTATAGCAAATGTACCACTCTAGTGAGGGATGTTGATAATGGGAGAGATTGTAGATGTGTGGGGACAGGGTATGTGGAAACTTTCTGCCCAATTATTCTGTGGACCTGAAACTGCTCTTGAAAAATAAAGTCTGCCTTTTTAAAAAACAAAAGAGAAAGAAAAACCGAGATAAAAATTTTCTCCATCAAATTAAATGAAGAATAATAGCCCATTGATATCATCCACAGTGGTGCAGTTAAATGGGAACTTTCATAAATTATCCATTTCTGGAATTTTTAATTTTTAATTTAATTTTATTTTTTATGATTTCCTGTTTTGTAATTTTTGAACAAGTACACGAAAAAAATTTAAAATAACAAAGAATATATATATTTAATAATTGGCTTGAGACATGAGGCAGGGTATTAAGTAATTTGCTGAAGGTCACGTAACTATTTGCTATAGAACTGAGATTAGAAATAAACTACCAAAATGGTTTCCCGAGTACCATTCAGGTCTCAAATAGTCCAAAAATGGAGCAAAAAGAATTCTTAGCAAAGATAATCTCCTTTCTCTACTAATGAGTATAAATGTGGTGAAAATATATGTTTCTGCCAGATGTGATCATAGAACCAAGATCATAAATAGTCTTAATGGCTTTTGGAAGGAATGTTCTCATGCAGTTATCCAGCCCACAATGGTGAATGCTGAAAGCCCTACAGTAAAGCACAATCCAGTCTAGGTCAGTCTGTTTAGGACAAAGGTGAGGTCCTGAATACATGGTCATCTGTTGCTAATATTACACTCAGCAATTTTTGGAATTCCTAATGAAGTGACTTGATAGATTGTCTCTTAAGCAAGTATCCCTGAAGCAGTTTCTCCCACCAGGGCTTTTTTTTTTTTTTTTAAAGATTTTATTGGGGAATTGGTGGAGGGGAACAGCGTTGGGGAATCGGGGAAGGGGAACAGACAAGTTGCTGTCTTCTTGTTCTTCAGTTTAGTTGCGGAGGATGTTGCTTCACTGTTGGTATCGTCATTGCACTCTTCCCGGATGAGGCAGATCGGTCGCTGGCCTCTGGATGTCGCTCACCGCGGCTATTGGCAGCTCATGCTTGGCTGCCAGCCGCTCACGCTGGCTGTGGGCCACTCAATGTAGCCTATGGCAGCCCACTGCAGCCCACACCATCACCGGGGCTCGCGCAGCCCACACCATCACCGGGGCTCGCACAGCCCAGCTCCAGGTGGAGCTGTTGTTAGCTGTAGAGGGCAGTGTCACTGGCCCTCATGTGGGATCCGAACCGGGGCCGCTGGCATCCCAAAACCAGCGCTTAACCAATGCGCCACTCAGCTGGCCCCCACCAGGGGTTTTGATATGCATAGTTAAGTTATGCTCTCTAGCAAGAACCTAAAATCATGGTACCCTCATTACTTTGGACAATGATTAAGCAGGTAGTAAAATGAATATTCTATTATGAAAATTAGAAAATCTAACAGGATTTATTCTTGCCCAAATCAAAGAAAATCTCACTTTCACATGTAGCCAGTATAAGGATTTTCCTTGGGAAGGGTTCACCAGAGACCCCAGCACTCCATTCTAGGGCACACAGCAAGGATGATTGAGCCTGAAAAATGTTTAACATGTTTGATAAAGGGGTTCCAGGCATTCTGATAGCCATAGGATAGCCTCAGTAACACTCATGGAAGGGTTCTATGTGACATGGGCCCCAGCTGTGCCACCAGACTATAAATATAGACAGTAAGCCTATGTCACTAAATAAATTAACCTGCTCTATAAAGTTTTGTGTATTGACCTCCAGTGTTTTGGAGACTATGTGCCAACCTTGCATTTGTTAGATAATACTTGTAATAACACTTCTTGTAATAAGTACATATCAGAACTATTGATCTCTCGTTCAATAACATTCCTGGTTATTTTCTACCTAAAAATGGATATTCATGCTATGTACTATGACAAGTATTCGGTTCAGCTAAAATCCATTAATATACAGAGACAAATAAATGGGGATATAATGCACTTTTGGAGACGTCACGCTTTTCTTTGTATGCTTCTATAACAATGTCCTGTTTCTTGCCCTCCTTGGAGTCTCAGATCTCTCTGCTTCTCTGCTCTCCTGTTCCTACCGAGACCTGACTCCCACCTTGTACTCCAAAATCAACGTTTCTTTGGTTGCTCACTTGCCCTGCAACATTCCATCTCTCTAATGCATGTGATATCAGCTAGTCCTGACAGATCGGGTCATTAAATTAATTCATATCAAGATAAAATGCCTGATAAAACTAACTCTCCAAAGGGATACTTGCATTTTAAAAGAGGTGTTTATGCACTCAAATGAATCTCTGATTATGAAATGTTTAGGGAATACACTATTTTGAGCAGGAGCTTTTGTCAAACTATACTCTCTCACTCTCCTAAACGATGAAATCAGAAGAATGATATCTAGAAACACCATTTTTGAAAGGTTGTCCTCAAACATGTGAGAGCTGTAGCCAGCTATGGTTTTCTCTGTGCCAGTGAGTCACAGCTACTATTCAAACAACAGTGTTCCATTAAGGCAGCGTACATACCTTGAGAAAGTATATCTGAGAGTATTTTAAGTTATTAGGTTAAAACAACCTGTTTAGTCATATACCCTAAAATGCTCAAGTGCATGAAGATAAAAAGGGAAATTATAATTTCATTTAGTGACATTTTGGTAAGATTAAAAACCCAAACCTGGGCCGGCCAAGTGGCGCATTGGTTAAGAGCTGGCTTGGGACGCCAGCGGCCTCCGTTTGGATCCCACATATGAGGGCCCGTGACACTGCCCTCTACAGCTAAGATGGTGAACAACAGCTCCACCTGGAGCTGGGCTGCTGTGAGTTCCCGGGATGGCATAGCTGCAGCCCCTGCTGCAGTGGGCTGCCATAAGCTACAGTGAGTGGCCGGCAGCCAATGTGAGTGGGCGGCAGCCGGTGTGAGCTGCCAAGAGCTGCTGTGAGCGGCCGTCCAGAGGCCGGCGACTGATCTGCTAAGAAGAACGTAATGATGATACCAACATGGGCCAGTGAAGCAATGTCCTCCACAACTAGACTGAAGAACAAAAGGACAGCAACTTGTCTATTCCCCTTTCCCAGTTCCCCAACGCTGTTCCCCTCCCCCAATTCCCCAATAAAATCTTTAAAAAAATTTTTTTAAAAAAAACCAAACCCATAATTTTGAAAAAGGTTTCATGTAGGAAGTTAGACCCATACTGCCAATATATATAAAAATCATGAGTAGATTGATTTTTATTTTATTTATTTATTTATTTATTTATTTTTCCCTAATAGCTAGTGAAGTTGAGCATTTTTTGTCCTCTGCCTGTTTTTTTGATGATTGATTGATTGATTGATTGATTGATTTTTTACAACACAGAGCAACAGTTATACTTTTTACCCCTCAAAGTAACAACCCCTCTCCCCAATTCACCGCCCCACTCCTCCCCCATATCATATCTATTACAATTTCCTTGACTCCACTCCCACACTGTACTCCACATCCCGTGATTATATGTACACATTTAATCATAGTTACCATACAATATTATACAACATCAGCTTCAGGTATACAGCGCAGCGCCTCTACCCCATCCCTGAAGTGGTCTCCCCAACAAGACATGCGACCATGTGATACCTGGTTTACTTTTTTTTAAATCACTTGGATAGCATTCAGGTTGTTTTCCAGGTGTTAAATAATAATCTCAGATGAAATATCCAGAGTGAGAGCAAAATTTCTAAAGATTCCTAAAGGTTTATTCTGAGATGGTTTTATACTTTTATCATTAGCCTTCACACTTTTCCCAAGCTCTAGAGTTACTTTTACAACTGTGTTAAACCTCTCCTTTATTCTTGCCTCTCTCTTAACTCTCATGTCTATTAGTTTCAAATTCTTGTAAATTTTCAGTGTGTAAGATCATTTGATCTACCTATTTTTATCAATGCCACCCTATTCAGGCCACTTTTATCTCACTCTGAGACTATTCTAGTTGCCTTCAAACTAGGTGCCTCTATCCCCAGTCTGGACAGTTCTATACACAGTAGATAATGGCTTTCCATGCAATTGCTGAAAACACAGGCCCCTGGTGATAACTTACCAAAGTCCTTGGAATGAGGTTCAAAAACAGACTGGGTTCCAAGATACTTTTAAAAATTTTGCCTACATTTTTTTCTCTCTGCTTTTTATCCTTCTGTTAACTAAATTGGACTCCACCCTGTTTCTGAACACTATTTTTTTGCCTTGTTCATTTGCTTGCTTTCCTCCTACCCATGACCTTTGTTAGATTTACATACTGAAAATCTGTATTCTTTAAATTAATTCTCAGTTCTTAAGGCCTTTTGAAATACCCCAATTAAATGGGAAATCTCTCCTTTATATTCTTAAATACTTTGTACAAATTCCTGTAAAATTAACATGTGTATTCTTAGCACCTGTATACTTCTAGTGACATGGTAAAGTCTATTAGAGGGGGAATTTTATTTTTCTTGCCTTTTCACTAACAATACTTTATACAAAGTAAAATCTCAATTATGTATTAGCATTGAATTAAATTTGACACAGTTCTCAGATTTGGCTTCCACTTGTATGTAACTATTTTTTAATTCCCTGTGTTGTGAGAAATAGTATTTCCATTGTACAAATTTAAAAAAATAAATATAGATTTTGACATTTTCCCTCCTTTCTCTGTCCCAATGATGATAATATGCATTCAAAGATAATTGTTGTGAGGGTAAAACTTTGATGGTTTCCTTGGAAACCAAAGTTTTTTGTTTGTTTGTTTGTCTTTAAGATGTTCCAAAAATGCAGTTGTCTTTCTTTACTATTGGAAGTAGAGTTGAGCCTCAGGAGGGTGGTATCTCCATTTTTTTTAAATGATATATTTGAAATAAAATATTTAAGTTAGAATGGTTGTGTACAAAAACAATTCTTTTGTTTCTCTGCAACCATCATGTATAACATTCTTCTTATTTTTGATACATTACAAAGTTTCTGCTTTTGAATTTAAGAAATGTGCTCTAATATACTTAATTGTCCCCTGTTGAAGCAATAGATTGTATTTGTCTAAATGTTCTAAGAAAGAGTTCTGTGTATTTCACCTTATTGTGGCGAAAACTACTACTTAGAGACGCTACCATTATTGTCTTCGATAAAGAAAGCAACGAAAGAAAAACACCTTTGTTTTAAAATTTGCTTGGACTGAGTGCATGGAGTCCATTTCATGAAGTGTAGAGTGATATAAACTGCTACATAAATAATGAAAGTTACTGTACAACCTGGGTCTTGCTAATACTCCCTTGATTTTAAAACAAGGGCAGTTCTGTCTTTAAAATACCAACCCGTTTATTCTTATAACATTCAATCTCTTCTAAGAATTTCAATTGCTTTTGAACTTATAGATTGTTTCGGATTATTCACAGTAAGTGACCTGTTTCTCCCAGAGTTTCTTTGAATTGAGAAGCCCCCCAGGGATGCCAGAAGAGAAGAGAAAGGAAACAAACCTGACTCACCATAGTCTAGTTAGTTTACAGTTTAAAGTGAGTAATGGAGCTGCCTGACCAGTAGTGTGACCTTCAACTAGTAAGTGCTCCTCGTGGACTTACAGTTAGGAGGCTTTTAATTCATGTTCTAGTCCTGTCCAATGCAAGGCTTAATTTACCCCTCTGTCTTTTGCAGCCTAACTTAGAACAATAACACTAACAACTTCTAGGGATGTTATGTCAATTTAATTAATCCATGGTCTACTAAATTTCAGCTTTCAAATACATTACTGTTAACTCATTGATGCTGTTTTTTGGATGATGATTTTATACACACATACACACCCACACAGCAATCCAGTATTATTGTCTCTGTCATGAAATTTTCACTCTGACATGGTTTTACTGTATTTTAAAAGACAAAGTGCTGAAGAGTTTAGAATAATGTTATTTCCCCATGCTCACAGTAAAATTAATGGGACAGAAGGAATTCAATCTTACCTTAAATAGTTATATTGGCTAAAGGCCAGTTAGGACAGAAATATTAAATCCCAATCACTCAAATGACAAAAATTTCCTCTTCGCTCAGCTGCAGGGAGCTCACTTCTACGGGAAGTGGTATGTATATCATGTTTTAGGAGTGTTCACTAGTTTTACAAAGAATTACCTATATATAAGCAATTCTGCTGCAATGGCAGAAACATAACAACAGATGAATATCGAAGCTTTAAGAGTAGCTATTTTCCATTTTCTCCAGATTAAGTAACAATCTATGCTTTTGACCTGTGTACCTCAAGGAACATTAGGTTAGTAATATTTATTGAACATTTTCAAAGTGTTCAGAAATGTTGACCAGAGGAGAACATAATAGAACATGATCCCTGAGTTCAAGTATCTCTATTAAAGAGAGACAAGATATTTTGAGGCTGCTCCAGATACATTCACTTAATGTAATAGAATTCCTAGAAGGATATAGGTTAATTTACAGTTCTGTAAATTGAATCAGGTTTTCTTATTTGTTTAAATGTTATCTTCATACCTGCTTTACAGTAGGATTCTGCCTGTCTGTCTAAGCAGAATCCCTAAAATTTTGAGAATCCAGTGATGGAAAATCATTCCAAGGGACACAGGAAAACTACTTCCATCACAGATATCTCAGCTCTGAGAGGTATGATGGGCTTGAAAAGAAATCTTGGGAGTTTTTTTAGTTTGCTTCAGAAAACAACCTTGAATTAAGTGAGTCACCCATCATCACACATTTCTCAAAGCCAGATTTTGCTCAGTTTGCTTTGGTGACACAAGACATGGAGCCCCTCCATGGGCGATCAGTTAATAAGCCCCTCTGAGGTGGATGAGTGATTCCCTGCTACCTTTTATGTGATTGCTTCTTCTCTCATTCTCTAGGGGAAACTGCTTGGAGTATAGTAACCAAAGTTGGAACGGGAGTAAAGTTAGAACCACTTTCTTCAAAAGGTAACCATCTATGGGGGCATCTATGATGATTTCAAGAACTCCTCTTTAAGTCAGAAAGCATATTAAAAGAAAACCGTATGTGTCTGTAAGAGCACAAGGATATGGTCTAGGATGTAGATTCCCTTCTCCCCCTCTCAGAGAGGCACCATCTCTCTCTTTTTACTTGTGGTAGGAAAGATATGGCTGTATGTTGTAAAACATCTTGGTCTCTGTAAGGGGTGCTGCCACTTCATCCAGTTTAGTTGCTCACAAAGGGACTCCGAATGCTGAACAAGATCAAGGGGGCAAGCCTTCATGGGATCACCAAAGATCTGACTTTCATAAATGAGACCTAAATTAGGGCACCTTTGAGAATATCTTCTATTTGAGATACCAGCATTTCCCCTGAGGGGAAGAGGGACATATTTCTAAATATTCTTTAAGCTCCAGCCAACTTAACTGAAAAGAACTTCATCCTATAAGATTTTTATAAAATGGAATCTTACTGTATTTTCACTTAATAGAATTGGCTGTAGTGACTTTCTTAAGCTCTGTAACAAGCAAGTAGTAATCAGGGAACAAACATTTAAATGGAAAGAGAAGTTTTGAGAAGGGAATAAACTTTTGAATAGGGAATAATCTGATCACCACCTAGAGCAGACTTCAGGAATCTGGATATAAACTATCTGGATTTTGGAAGTGGCATAATCAGAGGAATGGGCCACCCAAGAAGTACATGAAGCAGGTGATAGAATTCACAGAAGAGAAAAGTGAAGATTCAAAATGAACTCAAAACCACATACAAGAGTTAACTGAAAGTGGATCATATACATAAATGTAAAGCCTAAAACTATAAAAATTCTAGAAGAAAACATGGGAGAAAGTCTTTGTGACCTTGAGTCAGGCAAAGATTTTTTTAGATAAGACATAAAAAACATAAAACATAAAAGAAAATTTGATGGATTGGAGTTTGTCAAAATTAAAACATTTTGTTCTTTGAAAGGCATTGTTAAGAAAATAAAAGTCAAGCTTAAGGCTGGAAGAAAATTGTAAAAAAAATATATACCAGATAAAGAACTTAAATCCAGAATACACCAAGAATTCTTAAATTTTAATATTAAAGGAATCAGCTATATTTTTGTAAACGGGCAAAAATTTGGAAACATTTTCCCAAAGAAAACATGCAGATGGAAAAGAACACATAAAAAGATGCTCAATTTTATTATTTATTAGGGAAATTAAAATCCCAGTAGGATACCACTACATACCAATTAAAATGGCTAAATTGATCATGACTGACCATGCCAAGTGTTGACAAGAATGCAGAGCGACTAGAACTCTCATACACAGCTAGTGGAAATATAAAAGGGTACAACCAATTGGAAAAACAATGAGGCAGTTTCTTATGAAGGTAAACGTACGCTTAATATATAACCCAGTAATTCCACATCTAAGTTTTTACTGAAGAGAATTATAAGCATGTGACCACACATAGATTTTACATGAATGTTTATAGCAGATTTGTTTATAATAGCCAGAAACTGGGAACAAACAGGTTCATCAACTGGTGAATAGATAAACATATTACAGTATATTTACACAGTGGAATATTACTCAATAACAAAAAAGAACAAGCTACGGATATATACAACATGAATGAAAAAAGCCAGACATGTAAAAGCACATGCTATAAGATACCATTTCTGTTGAATTCTAGAAAAGGCACAACTATTGTGAGAGAAAGAAAACTGATGCCCGTGAGTCAGGATATAAAGAAAGGGGCATGTTCTCTATTTCAGTTACAGTGGTAGTTACACAACTGTATCCACTGGTCAAAACTTATCAAAAGTATATACTTACCATCAGTTAATTGTAGTGCATGAAAATTATCTAATTTTAAAAATTGACTCAAAATTACTAAATTTGAATCCAAAACCGGTGAAGGAAGGAATTAAAGAGACCAGTAAAGATTGTTGTGCTTTAAGTTGAGGGAGAACACATGCTGGAAAAAAAATATTTTGCTAACTAAACAGTTGATATTGTACAAATCACATAACCTCTCTAACCCCCAGTTTCCTCAGACATAAAACGAGATTGAACGAAATGACCTTTCTTTACAGCTCTGAAATTGACAAAAGATTTATATGTTTTTATATCAAGGATAGGCAACTTTGAGAAACGTGTTATCAAGAATTTTGGTTCCATTTTAACAGTCTTTATTAATACAATTGAAAAAGGAAACTGATTTATGTAGTTTGACAGTATTATAAAACAAGTCGAAACGGAAAGCTTGAATAAGCAAATACAGGAAACAAAGTGGCTCCCTAAATAAAGTTTTCATATAAAAAACTTCCTCTGATGTACCTCTATTTGCACAGAATGTTTTAACAGTTCTGAGGATTAGTTACTATCAACAGAGACGAGTGGCGTTTAGGGTATCAAAAACACATGGGGTTATTAAGTGGTAGACTTCAAAATATCCATTGGTGCTTGTCATTAAGAAAAAAAAAAAGGAACAATAGATTAAGTGTTAAAATGGTGGAACTGTAACAGGGAAACCTTGCGCTTTAAGAGCCACCATACTAAAATAACTTCAAGGGATTGGCTTACACTCAAACAGGAAATTGATCAAATCAACATTTGGCTTGAGATAATGAAGTGATAAAAGGAGCAGTGTGGGGGGAGTTCAACAGGGAGGAGGCTGCAGTGGAGGTTCAATGTGAGCCTATGAGGCTGTTTCTGAAAAGTGTTTTTAATTAAACCTCTCCATCCAGTGCTCAGGAAACTTAAATACAATATTGAATTAGTGCCTTTGGGAATATATATATATATATATATATATATATATATATATATATATATATATATTTTAAGTAACAAATGGAGCCAGCAAAATCACGTCCATCTTTTCCAGTCCAAACACTACACTATTTTTCTTTATTGATGGTAATATTTCAGGCAGTAACAAGGCAATTAAGAAAACAAACCTATTGTGAAAGCAGATGAAGGGACCAAATGGCACAAAATCGCCTAAAAATGAGTGCTGCTGTTCCTTAATCCCTCCCACCCCATCCCTCTGAATGGGATTGGAGCTGAGTTCAGCTCCAGAACCTGGTAACTGGAACTTGATGTTAGGAGGCGGAGTTTGGCAGCAGGAGCCAGGACCAAACAGAAGCAGCTAGCCAATGAAATATCCCAGCCAGAGCTGAAAAAGGAGATGCAGAGTTAAACCAGCTAGGCTCAGAGTCCAAAACAGAGTAAGTAAGCACAAACAGCCTGGGATTGAACTAATAATTAGGCTTTCAGAAGTTGCACCAATGTACCTAAAAATCTCTCTCTCTCTCTCTCTCTCTCTCTCTCTCTCTCTCTCTCTCTCTCTCTCTCTCTCTCTCTCTCTCCCCCTCACACCCTCTCTGTCCTTCTCTCCCCTTCCCCCCTCTCTTTTTCTACAATTACCTGTTTTCTTATCCAAATCTGAAACTGGATTGCCAAAAATCAGGGTTGCTGCAGGACTTTAAAAGGCACAGTGTATTTTAGTTTGTACACTGGGGATTCTTTAAAGTAATAAGTAATGATGATTAACTTGTATACAATATTTTCTATGTGCAGGGCACTGTCTTAGCATTTTACAAACAAAATAAAACAAAAACTTTATGAGATAGGTACTGTTATCATCCTCATTTTACAATGATACAAAATGTTTAAGGGACTCACCAAAGGTCACAGAGCTTGAGAGTAACAGAGCAGGAATTAAAACCCAAAAAATCTGGGTCCAACCAAGGGCCAGTTGTATAGCTTAGGAGGGACCCAGACCTAGAATAAAAGCCATCCTTAGGATGGAGGTGATTTTTGGAAGAACAAACTCAAATGCAGGTGCAGGGAGGAAGTTTGGTCCTGTGGGCAGAGCATGGTGTCCAGAGGGTGTGGCAATATTTAACAGGTGGTGGTACAGCCCAGCAGTCATACCCGAAGAGGTTCAGCCAGGGATGGAGGGGTTCCAACAGGTCAAGCAAGAGCATTGATAGGAAATTCAAATAGGCAATTGTCAGTAGCACCCCAGGCAACCCCTTCAGGATGGCCCCTATTCTAGAACTAGAAATATTAGAAATGGCACCAAAATAGAACTCGGACACAGAAAACAAGAATGGAATGTAGTGAGCCTTACTGTTGAGATTCGCTATGTTTTCACCAAGTCTCAATACCCGCCTGGACTACTCCCAGCCAATGACTGAGTATGATAAAGAGACTAAGGCAGAACATATCCTAGGAGATGTGGTGCTCCTTGAACAGGACGCTTTGATTTAAAAAAGTCTTGCTTTACTTAGACGGCATAGTAAGCTTCCACACAACAGTCCTTTCCTCTCTCTTTCATTCAGCATCAATTGCAATCTGACAGCTCTTCCAGCAACCAACCCTCCTTCATTTCCTCTCACAGATGTTTCCCCTAAAAAAAAAATCTTTGCACCTTTAATTCCATCTGGGCTTCTGCTTCTTGAAAGACCCAGACCAATAAAAGCATATATTTGTTTGTGCTTTAGATTACAAAGCATTTTTATATGTATTGGCTCATTTGAGCTCGTAAGAGTTCTGTGAGGTAAGCAGGGTAGGTTCGATTACACCCATTTTACAGGTTTGGAAATTGAAGCCCAGAGAGTTCAAGTGCTGTGTCTATGATAGGCAGCCTCTAATATGACCCCCAGCAATCCCTGCCTCCTAGTCTTCACATCCTTGTGCATTTTCCACCCCCAAAGCCCTTGAGTGTAGGCTGGACCTACTGACTGATTTCTAATGAACAGAATATGACAGAACTAATGGATTGTCACTTCAGAGATTAGATTATAAAAGACTGCAGCTTCATCTTGAGTGCTCTGTCTTGTTCTCTTTTGGATCATTTGCCCTGAGGGAGAACACCTGTTGTAAGGCAGACCCATGGAGAACTTCATGTGTCAAGGGACCAAGGCCTGCCAACAACCATGCAAGTGTGTTTGGAAATAGACTCCCCCATTAAGGCCACAGATGAGACCAGAGCTCCAGCTGACAGTTTGACTGCAATCTTGTGAGAGACCTTAAGCCAGAGACATCCAGCTAAGCCACACCAGTGTGTCTGATCCACAGAAACTGTGACACAATAAGTGTTTATTATTTTAAACTGCTAAGTTTTGGGATTAATATTTATTTATTTATTTATTTATTTATTTATTTATTTATTATTTTAAAAAGATTTTATTGGGGAATTGGGGAAGGAGAACAGAGTTGGGAAATCGGGGAAGGGGAACAGACAAGTTGCTGTCCCTTTGCTCTTCAGTCTAGTTGTGGAGGACGTGGCTTCACTGGCCCATGTTGGTATTATTATTGTGCTCTTCCCGGATGAGGCAGTCGCCTGCCAGCCATTGGATGGCTGCTCACAGCTGCTCACGGCGGGTCACGAAAGCACACACCAGCTGTTGGCCAGCCCCACTGCAGCTTACACCTTGCCTGAGACTCACAGCAGCCCAGGTCCAGGTCGAGCTGTTGTTTACCATCTTAGCTGTAGAGGGCACAGCATCACTGAACCTAATGTGGGATCCAAACCTGGGCCCTGCTGCTCAGAGCTGGCATCCCAAGCCAACTCTTAACCAACGGGCCACTTGGCTGGCCCTCATTTCTTTTTTTTTGTGGTATGGCCTATTAAATATTTTTGCTGTGCTAACAAACATCCCCTAAACCTCAGTGACCTTCAATGTTGAACATTAATTTTTCGTTCTGTCAGTTGGCTGTGGCTCTGCTGGGCCCACTCAGGTCTGTTCAGTTATGCTCTATGAATGTTCACATCACATTCCAGGCTAAAGGGCCTAAAGAGCTGTCCTTATCTGAAAATTATGTTCTTATGGCCGATGCAGGGACAGAAGAAGCCAAGCTAAACCATCCAAATACTTCTATATTTTCTGCTCAAAAGTGGCATACATCATGTCCGCTCACATTCCATTGTCCAGAGCCAATCATTTAGCCAACCCAACAATGTGACATGATATTATACGCTGCCTAGAGAGGCATGGGACATTAGAAGGCAAAGGGCATGGACTTATATAACACATGGGAGCTGTAGTTGGGAAGAATAATATAACCTACCACATATAACAATGAGTGGTTATGAATTTAGACCATATCGATGGTTCAAAAATTAATGCTTAGAAGTTTTAAACAGTTTAAGCATTAAGTGTAATAAATTAGTCCCCTTAGAGTACATTATGAAAACACCAATCCTCACTGGCCATTGAGCAGAGGGTAGAATAAACTGGACTGTCATTTGGAAATGGCAAAACACCACATCCAAAATGAGTGACCATGGTTTAGTTGTGATATCTTTGCAGTTATAACTTTCAGAGATGGAAATTGGTTCCTTTGAATACCATGCTCATCTAAGAGGTATTTTTCTACTCTGTTTTGAAAATGGGCATTAAATCCCATTAAAAAAAAATGTTAGATCCCTTGCTTTATCCATGAAATGGTTACTACTACAATCCTGAATTGACCAGGAACATTATTAGAATTTCTGAAAAGTTGTTAGCAATATCCCTTAAAGGAAAAAAGAAAAAAAATAAGATGCAAATATATATATATATATATTTTTTAGCAACCAAACGTTCCGGTAATGATTTTCCACTCTTTGTCTATCTTGATGCTTTAAATAGATTCTATGTTAAAAAATATCTGCTATAATAAACTAAGAAATGGGCAGCTAACAAATTAGGAAGTAGGCAAAGCTAATTAAACCAATTCTCAAGACTATTTGAAAGTACAGCCCTACTACATTTGTTTTTTTAAGAAATGTCAGTTTCAACCTTTTCTAGACAGTATTTTCACAGCTGATTTTGAAATTAACTTCAAGGGCACCATCACATTTTTAAATAAATATATCACAGCAATGATATGTGTTGATGTCTGGCAGCTCTGGTTATGCTCTAATTGTTAAATTAGAGCATAACATGTTAAATATTGCCAAGCCCTTTGGACACCATGCACATCTGGACATCCCCTGTGTTTTCTGACAGACAGCCTTATATTAAATCTGGTCTAATAAGTACAGTAGCCACAGAGGAGAAAATTAAGGGTTTGAGGAACTAATGATACACCTAGATATACAATGCAAAATCATTCTGCTTCAAAGGGATAGCCCTAGGAGAGAAGATATAAATACACTTATATATAGTAAGCTCGCTCTCCTTTCACCATAAGCTACTTAAAAGCTGAGAGAGACCAGCATTTTCAAGTTTGTATGAGCTAATTTTCAACTTCCAGGTCAAAGTTTGGACCATCATGTTTGTTTGGGTTTTTTTGTTTTTGTTTTTAATGGTAAGAGAAATAAGGAACTTCAGTTCTGTGAGCTACTTCTAGCCTCCAGTTCTTTCTGATCTAGTTCATCTGAGTGGATAAATATTATACTTAGGTGTGACTTACCTGTTTATACCCAAGGTTATAAAATTGAAACCTAGTTTTTGAGTCCTAAAGCAAAGTCCTAACACAATGAGAATATTATTCCCTGAAAGTTTGTTAATGTGGGTTGGTCACTCTTTTCAGCTCTTCTCTACGTCCTTCTCCAAGTCACTGGATCTCGATGTTTCCTTCTACTTTTATTTCCCCCCACTTATTTTTACTTTCCGTATATATATATAATATATATATATGTTTCTCATATATATATGTTTCTCACACTTAACTAACCATAAAACTGAAAAGTGTTTGTATTTGTTACACATATTAACATTTCAGGGTCTCTTTTATAAATTTGTAGTGTAGACAATTAAATTTTCTCCTTAAATGTATTATTCCTCCTTATGTGCCTTATTTTTTATTGTTGTAAATGGCCTGATCAGTAGATGTTAACATAAAAAAAGACCCTCTGCTGTTTTCATAACACAGCAGGATTGAATTTTGGGATGCTGACACTAAGGACTTCCAATAAATATGAAGAGCCCTTAAACACTGAATTTTTTAATAGGTGAGTCTCATATTAAATGTGATTAAATATGTTCTATTGAATATTTTATTGCATAAAGAGCTACATAGCTTGCTATTTTTTTTAAAAAAGATAACACAAAAATAAAAATTTAATACTATTTTTATATAGGTAAATCCATATAGTAGTTTTGGAGTCTCTCAGTATATGTATCTGTTGAGATAAACTTTAGGCCTTAGTTTCCTTCTAAAACAAGATGAGTGATGTAAACAAACTTCAATTTGTTTTATTTAATTTATTTATATGTTTCTGAAATTCATCAAAACATCTTTAGTAAGTCATAAGAACTTCAGTTTTACTCCTTCAAGATTTATCATAGGAAGTATTATAACAAGTTCTCAGATCTTAAAAATCTGCATACATTAAATAAAACTGCATATTTTTACTATTTTTTATTTATTTATTTATTTATTATGAAATAAACGTTTTTTTTTTAAATTAGTTTCAGGTGTACAACACAGTGCAATAGTTATAATTTTTTTTTTAAAGATTTTATTGGGGAATTGGGGGAGGCGAACAGTGTTTGGGGAATCGGGGAAGGGGAATGGACAAGTTGCTGTCTTTTTGTTCTTTAGTCTAGTTGAGGAGGATGTTGCTTCACTGGCCCATGTTGGTATCGTCATTGCACTCTTCCCGGATGAGGCAGATTGGTCGCGTCCTCTGGATGTCGCTCACCGTGGCTATTGGCAGCTCACGCTGGCTGCCAGCCGCTCACGCTGGCTGCGGGCCACTCACTGCAGCCTATGGCAGCCCACT
Source organism: Aselliscus stoliczkanus (assembly GCA_033961575.1). NCBI lineage: Eukaryota > Metazoa > Chordata > Mammalia > Chiroptera > Hipposideridae > Aselliscus > Aselliscus stoliczkanus. The sequence continues at coordinate 170,612,502 of CM066727.1, forward strand.
GCAGCAGAGGCTGCAGCCTACACTGTCGCTGGGGCTTGCAGCACAGCTCCAGGTGGAGCTGCTGTTAGCTGTAGAGGGCAGTGTCACTGGCCCTCATATGTGGGATCTGAACCGGGGCCGCTGGCATCCCAAAACCAGCTCTTAACCAATGCACCACTCGGCCGGCCCAATAGTTATACTTTTTACCCCTCAAAGTGACAACCCTCCTCCCCCAATTCGCCACCTCACTCATCCCCCTCATATCATACATATCTATTACAACTCCTTTGACTCCCATCCACAGTATACTCCACATCTCGTGACTATCTATATATTCAATTACAGTTGGCATACAATATTATACAACATCAGCTTCAGGTGTACAGTGCAGGGATCAACCTCTACTCCATCTATGAAGTGGTCTCCCTAGCAAGACATGTGACCATCTGACACCCCACAAAATATTTACAACATTATTATATTCCCCGAACTGTCTTTCATATCCCTGTGGCAGTATTGTAGTTACCTATTTATGCTGTCTAATCCCTTCCCCTTTTCCCTCATCCCCACCCCCCTCCCAACTAGCAACCATCAGTTTTTCCTCTATATCTATGAGACTGTTTCTGTTTACTTCGCTCGTTCATTCAGTTTTTCAGATTCCACATTTAAGTGAGATCATATGGTATTTGTCTTTCTCTGACTGACTTGTTTCACCTAACATAATAGTCTCTAGGTCCATTCATATCACTGCAAATGGTACGATTCATTCTTCTTTATAGCGCAGTAATACTCCATTGTATAAATGTACCACAGTTTCTTAATCCAGTTGTCTACTGATGGGCATTTTGGTTGTTTCCAAGTCTTGGCTATTGTAAATAGCGCTGCAATAAACATAGGGGTGCATATATTTTTTCGAATTAGTGCCTTGGATTCTTCTGGGTAGATACCCAAGAGTGGAATTGCTGGGTCATATGGTAGTTCCATTTCCAGTTTTTTGAGATACCTCCATACTGATTTCCATAATAGCTGCACCAATCTGCAGTCCCACCAACAGCGCACCAGGGTTCCCTTTTCTCCACAACCTCGCCAGCACTTGTTGTTTGTTGATTTATTGATGATAGCCATTCTGACTGGAGTGAGGTGGTATCTCATTGTGGTTTTATTTGCATTTCTCTGATGATTAGTGAGGTCGAACATCTTTTCATATGCCTGTTGGCCATTTGTAATGTCCTCTTTAGAGAAATGCCTCTTCATATCCTCTGCCCATTTTTTAATTGGGTTGTTTGTTTTTTTGGTGTTGAATTTCATGAGTGTTTTATAAATTTTGGATATTAACCCCTTATCAGATATATCGTTGGCAAATATCTTCTCTCATTCAGTAAACTGCATATTTTTAAAATAAATCTAAAATGTATTGAAAAATTGTATTCTAATATTTATGGTTGTGATTTTATTAATATTTTGTTATACTTGAAAATGCAAAATTTATAATTTACTCAATTCTATTAAATATATTTAAAATATAAATAAGTATCAATAAACATAGTGCTACACATAATTTTGTGAGTTATAAGACCTACATGTGAGTTTACTATTCATAATTCGTACTTTTGTACTCATTTGTTTTAGAGTAGGAAATCTAAACTCATATGTGTTTGGATGCTAATATTACATGCATAAATATTTTTAAATACATGAAGTTATTATTTTAACCAAGAATATGAGTAATAACAACTAGGTGGTCACCCAGGGAATGCCATTAAAATCTAACATATGTAATAGCAAATTTCTATTCAAATTCTTCAGTGATTCAGAACACTTGGTTAAGCTCTTTCCGTCCTCTCCACAGTGCTTCCTGTTCTTGGCCAGATGTACAACCACAAGTAGAAGCACCAAAAACTCTCAGAAAAGCCATTATTGCAAAGAGCTGGAAACCGAGTCATTTCCCCAAGACCTCCAGCCATAGATTCAAAATTGGAGGAATTCAGAAACATGGAAATTCCTAGCTGTCCATTAGAACTTTTCTAAATAATTATTATGTATCTATCCATCGCTGATTGTAAGAAACATTACTAAAATGTTTATATGAAAGCAATAAAAATCAGTGACCATGAACATTATAATTTATTTCTATGTAACAGTGCTACTAGCAGCCCTTAAAATTTGTTCTTATTTTTAATGGAGGCTCTCTCCTCAGTGATGAACTTAAGCAACCAAAGTCCAAATTAAATCATCATATTGATGGTCCCTGGCTAGGCAACTTGACAACTCTGACAAGGGTAGCCTCCTGGCATACTGTATAGTGACAGGACAAAACTAACAGTCACATTCAACCTGATACTCAGGTTACCTCTTGTAAAAAGAGCTTTTGGGAGTAGAGTAGAGCTATATTTTAGACCCTGATAGTGATGCTGAATGAATGCTACCCATTATACAGAATTTTCTTTGCATGTAATATAATTTCATTTCACCAACAGTTGTTAAATAGTGGGTGAGAACCAAAATGAGGACCACTGTCAAAAGAAGCTAATCTTGTGTGTGGATTACTGCCTTTATGATTTAATGCTGTGACTGGAGGCCCTTACTCTCAAATTTCAGTCTCCACTGTTTTCTGAAATCTATCAGTAATAATGCCTTCCATTGGAGTGCAGTGGAGTACAGTACTTCCCTGGATGGCTGCTTTTCAATACAGATAATTTGGGGAGGGATGCCCAAATTAAATAATCAAAAATCTTAGAGTGAACAGATATTTTGCTCATTCATTAACTGTTTCATTCATTCACTCATCTCATTGATTCCTGTAACTGAAATGTATAGAGCATCGTCTACATGCTAAGCTCCTGTTTAGGTGTTGGAAATCTTCAGGAGAGCCCTTAAGTAACTCGCTCTCCCCACTCCACTGGCATCAGAATACTGAGCTGATGGGAGTACCCAAAGTGGGGAAAAGGGCACAGGAAAGGGAAAAGAGATTTGCCAAATCCGACTCTCCTGCTTCACAGTTTTGCCTAAAGCTGACGCTTGTGGTGCCCACAGGTGCCCAACCTCAGCCACAACTGGTGAAGTGTGCAAAAGCGGTCTTGAAAAAGGGAAGTTGACTTCGGAAATACAGGATTCCCTAGAGTCCATGATTTCATTGGTTGAGAACAAGTTTTCCTTAGCATTTAAAAAATGTTATATGGTAAATGCTTTAGTGGCAGAATCTAATTAGTCTCCCAAAGAAGGCACTCAACATATTAAGATGCATATGTTCGGCAAATCTAAAAATGAAAATTTCATCCTCCTGATCAAGCCAATGGCCCTATTTTTGTAAATGGCACCAGACACAAGACTTAAAACCACAGAATCACCTTTGACTAAACATTTCAATCTTCTTTCTCATCTCCCATATTGCATTTTTGGCTATGATCTTTTCAGACTCCTTTTCATTTTCCCTTCCTTCTTTCCTGTGTTCCATCTCAATCCTAGCTAATATATCAACAACTTCTCATCTCCCTTCCTTCAGTATTTCCTTCCTTTCTATCCATCCTGAAAACTATAACATCATTTTGATTATGTTGTGTATACCTTTGGTGTAATCAATGTAAAGACTCCTAAAATTTAGCTTCAGGCCCTTGTTGTAACTCCGTTACAATTTGTGCTACGGCAGACTTTTTTCTTTTTTTTTAAGATTTTTTTTGGGAATTATGGGAGGGGAACAGACAAGTTGCTGTCCTTTTGTTCTTCGGTCTCGTTGTGGAGGACGTCGCTTCACTGGCCCATGTTGGTATTATTATTGTGATCATCCCCCAGTGAGGCAATCACTCACCGGCCATTGGACAGCTGCTCTTGGCAGCTCACAGCAGCTCACGAAAATGCATGCCAGCTGCCGGCCAGTCCCACTGTAGCCTACGCCATCGCAGGTGACTCACAGAAGCCCAGGTCCAGGTTGAGCTGTTGTTCACCATCTTAGCTGTAGAGGGTGCAGCATCACCGGCTCTAATGTGGGATGGGAACTGGGGCCCTCCTGCTCAGAGCTGGCATCCCAAGCCAGCTCCCAACCAACATGCCATTCAGCCAGCTCTACAGCAGACTTTTATTCCTGCTGAGCTTTTGATAAAACCTGAACTCTTTAGCTAGATGTTCAATTTGTTCTTGACCTATCTTTACCATCTTATGTATAACTACTCATTTTAAGGCTTCTATTTCAGTGCAGACAGTTTCCTCATCAGTCCTTTTCACTTTTCTACTTCCATATATTTACTCAGAATGGTTTTACAGAGAGAGGGAGAGGGGAGGTGGAGGTGGGGAGAAGAGAGGGAGAGAGAGAGAGAAAAATTTAAGTTTTATGGTGTTCTGACCATTCTTGGAACTTCTCTGAGTTTGATTTTCAACTGTAAAGTGACACTTTATAATTTCTATCCTCTGAGCATTATAGGATCTTCATGAGGATCAAGGGAACTAATATTGATCAACTCCTTGTTATGTGCCAAAGACTTTGCTAGTTTTAGTGAGGTTATATGTTATTTTGTTATATTCTTCCAATGATTTTGTGATATAGGCAGGTCTTATTTTCATTTTGCACATAAGGAAATTGAGGCAATAATACGTGTGCAAATATTTAGCAGAATGAGAAACTATAAAAATGTGTATTTTTGTATGTTTGTGACTTCCTATTAAGTCTTCTATTTTATGCAATTTTAATATTTTCTTCAACTACATTTTAAGTTATTTTAAGGTATAATTTTTACATGTTTCTTTGTAATATATCCTTTCTCAATAGTTGCTAGAATTAGTAATTGCTTTGTAAATACTTTCAAATTTATTTTGATATATATACAGTTTATATGATAGTTGATTAATAATTTTACTTTTCCATCAGAAAAACTTAAATTTTTCTTTCCTTTCTTTTTGTCTGTTAGATGGCAGCCACATACTTTACAATAAAGAGGCTATGGAGGGTTTACCAAGTAAGAGATAAACCTCGCTTATATAGGCTGCCTCAAGATGTGTATACATAAATATAAAGAAGATTTATTCTGTTTGCAAATAATCAAAATATATTTAAATAAGTCAATCAAATCTGACCTAATGAAGGGGTAAATATTAAGAGTAATTCATTTGCAGCACAATTTTAAAAGATCTATTAGTGATGAGGCAATTGAGGATAACTTCCCTTTACTAGTGATAAATACAATAGACAAGATAATGACAGACAGTAATCACACACTAGCTTTGAAACTTGGCTTTGATGATTTAAGTATAGAAAGTAAAACTAGTTTACACTTGAGCAGCTATTTGTTTATTCTACTTCTCTGACGTTATAGCCAACCATCATACTAGGTTAAATGACCTTAAGTCTCCACATTTGACTAGAACTTAATGGGTCATTCACTGATAGATGAATTCCAGAAAATAAACCAGCTCCCAAATGTGTGTGTGTGTGTGTGTGTGTGTGTGTGTACTATACATATTATGCCACTCAACTCTAAAAACAAATAAAAAAATTTAAATGATAGGTTTTAAAGAATTTTCTATATAAATCAAGATACTAGAGTCAAAAAGCTGACTCATTCAACTTAATTTTTTAAAATGCACTTTAAGTATACCTAATCATGAAAACGTCTTGGTTAAAAAAAAAATGAGTTTGATTGCTGCTATTTTTTTCTCTGATTAGAAAGAACTTGTTTTTATGGTGCTTCACTCACTAGAAGTAAACATTTTAGGACAGCATCCTTTAAGTCCATTCTTTTCAATATGAAACAGGATGCCTGGCATGAACTTAATTTCCTTTACTGCACCGTGTTAAATTCCAAATACTGGTATACATCTTAATATAAGAAATACGTGTGACATAGCACCTTTTCCAAGACAATATGCTTGAAATAAAGTATGAACTAGGGAATTTAATCCATCAACCTATTAGATGATGACAATCTAAGGAAACCCAATTTATCTTTTCCCCATCCATCAAACCATATGTTTTGCCTTTATCCACTAGAGGGGGTAATATTCTTCCATCTAGAAGAACATGGAATTATCCCAACAAGATTTAAATGCACATAGTGACTTTCCTTCTTTTGAAACCAGGTTAATTAAATAATATCATATAATGGATGCCAAAAATATCGATGAAAGTTGCTTCAAAGCATTTGTGACACAAAGATAAAAAATAGTTATTGTTCTTGCTTATTCTAAAATTTTGCAAAGTCAGTGGCTGTAAGGATGGGTAACTTTGCTTTAGTTGAGAAAAGGAAATTTACATAAAGTAATGCTTTCTATGACCGTTCCAAAAAGTACTGTATACTTTTTCATGTGATTATTTTCAAACTATTAGAGTTGATAATTGGATTGTTGTCTGTTTGGTTCAGCAAGTAGGCAAATCACCTCTTCATTTTTTAAGAAATAATGAGGAAATTAAGTAGATTTATAGAAGTTTCTGATAAACATAAATATAGGAATCAGACATGGTATAACATGGTTGAATAATACATGAATTAGACATGGTATAACATGGTTTGGAATACTTGAAGATCAATAACACGTATACTGAACTGTTTCTTTAAATATATATATGTAATTGTCACTGTTTATCATGGTAACGATTTTCCTTTAATAAATTCCAAGTCAATATGACAAGAATGTTCTTTTTTCTTTAAACATACTGAAAAATAGTTTGAATTGCAGAATAGCCAATCATATTTGGTTGTTAAAAGATAATCAAAATAATTGGTGAGAAATAACCAGTTGCCAAACTGATGAGATGTCATAATTATAATTAACTGTGCTATTAGGTCAGTTGTTTAGTTATTTCTATGAATAAGAAAAAGCCTAATCAAAATGCAGAATAATTAGTTCAGCTGAAAAGAAGAGATAATTTGAGAAAAGAAAGTATGTTACATCAACTGTATTTTTTGTAATTCTAATCATTTTCTAAAATAAAATATATTTCTAGGTCCTGGAGATTATTCCCCTCAAATGATAGCTGCAATAGTAGTTTCCAATGGTTGGTATATACCAGGCTTACCGTACAACTGTTGAAAATATTCTTGCCCTGTGGGATGCTGATTCAGCAGGTCTGGGGTGGGATCTCAGCATGGGGACATTTAAAAAATCTCCATATTCTAATCAACAGGCCTGGTTGAGCATCACTGAACTGCACAAGTTGTTAATTGTACCTGACTAGATTTTTCTTCTTGCTTTTTGACCCGTAGAAAGTATAGTATTAAAAAGTCTTTGGAGGCAAAAGAAGAAAGACATTGGAAATTATTATGACTTTTTACAGGAAAAATCTCCTATTGTATAAGTGAGAGTAAAGGCCTCAAAATACCTATGTGTGATAGTGAATTCCACATTATAGTGCAAATAAACATGCCTTTGAAGTCCTGCATTGTTTCTTAGCAATTTGTGCTGCCTGGAGATCTTCCAAATACAACGAACAAAGGCTTGTAGAAAGGACATATGGCATCAAGGAAAAAATTTGCTTTAGACAAAAAAAAAATATTTACAAACAATAATTCCAAATAGGCCAAAAAAAAACAACCCTATAAATAACTTGTAAATATATTACCTTGTAAATATATTACTTTAAAATACAGTCATTTAAAAAGTGAGCAATATGTTTATCTACTATCTACATTAAAACACATTATAGTGACATCACATTTCAAATGGAGATTTTATAATAATTGGGGAGTTAAATTATATGCATCTAAAGACAATTCAGCTTACTTCATTATGAAATATGTCACCTAAAATTTATTTTACTATAAATAGGATTTTCTATATGTATTATAGATAGCTATTATTAACTTACAGTACATGACTAACTTTAATCAATATAGGAACAAACTTACTATAAAACAGAAAAAGATCCAATTTTTTTCTTCTAAAGTCTTTTCCATCACAATTTTAAACATTTACTGAAAAGGCACTGTGGCTACAAAGAGCGACAGGACATAGGTCAGAGGCCAGTAGAAAGAATTAGTATGTTTTCAAATAATTGCAATGTGGTAGCACATTCTTCACATATTAAAGATGTTGGGATCTACAAATGTCCTGAGGAAAAAATATCCAAATCTGCCAGTAAAAGTCTAGAGGTGGTGAAGGTGGTAGCTGTCGACAATTATCGAAGAGTCAGAAATGGTTTCAGGATTCAATAAATCATTCATTTTATCAAACTTTGTAGAGTACTTACACTGCACACATGGCATTTTCTTTCAAAAAGCAGGTAATCTTTGAGACATGTCCAAAATCAGTTACTACAACAATGCAGAGGATAATGAACGACAGACACATGCAGGTGGAAAGTGCTATAGAGGATTTAAAGAAGGAAGCATCTCCAAGAAGTACGTCATTGAAAGGGTCTTGAAGTCCAGGTAGGATTGTTTCTGGAGAAAAGAAGAGTATCAGAAGATAGAGGCAGGAAAGCCTGGGGGAGAACTGGGAACCCATTGTTCATCCAGTTTGCTGAAAGAGTATGTTTCTTCCTTTAAGCCCGGATCACATCTCCACTCTAGGAATGATTCCTGAGCTGGTCCACTCAGATGAATATCTGAACTTGTGCTGGGTTTCTAACTGGAACCAGTTAAATGTTTCAGCATGTGCTATTTTGCATTGTTTTTAGTTGTTTACTACTTTTTAAAAGAAAAACTTCTTAGCTTTATTGTGAATTCTTTGAGGACAAGGATTGATTTCGTATACTTGTGATATCTTTCACATTGTCTGCTATACTATTTAGGCACACTGTTTGAATTTACTAAGTGTTTGTTTATTAACTGATATAATATGACTATAGGTAGTAGTGGTAGGGTTACCAGGTAAAAATGTAGGAAACCCAGGTAAATTTGAATTTCAGCAAAACAAGTAAAAAGTTTTAGTATAAAGAAAATATAGTGATGGAAATTACTTACACTAAAAAAATTCATTGGTACACACACACACATGCACACACACACACACCCTAAATCTGGTAGCCCTAGGAGTGGTGCATTTTTTATGGCTTTGTCAAAGTTTCCAATATACTGAATATAGACTTCTGACCTTTCATCCAAGAATAAACTCACTTACTTTGTTGTTTGGATGCTGGTTCTTCCATGAACAAGTGAACTGCATGAAATAAGAAGAATGAAAGAAAAAAAGACATTATTGAACCAAAGACCAGTGACTAAAGATGAAAGAATGAGCAAAATCCAGTGATTTAATCGGAATGGATGAACATGATAACGCCAAGAGTACACAGAAGATAGGAGGTGATACAGATTAAAGAAGAAAGTTGACGGAAAACATAGATAGGAAGATGAGATGGGAAATAAGAAGAGGCAAGGTTGTTTTGTTTTGTTTTGTTTTAGAAGTAAAAAAGGAATAAAAGAGTGAAAGGAGAAAAAAGGGTGAGAATGAAAAGTCAAGGAAAGTAGAATAGAAAAAAGCGAGAGATGAAAAAATAGAATGAGAATTGAGGCAGTAAAATGAGTAACAGGGTCCTTCCTTCCCCTGCCTCCCTCTCTATTGCCCAAGTTATTGATTTGTTTGCTGCTGTTACTAGCCAACCAGAGAGAAGGTTTCACGTTGCTCTTCTCAGTATAGACTATCTGACCACCAGTTACATGGAAAGGAGAATCAAGCGGAGTGAGAGGAATAGACAGGGCTACAGAGAGGGGGCAGCAAGGACACACACACACACACACACACACACACACACACACACACTCACACACTCACATGGAAAAACAAAGAAAACTTGATTCTTGGGATGCTGTAGCAAAGATAAGTTCTAGGGAGGGAATGTAGGCTAACAATAAAAGTCTTTTAAAAATAAATTAATATTACATACAATGGATTATTATTCAACCTTAAAAAAGAAGAAAATCCAGCAATATGTAACAATGTGGATGAAATTTGAAGACATTATATTAAGTGAAATAAGCCTGTCACAGAAAGAAATACTTCTTGATTCCACTTAAATGAGTTATCTGAAATAGTAAACTTCATAAACTCAAAAGAGTGGAATGGCGATTGCCAGAGGCTGGGTGGAGGGAGAAATGGGGAGTTACTAATCAACAGGCATAAAGTTTCCATAAGTAAGACGGATAAGTGCTAGAGATCTGCCGAACAACATGGTGCCTAGCACTAACGATGATGTGTTGTGAGCTTCAAAATTTGAAAAGAGGGTAGAGCCCTTACCACAATAAAATAAAATAATAAAACATTATATATTATGAAAATGGTAGGCTGTGAGAAAATTCTTTTCAAACTGATGACAAATAATTTGTATTAGTATGGTAGCTCTTTCCAAATTATTCCAGACAGGCTTTCCCTTTCCAAATTACACATAGGCAAGGATATAGAATACCGAATGTCATATTACTCGCTTTTTGTAGACTGACATGCTTGTTTTTGCCTTCTACAAGAAGTGTTGAGGCATTAGCCAAAACAGGCATCGCTAAGTAACACTTCTAATTCATCTACTTCAAATTCCTGTGACATTTACCCAGAATCCTAGATAAGTGCTTCATGGGCAATTTTATAAGCCAAGAACTTGCTTCTCCCCCATGTTCTCTGCCGAGTTCAGTGGCTTCTTGGTCACACCACACTGGTAAATGGTATAAAATCTTTTAAAATTTGAAAATAATTTTGCTTATAACTCTGATTTGTAACATGTATTTAGTGCATATGTGGGAGGCTTAGTGGGGTTCACTGAAAAATTGTATTGTTTTGTCTCTAAAACTCATGACGAACTAAGAAAATCAGCAATGATGGCCCAAGTTTGTTTTTAGGTCAAATTTAAAGAGCGAAAATCTGCTTTTCTAGGGAATTGCAGGAGGGCTGCTCAACTGTCCTGCCTTGAAAATCTGTCTCCCACATAAATCAGCTAGCTGTGTTGACAGACAGTACTTCCCTATAAGAAACCACTATTTCTTCCTCTGTCTCCTGCTTATCTTTCATGCATGGCACTTATCAAACCTAGAGAGGATGAAGAATTATCAGCTGCATACCCTTGTATTTTCATACATTATTAGTTGTATGCCCCCAAAATGGACTGAGGTTCTTATGTCAACCTAGAGGATGGTCTCTAGAGGCAAGCTTAAGTGCTCACCCAGTTCATGTTTTGTTTTTTTTTGTCAGAAGCTTAGATGAAGATATAGAGCAATGTTTATCAAATTTGCATTGTAGCATAATATGGGGGTTCGAGAGAATTCCATGTATGACAGAGTTAAGATCCACACAAAAACAAAAACTCCAACATATGCAAAGAAGGCTCAAATCTAAGAACATGAGATTTAGTATGGGTAAATTTGGAACTTAACACTTGAGTCTCTCTCTTTCTCCCTCCTCTCTCTCTCTCTCTCTCTCTCTCTCTCTCACACACACACACACACACACACACACACACACACACACACACCTGCATCTGCATTCCTATAAGCTGAGGGGAGCCGGGCATATTGGCACATGCATATTGGCAATTGTATAACAAAGATTTATGGATTTTTTTCAACAAAAGCCAGCAGTGTGATGTGGCTGCTGAGAAAGCTAATACACCTTTGGAGTATGGTAATAGACCTATAATGGTTTGAATGAGGGAAGTGATTTTCTGCTCCAAGAGCTGGTTGGAATAGTCCTGGTGTGTTCCATTCAGCTCGTAGGATCTGGAAAACATAGACAAATTAGACTATACAAAAGGGAATAATCCTTGGATGGGGAAAGTCAAAGCAATTTTCCAAGAGTTTCATCTGAAGGAACCAGAAATATTAGCCTAGAGAAGAGATGATTCTTGGACAATAGTAGTTAATTTTAAATTATTTATCAGATATCTGAAAGGAAATCAGACATGTCCTCATGAATGGTACAACTGGATATAATAAATTGATATTACAAGAGGATAGATATCAGCTTAATAAAAACAAGTTATGGCTGTCAGAACTTAGAATAGGTTGTTTTAGAGGAGTTACCCAATCAGGGAAATTCAAGGACAATCTGGAAAACTACTAGATTGGTTGTAAGAGAATTCAATATCAGAAGATAAATGTATTAGATAATATTTAAGGCCTGGGAGACCGTATACTACAGCCAGTAAAGTTACATTCTCTGAAGTCAAACAAATCAGATTCAAAATTTAGAGTGTATGTGACACTGACAAAATATATGACTTTTGTCCCTCAGCTTCTTCATCTCTGAAATAAAAATAATAGAAATTAACTCAGGATTATGAGGAACATTGAATGAGAAATGCATGTACAGGAATTAGTAAGAGTAATTAATGATATTTTATTTTAAGATTTGGGTCGATTGCAACTCTGGCAGTTGTAAATTATTTGTAAAGATAAGTTTGTTTGACTTGGACCATCTTTGCATTGAAGACTCTTTCAATATTCTCTCTTGCTACCATGATGGGTTTATCTATTTATCTATCTATCTATCTATCTATCTATCTATCTATCTATCTATCTATCTATCATCATCTACCTATCATCTATTTATACCACATAGCATGACACAGAATCTATGAAGAAGCCCTAGGACTTATTCACACTCTACTGGCTTGGGCTATGGTGTAGTTACAGCCTATTAAGTGCCTAGAATGTGTTTACTTCTTATGAGTGTTACTGTTACCTTGGGAAAATGCAGAAGAGGAAGAGTAAATTTATAGGTTTTGACTTCAACCTTATGACAAACTCCTCACATATAATTTGCACCCCATTAATTAACCAAGAGTGTTTTTTATCATTGCTTCTGATGTAGCCTATTAAAACATAAAGAGAATTACATGGAGGAGCTAGAACTCTCAAAAGGTGCAAGAACAGGCAATAGGAAGAGGTGTCCTGATAAGAAGACAGGGATAGATGATGCACCAGGCTAGTGAACAAGCCATCCATTAGTCTGGCAGTATCTAATGTGATTTATGTGGACAGGAAGGTATGACTTATTTGGGGCAATGTGATTGGATCACAGGGCACCTTAGCATTCAAGAATGGAACCACACATTTGTAGTATGCATCATCTCCTTTAAACATATAATCCTTGCATTCAAGAAAAAATATATGTATGTGTACATATATATATGTACATGCATATGGTGTATGTGTATGTGTCCATACACAGGATTAGCTTCATTAACATGCTCCCTGTACAGTTACACAGGGCTCCATACTTAGAAGAGTTCTGCACTCGGTTTAATGCTCTGTGGTTGATATAATAAAATTCTTAATAAGTTTTGAACACAGAGCACACATTTTCATTTTGGGTCCCATCAATTAGGCATGTGTGTGCGTGCATGCGTGTGTGTGTGTGTGTGTGTGTGTGTGTGTGTGTGTGTAATTTTAGAGGAAAAAGGAACCTTACCATTTGTCTAATTGAACACTTCTTACCATCTCCATTTCTTCCACTCCACAGTTAACTATAACATAGATGTCTCATTATTATTGTTTTTGCTTTTATTTTTTCATTTGAAAAATAACACCAGCTGTGAATACTTGATGGTACATCTTTCTGGTTATTTTTTTAATGAATATAGATAAATACATATGTACATACATATTATTACTTTTTTACATATATGAGATCATGCAATACGTGTACATATTCACCCATTTCACTTGATGACATGCATGAGAGATCTTCATAGATATCCAGATATTGGTCATCATGATTTTTGAAGATTACTAGTAATAGTTTAGCAAGCCATCTATTAGTTCTGGCAGTACCTTGGCCTGTGACTTATCTGGACAGGAAGATCTGAATTATTTTAATGCAATGTGTACTCCTGTATTTCTGCATATTTGGGACTTCTGCTGTCTTTTGACTATGTTTACTGTATTCTTCCTGTTTGAAGAGTATTCTTTTTAATAGAAAGATAGAAACAATATTGAAATGATGCCATTCTCCCCCCACCCTCTCATCTGTTGAATTACATTATCTTGAGTAAAAGACCTAATTTTTCCTTTTTATTTTTCTGTTCAATATCGAAAAATACTATTTGGTTGGCTTCAAGGTTTTTTCCTTTCCCAGTAATCTCAGCTTATTCTGGACTTTCAATTCTTCTGACACTATTTTAGAAAATTAATGTCATTCTTTTGTATTAATTCTTATCCTACCTCCTTTGTAATTTGTGCATTTCTTCTTCAAATCTGAGTTCATCAGGCAGTTTCATGGGTTACATCATATGCCTCCCCTGCTTTATTTTCATTGGAATAATTAACACTAATTAAGACAATACTTTTAGAGAATCCTCTTCCCCAACCCACACCTAAATATTTTATTTGTTAGATTCTCTGGTAATTGAGTATAACTTTATTTTCTTTGATCTTTACAGATGGCCAACAGGCATATGAAAAAATGTTCAATCTCACTGATCATTAGGGAAATGCAAATAAAAACCACCATGAGATACCACCTCACTCTGGTCAGAATGGCTATTATCAATAAATCAACAAACAATAAGTGCTGGCAGGGCTGTGGGGAAAAGGGAACCCTGCTGCACTGTTGGTGGGACTGCAGATTGGTGCAGCCACTATGGAAGTCAGTATGGAGGTATCTCAAAAAACTGGAAATGGAACTACCTTTTGACCTAGCAATTCCACTCCTAGGCATTTATCCTGAAAAACCCAAGATACTAATTCGAAAAAATATATGCACCCCTATGTTCATTGCAGCACTATTTACAATAGCCAACATTTTGAAACAATCAAAATACCCATTGGTAGACGACTGGATTAAGAAAATGTGGTACATTTACACAATGGAATATTACGCAGCAATAAAGAAGAAAGAAATCGTACCATTTGCAATGATATGGATGGACCTAGAGAACATTATGTTAAGTGAAATAAGTCAGTCAGAGAAAGACAAATACCATATGATCTCACTTATATGTGGAATCTAAAGAACTGAAAAATGAGCAATGTAAACAGAAATAGTCTTAGAGACACAAAGAAAAAACTGATGAGGACTAGATGGGATAGGGATAGGAGAAGGGGAAGGGACGAGGCAACATAAACTGATAACTACAATACTACAAAGACAGTTTAGGGAATATAATCAATAAGGTTGTAAATATTTTTTTTTAGGGAAACAGACCGATGCATGTCCTTTTAGGGAGACCACTTCATGGACGGTGTAGTGGCCTTACCACTGCACTGTATATCTGAAGCTGCCGCTAAACAATATTATATGTCAACTATAATTTAACACATATATAGTCTTGGGATGTGGAATATAGTGTAGGGATGGAGTCAATGAAATTGTAATAGATATGTATGATATCGGGTGTGGGAGGGCAAGGGAGGGGGAAGGGGGAGTCACTTTCTAAGGGATGAAAAAAAAACTATTACATTGTTTTGTACATCTGTAACTAATAATAATAAAATAAAATAAAATTTTAAAAAAATGTATGTTTTAATTCCTTTTTTTTTTTTGAGGGCAGTGTCACTGGCCCTCATATGCGGGACCCGAACCAGGGCCGCTGGCTTCCCAAGCCAACGCTTAACCACTGAGCCACTCGGCCGGCCCTCCTTTTTTTTTTTTTTTTTAGAGTTTTATTGGGAAATTGGGGGAGGGGAACAGCATTGGGGAATCAGGAAGAGGAATAGACAAATTGCTGTCCTTTTGTTCTTCAGTCTAGTTGTGGAAGATGTTGCTTCACTGGCCCATATTGGTATTATCATTGTGCTCTTCCAGGATGAGGCAGTAGCCCGCCGGCCATTGGACAGCCACTCATGGCGACTCATGGCAGCTCACGAAAGTTCACACCAGCTGCTGGCCAGCCCCACTTCAGCCTACAACGTCACCACAGCAGCTCAGCTCCAGGTCGAGCTGTTGTTCACCATCTGAGCTGTAGAGGGCACAGCATAACTGGCCCAGTGTGGGATCCGAACCAGGACCCTGCTGCTCAGAGCTGGTGTCCCAAGCCAGTTCTTAACCAATGTGCCACTCTGCTGGCCCATGTTTTAATTCTTGACTTACATACCCAAAATAAGCATATGTGAGGTTTTGAGGAGATATTTTAGTCTAGGCATATAAAAAAGAACTACATGTACCTAACTCAGAGCAGGTCCTAAGTAGTCTAGTATTGGTAATAGCATTATTAGAATGAATGAATGAATGTATATATACATAAATTTAAGACCAGGCCCATATAATATTTGCTGCTTTAGATAAATATATAATTAGCTAAACTTTATAGTTGTTCTTGCAGAGTTACTTTCTTCTATGTTTCCTGTCTTGCATTTCAACCTTCATCAATTTATGGAGTAAACATCCTACATTAAATGTGAAATTCTTATATTATTTTAAATTAATCTAAGTTCACCTTCAAATAACACTATACTGCTTGACATGTAGTGCAGGTTACTTAGAACAGAGTATTCCTACTTATTCCCTTCTGTCCTTTGTGACATTGCTCATTTCATCTATCCATTTGCTCTAACCACCCAATGCACTGTTACTATTATTACTTTATATACAGTTGTTTTTTTGATCAATTAAGAATAAGAAGAAAAGACTTAATTTTATTTTCATTTATTCATTTTGCAAGTCTCTTCCTTTCTTTATGTAGATCCAAGTTTCTGACATATATCATTTTCCTTCTGCTTGGAAAATTTCTTCTAACATTTCTTGTAGGTCACATCTGCTGACAACAAACTCCTCAGTTTTTCTGTCTCAGAAAACCTTTATTTCTCCTTAACTTTTGAAGGATAAATTTTGCTGGATATAGAATTGCAGAATGGTGAGTTTTTTTCTTTCAATGCTTTCAAATTTTCACAGCATTTTCTTCTTGCTTGTCTAGTTTCTGATGAGAAGTCCACCAAGGATAATTCCTATCCTTATAGGTAAGGTTTAGTTTTCCACTCTGGCTTCTTCCAAGATTTTCTCTTTGACTTTGGTTTTCTGAAGTTTGAATATGGTATGCCTAGGTGTGGATTTTTAAAAAATGTATATTAATTTTTTTGTGTGTTATCTGTGCTTCCTGGATTTATGGTTTGATGTTTATTAAACTTCTGGAATTGGCATAACAAATTATCACATACTGGTTGGCTAATAACAACAGAGGTTTATTCTCTCACAGTTTTGGAGTCTAGAAGTCTGAAATCAAGGTGTCAGTAGAGCCATGTTTCCTTTGAAGGCTCCGGAGAAGAATCCTTTCTTGCTTTTTCATGGGCTCTGGTGATTGCCAGCAATCTTTGGCATTTCTTGTAGTTGCATCACTCTAATTACTGCCTCCATCTTCACATGGCCATTTTCCCTCTGTGTATGTCTGTGTCTTCACATGAACTTCTTGTAAGGTCTGTACTAATTAGATTTGGACCCACCCAAATTCAGTATGATTTCTTCTTGACAAATTACATCTGCCAAGACTGTATTTTCAAGTAAGATCACATTCTGGGATTCTGGGTGGAAGTGAATTTGGAGGGGAGGAAACACTATTCAACCCACTACAGTATCTGTAATTAGTTTTGCAAAGTTACTCACTTATGTTACTTTAAATATTTCTTCTGCATGTTCTTTCTTCTCCTTCTGGTATTACAATTATGCATATGTAACACCTTCTGAAATGATCTCACAATTCTTAGATATACAGCTCTGTTTGGTTTTTTTTCCTCATTCATTTTCCTCTTTGCATTTCAGTTTGGAAGTTTCCATTGACCTATGTTCAAGCTCACTGATTCTTTCCTCAGCCATTCCAGTTACTGATAAGTCCATAAAAAGGCATTCTTCATTTCTGTTACAGCATATTTGATTTATAACACTTCCTTTTGATTCTTTCATGTAGTTTTCCATATATTGCTCACCTGTTCTTTCACATTGTCTGATTTTTTCCATTAGAACCCTTAATATACTGATCATAGTGATACTAGTTTTTGTCTGATAATTCCAACTCAGATTCTTGAGATCTGAGTCTGGTTATGATTTCTTTTTCTCTTCAAACTGTGTTTTTTCCTTGCCTTTTGGCATGCCTTGTCATTTTTTGTTGTTGTTGAAAGCAGGACATGTTAAATCAGATATGAGGAACTAGGGTAAATAGGCCTTTACTGTGAGGATTTCTATTAATATGGCTAGAAGGTTGGGTTTATGTTTGCTTGAGCTGTAGGTGCCAGAAGCTTCAAATTATTGTAGTGTCCTTGTTTGTATCTCTCCTCCTGACCTTAGGCTTTCCTAAGTACTCCTCCTCAAAGAAAGTCTGAGTCTTGTAGCTCTTTCAGCTGTGATCCAGTGTTATTATGCTGAAGCCCTGCCACAGTGGTGGTAAGGTATAGGGGAAATAGTCTCTAATCTGATTAAATCTCAGGTTTTTTTAGTGGATCTGTGTCTTGGGGCTGAGCTATGACCTTCACAATTGTTTCTTCTGTGCTATAGCTTTTCTTTCTGGCTCTCTGCTCCCTTCTCTGGTTGCAGGGATCCCTATCTGTTTCCATGAAGCCCTGTTTAGTATGTTTCCCCTCCTCTTAGACAGGACAGGTGAGACAAGAAGATTAGAGAGGCTGAATTGGGGGAATGCCTCTTCTTTAGCTGGAATAAAGCTCTGGTAAAGTCTTCTCCCCTGAAGTGAAGACCTTTGTTGTAGAGAAAGCTCCGAGTGTGTTACTTCACAATGATTATCTATCTTCTCCTCTTGCCAGTGTCATGAGGCTATGGATCTTTCTCATGAGAATCTGGTGGGGTTCCTGGAGGTGAAGTTCACCAAAGTGGGGTAGGGCCTTTTAAGACAGGCATTTCTCACTCTCACACTAGTTCGCATACAGTCTCCAGTAATTCATCAAAATTACCATAAAAGTGTTCCTACAAATTTATGGTTCTAGTATCTTCTATCCAGGTAAGCAGGTCTTGACTGTAATTCTCAGGATGTGCCCGTCTCTCCATATTTTGAAATGATAGTTTACTGTGAGGCCTCAGCTCTCTGATGTGTCCAAGAAAAGTCATTGAATTTTAGTTTGCCCAGTATTTTCTTGTCTTAAGAATATTTGGAGTGATGGCTTCCAAGCTCTGTACATACCAGAACTGAAACCAGACATTTGGAATATACTTAATAATTTATTCCTAGTTTATCTTTTTGCTTATTTGTAATAGTACATTTTAGAATCGTTAAAGATGTAAAATAAGAATTTAAAATTTTCTTCATATATTTGGTCCCATTTTGGAGGGATATCAATGCATACCACTGAGGCTTTTTTGTTGTTTTTGCATTTCCCAGCATTTCTATTAGGCAGATATTAGTTGTGTGGCCTTAAGAAAGTTATTTATCTTCTTTGTGTCCTGGTTTTCTTATTGGTAATATAGAGTATGCATAGTACTTGTTCTTTAGGACAATAATGGAGATTACATGAGATAATGTATATATGAAGACTTAGCACAGTAAATACCTGGCACACAAAAAAGTTCTCAATAAATATTAACTTATTTTTTTATTTTTTCAGTTACAGCAGAGGACAGTTTTATTAGGGTGGAAAGTAACAGCTCTCAAAATGAGAGGGGTCCCGACTGGGTTGCCCGAAATGTTAACTTCTTATTAAGGCTTTTGTTATCAATTTTATTCTCCAGATAGAGAAAATAAAGTTTAAATGGCAATTCTCATTTCTGGATCCTTGTTTTAGAATTTTCTGCATTTTGACCTACAGCTATTGATAGAGATGTAGGAGCTACAGGCTTGACTACACTGGAACTCGGCCAGAGGAAACGCCATCATCCTAATTGTGTGCAGGGCCACAGTTCACTGAATTAGTTCCTCTGAACCCTCCTTTCCCCTTCCTCATGCTGGCAGTGTAATATAGCATAAACAATAGCTTCATATCAATCCAACATGGAAGTGGAGAAAAGCACTAAGTATTCTTCTTTGCTTAGTATCTTGCAAAATTTTGAAATTAAAGAAAAAAAGAAGGTTTCAAGTCTTCAACTATGTTAGAAATGTTATTTTAACTGGTTAATTTTATTTTCATAGAAAGTCATCTTTTCTTTCTTGATTTTGCTAGTATTGTATTATACTGAGGTATTGGTGATGGAAGAAAGATGGCGTGAGCAATTTGAAAGAAGGTCTTGCATGATTCAGAACTGCATAATTGTAAGCTCATTTCTAAAACTCCATTTAAAGCAGGGGCCAGGGCTGGAAGTTCTGACAATGCCTTAGAGGAGCATCCTCCCTGGAAAACTGTGGCATTGAATGATGATGAACACCAGTGGGAACCAGGGCACATTTAAAGATATTCAAATTTAAAGGATGCCTGAATCTTAAAAAGTCTTTACATGATCTTTCAATACGTGGGCTTTCTGCATTTATATGTAAAAGAGAGAAGAAATCTAGCTTCTATGTCATAATTTACCTCTGTTGTTACATTCAATTCTATTTCACTTTTTTTATACTATCATTTCCTTTCTCCTGAAATTATGGTAATTTTTTATGCACATATAAATGTTTTAATGTTTAATGCTTTTATGCTATTAGAGGGTCACTTAACGGGACAGTAAAAATTTGTCTAGTCCACCTCCTAGTATATTCCAATCTATTAGTTTATCGAAGACTGATGGCTTTCCAGGCTTTCCTTTAAAATGAACGAGAATGTAATTCTATAACCTCTTTATTGTTTTGATTAAGTGTATGGCATCATTAATTGTGACAAATGTTTTATAATCCAATAGCACTTGATGTAATCATCTTCGAAGGTTAAAAAATACTATTGTTGCTATCACCTCATTAGATTCTTACACATAAACAAGGGAGGGCAAGCAGCTGTTGCTAGATTCTGATATAACAGAATTTGCATGCTTGTCTAGAACTGTGGGGTATAAAAGCAGTGGATAGGAATAAATAATTTTTACACAAGTCTGATATTTCTTGGTGAGATGCATAGAAGATTTTGCATTCTATAATATGTCTCTAGGATTCTCATTCCCAAAGACAAAGCAACAAAGTTTGCCCCTACTATCTGGTACTGGGCGTGTATAAAGTTGGCTGGATGTAGGGTACTCCAGAAAGCAGGGAATTGACCCTGAAGTAGGAGAGAAAAATGACATTAGTCACAGTTTAGGAAGGTCTTTCTTAATTCAGAGTAGTTCCTGGTCCAAAGTAATTCCCTTTGTCACTATCACTATCATTGTACACACTTTTATTTTCCTTAAAGCACTTACCACTCTCCTAAATGAGCTCTATGTTGATCACTTAAGAGTGTCTTAGTGTGTTCAGGCTGCTATAACAAAAATGTCATAGACTGTGCCTTAAACAACACACATTTATTCCTCACATTTCTGGAGGCTGTAGGTCCAAGATGAAGATGCCAGCAGATTAGACATCTAGTGAGGATCTGCTTCATGGTTCACAGAGAGTGTATTCTCCCTGTATTCTTACATGGTGGAAGGAGTGAGAGAGCTCTTAGGGTCTCTTATAAGGGTACAAAATCTCACTCATGAGGGCTTCATCCTCATGACCTAATCATTTTCCAAAGCTCCACCTCCTAATATCACATGGAAGGTTTGGATTTCAACATGAATTTTGAGGGGATACAAGCAGTCAGTCTATTATAGGGGGCTTGCTATAGCAGTTGCTATATTTTTGCAGATGACAGAAACTGAACTTGAACCAACTGAAGCACAATAAAATTCATGCAATCTATTGAAATGATACTGGAGTGGATCAAAATTAGAAGAACTGAAAAAGTGAGTAGAAATTAGGGTGGCTCAGGTGACCTCTCAGATTGGAATAATGGCCTCAAATGCCTTCAGAATCTTTCTCAGTTGCTTTCTGTGTGTCTAACTTATTTTCTTAGGTTGGTTGCCATCACAAACTTGGATCCATGGCTGAAAGCAGCTCTTGGACTTAAATTCTCACAAATGAGGCCTCGGAAAATAAAGGGCTACTTCTCACTACGCCTGTCTCCAAGGAGGTGAGCATGAAAGAAAAGGACCTTATAACGAAAGTAGTGGAAAGACCTTTCTTACATAGAGAATGGAGAGTGATTTCCAGAAGATAAGAAGCATGCTGGACTCCCCCAATATGTTTACTTGGTTCTCAGTTTCAAGTAATGGGAAACAGCAAAATTATAGCATAAAAATAAATGTATTTTTTGTCTCATGTGGTGAGTAACCCAGAGGTAGGAAGGTGAGTAGTCTTGGGAAACTTCCTAATCACTTTTATAGCCCAAATCATTTCCTTATTTCTTCTCAACCATCCTTAGTATGTACTTTTCACTCGCACTCTTGGTTAGAAAACCTCTAACATCATGCCCATGTTCCAGGTCATTTCAGTCAGGGATATGCTGTGACACTTGATATAGATCACCATTTACATTATTTTATTTAAGCCACATGCAGTGTCATCAAATAGTTGTAGCCTCAATGTTATGCATGACATGCCCCAAGGAAACTAGGGCATCAGGAGAAGCATATGAATTTGTATCAGTCAGAATGAAATAAGGTTGTATCAGTGTGTATGTTGTCCATATTTGAGAGGGGTCACATTTGAGGCTGCTCTTGATGGCCTCAGATACAGCAAAGAGTTTGGGGCCAGCGAGGTCCACAGGACTTTCTCTGTTTTTAAAGCACATGAGGTGTGATCGAACAACACAGTGAATGTTTAAATTAAAAAATATGTATATTACAGTAAAAGACACACTGCCATCAATCCCTCTCAAAATACCTCCCCCCGCTTCAAACACATTTATCCCATTGTTCTTGCCCCTTTCTGAAGCAGTTCTGGAAGTCCTCTTTCATGAGTGTCTTTAGTTGTGCTGTCCTGGCTGCCTCGATGTCCTGAACTGATTCAAAATGTTTATCTTTCATGGTCATTTTGACTTTGGGGAAGAGCCCAAAGTTGAGCGGTGCCAGATCCGGTGAATAAGGTGGATGAGGACACACCGTAATGTTTTTATTTGACAGAAATTGTCATATACCAGAAGTGATGTGTGACACGAAGCCTTTCTGCTGTGATCAATAAATACAGTGAATGCTGCTACTGAGTACCATCCAGTGGAAAGGCAGGGATCTTCAATATGGGAAGCACACATCTAACCTTAGTAACAGTGTGTGACAAGCTTCAATTTGTTCAGTGCAGTAAGTCGGGTGTGAGCTACAGTAAAGAAGGTGTGTTTTAAAGTGTGCCATAAATCATGAATCACAAACAATGCATTATAATGAAATAGGCAAACGATTTCATCCTCCTTCATGACAATGCTCCATGTCACACTTCGTTTCTTGTACAGCAATTTCTGTCAAATAAAAATTACAGTGCGTCCTCATCTACCTTGTTCACCAGATCTGGCACCGTGTGACTTCTGGTTCTTCCCAAAAGTCAAAATGACCATGAAAAGTAAACGTTTTGAATCGATTCAGGACATGGAGGCAGTCACAACAGCGCAACTAAAGACACTCATGAAAGAGGACTTCCAGAACGTCTTCAGAAAGTGGTAAGAACAATGGGATATGTATGTTTGAAGCCAGGGGAAGTATTTTGAAGGGGATTAATGACAATGTGTCTTTTACTGTAATACTTTTTTTAAAATTTAAATATCCACCATATTGTTTGATCACACTTTGTAGATGGGGATGATGAGTCTGCAGCAGGCCAGACTGCCAACTGAAACTGCTTCTTGCCAGACTCTGGTGCTGGATCAAAGAGACAGGAGAGCATTGTTTGCCACCCCACCCTTAGCACCTCTTCATATCTGAGGTGTTCCTCTCCAAGTGCCAGGATTGTTGTTCTCCTTCCATAGCCATGAAATTGGTGTGTTTACCCTTGTAACTACCTATAACTTCAACTGTCTTTAATCAGCTCTAACTTGGACCTAGACCTTTGTCTAAAAGGGTGAGAAACAAAGCACTTTTACAAAACTTACAGAGACCCATCGTGTCCTCCATTTTGGCCCACGTGAACCATGCACGGAAGTAAACCATGTACTACACCAAGTGGTCATCATCCCTATGATCTAGGATCTTGTTAATCCCAAAAGACTTTCTGGGTGGCTGAACCAGAATAAAGTTTGAACTCCTTACATCCACTTTTGTTTGGGCTACCACCCAATGAGTGGACCAACCAGAATGGCCCAACCAACATTGCTATCAGGGAAGGAAAGGTTCAACATGCCTAGGAATGATTAGGGGAAATGCTATGCATATGGTGGGTTTGCATGGCAGATTAAGAGCATTGGGCTTAGAGAATCCACTGCTTTTATAACAACCTACTCTTTGTTTTGGATGGAGACATTATCTCGTCCCTCAAAGTTTGCTCATTATAAACATAACCCTGAGAAATGGCCTGGGTAAAAAGTGGTCAGGGAACTGCATTCCTGGCCTACCTTCCTTAGGTCATAGGCCACCCCATGACCTAAAGGAGCATGAGACTGTGGAGGAGTGTCTCTCCCAACAGGGCTATAAGAAACAATCCTCTGAAACTCATTACTGTCTTGACCAATGGACGTTTGTCTTACCATTACTCAATGTCTTTGAGAAGAAGATCCTTCCCCTACCCGCTCCACCCCACAGGAAAATGTTCTCTTTGGTCTTGATGTAAGGAATAATTGGGCTTCTTCCTAACTATTGTAAATATGGAAATAGGCCCTTTTTCTTCTTTCTTGGCTGCTGGAGAGGTTGAAATGAAGTATGCACAGTCTCTGTCACAAGGTCTTCAATAAATAATGTTAATGCAGTATGCTGAACTGCAAAGTAGGATGTACATTTGGGGATGAACTCACTCCTGGTTCCATTTTATTCCCCTGCTCTTTTATCCCTTTATCTCATTTTTCTTTCTTTCATTTAAAACTATATCAAAGACCCATACCTTTTATTTTTAATAAGCTGGAATTCAAGTCCATGTCTTCTGATTCCAGTGCTCTATATTGTGTCTAGTTCTATTCTCTTTGAAGTTGGAGAACAGCTGGTCAATATTTTTATCTTAAAAAATTTGTGAGGAAAGTTATTCAATCACCTGTCATCTGCCTCCTCTTCTGTCACTACCCTGGTGGTTCTGTTTTCAATGGTTTAGTCAGTTTTGTTATTTTTTTCTGTACTCCAGACTCTCTTATGTTTTGTACATGTAGACCCAGACCCTCTGATGTTAATTTGAAGATTTCTTCTCATCTTTTTTTTTAAGCCAATTCAACATTCTCAGACCATTTAGCTATGTATATTACTGGATAACCATCTTAAAGCTTTTTTTTTTTCCTACGAACAATACCATACTAGTTATGTCCGTTGACCTTTATCCTGTTTTGGACAAATCATCTCATTATTCCTTTCTTTTCTTTTTGGACTGAAACACTTATGAGGCTTTATATGTTGTAATTTCCTGTTATAGGAAGACAGGAAAGTGCACTGTGGACCCCAACTATGTCCAGATAAACACTAAGCTTTCAGTGACTATTTATGGGCATCAAAAACTTTTATTATAAGGGCTGGCCGAGTGGCTCAGTTGGTTAAGAACTCACTCAAGAATGTGAGCTCTGAGAAACAGCATTGCCGGTTCGATTCCTGGCCCAAGCTGAGCTGTCAACAGGTGGCAGGATGGCTCTGCTAAAAAAAAAAAAACAAAACAAAACAACTTTTACTGTATAAATGCCTTATTATTTACTTGTTTATGCAGCAAAAATTAAAAGTAGCTGAAAAATTAATGGGCATATTTCACAATCAAAGAGGTAGTTAAAATAACTGAAAGGGGTATGACCAAATGTGACCAGTCGAGTAGTGATCTAATTGATTACTCTGTCTTGGAGCAAAGTTACCTGGAACGTAGCAATTTTGAGCATGCAAAACAGGTTAGTTTAGGATGCAACACTTTAATACAGTCTTTTTTTTTTTTTTTAAATCAACCTACTACTTAAATTCTAAGTTTATTTAAGGGCATCAGCACCAATGAGAAAATAGTGGGTAAAAGTCCTGAACACCTAGAGATTGAAATTTTATTTATTCCCCTCAAATAATTTACTGGAATTCAAATAAGAATATGTTTTAGTGATTTTTTTTTTTACCACTGTCTTCATTTTAGGTGCTTTTGTTAACCTTTCATTTTATTCATTCTTTCATTTACCTACCATATATCACATATTATATGATGCAATTGGTAAAATAGTACCAGAAATCTGAAAGAAATAACAGACACAGGAGTCATCATGAGTTCATAGACCCAAATGCCTAAACCTTGGAGGCCTCAAGCTTAAGATATTATTGCCTTGCTTGACAATTAATAGTTCTGATACCAATTCCAAATCAGTAAATTATATCAGTCATTACCCTTTTCCTTATAATTAAAACCAATGTATCTCATTGCATGCAAACCTCTATATATTTATCATATGAATTCTGTAGCAATAGAGAACACAGAATATATTGTTCAAGCTAAGCTTGAAAGAAATCAACATATTTAAAGAAAGCAAAATAAGAAAAACTCTTTCTACATGTTTAAATCCCCCCACATTGTATACTCATTATTTAAAATTAAAGGACAGAAGTCAAATTGAAAAACAGTGAATTAAGAGACAAGATGTGGGGACAAGTTGTTTCACTTGCCTAGAACCAATCTTGTTCTCTCTGGTTTTTCTCCCAGGAAAGGAAAATTTAACAATCAGAATAATAAACACACTTAACTAATAAGAGCAATGCAATTGTGGTTTTGGTCGTGTAAAGTATCTGGGCTTTATACATTATTTCCTTTTTCAAAACTGTGGCTGAAATTTAAAAAGTTCATCCTAAATATTTACCCAAATGAGAAAGATTAAAAAATTTGAATTCACTTTTAAATGTATACATTCCCTCACATTTTAGTCAACTTTGGCAAAAAAATCAGTGTTGGCAGTTTTACCAACTCTTTAACCAGTTCAGTTCGGTCTGGCTCTCAGTTGTTAATATAGTACTACCGATCCTTAATTCGTACAACCACAGGGGAATGTTTAAATAAAAAAACACTCGATTTCATAGTAGTTTTTAAATGAAAACATATGTATTTGTAATAGGGCTTTAAAAGGTTTTTTTCAGTAAGAACTTAATGTGTGGCATCTGAGAAGTATAGGGTATTTTTTTTCTATTTTTCTGAAGAGGCACATTAGGCCCAGTAAAATTAATACTTTAGATGTCACTATCCCATGAGTTATCAGGATTAAGAGCACCTAAGGAAGGAAGGTTGTTAGTTTTCCCTCCCTAGATAATCCCATGTATTGTATTTAGGGAGAAAAGAAGAAAAAGAGAAGAAGACTTCAAAATACTTTCTCAAAGCTGGTTGATTTGCTGAGACTCACTTCTAAAATTTGATATGCATATTGTGTTTGGTGAGACAGGTAAAAACAGACATGGGATAAACCACTCATATGCCTGGGATTCTCATCAAATATTTTAAGGTTGCTTTGAATGGTGTCAGTGCTTCAGTTCATAATTGTTAGACTTACATCACTATTTTATAATATACTCTTGTTAATGGAGGGTTGACAAACTATCCTAATTTTAAAAAATAAATAAAAATGGTAATTCATAACCATTAAGATTACATGATGTATTTGGTCTCTTGCATCACCTAAATTTTTCTCCACTTCGCGGGTCACAGATTTTCACGTTTATTAGTATCCTTCCCTATCTTTAGGATTCTTAAGTACCCTGTCTCTGCTATTTTTAACATATATGACCAAATAAATTCAAAATGAACTTCGTGCAAATCAACTAGGGTCAAATACTGTATACACCTAATGTTTACTAGCATTCCCCTCCATATTTCCAATTATGTTGGGGGGACTGAGATTTCCTCAAACATTTTTAGGGACTCCTGAATTACGTTGGGCAAACATAATATTTATCCAATGATATTTCTAGTTGCCTCATGATGCAGCTAGACTATGTGGCTGCAGATTGATACAAATCTCAGTGGATATGACTTTATTTCCCCCATATTTTGAGAGATATATATAGTATATAGTATACATCTGCCCATGAATATATGTATGTATATTGCGTATACATCTGAATATATATAGTAGGTAGCATAGCAAAGTTGTTAAGAGTCTTGAAGCTACATTACTTTGGTTTGAGTCCAGGCTCCATCAGCGACTAATTGTAAAACCTTAGACAAGACATATAATTTGTCTGTGCCTCAGCTTCCTTATCTATAAAATAATATAATAAAATTATGTACCAATACAATTACTTAGCCTACAAAATAAGACAGTTCCATATATATTGCCAAATCCCTTATACATTTGCTATGTAGCATGTATGTATACTCCATATGAAACATTTAGATTTTCTTGGAAATTTCACAGTTATCTAATGACCAATATAAGTGAAAATACCAACATGGCTCATGTCTGGCCTGTACAGATATAAAGCTGGTATTTTAAATCACATTTTTTTTTTTTTTTTGAGGGCAGTGTCATTGGCCTCATATGTGGGACCGAACTGGGGCTGCTGGCTTCCCAAGCCAGTGCTTAACCTCTGTGCCACTCGGCCTGCTATTTTAAATCTACTAATACTTCATTTAATGAAATAGTTTGTACTGGAAAGTGGCCCCCTGTGTAAAGTGCAAGTATCATCAAGGTGAAGTAAAACAGCCCAAGGTTAAGGCTGGATCTGTCAGGATACACACTCTGGCACAACCACTTAGAAGCTATGTTATTTTGGGCAAGTCACTTAAACTTTCTGGCCTTTAGTTTTCTCTTCTGTAAAATAGAGATGTGACATTTCTTGCAAGTTTGTGGTAAGAAGTAGAAGGAACATACATAAGAAAAGCACTTGGCCAAGAGCCTGGCACATAGTAAATGCTTCATAAATGGAAACACTGATTTTTAATATGTCAGTCCCGCTTCAAATGTGGGTGTTTTTTTTTTTTGTTTTTTTTTTAAACCCAACACAAACATCCCACTGGGAGTTTTTGATCAGCTATGCTGTTGCTATATAATGATCATAGGTTAGTTTTAAGGCATGTGGTTTCAATAACCATAATGGTTGGAAGTTTTCCTGTCTATAGAGCAAAAAGGAAGGGGCTAGTGTAACTAAAGTTTTACCAATATCTCACCAGGCAGCTTGCAACTTTGTCCCTTTTCTCCCTCTGCTCATCTTCCCCTCTTTTCCAAGTAGGAAGCCTGCTTGCCCCCCTAAAGCTGTTGCACTGAAGAAGCAGTAGATGCTGAAATCCTGAGGAGGTAGCACCTCTCTACTTAGTGAGGCTAGGCCAAGCAGACACCTTGGTCACCCACTGGCCAGAAACCCAGGGGTAAAGAATTAACTCTGTCTTATTATTTGAGTATCATCTGAGATAAATGGATTAAAAGCCAGGGTAAGTTCACTGTAAATGACTATCTTTTTCAAATGTTATCTATTTCATAGTAATACCTTGGTTTGTGAGCATAATTCGTTCTGGAAACAAACTACTCGTATTGCAAGACATCGCTCGTTTACCACGTTAAAATGTATTAGAAATGTTTGCTCGTCTTGTGGAACACTTGCAAAACACGTTACTCGCAATTCAGGGTTTTACTGTAATTGGTAGCAAGGGGCCATATTTTTGTAGTTGGGCCTGCTTTGCCTCTTGCACATTATACGTATAAGGATCTGGGCCTGACATAGTAATAGCTAATTGTGAAAAGCAACTGCATATGTATTATGAGAAAAAAGTACTTAATGTATGCCAGAAATTGTAAAATAAAAATAACACTTATATTCAAGATACAATACAATTATTGATGAATTCTTATATTCTTATTACACAAGAAGCTTGGACTTACAGCTTGCATGATATAGGAAATGTGAGAAAAAGTAACATATAGGAAAGGTGTTTCATGCATATACAATTATTGATGGATTCTTATATTTTTATTACACAAGAAGCTTGGACTTGCAGCTTGCATGATATAGGAAATGTGAGAAAAAGTAACATATAGGAAAGGTGTTTCATGCATAATTTTCACACAGTTGGTGAGGCCACATTGATCCAGCTATTTATATATTATTATACGTGGTTTCTCTCATTAAATACTTAAGGAAACAGTAAAATTGATTAAGGATACACATTTAAAATACCACATCCAGAGCTATGTCCAAGTTTCAAATGATTACATTGCTTATAAATTCTAGGCAGATGATAATTTAGAGTTCCCATGAAAGCCCTAAGTTTATTTGATTGTTCTCTTAATTACTGGGCCCTATGCTATCAAATATTTGTGGAAGAGGAAGCTTTTCTTTGTGGGAGTGGATAATAACTGTGCTTACACTTTGGAATTTTTGCCTTGAGTTATTGAGATTTGCCTTTCTCACTTTTGTTCTAAGGAAAGGTGTTTAACCATTTTTAGAAAGCTGGTACCAAATAATCAATCATCAAACACCCCAGAAAGTTTCCACTGTAGACA
Organism: Aselliscus stoliczkanus; assembly: GCA_033961575.1. NCBI lineage: Eukaryota > Metazoa > Chordata > Mammalia > Chiroptera > Hipposideridae > Aselliscus > Aselliscus stoliczkanus. The sequence continues at coordinate 170,642,753 of CM066727.1, forward strand.
AGTGCAAAATTTTAGGTATCAACAATCCACCTCCAGAAACCAACTTCCAAACGATGGAAAGGAGAGAAAGGAGGTATCACCTTTCTAGGCGAATGCATTGTGATTAGTATGTGTTGCATGCATTAAGAAACTGTAGTTGCTTACTAAGCTGCCGTTTAGAATCCAGCTAGGAGTCTGAGAGAGATCGCACGGACAGGCAAGCCCTAAGCCTACCTCCCATGCTGCTTCAGTGCCTTGCTCTCCCAGGCGCGTGAAGAATAAACAGACTGTGGTCATTGATCCCCTGGTGGTGTTGTTGCACTCTGGGAAAATGCTGCCCCCCCATCCCCCACTCCCCCACTCCCGTCACCCCTGGGACTCAATGGATGCGCGTCTGGGAAAAAAAAACAAAAAACATCGAGATGAGGCGAGAGAACATTCAAATCGGTTTAAAACTAGAGAAGAGGAAGGGAACACCGAGAAAAAGAAACGTGTTGCTCGTGTTGTGTTTTAGTCCCCTTGCCTCCTCGCCCTCCTCCAAACCCACTGCCTCCCTCGTGACACCTCCTCCTCCTCGCCACTTTCTGGAGAGCAGTTCTAAGAAGATCAGGCAGGATACCCGCCCTCCGTCCACCCTCGTCTGAGATTTAATAGGATTCCACCTCCCTGCACCCCACCCCCGCCAGGCAAACCGTCAGCTGGTTTAAGTCAATGAAAGTAAGATTCTTAGAGATAAGCGCCGCAGCAGCCCGGGAGCTGTCAGAGCACACACTTAAGCCCCACCGCTCCTGCTCAGGGCAGTACCTACGGAGTTTCTGCCGAGAGTGATGTAAGTCTGAGGGTCTCCGCTCTGTCTCTCTCTCGCCTTCAGGCACCCACTCAAGTGTCGCAGGAGTCCAAGCCCGGAACCGAGCCCCCCCCGCCCCCCAATATCATTCCTTGATGCTTGGGCATTGTTTTTGTTTTTTTGCTTCACCCACACAAAACAAAACCAGTTGAACCACCCGGGAGGCAGAGATGAGAGCGCCTAAAACTTTTCTTCCCTGCCCCCAGCCCCAGGAGTAGGTGGGTGCCAAGTGCCAGCGGCGGGGATCTGCGGGCACCCACCCGGGCTCGGGGAGGCAGTGGTCGCTTTAAAAACCGAACCTCTCGCGGCTCCAGCTTCCGCGCTGGGCAGACAGCAGCTCGCCTCCCAGAAGGTTCCGCGAACACCCGCAGACCCCCACGCGTGCTCTCCGGGCGAGCTTTACTGTGTGCACACTGGGTTTGGGGGGCATGAAGGGGTCCAGGGCAGAGTTACAGGGCAGCGGGTGAGGGTCCAGCGCAGGGAAGAAGTTGACAAAGGGGACTTGACGACACATGCATGCGTATTTATAGACGAGAGCTCCATCGAGATCTAGAGAGATCCCCCGCTCCCTGCCTCCTTCCATTCCTGCCATTTCATTTTATCGCTCCTTTAAGTGGAGGGCAGATTTTTTTAAAAAAACATTCCTGCACGGTGTGGGTAATCACCGCGTTATTTACAATCTAGTTACTCTGCAGCAGACTGGGAAGCCAACTCTGGGGCTCCTTCCCTTCGGATGGACAGAGAGGGCGACCGGGCGGCGAGCTGCAGGAAGGAGGTCAGGGTGGGTGTGCGGGAGCTTGGGGGCGACCTGGAGGGAGCCCGAGCCCCGGGCGCCACCCCCACGCCCGCCCCCGCCCTGGCCGCACCCCCCGGGGCGGGCGCCGGGCCTCGGTGACCGCCGGCGGGTGCGCTGCCCTCGCCTCCCCCATTGTTCCTACTGTCTTTTTGCCTTTTGTTATTTGCACTCGCATTGTGGTGTTTGTCTCTGAAGCCGCCTCATGACCAGCAAAGGGATTTCACCTCGTCCTTGAGAGCTACCCGGGGAGCGCGAGGGAGCGAGCGAGCAAGAGACTGGGGGAGAGGGACGCGCGCGCGCGCACAAACTCACACACACACACACACACACACACTCAGACACACACAGACACACACAGAGTAAAAAAGGCGAGCCACCAAAACCCAGTCTCCAGTCTCCTTCCAGGGCCCCCAGCCCGCCACTGTGCTACTTTGCATCCCACGCCAGAGGAGACATTAAGGAGACCCGGTAAGGTGCGTGAAACGCAGCGTTTTAACTTTGTTGTTCGTGTCCCGATGTTGTTGTGGGCAGACCTCCAAGGCGCAGAGCTCCCCTCTGCCGCTCGCGGTCCCCGCCACTCAGCACTCGTTCCCCGCTCCAGCTGGAGAGCCTGCCGAGGAGGGAGGGGGCCGCCACCGGAGTTTCCTCAAGTACAGAGGGAGGGGGACTGGGCTGGGGGTGAGGGAGAGGCGGCTCGAGACTTGAAGTGGCCCTGTCATCTTCGAGGGGTGGCGGTGGTGGTGGTGGGGGGCGCCTGTCTGGGGAAGACCCTGGCGTGTGGGCTGGGATCCAGTGCAGGAAATGGGATAACTTTTATATTTTTGTTGGGGAGCCTGCGCGCCGTTGCCGGTATTGTTTTGTAAGTGGTGGCGGTGGAGGTGGTGATGAGCGATAAGGGCAGAAGTGCAGGGAAAATCCTAGGCTGATCGGTGCACCGCGGCGAATGCCAAACGAAAGTTGGACAAAGCTCGGTACCCTTTCGAGAATATATACGCGACCCCCAACCTCCCCGACCACCTTAATAATCCCCCTTTTCGTCTTTTTGTTTCGCTTTCTGCAATGCCTCCCTCCACCACTCCCCCTCCCTCCCGCCCGGAATTTCGGAAACAAGTCTCATCCTTCAGGATTCAAGGGATTTCAGAGACCGGAAGCTTTAATTTTAATTGCAACTACTTTCCCCTCCATCCCACTCAGTGTGGGAAGTGAAGACCACTCACGTGTTGTGTCACTTTAAGCGCAGGTATGGGAGGTCGCGCTTGCACTTTGGGGCTACATTAGTAAGCCAGGAAAAGAGGTTATACCAGTTGAAATCAAATTGAATTTGGAAATGTTTCCATTTGATAGCAGCGGTTTCTTGCGTATTGATCTGCTGGCCACGGATGCATGCGAAACACTATTTACATATTTTAATAGTAATTTTCCTTACACTTTGCAGAGCAAATATATTAATAAAGAGTTTAACCCTGGTGAATAGCTGGAGACGTTGGCCTCTGCGACTGAATTCAATGTGGTTGAATGTGAATTCATTTTCAGTGTCTTTCTTTCTCAACTAAAGCAGGTCAAAATGAGGAATTCTGTGAATATGCAGTGACAGTCTCAGTGTCAGCCAACCCAGGTACTCTGGGTGGCAGTCAGCTGTACTTCTTCAGAGAAGTTTAGGAATTTGTTCTATCCCAGTTGAGATCCTCACAATATCCAGATATCCTAAGTAGTTTGTCAAGAAAGGCAGGAGAGGATTTCCCCAGAGGCTGCCTCCGGGCTCAGCACAGCTCTTTAGTCAAGGACAAGACCAAGGGAGATCTGTGGGATTTTGGGTAATAAGTGTGGGAATCTGCAAAAGGACTAGGCAGAGTGATTTGTTTCCTTGATGCTCATAAATAATGTCCCCTAGTATCCATAAAAAAAAACAAACCCACACAAACAAAACAGGCCAATGAAGTAGGCGCGTGGGAGATTCTAGGCAATGGACATTTCAATCAGAAAAAGCAGAGCAGTTTTTGATCAGGATTACAGGAGTGAGACTTGATTGCCAAGAGTGATTAGGTTGAGGGCCAGATGGTAAAGTATAGGGCAATGTTTTTTTTTAAAGTTTGACTTTCATAGAATTTAAAAGGAGGACGATTTCTTAGTCTTCACAGAACTGCTGAATTTTGATCTGTCTAATTTTGAAGGAATTCAGCTGTATGTGAACTGCTGTGAGCTGTGATAGGGAGGGAATCCGGCTTCAAATGCAGCTACAATGTGACAAAGTTTCTGGGGGTGCTTCCTCCTGATTTAAATATAGCTCTGAGACTGAAGCCTAGATTAATTCAGCCACAATGATTTAAAATCTTAAGCATTTACACTGAAAGTTCTGTTAGGCATTGTACAAAGTTCTGCATATTATGTCATCAACTGTTTATTCCTCAGAACTATACAAGATAAAAATCATAAGCATCACTTAAAACTGATGCAATACAGCCTGAAATCCTTAAACTGGTAGGGATTGCTGTTGTTTGCCTAAAAGGAAGATCTTTCATCACATGAGTTGTTTAAAAACATTTAATTGTGGGGGTGGGAAGGGATGTGCATAATTATTTAGTTATTTGTGTTAATTATATAGTAGCATACTCGCTTGAAATTCTTTTTTTCCCCTCTTTTCTTTCCAGTGGTCTTCTAACAACCTTATACATGAAGACCTTAATAGAGTTTTTTGTTTGCTTGTGGGTTTTTTGGTAGCCTTTTTGAATGGGTAATATTGAACCAATCTGACATAGACCTGAAAGAGTAAATGCTTAATGTATGAAAAAAAAAAAAAAGAGCTTGAACTTTTAATACAGAAACCCTGTACTAGTTTTGCTGTTGAGCTTAAACTGTTCTGGTTGAATGGCATGTTATATACAGGATTCAGAACTCTCAAAGGTATTTGGTAAATAGCTGAGTATTTGAGATCTAGTAGTTATTTCAAGTTAACTTAGTGCTATACATGTAAATGCACATCCTGTTTAGACTGACACATGGTTTTGTAAAAGGAAAAAATGAACATACGCTTATAAAGATGTTATCTGTGGAGTATAATGGAGTAAATAGTAAATAACAAAAAAGTGAAGTTTATATTCAGGTATGATGGCTTCTGGGTTGTTTTTTTTTGTGGTTGGGGATAAGGCATGAACTTTGGGGATAAGGCATGAACTATAGGGAGAGTTTAAAATGTTTTCCATTTAAAAGAATGAATTTGAATGTTTGAATAATTTCTTATAAAGCAAATGAAAAATATGATATAATGATTAAAAGGATATGCTGTCTTCTTGAAAAAAACTATTCTTTTACTGAGTGATAGGCAATCATTATTTTGAAGGCATGTTTAGATTATATAAAAAAGATATGCAGGGCAGGATAAAACTTGTTTTTCATAATCTAAAATATATTAGATTTCAAAGAATTTAGAGTTCCAATGTTGCACACTGTGTAGATTTCTAGCAGGTAAAATTGTTGGATATGATCGATTGGCATAACCTGGATGACTCATCCAATATCTAATCACCTCCAGTGGTAGAAGTTTACTTCGAGATTTGAGAGTACCCTGGAAAACTTACTTGTCTAGACCTGAAGTCAATGCATTTCCTCACATATTCATCACTCTTTTTTTAGCCTGAGAAATGTAGATATATTTTAATGGCAAAAAAAGTGCTTGGCTGTTTCAAATAAACTATATCCTGATTTTAGATTTGTAGATAGTTAGTAAAATAAAAGCCCAATTTTGTTCCAAACATTGTTTTAAAACACCCATTCGTAAATTGTCTACATTTGGTTTTCATATGTTAATGATTTGGGATCTGAAACTTCTTTCAGAAAGGCATTTTGGTTTATCTTAAAAAACACTACACTAAACTGTCTAAACAACTTTGTAAATAAACTGTTCCAAATGCCTCAATTTGATGAATGAATTAAAGAATTATAGTTCTTAATCCAATCATGATCAGTCTTGTTATTCCATTTCCCATTTGGGGAAGCTTGGGGAGTGGGAATGGTAAATGATTTTCAAATGTAGGTGGGGTCTTTGCTGTTTATTTTCTGTGTGTGATGTAACAAATAATTACTCATACCTAACATTTAGAAGGATTTTAGATGTAGGGAAGTTATTTCATGATCTTCAATTAAACTGAGAATTTATTTGCATGAAAAGTTGTTCTTAAGGAGGAGTAGAATAAAATTCTTAATTCGAAGCAAGGGTCTAACCTTTTGCTTAAAAATAATGAATTTTTGTATTTAAAGGGGAAAAAATGGAACCCTTAATTAAGGCTCAGTAGTAGGGCAGAAACTCAGGAACTTTTAGTTACTTTCAGCTGGGCCATGTTGGGACGTTTTGTGGTCCTATTTAATAAACTTTACTATATTCAATTTCCTTGTCTTTAAAATTAAGGGGGAAATGCTTTTTGGGTTGTTTCCTTAAAACCCCTACCCTTTCAAATGCCCTCCTGATCAGGGGCCTGAGTGTTTTTTAGGATGGGCCCTTAATCATAGCCTAGTTTGCTTTGATGGGGGGCCCTTCTGAATTTCTGCCCAATTTGCTCAGTTTCACCTCTGGCTTAGAAACTACTTTATTCGAAAGTGTTAATAGCTTATTATGGTTTAATTCTCTTACTAGTTGTTATTGTTTATTATTATTAATAATTATTATTATTGTACTTTATCATGATCATCTAATTCCTTAGAGAAAGATTTGTGAAGATTACAAGTATCAAGTGAAGCTGCCAAGAAGAAATATTTGTAAACATAGAGATTTTTTTTTTTTTTCGGTGCCATTCAAATCATACCTTATAGTCAAGTAATCACTGTGCTTACAGGTAAGGATGACATTCAGTAGGGGCAGCATATTGATAAAGTTAGAGGAAAATGAATGCATTTAAAGAATATGTTGAATAACAACCTTTTAAAAATTGAGCCTTAAAAAAATAAAAAATAAAAAACCCACCCAGAAAAAAAAATGTATTTTTCAGGAGTGTTGGTATTGAATTTTACAGGTGTAGGTCCAGTCATTCTTTATTGATAAAAGTTCATTATAAGTTAAAAAAAGGTAAAAATCTGTTGATATCTTTGCTGCTCAGCTAATCATCATTCAGTTGCCTCACGACTATATGGTATCACCTGTCCAAAGGGGACACACAGTGCAGCAGTCAACAGGATGGGAGGGCTGTGGCGTGGTGTCCAGTTGGCATTCCCTTGAAGCTCAGCTATTGCGTTGTCACTACAGGACCTGTTAAAACCTTGGAGGTAGGCAGTTCAGGAAAAAACCAGGATCCTTAAGAGGCAATCCCACTAGATTTTTGGAGCATTTAGTTTAGGTCTATTTATAATTTTTCCAAGACCTCACTTGGAGTTCTTAACATTCAGTACTCTGCCCCTTTTCTTAACCTCCAACGCTGGAAATTGTAATGCTATTTTTTTTTTTTTTTTTTAAGAGGGCAGTATTACTGGCCCTCATATGTGGGATCCGAACCGGGGCCGCTGGCGTCCCAAGCCAGCTCTCAACCACCACGCCACTCGGCCAGCCCATGTAATGCTTTTTTCTTATAGGGATGTGCATGGATTACGCTAGATACTGTATGTCAAATTCCCAGCATAGGGTGTATCATGAACTAGGTGCTTGGTAAATGTTAGCTACACTCTTCTCTCCCTCCAGTCAAGTCTTTTTGATCATTAATAATGTTTGAAGCTTCATTTTGTACTTGTTTTTTAACTTTTTTAAGTCCAGGAAGAAAAATATATCACTTTCTTGAGGCTGAGATCAACGCTTTAAAACAGTGATTCAATTAACATCTATATATGATCTCTGACAACGTGGTTTTATTAAGATGCTGTATTTGGTGCAGGTGTGAATTCTATCTTTTATTCATATAAATGTGCCTTCAGTAATTAACATTTCATCCTATATCATAGGTAGAGGCAAACAAACATGTTAGGAACTAATTGTATATCTATCTTCTTAGTTCCTTTTTGATTTCCCATTACAGATATAAACTAGTGAAAATTTGTTATTTTTTCATTAATAGTTACCCACCTCTGGGTTATATTAAGTTATAGTACATGTGGATAGAGAGAAATTCCACTTGGAAAAATAAATAAACCTGACTGCAATATTTTGCCCTATGGAGTCAACAGTTCCTTCAGAGAGAATATCATAGATTTGTTTGTTTTAATTGGATGCAAGGACAAAGGCACAATAAATATACCATTGCCTGTTTGAAGAGATGATGCATAGTACTAACATGGAGAAATTAGTGGTTTTATCTTCCCAATGATACAGAGAATTTCTCCATAAGTACAGCTGACCAAAGGTAAAGGAAAGGCTTTTTTAAAAAAGAAAATGAAAGACTCGGTTATTCCATTAATTTGGGTCCCTCAAGAAGCAGATGCCAAGATGGAATTAGGCATGTAACAAGTTTATGGGGGATGGGGCGAGAGCAGGAGAAGGCTAGGACCACCTTTACACAGTGATCCAGGTTTGACATTTATGCAAGGAGAGCTGGAAAGAAGGAAGGAGGATCAAGTAGGAAGAAGCTGTCTGTAGCACAGCTCAGTAAAGGTTTAGCTAGACAGACAAACATTGGAGGAGTCCTCTGTCTCCAAGGAATGGCCTGCATTTTCAGCCACACTAGGCTCAGTCATTGGCTAGGAGCAGTCCCCTGGAAGCATGGCCGTGGTGCTCAAATGATACTAGAAACATAGAGGCAGCAGGTGGGGCACTGCATCCATCATTCTCTTGTAACAGGAGATCTGAGTGGACCTACCATTAAAGACCTGGAGTGTTTTTTTTTTAGCTCTCTCAAGCTTTATTTTCCTCCACTGTAAAATAAGCACAATGATAGTATTACCTCATGGAGTCCTAGTGAAGATTAAACGAGGTTGTATGAGATTATATATATATCTATAGCACCGTGCATGGCACAGAGGAAATGCTCAGTATATGTATTGCATTCTTTTTAATGTATTCATAAAATGCAAGTGAAAGGTGTAGCTTAATCGTATCAGGTGATCTTAAATATATTTAACCAATTGATATTACATATAATTAGAAGGCATTGTTTATGCCAGCAATCATCCTTCATGCTTGCCTTTTAAAAATGGCACAATTAATTTCTCATGCTTCAATCCTTCCTTTTAGCAGGTTATAAACCATACAGCAGATAGACCAACTGACCTTGACCGCCTTCAGGTAATTTGCCTTAAAGCATGACGGACCGCTCCCTGCCTTTCCTTACCCTCTAGGCTTCCGATTCAGTTGAGAAGCAACTTGCACTGTAAGTCTGCATTTTATCTTGAGCCTCAAACACCTTGCCAGTCTTTGCTCCCCTGTGTTACTGTTCCTAAACCAACTTGCCGCACCACAAAGCACTGAACTCAAGTGGCCCTCAGCGCGAGCTCCTGCTGTGATGAGTCACAGAGCCACCAGCACTTTTGTTGCATTAGGTTTGATCACTGCCATGAGCAGTCCTTCGATTGTCAGCTAAGAGACCCTTCAGGGAGTTGTCCCTTAATAGAAAGTCTCTTTTCTTCCCTCCTGTTGTAACTTTAAATGAAAAGAAACTGTAGAGGAGCTGGTGACATTGCAGCAAAGCGGTTCATTCTTCCACCCACTGGGAGATCAACATCCAAGAACAGACGTTACTGGACTGAGAATTGAGTTGTTGGTGTTTTTTGGGGGCCCAACATGGTGGGGCGGGCGGTGAGACAGTTGCAGTGGAAGATGAAGACCTTGTCACTTAGACTCAGTCAGACTGATTCTCAGTAATGTCATTGGAGAGCAATCCTGTGCATACTAGGGAGTTTGTTTTTTGTTTTGTTTTTTTGTTTGTTTGTTTTTGGATATAAGACAATGACTTAGCATGTTAGTTTCAAGGGGGATTCATGAGACCACTGGTATTTCGGCCCCACTTTTTAGGGGGTTCTGTGTGTTGTACTGTGGGAAACTGGCACTGGGACAACTTCAAAATCCAAGGAGGGTAGGAGGCAGGAAAAGAGAGCTAATTTTTGACACATTCCTCAGACAAGCGACCCCTCTGGGGAATCTGCCCAGGATAAAGACTGCTCGCTGTGAGGCTTTGCTGGCATAGTTTTCCCCAAATAGCCAGTGCTGGTTACTTCAGCGTCACTAGTCAAAGAGTCTGACGAACTTAACATTTGTAAGAATAAGTAAAAGAAAACGATGTTAGTACTTGGGATGGCATGTTTCCTAGATGCCATTTCTCACTGAACGTCTGGTTTAACTCTCTGCTGAGCCAGGCTGTACATCCTCTGTATAGTAGTTGCCGGTCCATTCCCCTTCTGGGTGAGGGCCTGCCTGCCCTCAAATCCGCTGTCGGCTAAGATTTCCCGGTGTAATGCGTGGCTGCTGGAAGTTGAAGTTGTTTGATATGTAGTATCAGGAGCTGCCTGTGGTTTGCATGTAAGTTCTTATGATATGTGCCGTTACTGTGCAGTAGGCAGGCTGTAATATGCGTTGCATTTACTCTTGCACTGGACGCTGCTTTTCAACCAGTGCATATTGTTTCTTATAATCCTGTCTTGACTTTTCTTACTGCACTCTCTCAGCTTCATCTCCGTTGTACCTTCACTATTAGAATAGCAGTGTCTTTTCTACGTGAAATCAGGAAATAAAGTGATTAGTTTAATGCACACTAAACAAATCAACAAATCTATCAGTATGTAAAGAAACTTAAGTCACTATTTCTAGGGACTTCCACAGCCCTCCCAAAATGCTCTTCCTTCCCTGCCTCCCCCTTTCTCTCTATCACTGCTTACTGGGCTTTTTTAAACCTTTCTCTTACCAAGAGGTCTTTAATTCTCATGGTACCACTGATGACTCTGCATTGTGTTAATCCCACGGATTAAGTGAGATGTCAAAGGTGTGCCAGATACATCGCTGCCTGGTTTGAAAGCAGGTAACCTTAGGGTGGCAAAACACCTAGAAGGTAAGCTCCTTGAGTGCGCTGTTGTATCCCTAGCACAATCATGATGCCTGGAACAGGGCAGTAACAGAATAAATGATTGTTGAGCCAACATGTCTTGCAATCCCCGCTTCCTTTTGATTCACAGCAGCCCCACATGATGGGGAAGTGGGAAAACTAACAGCAGTTGAGCACTGACTATGTTCCAGGCACCGTGCTAGGTGCCTTATATGGATAATCTCGTTTAATCCTCACAACCCACCAGCGAGGAGGGCATTATCCCCTTTCTACAGATGAGCAGGCAAGCTCCAGTAGGTCAGTTGCTTGCTCATTTTCCTCAGCTAATGATCAGGGGAATCATTGCCTGGATTTCTCTTTTTTGACTCCACCATTTATACTTTTTCTATCATGCTGTGGCCAAGATACTTATGTGGGGCTCTATCTATAAAATGGGGGCACTAACCATGCCTGTCTGTCTAACCACAGCGGGCAGCTGGGAGGAACAGGTGTGGAGTGGTCATTGAAAATGAGGCCTGAGCTGTGAAGGAATTTCTAAAGGTCGGTTATTATGATCAAGTATCCACTGACCCATTTATTAACCCAAACAATATTTACTGAACACACAGATGCATTTTGCTTAAATTTTGCTTCATAAGAAATATTTTCTGATGTGAAGAAGAGATTCTTACATAAAAGCTGACATCAAAGGAAATTATGGAGCAGTGTTTTCTTAAAGGTGATCACCCAATCACCTAGTTGAAAACCATCTGGGATATTGTTAAAAATCTACTTCTCTGGTCCCCACTCAGATGCGGGGGACCTGAACCTCTGTGGTTGAAGCCCTATAACGCTGCATTCTTAGCAAGCATCACTGGCAATTCTTTGGCACATAAAAGTTTGAGAACCAGTGATAAAATTTTTTATTGATTTAGTTTGGTAGTGATATAGCATATGGAATTATAGTAAGATACTGAAAGAGTAGTGGCAGTGCCATGGCAAAGCACCACTGATTGTTGGATTGCTCGGAAGACTTTTTCGATGATGTGGTTTTAGGAGTTTTGAAATGAAAGAACCGTTAGTAAATGTGAGTCTGTAGAACATTAGCATGCTTCAAGTGAAGAGCGAGAGGACCTGAAACGAAGTGGGTCAGGGTAGGGGGAAGGGTGGCAGGTATGTGCTTGCTAGGCTTGGAAAGAAGTTGCTAACAACACAAATCTAAGGTAGCTAAGTAAACTAAAGACCAGAAGTTGATTTATTTATCCAGCTCTGTAGCCCAAATAGAAGAACGATGTCTGGCACATAGTAGGTACTTAAAGAGCTTTGTTTGACAGATGAGTAAAAACAAAGGAAAAGTGTAATATGTGGAAAATAGAATAGTTTGATGTTGATTATTGTGGATAAAGAAGTTGAGAAATGTATGCTAAAAAGGAATCCTAGTGAGATAAGACAAGGACAGGGTTTTAATTAGACTAATATGGTGCTTACAGGAAAGTGCCTTCATACATACAGATAAACAATGCAAAAACAAACCTGAGGTTTGTACCGCATCAAATCATCCAGCTACTGTTTGTGTGTATTATCTCGGGAGAAGCAATTACTACATGAAGGCAGGGATGGAGCCTGTTTTGCTCTCCATATGATCATAGTACTCAATAAATATTTACTGAACAAATGACAGGATGTCCACATAGACTAGAAAAGAAAGCTTTGAAATGATACAAAAATATCTTGTAAAGAGAGAAAAAAAAAATCTTTACAAATGCTAACCAATGGGTGATCATGAACAGAGCAAATCTTCCTAAAACTGCACATTTCTGGTTTATTTAGAGGTTAGTAAGGTTTCCATCCGATTGTTTGCCTGTCACCAAGCTGGGCTTGGCAGCTAATGCCACTTTTCATTTTACTGTTTTGAAAATGGACCCTGGTGCCTAGTGCAATGCGTTGCCGATACTGGCTATTTAATAAGTATTTGCTGGATAGTTCAATCAGTGAATGGAAAGTATTGACTTGGGCCTAGGGGGATGGGATTGGGAAATTGAAAGAGACCAAAAGAGTTTCCCTTATTCATTTTGAATTTCCAGTGACAAGTGATCCAGCAACCTGTAAGTCGGCAGACTTCCCATGTATTATAGTTCAAGGCTCGTTATTGGAATCTTGAGGGGAAGGATGTTTGCTAAGGTAATGACTGCAAAGGGGGGTTTAGCATTGTTAAAAGAGGCAACCATTCATTTGATCTGGAAAGTGAGGCTATAAAAATGTATTTAGGGGGAGAAAAGGTAAAAAGTAATTCTAAACCTAACAGGAGTTTCAGTAGAAAAATGGCTCTAATTCAAACAGTGTAATGTTAACATCAATGCAGGTCTCATGGCTCAAGCCCCGCATACTGCTTTGGAAATAAAAGGAGATTGTGTAAAGAATTAGCAATACAAGGCATTTTTAAGTGCTTTATTGCAGAGGCCTGTGATACTGTGTGAAATCTATGCAGCCTCTTTCTTCCTGCTGTGCTTAATTTCAGAATCTGATGCTATTACCTATCCTTGGAGAGAAAAAAAATCACTCTCTGTTAACTCTTAAAAACCGAGTTTAACATTTCATTTGCTTTGCATGTAATCTTTCTGACATTTCTTGTGAGGAGAGAAATGGTGTATTTAGCCACAGGAGGCTTGCCTCCAAGTTTAGTATCTGGGATTATTTCTAGGAGGCAGAAAGGGTGGCATGAGAGTAAGAGGGCAAGTTGGAAATAAATGTTGAAAGTGTAAGTTTAGAAATAACTTAAGTGGCTTAAAGAATAAGGTCCCTTCTGAAAGAGTCAGACCCAGATTATGTTGGGCATGAATCCAAATCAGAAGCCAGAACAGGAGTTAACTCTTTACAATAAGCTTCTACCTTATTGTGACATGAAGATGTGCCCACCAAAAGTAAGTTCCTGGCATGCCATCACTGTGCCCCTTCTGCTGCTTAGCTTGAAAGGATAGTTGACGTTGAGTAATGGTCTACTGCTGCTAAGCAGTTTATTTTTGTTTTTATTGATTCTTTCCAGTAACTCTGATGCAGATACAAAGGTTGCCCCATTATACAGATAAGGAAACTGGACTTGCCCAAAGTACCACAGCTGGTAAGTGGTAGAGCTGAGACTTGAACCCACAGTGGTCTGATTCTGAAGATTGGACTCTTACCCATGATAATAGAAGAAGTATGTTTTAAGTCCTGTTGAGTCATCCTTCAAACTGACGCTTGTATTTTTCTTTTTCTTGATAGATGCACTTCTATTGCTCTAGGACAGGCTCTTTTCAGCTTATTTCTCAACTATTGCAAAGTTCTCCAAACTGGGGTCTCTCTTTACTATCTGCTCTATTTTACCACTGCCAGGTCAATCTTCCTGACATGCTACTTAGATCATGCTGCCCCATTCTCAAAAATGCTAAGTGCTTGAGAACTACACACAGATGAGACTCAGACTCTTAGTCTGGTTTTTAAGGGCTTTACAGTCTACCTCCAAGTCGTATATCTTTTCAGGCTCATATTTGAAATCTTCTCTTTGTGAACAGTTTGCTTGTGATCTGGATTCAAGCTGAACACAGTTTCCTAGATGTTTCTCACATTGTTTGCAACATGTCAGCCTTATCAACTCTTCTCAGGACTCTCATGCCAGAAGCCATTGGCACTGCATAAAAAGCCACTGCTCAGACTTGAACCCTGTCTGACTCAGGCAATTCTTCCAGAGTTGGTTTTTGCCATCTGCTTCAGAGTCCCCCTCAATTAACTTTCCTTGGTCCACAATCCGTTTCACTGCATTTGGCTTTCGTTTTTTTGTTTTGTTTTGTTTTGTTTTGTCCCTTCATTCAGTAATCAACAAATATTTCTTGAGCAGCTATTATGAGCCCAGATACCTTATTAACTGCTGGAGTCTCAGTGCAACAGGCACACTGGAACGACACACACCTGTACACAAGGATTTAAAGTTTATTAGGGAAGACAAACTTTAATCAAGCAATTACCTGCATTTAGGATTGCCAGTTTTGGAACTATATTTCGCAGAAGTGTACGCAACATATAGGAAAAGTATATAATATATTAGGGGAGAGCAGTCAGAGGAGGTTGCCATGAGGAAGTCACATTTGAAGGATGGTTAATGAGGTTAAGAGGACAAGAGAAAAAACTTTGGAGATATAAGGAGTAGCACGTACAGAGTTTCCAAGGAGGGCGGCTGATTGGCTTAATTGGTTAGAGCGTGAGCTCTGAGCAACAGGGTTGCCAGTTTGATTCCCCCATGGGTCAGTGACTAGTTTGAAGACAATGACTTGAGCTGAGCTGCCGCTGAACTGCCGAATGGCTCAGTTGGTTAGAGCACGTGCTCTGAACAACAAGGTTGCCAGTTCGACTCCCGCATGGAATGGTGGGCTGCGCCCCCTGCAACGAGATTGAAAATGGCAACTGGACTTGGAGCTGAGCTTGTGCCTTCCACAACTCAGATTGAAGGACAACAACTTTACTTGGAGCTGATGGGTCTTGGGAAAACACACACTGTTCCGCAATAAAGTTAAAAAAAAAGAAAGAAAAACTAAAAAAAAAAAGTTCCAAAAAGAGAAGGAGAAGGGTGTGTTGTTGGAATTAGCAGGCCAGCATGGCTGGAGCAGAGTGACTGGAAATGGATATAGATTAGGCTATAGAGGCAGGCTGAGATCAGAGCATTTAGCCTAAGGGGCCATGTTAGAGAGTCTTCATAGTAACAGTGATAAGAAACCCACTGAATAGCTTTAAGCAAGGACTAATAACATTTGTGGTTATAGCATTGTGGATCAAATTTAAGAGAGGCAGGAATGAATTTTTGCAGGCTAGTAAGGTACTAGTGCAGTGATTCAGGCAAAAGACAGATAGTGGCTTGGACTTTGGGCTATAGCAGCAGTGGTATAGGTGGAGGTAAAAGGAAGCATTTCAGAAATAAACAAACATGGAGGAATAATTGCCCTGTTTCAGGTGCTTTATAATCCTTACTTCACCAACCTAATGGGATAGTCCCTCTGGTGATTAGCCATTGTTCAATGTTTCAGAGGTTCAGAAAAGAGATGCGTAAGTTCTTACCTCCGCCAAGGACTGTGCTGGCTGGATCTTTACCTGCGTTAGATTTTGAATACACGAGATTTGACATGAAACATATAGTGCCTCAAACACACACATAAACACACACACGCACGCACACACACGTGCGTATTATGTATTTTCCTTCACATTCCTTTTGTATATATCATCCCTTCATATAAATTTCTGGAAACCCTACTTATCCCTTAATAGCCAATTTTAATTTTACTTTTTCTCAGTATCCTCACAGAATATACTGACCAAAGATCTCTCCTTCTGATCTTATGTTATGTACTCCTATGACTGCCTTTATGGCTGTAACTCTATATTGTTCCATATTGTAAGCATGTTGTGAATACGTCTTGTCCTTCGAGAGATATTATGAGTTTGTGTCTAATAATGTGGATGCTGTAGTTCAATATTGTACTCCTATTTTGGGTCATCATATACCTTTTTTTTAGCTGGGCAGTATTCATAAACTCTGTGAGTCCTCATCTGCAGAATGGGATAATTGCATTTACCTCATAAAGCACTTGTGAAGAATCAATGAGAGAAGGAATATAAAATCCTTAAAACAATCCTTGATACATAAATGAGCTCTATTATATGATAATATTGTATGATTATAAATGTTATTCTTTGAAATCAGGAACCTGTATCTTATTCTTACTTTTGTCTACTGGGAGCTCAGTAAATATTTATTGAATTCAGATTTGGATTGAAGCATCATTTCTGCCAGGGGATACAAATATAAACAAGATTTGATAGGGGAGTTAATAACATAAACTGGTAATTATGTATCATTGGGATAGGTATAGTGATAGAGTATTTTAAGAGCATGGAAGAGAGGCTGAGGAAGGTTTTCTAAATGAATTATATGAACTGAGTATTTTACTAATTAATTAAATATGTATTAAAATAACGTGTACATCATAGAAAACTCAAAGCTATGTAATGAAGTGACACTCCTGTCTTGTTCCTGATCATGCCTACCTCATTCCTACTTTTTTTTTATTTTTTTTTTAGCTGAGCCATCCTGCTACCTGTTTGGCAGCTCAGCGGCTGCTCAGCTCAGGCTGGGCATCAAACTGCTGTTGCTTAGAGCTCAGCTTGCACTCTTGAGCGAGCTCTTAACCAACTGAGCTGCTTGGCCGGCCCACATTCCTACTACTTTCAACTCTATTTCTAAATAAAATACTTACTCCTTATTTTTCTTGGTTTTCAAAAAAAATGTTAGTTATCAACTGTTTGGTTTTATTATACTACTCTTCCCCTATTCCTGCTTCCTAAAACCACATATATTGCTTTTCCTGTTGTCCCAATAAATTTTTTTTTTGGGGGGGGTATGGTTAAATCAGTTCAGTAAACACAGTTACTTTGACTCTGTAAATGTTGTTTATCGCTAAGAAGGTTATGTACTGATTACTTTTACTTAGTATACAACTTATTTGGTTTTCCTGGAGTTAATAATGGCCTATGTTCAAACTGCAAGTTTTACTAGAAGTGCTCAATGTTTACTTCAGTTCCTGAGTTAAGGCTTCAAACAAGTGAGTGGCATATCCAGTGCGGGCCTTGGGGGCAGTCATCCCTGGTGGGAAGGACCATTTTGTTATTGGCACTATTTAGAATTGTTGGAGCCAGATGATAATAAGGAGCCCACTGACTCATAGACACAGTTATATGATGCTTCTTAAAGTTTCTGCAAAAGTGGCTCAGTTAGTTAAGAGCTTGCTCAACAGTGCGAGCTCTGAGCAGCAGGGTTGCTGGTTGGATTCCCAGCCCAAGCTGAGCAGCCACTGAGCTGCCAACAGGTGACAGGATGGCTCAGCTAAAAAAAAAAAAAAAATTTCTGCAACATTGCACCCCATTTTTGCCTCACTGGGAACTGTGCTCATCAGCTTGTCCTTGGTAAGGCTCTGATTTAAGCTAAGTCAGGCAGAGGGTGGTACTCAGAGAAGGAAAGAGGGTATCCCACGAAGATAGGACAACAAGAGTTAAAAGGCAAGGAGGTGAGAAGTAGCATGATGTGTGGGTGAAATTACAGAGAGCTAGGTGTCGGTAGAACATAACGTATGATAGAGAGTAGCTGAGAGAATGCTGTGATGGTTGGCAGTGGTCAGATTAAGGTGATCTTTTTATCATAGACTCTGATGCATCATCTTCTGTCTTATAGGCCATGGAAAACCTTATAGTGTTGAGTAACATGGCTTGCTTTTCTTGTGAAGAAACTAATGATACATTAGCCAAAACATGGAAAAGTGGTTTCTTAAGTCAGCATTTAAAATGCTGTTTTTGCCTATTTGGTGACATAGTAATACTTCAGGGGTACCCATCAGTAAAGTTTTTAGATCACACAACCGTCTAGAATGTGTATGTGTAATACACACACACACTCATAATTGATGTACCTATGTTGTACTTTAGCTGAGATTCAGGGCACAATAAAGATTTAGAGCAAGGTTCAGGCTAACTGATAGTAGAAACAACAGCGGTATTACATCAGAGCTCCCTGGAGACCAACTCTGACGTTTAGATTTGCATGCAGTGGGTTTGGTTTATTGGGAGGGCTTTGGGGACAACACCTGTGAGGGCCTGAGACAGGCAGGATGGGCTGAAGGAGAAGCTGACCGTGATACAGCTGATGGCCTAGCTAACTTCGGAGAGCTCTGGAACTGGATGGCTCCTCAGAAGTATCTTGATCAGTTCAAGGGGACCAGGCTTTTGTAACTGCACGTTGGTCTTGGATGTACACTTTCCCTGGAGAAGGGGTGGAGCTTTGGATGAGGGCAATTCTTGGGAAGAGTCTCAGAGGTGAGTCTTCAGCAGCCAACCCTCCTGGCAGCTGGGGAATGAGGAGCACTAAGTAGCACACACAGCATGCACTAAACAAAACCTCGCTGAGACTTTCTCTATTTTTTTTTTTTTTGAATTCTCATAGATTTTCCTTGAGATATGGCTGAGAAAGAGTTAGCAATGGGTCAAAGAGATAACACTTCTGCCATTTTCTCATGATCCCTTATATTTGCATTATTAGTATTACTTGAAAATCCCTAGATTTTTGTTTTGTTCTTGTAGGAAATCTTTTTAAACCACTTGTCCACTTTATGAGGGTTAATTTAGCTAAAACTTAGACAGTGGAATCCATATCCCACTTCCTCAAGCATATGAAAACTGTAATGTGTGACAAAATAGTGAAACAAAAAGAGACAGAATTCACTTCCTGTGGTGAATTGAGGGCCTCTGTGACAATCTTATTAGTAGTTAGATTAGAAAGTAAAACCATGTGGATCATCTTGAACTTCCAGCTTTGGAGAAAATTTTCTTATGGAATGAGACAAAAGGAATATTTTAACTGGAGGTAGGACTGCTGGTTGGATGTAGACATATGATGGTGGTGATGGTTTTGCCATGTATTGGTAAAGGAGGAGAAATTCTTGGTATTTTAGGTTCCCAGGTGAGCATCTAAGTCAGTGCTCTAATAATTATTTTGATCATGTGCATACATGCTATCAACAAAAAAAGAATTGCTTTATTAATCATAAACACATAAAAACAGAAATTAAAAGGGAATAAAGAATATCTAGAGAACAAGAAATATAAGTAGAAGTTAATATTTTCTTCCAGCATGCTAATGGATTATCTTTTTTTTTAATGCACTCACCTTGAAGACTTTTGAGCTAGATTTCTAGAGCATAGGTTATATACTAAATGGGGAGAGAGTACACTGAAGACAAACTTGACAATTTTATGAGTTTGACCTGTGCAACTATTTCAATGAGAAAGTATGAACTCCAAGTATTAATAAAAATAAATACGATTTTAGAATAGAGTTATGATGCTTTAAAATATTTTTAAAATCATGGAGGGAGCGTGTGTATGCCTGTGTATGCACATGTGTGTTCGTCTTTTGTGTGCCTGTGTACTAGCCAGGGTCATAATGACTTAGCGTTTCCTACTGTTTAGCAATTCCCCATAATTAACTAAAAGGTTGGGGCCACACTGACACCATTACTTAACCCTCTGTGTATCTGGCTCTAATTTATGAGCCATATCTTGCCTTATATTCCAGAATGCTTTTGAATGTTCTCTTGTTGCTTATTTTTCTCTCTGGCTCATAAATTTATAAATCAGTTACATGCACTAATTAAAAGATGTCTTCATTTGTGTCATCTCAGCAATAGAGAACCTGAAAAGACAAAATCTTTCATAAACATAGAAGTTCTTTCATGTGCTTTTGGGATTTTAAATGTTTATAAACATTTTTTCTGGTAAAACTCAGCCTGGCTTAAGAGAATTATCCCAGATTCATCTTGTGCCTGAACTTTAGATAGCTTAGCTTCTTTATTAACATCTTTTATTTTGTTAATAAAAATTCATTTCAGTTGTGTCCTCATTTTTATATTTAACAGTGCCTGCTCACAAGATGTTGACTGCTTTGAATTTATTGCAAGGAAGGGGATAAAAATACATTTCAGGTAGCATTATTATTACTTTTCATTACAGATAAAGTTAAAAGGTAGCTGGATTTGGAACCAGTATATAGAAATCTTAATAAGGAGTTGGTAATCAAAGTTGGATTCCTAAAGAAACCCAATCCATAGTCTTAAATATAGTTCATAAGTTAATGCTAGAGTACTACTTTTAAAAATAATAAAAAATTAAGGTTATGTTTATAAATATACAAGTGATCTTTCCATTACTAAGTAAAGGATATATATTGTCTCTTAAAAACATACTGTGTCTTGAAATCTTCAGGTGATTTCATGCATACTTGTTCTTAATCTCTTTGTAACTAATTGCATATTCATCTTAATAGTAATTTACAAGTCAAATAAACAGTGTTATGTTCGACTAATGTTAATGATTATTCATTTAAAATATTTTTATTGTGAGTCTGTTCTTTGTCACATATGACAAATGTTGAGTAATGGAGTTACCATGATAAGCAAAAGAGGTTTGATTCCTGCCAATCTAATGAGAAAGATAGAGGTTTATCATCTAATCATTCCAACAAATACAGAGAGTAGACATTATCTTCTCCAGTATAACTGTGACTGGTAGCTGTTAAAAAAAAAAAAAAAATTGGGCCGGCCGAGTGGCGTGGTGGTTAAGCGCTGGCTTGGGAAGCTGGTGGCCCCGGTTCGGGTCCCACATATGGGGGCCAGTGACACTGCCCTTAAAAAAAAAGAAAAATAATCAAAATAGAATCTTAAAGAAATATCTACCTTAAATAGTGTAGAATTTTAACATTTTATTTATTTATTTATTTTTTTGAGGGCAGTGTCACTGGCCCTCATATGTGGGACTGAACCGGGGCTGCTGGCTTCCCAAGCCAGCGCTTAACCACCGCCCCACTCGGCCGGCCCTAGTGTGGCATTTTAAACATAATGTGTTTTATCAATGTTTCATTATTTATTAGTTTTATCAAGTTGCCAATTAATTAATGGATAGTCAGGCCTTTTAAGTATGGGTCCCCTGAATGACAATCCTTGTCATATTGAGGAAATTGCACCCATAATAATATATTGTACTGTTTTCACTTTTCTTTTACAAAAAATGGCAGGAGTGGTTAAAGGCATTTGGCGAGCAATCTTTAGTGCAGTATTTGTCTAGGTTTTAAAAAAATTGTATTCCAATTTTATGAAGCTATTTGACACCTAATTTAGTGGCTTTAAAAAAAAAATTAATGGGTCACGTGAGGCGACTGTAGAGAAGAGCAGAACACGGCAGCTCGCATCCATGGAAGCCGAGCTGCCATGTCCATGTGGAGGGCTTGTGTGGAAGCTGGCCCCCAAGGAGACCGGAAGCTGGACCCTGAGCCGAAACAGAAGATGCTCAAGGATGCGATCTTCTCCAGAGGGAACTTCTTACATATGGGCCCTGCTGCAAGTCACTCCCTTATCTTAAAGACATTGGACAGCATGTAAAGATTGGACATCACATGTAAATGCATGTTATGAGGAATCCGGTTAGAGTTTATACTCTACAAATGAACAGGCCCAGAAAGATGCAAGAGACTCTGATTGAATGGACATAAAATGTCTACTTGTTAGAAACAAGTTTGGCTCTGATAACTGACCTTCATAGCTAAAGTATAAAACTATTTGGGGGGGCGTGGGGGCGGGGGATGGACAGTTTACTTTTTTATTTTTAAAGATTTTATTGGTGGTTTGGGGGAGAACAGACAAGTGGCTGTCCTTTTGTTCTTCAGTCTAGTTGTGGAGGACATTGCTTCACTGGCCCATGTTGGTATTATCATTGCGCTCTTCCCGGGTGAGGCAGATCAGTCGCTGGCCTTTGGATGGATGGTCGCTCACCGCGGCTCTTGGCAGCTCACACCAGCTGCCAGCCACTCGCGCTGGCTGCCAGCCACTCACTGTAGCTTATGGCAGCCCACAGCAGCAAGGGCTGCAGCTATGCCATTGCGGGAGACTCACAGCAGCCCAGCTCCAGGTGGAGCTGTTGTTCACCATCTTAGCTGTAGAGGGCAGTGTCACTGGCCCTCATGTGTGGAATCCCAACCAGGACCCCTGGCACCCAAGCCAGCTTTTAACCAATGCGACACTCGGCTGGCCCGACAGTTTACTTTTATTCTTGGAAAGCATTCAATCTGATTTCACTAAAAACATTCTTTTTTGTCCTCATATTTCATTAGTTATATAATAATCAATGAATTTATCCAAATACAATAACAAATAGGACATAAACAGACTTGGGATCAAGTGGACAACTGAAATGGTGAGAGTGGAAGTGTGTGGGTGTGCTAGTTTAGCCTTTTTGCCATTGCAGTGCCACAGCCAATGGCATGTTTTACAGAGGGAACACAGCACCTCAGTTTCTCTGGTGACTTGGTGAATGTAGGTTGGCTAAGAAAGTTGTACCTGTGGTATTAGTGATAAGTACTGTGGAGTGTATTATAGAGGAAGAGTCCAGGGAGCTCTAAGGAGATTCAGGGTAGCCTGATTTTTTCTGGAAGTCGCAGAAGGCTTTGAGGGAGAAACATGGGGGCGGGGATGAGAAGGAAGGGCTAACTAATTGAAGTGTGGGTGAGTATGGAGTAGAAAACAGCATGTACAAATCTCTGAAGTGGGTGAAAGCGTAGAATATTAAGGAACTGAAATAAATTAAAGTGGTTGGGGCACAGGAAAGCAGGGCAAAAGTTGTGAAGCATGAAGAGAAGGCAAGATTCGTCTCATGCAGTGTCTTGTAGGTCCTGCTGAGGTTCTGGGTGTTTATCATAAAAGCAATGGCAAGTAATTAAAGGATTCACATTTGTGTTTTAAAACCATCACTCTGGCTGTTTCGAAAATGGAATGGAGAGGGCATCAGTTATGTGGTGGTAAGAGTATTGTAAGTAAGAAATGTCCCAAAAACTATTCATTCTACCATTTTTGGGGGGTTTCATCCTGTTGTATGATAAACGGGTCCTGAAAATACTTGAGGAAAAGCAGAACCTAAATTTATCACAGGTATATATCTTTTCTGAACCCAGGAAAACTTGGAACAGTATTTTCTGTAGTGCACTTTGCTTACCATTTTCTCTTTTTATTTTTGTATTTATATTCATGATTTTAGCACATTATGTTTTCAAGACAATAGGAAAAAAAAGGAAAAGTTATTCTTTTAAGCTTGTATCATGCTATTGACTGTCTTTGAAAGGACAGCAAGTGTGTTTATTTTATCACTGTGGGTCTAAAAACTAACCGTGAAACATCATTCTCTACTTCTACATTATGTGTAACAAAGAAATGCTTTATTGCAACTTCATCAATAATTCAAATGCAACTTAAAAGAAAGTAGGACAGCATAAGGAAAAAAGCACACTTGTTCCATAATTGAGTCAATTAAATGGTATTGAGTCCCATTGTCATATTCCTATTGATGAAACAACTTTTATAACTATGAAGAGTCAAATAAGAAATAAGACTTCAGAATTTTGAGGCACAGTCACAGACATTTCTGCATTTTTTTTTGGTATTATAAAATACAAGTAGTAAAAGCAACCTTTTACTAGGATGCAATAATGAAGGAACAGCTTTTGAAAGATGCTTTTATTGGGATTTTAGTAGTTTTCAAGGCTGTGCAGTAATAGCCCAAGTTATTTTGGAACTGTGCATACATTAATGTTCCGGTGCAGCATGAGACAATCATGTGTGAAAAAGTATACGATCACACCTTGTTTAAATTTGCAGTTTTTGTGCATAATCCCACAGTGAGCTCTTCCCAGGTTTTGACTGTTTATAGGAGAAAAAAGTTTATAGAAGCCTATAGATTGAGGTTAGATGTCAATATCTGACTATGAAAATAAGGATGTTTTTCATTGTACTTTTTTGAAGGATCAAAAAAGTTAAGTTTATATTATAATATTTTGCAAACTGAACTATGGTTAGTTTCACTGAATAGAGGCTTTAGACAATATACATCTATAACTATCTAAATGAAAATGTATGTCAGCTCTATTTCATGTTTGCAGAATATAAGTAAAAAGTACAGCGTTTGGTTTTTAAAAACAATGACCTCACTATAATTTATGCATACCTATTAGTTGTTTTTCAAATTGTCACCCAGAGAAGCAAAACCCTGGTTCTAATGATGCCCTTGTTCATTTTGGAAAACTTCCTCTCAGAATTGTCTTTTGAATCTTTTGCAAGCCTGACTAAAACATCCATCTCATTACTTTCTATTCGTATTTTATACCAAGATTCATCATCTTTTTTTTTTTTTATTCTCCAGCGTTGGCTATAAATGTCTCTCTGAAATGATGAAAATGGCTAAAATTGACTTTTCAAATTATGAAATTTGTCACCATTGAGGATATTTAGAAATATTGATGCATGTGTGTGCTGTGGTACAGACTTAGAAAGTGGTTTCAAAGGAGGTGGAACTACAGTAATGGCTGACCTTTAGAGTGAGTGGTTGTTCTAAGGTAGGTGGTCACTATTTGGATGACATGGTATGTTTGTTTAAAAACCAGTCACAGTACCTTTTAATAACACTGTATGTTAGTTTTTTACAACGTATGCAGAGAAAAATGCAAATATAGCGTTTGGAATACAAGACCAAAAGACCTTACGCAATTAGTAGCATATTTTATTATTAAGACAATTAAGGGATTAAGCAACTACAATGCTAAACCTCTGCTGGCAGATTTTTCAGATAATGGTCCTAACACGGGAAGGTCTCTAAAATTTTATTTTATTTAAATACTGCCACTCACTGTCTGATTTATAAGTATGTGTTTTTCCATTAGCATCTTACATGATTCATATTTATTTTCATGTCATTTGAAGGTACTGTTTGATAGCATTTGAAATTTTCATTTCAGTTGACCTCTTCATGTAACTAATTGACCCACTTTTCAAAACTGTTGGTGCTTGTTTTCTTAACCATCAAGTAAAGATCCCAGATAGTTAAGTGTGCTTAAAATGTAAAATGATTGAATTCCAAATATTTTCTTAACTTAAGAAATCTGTGACCATTCAGTACAACTCACACAATGCTAGTGTTGAAAGATATATGAATAAAATGAAACTAAAGTACTAACGTACATATCCAAAATGCTCACCATTTACTTCCACTTTGAACATGTTTTCGTGTTCTTTCTTAAATGGGTAGGGAATGAAAGAAATGATCTCCAGACAGGCTCAGTTGAGTAGTTTTTATTTTCCGAGTATTAAAATTTGGAGTTAGTTCTAATAGGAGAGCAAACAATTCAAGTATAATTTAGCTGTGATCAGTTTTTGTGACTCTGTATCCTGTATTTTCTGACTTCCTGCTTTGGGCATTAACAGTAGGGATCAAATGTCTATATTTTAAGAATGTCATTGGTAGCTCTTTAAAAATTGATAGTTTGAAGTGCAAAGCGGTGTTTGAATATGAAGATTTGGTGCATACTTTTGCACCACTTTTCAGTATAGCTAACTTACTCTTTGGAGACAGTAGAGATTTCATGTTTAACATGCGATATAATTTCTGTAGACTAATTTGTATCATACTGATTTTTTTTACCCTGGTTAACTAACTATTAACATTTTTTTTTTCTGGTTTCATAGTACTGAATGGGTTTTCTTTCCCTGAATGCTTTCGTCTGTGTCTGCTCTAAAAATTTTAAACTACAGCGTTTATGCAGGAATTGTTCCAGAAAAATAGCTTACTTCATATTAAACACCTTAGTTTGTATTAATGAAATTGGGTGCTGTTTCGTTTTTGCAGAAAAGTCGGTTTTCCTAAAAGGGGGAAGAGTTTCGAGGGACTCAATACAACTTAGGTAACTTTATTTTACCTATTTAACGGTCATAGATTTTTATTTAAAATTCCATCGAAGGAAAGTATAACATTGTGATAATATTCATTTGTAGTGTAATTATTCATTGATAGAGTCTAAAATCTGTAGTAGATTAGAAAATAAAATCGCAGTAGCATTTTTGTTCCCCATTAGGAAAAATAGATTCAGAAAGCTTATATTATAAATGCATTATAGTACTACTTACCAAAAGCTAGGAGTTTTATTCTTGTAGTAGTTAGGTTAGTAAGTAATGTGTATGTAACCCTGATAAACATTGCTCCATGAGTGAATTTTGAGTGGAAAACATTGTTTCCTAAAAGGGTCTAAGTGGAACAAATTAAAAAAATAATAGAGCTTACCCTTGACTGTGTGTTGTGTGTTGTGTGTGTGTGTGTGTGTGTGTGCGTGCGCACGCGTGCATGTGTGAGTGTATGTGTATAGATCCAGCTAATACCAACTAATGCCAACATCTGGCAAAGAGATGAAGATCTGGGAATTTGTTGCTTGAAACCCTGGGACAAAGTGTTCTGATCTGACTAGCAAACATAGCTGTGGACTTGAACTGGAATCTTCAGGGGCAGAAACGTCTTAAGTGTCTGGAAAATTGGCCTGTTGAGTCACCATGAAGGCACTAAAACAAAACTAATTTTAAGCAGGTCAAAGTTCAGTGATTCCCTCTGGAATTCAAACTTTTTTTAAGAGTCTCATGTTTAAGTGAAAAGGGTCAAAGTTGATGCACTGTTACAATGTTTTGAATGCTTTCCCTTAAGAACAGCCACCCAAGCTGGGATTAGCATGAGGAACTGCAAGGCTGGCACTTCAGCGTCTGGGTTAAAAATATTTTAAAGCAGTAAATGCAGTCAGTACAGAGAGATCCCTGGGAGCCTTTCTATTCAAAATTGTGTGAGCTCAGGGCAGCGACTGCAATGTAATTTAGGGCAGTCTATGCTTCATGGGTTTGGAGAATATTGCTTCCCGCTAATGTTTCTTTGGAGGATGGTAGGATAGTAGTAATTTTAGAAGGTGGTATTCCTGTTTGTCTTATATAGAAAACTTAAGGATAAATAAAAGGCCCTATCAACTGAACAAGAAAAGTAACTATGGAAAAGTACTAATGAATCTACATTTGAACTGAACAGAAATAAAATCAGCATGGGTGTAGGAATATTTTTAAGGCAGAAGCTATGGGAAAAGCAACTTCCCAGGGAATGGACTGCCCAGGTATGTACGGCGTGCGACAAAGAGTTTGCAGAAACTTTCAAGAAAGTGCCTTGTCAACAGAGAGGTGCTTTAACTATGACCAGATGTAATGCTGTGGAATATCTGAGTTGAGGAATTATTTTAGAAAGTGGAAACTTAGGAGATTTCATTTCGGTAGCTGGCATTCAGATGATAACTGGATTTCCTGATGCCAAGTAAAATTAGCTAGTCAGACTTCCTTGAATAAGATTCTATGGAGATCCTATGGTGGCCTCACCCTCAAGTGTGATGCCAGCACTTTTGATGTTAAAACATTATATACTGCAGCTTAATGCGATTGACTAGGCATTTTCCCAGTCTGAAGACCTTGTTGCTGAATAGAATGAGACCTTAAACAACATTCTTAGACATTAAAAAGAGCCTATCATTTTATGGGTTGTGTCTAGGAAAGCGGAGACGAGCATTTACTCAGCTAAAAACTCCAAGCAGCTATAAAATTTGGCTGGTATCCATTGTCTGCTTAACTCCCTATAAAAACTTGGGTTGCTCTTATTAGCTCTTTTATTTTTCCGTGATACCAGTTGCAGAATAATTCTGTTGTTTTTCATCATAGACCTGTGATACTCACTTTAAAGAAGCTTTAGGTATTCAGGTACTTATTCAATAAATATCAGTTATTCCAGTTTGAGAAAATACATTTTCGCGTTGTGTTTACTGTGTCTCAAGAGAGATGAACTCACTTGTGTCTGTTTATTTTAATGAGATAAGCCAGACACACATGATAATTTTTTACCAAAGCACAGAATAAAAGTGCATGAAGAAGAAGGAAAAGCCAAGTTAGTGTTGTATGAGGTATTGTATGGATTATTATATGACATTGTATTGTATGATCACTCTCGTACAACTTTTAATCGGAAAATAACCTGAGAGATGAAAAGATGTCACATGCTCCCTGTGTTTCCTTTACTAATCTAATATAGGTTAATAGAAAATGTTCTTTGATTCTTGAATTTAGTTATGTTGATAATTGTTAACATTACGAATACTGCTTATTGTAATGTAGTAATGAAGGAAGAAGAATAAGAGAATCAAATCTTACAAAGGTTAAAGTGAAATAAATGTTGTTAAGAACTGGTGCTAGGATTATAATGAAAAATAGCTTTAGGGTAAATTTTTGAGATTTCTCTGAATCTTAATTATGGACCAGAAGTTTACATTTTTTGAGCAGGCAATTTCAAAGACAAAATTTATTTACCCTCCGAACTATATGAAGAAATAGTTAGAAACGTCAGTATAGTCAACATTCTAATGTATTATTTCAACATGACTCAGTTAATAGTTTTATCACCAGTGACCTTTCAAAAAATTGTTGTTACCCTGCAGTTTTTCCCCTCTTCATGTCTTTGCGAGGAGTGCTTTTAAAGAGAAGAGTCTTCAATCTGTGTGATAGTAAAATATCCTGATTCGTTTTCATTTCCCTACATCTCTGGGCTCTGTCGGTTGTTAAACTTGTGCTAGCTGACTGCTGGCTGCACACGCTGTGCCGATCCTCTTGTTTAACTGGCGCTTCTGTTACTTTCCCCACTTAAACTAGCTATCAGAACCCTATAGGTCACCCAGATAGTTTGCCTTATCGCAGGCTCGCCTGCAGCATCTTTTGAGGTAGGGCCTATGATTTTATGACAAATAGTCACCTCAGTGGGGAGCTGCACAGCTCACCTCTATCTTCCAAGGGTTAACAGTAACCTGTAATAATAATTTGGTGACACAAAAATGCTTCTTCTTATGCATTACCTATTTCCAGAGGCCTAATTTAGGTTTGTATCAAAATGGATATCACAAACAGTGCAGCTTCCTGCTGAGAAGCAAAGTGCTGCACAGAGACTTTCTGTTATTCTTTTGGTGGCATCTGGGAGGTTCGAGGAAACACAGGAGAGGGAAGCAATTGCCAGTCACTTAGAGGGTAGCTGGGACAAGCTGTGGTAGAGAATGGTTTTCAAAGGGAGAATAGCTTTATGGAATTGTCATATCAGGAACTGAACTTTGTTCTGTTGTGCTTGATATGAGGCCAACTTTAGCACAAGGAAAACAGAAGAACTTATACCAAATAACCTTATTTTTCTGTATGATTTTCATACTTCATGCTCTGGCGACAGTGACAGCACCTACCCAGGTGTAAATATAAACATAATAATACATTGCTGAGAGAGTTTTAAACTTTAAGAGTCTATTGAAAGTCTTAATTCCTCATTACAGGATCCCTGGCTGTGCCTGAGTCAGTCCAGTCGGAAAAGCAAGCAGAGTTAATCTGCCAGCGTGTCCCATCTTTAACCTTTTACTCAGTTTTTTTTTTTTTTTTTTTGTTTTTGTTTTTGTTTTGAGGGCAGTGTCGCTGGCCCTCATATGTGGGACCCGAACCAGGGCCCCTGGCGTCCCAAGCTAGCTCTTAACCACCGTGCCACTCAGCCGGCCCAACCTTTTACTCTATTTTTATTTTATTTTATTTACTTATTTATTTATTTATTTATTTATTTTTGAGGGCAGTGTCACTGGTCCTCATATGTGGGACCCGAACCGGGGCTGCTGGCTTCCGAAGCCAGCGCTTAACCACCGCGCCACTCGGCCAGCCCCTTTTACTCTATTTTTAAATTGCTAGTTCTTACCCCAAACAGGCTAGGCTCCTCTATTGTCCCAGTTCTTTTTACAAAAGAAAGCAAATGCAAATTTATCATAATTTTTCTTACTTAACTATACCCAGGAGTATTTGTACTTTAAATAGAAACTTATGAAGGGTTGTTTTTCATAAATGTGTAGAATTGGAATTTCTTGCTGTGCTTGTAGTGAGAGATGGGAAAATATGGCACTACTATTTTTTAGAGGGGAGGGGTCTTCCAGAGAGACCCCAATTCATACCATCTAGGCTAAATTACCATTAACAACTAAACCAGGAGCTTAGATTTTGGCCCTAATACGGGATGAGAAATGACATGTGCTTTTAGAATTCAGCGATGGAGTTATTATGTAGGCATTTCCATGGTTTAAGCTCTGTGGCACCTTCCAGCTCCAGCTTTTGCTTTGACTGTACCCAGTTCTTGTACCTGGTAAAGGGATGGGAAAACCTCAGGGAGCTGGGCAAATTGTCAAGAGCTCCATTCCAGAACTTAAACTCTGGCTCCCACTTGGTTTTGCTCTTGCATGTTTTCTGAGAGTGCAGGGTTGTTCTTGGCCTGCCGCTTCCCCAAGTGGCCAGCCCTCGCCTCTTCTCTGTCCTCTGGGGATGTGTTCTCAGAATGCCCATTCCCCCCCGCCCCTGGGAGCACCACAGAGGAGCAGCTGTCCTCGTTTCCCACTTCCACTCCAAGGGGTGGCTTGGGCGCACAGGCTTCTGTTCCATACTTAACGCGCGCCTCTCAAGCACAGCTCGCTCTGCTCTGCATCTTTGGCTCAATGAACACGTTCAACATATTTGTATAGGTGTTCATCTTGGGGTTGCACCCATGGAAGGGTAATAGGTATGGTTTTTCCTTTCAAGGGCTCAGTTTTTCAGAGTATTTAATGGCTATTGGAAAAAGATTAATTTTTAAAAATGTGCTGCAAGCAACCTGTTCATGGCATTCTTTTTGAGCCTTGAAAAAGCTGTGTAAAAACTAGAATTTTAAAGTGTTTCTACCATAAAAACTTTCAGACACATTCTATCTAGTTCCTTATTTAATGGGCTGCAATTCATTTTGTAAACATGACTCTTTCAGAGCAGGCAGACTTTTTAACCACCGTGTTCTAGGAGTCCAGTCACTTTTCTTATAGGGATTGCTCAGATCTTCCTTGCAATAGCAGCTCCCTGAAGAAAGCCAGGGACAAGAAATAACATCAAACCTTCACTTGCAGCTTTTGTCCCATTTAAATTGCAGTGGATAATTTTGAAAAACTGTAAGTGGGGTGATGATGTAAGATGGACTTTTAGCTCTCTTTTCAAAGTTTTTTTTCCAATTTTTGTGCATATTTCAAAACGGTTACCTAGAATGAGAGTGTATTCATATCATTTAATGTCCTTTGTTTTCGTGGTATTGTTTTTTTTTATAATGATTGGTGGGTAGAAATGTGCCAGGGCCATGCTTTGGGATCTGAGCCTCCTTTGGACCCCATAGGATGTCAATGGACTCATTAGGATTTAGCCAAGTTTTATGCATTATTCATAATATACATTCACAGCGTGTGCACTAACGACCGTCTCCTGTGTCTGCTTAGTCAGAACCATTTGCATGCTGTATTATGGAACCATAATACAGAATGCATTTAGCCACATTTTCTGTATTATCCTTAATACATAGTCATCATATTCTGTTATGGGGTATGTGGTGAATGTGTTTAAACAATAGCGTGCACTTGTGCATTATGATTCCATAAAAACAAATGTATAATAAAACTCTTGATGGAAGTAATTATTGCATATGTGCAATAATAGTTTCTAAAAAAGCCTTCATATTATTTCTAGTTTGCTTTTATTGTTTGATTATCTCGTTATTTGTTTTATGGTGTTTTATGCCTGCTGGACTGATGTCCTGAAAATTTTAATTTTGAAAACAACATACCTTCTTTATCCCTCTCATATCTTACCTCATTAGTTTCCCTAAATGAGTATTTAAAAATATAATATTTAAAAGAGACCTGATGATTAGGAAAAACATGTTTCCTAACTACCAATTAAAGATCTTTAGGGTATTTGTTATAAAGAGCCTATGTTCCACGTAGCAACAAGAACTGTGTTATATATGTGAGAAATTAACATCAAATTATCAACATCAAATTATCTTCCAAATATAAGATCGAGAGGTTCTGAATGCTAAAGTCAACAATGACTCTAGTTCACTTAAGGAATTGGCACTTTATCTTTTTATCTCAGACACCTTGCGTGCAAAATGGAAATGACCTCTGTTTAATTACAGTAAGGTATCAGATTCATTATGTCTTTTTAAAATTAATTTGGAACACAAGGAAAAAAATCTAAAAATGCACCTCTGTGTCACAGGTATGAAGAAAGCAAATAATTTATTTACAACTTTAAATGATAATTTATTGAAAAGTTATACTATGATGGAAATCTTACATACAGAATATAGTAAATATTCATTGAAATTATGTTTTTTCTTTTGAGAGTGTTACTGGTAGTTTTTCAATAGTTTCCGGTCATCTGGCTCCTGGTTAGTTACTAGTAAACTCATTTAGAAAGTTCATTTTGAAAACTCCACAAATCATTCAATGTCCTCCAAATGTAGTGCTTTTACACATGACCACTTTTTATTTCATTATGAAACCATTTAGGAACAAATTTGGAGTTAGAAGCATATAAAAGTTGGTAGCCTTAGTTTGAGGGGCCATTAGTCTTTTTACTGATAATGACTATTTTATCAATAATTTGTTTTACTTACAAGCAGTCTTATGAAATTTATCTGTTTTGCTAGAGATTATTGGTGAATTAGGTTCAGATAATGATATCATTGACAATTTGAAGTGTACACATCTGATAATGTTGCAAATCATCTTTCTCTTTTCTTCCTTTTTCAGCTAGTTTGATATTATGCCTCCAGATAAAATGGCGCTGTTAGTAGTTTCCATATTCTTTGGGAATCTGGAGGAAATACAAACTTGATGTCACATCTAACTGATATCTTTTCTGCCTACCTCAGTATATTATTTTGTATTTACTTTCACGTAGTTATTTGGGTTATGTCTGTATGTTGAGAAGACTAGAGATCAAAAACCTTCTGTTTCTAGACATAGTTCCAAATGTGATGGATTGAATTCCAAGTAGCAAGACCTCAAAATAGGACAGGTAAGGATATGGTACTTACCAAAACCTAGGTATTTTGGTTGCTGGAGTAATATGAGTTTGTCAGAGAAAGAGAGAGAAATAGAGTATTGGTGAGGTAGATAACAGTGTCCACCCACTTCAACAGATGCTTTTCTGAAATACAGGAAGGGAATACATCTCATTGGCTTCTATTTTAACAAGCTGTATTTTTTCTACTTTGATTCGATATTTCCTCATAGTAGGATTACTTAACAAAGTTGATTATTTTGCCCAGCTTTTATTGCTGGTTTAAATACTTCTGCACAAAAACTTGCTCTTGTTAATTTTGGTTACATTTTTTTTTTTCAAAAATTTAAAAAAGCCATTGGTCCTCAGTGTGTATGTTTGGGTGAAATGAAATGCCTAACAATGTTTTATTCATATTTTTACTTATTAAGATTCATTTATAAGTCAGATGACTAGAAATTAATTTCATTAAAAAAATAAATAAACACTTTGATATAAAGGAGTGTTTAATCTAATGTAGTGACTTTCAAGGCCATATACATCTTTCCAATATTTCAGAAATGCCTCTTTTGGAGCTGCCATGGAGCCTGAGGCATATTCTTTTGATAATCTCAGTGGGCACATTTTCTAACTTTGAAGAAAGGCTTTCTATTTTAAAGTAGTCAAAAGATATACCTGAGTCAAATTTGGTGAATAAAACAGGCAGATAATCAAACAGGTAGTAGGAATAGAGGACAGCACAAATCGTGGAGCTAAAGTAATAAGTCTGTTTTCTTGGGTCAATCATAAACTGTAGGGTTACAAAACAAGGCCTCCAAGAGTATTTTAAGCAATAGTGGCAAGAGGGAGGGGTATATGGTTTCTTTAGTTTGGTTCTTTGAAGGAGCACTTAGTTGTCTGTATAGCTTTAAAATACATTTAAGATACATTGTAGTCCTCTATAGTTATACCTTACTTATATAATCACAATAGATTTCATGTCTTTCTGTGTCATATGTTACAATTGACATGCAAAAATATGTCCATTTTTAGATTGGTGTACCTGCTTTTTCCAAATTATGAAAAATGCACAGTCTTTCAAAACCATTAAATCTGAGCTAAGTTGTTCAAATGGAAAAATAATTTTGATGTCTTTTTAGTTTTTCAGATAATTAAGTATTTCCAGAGACTAAGTATCTTAAATGTAGATTTCTTTCTGTTTACTATTTATTGGTCAGAGGTTGCTTCAATTTTCCTAATTATAAAATTTATTTCAGGCAGTTTCTTCACTTGAGTTTATTTGTTGGCTTTTCAAGACCATTCTGGCCACATGTAGACAGGTACAGTTGCTTGCAAATAGATCATTTCTGTAGATAAACAGTAAGAAGCATGTACAATTATACATATACATAGAGTTTCATGGCTAACTTTCATAGTAATAAATTTAAAAAGACCATAATTTGGGGGATTTATTTAAAAATAAAACAGATATTCGTGAGGCCTTATGATTTTCATTTTGGAGTGAACATCAGATACTACCATGTCCAAATCCCTCATTTTTATACCTGCAAAGTTCCTCAGAATGCTCTACTACCAGGAATAATATTAGAAGAGTTGATAACCCTTCTAATGTTAGAAGGAGAAGGTTCAATAAGAATGTTGGGTAAGAGAAAATAGTTGAGTACTATTTTATCTTGTTGCAGACAATTTGAAAACTCAGATTACTTAGGGAATTGCAATTTTTTGAGGAGGGTTAAGAAATGGAGCACTTTTCCTAGTGAGTTGACTAAAGCAGAAAATGCAAATTAATGTGTATACTAAAAATAAGGTTTGGATTAGTTTGGATGAGGTATCCTTTTTTAAAAATTTGAATCAAGTTGCATTTGGCTTTGTAAATAATTTTTTGCTACATCCATAATAATGCAGTGAGTTTACCATAGATAAACTTTTTAAAGTACCACAGAATCCTGGCAGTTTTAATGGATTGTAACAGTTTTCTTTATTGTAGTATTTCTGTCTAAATTTCAATGATGTAGTTTTTTGTTTAACTTGTAAGATCTTACTCTGTATGATTGCTGATTGCTATTACAATCTTTAGTCCAGAGGTGAGTGTATGCTCACTGAGCTAAATTAGGAAATGTATCTTCCCTCTCTTTATCCCTCCTTCCCTTATGGCCTTCCTTTTCTCCCTTCTTTTTTGTTTTTCTTGTGCCTTAAATCCCCAAGTTAGCTCTTACTGCATATTGGATATGATTGGAGAAGGGCAATAAACATTGGCTTTCTAGGAAAGTTCTAAATATTATTTTTTAAGACTTTTCCTAGTTTTTAGTGGCTTAAATATATGTACCCCCTAGTCCTATACCCCACCCAGTTTCGTACTGTTGCTTCAGAAATAGCATGGCAGGGTGATCATCTGAAGCCATGATCTGGGTTTTCTGTATTTGGGCTACTGAATTTCTCTGAATTTCCCTTTCCTCACCTGTAAAATTGGGTTGAACTCATAGGATTTTTGTGAGACTTAAATAACTCAGACATATGAACCCATTTTTTAAACTAATGGTCCAATAGATGTTGTTCATTCCTTGAGTTGGTGAAATGCAGAGCAGAACGTGCTACAGCTAGATTTGTAGTTATTTTTGGTGATGCATTTGGGTCTTTTTTTATGTGTTGTATATCTTTTGATGAAGTTCAGACTTGATCACTTTTCAAATGGAATGACAGCAGTCCTGCAAATTATAGCCCCGGAAAAGAAAAATACAAGTTCTGTTTTGGGGTTCATTTTGGTTGTTTTACAGTTTGGAATAAAGTTTCTGATGGTACTCCTGAGTGTTGACAGTACCTTGCCATGACCTTTTATACTTGAACTTCCCTAAGATTCTACTTCTTGTTTTCTTTCTTCTTGAGTAATGGAAATATAAATTTTAGTTCAGGTCTGGAGATGATGTGTATATATGTTTTTGTTATTAATAGGTATGTGGTATATAAATTGCATATTTATATCTCATTGTTTTGATAACATGCTACAATGATCCCAGTAGTTGTGTTTAATATTTGTTTTAGGAAATTTGCCATTGCAGACAAATGTATTTGAGACTGACTTCTCTGAAGAACAGTGAATTAAATGTTGGAGTTAAAAAAAACAACACACAACACAACGTAATTAAGTAATATGATATATTATCTGAGTTTATGGGAGACATTTATAATCTTTCTTCTTTTAGAGGGTGTTCTTTTTCCCCTCACCATATTCATTGCTTGTTTCTATTTTTTACATAGTAACTGGCCTTTAGATGTGGAATTAGACTGATAAGTGAGGATTCTAAGTACAGCGAGAGGGATAAGTAATTCTGGGTGTTGGTGATGACACCTCCCTTCTGACCTTAGGCAAGTCACTTCATCTCTTCTTCATTCTTTTTTCTTTCCTTGCTTGTCAAAGAAATAGTGATAACAGTTTATAAGACAACTCCGAGTAGTAAATGATATAATCTATAAGCTCAAATATTCTAAAATTGAAAAGTGGCATACTAATAATATCAGCTATGAAAATGTTGAGTATTTGCCTACTAAAAGAGACAAGCTATAATGCTCAAGCTTTCAGGAATGTGTTGCAAAAATTTCTTCACAATTTTAAATTGGTTGGTGGAAATTGAATTTTAGAACTGGGACACTGTTCTGTAGCCTATATCCTTCCTCCAAACCTACTGGAGGAAATTGAGGTCCAGTGATGCCGGATGAGATCTTTAAGGTCACATAGATAGATAGGAGAATTGATCATAGAACCCCTGTCTCTTGTCTCCCACACTGGGCTGTATTCTGCCCTCTGAACATGGCCAGGTCTACCATTTGGCCTGCTCAGGTGTTATGAGGTCTTTCAAGTGAGACAGATATAAATAATATCAGTAGCATTTACCCTTCTCTCAGAAATGAAGGACTTTAGAGGGGAATTTTCCTTTTGCTTTCTTTTTTGCCCTTGTGGTTATTGACAAAACTTGGGATCAT
The DNA here is from genome assembly GCA_033961575.1 of Aselliscus stoliczkanus. Lineage (NCBI taxonomy): Eukaryota > Metazoa > Chordata > Mammalia > Chiroptera > Hipposideridae > Aselliscus > Aselliscus stoliczkanus. The sequence goes on from CM066727.1 coordinate 170,679,659, forward strand.
GTTGAAACTTGTTGCAACCACCAGGAAACTCTTTCAACTTTTCATAGTTATCACCTTGCTACTAATTAACAAGCAGCTAGCATGATTATGTCAGGACTAAGTTGGAATGACTTGTCAGACTTTAATATTTAGATGAGGAAGAGACCTCCAGCCAAGGGGCGGGGGGGGGGGGAAATCCCTGTTGATATTTTCCATAAAAGGGGATGCACAGTTCAAAACCCACAGAGCTGACTTTGCCACTTTGTGTAAATGAGATCCTGAGAAATGGCTCTGAGGAGAGCATGTTAGTCACGGCTTACATTAACACAGTATCCCCTCAGATTGGTTGCCTTCCTTCTCATGAAAATGCTGCATAATAGCCCATCAGCAGGATACTCTTGCCCTGTGTTTTGCCCTGAAACAAGACAAAATAAAAATAAAAATTATTAAACTCACATTTATGGAAGTGTATGATGAGGACAGCTTTTGGCAAATGAATATTTTGCTAGTGTCATCCATGTAGTGCCTCAAAGGAAAAGTGAGTTTTAAAAATCATGCTAACTTAATTCAACATTTCTAAAATAATTGACATTTGCACTTATTACAACTTGTGGTCTCTCTCTTGAAAAAAAACACAAAAAACAACAACTCATTTTATTTGTTAGAAATCACTACGACATGCAGTCCCCCCGAAAAACTCGATGGTTAAGTGCTCATGTCTCTATGTGTCCCCCAGAGGCTTGAAGGTCAAGACTTGGACCTGGGGGATGGAACGTGGTGCTGGATAATGTGACTTGAGCCTCTTGCAGAATGGTAGAAAATTCCTTTATTTTCCTTGGATTATATTTAACAACGCTTAAAGGACAAAAATAATCTACAATAGTGAAAATGAAAAGAAATATAGCAGTAGAGTCCCCATTACCTAGCATGTTTTTTTGGTAGACTTTGAAAATGGAATTGTTGTCTCAGTGTCATATCTAGACGTCAGTTCAGGCCATGACCCAACCCAGTTATAATTAGCTTTTGTGTTCTTATAGGTAGTCTCAGCAAGACATTGATGCAACAAGTTTTAACTTCACTATTCAAGTGATAATAATAATAAAAATACATCTAGATTTACTATATTTCACTGCTCCCGCCTCAGATTTTTTTAAATTTATGTGTGTTGGATTATGTCCATCCAGAATCTCAGTATAGCAGGAAACTTGCTCTAAGCACATGCCCCACATAGACATTATTTATCTGGGGAAGCTAAAACCTCCCAAAATGTAGTCCATGGGGCAGTGAATCGAGTATCTACTGTGTGCCATGCACTGTTTTTGGCATTGGGGATAAAGCAGTGAACCAAATAATCCTTGCCCTCAAGGAGCTTAAAATCTAGTAGGCATGGTAGAAAATAAACTATACCTAAAGAAATAGGATAGCTTCATGTGAAAAAGAATAAATAAATAGGGTCATATGATAGGGAATAGTTCTCAGGATCTGCCTTGGTTGGGGTCATCAGGGAAGAAGATGACATTACAATAGAGATTTGAATGATGAAAAGGAAGAATCTGTGTGATGACCTAGGGAAACGGATTTCTCAGGAAAAGGAAAAGCATATACTAAGGCCCAGGAATAGCATATACTTAGGCCTAGCTTGTTGCTGTTGGGAGAGTCCACTTTTCTTGTCTCTTTTTCACATTTGTTACACTTGTCATGCCTCCTCTCCCATCTGTGCTCCTAGTTCATGATCTTGTTTCCTATTTCTTCTAAAAAACTAAAGGAACAATAATAGGACCTCTCAAAACTTCTGTCACATAGCTAGCTATGTGCATTGTAGCACATATGCTGCCTCCTCCTTGTGCCTGTGTGTAAACTGTTGGTGATCCTAGTAAAGGCTGACTCCTCCACTGATGCACAAGATCCTACAGCCTGTTCCCTCTGGCCTGCTCATATGTTACTCTACCCATGGTCCTCTCCCTCTCCTGCATCATCAAAATTTCCCTCTCTATTTGCTCTTTCCCATCAATGTACCAACTTAATTCTTCCATTTTAAGAGGATGCCATTCCTCTTCAGCTAGGCCACATTTGTCTCCATCCGTTTAAAGGATTCCTTGGAAAGTTGTATGAATTTTCTCCAAATTCTTCCCTCTCCTTTTCTCATGAAACCACTGCCAAGAGACATGTGCCTTCATCACAGTGCTGAAATTACTCTTTATTCAATCGGCAGTGACCTCCATATTGCTCTGCCAGTGATCAGTTGTCAGTCCTTACCTTACTTGTTCCATCAGCCGCATTGAAGACTATTATTAACTCTTGTTGTCTCATAGCATGTTTTTCACCTGGCTTCCGTTTTCTTTCTTCCTACTCGCTGCTGCTTTTCTGTTCTTCATTTGGTCCCTCTTCATCACCATAATTTCTAAACATTGGCATGCCCTAGTGTTTACTGCTTGGACGTCATCTCTTTTCTATCAAAACAAAAATCTTTGTTAGTTTTCATCCTGTCTAATAGCTCTAAATGCTACACATACACTGATGACTTTTAATATATATTTGGAGCCCAGAGCTCCTTCTTGAACTTTAAACTCATATATCCAACTGCCTACTTGACATCTCTCCCTGAATGTCTATTAGGCAATTTAATACAATAGCAACAAAAATGAGCTCCTGATCTCCCTTTACCCTGTAACCGCTGCTTCCCCTACTGCCTTTTCCATTGCAGTTATAGCAACTCTGGTTTTTTTTTTTTTTTGTTGTTTTGTTTTGTTTTCAGTTACTCAGGTCAGATCCTTGGTTATCCTTATACTACTCTTTCTTTAATATCCTAGTCTCCTGGGAATCCTGTCTTTTCTACTTTCAAAATATATCTACATTCTGAGTGCCTCTTCCTTAGCTACCATCACAGTTTAAGCTATTATCATCTCTCATCTGGGTCATTTCAGTAGCCTCCTCACTGGTGTTCTTACTGCCACCATTACCCATCTCTAGCCAATTTTTAACACACAGCTGTATGACTGTATTAAAGTATGGACAGATCATGAGGCTCTTCCAAAGCCTCAACTGCTTCCATTTCTTTCATGGATCAATAGCCATGCTATTGCAATGGCTTACAAGGCCTTAACAGTACGCTATTCTCCTACCTCTAGGAACTCATAGCCAAATATCATCCCTGTTACTTAGTGGGCCACATTTGATGTTCCTCAGACACTCTTTGTTTTCTCCCACCTCAGGGCTTTCACACTTGTTCCTGCTGCATAGAAACTCTTCCTCCAGCTATCTGCATGGCTTACTCTCTCTCCTTCTTTAGGTCTTTTTCAAATGTATTTTCTTAGTGAGTTCTTCCCTTGCCACCCTATCTAAAATTTCACCATCCTTTCCACCCCTTTCCAAAAGCACACATACACTTCCTTTTCTCCTTCACTGCTTCCTGTTCGATTTTTCTCCTTAGCTCTTATTACCATTTTGAATTTGCTATATATTTTCTTGCCTCCCTCAATTAGAATGTAAGCTCACTGAGGAGAGAAATATGTATTTCTATGTTCATTGTTATATGCCCTGAACTTAGATGACATCTCAGTAAATATTTTTAAATGAATAAATGAATGAATATAAGAGCATTCTGAACCAGAGAACAATTAAAGTAGCAAGAGTTGTTACAATGTTTTAATGAGATAGAATTTTATTTCTAGGGTTCTAGGATGCAATACCATGTTCAATTTTCCAGTTCAGCTTCATTTCCTGGACATAAAATCAGTTTAATGTTAAAAGAATAAAGATTTTTCAAAAAAGAATGAAGATTTTTTTGATTCTCTGTTAGGAGTATAATATCATGAAAATCTTATATACTGATACCTTATTTAAAGAAGTTAGAAATATGTAAAAAAACAAAACCAACAACAACAACAACAACAAAAAACTATAGAGGATTGCTGTATATACGCTGCAGAAATTTTGTTTCCTAAATATTAACACAAATATCATGTTAAGGAAGTAAAACAGTTTAAAGTAATTTTTTAAAAAAAACTTTCAGGTGTAAAAGAGAAGCATATGGTTGAACGGAGATTGCCAATGAAATTGAAGATGATTAACATTCATTAAAACTTTAATTAACACCTTTGAAAATTCCATAACATGATACTGTATGTAAATGACTATGTGTGATATCTTCAAGCATCATTTTACCTGTTTCAGAGAGGGAAGAAAATGGATCACAAAATTGCTTATGAGAACGATTTTTCCTAGCCCTGGGTTTGTTTCTGGTGTTATTTACTAGTGTCAATCATGCCAATTTGAGCTGCCAATATTCTAAATATATTTGGCTGATATATTAGTGATTCTCTGTATTCTCTGGAGGAAAGAAAAAAACGAACTTTTGTTTCTTATCTCTTCTTTTTTTCAACATTTTCTGATTAAGTAACTATGAGAGACTTTAAGCTTTAACATGGAGCTTTTTCAAATGGATTTAAAATCAGCTTCATTTAAAAGCTGGCTAATAAAATTTGTGATCAATAAGTCATATATAAAATAACACTGAAAGTTGTGAAAACCTGATTTTGTGACAGATTCAAAACACTAAGTTGCACTTTGTTCTTATGTTCTGACTACACTTTCAATTTACTGCGGTGAATTCAGAGTGGCTGTCCACTTGAAAATAATGGTATGTGGTATAGAAAGATTTTAGAACTTTTGAAGGGGCACAGTTACTATAGCATTTTGTTTAATTTTTGAGTTCTGATAAAAGACAGCTTTTAGTGTTTTGCTGAGAGAGTTGTGGTACAAATATAAGCGTATCTATCTGTTGCTGATTTTTAAACCTGGAGGGGAGGGATAGTAAAAAACAGAAATGTGCTTTGTTTGATGGACATGTGTTTTAGTTTATTAGATAACATGTTCATGTTTGTTCAGGGTTAAACATCCATTGGTGGTCCATGATAATCATTAAAGACATGAATTATTCTCCCTAGCTGTCATCCCTTGATCCTTAAGAATTGCAAGGGGTATATGACTCTTTTTTTCTACTGTCTGCTTAAAGTTATTGCACTGAACTTCCTGTACTTTCTCCCCTTCCTACCTCCCCTATCTTATGTCTGTCTGTCCTCTCTGCCTTTCTCCCCTGAGTTTTCCATGCTTCTGAGTTTCTGTTAATTTGGCCATTAGACCCCCACCCAGCAAGTGATGGTCCTCTTCTTATGAGCTCATGGTCATGTTGAGTTATCAGTGATTTTAGGTCCTCTTGGAGATTTCTGTTTTTTTTTTTGTTTTGTTTTTTTTTTGTTGTTGTTTTTTAAAGCTGTTCACAATTCATAAACTTGCTGCTCAAGATGTTTTCTTTGTGGTCAAATGGCAGCAAGACAAGGGGGATAGAACTGGACATCACAACTGTTTAAGATGCTGAGGTTTGCAGAACACTTGCTACCTAAGGGAGGCATTATTATAATTTAAATTACCAAGTGTGATTTTAAAGGATAGGTTATAATATGCCTGCTTTTGAAAACTAATGTGGATTTTAGGTACAGTATTCAAGTTCCTTAGAATAATTTTTTGTTCTCTTATTTATTGTTTAGTAAGTATTGAAATTTTAAATCATTCTACAGATTAATTTAAGGAGTTAAAGCATTAGAACAGACATATAAAAGCTTTAAAGATACAAAAGAACAAAATTTATATTATTATTTTTATCTTTTGTAGTGTTCAGAGCCTAAATGTTTTAAAGCTGAAACATAAAGAATGGAGAGAGAAACAAAAAAATTGCACTGAAAATACCAATTAAGCATGAATGTTGCCTGATTTATAATTCCATGTGCAAAGATTATAAAGAAGAAATACAGCTCATGAAATAAGAGATGCTCTAAAATTGTAATTCTGACTATATAGTTGAGAATAATCCTGCTGAGAAAGAAAAGGAGTTAAATAAAAGTATAACTATGTCAGGAACTCATTGGTAAGCTCAGAATTTAAAGGAATATGTATCAAAGACAGAAGAAGGGGTAAAAAACTAGGGCTTATTAAGAAAGGCAGGATCTTTAGGAGAGGTGATTATGGTCATTCATTCACTCATTCATGCATTCGACAAGCATTTAATGGGTTTTTCTACACCAGATTATCTTGTTTGCACTGTGCGCACTAAAATTATAAGAGGTCTTCACCATCAAAAATCTACTATGATAACACTGGCCAATAATATCAATAATTGACATAGCAACGGCAGAATTCCTTTATGCCCATTTTGTTTCCAAAGTGGAAAATAGATTTTCAGCATACTTATATGGAAATTGCAAGCCTAGGCTGAGATAAAGGATAGAGTAAGTACTTCTTAAAATGAGTTCAAGCTTCCAGTCCCACACAAGTGTATATTTGAGCTTACAGAAGAACTTGCTCATATAATTGTGAAAAAAATGTTGGGTAAATGATAGCATGAGATATCATGGGATATTTAGGTTGTCCAGAAATGGAGAGGACTATCTCGTAAAGCAGTGAAAGTCTTGTTTATAAAGAAAGGGGTGGGCCATTTATGTTAGGACAAGAATTGTGTTAGGAAATCTTTAAGGGTTCCCATCTTTGAAACTGTATAGTTCTATAATTTTGCAAACTTGTCAAGACAATTTGAAAAGATAAGAGGAATTTGCTCCAGGGAAAACAGTATGCATATGAGTGGGGCATTTTTTAAAAATCAGATCAAACTCAGTGGCAATCCTAAAGGCTGTAATTAAAGTCACAATGGGGAGTGGCTACAGTAGTTCTCCCTCAAACATTCTTGTGCTGTTCCCAGATAAAAACGAAAGTATATAGAGAAACACATCGGGCTGAATTTGACCCCTGGTTTGTTGGAGAGGTAAAACGTAGACATATATTGGAGATCCCTTTAATTATTCCCTAGTGTTTTGCTTCTCCCTTGCTTAAAAGAAATACTTTCCAGGTTACAAACAAGAGATTTCATTTGGGAAACCAGCAATCCTTGCCTTTGGATTGAGTTAAATATGGAGGTTTCATTTGCATGAAGAAACTATGTTGGGTTCCTAAGTACCTAAAAACCACTTCTGATGTTGCTCAAAATAACTTCATCAGGTCTACCTGATTTTATTGGGGAACAGCCATGGTCATTGGTTACACATTGCTTTTCATGCTACAATGGCATAGTTGACTCTTTTAGGGTGGGCACAGCTCACAGTGGCCCATGCAAGGATTAGATCTGCAACCTTGGTGTTAGCACCACGCTCTAATCAACTGAGCTAACTGGTCAACCTGCCTGATTTAAAAAAAAAAAAATACACACACACACACACACACACACACACACACACACACACACACGGGCCCGCCCAGTGGTGCGATGGTTAAGCGCTGGCTTGGGAAGCCAGCGGCCCCGGTTCAGGTCCCACATATGAGGGCCAGTGATACTGCCCTGAAAAAAAAAAAAATAATAATACTAAAAAAAAAATTAAAAAAATATATAAATACATATATATATTTATAAATATATTTATATATATATATATATTTTTTTTTTTTTTTCCCCTGTAAAATTAACTCCAAGGGTCCTTGGTTGAACAGATTTTACTTGAATTTGGAGATATCTCCATCCACTGGCATCCAGGATTTGGGAAGACCTGAAAGATAACTTAATGTGAAATTCCTTATTTTACAGATGCAGAAATTGAGTTCTAGAGCTATTGGCTAAGACTTGGTTGGCTAAGGTGATTCTGTTTAGTTACAAAGTTTAGAACCCAGCCCATAGGACTTTCAGTGAAGTCACCTCTTTCTGTTGTACCACTCTCTTCTTTTAAGCTCTGTTAACAGTACGCATTATGTCAAGATTCAGAAGGAAAAGAAGGAGCATATGTCCACATTGTTTCCATTAAGTTAAAGGTATGGTATTTAAGTCTTAAATATTTTTCAGTTTTATTAAATTTTGATCTCTGGAAATAAAATAAGTCAGTTGTTAAACTACTGGAGAAAACAGAAGAATGGAGATAGGATTCTGTGGTTAATTTCAAAAAGGATTTAGAGTTTATTACAGACTTAGCACCTTCCCTAAATTATGGAGATTACTATACCAATAGTAGATAGATCAAGTATCGGTGTTTTAAGAGAGCTTTTAAGCTGGGTCAATCTCAGATATCTGAACAGAGTATCACTTTACCTAGAGCTGATTCAGGCATCTGAACTTTCGGCAGAGACAAAGATCAACATGCTTGAGTACTTTCCTGCATAGTCTTCAAGAGTTAAAATTTCTTATTTGGTTTATTCTCCCTTGTGATTGGAATATAGATTTAAGTAGTGGTACTTCATTGTTTACCACAATAATTGACTCAATATTGATTTTAATTATGATAATGGATTATTGGGTAAAGTATATTGCAGTGATAATTTCAATGAGATTTTTATTGAGGAAACTCCTAAAATGAGTATACGACTCACTGAAATTTATGATAAAAATCAGAGGTACTCAATTAATGTTTATTGAATTAATTCCATTAAGATTTTGAAAAATGAACTTATAATTTAAAAAAAATAAAATATCTTTAGAAATAATCAAATTGATGCAATTTCAAGTGACTAAATATTTTTGGACCGTTCCTAATCAGTAATTCATAGACATAGAGATTTCACATAATCATGGAACCTTGGGTATTATTGGGAAACAGGTGTGAACAGGTTAAGTGGGAGGTGAACAGATTACCAAATTAATGTTAATTTAGAAAATTAAAAATCAGATGAGTTAAAAAAGAAATTAGGGTATTTGAAAATAGAATTCAAAGGAAATTATTTTTTTGATTCATGTGACTTCAGGGAAGATGACAGGGAGCATAGGTAAGGGCAGTGGTCTAGAGATTTACATGGAATAAAGTAGTTATAGTAATTTATTGCATGTCTTCTGTATACCCAGCCTATTCCAGTAAAGTATAAGTCACATTCCCTGGTCCTGTGGAATTTGCTTTCTTTGGGAGTGGAGACAGGGTAAGATACTCACATATGAAGCAATTTGTTACAACTGCCTAAGATTTGTGTGGTTGTAAAAAAAGGCGGAATGCACTCTCAAGATTGCCCTTGGCTTCCCTTCCTTCATTCCTCCTTCCAGCCAGGAAAACTTACTTACTGTTCACCCTGAGTACTCATATCCTGGGACCAGCTCCTGATTGAGATTCACGTGTGTAAGAAATTTTTGTTGAGGCAAGGTCCTCACCTCAAAATTATGGTAGTATCTGGCATGCATTTCCCCTCTTCAGATCTCCTGCCTTGTGCCTGAGACCCCTTGATTTCAGTCCTGGCTTGTCATCAGGTGTGTGGAGTTTTAAAATTCCGGCACTATCTGAATTTCTGGGGCTGTGGCCCAGACAGCATTATTTTAAAAAGACAAGTACTGTGTTTCTGATAGCTTTTTAACTATTCAACTTCTGGTTTCAGTGATCTGCATCTCATTTGCTTATCTACCTGGTCCTTAACTTCCTGTCTGGTTATTCTCTTCCTGTCTATAAATGACACCTCCTTTAGGCGTTTAATTAGATTTGTCTTATGCAACATTTGGAAGCCTAACTCTGAAGGTCATTAAAAATTTGAAAATTGGAACCAGTTGATTGAGTTATAGAGAACCAGACTTCAGTTAAAAATTTCTGCCATGTGCATAGCATCTATTCCGATCAGTAGACATATATTTATCCACTCCATCATTCTTGTGTGGAATATCCTATTTTTGTATCTTTAGTCTGTCTTCTGTAGTTGCATCCAAATATACTGTACTTACCTGTGTGTTGATTGTAGAGAGCAAGATGAACAAATGTCTGTGTTGAGCATGAAAATACACTTGTTTCGGTAGTTACCTGATTGTGAGATTAATTTGAGAAAAGTCATTCCAGTTTATTTGGATAATTTCTCAGATAATTTCTCTGATGTATTAAACATAAAACTTCTTATTCAGGTGACAAGTTTCTTCTTTATTCTTAAAATGGTTTGTGAAGGCATTAGTGCTGGTTAAGTGAAAAGAAATCAGATAATTTTTTACTAAATTTTGTGGTCAATATTCTCAACATTTATCAATAAAAGTAACATTGGGAATGTCAGATTTATTGCCTGGTCTTTATGACTGTAAATAGATTTCTGGTTTCAGTGTTAAAGTACTATCATTCTGACATGATTTAAATATTTAGTGTAGATAAGACCAAAGTTAACGGATTTGCTGGAGCAACATGAGCTAATTTTCTAGTTATTTGCTGGGCCAAGAGCATGACACCATATATAAGTGCAGAGCAAATAAAAGTGAGGACCTTTTTATAACTTGCTGATGAGTAGCCAGCACATTCCACATCGATGCATCTATCTGACTTCCCATAGATTAGCTATGTGCTTTCATGATTACTTGCTGGGTTGATGGCATTTTGGCTATCACTATTAATTACTCTTTATCCCCCAAAAATATTTTAGGAATTTATCTATTGGTGTTTTCTATATTTGTGAATTGCTGACATAAATAAATGCTGGGGCTGACAGATCCCTTCATCTGCCATCTTTTATTTGTTGCCATAACTGTCATGGTCATTTTTATGTTTATCAGGGGTCCATCACTTTCACTCTGAAGCAATATAGAGATCACTTATAGAAAAAAAGATGGGAGAGAAAATGAGGGTGAAGCCAAGGAAAGAGAGTGAGTAGAGGAGAAGTCTGGTCTAAAATGTAATGGGTACTTGGCTCTTACTACCTTCGGAACACTTTAAACCAAAAGATTTGCTTTTGTAGAATTTTAGAATTGAATGTAACTTAAAGATAATATAGTTCAGAGGCTTCATTTTACAAATAAGGAAAGAACGGAAAGGTTAAATAACATGGTCATGGTCACACAAATAGTGGCATTGCCTACTGACCTGCCATCATGTTGGTGCTCATCTTCATTTTTAGGGTGAGCACAGGACGTCATTTGCCTCAGAGGGTCAGGAAGCCCAGGATCATCCGGTACCTCAATTTTGCCTTGTGAATGGGAATTTTCCAAACCTTATATATCCTTTCTTGAAATTCCCTGTTCTTTCTGTTTCTAAGGCAGGGTGGTCTCTATTCTCTTTCTAGTCTGAGCTTTATTGTTTGTTTCCTTCAGGGGACCTCTTTGTACATTTACTCCTTAACACTGGGCCTCCAGAGTTCTGCCCTTAGTCCACTGTTCTTTGCACTCTTCATGCTTTCCTTGGGCAATTTCATTTACCATTTATTTAATACTTATTAAGAGCCCCTCACCATACTAAATGCTATTATGCTAGATACTAGATAATGACAGACATAATCCCTGGGCCACGGAGTGAGTGATTTTACCCATTATTGGGCTTTGGCTGCTGTCCATATTTTGGGGGAGTCTTGAATCCATAACTCTGGTTGTGATTGATGCCCTGAGCTCTACATACATAACTAGCTCAATGTCCCACAGAATCCTGAAATTCAACATGTTTAACATGGACCACATCATTTCCCTTTACTCCTTACCTCTTTTTCAAAATGTGCTTTTTCTTTTGAATTTCATATCTCGATGTCAAAGTCATTTAGCCACTCCTTCAGAAAGTTGAAAGTCAGGCTGGATTCTTGTTCTTTCCTTCCCTCCCAGTGACTACTTCCTGACCCCTCTTCTTTACTCCTCCTCTCTCTTATTATTCCTTTATTGCTCCTTGCCTTCAGTTTTGCAGCTGTCTCCTCACTGGACTTCGTTTCTCCAGGCTTGCTCCCCTTTCCACCAGTGTCATGGAGTCCACTCTGCACAGGGCTGCTGGAGCGATGGTCTAGACTAGAGTGTAATCTAACCACGTCAGTCTCTGCAGAAAACCTTTGCTTGGTTTCCCATACTCTATAGGGCAAAACCCAAGCTCCTTCGCTTGGCACCCAAGGTCCTCTGTGACCTGGCCCTACCTGTGCTGCTTGCCTTTCATACCCGATTGCTTGCTGCTCCCTGGCGATGTCATCTTGAGTCAGAGTTCTTGTTTATGCTGTTTTCTCTGCCTGGTATGTAAGATCTCCAGCTCATGTCTCCCTACTTTGTCTGTGTCACATGGCTAAACTCTAAAAACATTATTATAAAAATTTAAAATAATCACAAAAGGAGAGGGAACAGCACAAAGAATTCCTATATTCAATATTAAGATTTTGATATGCTGCTTTATTTATTCCTCACCCCCCCCTGCCTTTTTTCTTTTGAAGGAGTATTTAAAAGCAAATTCAAGATACCACATAATTTTACCCCTACTTCAATACATATCTTCAAATGTATAAACATTTTCATACATAATAACGATGTCATTATCAAACCTAACAAAATTGATAATAATTCCTTGGGATCATCTAATTCCCTATGCATGATAAAAATTCCCAAGTTGTTGCAAAAAAATCTTTTTACAATTAGATTGTTTGAATTATGATCCAGATAAGTACCACATATTCAGTTGGTTAAGTCTCTAATTCTCTTTTAATCAAAAACAGTTCTCACTTCCACCTTTTATTAATACCATTTTCTTGTTGCAGAAACCATGTCGGTTGTTACATAGAAGGTTCCATAGTCTGTATTTATTTATGTGTCTTCTTGTAGTGCTAGTTGTTTCTTTATCCACTGTACTTCCTATAAGTAGAATTAGCTCTAGGAGTTTGATTAGATTCAGTTTCCATGATCTATCTTTCATCTATCTGTCTGTCTGTCTGTCTGTCTATCTATCTATCTATCTATCTATCTATCTATCTATCTATCTATCTATCATCTATCTATCATCTTTTAGGATGTTAAGATTGATCAGTGGGTTCAGCAGTGCCAGTCTCATCCCTCACTTATAAAAGTCACCATCAATCATTGTGTAAGCTTAATCCATTGATGATCCCTGCTTCTTGAATGATTATTTTAAGGGTTGCATAACATTAATTTTATAATTTCTTCCATATTTACTAAATGGAACTCTTCTATAAAGAAGAATTGTACCTAATCAGCTAAGAACATTTGGTTACCCTGAAATACAGATTGTAGAGAGCAGGACAGAAGCAATGGTTGCTCCTTCATTTTGCTTACCTGGCTACATCTTGGTCATCCTTCAAGTCCCTTCTCAAGAGATTTCATCTGTTGGAAGCGATTTGTGAATCTTGCAGAGCCAAACGAAATGGTACTTACTGCTTCTCTGAAATTCAATGCTTACCTCTGTAATTACCTTTCTCAAAATGTACTGAATGTATCATATACTTTCACTGGAAGTTCATTTCACTGTAGGTGATTTGTTCTAAAGCAGTACTACAGAAAGCAACTTGGCAGAACACAAACTACCCATAAAATTTGTTCAAAATGATTATTGCATCTCCTTTTTCTCTGGGGTCATTTTGTAAACTTGTATCTATTTTAGAGTATTTTTGTCCATTTTCTGATTTAAAAAAAATATTTTTTAATTGTTTATTAGCCAGCTATGCGTACTTCATATATCTGTAATAGCTAAAAGTTGAAAACAATATAAATGTTTTAAAATGGGACATTGCAGAAAAAAATTTGTGGTATCCCAAGCAGTGGAATAGTATACCATTGTTAAAAATAATATTGTGAAAATGTAGCTATTGGCATGTAAAGATTTTTATGTTCTATTATGAATTGATAGAAACAAGATTACAAAAAAAATATGCTATGGTCTCATTACATTTTTTTTTTATAATTTCAGGTATACAAAACAATGTAATAGCTAGACATTTACATCCCCCCAAAAGTGATAACCCTCTCCCCCAATCTGCTACCCTTCTGACATTTTATATATATATATATATATATATATATATATATATATATATATATAATTATAGTTGACATTCATTATTATTCAGTTTCAGCTTCAGGTGTACACTGCAGTGGTCAGGCATCGACACCGTCCATGCAAAGGTTTCCCTAATAAGACAAGTGTCCTTCGGATACCCTACAAAATCTTTACAATATTATTGGTTATATTCCCCAAACTGTCTTTCATATCCCCGTGGCAAACTTGTGGTTACCGATTGTGCTTTCTAATCCTACCTCACCTTCTCCCTCATCCCCACCTTCCTCCCATCTAGCAACCCTCAGTTTTTTTCTCTGAGACTGGTTCCAATTAGTCAATACAACAAAAAGGCAGTCTACTGAATGGGAGAAGATATTTGTCAATGATACATCTGATAAGGGATTAATATCCAAAATTTATAAACTCATTCAACTCAACGCCAAAAAAACCAAACAACCCAATAAAAAAATGGGCAGAGGACATGAAGAGACATTTTTCTAAAGAGGACCTATAGATGACCAACAGACATATGAAAAAATGTTCAACCTCACTGATCATTAGGGAAATGCAAATAAAAACCACAATGAGATATCACCTCACTTTGGTCAGAATGGCTACTATTAATTTTTAAATCATTTACGGAAGTGTTGAAATATTGTTATTATTGTTATACTATGAGGAGAGGTTTAAAAGTTGATTTACAAGGCAAAAATAGTCTGGAGTCAAATTACTCTCAAGATTCCCATAAATACTCATAAAAATGCAGTATGCCCACACTAGGAGGAACAAACACTCAGGAAGCTGCACTGGTTGGACGAGCTTTAGACTCACATCTTCTGCCACCATAGTTCGGGTGCACAAGCTCTCCAGGTGGACAGCAGGCAGGAGGGGCGAACGCATCCTGATGTTTGATCCTCTGCTTGTATCTAAAGGATCTGGAAGGACACATGCTCGGTGACAACAGTGTTTGTTTCCTTGGGGAAGGGCTGGACTGTCGGCCCCCAGTGGAAGGCTGAATATGTTTTCTATATGAATGAACTATAAATGGCTATGGTCTAGAAAAGTATCATTAAGGCTAGATTTGGAGCATTGCCCTGATGAAATCATTATTAATAAAAATTATGTCTATGAAGAATTGTGGTCCATAGTAAATTTAAAAACCATGATACACACATGAACTCCGTAAATGCCGTCCTTCCAAGGTGTATGCTTTTGTATTCTGTTTATGCCTTGAATAGGGGTTCTTAAACTAGAGTCCATGGATGACTTTCAGGGGCTTATAGCTTCCATGAAATTGTGTATAAAATATTAGGTATATGTATGTGTTTGTGTGTCTGTGTGTGTAAAGAAACCAGAGCCTTTATGAAGTCTCAAAGGTGTCCATTACTTACAACAAAGCCCCTATTTTTTGTGCCCAGAACTAGAATAAAACACATTTCTGTTCATATGGAAGTTTGGAACCATCTGCCTGACCTGAAATTTGATTAGTAGGTCAGCATTATACACATAGTAAGATATATTCTGATTTCTCATAACTTCTGCTTATGGTGTGAGTCGGAAGTGTTTACTGTAAAAGTGCCACCCCAACAAGCCCCAATATTACATCCTTCCATTTACACATGAAATATGATATGCACATTTAGAAAATATATTTTATGTGTTTTCTGCTTGAAGTAATTAAATGACTTCAGTTAACACTCTTTGTTACTAATTTGGAGCTTTCCAATGAATAATAACTAGCTCTTGATTTTCGTATATAAGTTATATTACATTAATTATCTATAGAAACTAAACAGATGGGGTAAGAAAAAAATATCACACTAACTCAGGGACCTAAGAGTGAGAAATGGGCAGCTCTGTCCTCTGGAAGTAGAATGAGTAGGCAGGGAAGGCTTGACCAGAAGTGGCAGTGAGTCAAAGGCTCAGAACCCAGAGGTCGAGGGACTGCAGTGGGGGTTTTTATGACAGAGAAAGAAGTGGGGAGGGCTGTTAGCGTCCTGAGCTCATGTTAAGTAAGTCATATGTTGGTACCACTCATTCACTCCAAAAGATAACATTGAGAAATTCCCCAAACTACTAGAGATAGTAGAGATTTAAGAATATCAGATGTGGGGCCCCAAACCCCCAACTTCAATTCCAGCTTGAAGGTTTACCTTGGGTGATTTGCTTAACTTTTCTGTATCTCAATGTCCTCATCTGTAATAATGGAACTAACCTCATAATGTTCTTTTGAGGGTTAAATTTGTAAATGTGTATGAAATGCTAAGAGCAAAGTGCTTTAAACGAGTGCGTCAGTTGTATGGGACAGAGCTGTGGAAAGGGGCTGAGAAGAGGGTGGGAAATTCCTATGACTGCAGTGGAGTGTGTTTGTTGCAGAACTTACCTGCCCTCTGCTTGCTGCACACACACACGCACACGCACACGCACTCGCATGCACCCATTCACCTTCCAGGTTATGGGAGTGGTAACATTTTAATCTTAATGACATGTGCTATTAGGACAGTGTTTGGCATAAAAATGGAGGCAGTCATGGTGCATGTGTCTGAGAAATTGTGTAATAACTGCCTGTAAAATAAAGAAAAAAAAAAGCTTTTTGATCCACTTGGCTGCTTGATTGCCTCAGATGTAGACAAACTTAGCTGTGTAACAGTGGTGTTATGCTGTGAATAGTGTTTTGTTATCAGAGCACCTGTGTTTCTCTGGATATGTTTACCAGGTTCTTATGGTTAGGTTTATTTACCATATGGCTAAATATTGACATATTGAAAAAAAGCTCCATGCCAAAAGCATGACACACATACTGATTGTTCCTTATTTTTTCTCAGTTGCTGCACAATTCAGTAACATCTCAAGAAACCACCACTCTTTTCTCATTTTTATTTTCCATCACATCTGTTCTATTTATTATGTTCCTCCAACAAGCTTCCACTTCACTGTCTCTTTTGTTTCGATGTCTTCTTTCCTTGTTCCAGATATAACTCAAGGTGTTCCACATTGCAAGCTTTCAGTTCAAAGCCCAATACTGGTATTTATACAGGTATTGATCTAATTTAGCAGCTTGAGTCATTGTTCCTGAAGCTTAAAACAGAAAGTCAACAACAACAAATGTCACAGTGGGGCTTCCTTGTCTTTTCCAGATTTCCGTATATGTTTATGTCGTGGTCAGATCTCAAAACTAGTTTACTATTGTACTGAAGTCTCCTACAAAGACTGGTTTTTAGTCTCTCCTTATCTGTATTGCTTCCTCTCTGTGTGCAATTTGCAAGCCCCACAATCAAGAGGTAGTACTTTAAATAGTTCTAATCTTTTTTTTTTTTTTCACCTGCACCTCCTCTTATCTTAGATGCAGCATGAAAAAAAAAAAAAGTGAGAGCAGCCAAGGTGGTTAGAAATATTGTAATTGGACCTTTTCGGATTAGTTCTAGGCTCAGTTTACTAGGCTTTTTAATCCACTCACTCATCAAGGTGGATATGAACTCAAAGCAGATCAGGTTTTGTTTAAAAACAAAAAAGAAAACTAGAGATAGAGTTTGTATCATTAGCCAGTGTGAGCAAAAAGAAGGAAGAGTAGGTTTGATTTGAATGTTTATGTATACAATTTATTTATAGTACTTTACTATTTTTGCATTGGTCATTAATTTTGGAAGCGTAGTAGATGTTTTGAAAATAACATACATGTACTTTAAATATTAGATTTGTCATGAAAGAAATAGTGGCATGCTTGTATTTTTGTGGAATGTTAATTCTTAAAGTGGCTATATTTACATATTTTCTTGATAACTGTTTTTCTTGGTAACTGTTTTAAAAATATACCTGTGAATTAGGTATAGTTTTAAGTGAAAAGCTTTTTAGTGACCTGTAATTTTTATATATTAAAAAAAAAATTTATATTTTGAATACTGTATTTTCAAAACCCTAAAGTTTGTCCTGAGACTCAGGTTTAGAAGACTGATCCTATAGTCTTCCTAGAGTAAGCACAGTGGAACGGTTGACATGGCCTGGAGTCTGATACATTCCATTTAAAGACATGAGTGTTGAAAGTATTATGTGCAATAATGATTTAAATAGTTCTATAAGAAAATGAGATTATAAAGTGGCCAGTTTACCTCAACTAGCTATTAATTATATTTTAAAAGACTGCTATGAAGCAAAAGCCACAGGGAAATAGCCCTAGAGTTAAAGAAAGTAAAACACTTACTGTATGTTCTCCTATAATTTGGTTGGAAAAACCTTTGACTATCTAATCTGAGAAACTAAAAATGTTATTGTTCAGCCTGGATGACCACTTAAGAGTGGCAATTTTACAATGAGTTTTATCAGTTCATCGTAAAATCTTTTACAATGACCTTTCTAACTTTTGGCCTATGTTTTATTGTGTTTTATTATTATTATTATTATTATTTTGAAATGATTTTCGACTTACAGAAAAGTTACAAAATGATATAGTTTGCTTATATCCTTCATATAGCTTCTGCTAATGTTAGTAACTTACGTAATCATAGTAAGTACACTGATCAAAACCAGCAAATTAGCATTGGTACAGTACTACTTCTAAATACAGACCTGATTCTAATTTTACTAGTTTCCCTACTAATGTTATTTATTCTCATCCAAGACCCAATCCAGAATCCATGTTGCATTTAGCTGTTGTATCACCTTAGCCTCCTCCAATCTGGGACAATTCTTCAGCCATTCCTTGTCTTTCAGGACCTTCCCAACTTTGATGAGTACTGGTCAATTATTTTGTCAGATGTCTCTCAACTTGGGTTTGGTTTCCAATGATCAGATTGAGCATATGCATTTTTGACCAGAATACCACAGAAGTGATATGTGTTTTTTAGGGCATCACTTGGTTCAGGTGATTGTATCTGCTG
This sequence comes from Aselliscus stoliczkanus, assembly GCA_033961575.1. Taxonomy (NCBI): domain Eukaryota; kingdom Metazoa; phylum Chordata; class Mammalia; order Chiroptera; family Hipposideridae; genus Aselliscus; species Aselliscus stoliczkanus. The sequence continues at coordinate 170,698,236 of CM066727.1, forward strand.
CATTTTTCCATGGTAACTTTACTATTTTCCCCATTGAATTAATAAATATCCTGGAGGAATGTGTAAGAAAATATGCAAATACCTTGTTTCATTTTGAACTTTGGCCCACTGATTGTAGCACCCAGATCTTGCTTGCAACAATTTTTATTGCAGTGGTCTAACGGGGATTTTGTATTTCCTTCGTTTCTTGCATGTTTATTTGGAATTTTTCTGTAAGGAAGAGCTGTTCCTTCTCCTTAATTTATTTGTTTACACATTCATTAATTTATGTCATCAATAAATTTCAGTAATCCCACATTGTGGACTCATGGACATTTATTTTTATTTTATGGTTTATGGTCTACTGATAACTTCATTATTTTCTTGCTCAAATTCTTTCTTTTTTGGACTTTGGGAAATGTTCCGGTTGATCGCCTCATCCTCTTGAGAGCCCTCCCTTTTTTTCCCTAGCACTTTGTCATTTTCTGGCACCACAAGATGTTCTAGGCTCCTCTTGTATGTCCCCTGCCTTCCCTGGAGTCACCTACTTCAGAGATTCCCCTTCTGTGTAGTTACATACCACTGGAGGTATTTACATACTAAGATCTTGTCCCGTGAATTCATGAAAAAGACCTGTGTTTCTAAGAGGATGTGGAAAAGAAAGAAGTTGTAACTAAATAAATCAGAGTATATAGAGACGTGTGGCTGTCAGGAAGGCAGTTTCCAAGCATTAGGTTTCAGGAGCCCATACAAGGTCCAATGTTCTCTTCAGGATATTAAGACATGGGAGAGCACTGCACCTGGGTCTTTTCCCAAGATGACCAAGAAGCATGTGTGATCATCTTTACATTTTACAAACAATCCATTTTCTGTCCTTTTCCGTTGTTGTTTTGTTTATTATATCAACTAAGAATTAGACTATGCCAATGAGGAAATGTATTTGTTGTTGCTACTACTTGAACATTTGGAATGCCTAACAAAAGCAAAGTATAACCTATTAAAATGTACACTATGGGCTGGCCGAGTGGCGCCGTGGTTATGCGCTGGCTTGGGAAGCCAGCGGCCCCGTTTCGGGTCCCACATACGAGGGCCAGTGACACTGCCCTCAAAAAACAAAACAAAAAATGTACACTTATGCTAAAGTCTCGTGTGGGCCCGGAGAGGTGGAGGGAATATAGAGCTCCTTCCTGTTATTCTCCCTGCACTAGATCTCGGTTGTGCTAGCACTCAGAAGCACCTATCTTGCCTTTCCTGGCTCCTCATGCCTGACAACTAAGTGGGCATCTTTGTGGAAAATAATGCAGACTCAACAAGATCACAACCGTAGTGCTAACATTGCTCTTAATGAGGTGCTGTGTATGAATTAATTAAATTAGTTGGTCCCTCATGCGGTGAGCTCTGTTCAGTGTTTGTCTGGTTGACTAATTTATGAGGATAAAATTGTGGTACAGTCTTTGCCTTGCTTGTTTTCATCAAAGAGATGGGCTAATTTGTAATGAAACTTTATCAATCAGACCATGCAGTTCGTTCACCCTCCCCTGGCTCTGACTAATGACGTAAGGATGTTTTGCTTTCAAACAGGGCACATCCTGTTGCAGCTGTCGGGGGAGGGGCCATTGGCTATAGTTTGGTTATAATGCAGATTGCTTCTTTGCTAGCAAATAGAGAACTCTTTTTTTTTTCTGTCTTCTGGGTCTTTGTATGTTTATGGATTTATGGTGATCTTTCTTTTTTTTTTAATGCGGCGTATGAATTTATAGTGGAAAGCAGGCAAAAATGCTGGTTTCTATTTGTGAGGAGAGACCAAAGATTGTGTATTTCATATTGGAATAGCGGTAGCTAAGAACTCTGAACAATGGGAGAAGGAATAATAGTACAACTGGCAGAGAAATGGAGAGTTTTGAAAGGCAATATTCTTCAACGTTGGGAAAGTAATGAAAGGTCAAAATGAAGCTCAATAGAAAAGCTATTATGAAAGGAAGGGGGAGAATTTGGCTTTTATGTTGCTGTCAGGATTTGGGATTTGTTTTCCCTCTATTCTGACAAAACTCTTTTGGGGTGTGTTTTTTTCTCTTCAATTCAAACAGTTTATACAAGTGTTACTTTAAACTTCCTTGTGTTTACATCATCATGTCTTTTAAGAAGAAACTTTTTTTTTTCAGTTTTGTTATCTGGGAAAGTTTAAGAACCAAGCCACTGGTTTTTTGTAGAACACACACTCACACATATATATGTGTTAATGAGAATATTTCTCATTTCACTGCCTGATTGTGAAATAAATAAGTACAGCATAGAATAATGCAAGAATTCTTTGTAACAGATTCCATTAAAAGCTGATACATGCATTTTGATGTTTTAGTGTGATTATTTTGAAAATTTATACCTCGTAGCCAAAGAGTAATTTTTAAAAGATTCACGATATGAAGATATTTTGAAAATGCAATAATGATATAAAGCTTCATGTCAGACAGCAAGCCAGTGGCAGAAATGGATTTAGGATTTTGAATCCTGACTTCTGTACTGTCATCAGGCTACTAATCTGCTTGATTTTCTGAAAGAATTTGAGGCCCAAGGAAAGGAGATGCCAGGGATGCATTTCCAAAGAGATGAGTCACTTTGGGTGGTTTGATATAATAAATCTGTGTTTATTTTGCAAAAGCCTTTTGAACAGATATTAGAGAAACAAATTTCATCATTATGTTCAACTTTATACTTCATAACATTGTACTTTCTGTTCCAATAGTTAACAGCACCAAGTTCATAGTTCTCTTCCTGTTCCCTTTTGAGAGTTTTCTATTAAAAAAAAAAAAAAACCCACAGATTTTTAATGTTTTTATCAGAGTACTTAAAATGTTGTTAGTATCCTTTGCCTGGACTATTAAATGAGCCTTTCATCTTTCTAATATTACGCTCTGCTTCGCCCACTTCACTTCCTTGCTAAGAAATATTCTGTGGATCCTTATTGCCCACAGAATTCTTCTTCTTCACACTGGAGACGCTCCATGATGTTAACTCAATCTACTTTTCCTGTGTTTGGATGTGTACCTTTCAGATTAAACGATTCCATCTTTCCTGTCCATGCTCCAGATCTCTCTCTTCTCTGGATTTGCTCATTTATTCCCTTTCCTCGCAGCGCCCCCATCTTTACTGAGTTTCCACGTCTCTTTTAAAGTGCATACCTCATGCTTTTGACTGTGAAAACTTTCTTGTCTGGAAGATAGAAGAACAAGGCTCCTGGTCTCATGGGCCTTACCTTCTCTTTGAGGATGGGCTTGCAGACCATAATCAAAGGAAATATAGTTTGAAAATACTTAATTTCTGATGGTAGTACATGCTGTGAATGCATTAGGTAATTATGATAGAATTACACTTGGCGTAGGGGGGATGAGAGTGTAGGCCAGATTAGCTTGAGTGGCCCAAGGTAGGTCTCTTTGAGGAGGTGATATTAGGCTGTGACTTGAGTGCAAAGAAGGAGGCAGCAGCCATGAGGAGATCTGGGAGAAGAGGGAAAAGGCACAAAGGTCCTGAGACAAGAGAAATCTCGATGAGTTCCAAGAATAAGAGGAAGGTCAAGTGTGTGTAGCACACTGATCCAAGGGGTAGTAATGAGGGATGCCCTGATACAGCTGGGGAGAGGCAGTTCATGTAGGGAATTGTGAACCAGCAAAAGTGTGTTGATCTTAAGCTCTTGGTAAAGATTTAGGCACCAGAGGTGTAATGACCTGATTCTTTGCAATTCATTTCATTTATTTCAGTTATTTGTTTAGTCCTTTCTAAGTAATGGACTATAAAACTCTTTGGGGGTAGGAGTTATATATTAGTCCATTTTGTTCCTAGATAAAGAAACAGTCAATAAGTATTTGTCAAATTGCTTAGCGAATGAAGCTGGGGGGATTCTGAGGAAATTATTGCCATAGGTGTTTGAAATTAATACTTTACAGAAGCAGAAAGAGTTAGGATCATACTGGGCTCTTTACTGGTGGCCTTGCTCATGATCCTTTGAGGAAGAAAGTGTTGGAAAGAGCATAAGCTAATATAGTAGGTGCAGTAGAGCAAAGGGGCCAAGAGTGTGAATTTGGAGGTCAGATTGTCCAAGTAGGACTCTCAGCTCCGTCACTGACTTACTGGCTCTTTGGAAAGTTACTTAATCTTAGACTTGGTTTCCACTCCAGTGAAATGGTGATAATATTATTTACCTTATCAGTCTGTCATGAGTCTTAATTGAAATCATCCATATAAAACACTGAGAGTGATGCCTGGCATATAACAAAGACTCAATAAATAAGCCCCCAAAACTTCAGGACAGAGGCTCTTCTGAGTGTCACTGTTGGAAGGCTCTTGTTAAGATTCTTTCAGGCTCTCAAACCAACTATGGACCTCCTTGTCCATTTTATCTGGGATTTTAGGATGATTCTATTGGTAGTTAATAAGGTGCAACAGAGAAACTTAGTCTTTAAAAAATAAACAGACTGAAAGAAAACCTTCTGCGTTTTTTTTTTTCTCGTGTATGGCATCGGAGAACTATGTCATCAACAAATATTTTTGGAGAGAGATTAGAGACATTTGGTAAACAGTCACAATCTAAATATATCTTATTAATTTTCTTTCATAACTGATTCAACAGTAAAATTGTATGAGGAAGTATACTTGGCATTAGCCCTGTTGATACCATGTTCTAGAACTTGAATCATTATATATGTTTATCAATATGCCCTGCAGTGACATCATAGTGCTATCTTCAATGTCTTTGTTTGAAGGACTATGTTGTAGGTGAGATCATTTTCTAAGAGCTTCCTCAGTACGAAGTCCTGGACAGCTCTGTGTCATAAGAAATTTCATACTTAATGGCACTTGTGGAAACCAAAAATGGTGGAGAGATGAGCTTTTTTACCTTGGTAAGAAGCCAGTAGAACTTGTATATGCACAAAGAGCAAGGTGTTAAGTAATAAATTCAGTCAATGTTCTTTAATCAAATTATGTTTTAGAAGTTTTATTTCAGGCCAGCTCAGATTACATCAGCACATTTTTTGGGTGCTCTTTCCTTTTAGTCTCATTAATACACTGAAATTTTGGATTGGAAAACATGGTATAAACTAATGGTGGAATTCAGACTGGAGTTTTTGAGGGTGTGGCTTATTGTTCTTTTTCCAACTCTTAAATAATTCTGAATATTTTTAACCAGCCAAGTAGAAAAATCCCTCAAGGCATTTTGTATAGTTGTTTTGTTTCTCTTCTGCTAGTCCCAGTAACATTACATAAGTTACCTGGAAATTGTGCACTTTGGGTACACTGAGCCAGACCGTCAAAATTCCTGGAATTCTCACTTCCTCAAACATAAGAGTGAAGCTGGATAATCTTTGGAAGTAAGAAAGGATCTAGGAGAAGTGTTAAAAATGAATGATGCTTTCTGTAATTATTATTCTTTTCTAAATAGATATAGCCAAAAAGGATAGAGGCAAACCATGTCTCCAGGGATTTATAGTCCAATTTGGTTTTTTCAAAAAGTTTGGGTAAACTTTAAATAACCTCTTGATGTTCAGGCATTACTCTTCTTTATAGGTATTTTTGCTTGTGTAGGAGTTATTTGAAAATGAGCAGAAGTTGCAGTTATTAAGATTCTAAAATTCTACTCCTCATCGCCCCCACCAAAAAAACAAAACAAAAAAACCCCACACACACATACACACTTTTTGGATCAAAGAGTATGAAGACTACTGCTATTAAACTTGAATTCTGTTTGGTTATAAGATTGGACTGTTTCAAGTTTGTTCTCTCTTGAACAGTTTAGATCATTGTGGCATATTGAACTGAATTTATTGCTGTAGAATGAAGTTGTGAGATTCGCCTTGTGTTTATTCTCAAGTATAGTTTCAAAACCTAGAGTCATTTATAACACAGAAATTATCCAGAGTCAAATCCCAACTTTGGCTCTGCTAGGAAAGGACTCTCTTGGAACTTCACTCCAGATGTAGGTCTGCATTCCTTGCCCTACCACACACCCTCTCCAACGCTGTGGTTCTTTTGATTTTTATTCTCAAATCTACACCTTCTCTGGTTACATGAGTTAATAAGTAATTATCATAAAGGGTGCAATTTCAGTTGTTAGTGTGTCATGAGATGTACTTCACCAACTTAAAACACTTTATTTAATGAGATACTTGAACCTAAACTAGAAATGACTTGTATCTTTTTGATGTTGCTTGGAAGTTGACCTCAAAGTAACTATTGTTCTCAAATGTTCACTCAAACTGAAAAGAAACCAGCATCCAGGTTCATTATTGGTGGATACTCTCCAATAAAAAACAAGGTTAAATTTTCTGGAATTTCATTTCTGATGACCATTTTTGTGACTTATCTGTACTGTGCCTTTTGGGCTCATTGATAGTTCTGAATCCAGGAAGGAAAAAAAGCAAGAACAAGAGGAATAACAGAATATTATTCAAACCTCCTCATTCTGTACCTAATTATACTGGCTTCCCTTGCTTAGACTCAGTTCCCAACAGTCTGGAACTATCCTTTATCCATGTTAGGTCCACATTCTGGTGCAGTGCCCACGGCAGACATCTAATAGATAGTCACTGAACGACTAAATCACTCTTATACTTTTTAAATTGTAGCCAAATTGAACAAGACTAAATTTCATTTCTTGAATAAATGCCAGCTGATAACTAGATATCCCTAATTTGACAGTGGTTCATTGAAAACAAGATGGGTTTTAACTTCTCTGTTAGCAACTTTATAACAAAAGGGGCTCTGAAGTGAGTATTCCAAGTTGCCACGCTATAATGAGATCAGGGAATAAAATGGCCTTTTTAAGGCAAAGATGATATAACATGCAATAGTCAGATCTCACTAACATTAATGGCATGCCAGTCATAATATTTGGAGATGGAGCTGTTGAATTCTGTAAATTATTAATTCTGAACCTAATTCTGTAAGCAATACTATGTTTCAGTATTTTCTTTTTCATTACACTAATAATGAGAGAAAGAATGATCAGTTTTCTTTTACACTATCATGGCTTTTTCACTTTGATTAACATTAATGTTTTACTGGAAATCATGGTACCTTGGAACTGCCTCATCATAAACTTCTGTTATACTTAGAATATTGTGCATCAAACTATAAAAAACAACATGAAGACAAGACAATTCTTTTCTTGAAAGCACATTATTGCCAGGTATGGGCTAAGGTGGAAGGTTGAAGTTGAGAGAGCTGGCTTCCCATTTGAATTGAGTCACTTATGATATGATTTTAGGTAAATTTCATAAACTTTCTATGCCTTTGTTTTCTCCATAAATTATGAGAAGAATAATCTATACTGTCTGTTTCATTCAGTTGTGAGGATAAAATGAAATAATAAATGTGAAGCACTTTGAAACTTTCAAAGGCATTATTATCTGATGTCATTTTTGTTGGATTAGAAAACATATTCCAGTTTCTTGTCTTGGCAACTGATCTTCAGGGAGCAGTAAACCCATCAGGTCCCACAATTATTTTGCATTTATATACTTTATAAGTACAAGTGGAACTATGTACATATTTTTCATTACCTTGCCTTGGCCGTGTGCTGTAAGAAGAGAAGGCTGCAGACGTACACTCGTTCCTGGCCACTCTGTGTGTATGTTCTATACATCAGTATGATTTACCCAGATATTTTCCCTCTTTTTAAAGCATGAACACCTTTCAGTTATTTTCCAGTGGACAGAGAATATCAATAGATATCATTATTTCTTATGAGCTTGTGTCACTTTTTTCAATTCTTTCACATCACCCAATATATTTTACAATTCAGAAAGTTATCAATTGGTACAAGTACTTCTACATTTTAAGGGGGTTCCATCGCATCATTACTGACACTGTTTAAAACACACTTTTTATTTTAGGAGACTTTGAGATTTATAGAAAAGTTGCAGTACAAAGAGTTCCCATATACCCCACATACAGTTTTTTTGTATTATTAATATTTTACATTAGTATGGCACATTAATTACAATTAAGGAACCAGTATTGATACATTATTAACTGATGTCCACATATTGATTCTTTAGTTTTTCCTTAATATCCTTTTTTTTTTTTCTGTTTGAGGACCCCATTCAGGGTACCTCATTATATATAATATATTATAATATATCTTATATATAATATCTTAAGCTCCTCTGGACTGTGACTATTTCTTAGACTTCCTTGTTTCTGATGATTTTCACAAGTTTGAGCACTACTGACACTGACTCTTAACCAGAAATTTTAAGCTTTCTCATTAGAAGAAAATGATTAGAGACCCATTCTCCCATACACAAAGAAAGTCCTATAGTGAGATGAAGGATATCATTTATTGGGAACTGTAGGATACGCAAGGCTCACAAAGTCTAAGGAGGGAACTCTAAAAAGACATGGGGTTCTGCCAGGATAACGTGCCCCTTTGGCAAACCAGCTTGTAGAGTAGATGAAGAGCTTAAACACTGGAAAAGATCATGTTATATTACCAGTTGTGCTTATGGCAGTTAAAATATTTTAATGAAATAGAAAGAGGGAAAGAAGTCATCGAAAGGCATGAATAGTATTCATATATATTTGAATTTTATTTCAATTTATTCTTTCTTAGAACAGTTTTTTAATACACACATAAAACTTCACATCTTAAACCTAACACCTGATACCTTGTGTATAGCAATAAATCTAAACTATGTCATAGCCTATTCTTTCATAAAAGGCCAATTTTCATCAGAAGTATCAAGATCAAAATATCTAAGTATTACTTGTAGACGCCAAGAAGCGATTCAGTTATGGTAATATTGTTTAGTATCACTTGCCAATGACAAGATGGCCTTAAGTGTTCATTATAATCCTGAGTCTCTGTTTCTATTAATACTTGAGGGGATTGAATCATTGACTTTTCAAAGAACTTCACCATAGTCATGAAATGATTACTTTTCATCATTTCAGGATCATTACCGGTCTTGTACCTTATGGCCTAGAACCTGTCCTTCACTTTTTTTTTTTTTTCAATTGTGCAGTTTTTCTAAACTTCTTGAGGTAGGTGTACCATAGTATGCAATTTCTTTTACTTTAGGCAAGACGTTCCTATGGGGGAAAATGTTATCTTTGCTTCATACCAAAGAGGTGAAACTTCTCAGGGACTTTTAAATCAGGGGGAGTATGGCTAACAAATCAATCAGAAGGCCTTTATTTCTTTTATTACCTGATATTTAGTTCTCCAAATCAAGAGCTCTTTCAGTTGTTCAGCTTTCACTTGCATTTTGCATTGTGAAGTCCCTTTTAGCCAGTCTGAAATGTGTGATGCTAATAGGCTCATAAGAAGGGGAGACAGATGGTAGTTCTTCCTTCCTCTTTTGATTGCTTTGACTTGAAGGATTTCATCCTGACCAAAGATTTCGTGTGTGTATGTGCTTGTTGTTCTTGCTTTAACCCAAGCTATTTATTCTTCATGGCCTCAAAGCAATTAAAGGGAGTGAAGGTGTTGTGTTCCTGATTTGGCAAATGAGTTCTGAACATGTAGTGACTTGCTGGTTCATAATTTACCTTAAAACATATTCTACCAGGAGTGTGAAACAGCAGACCTCTACAGTTGTGAAAGGCAAAGCATGTTCTCATGCTGCGAGGAACACAGTGCAAGGAAGGTAGACTGAGTTTGATCACATATTATTGGAGTGAGCGTTCTTTGCTGTGGGCAGCCTGGGGTTTGCAATATGATTGCCGTGTTTCTCAGAACTTCACATGTCCATTCCTTTGTCCCTCCTCTAGTTCTTTTTCCCCTTGTTTTTTATGGTTTCCTTTATTGATCAATTTACTATGCTTTGGCTAACTCCTGTACTTCAGAGGACTTCTGTACAACTTCATTTTTTGATTCAAGTATTATTTCTAACATTCAGAACCAAAACATTATCAATTTGCATTGCCTGAGAATTTTTTTTTTTTTTTAAACCAGAAACTAGCATGTGACTAGTGAATATTGCTTTGGGGATGGGCATGGGAGGCTGTTCAGGATGATCATGAGTAGGGCAACAAAGTACTCTGGCAAGGCTACAGGAGGAAGCGTAGGTTCTTGCACCCTTCCCAGAAAGCCTGCTTAGGTGCTGCCACAGGCTGGAAAAATTTCCATGTAAGGGCTTGATTCAGATCAGTTGCCTTGGGTTTTACCACAAATATAAATAAGAGAACCCCTCATATAGAGTCATCTGTAATTTCCCCATTAACTAGTCCCTCCACTCCAAGTGCGCACAAGCCAGAACGAATGGCTACCACCCAGGCAGCAACCCTGACACGAACAGAGAAAGAAAAAAAGAAAGAGATGTTAGGGTTTTGTTTGTTGGTCTGTCTGTCTTGGTTGGTTTTAGGATGAAAAGAATCGAGGTAGCATGTCTTACCTCTTATTTGAATGTTGCAACTCTTTTGTTATTTTTAAACTCTTTTTTGAGAGGGTGATATCATTTTTAGCCCTGTGCTTTAGAAACCTGGTGTGAACGTTTAAGTTAAAATAGGCATGAAGGAATATTAGAGTATCAGGCTACAAGTAAGTTCGCAAATGAGCAATAGACAATAAAAAGGAAATGAGAGAGTTTCTCCATGCCCATTTTGGATATTTATATGGATTTTGGAGCTCTTCATGTGCCTCCAACCCACCCACACAACACCATTAAAAAATATGGTGTGTGTATCAAATACAGCCTGAATTTCCATGAAAGCATTCCAAAAGAAACTGTGAGTTGCCCATGTAACCATTTTTTTCCTTGAATTTTCCTGTGTAAGTGGAAAAAAATAGCTGTTCTGGTTTCAGCCACACTTGGACGTACTGGCTTCATACCTGTTTCAAAATGTGCTTGCGTAGTACTAATGGTCATCTTTAAAGAGAGCGTCTTGTAAAAAAGGACAATAGGCTAATTTACTTTATAACAAATAGGAGGAACATGATATTACAAGTACTATAAAAGCAAACTATCTCTTCCCTTTGTTTCCTCCCTGCCTGTTGAATGCCCATCTCAAGAACAATCTTGGGAAACCACAGGGCAGCATTCCAGGAAACAATTCTTGTCTTTAACTAAGAACTCCGCACAATACCACACTAAAATCTGAGTCTGTCCTACGTGCCTTGCATGCTTGCTTTTCTCATCCTTCAGATTGATAGACTCTGTAGCCTGAAGAAAACTTTGCTAGAGAACACGTGATCTCTCTGGCATTTTTTGCAGCCTCAGTTCCGCGCCATTGTGTGGCCCCCACAGGTGGGACAAAGCAGTTGCACTGAAGGTGTGAAGGCTGCTGTATACTCCGGCAGGAACTGAGAACTCAAGTGAGCCTTGCGGTGAGGGCTTCAGCATCAGTTCTGCCTTCTGTGTCTGTGGGCAGTACGGAGTGAACTCGAATTAAGGGGTCTTTCGACATCACATGGAAAGTTACAAAATGCTTTAGGTGCATCTCTGTGGGATATTTTTCATAGGCAGAAATTCCGATGTGTGGTTAGCAAAGCCGGAGGTTAAAAGTCAGCCCCAGCTGACCTGGAAAAGAAAATGAAAACATATATGTCTCTATCTCCATCAGAGCCTTCTTTTCTGGTAAGAGATGTCCCGGAGCCCCCCTTAGGGACAGCAAGGACTATTGCCAAAGGTTTTTTGGTGAAGTTAAATAGCCTGCAACCTTAATTGCTGGCCTTATCTCCCTTTCTCTTTATTCATCTTCCCTCATTCTCTCACTTTCAGGAGGTGGGCTCTGAGGAGACTTTGTTGGGTTTCCGCCAGGCACTGTGTAGGATGACAAAACAGCCTCCCAGAAACCCACTGAAAGCCTGGGAAACAGAAGCAGCCCCCCTGAACCCAACAGATTTTTACCACGTGCCTCTCTCTCCCACAGCCTCCCTGTCATTTGACAAATATAGGCTTAGAATTGGGCGGCCCTCTTCAGTCCAACATTCAATTTTGATACCTGGCTCTGATAGTTGATCAGCTACACTGAGATGTCCGAGCAGGACGTGACTAATTTCTCCATCAGAGAGAGGCATTTAGGAAGCGGGAGTTGGAGTAACTGGAAACCAGAGTGCAGACATCACTGCTCTGCTCTTGAAGAGATTTGGACATCTGTGTTGGCATTCAAAGGTCATCTTGGGCCTGGGGGGGTTTCCACATTGTTCCTTTAAGTTAGACCTTCCATGTAAACTATTTTCAACACTTGCCATGAAGAACAAATGACCTTTAGTTACTTGCCCAGAAGACAAATGGTACATTAACACAATAAATATAGTTTGCTGGGATCTCATCCCATCTTGGCTTTAACTTTCTATTAGGATATTTTAAAAAAAGAATACTTTAAATACCTAGTGGATTAAAATTAATTTACTTTTTGAATGCTGTGGAGATTTTACTCTAATGGCACTTTATGGAAATCACCTAATGTCACCTATATGCTTCAGCACACATTTTGGACTTGGTAATTTACAGTGAATAGACTCAAAAGGGGCCTGGGTAAGAATGGGATTGGGTTCCAGGAGGATTTTCAAGTATTAACAGTTCTTACTTAGGGCAAAATGAAAGATTTAATATGGAACACTTTCAAAATTAAATGCAAATTTTTATAGGCAGATGTAAATGCAGATTTTGTGATACTATAGACCTTTTTGTAACATATTGAACAGACATACATTGTATCTGGCAACTTGGGAACTCATCACAGATAAATAATAGGACATGGCCTATAGTATAAATAGCTGAGGAATTTTTTTTTGTTTGGTTTTTTTTGTTGAGGGCAGTGTCACTGGCCCTCATATGTGGGACCGAACTGGGGCCACTGGTTTCTAAGGCCAGTGCTTAACCACCATGCCACTTGGCCGGCCCAGCTGAGGAATTTTTTAACCTTAAGTAAAAGCAAGCATTTTAAATTGCTCTTGAATAGATCCATGATAAATCATTCAATTATCTACATTTTTCCCTCTTTAAAGTCTACGTCTTTGAGAGTTTGACAAACTAAAAAATAATTATTTTTGTTTTGCTTCAGGGAAATAATACTTATTTAGTTTTCCTCTGCTATGTTGTACTTGGGAGATAAATGTGTTCCCCAGTGCTGCTATGGGAGAACGATAAGAGCCCAACTCCTACTATCATCTTCCCTGGGCATGGCATATAACGAAGCGTAATGTGGCCCTGCCTCTAAAACTCTATTGAAAGTTTTCCTTTTCGGTGAAAAAGAGGACGCTGGCTATGATGAACCTGATTGGTAGAGGCATTTGTCCTGCCCCTTGGCAGCTGCTGCTTTAGCAAAGCAGACACTAAAATTTGTGATGATGACAACCTATTTGAATGGGAACGTGAACTGAAGATTCACTTGTCTTCCCTTGGGAGAAATAGCTCTAAAAGTAGAATTTTGGTAATCACAGAGGTAATTTTTTGCTGTTCTGGAGTAACCTCCTGTCTTAAATGGAGTGTTAAGGAGGATTGCCCATTTTTTCTAAATGAAGAAATGGGCTTTGTAAAATATTCAAAGAAATAGTAGGGAAACATTTGGCTTTTTCTTGCAAATCCAGTCTCCTCCTATACCTGTTTTGTGTCTCTTTAATGAATATTCAAAAAATATTCTGTGCTGTGCAGACTTATAGTCTCTATTTACCATTTGATTTTTGTAAAAGAAAAATTGATTAGAGAATGCAGCTTGGGTTTTGAAAAGTTAAAATATAAATAGAGTCAGGGTGGCCAGTTAGTTCAGTTGGTTAGAGTGTGTTGCTGATAATACCAAGGTTGCTGGTTCGATCCCCACATAGGCCACTGTGAGCTGCGCCCTCCTTTAAAAAAAAAAATGTGTGTGTGTGTGTGTGTGTGTGTATAAAGAAAGCTTTTCTAAAATTGTTTTTGGCTTAAATCTTCCTTCCTTTGGTTCTAATTCTAGATTATTTGGAAACCTGTAGTGTTTCAAGGAATAATTCATGGATTTATCTTACTGGTGGGGTCTATAGCGAGCTAGGCTGGTCAGTGATAAAGTTTGTTTAGCTTTTTTCATCAACTTCTGATTTTAGCAAATACCTTTGGCACAGTAGTTTGTTTAGTGTTATTTTCTAAGGGGCATACAGGCAACTATAACCAGTCTTCATTTATTTTCTTGAGATGTCAAATCATCATACAAGCTGTTTTATTCTTTTGTTAATTTAAAGAAGAGAGACATGGTTGATGAAGGAAATATATTAGATATAATGTATTTAGACATCAGCAAGGCATTTGTTAATGACATTGGAAACTGTGTCATTGGAACTAAAGAATGCTGATTGCGTGAATCCGTGTAATGGTGAAAAGTTAAAGTGTTTTGCCAGAGGGCTCTGTCCCTGATCATGGTATATAATTCACTTTCTCAATTAGCCTTCTGGTAGGATGATCAAATTGGAAGGACCAAAATAAATTAACAGAATGCTAACTGATAGTATCAGGGTTCAAACTCATCGTAGCAGGATGGAACATGCCATTGCTGTTGGGATCAGCACAAAATCCCCACACTCAAGAAGATAGTAAAGAAGTGATTTCCTTGTATTGCAAGGGAAAGGGTTTATCGCTTTAGGGGACTCAGTATGGGTTAACATTGTGTTACTGTTAACATTGTTTGGGCTGCCCCCCAAAGTAGTGGGTGTTGGGTTGCATTTACAGAAGTTGGGCATCTGTTCAAGAGCTGTATTACTGATATGGAACTGAAACTACTCTGTAACACTCTAGGAGTCTTATTTTTAACTAATTTTAAGTCACACCCGAAAAAGGATTATAGGAGCGAGCAACCAGAATGAGGGGACTTGAGGAAGAGACAGGAAAAGAGCTGCTCTCAAATGCAAAAGACCTTTAGACACAAGTATTCTTACCTTCCTTTCTTGTTCGACTATTATAGGGAGACGGGTGTGGGCTCAAAGGAAAAAGCCTTTTAGGAAACTGCTTCAGATTGGAGTGGGCTTTCATTAGAAATAGTGGGCTTCCTGCACATTTTCCACAGAGATTGAATTAATGATTTGTTAGGCTGTTAGAGGGGAAACGTATTCATTTGGTAATGGTTGTACCAGGTCACTTGTAAGTTCCCTTTAGGTCCTGAGATTCTTGAGTTTCACATTATTGATTGACAGGGATATGGTTGGTCAGCGAATTTAGCTCTATTTTATATGTTGCATCTCAAAGCATAATTACAAAAATTGAAAAGGCCTTTAGAGAAAACATTATCAGGAGGCATGTAGTGGATATGTATAAAATGTAGTGGATTGTGTATGAAAATATTATAATAATAGCTGTTTGAAAGACATGATTTTGGGGCCAGCCGAGTGGTTCAGTCAGTTAAGAGCTTGCTCAACAGGGTGAGCTGAGCTCTGAGCAACAGCAGTTCAATGCCCAGCCCGAGCTGAGCTGCCGCTGAGCTGCCAACAGGTGGCAGGATGGCTCAGCTAAAAATAATAATAATAATAAATAAATAAATAAAGAGTACTTCTCGAAAGACATGGTTTTGACAGGTGGAGGAGGGAAGACAAGTGTTTCAGGGTTGAGGCGATAAAAACATCTAACTACTAACTATATTATACAAGAAGCCTTAGTGTGGAAAATTATATAATAGTAATAGTTACCAATTATTGATACCTACTATGTGTCAGACTTTTTGTTCATAGATAATTTTAGATACAGATTTGTAGTCATCTACTACATTTGTAGTATGTAACAAGTACATACATTTTACAGATGAAAAAAAAAACCCCAGCTGGGCTGGCCGAGTGGCATGTTGGTTGAGAGCTTGGGATGCCATGAGCCCTGGTTTGGATCCCACATATGAGGGCCAGTGACACTGCCCTCTACAGCTAAGATGGTGAACAACAGCTCCACCTGGAGCTGGGCCGCTGTGAGTCTCCCGCAACGGTGTAGGCTGCAGCCCCTGCTGCGGTGGGCTGCCATAGGCTACAGTGAGTGGCTGGCAGCCAATGTGAGCAGCCGGCAGCTGGTGTGAACTGCCAAGAGCTGCGGTGAGTGGCCGTCCAGAGGCCGGCGACCGATCTGCCTCACCCGGGAAGAGCGCAATGATAATACCAACATGGGCCAGTGAAGCCATGTCCTCCACAACTAGACTGAAGAACAAAAGGACAGCAACTTGTCTGTTCCCCTTTCCTGGTTCCCCAACACTGTTCCCCTCCCCCAATTCCCCAATAAAATCTTTAAAAACAAACAAACAAACAAACAACCGAGCTGCTGAGTGGTTGTCACAGAGAAAGCCAGTGGCAGAGATGGCGAAGTTCTTCTGGTCCAGTTTGCTCACTTTCCACCTGAATGCCTTTCTAATCATTTGTTTGGACAATTCTGTGTTTTAAATGACAATTTTGAACTGCTCATATCTTAATAGAACTACTGGTAAAGTTATTTTTTTGTAATATCATCTAAGATTGGAGTTTTGATTATGAGGGCTAGAAAAATCTTGGAAATTGTTCATACAGTTTGAAGCCAAGAACCCTCCCAAATGTTATTTTAATTATCTGGCCTATGTTCTCATTATTATTTGTTGGGATTTGGCACTCACACTTTTACAGTCTTCATTCTGCTGTGAGATATTATTAGCGTCCTGTGGAATAATTTGTGCTTACCTCCTTCTACTATTTTACTTAAACCCATCTCAGTTTTTCTTTACAGACCATTTCCCCAATACCTAAATGTTCTTATTCCCTTCTCCATCTGTCAGAATTTTGTGAGTCTCCTTTTAAATTCCAGTTCCTGAACCTGCTTCAAAATTTTCTATCCTTCAGAGATTCCTATGCCTCTGAATGCAAAAGCATTGTTTTCCCCCAGTGGCTTTTTAAAATTATCTTCAATAAAGGGCCTTATATTATTGAATTTTATCATTTGCTTATTTACAGAGCAGTAGGTTGAGAAGAATACATGTTAATTATGGCTATAATCATTTGATGGACAGAATGCTATCTATTGGGGAGAAAAGGTCTTCACTCTTCACTGGAAATTGATTTCAGAAATCTTTTGACACAAATGATTTTTTTTTTTTAAAGAAAAACAAGGGCTGCTTGTTATGATGCATGTACAATGTTAATTCCCACTGGGAAGAGGTAGCTCAGTGCCTTTAAGAGAATTATTTTATCACAAGGCATTCAGTAGTAGTAGGTAATCCCAACACACACCACCCTCCCCAGCACCACCACCCTCTCCCCACACACAGCTCCTCTACAGTCTAAAGGCCTGAAGATGCTTAGCTGTGGTTCATTCTTTCCTAGAAGGAAGAAACAAATGCAGTGTTCCTAATTAATATGATTTAAAACATTGTCAGCTAGCAAAAGGCAAGGTGATGCAAGATTGTCTCCAAAAAAGCATCTGATTTCTGTAACTCATTTTTATTTCAAGAAACCGTGGTCCTTGCTTTCCAGAAGTTTATAATAATCCTTTGAATTTAAATTAAGAAGAGGGGGAAGTCTTTAGTAAAAGGCTACCTTCTTAGTACACCAAATGAAAACAGCCAGAGACAAGGAGCAAGAGAGATTAATGAGTTCAATGGATTGACTTATGAGAAAAAATGAGAAGAACTAAATATGTAAATCTTGACTAAATGAGTACTATGGTAGGAGACATGATAAATAGCCAAATGTACTCCTTGGTAAGGCTTTTGAGACCAAAGACTCCATACAGGCAAGATGATGTTTATCAATACTATAAACGTCGTACGTTTCTTGCAGCTGTTACGTCACTGGTATATACAAACTTGAAGTGCAGTGGACAACGCAAATAGAATTAATCTCTGCTTTTGTGACATAATATATATCTGATTCAGCACACTTTTCTTACATAGAGAATGAATTATTATTATTATTTTTTAATTTAGGGAAAGCACTTCGTGTTGTTTAGAGAGAACGAATGCAAGATTGATTGCAAAATGAGTTTTATGTGTGGAGTTTAAACTGAAAAATGCTTAGAAAACCAATTTATAGTCAAGTGAGTCTCTCTGTGGCCAAATTTTTATAACCTGGTGGCGAAATAAACTTGTAGATGAGTTGGATGTTAATCCCATAAGCCCCACATTGTGGTACAATGGCCTAGATGTCTTTGTTAAAAGAGGCTGAGAGACTCTGTAGGTGATCATTCGTGCATCCCTAAAACAGAGGAGTTCCTTCACTCTTGTAAACCAGAATTATGGTAAAAATACACAAGTATTCATTTGCTTTTCAGTTTTGACTCAGAAGACTGCCCCCATGATTAGCATTTCATCTGAGAGGAAACTTATTGTGCATTTAAGTAACTGAAGTGACAAAGGATGGGGATGCCCAAAACAAGGTTTAGTTTCAGTGGTGAGTGATTCTGAGAGGCCTGTAAGAACTTTCACTGAATGAGGAAATTGCTGTAGAGCTAAGTAGAGCGAATTCACCCGATATTTCCATGTCCCAGAAAAATTCTAAATATTGTTATCCTGTTTTGTTTTGTTTTTTTGTTTTGTATAAAAGAAAGAGGAGCATTGTCTTCTACATACAGTTTTATTTTTTTCAAGATTTGAAAAGCCTGATGCCTTTTAAAGGAAAATTAAAGAATCTATCTAAAATGTGTCTCTCATTAGTCAACAAACTGAGGAAATAAGTTTCATTGTAACTGAATTTGAGGTGTCCTAAACATTACTTTCACTGCCCTTTCACTGTGATTCTCTGTATTTTCACTCTGTTACACTGGTTTTGTGATGGTGGAGAATTATATTTGCTTGTGTGTGTGTGTGTGTGTGTGTGTGTGTGTGTACACACAGACACATACATAAACATTTAGTACCCAAAACATTCAATATTGATTTTCAATAAAGAATATCAACAGAAGTAACATTATATCAGTGCGATAATTTGGAGCAACCTTTTATTCATGATACTCACACTGTAAATTTTCAAGTGTGCCTACAGAATGTATCAGTAATCCACATTTACCTGATTTCTGCTGTTCCATGTGCTCCTTTGGAGATGGAAATGAAATCTCAAGAATGAAAAATTATTCCGAGATTATTAATTTTCTAGAATGGAAAACTTTGAAATGTGTACTTTTTGCATAAACTTGGTTCATGAATATACTATTTATAGAAGGGCTGGACAGACTGAAATTGAATTTCAGTGAAACAGTGTTACGATTTTTATTTTTTAGGAAACCTAACGTTCCACATGGACCCAGGGTTATTTACATCTTCATTCTGATATATATCAATATGTATAATAGTAATAATAGTGGGGAGAATGTCATTTCTGGTGTCAGCATTTCAAAGACTGAAAAAAAATCTATGAGTGAAATTGTTCTTAATATGTTATCATTGCCAAAGGAAAGCTGTCCTGATTTCCCCACTCTCTTCTTTGGGGAATTATACTTATATTTCATTCTGTGTTAGGAGAAACTGTCATTAAAGGGCAATTTCTGTTCCTATGCTGGCGTATTTCTTATGTTTACATTCTTTCTTTTCCCGTATGGGAATCTCTCTCAGCGTGTGAGTGTACAGTTTATCCATGCATAAATGGAAGCACTCGCTACTTCTGTTGTCTTTGGTGGTGTTGCTGTTGAGAGGTGCTGCGTAGGATGAGTACTGGGGGGAATAGCAATTTTCTTCTAATGTCTGATGTTAATGATAGTTCTTCTGTTCACATGTTATATGATTCTACTTAAAACTGCTCAACTTATAAGGCTGTTGATTGACTATGTTAACTACTATGATTATGAATAATCAAAAGCTCTCTGAGACAGATTAGATAGATTTACCAAAGGATATTTTAATAATTAATTTTAAAATATTTCGAATTTCGGTAAGTGGTCCCATGCCAGCATATCATCCAGACTGTACTGAGATCCATGAGGGTAGGTGGAAGCCCAGTGGTAAGAACGCAGCATGGCCCATGGTGCAGCATGCAGACCATTTCAGTCCAGATTCTTCCTCTAGACTCGAGCTAGCTGTGGGAACCTGAGCAAGTTAGATAATTAGTTGTGTTTTTGTACGTTGATTTTGTATCTCTTCTAAAAATAAGAATTGTGTAACTCTCAGAGTTAAATGAGTTACTACTGGCCAAGTGTTTAGAATTCTGCTTATGGTAGGTATTCCATAAGCATTAGCTGGTATAATTTTTTTAATGGGGCCGGCCGAGTGGCGCGGTGACTGGGAGCTGGCTTAGGACACGGGCGGCCCCGGTTCGGATTCCACATGTGAGGGCCAGTCACACTGCCCTCTAAAAAAATAATAATAATAATTTTCTTAATGAATTCTCCAGCACCTAGTGCAGACTTAGCTCATATTAGGTCATCAGATAACAAGTAAATATGCATAAAATTGAATATATACCTGGATATCCCTTATATATTTTCCAATGTAAAGTTTTATAGAACCTCTTTTTCACTTAATGTATCTTTTAATTGAAATCATAATATGTGCAAGTATTGTCTTAAGCACTTTAGAATTGGAGATACATTACACATACTATTTAAGAAGTGTGTAATCTTGAGTGAGTTCTTTATCTTTAACCTCTACTTTCCTCTACTGTGAAAGGATTGGTGCAAAGAGTAAATGAGAACCTGTGTGTGTGTGTGTGTGTGTGTGTGTGTGTGCGTGCGTGTGTTTGTTTGTGTTGCATTTTGTATGTATGTAGAGTGCTTAGCTAGTGCTTGGTCATAGTAAACACTTAATAGATGTTAGTATGTTTTCTATTTTGGGAGGTAAAACATGTATAAAATAAATAAGCAGGTAGAAAATGACATATGGTAAGAGAGGGTAATGTGTTAGTTGTGCATATTTCCAACAGGGCAGCAGTGAGGGGGTGGAGATGAGTGGTCAAGGAGAGTTAGGACCTGGAGTTGATATTTGACTTGTAAGTTGCAGAATCCATAGAATTTACACATTCTCTGTGCAGATGAATGGCATTTTAGTAGCGGGGACAACATACATGAAGACTCAGATTTTAAAAATCAGGCATTCTGAAGCTGAAGCTGAATAATAATGAATGTCAACTATAATTTTATATATATTAACAGGATGTGGAATACAGCATAAGGCAAAGAGTCAATGGAACTGTAACGGTTATATACGATGTCAGAGGGGTAGATTGGGAAAGGGGATTATTACTTTGTGAGGGGTGTAAATGTCTAACTATTACATTGTTTTGTACATCTGAAACTAATAAAAATAAATAAATAAATAATCTCATACACATAAAAAATAAGAATAATCAGGTGTTTAATAGGAACAGTGAGAAGTTGCACTTGGTTAGATTAAAAGAGGCATCCATTCATACTATCAATAGGGAAAACAGTGGGAATCATGTTGGAAAGGTGGATTGGTACCAGATAATAGAAGTCCTTGAATACGTTGGATGTTATTTGTCAGGCATTTGACAGATGTTTAAGATTTCTGAACAGGGGACCACATTATTGGAACTTTCCTGAATAAATTCAAGGAAGTTTCATTTGTCTTTTATAAGTAGGATGGACTAGAGATGGAGACATTGGAAACAAAGGCATTTAAAAGTAAGATGGGGCCTGCCAAGTGGCACGGTGGTTAAGAGCTGGCTTCGCACCCAAGCTCTGAGCACCAGGGCCCTGGTTCGGATCCCACATGAGGGCCAGTGACACTGCGCCCTCTACAGCTAAGATGGTGAACAACAGCTCGACCTGGAGCTGGGCTGCCGTGAGTCGCTGGCGACGGCGTAGGCTGCAGTGGGGCTGGCCGGCAGCGGGTGTGAGCTGCCATGCGCCTCCATGAGCGGCCATTCAATGGCCGGTGAGTGACTGCCTCACCTGGGAAGAGCGCAATGATAATACCAACATGGGCCAGTGAAGTGACATCCTCTACAACTAGACTGAAGACAAGGACAGCAACTTGTGTGTTTCCCTTCCCCAATTCCCCAACGCTGTTCCCTCTCACAATTCCCCTGTTGAAAAAAACCTTAAAAAAAAAAAAGATGGGATGGAGCAGGAGGTGGGTAATGGTTCAAGCAAGAGATAATGAAATCCAAAGCTACTAGTATAAGTGAGAATGTGATGGAAAAAACAGAGGAAAAAAAGAGATTTCAGTGGAAGAAATCAGTCAACATTTGACAACTGGATGTAGAAGAAAAGCAAAAGAATGGACAAATAATGCTTCAAGATTTTTTAGTTTCAGATAACTAATAATGTTGTTGCCATTAACAGAAATAGGGGCCATAGGACATAGAGGAGATTGAACAAGAATAGAAGCAGTAATGAGCTTCATTTAGAATTTATTGAGCTTGAGATATTGGCTTCCATCACAGTCATCTGGGTGGAGAGGTCTTTCTTTAAGAACACAATTCTTTTATAAACTGTGAAATTTGTGGATGGAAAGTAGTGTTCTGATAAAGTGATTGAGTTACAGTGTAATAGGAGAGCCCCTTTGTTTCCTTCAAGGAAATAATGAAATGAGAGAAGTATAAGGAGAATGATGTAGATGTGTTCTTCAGTGATCTTAATGGGTAAATGGAAATCAGAGCCTTTATGAACTTTGAATTTTAATATCAAATACAATAAACTGTGTTTAAATAGTGGCAAAGTTTTATGATAAAACAGGTGAAAGAAGAAAATTCAATATTATTTGTAACATTCACTAATAGTAAAAGCTCTTGCAATGTATACCAAATGCATTGTTTAGGGTGTGATGGACTAGATAGTCCTTGATTCTGGATTTTCTAGGTGTTGGACACATTCACTTTTTTTTTTTTTTTTTTTTTTTTGTTAAAGATTTTATTGGGGAATGGGGGAAGGGGGACATTGTTGGGGAACTGGGGAAGAGGAACAGAAAAGTTGCCGTCCTTTTGTTCTTCAGTTTAGTTGTGGAGGATGTTGTTTCACTGGCCCATGTTGGTATCATCATTGTGCTCTTCCAGGTGAGGCAGATTGGTCGCCGGCCTCTGGATGGCTGCTCACAATGGCTCACACCGGCTGCCAGCCACTCATGCTGACTGCTGGCCACTCACTGTAGCCTATGGCAGTCCACTGCAGCAGGGGCTGCAGTTATGCCGTCGCGGGAGACTCACAGCAGCCCAGCTCCAGGTGGAGCTGTTGTTCACCATCTTAGCTGTAGAGGGCAGTGTCACTGGCCCTCATCTGTGGGATCCAAACCGGGTCCCTACTACTCAGAGCTGGCATCCCAAGCCAGCTCTTAACCAACATGCCACTTGGCCAGCCCCAAATTCACTTTTTAAAACCTTTAATTATATTTATTTTGAGAGTATTGTGTTTCTTTTAGGAAAATTTTGCTGTTTTTTTCTTTACCTACTAATAAATCAATTTGATAAGTTAAGAAAGTAAGTAGGGCCGGCCGAGTGGCGCATTGGTTAAGCGCTGGTTTTGGGATGCCAGCGGCCCCGGTTCGGATCCCACATGAGGGCCAGTGACACTGCCCTCTACAGCTAACAACAGCTCCACCTGGAGCTGGGCTGTGCGAGCCCCGGTGATGGTGTGGGCTGCAGCCCCTGCTGCAGTGGGCTGCCATAGGCTACAGTGAGTGGCCCGCAGCCAGCGTGAGCGGCTGCCAGCCAGCGTGAGCTGCCAATAGCCGCGGTGAGCGACATCCAGAGGCCAGCGACCGATCTGCCTCATCCGGGAAGAGCTCAATGACGATACCAACAGTGAAGCAACATCCTCCGCAACTAAACTGAAGAACAAAAAGACAGCAACTTGTCTGTTCCCCTTCCCCGATTCCCCAACGCTGTTCCCCTCCGCCAATTCCCCAATAAAATCTTTAAAAAAAAAAAAAAAAAAAAAGAAAGTAAGTAATTTTTAGGCAAGTTATTTTATTAACTGGTAGTTTCCAATTAAGGCAACTTTATTTAGCTACTTTTTAAATAGTCTTCAAAAGAAAGAAAAGCTATACTGATCAATTAGAATCTAGTATACTTATATCTAAATGATTGATACATAGTCTAAAAATAAATGGTATAAATACAAATAATAATAAATAAATAAATACTCATAGCTAAGTAGTATTTACCAAGCTTTTCAATTACAATAATATTTAATATAAGTGTGTGAGCGAATTCATCTCATTCCAAAGAGAACCTGAAATCCAGAGAACTGAAGGGATTTGTCTATTTCTTAAAACATAGTTCTTTATAATTAAAGGCTGCCATTCACATACACTAGTGAAGAATTTATCTTATCAATGTGTCCCTCATACCCCAGGCTTTTAATGTTCCTGAGAACTGCTGGTCAGTGGTCATTTTCAACATTCAGGTGGTGAAACTGTGATTGTATGTGGGTCACTAAGTCTAATATGTAGCAATACATTACAAATATTTGAATTTCCAACCTAGAACTTAAGTATGAGTATTCAAATAGAAATGATATGGAAGGCTGTTAACCCTTTAGTTTTGGAATGTTTAACTGTGTTCAGAGACCAAACAAAGATGAATAAAACAAGGAACTCCCTGTAATGGGCGAGGCCAATCCTTAGAGATGCATGCAGTGCAATGTGATAATGGAGAAGAGGGAAGCAGAGTGCGCTGTGAGAGTCCAGGCTGCAGGAGGGGTCCAACTCCTCTTTCACTTCTCTACCTTCCTTGGGAACAATTACAACAGTGGTTGGTTCAGGACATGTTAGGTCAGCCATTTCTACTGTTGGTCAGTTTTCATTGAAAAGTCTCTTTTGCTGTATTTTTTTTTGCTTTAATGGTTGACCAAAAAATGGCCACCCTAGAATATATAGGGGTGCTCACTGATTCTCCAGAGTAACACTGCACTCTATACCAGTGCGTTGCAAACTATCTGAGATGAGGACCTGTTTTTTTTTTTGTTTGTTTGTTTTTTGTTTTTGTTTTTTTTTTAATTTAATTTCTAGTCTGCCATGGATTGATGCTGTTAAAAAAGACAATTAAGAATGGATTTGAAAAATGGAAAAACTGAAGATACAAAAAAATGGAAGCCCTGATTTTTTTTTTATTGTTAGAGCTAACGGACATACAAGGACTCTGTTAAATTATGTTTTTATGTCTTACTCTTAGATGCTCTAACACTCTCCTGGCAAAACAGTAACAAACAGTTTGTGAAGGGACAAGGGCCCTCAGAGCACACACAGGTAGCCCTGCTCACCACATGTTAGGCTGTCTTTCCAGGGAGTTGATTGTAAAATGTTCTCTTCTGCTACTAATTAAAGTTTAGAATTAGCCTGTTGACTTTCCTTTAAGAAAAATTCATTCTTTCTGAATTCTATGAAATGTAGTGTATCTCTTGCCAGGTACTCATTTTTCCAGTACACTGAGAATACACAGGATGGCCGGAGCCAAGAAAACAAGGAGAGGTGACAGCACTGGTCCTCACCATGTATTCAGAGCGTCTCTCACTTCTTTCCACAGCACACTTATCACCACCACCTTCAGCTCAGTTCACAAATATTCGGGTATGCTTATATTTTGCGAGAGATCGTGCAAGGTGCTGGGACGTAATGATAGACAGCCCATGATTCCTACTCTCAAAGTACTTTCACTCCTAGAGGAGACTCTGACCAAGTTCTGTTTTTCTTTTTTAAGAAATTTTACTAGGGAACAATGTGTTTTTCCAGGACCCATCAGCTCAAAGTCAAGTAGTTGTTTCAATCTAGTTGTGGAGGGCATAGCTCCTTGGTCCATGTGGGGATTGAACCTGCAACCTTGGTGTTATGAGCCTGTGTTCTAACCAGTTGAGCTAACTGGCTGCCCCAAGTTCTGTTTTTGTGTATGTCTAATATTCTAAATTTTAACATACTCACACAAATGATCTAAACATTACCAACTTCATAGTTTCTTGAAATTTACTTTGCATTTCAAATGAGTTGTAGAATTTTTTAAAATGTAGATATAGAGTAAAGCACATGACAATATAAATTAGTCCATAAAGAATTATTACTGTTACTTTCATAATAAAATGATCTAAAATCATTTATATTTATGATATGGTAGTCTTCTAAACTTATAGACCAGAATTTCCCAGTGATAGGCATCAAGATTTACAATGACATTACATTCGGTATGTCATCTAGATGGAGTAATTCAAATATGACTTTAAGGCACCAGATATAGGCAACCAATTTTCTTAGTGGGTAAGCCATGTTATTTTTGTTAGAGAAGTCATTTTAGAAGGGCTCTGTCTAATAAACCTTGTTTTTATTTTATTTTTTTTAAAGATTTTATTGGGAATTGGGGGAGGAGAACAGTGTGGGGAATTGGGGAAGGGGAACAGACAAGTTGCTGTCCTTTTGTTCTTCAATCTAATTATGGAGGACATTGCTTCACTGGCTCATGTTGGTATTATCATTGAGTTCTTCCTGGATGGGGCAGATCCGTCACCGTCCTCTGGACGGCAGCTCATGGTGGCTCTTGGCAGCCCACACCAGCCGCCGGCCACTCACACTGGCTGCTGGCCACTCACTGTAGCCTATGGCAGCCCACAGCAGCAGGGGCTGCAGCCTACACCTTTGCCGGCGCCTTAGCCCAGCTCCAGGTGCATCTGTTGTTAGCTGTAGAGGGCAGCATCACTGGCCCTCATATGTGGGATCCGAACCGGGGCCCTGCCTCTCAGAGTTGGCATCCCAAGCCAGCTCCTAACCAACGTTCCACTTGGCTGGTCCCTAATAAACCTTGTTAAACTAAGTGTCTGTCTAAGCCAAAACTAAATATATTTATATAATGTCATTATTTATGTAACAAAATGTGTATAAAGCCTCATAGTTGTATTTCACATTAAAAATGATCCTTCACATCTGATAACTTTATTTCTCTTATATCTACTTGACATCTTCCAGTCATTTAGCCCCTAAGATGACAATAATTTATAGCATCCTTTATACAAGTATAATCTATTTATGTATTTCTTTAAAAGTTTAATATGCTAGGGTTGGCTGAGTGGCGCGGTGGTTAAGTGCTGGCTTGGGAAGCCAGCGGCCCTGGTTCGGTCCCACATATGAGGGCCAGTGACATTGCCCTCAAAAAAAACAAAACAAAACCAAACAAAAAAAGTTTAATATGCTGTAGTCACTTTCATAAGATAAATTCTTGATTAATCAAGATTTTTATCACATATTAAATGATTTTCTGGTTTTCCTGAGCATTATTTGCTTTTCATATTTTATATATCCACAAACAGTAGTCAAATACGCAGAATGAATTCATAAATTAACATTAAAGTCACCTAATTCTTTTTGGGTTATAGTCTCTCTTTGCATCTCAGATATTAGAAAATACATTGAGCTATTCAGTAAAAGCTAGACAGGAGAGACCTTTGTAGAATACTTCCCCACAGGGCCAACTGTAATCATTAGTGGGAGGCTCAGTCTCACACCCGTACTCATACTCACGAAGATGAGAATCATTTGGATTGGTTCAAGGGCAATTGGACTATATGTTTTGGTTGCTTGATCTGGAGAAGAAAACTTAAAAACACTCTCAAGGTTTTGAGAGATCCAAAGACAACAGATTTAAATATTTAAATATAAATAGTGGAGCTTCACAGGAGGAGATGGTTGAAAACGCCCTAGTCCACTTACATCCTGTTTCTGGGAATTTGCTCTTGTACTTTTAAAGGGTTTTGGTGCAGGCTTGCGCCAACGCGGGTGAGCCAATTGTGCGTATCTTTTCCTCACTCTGTGTTCAATGAATTCATGGTGGGGTGGGTAGCTTGAAATTGAACATCAGAGTATTTCATCATGAAATTTGCAAATGCTACAAGTCAAGGCTTTTTTTCCTCCTGGAGAGTCAATCGTTAAACATATACCAGCACTGCTATGGTTTCAGCTTTAGCCTTATTATGAATGCAGATACTAGTGTATGCCAATCATATTTGCTTAGTTTTAAAAGTGATTCCCCTAGACACTTTCAGAAGACACTCCTCTGCATGGAGCTATGCTGGGAACAGGGATATAAAGATTGATAGAAAGATGAATGTTTTTGAGTAGTCAATATTCTCTGAGTAACCAAAGGGGGAATATTTTTTGAAGAGGTTAAAATCATATAATGACTTAAAAAATTATTTCATATACTCATTGGTATTAGGTACTTCAGGATGAGTGAAGTGCCTCTTATACATTAAAATACAAGGTCAGACAATTAAATTCACGAACTCATCCAAGAAAAAGTGCTACATACCTCATTGCTGAATATCACTATGGTCACCTTCGAAGTACTCCCCTTGGGAAGCTATGCACCAATGCCAGTGCCGAGTCCACCCTACAAAGCAGTTTTGGAACTCATTTTCTGCAATGACCATCAGAGCTTTTGTAGTATTACTTTAGATGTCCTGAATGTCATCAAAATGTCCTCCTTTCAATATTTCCTTTACCTTCAGGTAAAGAAAGAAGTCATTGGGGGCTAGATCAGGTGAGTAGGGAGGGTGTTCCAATACAGCGATTTGTTTACTGGCTAAAAACTCCCTCACAGACAGTGCCGTGTAAACTGGTGTGATGCAAAAGCCATGAGTTATTGGCAAAAGTTCAGGTCATCTAACTTTTTCACACAGCCTTTTTCAGCACTTCCAAATAGTAAACGTGTTAACTGTTTGTCCAGTTGGTACAAATTTATAATGAATAATCCTTCTGATATTAAAAAAGGTTAGCAACATTGTTGCAACAATTTTGTGAATTTGTCAGACCCCATAGCTCACCGTAGGCTACACAGTAGGCATTGTTTTAAAATTGTTTTTATTTTGTGGCTTATGTTATATTATACACCACATTGTGTGTGTGTGTGTGTGTGTGTGTGTGTGTGTATTAATACTTAGTGTTTCTCAATTAAAATAAGGCAGTGTGGGCCAGCCGAGTGTCACATTGGTTAAGAGTTGGCTTGGGACAACAGCACTGAGCAGCAGGGCCCTGGTTCGGATCCCACATGAGGGCCAGTGATGCTGCACCCTCTACAGCTAAGTTGGTGAACAACAGTTTGACCTGGAACTGGGCTGCTGTGAGTCGCCCACCATGGTGTAGGCTGCAGTGGGGCTGGCGTGAGCTTTCGTGAGCTGCTGTAAGCCGCCATGAGCGGCCGTCCAATGGCCGGTGAGCAGTTGCCTCACCAGGGAAGAGTGCAATGATAATACCAACGTGGGCCAGTGAAGCTACAACCTCCACAACTATACAGAAGAACAAAAGGACAACTTGTCTGTTCCCCTTCTCTGATTACCCAATGCTGTCCCCCCAACTCCCCAATAAAATCTTTAAAAAAATAAAAAATAAAATACAATAAAATATGGCAGTGTATCTGATGATGTTCTTATTGATTGCTCTGGCCACGGAAGCCTGCTCTGATGTCTCCAGAAATTACTCTTGCAGGCTAGGGAGATGAACATTTAACATGTGCACACACTCAACTGTTGGTGTATAAATAGATTTCAAGTACAGTCTTTGTATAAATGACCATTGAGGAAATCTTAACAAACACAGGCCACTGATTGAGCGGCTTATTCGTTTGGACACAAAACTGAAGTAAATTTTCTGGAACTTAGTGAACCAGCCCACAGTGTATCTTTGAACTTTTAGTTACACCATGTCCTCCTCTGGCAGGGTGTGCTAAGGCAGAAGGAATGATTTGTCCATAATCAGAGGTTCTCTCCTAATTAGGATTATCAGGTCCGCTACTGCTTACCACATGATCAGCTAAGGTACAGTCCTTTGTGAGGGAAAATGATGAAAGGATGGGTAGTTACAGGCCATGTACCTCTCAATTCCCTTTAACCTTTGAGAGATTAATTCTCTTTGCTCCACTGGGCTGTCAATCCAAAGAATAAACTCCAACTCCTCCGGGTTCCTTTCACACACACTTTGCTTATCTCTCTGAGTGGTGTTTGTCTGATCTTTTCTTTTGCATGTTTTTACTTTTAAGATCGTCTCTTTCTTATGTAAAAAAGGCAATTAGACTCGTATCTGTTTATTTTAAACAAAATGGCTGTTAATTAGTGTGATCAAAAACCCTGCCATTGTAGACTATGGGTTCCACTTTGTAGTTGTACTAAATTGAGTATGGTTTGGTGCCAGTTGACATGATAACAACTCTAAGTCTGGCTTTTTAAAAATTAATGAACAAACACATTTATGAGGCTTGTTTTGTCTGGTTTAGATCTATAGGCTCTGAATGCATCAGAGTTTTGATTTTTTTACTGACTAATGCTGTTGCTTATTAAAAGCGCATAAACTTATTGAAAAAAAATTTTTTTTTTTTTGGTAACTTCATATAACAGATATGTGAAAGCTCCGCCATTTTCATTTAATTGGTTCTCTTATGATGTTAGAAGCAGGAGTACCAAGTATGCTTACTTATTCCATTGTAACACACAGTGACATGTCTTTTTATTAAGTTATGAAGCATCTTAAATTGTCAACCCCCTAAGCCCCCCATACCTCCATGTAACATTTAGAGGGAACAAACAGATTCCAGGTGTTTATTTAATATAAAACAACTTCAAGAACATGGGCCTGTATGAGACGACTCAGCCTCATCCTTCTTTCACAACCTCAGCACTTTCTCTGATAATTAATGTTCAGAATAATGACGAGGGGTGTCTTGTAAGAGCCTCTTTTAAAGGATTAGATTATGTTCATAATATAGTACTTCTAAGGCAGAAATTCATAACAATATACACTAACATAATTTTTTATATTGAGGATTTAGACAAAAGTGAATTTCTAGTTAGAAAAAACAAATGAAAGTAAAATCTAATTGACCAGAACATCCCAGCTCATTAACATTCTGGTTAACTGAAGTTTAAAATTCATAATTTGTTTTTCACATTAAAGGGAAAAGAAGAGGATGTCAGGGAACAACAGATGCAGCTCTGTGGATGTGTGCAAACTTTATGAATTACATTAAAATAGGAGCACCTACTTTAACCTTACTTTACTAGATGTCTGGGAAATCTTTGGATTTAAAACACATGCCCTGGATCATCTGGAAAACAGCAATGAAACTTGAGTCTGATTGACTACTTTGAAGGAAAAAAATAAAATGCTTATTTGTGGATCAAAATACTTACTAAAGTTATTTAGATTAGAGTTAAAAAATCTAATAATGACAACAGCTGCCATTTATTTAGTGTTTACAGTATTCCAGGCAATATTCTGTGCCCAGTAAGAAATTAACCTTTGGATTCATTTATATATTATAATTTTTAAACTATAGTTACCCTGCAAACCAGGCTCTGGTGCACTTATTTTTAGTTGTGGAAACTGAGGCTCCCAAAGTTTAAATATCTTTCTAAAATTTACCCTGTAAATGACAGGTGGGATTTGACTTCAGATCATTCTGATTCCAAATGCTTTCCAGTGAAACCAGAGGGCTCCTGCTACTGCCTGGCACTGCTCAGCCAATAGACCGACACAGGAGTTGGGCTATAGGATAAACATTGATTGTCAGGGCTCTGGTGGCCCGAGAAGGCAGCAGATTAACACCTTCAAAAACTGCCCTAACATTCTTAGACCAGCTTAGAGTATTTAAGGGAAAATCTGGGTATTCTTCCAGAGGCTCCTTGGTGGTTCTGAAGGTGTGTATGGAGCCTTCCTTCCTGCAACATGGCTCCCAGGTGGTGTCAGCAACCCAGGAAGAATAATGGGAGGAGTCTGCACAGAATGCTAGGCCATAGACATGTGATCGATTAGCATCGGGGAATTATTAATCATAAGTTTCAGGGTCATTTTCTAAAGCAAGGAACCGGGTGGGACAGGGGCTCTGAGCTCGAGCTGCAGTGGGGTGATCTATTGTTAAGCTAGAGGTAGGTCAAGGAAAGGGAGGCCAGGCTGTGGAGAGGCCTCTCCTGTGGGGGTGCCAACCAGGCCGACTTTGCCAGGGCACTGTTTCCTAAAACTTGTCATAATAGTTTATTCTGAAAAAGCACGTTTTCCCATTTTGCAAGGAAATCACATTCTGACCCTTTTTCTTTAAGTTTAACTTTTCCAATCTAAAAAGAGAGTTTTTCCCCATTTCTAGTTCTCTCACTGTTTGGAACCCTTTAGCAAACCTCATGAATGAGAAGCTCTTCTTAATGGGTTTAAGTGGTTTAGTGATCTTCATCACTTATTGTGGAAGGTTCCTGCCTTAATCTGTCCTCACTGTTGAACATTCTTTCTTGGTATTTAGCCTAAATTTACTTCTCTTGATTATACTCATTACTCCTGGTTACCTCCCTCCTTGTGGATGTGTCAGTAATGATCTATCTTTAGCCAACTGGCCTTTGTTTACAGTCCTTCCCACAAGATTGAAGCTGATGTTGTAATGATGCTTAGAGATGATATAATATAGATGTGGGTAATTGGGCAATCAAATTCAAAGTACATTCCAAACCTAGAATTAGTAGGAAAGTAATAAAGAGCCCTCAGTGTTGGTTTTCTACATCATCTGTACTTTGGTTTGCATTCAAAGACATCTGTATTTGATGCTTTAAGCTTATTTACAGACAGTGACTTTGTGTGGCTGATAATATTAGCATACACCAGCCCAATTAATAATTTCAAAGTTCATTATATATGTATATATTATTTGATTTGACACCAATCTGTTATTTTTTTTATTATTTTGTACTAAGTCAACATCTCCTGCAATATAACCTTTGATCATATTTGCCTACTGCTTCCTGCCCTTAAGTCCTTGATTTCCATTTCCTTTTCAGCAGTAATGAGACAAATTATCAAACAAGCTCATTTGAGGAAACTCCAATTGTAATCAGTTAGCTTGAAGGAGGAAACGATTTTTGGTATGCAGCGTTCATCCTCCCCTGTGGATACCCGGGATAGTAATTTAAAGCTCAGTACAGTGTACCGAGCACCCACAAAGTGGGCTTACAAAGTAAAGCCAGATTTCTTCAGTCTACAGAGAATAGATACCTATTCATAAGCGGCGTGTGTCTGGGGATTTTTGTTTTGTTTTTTTGGTTTAACGTTTTCATAAGGCACTAACTTAGAGCATCACAGAAAGTGGTTTTTTCTGTGTTTTTGTACAGAATTGAAGCTGTAAAGGCATGAGTTAAAGAAAAAGCTGCACAAAGTTGTGAGCCTAAAACATGAGGGCACAAGGGGGGGTGAAACCTGAACCAAGAAATAAAGAGCCCTAGAAAAGAAGAAGCAAACACGAGCTAAAGTGTACATCAGGAATCAGAGCAGAAATACAGCGGGGGTAAAGTTTAGATTATAAGATTTAGGGCAGAAACAGGCCAGGTACTGTGAAGCTCAATAGAGAAGTCATTCATCTTTTTGGAAAACATTGTTAAAATCCCTGAAGACCAAGAAGCTGGAAGCGTAGAGCGAGAAATATAAATATTTAAAAATAAAACAGCTAAAGCTACAGATGATAGACAACACAAACATAATAAAGGCTTTAAGCACTGAGAGACTAGGCATATAAGAAATAATAAGTTGTGACATGGGAATAGGAGAGGACACCTGGAAATCTATTTTGTAGGCTGTCTTTGACTAAAGCCTCTGACCGGAACACATATGAGAAATTTCTGGATTCTGTGAGGTTTAGGATCAGTCTTACACATTTCTCATATTTGGGATCAAGCCTGGGAAATTGACAAATCCCGGTAGATAATCACATCAGTAAAAGCTAACACTAACCTAGTATTTACTATGTTCCAAGCAGGGTTCTAAATACTTCACATATTTTCTATGAACTAATTGAATCTTCACAGTAACCTGATGAGGAAGGAAAACTGTGGTTGCCTCCCCATTGTACAGATGAGCAGCTGACACTGGGGAGGTTAAATAACTTGCCCAAATTCACAGAGCAAGAAAATGGCAGCACCAGGCTTTGCAAGCAGCTTGGCCCAGAGCCCCTGTTCAAATCTGCTGCCCTGCTGCGGCCCCTTTCAGAAGCCTGGAGGCTCAGTGATGTTTTGTTCCCTTCACCAGCTCCATCCACTCAGTCACCCAATCCTGACAACTCTAAAATAGCTGTCCAATGTGCTTTCTCATCAACCAGTTGTCATGACCTCAACAACTCTGGGAGCCTCAGCCTCCACCGTAGCCCCATGCGCTTCATTGGCCTGGCTTTTCCAACATGTAAATCGGACCATGAAACTCTTTACGTTCAAATTGTTCAGTGGCTGTCCATCACATCCAGGGTAATATCCAAACTCCCCAGCATGGCGTAAAAGGCCATGTTCACCTGATCATAGACCCGTCTTTCTCTTCATGTTCCCCAACAAGACTTCTGAGCAGATTATGTGTGCTTCCCTACACATACTCTAATAGTTTGTTCTCTGCCTCTGTGTTTTCTCTGCGCACAGAGTACTTCCTCGTTTCGGGACCTGGCTAACTCCTACTCATTCCTCCTGATGCAGTTTACACAACATGCCTTCCCAGAAGCCTTCCCTCATCCTGCAGGATGAGCTAAATCCCTGCTCCCATTTTCTAGGGGCATGCTGTGCGTAACTTCATTGTAACACGTGCATTGGATTGTGTCCATTGGTTTCCGTCTGTCTTCCTAAGTTATGACCTGCTCTAGTATAAGGCTGATGTGTTCCTTGTCAGATACCTCACAGCTCTCACAGGGCCTGACACAGAGTAGTGCTCAGTAAATGCTTTTTGAATGAATGAGCAAAGAAATGAATGAAGGTATCAAACAGTAGTAATACATTTACCTGTGGAGTTTCAGGTGAGGAGATGGTTTAGTATCAGACCGTAACCAGTCCCTGTGTATTTTTCTAAACTAGAGAATGAGGGGTGAGGGGCAGCTTCTTATCTATTTGTTTTTGTTTTTGTTTTGTTTTTTTGAGGGCAGTGTCACTGGCCCTCATATGTGGGACCCTAACTGGGGCCGCTGGCTACCGAAGCCAGCGCTTAACCACCGTGCCACTCGGCCGGCCTGTGCTCCTTATCTTTAATGAGGAGATAAATGAAGGGAATGGATTTAAGTTACATATAAGGAAACCAAGTGGAGGAGGCAAGACTTTCCTGGCAGTTTTGGTAAGCAGATTGCATTTAAAAATGGACTATCTTTGGTGCACTTTAAAAAGGGGATACCTTGACTTTTGACTTGTGGACAAACCAGCACTGTGGCATATCTTGGGGCAAAAGCTCCATCTGACCATGCATGAGATTACCTAAGGGTCATAAAAATGATCATTTTCTTGGACTTCATCTTCAAAGATTTGATTCAATAGGTTTGAAGCAGGGGTCCACACAGTGAGTTTTTTGAGAAGCATTATGGATAATTCCAACATCCAGGTAGGATTGGGAGCTTGTGTTCTGGGGGTGGAATATTTGCTATTTAGAGCAGCAGGAAGGTACCTAATGTGTAATCCTGGGTATTGGAAACCTCTGGCCATATGGAACCACAAAGATTACCACTCCGAGCCCTTTCATCAGCAGGCTACTTCATGGCTAGCTGGGCCTCTAGCGGAAACTGACCAATGTCTGCTCTACAAACTGTGCCTAGGCCAGCATCCTTGATGGACAGAGAATTTTAAGAAGGAAGAATAGTTCCAAAGGCTTATTTAAAAAACTTTGGAATAAGTTCTCTCTCAGATTTCTTAGTTACCGACTATATCCTCCCTCCTTTTTTTTTTTTTCTCTCTCTCTTCCTTCCCCTCAAGATTTGGGAAAAAGGATCCAAGACTTAAAAATAAGACTTTTGCCTGGAGTGTGGTATAATTAGAATGGTATTATTGGAGTAAATGGTATTATAAGATCATAGTATTATTGGTCCAAAGAAACAGTAGGATGTAATATAAAGGAGCATTTCCCATCTATAGGACAGTGCTATAACACATCCCTATGCCCTCACTAGCTTTTGAATTGGAGGCTCTCCTGAAGGCCCTCTAGAGTTTCTGTGTGGTCAGGATGGTGGACTAGGAATGATTTTTCGTTAACACTTACCTGTTTCACCAGAATTTAGGGTATTGTTTGCCACATTGATCGGTATCTTAAATTCATTTGGCCCCTGACTGATATAATTTCATTTTGCAGTTGAATTGTTTGCCTAGCTTTCCCTTCACTTCTGTGACTATGATACAGCTGTGTAGAAAAGATACAAGATGAGCAGTGTGCCTGGGTTCCTGTTGCAGGTGTGCCACTTACCTGTTCTGTGACTTGCACAAAGTAACTGTCCTCTGTGGCCTCAATTTCTCACTGGGCTGTGAGCATAATGAGGGCAGGAACCAAGTCTGTTTTTTCTCACTGTTGTATGTTTAGCAACCAAAACCAGAACCTGGACTACTTGATGTGCTCAATGAAATTGGTTGAATGAATGAATAAATGAATCTCTAAAATCGGAATATAATACAACTTAGAAAATAAAATAATGTACAAAGGCACGCAGAACAGCATTTAGCACATAAATGCCCAGTAAGTGTAAACAGTTGTTAATTTGAAGGCAGAACACTGTAACCATTAGGAGTGAAGGTACTAGAGGTCACAAGTTTGTGTTTTGTTCTGGCTCTTTCACTTATTAAGTTGTGTGACTTTGGGTCAGCCGTTGAGCCTATCTTAGCTTTAGTTTTCCCATCAAGAAGAGAAGGATGAAGATATTACTAACCTTACAGAGTTATTAAGCATTAAATGAGATATAAAGCACAATGACTGGCACATGATTTTCAGTAGTAGATACCATTTGTACATGACTCCCAACTAGGTAACCTCTGTTTGTCAACACGCTTTTAAACTTAGGACATTTGAGATTCATGTTTTACAATTTTATTTCCTTTACAAAGCCAGTAAGTGCGGACACAAATTTAAAGAGAAGTATTCAATTTTCAGTGGAGTGCGTGAGGAAAGCTTTGTGTTTCTGGTCCTGTAAAGAAAAAAAATAGCTGAAGGGTACAGTGTTCGGTGTTTATTTTTTGTGTTTCAAAATAAAAAATGACACCTGACCAGGATTGGAAGCTTCAGATCAAAAGGGCAATTCTAGAAAATTGTGGTGAGTGAATGAGAGCACTAGTTTATTGAAGAAATCAATTTGCTATCTTAACCAATGGCACCAGTGCCATCCCTATAATCTCTGAAAATAGACACTTTGCGGTTCACCAATCCGTAGATCGCATCTGCTTCCTCACACCTGGCAAGCTCACAGGCCCTTTTCAAATAAGATAGTATCACAGGAGCTGTGTGGGTTTATAAAGCCACAAGTTTATTAGTTAGATAAAATCTCTAAGTGTTTAGAAGTTTAAAACTGTTGTCAAACCATATTTCAATTATAATGACAATTTCCAAAGTGAATATGACATGGTAACTTTTAAACCTTGTCATTCTGTTTCCTTTACCTCGTGTGGTTTGTGATCCTCTATAGCGGGGCTTCCTGCCTTTGTTTTCAAATGCAGTTAGTTGTACATCAAGAGTAGCAATTGACACACTGGAAGCTTAGAGTCTACAACTGATAAAACACCTCCAATTGCCCCAAATGCTTTTATAGATAAAAGTGGGGCAAAAAACTTAAAAGGAAAACTGATATGGCCTGATTTTTTAATGTAGATATCATTGACATATAACATTAGTTTCAGGTGTATAATATGGTGATTCGATATGTACATATATACAGTAAAACCTTGGATTGTGAGTAACTTGGTTTGCGAGTGTTGCACAAGATGAGCAAACCTTTCTAATACTGTTGAACTTGGTAAACAAGCTATGTCTTGCAATACAGGTAGTGTGTTTCCAGAACGAATTATGCTTGCAAACCAAGGTATTATTGTATAGTGAAATGATCAGCATAGGCCGTCTAGCTAACATCCATCACCATACATTGTTACAATTTTTTTGTTGTGATGAAAACATTTAAGATCCACTGACTTAGTCTTATAATTATACTCAGCATGCTGTACATTATATCCCTAGGACTTATTTATTTTGTAGCTGGAAGTTTGTACCTTTTGACATCTTCCCTCTTCCCCCTACCCTAGCCTCTGGAAACCACCAGTGTGTTCTCTGTATCCATGAGGTTAGGTTTTTTTGTTTATGTGTTTTTTGTTTGTTTTTTAGATTCCACATACAGGTGAGATCATACGGTATTTGTCTTTCTCTGTCTGACATATTTCACTTAACGTAATGTTCTCTGGGTCCATCCATGTTGTTGCAAATATCAAGATTTTATTCCTTTTTATGGCTGAATAATATTCTGTTAAATAGAGTGCATACCATATTTTTCTTTATTCTTTCATCCATAGGTAGACACTTAGGTTGCTTTCATATCTTGGCTATTGTGAATAACGCTGCAAAGAACATGGGGGTGACATATCTTTTTGAGTTAGTGTTTTTTTTTTACTTCAGATAAATACCCAGGAGTGGAATGGCTGGATCATATGGTAGTTCTATTTTTAATTTTTGAGGAACCTTCATACTGTATTCCAATGTGCAGCTTGTACACCAAATTCGGTATATGTCACTGGTTGAACCTGGTATATGTAGATGGTTATCTTTATTCCCCAACAACATATGGTCCAAGTAACACAAGTCAATTTGGACTGGCCACGGGGTCCAGGAGCAGGTAGGAGGGAGTTGAAGTCTTCTGGAAAAGCCTGTGTGGAAGAAGCTACCACAAAGAGCACTTACCCCTGCTGTTCTCTTGTTCTTACTGGCTCAGGGCTGTTTTCTCACTGTCCTAAAATCCATCCTCAAACTGAGGGGGAAATGCAACTCTGGGCTAATACTTGTGAAAAGAAAACCGGAATTTACATTCCTGCCAACAGTACACAAAGGTTCCCTTTTCTCCACATTCTCACCAACATTTGTTATTTCTTGCCTTTTTGATGATAGCCATTCTGGCAGGTGTGGGGTGGTATCTCATTGTGGTTTTGATTTGCATTTCCCTGGTGATTAGTGATGTTGAGCATCTTTTCCTGTACCTGTTGGCCATCTATCTGTGTGTCTTCTTTGGAAAAATGTAAATAATAGCTTTAAATGCATCATGCAGTAGTCAGAGGAGAAAAGAGTCCTAGGACAGGGTGGGGGCCTTTTTAATAATGGTTTGTCTCATTTAAATGATCAAAAAAGCATATAATAAAACTTGTCAGAACTCAGTATTCAAAGCCCTAAATAAGCCTTTTTTTCTTTTTCATTTAATATTTGACTTTAGGAATAGAAGCAAATCCTATGAAAATAAACTGATTCCAGGGAATGATTTTGGCAAAGCAAATTGCAGGGTGTTCATTTAGATTATGATATTTATGTCAAATTTTATACACAGAGCTGCTAAATTAAAATTGATTTTTAGGGCCGGCCGAGTGGCACAGTAGTTAAGCACTGGCTTGGGAAGCCAGCGGCCCCGGTTCGGGTCCCTCATATGAGGACCAGTGACACGGCCCTCAAAAAAAAAAAGAAAATTGATTTTTATTAGTAACTATAGGTATAGAGTTCGAAAAACTGAAGTTTTCCAGTGAATCCCAGGATTACTATATTACCAAGATATAAATATGAGTCTTTATATTCTTAACATTACAAACTGGTCTCTTTGGAAGAGTAACAGTAAGTCTTTTCAATATAATAACATGATGATGTGTATCGTATATTGTTGGATACTCTTCAGAGCCCTTCCATATATATTTGCTCATGACCTCTTCAGGTAATCTTATGAGGTAAGAAAGGCCAGTTGGATAAGCTTCATTTTTCAGAGTATTTTTGAGAGTATTGTTGAGAGAGAGGAAAATGATGTAACCCCAAATGCTGTTAATTAGTAAAACTGGGCTGAATTTAGTCTTCAAGAACTGAAAATGTTCCATTTTATTAAACTGAGGTATAATTTTCTGGTGATCATAATATGAAACACAATTGGTTTGTGGTTATTATAAACCTTAAAGCATTGATGCTAGAGGGGAGAAAGGTGTCTCACAGAACAACAAGCTTTTATTTTGCTTGGCTGTCATCACTGCCTGAGTTAAGTGTTCAATGAAGTTTAGGTCTTATTATTCTTAAGTAGATTTTGAAACATTATTAGACATACCACCAAGCCAAAGTAACTGAGTGCTATTGAAAAAAGATGATCATTTATGGCAAAGGATTATTGTTATCTTAGCAACATTGTTGCTGTTTTACCAACATTCAGAAACCAGGAATTTCTTCCTAGAGATTAATTAACTAATATTAACTGCGATTTTAATGGGGATAGAATGTGTTGACCCATGGTTTTATGCATTTGAGCCAAAACTGTTAGTCACTTCTTATCAAATTGTCATCCTCCCATTTCTCTTACTTAAGGTATAAATCTGTGGAAATCTTTCATATTGTACAGTGACAGGATCTCTAGCAAATTTCAAATTCAGTGTGTTCAAACCAAGAATCATAGTGGCCGCTTTTATGTCTTAATTAAATAACTATTTTGGAGCATGCCCAACTACGTGCAATGAGTGCTCCTACAGAATAATGTTTCTTGTGCAGGTTGTACATCAAATTCATTGTGTGTCACTGGGTGAGCCTGGTGTATGTAGATGGTTATCCTTATTCTCCAACGAAGTGTGGTCCAAGTTACACAAGTCAATTTGGACTGGTCACGGGGTCCAGGGGCAGGTAGGAATGAACTGAAGTCTTCTGGAAGAGCCTGCGTGGAAGAAGCTACCAAGAAGAGCTCTTATCCCTGCTGTTCTCTTGCTGGTACAGGCTCTGGGCTATTTTCTCACAACCCTAAAATCCATCCTCAGAAAGAGTGGGAAATACAGCTCTGGGCGAGTACTTGAGAAAAGAAAAACAGAATGGTGAGATGTAACTCCATGCAGACGATTCCTCATGATGTGAAAATGCTTTGACAAGGACCAGGGAGATTTCTGAACTGAATGAGCCCAAGTAAAAACAATTCTGGAACACGTTACGGTTTGAAGCAAATCCACTTAACTAGTCTGTTTTTAAGCTGCCTACTTACTTAGAGCTCATTCTTTCAGAAGGTGAGCACCTGTGTCATTGAGGCGTGGTCAGCTGAACTGTGCTGTCCCACTTACTTACCCACTGACGCCCTTCTGGTTACTTCTAATGTAAGCTTTTAGAAAGCTACAAAGTACAGTGACAGACACTATCATATTCAATTGGAC
The DNA here is from genome assembly GCA_033961575.1 of Aselliscus stoliczkanus. Lineage (NCBI taxonomy): Eukaryota > Metazoa > Chordata > Mammalia > Chiroptera > Hipposideridae > Aselliscus > Aselliscus stoliczkanus. Next base: position 170,739,128 of record CM066727.1, read on the forward strand.
ATGCCTTCTGCAGATTGGTTAAGGATTTACTCTACACATTTGTAGCATTTAGTTGCCATGGAGATGACCTCCGGGGTAAGAGGAACAGCCTTTAGGTTGGACCTCAGATTTTCCTTTCATTTCCATTTAATTTGATTTGACTGCAAAATGTCACTTCCACTGCATTGATTAAGCTTCATTGCTGCCACCAGCCCTGTTAGAAAGGTGAAAGGGCAGGCCAGCTGCTGTCATTTTGTGCCCCTACCCTTTTCTGATATCAATACAGATAGGCTGTTGAGATGAGAAACTCCTTCACTACATTGATGCAGACACAGTTTCTCTTGCTCACTTCAGGAAATATAATAAAACTAAAATTATGCTCAGAAATCTTTATTCAACCCCAAAGCACACTCTAACCTCAATTTTTCTCTGTTTCAGCTTCACGCTGCTGCAAGGTATATATATATAATTATGAAAACTAAAAATTACTATGTCTTAGGTTTCCCTTTAAATTTTTTTTTCAGATAAACTCAGCAGTTGGATATCTATCTTAAAAGAGTCCTTCTTTTATAGTTCAAATGAATTAGCAATAAATTACAAAACAAAATTATACAAATATGAAGCATTAATTTTTGCTCATATGGATTGGAAGTGCCATCCTTCGGTATTAATCTGGGTAGGTTGGATGCAAAATGGTGCTATAGACAAAGTTTTCCTTTGGTACCTTGTACTGTTTCTGTCTGCTGCTTTCTCAGACTCTTTAATGCCTTCAGTCACCTAAAACTCATCCATCTCTCCTTTTAAGTGAAAAAAAAAAAATTGATAAATTAATTCAACACTAATGTTTGAGAAAATAAATGTGTTAACTTCTTTGGCTTGCAGCATTTATATTTCACTGGAGCAGAGGATATTATTTAACATAAGAAACTTACTGCTAATAGGAGAACTCCAGTTAAGTGTGGGAAGACAATTTGACAGGACGCCTTCCGGACACTTTTCAAATCACAGCATCTAGATTCCAGCCTTGAAATGAATACTTGGTTCTGCTGTGTTTAGGAGGTTACTTTGTTAGGCTTCTTAAAGAGTACCATCAATTGGAAAACAGCTCTCAGTTGCTTGCTGGAGCATATACAGGAACCTGTGAATTCATGGCTGGGAAACATACTGATCACTAAAGATACATCAGCACTTTGGCGACAAAGCATCTTGACTGGATCATAGTAATGTCATATTTCTATGAAAAAGGTAACTTTATTGATTAGGATTGGGATTAGGGGGAAAAAGAAGCAATGATTGCTACTTAGATATTGCTTTCTTCGTTTGTGGGTTTATGGTGAGGATTAGGTAAGCTATCCTTTGGGAATTGATACCAGCCTTCTTCCAAGGTTCCCTTTGGGTAGAATACTTCATATGATTTCTATTGCAAGTCTAAAGTGATGTGCACTGGAAAGTACTAATTTTTTTTTTTTTTTGGTCCCTGTTATAGTAACTGCACTTAACTAGACTTACATTTTGCTATGTTGGAATATTCTAAAATTCCAGTTAATAATATAGTGAAAGTCATAAGTGTGGCTCCATTTAATTGTTATCTCTAAATGATTTAGAGCAGTGTTTGTCAATCTGTAACTTGCATGTGAATCATCTGGATATCTTATTAAAAAGCACCTTCTGATTCAGAATGCCTGGGGCGAGGCTTGGGAGTCTGTGATTCTAACAAGCTGCCAAATGATGCTAGTGTGGCTGATTCCCAGACCACACTTTGCAGAGAGGAACATAGGGCAGCTTCTCAGTCTGGGCTGCACCTATGAATCACCTGGGAGGATTAAAAACATCTATGCCTGGGTCCTGTCCCACCACCAGTGGTTAGTATTTAAGAGTGTGGCTAGGTGACTTGGGTGTTTAAAAGCTCTCACCACTGATAAGATAATGGACCGGTGAAGTGGTAGGGGAGAGGGAGGAATACCCAGAGATGATAATGATATAAATAATAGTTTCAAAACCCTCTTCAGGGTTTTCATTTTTGCTATTATTCTCGAGGTTTTAGAGAAGACACCAAATAAGTACATAGAAACCAATTCATCATTCCATTCATTGATTGCAAATATTAGTTCATAAATGAACATTTAACAATATTATCTTCAGCAATTTCTCCTTTTAAAAATAATTTAGGATAGGTTGACAGGTCTAGCACATAAAAATACAGACTCCGAGGCACCACTCCAGGCCTGCTGAGTCAGAACCTGCATTTTTCATAAGATCATCAGGTGATTTCACATGCAAAATACAGACATATTGCATGGGGCACGCTTAAAAAATTGTTGTTTGTGTGAAACTCACATTCACTTGGGTGTCTTGTATTTTTTTCTTGCAAGCCTTGTTAGGAAAAAATGAACATTTATTTCATTATAGAATAAAAGTAGAAACGTGCTCAGAGTTTAGAGAACACCTTTAATATCTTATCTCCACTTCACCTCATCTTCCTCTCTGTAATGCCTCTAGGTTGTTAAACTTAACATAAAATAAAACCAGCTGATAGGCTTCAACATGTCATGCTGAGTATTGGAAACAAATAAAGGCACATTGCTTTGTTCTGTGCCTGCAAAAATAGGAGACAGCTGTATCACTTTTAGGGCAATAATTAGTTTACATTAGAAAATGTTTCACATTTTTCCCTAAGTAATGTATTTATTTTAAAAATTGTCACAGATTTAAAAATCCTTTTATTTATGGAATTCAGAAGCCACCTTATTATAACGTGTAACAATTGGTTGTGCTCATGAAACTACAAATACCAGAATTCTCAAAGAAAGAGGATTATCCAAAGCCTTATCTTAATATGAAAACACAGTTCTACAAGGCTAAAAATGTTGTGTCTGTATACCCAAATAACAAATTCTAATCTTCTACAGAATTACTTAGATTAGCTAAAATGTCAAAGTCTAGCATTGTTCAGAGTGACATTATTGTAAACTCACATTTAACCTGGCTTTTGTGAATCACAGATATTGAAATGACAGGTTATAAAAGTTTAGTTGTAAAAATTAATTTTCAGGTTAAGGTAAAAAATACATCATTGACATTATTAGGTTTTTCTTTTAACTGTCTCCCCTTTTGGAATCTTTGTCACACATCTGGTACTCTATTAAGAAAGAAGACATTTATATGCTGGTATCGAATACAGTGATTTGCGCTTTAAAATGTAGTGTTGAGAACTCTATTTGGAATGTGTTGCTGTATATAAGATGGAGCTTTAATTGTGCTATATTTCAATCTATAAATAACTTTTGCTTCCTATCTGACATTAACACAATGTATCGCGTTTGGCAAAAAGTAAACTACCAGATGATTTCCTAAGTGCCTAGTTAAGACATGTCCTTGTAAAATTTTTATACTGGTAAAAACACTGTAAGGATGTCTGTCTCCTTTATAAATCCTACAAATGAAATGATTTATGTTGGCACTGTGAAATCATAAATGCTAATCAACATTCTGAAAAGTGTGGCATTGTTGATTTTTATTTGTACTGAGACATGGTATCAGGTATGTTACGTAGTGAAGCTGGACTCAGCAAGAATCAAGAAGGTGCATGATAACTGACATTTGCAAACATGGCGAACCAGGGGAGGACAGAGCGTGTGTGTTTGTAGTCCTGGTTGAGGCTTTGGCGTGAATGGACATATCGATGGCTTCATAGTCAAATCTCACATGACGGAACTGGACCTCAGTTCCTTCATTGTAAAAAGAGAAAAAGATTATTGCTTTGCTGAATTGTCATGAAGATTAAGTCAGATAACATGTAAAGCTCCTTGCGTGATGCCAATAGATACTCAGAAAAGAGTTAATTTCCACCTTAAACATCCTTATCCCCCAAATCCCTCCAAACCATTGGTGCCATTCTTCCTTGGTAGAGCTTCTAGAAATAAAGTATATAACATGTTGGGATGCTGAAAAGAGAGAAACTGTTAACTGTTCCTTGGTCAGATTTAAGCTCAAGTGTGATTTTGTTAGTTGAAGTCTGGTTGAAATCCATTAAGGAAAACAATTTCTAATAAAGAAAAGAACACCCACTTATAAGTCAGAAGATAGGAGATCTGGTCCTGGGATTAAGTAGATATTCAATTTAATGCAAATTACTTAGGATGGCTGAGGTTTCTTTAATTTTACAAAATAAGAGGATCTGTGATATTTCTTTGTTGCCCTCCAGCTCCTCTCATAGTAATGTTTCATGGGTAGGGTTCCCTGAGTACTGAGTTGGAGATAGGTAATAATGCTCTTGGTCTAAAGACCAACCAGGAACAGACAGAGTGAGGAGCTGGCCTGAGATGCAGCTGCAACCCAGACCTCAGCTGATCCCACTGGGAACTCAGGTGCTGATGGCCCTCTTATCTTGATAAACCCTTTAGAAGACATACCTTGGGCAAGGCAGCCTCCCTCCTCAAAGGGCAGTCCTAAGGAGGTGTCATCTGGGAGTTAGCAGCAGCCAGACCTCCTGGCAGCTAGGATGACTGCCTGGTCATGGATGGCGTCTCACACAGCCTCATAAGGTGAATGAATATCCCAGTGTCTCAGGGTTCCGGTCTCATACTCAGCAGGACACTAGTCTTTATTGGCGTGCTGTCTTCCTCAGAACTGTTTTTGGGAAATGCCAAGCTTTAGAAACTTTGGGTGTAGTTGTGGGTATTATTTTGAACATAGTCTCCACTTAGGCATTGTCTGAAGTGAAATAAATTAGAATATGTACTTTGATGTGAAATCTTTGATGAACTCTGTAGAAGGACAGATTTTTTTTTTTTTTTTAACTAGTACTAAAGGATCTCTTTCATAAAAATCCGTTTGGACGCACCATGAAAAAACACCTTGACTTTTGGAGTTTCATTTGCAGTTATGACCAAAACAAAAAGTGCTCAAATTTAGTATGAGGCATTTAAAAAAATGATAGGAATCCAACAAGTCACTGAGAAAAATCAGCCTACTCTGGAATTTTAAAAAAAGATTCAGTTAACCTGTTCTAGCTTCAAATAGGGGGATTCTTGTCTCAATATTGTTCACCTAACTTGAATTAGCTGATCATTTTTCAAGTGCTGGACGGTATCTTTCGTGGATGATGTGCTGTGGATTAGCCCTCTGGACTGGAACCCTGCAGTGAAGGGATTTTTGTGTTAGTTGAAACGGGGAGCTGAATGCCTAAGACCATCAAGTAGATAAAACTAACTTTATCACCTATCTAAAGAAGTTCAGTGTATAGAAATATCAGAGCATTCTTTCAGTGGTCTCCTTTATTGGAATAAAGTGTGAACCTCTGTATGCCCTTACTTGGCCTGAAAATGGATTGTCAATTCAGATACCATATAATCATCTTTCTTGTTTAAAAACAGAGAGTGAGAGAAAGCGATTTCTATTTGTGTCAGATTTCAGATATCTGAATATTCCTTCATGTCTAATTTTGCAGAACGTGGTAATAGAGTTTCTGTCTAATTAGAGGCTGCAGACTTTTAACCTGTGTCACGAATAAAAACATTAGTTATTATTACCATAAACATATTTCAAATACAAATTTAGTTTTAATACCATTATGTTGAAGGGTGCAATCCAAGCATATAATTTTGCTTATTATAAATTTTAAAAATTCCGAATGACAGTGCATTGGAGAAAACATAAAACCACAGAGGTTTTTGAACCTCCAAAGTCTATTGCTTCTGAAGATGGAGGTTCAACTTAAATTTACAACTGGAAAAATTAGAATGAAAGTTATATTCCCTGAACTATCTTTCATATCCCTGTGGCAATATTGTAGTTACCTATTTATTCTGTCTAATCCCTTCCCCTTCTCCTTCTCCCTCATCCCCACTCCCCTCCCAACTAGCAACCATCAGTCTTTCCTCTATATCTATGAGACTGTTTCTGTTTACTTTGCTCATTCATTCAGTTTTTCAGATTCCAAGTGAGATCATATGGTATTTGTCTTTCTCCAACTGACTTATTTCACTTAACATAATAGTCTCTAGGTCCATCCATATCATTGCAAATGGTACGATTTCATTCTTCTTTATAGCGGAGTAATACTCCATTGTATAAATGTACCACAGTTTCTTATTCCAGTCATCTACCGGTGGACATTTCGGTTGTTTCCAAGTCTTGGCTATTGTAAATAGCGCTGTAATGAACATAGAGGTGCATATATTTTTTTGAATTAGTGTCTTGGGTTTTTCAGGATAAATACCTAGGAGGGGAATTGCTGGGTCAAAAGGTAGTTCCATTTCCAGTTTTTTGAGATACCTCCATACTGACTTCCAACTGTAACTGAATATATAGATAGTCACGGGATGTGGATTATACTGTGGAAGGGAGTCGGAGGAAATGTAATAGATATATATGATATGAGGGGAGGAAAGCGGTGGCAAATTGGGGGAGGGGATTGTCACTATGAGGGGTAAAAAGTACAACTATTGCACTGTTATACACCTGAAAATAATTAAAAAATAAATAATTTTAAAATGTAAAAAAAAAAAAAAATGAAAGTGATTCCCATAAAGAAGCATTCCTCTCTGTTATTTATGGAAGTCACTCAAAATTTTTTTTCTAAAACACCATAACTTGCCACATGTTTCTATCTGTGGGTCAGAGACCAAAGTGAATGGTGTGGAGAGTGAGGGATAAAAGTGAAGTAAGAAAGAAGCAAGTGGAAAACTCTCACTTTGTTTTTATTTTGAGGGCAGTGTCACTGGCCCTCATATGTGGGACTGAACCAGGGCCACTGGTTTCCAAGGCCAGTGCTTAACCACTGCCCCACTCGGCCGGCCCAAACTCTCACTTTGTTTAATGTCATGGAAATAGCTACAAGCAAGTGATAATTCTGATCTTTGATGAAGCAACAGTTGAATCTGTTTTTATAAACACCTGAGAATTACTTGCTTGAGTGGGATTGCTAAATGTGAAAATGACATTGTATCAATTTTTTGAAATTTTCCGACCTTTAGTGAAACTCATGACAATTTTAATTCTATCATTACGTTTTCCAAATGCCAGGAGGCACAGTATATTTTTCCAGTAGTTCAAGCATATGCATGATATATCTAAGCAGGGGCACTTTTGGTGTGAAAGGTTATTTTCTCAGCCAAATTATTAAAACCAGAGAATGAATGAGAAAACAAAGAGCATAACTCTAGAGAAGCCCTCTCTAGCATTGCTTTTAGCAGTATTAACAAATTGGGTCACAGATAATTAGATTACCCTGAGTACCCTATGGTTTTATTTGGAGAAATGTAATGTGGCAACTGTCGTTGCTCTTGGACATCTACAGGATACAAGAAAATGGAAAACACTTGGCCTTCAAACACGAAAGGGCTATTACGTCCTGCTCCATCAGAGAGATGCAGACATTGATAGGGTATCAGCACCTGAAGCCACTCTATTAAAGCATGCTTTGGTATCATGAGCAAAAGTCACAGAAAATCAGCTCAGCTTTGCCATCTAAGCTTGCTCCCAGTTGGTTTACTTTAATTCGCTATCATTCCATTCACTAGACATTGGCTCTGTTTTCTAGCTGCTGGATGTTGGAGTAATTTACTTATAGAGGTGTGCTCAGGATTATATTTGTAAGAGTATAGTTTCAATCATCAGTTTTCTTAGAAATATTACTAACCATGTGTATCTGAATATGTCCACTGCAAAAGAATTACAGAACCCAGAAGCTGAGTGAGATGCTTTTCATAGTCTGACTTTTCCCAAAGACAGTGATGGAGTAGAGGGTCCTAAAAGCCTTTGGGTGGGCTTTGGTCTGTAAGGTGTTATTCAGGACAATTTAAGGATAGAATCAAAGAAACTGAAAAATAGTACAGCACAATGTTTGGTATAGGTATTTGACCTAATATATGGATAGCTTATCAACCAACATCTTAATGCCACTCTGAGTAGAATGCTTTTGTGTTTATAGCATAATCACTTAAGCGTGCATTGTTGCTTAATTTATTAAGAAATTAGACCTTTATTTTTAGTTTGACATTTTTTTTTTTAAATTTGAAATGATAGTGGCTTTCTTTTAGGGGAAAAAAAAAATTCCAGCATTTAACTTTGCTTTTCTGAACTAACAGGCATTGAGGGTTATCTAATTGCCTTAGCCATGTTCGAGTATTTCCTGAATTGTGCTTGTCCAGTAGTACCTTTAACCACAAATACAAATGCTCTTATTTTTACTGTTTTATAGGTTTTTTTAAATTAAGTCCACTCCTCACATTAGGGGATGGTTAATGTAAATCTAGAATAAATATTTTAAAAATATAGTAAAAAGTGGGCACTTTAAATGTAAAGGAAAATAAATGTAACAGTCTTCTGTAACAAGTCTAGTAAGAATTTTAAGTTTTTAAGAGTTTCTATTTAATTACTTTGCAGTGAAGCCAGCTGGTTTGGTAACTTTCATGACCTTATATTCCCTGAATGTTCTCATAAATCAAAGGAAGAATATGCTTAATTCTTACATTAGTCCTGGGGAAAATTCCATATTTGAAAACAAAAGAAAGAAAGGTAGAATCAAGGTTGCCTTGGGAATTTTGAGGTCCTTGGTAAGGTTAATTGGGAGGGCATAAATTCTTTTATCCTCAGATTTTTCTTTTCCTTTCTCTTCTCTCCCCCTAAGCTTTCCTGCCCTCTAACCCATCCATTTCTCTTGCAGCTTGAGCCTTCACACTTCAACATTGAACCTGGAAATATAAAAATATTATAACAGGCAGGGGGGTGGCCTTGATGATCTTTTAAAGTTCTCTTTAGTGCTCTATGTTAAATTCCAATGATTTCATAGAAACTCAAGGGTGAAATGGCCCTCTGGAGGTCATCAGAGCAGCTCCCTCAACGTAAGAATGCCTCCCGCCTTCTGGGAGTTGGCATTAGCAGACAGTCCCAAGGAACCTCTTCTTTCTCTGTTATTCAGCACTCTGGACTATCTCACTGACCAAGTGGGAAAAGGAGGTGTACATCAGCTTGGAGAACTTTTTTAAACTACACATTTTACCTTTTTCCTAACTTAGATTTTAAGTGCATAAATCATTGCCTTAGTGAGCCAATCATTGGCAAGAGGTCTATGTTAAATATCTACGTATTATTTTGACGGGGAGTGGTGGGGTTTCTGGTGGATGAGAATTTTAAGAAGTCAAAATCCATTGAGAATAAGAAATTCAGTAAAGATTAATTGAGGACTTCTGTCTAGGCATTAGCAAACTCGAATACCTCAGAGGACACAGCTGATAACATAAATCTGTGAACTGAGCCCTACTTACCATGTTTCCCTGAAAGTAAGACCTAACTGGAAAATCAGCCCTAGCATGATTTTTCAGGATGCTTGTACTATATGTCGTACCCCAAACATAAGCCCAAGTTAAGATCATCAGCCAGACATGACTGAATAAATGTAGATTTTTGTACATGAATAAATGAATAAATGTAGACTGTTGCAGCAAAAATTAATATAAGACCCGGTCTGATTTTCAGGGAAACACAGTACATAAGGCAATAGGAATAGTGTGAGGCTTGAAGCATTCAAGACCTTGTGCTAGCCAATCACAGCATGTGTTGGTGCCATATTCTGCTCGAAGTGTTCATCTTACAACCCCTTAAGTCTCTTTGCATGATATCTGCTGGGTCTTGTGGGAGATTCACAAATGTACACCCAAGATTTCTGACCTCACTAAGGTACAACAGTAATTACAGTTATTATTCTAATGGTAGCTAGTATTTATAGAGTAGTGGCTGCTAGGTCCCAGGCACCACACTGCTATCATTCATTCTTTATACTAATATTATGCAGTAGTTGTATTCAACTCTAGTTCAAAGATGGTAGCGTGGAGACTCAGAGAGGATCAGTTACTGCCTCATGGTCACTCCTCTAATAACTGTTGGAGACCAGATTAAAATTGAAGTCCCCCAACTTGCTAACTTCTAAAACCAATGCTCTTAGTTACTATTCAGGTATATCTCAACTTATCTACTGTGAGATGTACATATCTGTTCTTTTTTTTTTTTAAAGACAGTCAATGATTCCATACTCAAATAATGCAAAACAAAATTTGAATTACAGAATGTTAAAGCCCACACATTACTTACTGTGGGGCTGTTTTCAGTCTTCAATATTATTGCATGTTGTTAATCACCCAAAGCAGGTATATTTTGTGGTGTTTCCCAAGCTAAAGTGAATTTTACAAATTATTTCAAGTCCTAGTGTTGTAAGGAGCAAACTTTGGGAAATTCTTATCTACAATACCCAGCCCCCTCACTGAGATAAGTTTTGTCACTAAGGAGCAAAGTATTTGGGGTGCATAGAAGATAGATACTAATTGTGCAATCAGAAAATGCATCAAAGGGAAGGTAGCATTTGGGATTGGGTCTTAAAAATGGATAATATTTTTACAGATGATAATATTCACATAGATGATGTTGAGGGTTAAAGAACATTCCAGGATAATTTATTTCAGTCAGAGGAACGTACAACATATACATAGAGACAGGAATGCATAAGCGTGACTTTGGATAATGCAGAAGATGATTGGTAGGTAAGTATCATGTGGTGTTTATCATATGTTAATCTTACTGTTAATTTTAATTTAGAAGATTGGCCTGATTTCTTTGAATATCAGAAAAGCTTACTTTAAGAAGAGTTCAAGCCAGATAACAGAGGATGTTATCTTTATTTGTATTATTGAAATTGATAATTCATTGAACAAATATTTACTGACTGCTTACTGTATTCCAGACCCTGTTTGGGGTGCTGAGACTCTAGCTGTAAATAAGGTATACGAGGTTCCTGTTCTCAGACAACTTGCAGACAAAAGCAACACAAACATAAAGAAGTCAACAACAAAATGTCAACCAGTGATAAGTACTCTGCGGAGAGATAAACTAGGCTGACTGATGAAGAGTGCCTTAATGGCTATTTTAGAGTAACAAGAAGGAACCAGACATTTGAAGATCATGAGGAAAACATATTAGGCAGAGAGAACAGCTGGTGCAATTTCCTAAGGGAAAAACAAACTTGAGGTTACTGAGGAATAAAGAAAAGACTAATGTAGTCGCAGCACTGGCAAGGAGGGAAATGGTAAGAAGGGTTCGGATTGAAAGATTGGAAGAACCAGACCACAGAGGAAGGAGTTAGAATTTTCTCCTAAGTGTGATGGTTACGTATTGGAGATAAAGTGAGAAGGGGCTTGACCAAGTGTATGTGTGCGCGCGCGTGCGCGCTTTCTGGCTGTTCAATGGAGAATAAATTGTAAGGGGAAAGACCAGAAGCAGGAGGGCCAGTTAGGAAGTGATTTCAAAAGTCTGGAAAGGATGACTTTGGTGGACAAGGGGTGGTAGTTGTGATGGAGAGGAGAAGTGGACAACTGCACATATAGATTCTAAGGATGTGCTAATGAAATGGATGTGGATGGAAAGAAGTTAGGTGTTGGTTGGTGGTATTTCCTGATGAGGAAGACAGAGGGAGATTCAGGCTTGGGTGGAAAATCAGTAGTTCTGTTTTGAATACATTGAGATGGAAATGCCTATTAGACATTCAAATGGAGATATCAAATAAGCAGTTGAATAGGTGAGTCTTAAAGAGTATTCTCTGGGCTGGAGATACAGGAATATATTATCCCACATTCCATTAATAGAGTTGAGAAGGAGTACCACAATTAAAGTACATTTTTTTAAAAAAAGTAAAACCAAAACACGTAATGAAAAAGATGAAGGAAGTAATGAATGTATTTGTTAATCATAAATTAAAAGCGAATACAATGTACAAATTACCATAGTGTAGTGTGGATTTGGGGCACAAGTACTTTTCTCATCATTTATGAAGTGCTGGTAGAGAAGCAGGGAAATATTAAATTTTAGTATTTAGTACGTAGAAAGTCTCCTGGAGTTCAAATAGCCATCTCCTCTGCAATGTTCTGGACAGTGTCTTTCCAGCAGAGACCTGAACGCTCGATTTTGGAAGGGCAGTAGTTGGCTCCCAGGTGCAAGTGATTCTAGGTTTATAATTAGTTACTTTTCTTGAATAGATATTTTTCCCACTCCTTATCTACCCTCCATTTTTACCAAAACCTACAACTTGAGACTTAGGAGAAGATCAAATCCTCATTCTTTGTGATAACCCCTCACATATTTTGAGATGGTTATTGTGTCTTTCATGTTTTCTAGGTTAAGCACACCCGGTACTTTCAGTTGCTTGTCATGTGACACAACTTTAAGCCCTGTGCCCATTGTGGTTACTCTTGTTCCCAGAACGTTTTTCCTGCTTCCTTCTCCAAACATGACATCTGGTGTTCCTGTTTCCCACAGTGCTATGGTTGTGTTCCAACAAGACGGAGTGGAGGTGGATTTGGCCTCCAGTTTCCAGATGCCATACTTCTGTTGATGGGAACCAGTCCGAAGCTCTATGCTTTTTTTTTTCTTTGTTCCTTTGAAAATAAAAGAAACCTTTACTTTTGCAATAGCTTTAGACTGTGAAGTTGAAGGATAGTACAGTTCCCAGATACTCTCCATTGAGTTTTCCCTGTTGTTCACTTTTTATATTACTGCAATATGTTCAGCACAACTAATGAACCAACATTGATACATTGCTGTGAACTAAACTCGATACTTTATTGGCATTCCCTTAGCTTTTAGGGAAAATGCCCTTTCTCTGTTCCAGGTTCTCATCCCGGTATTCACATTACATTTGCATGTCATGTCTCATGAACTTCTTCTGAATTGTAATCATTTCTCAGATTTTTCTTGTTTTCGGTGACCTTGATAGTCAGGCATTTTGTGGAATGTCCCTCAATTAGTGTTCATCTGATGTTATTCTCATGGTTGGACTTAGTTTACCGGCTCAGAGGAGGAAGATCACCACGATGAAGTGCCATTCTCATCACATCATGGCAAGGCTGCATGCTGTCAACATGATGGATTACTGATGACACTCACCCTGATCACCTGGATGGGCTTCCCATTGCAAATTTCCTTTATTCTTCCTTTCCCTATTGTACTATTTGGAGGAGCAACCACACTCAAGAGATAAGAAACTAAACATAAGTTATTTAAATAAATTATTTGGAATTCTATACAGAAGATTTCTCTCTTTCTCCTATTTACTTACCTGTTCAGTCATTGATTTATATCAGAATGGACTCATGGGTATTTATTTGATACTTTGGATTATAATACAGTAGTATGTTATTTATTCATTGCTCAAATTTCTCCAACTTTGGACATTGGAACCTTTCCAGGTTGATTACTATGTTCCCTGACATAACCCTATCGTTTTGTGCTTCCTTGTGTTTTTGAAGTCTGTGCTACTTCTAACTCATGCATCTCCCATCTTATCCTGGGCTACGGTTGGGGGGGAATTGTGTGTATTGAAACAGGTGTTATGGTTATCCTTACTAAATTTCATCTTCTTAGAGTCTTCCATTACCATCATCTCTTGCTGATTGTAGCACTAGGCTTCTTACCTCGTCTCTGAACTTCTACTCTAACCATTCCCACCTGTACTAAATCCAGTTCTTGGAATAGTGGCCAGAGTGATCTTTCTAAACAAATCAGTTATGTCACTCTTCCCAGTATTAGTGCATAAAGCTTTACATGATCTGACTCTTGTTTATCTCTCTCTGGTTGCAACTCTTATCCTGTATATCTCTCATTCAGTCTATTTTAGCCACACAACTATCCTTTCCATTCTTGAGACCGAATGCCAAGCTTGTTCACATGAGGCTTTAACATTGGGTATCTCTGCCAGGAATGTTTTTCCCTCATACCTTGAAGGAGCTGATTTTTCCTTGCTATTCAGCTCCTAGCTCAAAGACACTGTGTCATGGAGGCCTTTGCTTGAACCCAGTCGAGGGTAGCCTCAGCCTCTGCCTGTCATATTTCCATGTTTTATTTTCTTTATAGCAGTCATCATAATGAGATATTTTCTTAATAATTTATTAGCTATTATCTTTCTGGTCCTCCCACCATTAGAATGTGACAGGGTCTTGTAGCTCTTGTTCATCGCTTTATCTCCAGTGCAGGAAGCACCTCCAGTTGCATAGGAGATGCTCAATAAATATTTGCTAAATGTTGATTCTTAAACGCCCAGTTGTTTCTCTTGAGGAACATTTATCTCTGGGGTCTCCATAATTTATTAGCTCTTGTGTTGTGATATCTTTATTACTTCATGTTTTATCTTTTTCTAAAAGATTTTATTGGGGAATTGTGGGAGGGGAACAATGCTGGGGACCAGCCAAGTTGTTGTTCTTCAATCTTCGTTGTGGAAGGCGCCAGTCGCCATCTGACTTCCCTTCGGCAGCTCGTGGCTCTAAGCTCTAAGCTCAAGGTGCTGTGTTCAATCTTAGTTGCGGGTGGGCATAGCCACCATCCCATGCGGGAGTCAAACCAGCAGCCTTGTTGTTAAGAGCGCATGCTCTATCCACTGAGCCATCTGTGCAGCAGCTCAGCTCAAGATGCTGAGTTTAGTCTTAGTTGTTGGTGAGTGTAGCCCACCATCAAACAGGCAATCTTGTTGTTACACCAGCTGAGCCACCCTGCCACCTGTTGGCAGCTCAGGGACAGCTCAGCTTGGGCACAGCATCACTGGCCCATGTGGGAATCAAACCTGCGGCTCTGTTGCTCAGAGCTCACGCTCTAAGCCAACCCTTATCAAACTGAGCCACTCGGCTGGTCCCTGTTTTTTCTTTTATAGGATTGTATTGTACAATTCTGTTTATGCAGTCATTCTTTGGATACCATGTTGTACCTATTGTAGTGAATTTTCTCCTTAGAAAGTAAAACTAACCCTGTTCCCATACACATTTGCTTCTAGCCTGACCACGCCCTCCTCATGTGCCTCTATTCCTTCGCAGATCACCAGGCCAAGATACGAGAGCTAGAGGTAGAACTTAAAGCCACCAAAATTTTTCCTTTCAACCCATATCAATTAAGGTAGCAGTTTTGTCTGGATATGTTTGTTCAACATCTTATAACCTTAGCTGTTTATACTATTATCCAGCTTAGTCTCTATTTTGACTTCAACAAAATCAGCATGAGGTCAGTATCTTAACTGAAGCCCAAATATGGTGTATCTGATACGTTCTTTGTGATAGCTGTGACCTATTCTGACTCCTATGATCTCTATTTCCTGGTCTAAATGTTCAAAAGCCCTCTCTTTAATGCTCTACTTTAGAATCTCTGTTTGTATTTACATAAAACTCAATAGTCTGTTGCTACAAAATTTACTTTCTCCTTTTACCACTTTGGTTTTTTAGATTCTCCTTGGATTCATACGCAATTACATATTTAAAAAAAAATTAACAGGTTTCTCAATCAAGCATAATGTTTTACCATGTTAAAGAGTATGCAGTTAATTAGACATATCTGATACCATGCATATTTGACCATCAAATCGCCTACATGAACTTTATAGCACTTTATAGTCACTATAAAATCACTAACTGATAATTCCTTGCTTAATTCCATGATTCATTATTATTTTAACTAACTTAAAGATAAGCACTTCGTGACAGTTTAAATACTGAAGACTTGCTTCCAGTTATAATGGGGATTTCGTTAGAAACTAACATGAGCACACAGAAGTACCCAGTAGAATCAGTTACTACTTTTTAATCTCAACTCTTTCAAGTGTCATGAAATGTATCTATCATCTAGTATTTGTGCTTGCTGTGCTGTTGTCTTTGGTCAGTTCCCTTGGAAATATACTCTGAGTCTTAGATATTTGGCATCTGTGAGGTTTATAGTTGTGTGCTCTTGGGAACAATATCTGTGAGGGATAAAGGAAGCAGGGTGGGCAGATGGAGAGATTGAATTGAGATGCATTTGCAAAAGAGGTCTCAGTGAATACTATGGGGGGTGGGCTCTAGAGCTGGGATGGTCCATCAGAACTGTCCTGAATGGAGGTAGGGAGCTGTCCTTTGTACTTCCCCATTTAGCAGTCACTAGACATTTGCTGCCCCTGGGGAAGAGGGTAGCCTCCAGTAAGGCAGCCCTCTTCAGCCAGGCGGTGCCCACGGAGGGGTTCAGCTATGAGCTATTAGCATTGGTGCAGTAGTTCCCCTTCTCTGTGGGGAATATATTCCAGAATTTTCAGTGGATGCCTGAAATGGCGGATAGTACTGAACCCTATATAGACACTGTTTTATCCTATACGTATATACCTATGATAAAGTTTAATTTATAGATTAGGCTCAGTAAGAGATTAACAATAACGAATAACAGTGAAATTCTAATAACAGGCTGTGATAAAAGTTACGTGAATGTAACTCTGAAGGTACTCACCCTTGTGATGATGTGAAGTGATACAGTGCCTATGTGATGAGGTGAAGTGAGGTGAGTGCTGTAGGGATTGTGACACAGCCTTAGGCCACTGTTGACTGTATGATGATAACTTCATAAGGAGGATCACTGAGCCATGATGATGTCATGTCTTCCACAAATTTAATGCATTTTCCAGCTTAGCTAAGTAGGTATCATTCACTGTGGCTGTAGCTTTTGCTGTTGGAGATGTGACAGCAAAACTAGCAGGAATTTCTTTTTCCTTCATCACAATTTAATCAGTAGATTTGTTCTTGCCATAGATCTCAGCAACTTCAGCATACTTTTTTTTCTTATTAAGTTGAGAACTTGCACCTTTTTACTTAAAGGAAGCACTTCAAAATGGCTTCTCTCTGGTGTATCTGAATTGGCAGCATCACCACTCTTGGGTTTTGGGGCCATTATTAAATAAAATAAGGGTTATTTGAACACACCACAGCCATACCAAGTGATTGGTGGGCAAGGTGGGTACAACGTGTGGATACGCTGGAGAAGGGGAGGTTTCACAACGCTGGTGGGATGGAGTGGGTTGTGTGAGAGTTCACCATGTTACGTAGAATGGCATGCAACTTAAAACTTATGAATTTTTCCTTTCTGGAATTTTCTGTTTAATATTTCGGATGGGGTTGAGTTCGGGTATTGAAACCATGGAAAGCAGAAACCACAGATAAAGGGGGACCACTGTACTGCTGGCAGATGGGGCATCAAATGTTTCAGAACTAAAGGGAAAGCCTTTGGTTGTTGTGTGGACAGTACATGACAGCATCTCCTGAAGGTGAATTCAAATAGATTTCATGTCCCATTCCTGTCTTCCTATTTCTGTGCCGTTTACAGCACCCTAGAATTATTACACTCCTGTTCTCACTCACGGTCCTAATCTACCCTGACTATCTCCTTCTTCAGTTTCCTCAATTATCTATAGAGTGGGGATAATAACACACACACACACACACACACACACACACACACACACACAAACACACACAAATATAGTCGCCTAGCACATAGTTGAATGCTTAATAGATGTTAGTTTTTTTTCTATTCAGATTTTGAAACGTATCTTTAACTCATGACTAAAGCCTTAACAATTAGGTTTCACCGACCCTATTCCTCCCTTTGAAATAGAATAGTCCCCTCTTTTTGGATCCTGGAGGCATTTCAAGAAGAATATAGCATTGAAATATAAAATGTGTTTAGAGAAGCTTAAAAAATCAGCATCTCCCCATCCAGAACTAGTTTAAACCCTCCTACCTTCCCCACATTAGTCTCCGTATTAAACACCAGTTTAAAGGCTGCAGGTTTGTGTTTTTTTTGTTTTTTTTGAGAGCAGTGTCACTGGCCCTCATATGTGGGACCCGAATCGGGGCCGCTGGCTTCCCAAGCCAGCGCTTAACCACTGTGCCACTCGGCCGGCCCCTCTGGAAGCTTTTTAAACCTCTGAATATTAGCGTTTAATGGGTAATAATCTAAGGATTTACTGACCAAGTCCTTCAGTCAAAGTCAACAAGAAAGCAGTGCATTTTTTTTTGCAGCTATTAGATATAGCACTATCCTAGAATGTGTGTCGAAAAGCTGCTTTTCCTTTTTCTTTAAAAACATTTTTCCTGCAAAGAAAACTTAGTCTCAACCTGTTATCTTGTTAATGCACAGTAACATCTGATTTGAGTCAATACAGATTATCGTGAAGCCTGGCCTACGTGGAGATACTGTCTGTCCTTCCTCCAACTATCCAGTCTCAGTGCTTCTTTATCAAACGTGTCTAAAACTGGGACAACTCACTCTTGTTCTAGCATCTTGTGCTGAACCAAACAGACAGTGACGTCATTGTTGATGTCAACAATGCATGTCCATTTTCTCTTTGTAGGAATCTAGTTTATGTAAAGAAGTAAGTTGTCTCTCTAAGATATGACAGAATCAAATTGGTTTGGTATACTGAACAGTTTTCATTGACTGGCTGATACCACAATTTCAATCAGGGTACAGTGGAAATCAGTGAGTTTATGGAGCATCTTAGGTGTTCATGGAAAGAAAGGGAAGCCATGGTAGCCATGTTAAATACTCTCATTTCACTCTTTACTTCCTGGGCCTATCTTATCCTTTTAGATTTTTGAGGCCTAAAAGATGTTTTAAAAAATATTCCTTAAACTTAAAGAATTTTAAAGACTTATAAAGTATTACTATGTCAGGAAAGAAATGGTTGGCATATGATAATCTTCGATCATGCCATTTTGTGGAATACTCTTCCGGCTCCCATCTCCCTCGGAATAAAATCCAATGTCCTTCCAATGCCTATGGTGCCTTGATCTTTCTGGTTCTCTGGTTACCTCATTAATTCATTATGGACTATTCCAGCTCTCACTTCCCACCAGCAGCCACACTGGTTTCCTTCATATGTGTCTAACCTCTTGGGATAGCCACATCTCAGGACCTTTGAACTTGCTCTTTCCTTACACACGCCTCAGTTGAGTAACTTGCTTTCTTACCTTCTTCAAGTCTGATCAGATGTGACCAGGCTTCTCCTTAACATCTCCTCTTACGACTTTTAAACTCTAATAACAGCAGACCATACCCCTCCGACCCTAAAGCACTCCATCTCTTGTCCTTGCTTTATTTTCTCCTTGCTATATACCACCTTCTAAAACACCACGTATTTATTTATTGTTTATTGTCTTCTCTTCTCTATAAAATATAATGTTTAATGAGCTGCAGGGAGTTTTGTGTGTTCTGTGTACGGTATCCTTCAAATGAAACTAAATACATTTTTATTTAATGAATGCAATGAATGCAAATAAAAGGACATAACCTAGATTGAAATGGACCTAACAAGATATCAAATATAGACTGAACTATAATTGTGGTAAGATTACATTCTAACAATATAAAAATTGTGTCTCTTTTACAAATGTCAGCACTCCAATAGTTTTTCAGAGGTACCTTTAGAAAATGTATCTATAAAGTATTTACCTTTCTCTGTTAGCTGCTTTTCTTTTACTTCTTGCTTTGGCTGTTGCAGCGCGTATAGCCCAATTTTTCACACCTTGTTTAGACTTATGTGTTTACTGTAGCTCTACTGTTTTAACTTTCCTACCTCCTTAAATCCACAAAGCACTTCAAAAAAGGATTTCCAGGTATTATATTTTGTTCAGAAAGCCTTATCTCAGGCAGACATATTTGCCCATTTTCTTTTTTATTAAAAAAAAGTTTTATAATCATTATACATGCAGAGTGCTGTTCCAATAGACTGGGTTAGTATCTCTCCATGAAACCACACACAATAAAACAGTGCCCTAAAAAAAGTTAACAATGCATAAAATGCTGATACGGTGCTTCAGAACACTTAATTATTTCTTTTTCCCCTCATTGTTTATCATTGTTTTGTCAACTTTCCATATCACTACCCACAATGCTTTGAGTTCGGTTTTCTTTGAACATTCCTTTCCTCTGAACTTACCATGAACTTGTGCCTGTAGCCTGCTGCCACAGAATGCCACAGTCACTTTATAAAGGGAGGGGAAAGGGAGGAATCAACGCTTTTGTTGTAAAAGGTGCTAAAAGCAAGCTCAGATAATATAAAATAGTAAACGCACTTGTCCAATTGCTGTTCTAGGCTGAAGTACGGTGCTTGCTTTCAAAGGTTAGTGCAATAGCTTGTACATACTTTAGGAGAATCAGGAATGAAGCCTGTGCAGGGGGGAGGAGGCGAGAAAAGAATTATGTTTCGTAAGATTAGGTGGACTGTAGGAGGAGAAGGATTGCATAAATACCAAGTGCGATACAAGAGAGGATGGAGCCCCTTATCGCACATGTGGTGCAGGATGATGTAGAGTATTATCTGTTTTATACAGAAGGATGGGAGGAGATTTTTTTTTTTTTCATGTCTGATTATGTCTCTGCTTACGGGGTTATATTTGGAAATTATTGTCCCTCCTATCAAAGTGTCAAAAGAGGGGCTCTGGATTGGGAAGTAATTCCTGGGTCCTCATCCCAGTCCTACCAGTGGATAAAAGGGAGTGGGAGTGACCTGCAATAAGATTTCTTGCCCGACTTGCAACCTTGGGTGATTATTAGGTAAAAGGAGGACCTGCCAAGTCTGTTTTGTGGGTTGTGGCTCAACT
This sequence comes from Aselliscus stoliczkanus, assembly GCA_033961575.1. Classification (NCBI taxonomy): domain Eukaryota; kingdom Metazoa; phylum Chordata; class Mammalia; order Chiroptera; family Hipposideridae; genus Aselliscus; species Aselliscus stoliczkanus. The sequence continues at coordinate 170,759,536 of CM066727.1, forward strand.
CATAGCAAAGTCACGTTTTTCAGTAATGTTCCCCTCTATAAAAGGTTGTTATATTGGACTTGCTGGGTTGCATCAGAGCTGTAGCAGGGCTCCATAGGACCAAGAATAGTGTGGGTGAGAACATCTACTCAGCATTTCCTAGGAGACTGAGCAATCTCACTTTTTGTTTGTTTTACCATTTGCTTCTCACTCACCTGGAAAGGCTGTGTGAGGGGAGGAGGAGATGATAATAAAGTTGATGGAGAGTGTGGTAGTGAGAATTCCTGTAGACAGATTTAAGAGTGCTGAGCTGTTTCTCTTATTCTCCCTGCCCCCCCTCACCTCCCCAAAGAAAGTGCATGTGGACGGGGAGTCAGACAATCACTTAGGGAGCTTGGTGTGTGGAGCCTGGCCTATGGCAGATAGGTTCTGGTACCTGACATAAGCATGCAAAGGTTAGAAGGCAAGTGGCCATGGTAAAGAGACATGGATGCAGTGGGGAAGAAGCCCCATTTCCACAAGTAGTCGGAAAAAGATGTGCTTTCCTGGAGGTGGAGAAGGGAGCCAATGAAGATCTCTTCCAATCCTGCCTCCCTCCTGGCTCCCACCCACGCACTGAGGGATTTCCTGTCAGGACGAAGAAAATCGCTGCTGGGAGAGACTGGACATTGGTGATTTGAGGTAGAAGTTGAGAGGAGTTCTTCAGTCAGCATCTATGATATTATCAGTGCCCCAGAACCATATTCTGAGGACCCCAGCAAGAACCCATAAAACACAGACTGCAAGAAAGAGCCATCATTGGAACATTGGCCAGTGGCAGAATCAGATGGTCCAAGCCAAGGAAGACTTTTTCTGTGTCTTAATTCTTCCCCTTCTACTTATCCTCTATTCAGACAGCTGTCAAACTTGACTCAATTTTTACTGATTCAAATTGTAAATTGTCCTCCACTACGATATTCACTTATTTCGGAAACACATATTGGACAGGTAGTGTGTGCAAGGCATCATACTAGAATATGTAGTTCTTGACCTCAAGGAATATGTCTAGCAATGAGTTTTTCCTTATTCTTGTACTTAATGCAATTTTAGTTTTCTCAAAAAAAAAAAATTGGCAATTACCATAGATCGTTTCCAGATCGGTAAACATGATTTATAGTACAAATATTCCACTTCTTGAATGAACAAGGTGAGGTGGAGATAGAGCTGAGAAGACAGGGGCAGGAATAAACATGTTAAGGACAGACAGTCTCTTTAGCTAAATGGAGGAGATGTAGAGTGGCAAACCAGATAACTATATATTATCCATTGTGATCTCATTCAGTTGCTGAGTTGTTTAATTTTAGATCTTGATGTAATGATATAAAAGACCTCCTTTTGCTCATTTGCTTCTTTGGTAAATATTTATTGAGCAGGTATGGTGCATAAGGCATTGTGGGAGACATATGTCTTTCCTGCCTTCAAGAAATGTATAATCTAGTGGAGTAGAGAAATTTCATTAGTACAGATTACTGTAATATTCAGAAGCATGTGATTAATGGGATATGAATGGTGTTAGGAATCTTTTATTGCAAATGATAAAGACCCAATTTAAAATAAGTTAGCCAAAGAGGAGATTTATTGGCTCATAGAACTCGAAAGTGCAGGAAATGATACTTCAGGTACAACTAATATCATGAGAACAGGGTACACAGTCCTGTTCCCATTATTCTGCTCTGCTCATCTCTATTAGCTTCATGCATAGGTCACTTGCTTCTTACAGAGCAGCTCTAGGCTCTGCCATTCTTTTAACTAGTATATCCAGAGAAAAGAGAGCATTTGTTTCGTTTTTTTTGTTTTGTTTTGTGTGATAGGCCCAGGAAGTTTCCTGTGACTGGCCCACTTTGGTTTCTCTGCCCTTTCTGAATCACTCACTGCCCAGGGAGATGACGTGCTTCCATTGAGTTGCCCTTGGTTTAACACCTTCCTTGATTTAACGCCTCCCTCTCTGGGTGTGGAAGCGGCTGGTTCCAGACACATTACGTGTTCTTTTGTCCAAAAGGAAGTGGCCTTCTTTTACCAGGAGGAGTAAGTGGGAGGGGAAGAACATAAACAAAAATCACATCTCCATTAGCTGGTTGAGGGACAGTGTGGAGAAGGCAAGGGCCTTTCTGGCAATTGCAGACAACGCACAGGAAGTCTTTGCAGTAATAGCTGAGCTTTTGAGATTTCAGTAGAGAGTTTGGTAGGACATAGAGGCAGGTTTACTTCTTAGGCAGAGGAGCCAATCCATGACATTTCCAAGGCTCAAAGAATTCAAACAGTGCCCTGTGACACTCTTCCTCTAGGTCACAGCACCTGGAAGGTGATCCATTCTCTACAATATTTCCCTCGTTTTCTTCTCCCTTTCCCTTCCCCTGCCACTGTGGTCACTGTTCCACTCATACCATGTCCTTTCTACTGCCCCGGCAAAAGTTACTGGTGACTTCCCAGTCTGCAAATCCTGTGGCCTCTTTGCAGCCCAACCTGACTTGATATCTCTGAGTGGTTGACACTGATTCACATCTTCTAGAAGATGTCCCCTTTCTCTTCTGAGATACTGCTCTCTCCTGGTACTTTTCTGGCCACCTGAGCATTCTTTCTGAGTCACTGCTGCTGCCCCTTTATTTCTGACCTCCCTTTAAAGCCTGCTTTCCCCAAAGCTCCAGCCTCTTTCTCTTCCCATTGTACATGTTCTTTTCTGGTCAATCTCATTTATTGTCATGATATCTCTGATCACCTCTGTACTCAAACGTACCAATAGTCCTGCCAGAGCTTTGATCCCTCACTGTGTATCAAACTCTGCGACCCATAAAGATCACAAATTGAACATTTCCCCTGTGATATTTTGGTATCTATTCCATTCTTGCCATTCTCACTGCTGTCACTCCAAGATTTAATTTATAATTTATATCTTGCCAACAATCAAGGAAGATTGAATTTTGCTCCAAGCCCTGGATAGGCCTCAATCCTATATTCTAACTGGTATCCCTGTGTAGTCTTCTATTGTCAATGACCTTGGACATGGTAGACTATGCCCTTGTCCACATGTAAAGGACAAGAAACTAGTATTTCAGGTTTAGTTTGAGTTTTAGATAGAAAACCACACAGATTTGTAACCAGAGAAGTAAACTTTGGGGAAGTATACAGAGAAATGAGGCATGCAGCCTGGTTATGTAATTCACAGAGAAGGTCTCAGGCAGGTAGAGCTCAGGGTCAGGAAAATGATGAGGAGCGCTGTGACATTTTCAAGGCTGCAAAATGGACTTCAGTTCCGAGCACTCTGATTTCTCAGTCTCCCTCAGTTTTCCCTGCATGATTATCCTTACATTTAAGACATCGAGGAATTCAATGTCTGTTATCACATTGCTACCTTTTAAATAAATATCTGTTCTTAGAACTCTGTAATGACCAAAGTAAGACAAACATAGTTCATCTTTAGTTAAAGTGGGTGTTCTCATCAAGCTAACTCTGTCAAAAAGAAAATCACCGGTAGACTGCTTCATGAAGCAGGTCTCAAAGGTCCATAAATAGCAGTACTTTTTCTTTAGTCCAACTGACAGCAATTTTAGGAGTTTTTCCAATTCATTTTTGTAGCATCATCACATTTCACTATGGCCAACTTCTTTGAACATATAATAAGCCGTACATGAACATATACTGCAAACCAAATAGTGTATTTTTGGTGCTAAAAGATGAGTTTGTAATATTTCACCCATGTGAAGGTCATTAGAAGCTAATGAATGTTAAATATTAAAAAGCATTCTAGATTTATGTAGGATATTCAAAATTTTTAGTGTTAGTGTTGTTTTATCATCTGTGTACTTAAGACAAACGCTTATGCATCATTGTAACCATCTGAGGACAGTTGCCTCGATTTTCAGTCCTCCTTATAGTAAGTCATAAAATGTCAGGGCATTAACTCCTGATACTTTACAATTTAACATTCTGTCTTCATATGGATTGGTTTTTATTTTATTTTAATTTTTGAAACATAAACATAGTCCTTAAGAAAACTAAAAATGAAATATTTATTTATTACAAAATATATGATCATTATGAAGGTTTATAAAACACTGCTGAGCAAAAAATTAGCAAATGAAATTTTAACAAATAACCACTGTTAAATGCATATAGACCTTCTAAGCTTTTATTTTGAAATATAAATCTTTTAGTTTAAAAAAAAAAAATTGGGCCAGGCTCCGTGTGTGTGTGTGTGTGTGTGTGTGTGTTTCCCTTTAACACAATATCCTGCATATATATCATGGATGTTGCTCAAGTGTTACTTTTTTTCACCATCTCAGAAAATTACTACTAGGAATAGCATCCTATCATCAGGATTGCTGTAAAAATGAGTTCTCATATTCTATTGCTTTTTGATAATAATAGCAACTAACTTTTATTGGGGGCTTCTCATGGAACAGCCACTGTGCTCAGTATTTACATGTGTTTTTTGACACCTCACGACAACTCCGTGAGCTTCCTAGCAGTATCGGTGCTTCATGGACAAGAACCCAAAGCACAGACAGATGGATTATTTTGACCAAACTCATAGCACTAGTGATTGCAGACCAGAATTCAGATCCACGTCTTTGGGTTCCAGTCTGTGCTGAAAACTACAACATGGTACTGTGACAGCATTTAGAATATATATAGTAAGATGTCACACTGAGCGTGCTTGTTCGCTCAGTGTCCTCCATCTGCCAATTTTTGAGATTCCTGAGGTAGGGTAATATTGTCACCAGGCTGTGAGGAAACCCTAAGATAAATGGGAAGAGTGGAATGATTTCCCCCTGGTAATTCACAGAGAAGATTCTGAAGTCCAGTAAGAAAGGCCCTATAAAGAGCATTGTTCTGTTTCTTCTTTCTGCTCGGGCGCTGAAACCAAAGCCCACATACCTCTCTGATTCATTTTGAAGAGATACCATTATCATCAAGAAATGGATTATCAACTATCCAGTCGCTTACCTTAATTCCTGCCTCTCTAGCCAACCATCAGCAGCTTGTGTGGAATACTTGAATTTTATTTCCCTGTTAAAGATAAAAAAAAATACCCTCCTTTCTTGAGTACCAAGAACTTGCATAAAAAATGTAGAGAGTCATGATGAAGACATTAGCATCAGTGAACTATTTAACAGGTTTAGCAATAGAGCTGCCTCTCAATTATGGTTCTTAATCAACTTCTTGCTGAGATGGGAAGTACACAAGCCTTGCAGTCAGAAAGGTCTGAGCTCGAATCCCAGCTTTACCACTTACTAGCTCTATGATCTTTGGTATATTGAATAATCTCTCTGAGCCCCTGTTTCATCATCTGAGATATAGATTTATAGATAGAGATAGATGTACATTGTCTGGTCTACAGTAGATGACCAATGAATCTTTCTTTAAAAATACTAAGACAAAATTTTCTTTGTATTTGCTCTTCTATGGGATGGGGAGCACCTTTTGACCGTCTCTTCTGCAGTAAAGCCGAATTTTGGTTAAATTCCTATCTGGAAAAGGATAACTTAATTATAAAATTTGCAGGCATAACGAGACCTCAGATCTAATCCAGCTCAACACTCTGCTTGTAAAGATGAGTAGATGTGAGGCTCAGAACTGGGAAATAACTTGATAGATGGCAGAACCTAGAGTCCACCATCTTGCCCAATATCTTGGCGTAAATAATAAAGTTACTGCCGATGGCTGACAAAGGAGATAAAATTGAAGAAGTTTTATTATGTGAATGGTCCTTGAAAATACGTTATGTGCAAGATTGACCTCTGTAATCCAAATGAAAATTCAAGTCTTGGAAATATAGTTGCTAATGGATCAACACAGAGAATGCAATAAGTCAGAAAATGAGCTCTTAAGTCGTAGGACTGGGATCTTTGTAATGAAGCACGATTGTTGTCCTCAGCAAAAGATCATAACTGTATATATGGATGTGATTTTTTTTTTCCTGCTTCACTTTTATGGATATTTGTTTGAATTTTATTGATACTTCTAGGTTTCATGAATTTCACATATTAAATACACACAAACTCATAAATATCATAACATACATTTAGAATTTCCTTAAATATAATTTTGTTGTGGTTACATTTTTATACTAGTTTTTGAAAACATACCTTCTTGTCTTAGTGGTAATAAAAATGTGAATTTACCACTTGTCATAACTGTATTTTGAAAGCTTTATAGTTCTTTAGAGATGGAATCCCTAGAAGCCTTGCCAGTCAGCAAAAACACTCAAGATTAATCACATGAATGATTTGATGATTTTTGGCATCTTGCAAAAATTATGCATTAGGTTTTTTTTTTTTTTTAAAGCGGCATAACATGTATTTTCCACTTTCAGTTCTCTAACGTTTAGCTCATGCTTCAAATTGACTCTTGGTGTATACTTAAGTTGCTCCTCCAAGATTTCCAAAAATCATTTGATGAATGATGAGAATGTAAATTTTCGCATAAAACACGTGGTAGTAAAAACAACAACAACAAACAAACAAACTTGTGTTAATAGTGGATTTGGCTTTTTAGAATAACGTTGATTTTTCTTTTAAAAAATTTCACATTTGTGAAAATTTGATAACTAGTAATTTCAGTTTCACTTGACCTAACTTGTGGAATACATGAAAATGCCAAAAGCAGATAAAAGAGTATGAGTGTCTTCATTACGATAATTGTCTCCTTTATTAACTTGCCATTTGTCACAGTGAATATATATATTCACCTGTTGTGCTAGATGTTATTCTTATGCTCCTGTAGCTTTTTAAAATTTATTTAGTCAAATAAAAATAATTTAGAGGTTGACTGATAGAAAAACATTTGTGTACTTACCTGTCTTAGACATTGTAAAGAACATGTTGGATGATCTGCAAAAAATGCCTTTTCCTAGACTCAAATATTGAAATGAAGGGTTTTGTGTTCATGTAAAATATATATATATATATATATATATATATATATATATATATATATATGAAAATAGTTAGGTAAGCAATATCTAGTGAATAAATTCTTGTAATTTCTTTCGTACAAGCTCTTCGTCTGTGTCTTCCTCACCCCTGTCTCTATTTGAAAAATGTTTTTGAAACCAATTAATTTATCTTGAAGTTTTTAGTGTTTAGTAAATGTCAGGATGATTCTCATAATAAAAAGAAGTAAAATCTTTCTCATTGCATGGCATGTACTATTCCAACAACTTTATATACACTAATTCAATTATTCCTCAAAACGAGATGAATAAGCCACAGAATATCTTGTCCACGGTCACACAGCTAATAAGTGGTAGCATTGGTATTTGAACCTGGGCAGTCTGGCTCCACTTCCCTTACCCCCACCCCCACTATTACCCGGGTCACTGCACTGCTTCCAAGTTGTAAAATACTTTTAGAATGATGGCTTCCATATTTACTTGTAAGAACAATGACATGATGAGCAAATTAGCTTCTTGAAGGATTTAAGTTACTTTTATTTTTTTTCCGAGCCTAATTGATCCTCACCATGAAAATACTGCTCTCTTGTCCCCTCATATCTCATTGTCACATTGAGTCCATGTTAGTCTTTTACTGTTACATACATTGAAAATGGAGTTGCAGCTTGGTAAAGACAAAAGAGTTTGTGGTTATGAAATTTTGAGTAGAAGAGCAATTAAAAGAGTGTATACTTTTCTAAATTGTTCAAATTGTTCAGGATGGTCAGTACTACATGTTGTTGCATAAAATTAGGCTGCATCTTCTGCTAATAGCTGTCAGTGAACTTAACAGAGAGTTTGTGTTAAGATATATTGTATGGAGAGTTAATGTAATTAGCTAGTCATACATAACTCCTCCCACCCCTTCTCACAATAGCTAAAAGATTAATTTTAACTTTTCTTTTTCCAAAAAAAAAATCTAGAATGTAATATAGTTTTGGGGAGGTTTATCAAGCACACACCTCTGCTGTTTATTTTTCAGTCTATGCACAAAACCTCTTCAGTAAGCAACAAAACCCTGAAAAATCAATATTTGGGCTCTTAGATTCCTGATAGGGGCATAAGGGCAGAGTTTTCTACCATTTTAATTTGCCCCCTGATGTTTTCTAGTTTCCTTGCCCTCGCTTTTCTTGAAGTAGGAAAAGGAAGAAAGTTTCATCAACCCCCAGTGGATAATTCCACCATTGTGGATTTCTGCCTGTTAGTCTTTTACTGTTACACACATTTACACCTCATATATTTTTCTCTAAAAGCAGAACATCTGAGATGATTCTGTGGTTGAAAAAGATCTCAAAGAGATGGAAGATGGATTTAATGTTACCATTTTTAGATAATGCTGTAAATAGAATGGCAGCTGTCCTCGGATGCATAGCAGATATACAGTACATATGCTGAATAGAAACAGATAAAAGATTACACTCAATTAATCCTCACTGAAAGTAGCATTTTAGCCATGGACTCAGTCATTGAGTTTTTAACGACAGTGCACTTATTCTACCCTCTCATGTGATAAAATCTCGTGCTTTGAAGGTGACCCAGAAGGGAGAAATTTGCTATTATCTTCAACTAGGTTTAAAGCATTCTGTAGGATTTTGGTTATTGGCCTCTTCCCCCCTTTTTTTAAAATCCTGTAAACAATTCAAATCTACAAACATTTCTGGAACACCTATTATGTATGAGGTACTCTCCTTGGTGTGGTCAGGGGAATAAGACGTTAACTATTTCTTGTATAGAAAAGGCATAAGCAGACGTTTATCTTGCAGGATAGAATGTGACAATTGCTCTAAGTGAGTTCTGACATATCTTTAGTTCAATAAGTTAAACATTTATAAAACAACACCTCTGTTTCAGGTATATTGCTAAAAGGTACTGTGGATACAAAGAGGAATTAAACCCAGATTTCCTCAGGGGAGATGGCATATAAACTAATAATTACATTCAGTAATTGAATGCATAGTTCAAATGTTCAGAAAGAGCAGAAGAAGGGAAGATGGACTCTTCTGGTAGGTGTAGGGTAGGGTAAGGCTTCCCAGAAGAGGTCAAGAATGACCAGGATTTTCAGGCATGAATAGGAGTTAAGTAGATAAATAATGAGGGATAAAGAAGAAGGTGAGAGCATTATAGTAAAGGGGATCATCATGCCCAAAGATAAGGTGACATGAGATGGCATGGTGTACTGGAGACAATTGTCTGAGGCTGTGACAGTCTGGGCCAAAAGCAAAGTAAATTGTAAATGAAATCTTTATTTTATGACAGCAGCTTATATGCTTCCTCTTTAAGACAGACCTGGCTTTGAATCCTGACTCTGGAACTTGTTTTTCTGTGATACTGAGTTTCTGACCTCTCAGACTTCAGCTTTTCAACAGTAGATGGGGGTTTTGATATTTAATATAAGACAATCTGTTGTCTGATACCTAGTGTATAATGATGACTTTATTTATTGCTCTTTTCTTTTTTTTGTTTTTTGGTTTGTTTGGTTTTGTTTTTTGTGGTTGACCATCTTTTGGTGATGTTCCTCTCTGAGGGATAAAAAACATCACTGCATTCAGTTGATGCAGTTTAATTGCCATTCTTCCCATGAAGTCTGGAAATCAAATGATGTGGGAAAGGAAATAGAGCTATGGAATGGGAGTTTGGAGAGCTGAATTCTAGTTCCACCTTCACCACAAACTGAGACTGGTGATCTTGACTCAAAATGCACCGTGTGAATTTATTCTTCACTGAAGAGGGCAAGGGCGGGGGTTGTACTAAATATCAGATTCATGTTCTTGTTGCTATGAGTAGTTACTGAGGAGCAACCCTGTGACTGAAAAGAGATAAACCATACAACTTAATTCCAGTAAAGGCTTACTAAATCAGAAATTTGCTTATACATTTTCTGTTTTTTGGGGAAAATTGTCTATAGCCACTAAATTCATTTTAAAGAATGGTGGTTTCCCCATTGTTATATATAAAAAAAAATTAACAAAATACAGAGTTAGTATCCCCTAATGTTCATTAAACATACAGAAAGGTGTTTGGCCAGCCTTGGTATTTCATTCACAGATCAAGAACGGGAACTGTGGAGTGTGGTTTGATGGTTTGAGTGCGCGGTGGTGAGATTGTGGTTAAGGGGGCTCTCAGGGACATCTGATGCCCGTTGAGAGTCTGTGCGTCAGAATATGTAAAAAATGCGATTGAATCATGTTCAGGATTGATGAAGTTTAGATCTCGAGAAACGTTAGTTGGTGTTGACTATGGAACATGGTGCTTCTTGCTAGACATTATTTGTTCTGCTCACGAAGAATGACTATTCCTTCAGAAAGTTCAGAGAGATGAACATCCTGAAGAATATGTTGTCAGTGAGGCCATTCAAGGAGTGTTAACTCCAGATTCGAAACCACAGCCCTTTGATGTTACTTCCTCTCATGACAAAATCTAGCTGCCGTTTTCACTGTACGTTAATTTTGATATCATTTTGAAGTAATAGCTTGCATGGCTCTGTAGTCTCTTAATGCAGACAGCCCGCTCTCTCTCTCCCCTCCATTTTCCTTGCTTTGTTTCCACCGTTAATCTGATAACCAGCCACTTATTATACTGATTGTCTTATAATTGAAACTGTAAAAGCCCATGGCAGGTAAACCTATGGCAGGCAGATGGGTCTTCCTTGTTGGTCAGCTGTCTTCAGATGTGGAGCTTTTTTTTGTTTTTGTCTTTTTTTTGGAGTTTTTTTTTGGGGGGGAGGGGTACTACAATGAGATTGGGGTGGTGGTAGTGAGGGGAAGACACAAAGAAAAGAGCCCAGATTATACAATTTGAAATTTAGCAGAATGTATGTGCTAACACTTTCTAAGGGCCTCAGACCAACATTCATTATGGAAGCACCTTTCGTGGAGCATGAAGTGAAAGAGAAGGAGAACCAACTGTGTTAGGAAGAGAATGGAATTTGTTACAGCAGATTTTCAGTGGCAGCGTCTGTGCTTTTGGTCTTTGGTGGGCTCCTTCTTGAGGGGGGCGGGGTAAACAGAAATGCCCACAAGCTATTGGTTGCTTCTGCTTGTTCTCACAGCAGCCTGAGGGGAAGAGGGCTTGTTTAAATGATAATATAGTCCAACAGACCAACAATTATGGCAAGTTTAAAAAAAAAAAAATTACATTAAAAATGAATGAGAGTATATTGAAATAATTATGTTTTAAGGTATTTAACATTAAAAGATATCGAATAGAATATTGACTGTTTTGTGGAAAGAGCACTAATGAGATTCCCGTCACCTAATCTTACAATAATTGGGTTATTACTATGCAAATGAAGGTATTACTTTTAAAAAGTAAGGAAGCAAGACGGATCCTAGAGGCAATTCTTTATCTGTTCTTAAAGCTCTACTGTCAATTCTCCTTAGACTGAAGATCCTTTTCTAAACAATTTGGACATGCTTACTTCACTATTTACCCTAAAATTCTACTACAGTATTTTTCGGTTGCCACAGGTAGCAGATTGGTAGCTGGTGATTTTATATATTTTTTTAGCTCTTTGTGGAACCCAAAGGAATAATTAAACTGTATAATTATTGCCCACTGTTTTATATATATATATATACACACACACACACACACACACACACACACACACACACACACACAAGAAATGTGAATTTTCCTGCCAAAGATGCATGCTGGAGCTCTTATCTCCACCTTCCATGCAGCTCTATCATTATTGTGTAATTTCAGATGTTACCTATGCATCTCAAAAGCTATCAGGTCATTTTGGGCTAGCAGAACTCCTAGGACACCTTGGTGGCTAAGGAAGAGATTTCGTTAGTCCTCAGTCATGCTCAAATCAATAGTTCATACATAGCTGTCACCACCATGTCCATTTAAGCTCCTCTGGCACCCATCAAATGAATAGAAATATTTGGGACAATTGCCATTTTCGTTCATGACCCAGGTAAATACCTGTGGGTTCAGCAGGGAATGGAACTGTTCAGCAGGAATCAAACTGTTGATTCCTGAGGCTTTGGGTACAAGGCGATTATATTTCCTGGGAATGTTGGATGAATTTTCACACACTGCTTGCTACATGAAATGCCCTCTGTATAAGGAAAGATACAAAGTTCCACTTTGAAAGTTCTCTAGTATTGTTACATAATAGAGAAAGCCTCAAAGAAAAGTCTTGGATTGAGTCTTACTGAAATCTCACAATGGACTTTTTATACTTTCAATACTCTTCGATACCATATACTAGATTAATCAGAGTGAGTACATTTGAGGAAGCCATAAAAGACAAATTTCATTTACCGAGTACTTTTGGTTCCAAGGATTAGGAGGTCAGGAAAATATGAGCCTTATCAGTTTATTTCAGAATCAGAAGAGATTTAAGAGACTTTATAAATGTCATCAGCAACTGCTTTTTGCCTTATGTTCTTCTGTAGTTCCTAAGGTAGAGCTAGACTTGGAATGGCTCCTTTATGTTATATTCATGCCATTCTGTTCAGTAAAGAAATCTGAGAATATATTTCTATTTATATACATGCAGATTTATTGTTTTATTATTAGGCCTGATTTATCAAACATAGTTAACATTTTCAAACAGTTCATAACCCTGAAAATATTAATTCTAAATCCTTATATGTCTATAATCCAGCTAATTTGGTTGGCCTCAATACATCAATATATGCGGATACTTTTTATTAGATCCCTGTGGAAAATATATTTGGGAAAAATGTGGAATTTTAGCACATCATTTGGGTTAGAATCCATAATGCTGCTGTTATGAACAATCATAAAATCTCATTTACAAACTGTTTTGAGTTTAGGTGATTCAGCAGGTCAGTTGTCTGCCATATGCTGGTTTCTAGACTTTGATTTCATGGCACCTCTCTCTCTCTCTCTCTCTCTCTATATATATATATATATATATATATATATATATATATCTGTCTCCCAGGCCAGGAAAGAGAGCCGAAAAGTTGAGCATTAGCAATTAAATGCTTTATTAAGAGGTCACAAACATCACTTCTCATATTTCTTTCCTAGAACTAATGATATAGTCACTCCTAATTTCATCAGGTTGAAAAATTGAGAGGAGAACTTGATATTAATTAATATGAGTACTATTGATTATATTCAGTATTGATTTATTCTACTTATTGTGAATACCTCTGAAATATGAAACACCACTCATGATGTGTGGTGAAACTGTAACAATGAGTGCAATGAATGGTTTTCATTAAAAACAGTAAGCATGTTCCTCCTATTCATTGATGCACCCATTTGTCTAGACTTGGGTTTCATGGGACAGATTTTACCTTGACTAAGGTCGCTGTGCAATCAGCCATTACAGATGGGATTATAGTGAGCTTTTAAATTGTCGCTGTGACCAACCTTCAATAAGGAGGTTATTTGAGTTGCCAAAGAAGGGAAACATTAGAATTAGTACATTTCTTCACTCATTCTGATAGGATCTTCAAAGAAAAGAGAGCTCGCTTTTAGTGTAACGAATGTCCCATTATCTTTTTAAACAAAGCAGACTATTTGGAGCTAATAGGTGTTTAGCCAGCAAAACAAAAGTTTGTATCTTATTTAATTTGGGGGTAGCAAACAAGAGGAGAATAGGGGTGTGTTTGAACTGAAGGAGAGGGATTATTTTACCACTTAGGTGGAAAAGCTTGCTATCGTTCTCAAAAGGTCACCAAGTAATTTCTTTTAAATGTCATATTAATTCATGAATTTAAGCATATTTGATGAGTTTGATCTATTGCAATTCTTATCCATTTCAAGCTCGAATTTTCTCATCTTTGGCCAATGGAAACCTCTTCAAGTTGGTTCTGGAGGACTTTTGATATAACTGTAGTCATCGTTGATAGCCTCCCTGGTATCTGGTATGTCAAGATGTCCTCTGTGCTTTTGGTACAGATCCTGTCACCATCCACTTATCCAAGAAGCCTTGTTTTCTGAACAATAGGTAGGTTCATTGCTATTGGCTTGGATAGCGCTTGAAGGCCTCAATTGACAGCGTCATTTTATGTGCTTAGAATTTTCACCTCCAGTACTCAGGTATTACTTTTGAGCTATCAAATTTTATGTCATTCATAGGCATTTAAAGTTGTCCTAGAGTATGTGAGGTCTATCAGAGGTTCTAATGTTTTAAGAGAACCACATTTCAGCCATGGAGGGGTTCAGCTTCTAGCTATCAGTAGTAATATATACATTTAAAATATTTCTGATAGTAGTATTTGTTTGGCTTAATAGTATGGGCAAAATCTTCTTTCACAATTTATATTTGTATTTGGCTCTCTTTTGACTAGTGGTGATCAAATCTGTGACATGTTACTGTCTCATTAGCTTCTTCTACCTAGAGTTCTACTTTTAGTTTTTAGCGTAATTGCTTTATCTTCATCACCATTTGCTAATGTTTATCTGCTGCAGTAATTTCCTCAAAGTTGTCATATACATTGTATTACTCATATATTTCTGTAGTTAAACATTTAAAAATGATGTTGTTAAAAATAAAGGAGTAAACACTAGCATAATTAGCATCATTTTACTGAATTAATGTAGTCCATATCATAGTTGGCTTAAATGGTTAATTGTACTCTTAGAGATTATACCCCAAAGTATTGCTTGGCAACGAAATACAGAAAGTTACAGAGTCTATAATATTTGCTTGCTCAGAAAACCCTTTTTGGGCTAGGCCTCATCTATAATGAACTCTTTAAGCTAATATGACCAGGGAATAAAATGCCCCTGCGCTTAGCAGCTGTATAGGAGGAAAAAGGAAGGATGGAGTTGGAGTTGTGGTATCTAAAGTTTCTGTGTTTATTAGAACCTTGGTTAGGTATAATTTTGTTGTGTCCTCATTTAAGAAGAATTCCTGGGCCAATCTGAGTGACTGTCATAACTGACTACTTCATCTTTTCAGAGGATGGTGTTTATTTACTTATCTGAAATGCATCACCTGGACTGGTGCTTTCAGATTCATATGTTTACCTCCATTCCACCTGTTTACCTGTCCTGCTTCCTACTTTTTGGAGTCTTCTGGAAGCTCTAAAACTAACCAGAGAGCTATGAGATTAGATATATTTTTGGGTCATAGCCATTTACAAATGATACGTGATTATACTAGTTCATTAGACTATTTTAAAAGACATTAGGGTAGTTTTTGTAAAAAGTCCAACCGGATTTAATCATATAGAAAGGTAATATATCAAGTAGCTAGACATTAAAGGTAGTTCAGGTTGTTGGGTTGGCTTTGTCCAGTGCTTACAGCATCTTATCTCTGGAATTCCCTGAACTCTGCCTTCCATAATTCTGTAAGTCAGCTTCAACCTTAAGTTTGAAAGCAGATTGCATCTGCAGTTCCAGGTAGGAGAGCCATAGAGTTTGAGAAAGAGACCATCTCTTTTGGTGGCTCTCTTTTAACAATGAGGAAATGTTTTCTCTGAAGTAAAGCTCACTCATGTTTTATTGGCTCACTTAGGTCATATGCCCACTTCTGGATTCAAATCATGTTTCCAGGGGAATGCTCTTTATAGATCGGTGAAGGCCGGGTTCACCAACCAATCACTGGCAGGGAAGAGAGGATTACCATGGTCACCTTAAATTTAGCAGGACCTGCCCCAGAGGTTGGGCGTACCTCTTCAAACTGCATAGCTCTTACATGCTGAGGAAGGGATATTTAGGAGAAAACACAATATCTGTTACATTATGCCTTAGGGCTTATTTGTATGTGTGTGTGTGTATATGAATATATATATATTCATTTGTTTGGTTTTAGAATATGAGTAAAATAATGAACAACTACAACTGGAATAAGAAAAAAGGGGAAAAAACAGTATGATATGGTATATTTGAAGACGTGTGATTTGGTTATAAAAATCTTTCAAATGATTCTCTAATTTTTATTTTTAAAGTTTCACCAAGTACGAAATGCATGAGCAACCTAATGTCATCCCTTTGTATCTCTAGATGAGCTCAGTGAAAACCAACTTCTGTGAAATGTGATTAACCTTGCCCTTGAGAGCTGTCATCCGCATTGAGCTATTTATTCCAGCCATCCTTCCATAGCTTCTCCTTGCAAACCCTCTATTATAGGTCAGAGAGTGTCCTGTGCTCTAGTACCACCACTCAGATTTTTCTAGACACATGCCTGGGAAATTGCTTTTCCCTGCAACTTTCCAGATCTTTCCTGTTCTTCAAAATCCAGCTAAAGAAGCCTTTTGGTGACCAGACCAGCCCTAAGGGTATTTTCTCGTTTTCCTCTGATGACTTTAAGTATTATTTTTTTATTCGGTTCATTTGTTGGTCATCTGCTGCCTTTTAAGACTTCAGTGTCTTTGATCTATTATTAACATCTTCTATTATTGATTATGACCTTCTTGAAAATATCAATCCTTGATATCACTGTGAGTCACATGAAATTTTGTTTGTTTTCATGTAGTCATCTTGGAAAGGCTAGTTTAAAGAATCTCTCATTCTGGACATAAAAATAGCTCAGATTTATTAAGCATTTGCTATACGCCCAACACAGTAACAAATGCTTTACGGGCATTTGTACTGTAAATTCTTTTAAAATATTCTAATGAACCAGTACAATTGTGTATCATTTACAAATGGCTGTGATCCAATAATATATCTAATCTCATAGCTCTTTGGTTACTTTTAGAGCCTCCAGAAGACTCCAAAAAGTAGGAATCAGGACAGGTAAACAGGTGGAAGGGAGGATCCATATGAATCTGAATGCACCAGTCCAGGTGATCCGTGTGTTCCTCACATGCACATAAAAAATTCTCCATATAGTAGGTTAGACAAAAACGTTATCTTGAAATAGTAGAAGCAAGACAGGTAATACTGTGGTATTCTAACAGGAAATAACCTTTAAGATCGCAGGTTATCTTCAAGCATCCATCTCTGACTCGGTTGTCCCAGCTCTCAGCCTTGCTTTCCTCTTAGTTGATTTTTTTAGGTTTGAATGGTCCCCAATAACCTCAGTCACAGAGAAAGAGAGACGTGCGGGAAGGGAGGGGAGGGGAGGGGAGAGGATGGGAGGAGAGGAGAAAAGACCTTTCCAGCAATTGTTGGGTTGATGGGGATCCCCACGTAGCTTCCCAGAACTGGGCAAAGGTTACTCAGACCCAAGCAGTCATCCCGTAAAGTGAAAGAGCAGGTATGGGCCAACACTATTATATTTGAACCATGAAGCCTGAGCATAGGGGCAGCATGGTTTTTCAATGGAATGCTGAATAACGATTACTCTGGTAACCATTATTTTCAATTTACAGATAAGACCTGGGTTTGGAGATTAAGTAACTTTCCCAAGATCACCCAGATAGAAAGATTCAACCTAGCATAAAATCCAGCGTTTATGCTAATAACCACTTCGCTATAATTGTAGTATTTTTTATTAAAATATATTTGACTATCAGTGCTCAAAATAAAAATAGCCTCTACTATATGGACCTTATTTATATCAGTAGCGGTCATCTTCAGATAGTCAGTGCCTATATGCCCTTATATAATCAATCAATTAAAATCAATCTCCCTCTTTCCCTCTCTCTCCCTCTCTCCCCCCTGCCCCCAAATCCAGAAATGAACTCTTATCTGAAATTATTACATTCTAGTTGAGTGACTGTAGGAATTTGCTTTCCTAAGGCTATGTTTTAGTCACTGTGTTTCTTTATTCAGATCTTTGCATTTGAATACTTCCATAAGTTTTTGAGGCTCCAAAGACACCGGACCTGACAAAGAAATTTCAGATATTTTCAGTGCAGAGATATTTGCGGAGGAGAAATGGGTTGGCCCCTGAAATCTCCCTCCATTGCCTGCAGGGGTGAGGGGGTAGAAGGTGGATGCTGCAGCCCTAGTTCTTAGAGCTCTTGAGATGAAAGTGTGTGTGTCCTGTTATCTCTGTCTCCTTCCAAACCCCAGGGCCTGCCCTGCTCTTGCTTAGGCCTGCCCACAGGCCCTGCTCTTCAGGTTCTTCCTGCCCTCTCGCTGCCTCCGAGAGACCACCCACCATTCCACTGCAGCTCTGAGCCTTCCCTTGCCTCCCCCTCTGACCCAAGGAGTTCAGATGTCTAAGATGAGTTTTCTATAATTTTGGACATTATTGTATTTTAGGTGCCATTTCATGTTTTCTATATTAACACACTAACGTGTGTTTTGTGGCAACCACCCCCTTTCCTACCATCCTGGAATGCACTCCTCATTTTCCTTCTTTCTCCGCTAATGACTTTTCCAACTTTGAAGTAGTTAGATCACAGCTTCTTTATTAATAAGTTTTAATGACTTTGTTTTCTCCACATCATCTAACAAAGTACGTTGCAGATATTGCTCAACAATATATTTATTTAATTTGCCTCAGCACTCAGAGATGGGTTGAACTGTCTGTGACACTAACATGAGGACCAGCAATTTCGTCTTATTCATAGAGGCGGCCTGAATACTGTTTTGCTCTGCACTGTCAGCTTGGAGTAAGAGCTGTAGGATGAAACAAAGTTTACCAGCCTAATCCACGGATTGGTATGTAGTTCTTACCATCTTTATCCGTTTAGTCTTTAATATATCAACTGAGGGGTAAATTCAGGATCATGGTCATTTTTTTCTTTCAGAATATAGAATTGGGTACATTCTTAGGATTTTTGCTTCTAATCAGCAATTAGTCTTTGTTTTGTAAAAAGCATGAAAATATTGTATGCTATCTTTTCCAAACTAGATGACAATTATCTTATAGTTTACATTTAACCCATGATGGTATTGTGGCTGGAAAGGGGAACAAGCCTTTTTCTGTTGAAATGCGGCCTATTAACAATGAAAAATGGATCTGTCGAGTATTGTCCTATTAACAGTTCATAGTCTATACGGAAGGTATTTGGTCTATTCTCCCACTGATTTTTAACTGGTAAAGTGTGATTTTATCTTCTGTCCATGTATATCAGCATAGGGGCATATCTGTTTTACTTTTTAATGTTATAAACCACAGGGGCTTTTCTAAATTATCAGGGGACATTTATACAACAAAGTAGTGAAGGAAATGTCATGAGCTTTCATCAGCTGTTTTGATTTTAGCTGCCACTTTGGGGCTTTTACACTTCTTTTCCCATCCCATCTCTAAGAGGCAAACAAAGAGCTATAATTTGTATTAGCTCTAGAAATGCCTCTGAGATCACTGCTCTAAGTGTGCTGGGCATTTGGAGTAGAAATCCTGAAAAAGAGGAAAAGGCAAGGGTAAACGCTCTGTTGACAAGGGAGTTTCATCGGCATGCGGTGAGAGGGTAGTGGTTGGACGTGCGAATACAAATTCTGCAACCTTCCTCTCCTCTTGTAAAGAAAAAATAGTTAAGGAATGTGGAAGTGCTGTCTGGTTAAAGAGTTGGCCATGTCGGCAGCTGGGATAGCTTAGTTTTTCTTTCCGAGTCAGACATTTCCCTGTTGGAGGGCTGAGCACTTTCGCTCCTTCTTGCCCGGCTCCCCTCACATGTGGCACCACTGGTTGAGAGGAAGGCAGATAGCTATCTCTGTACATGATGCTGAACGGACCTCTGTCAGTCAGCCAGCCCCCTGGGCTGGAATGGAAGGGCGTTTGAATTCTCACTTTGGTGGAGAGCATTAGCACATTCACCCTCTGCTGGCATCGGGTCGTGAAGCCCAAGTTAGCTTGTGAACCAAGTTTTTCCCCGGAGTAAACATAATATGTGTACTTGGCTAGGAGGTCAGCTGTGAAAGGACGATTTCTTCTTTTCAGTAGGATCAGGTATTTGTGCAAATTTAGAAAGCATCTAAGTGGAGGCAATTTAGACATTTAATGGAAACGAAATCTATTCTAAATAAAATAGGAAGATCTCCTCATAGATTCACAGATCTGTGTATTTGTGTGCTCAAGGATAATAATAATACTGGGATACATATCAGAGAAAAGAGATGAGTAAAAATAAGAATAAAGAAATAATGGATTGGAGGCCAAGTAAATGAAACTCTATTATTTAATTATAGACTGAATATAAATGGGAGATATAGCGCAAGAATTTCTTCTACAGTTTGGATCAAAGAAGATTCGTGACTAAAAGGGGAAGTCTGTCACTCAGAGCTACAAGTTAGACATTTGATCCTTCATAAAATGAATCAGGGAGTATAAAAAATATTTTGGGAATTGAGGACAGTCACTTTTGGACGCACAAATGTTTTTACATATAAAGTGAGGAAAAACTGCATAATGTGGAAAATATGCCGGTGTCCTTCAAATTTACCCGTCTGTAATAACCTGAAGAGATGGGGGGAAAAACACACTGATACACAATGGAAATGGACAAACTAACTCTTTACAATTTCAGTTTTGGAAACTTGTTGAGACGGTGTCTTAACAAGACATCAATGGTTGGGTCATTAATTTGTTATCAATTGATACTTTTGGCAAGTGGGTAAGTTTAAACTCCAGTGTTCTGGTGAAATTCCACTGTAGATGAGTCATGATATTCTATCTGCCACATTCTTAATTTGCCTTCCTTGAGAAACAATCTCCATTCTCAAGCAGATTGTTGACACACTTTAGATTTTAAAAAATTAGTATTTTCATTCTTCATTTTTTAGTAACATTAGACCTTGGTTCTAGGTTCAACTATGATACTTACTTGCCCGTGACCTTGTGCAAGTTAACTTCATCTCTCTATAATGTATTTTCTATAAAAGGTATACAATAGCTTAGGTAATTGTTAATACTACTTATAATTTTAACAGACTCTGAATAATTGATGGTCCGTATCCTTGATAAAGAAAATAAATGGAAAATTTTGTACAGACTTCAAAGACTTTTCAGATTTTTGTTTACTTTAAGGCACCAAAAAACACATTCTATTAGACATTATCTTTAAAGTTTGTCTATCCAGAATAGTATACATTAAATAACAGAAATCATGGGTTTTCAAATCAGTAAGGTATTTTCCCCCCCTGACTAATCCCAATTAATTTCTCATTTATCATTTTAGTGGAGGTATGACTGCATGTGTAGTTCTAGATGGGAAAAAACAGAGTTTGGGGAGGAGGAAGCAGGAGGAATATTTCATATAGCTACATTTATTCTGATGTTTAGATTTTTGATTTATTAACTCACCAATTTGAAGGAATATTCAATAGGATAGGACATGATTTATGACACACTTCACTCAAACTGGTAAAATGATAACACCATCAGACTATGGTAAACTATGTATATAATGTCATACCTAAACCAACCACTAAAAGCTGCATGAAGAGACACTCAAAAACATTATAGGTAGATTATAATTGAATTCCAAAAAATATTGAATGAAGGTAGGAAAAAGAAGACAGAGAAATAAAAAATAGTTTAAAAAATTGCAAATTTAAGCCCTAGCATATCATTAATTACATGAAATGTAAGCAGTGTAAATACAACAATTAATTAAGAGACATATTGTCAGAGTGTATTCAAAAATAAGACCTAGGTATATGCTGTCTATAAGAAATATCTTCAATTATAATGATATAGGCAAGTTGAAAGTAAAAGGACGATAAAAGTATATCATGCAAACATTAATAAAAAGGAAACAGAAGTTGCTATATTAACATCAGATACAATAGACTTTGGAGCAAAGAAAATTTCAGTGACAGAGAAGAATATTATATAATGATAAAGGAGTCACTCCATCAAAAAGACTTGGCAGTCGTAAATGTGTGTATGCACTAAATTACTGAGCTGCAAAATACATGAAGTAAAAAAATGACAGATTTGAAAAAAGAACTAGACAAATTCACAAATATAGTTGAAGATTTCAACACCCCTATTTATCAATCCATAGAAAACTAGATGCAAAATCAGCAAGGGTATGGAAAACTCAACAACATCTGTAGCGAACAGACTATAATTGACACTTTACCCAACAGCTGCAGAACACACATTCTTTTCATGTGATCATGGAACATACACCAATATAAACCCTCTCCTGGACCAGAAAAACACATCTCAACAAATTTAAAAGAATTAAAATCATAAGAAAGGTATTCTTTGACCACCATGGAATCAAATTAGAAGTCAATAACAGAAAGAAAACAGGAAAATCTCTTAACACTTGGAAAGTAAGCAGCATACACTATAAATAATTTATATGTCACAAAGGATGTCTCAAGGGACATAAAAATACATCTCACTGAATGAAAATAAAAATGTAACATTGAAATTCGTGGGTCACAGTTAAGTGCTGAAAGGGAAGTTTATAGCATTAAATGTATACATTAGAAAAAGTCTCAAATAATCTGAGCTCCCACTTCAAGAACCTAGAAAAAGAAGACCTGAATATAATCCACGCAAACAGAAGGAAGAAATAATGGTAAGGAAAAAAGTCAATAAAATCGAAAATGGAAAACCAATCAATTTTGGAAACCTGGTTATTTGAAAAGATCGATAAAATTGACAAACCTCTAACAAGACTAACAAAGAAAGAGAAAAGGCACAAATTAGCAATATGAGAAAAGGTTTATCACCACAGACCCTGCAGGCATCAAAAAAGTAATGTGGGAATACTACAAACAACTATATACACATAAATTTGACAACTTAGATGAAATGGACCAATTCCTCAAAAAACACAATTCCACGACTGGAATAGCCCTATAACTGAGAAGGAAATTGAATCTGTTATTTTAAAACTTCCAGAAAACAACACCTGGGCCCAGAGGTTCTACTAGAGAATTCTAACAAACACTGAAAGAAATCAATTCCACGCAGTCTATTCCAACAAACGACTTATTTTATGAAAGTAGTACTACCCAGATACCAAAATTAGACAAAGACAGCATAAAACAAAACAAAACAAAACAAAAAACCAGAGACCAATATCCTTTATGAAGAGAGACACAAAACTTCTTAATAAAATATTAGCAAATAGAATTTAGCAATATGTAAAAAGAATATAAAGCATATCTAATTAGTAGTTATTCCAGAGATGCAAGGCTGGTTCAACTTGAAAAACTATCAGTATGATTCCACATGTTAATGGGCTAAAAAAGAAACAGCACATGATCCTATCAATTAATGGAGGAAAAAATTAGAAAGAAAGAAAGGAAGGAAGAAAGAAAAAAAGAAAGGAAGGAAGAAACACCCTTTCATGATAAAAACCCTCAGAAGAAATAGGAACAGAGCACTTCCTCAGTTTGACATAGAGCATCTACAGAAAATAAAAATCTACAACTGACATTACTTTTAATAACGAAAGACTGAATTCTTCCCTCTCAGATCAAGAACAACGTCAAGCATGTCTGCACTCAACACTTTTATTCAATATAGTGCTAAAATTTCTAATCAGTGTAAAAGATAAGAAAAATTAAAAGTGTACAGATAAAAAAAGAAATCAAATTGTCCCTATTTGTAAATGACATGATTATTTATAGAGAAAATCCCAAGGAACTTAAAACAAAAAAAAGAAATACTCCCCAAATTAGTGAGTTCAGAGAAATAGTAGGATACAAGATAAACATACAAAAAGTAATTGTATTCTTATAGAATAGCAATAAACAGCTGGACATCAAAATAAAGTATATATATGATACCATTTACAATCACTACACAGATTAAATACTTAGGTATAAATCTAATAAACATTTATAGGTCTTGTATGCCAAAACTCACATAATACTGATGGAAGATCTAGATAGATGTATCATATTCATGGACTGGAAGACTTACCATGGCAAAGATGTCACTTCTCCCCAAATTGATATACAGGTTTAATACAACTTCTATCAAAATTCCAGCAAGATTTTTTGCAGATATAGGCAAGATTATTCTAAAATTTATATAGAAAGGGAAAACAATCTGAATAGACAAATAAAGTGGGAGGAATTAATCTACCCAATTTCAAGATTTATTATATAGCTACATTAATCAAGACCATGTGATAGTGGCAGAGGGATTGACTCATATATCAATGGAATTGAATAGAGAACCCAGAAATTGACCCATACAAATATATCCAACTGATTCTGACAAAAGTACAGATGATTTCAAATGGTGTTGGAGCAAATGAACATCCATAGGCAAAATGAAACTTGACTTAAGTCTTACTTTTGCAAAACTTAACTCAAAATATATCATGAAGTTAAATATAAAACTTAAAACAATAAAACTTTTATGGAACAAGTAGAAAATCTTCAGGATCTTGGGTTAGGCAGAACATTTTTAGACATTATACCAAAAGTATGATACATAAAAGGAAAACAATTGATAAATTGGACTTTATCAAAATTCAAAACTTGATCAAAAATTTAAAAAAAAATTGGGAGGATAAAAAGGCAAGATTCAGACTGGGAGACAATATTTGTAAACTATATATCTGACAAAAGACTAGTATTAAGAATATAAACTTTCAAAACTACAGTAAAAAATAGAGAATTCTATTAGAAAATGGACAAAAGCCTGAAGAAACATTTTCTGGGAGATGGTATATAGATAACAAGCACCTGAGAAGATATGCGTGATCATTAATTCTTAGAGAAAAACAGAATGGCTAAAATAAAAAAAATAATGACATCAGCAAACTGGCAAGGGCGCATAGAAACTGGCTCATTTGTACATTACTGGTGAGGATGTAAAATGGTACAGCTATTCTGCAAAACAGTTTGGCAGGTTTTTAACGAAAACTTAACATACATCTACCGTACAATCCAGCAAGTGCACTCCTGGGCATTTATCCCAGAGAAAGGAAAACTTATGCTCACACAAAAACCTGTATACAAATGTTTATAGCAGTTCTATTCATAATAACCCCAAACTGGAAATGATGCAATGTCCTTCGATGAGTGAGTGGTTAGATGATTCATGCCCTAAAACACTACTCAGCAATAACAATGAACAAACTATTGATAGACACACCAACCTGGATGAATCTCTAGACACTTATGTGGAGTTGATGATTTCATTTATATACTTGAAATGGCAAAAATAGAGAAATTGTGAATCAGTTGATTAATCGTTTCCAGGTTTTAAGGGGGAAATGGGGTTGGAGGTGAAATGGATGTGTCTATAAAAAGGCAACCTGAGGGATTCTTATGGTGACGGAAATGTTCTGTATGTTGACTCTATCAATGTTATTGCCTTGATTTTGTTACTTTACTATAGCTTCACAGGGTGCTACCTTTGGGGAAAGCATCCACAGGCTCTCTCTGTATTATTTCTTATAAATGCATGCGAATCTACAATGATCTCAAACAAAAATGCTTCCTTAAAAAAGAAGACAACCTTCTAATGCATTTTAGATTAAAATCCAAAGCCTTCCCTTGGCCCTTTCCAACCTCCTCCATTTCCTGCTTTCTCTCTCCCTCTCTCCCTGTCTCCTCCTCTCTCCTCTTCTCGTGCTGCATGCAGCCACATTTCTGCTGTTCCTGGATGTGCCTGGCACGCTCTTACCACACAGCATTGGTACAGTAGTCCCACCTTGATTGTAGGGAATAACGTTCCAAGATTCCCAATGGAGGCCTGAAACCGTGGGTAGTACCAGACCCTGTATATGCTGTTTCCTAAATACACATGGACCTATGAGGACGTTTCATTTATAAATTGGGCATGGTAAGAGGTTAACGATAAAAACTAATAATAAAATAGAACCATTATAATATAGTGTAAGAAAAATTCTATGACTATAACTGTCTCAAGATGTCTTTGTTGTACTGTACTCACAGCTGATACATATGTGATGAGATGACGTGAGGGACTCAGGACAGCATGCAATTTAAAACATGTGAATTGTTTGTTTCTGAAATTTTTCACTTAATATTTTCACACTGCGGCTGACCGCAGGTAACTGAAACCATGGAAAGTAAAATCTCTCATGAAGGGACTACTGTTCCTGCTGCTCCCTCTTCCTGGAGAGCTCCTCCCTCTGGCTTTCTCTCTTCATCCTGGTCTCTGCTTAAATGGCACCTTCTCGGAGAACTTTTTCCTTGAACAGTCTATATAAAGTAGCGCTACGGTCACAGTCTCTTCTCTTACCTGGATTTATTTTTCTTCTCATTAGAAACTGCTTTTGTATTTTTTAAAAATTCCCAGTTCTTATAGGAACTTTAAATTTCCTACGGTGCCTCCTCTTTTCCATGTGTTCTGGGATTCAGAGCATTTGATTTCAAAAACTGATTCTCTCCATTTTCTTGTCTTCTGCTGTTGGCTCTGAATCTGTCTGGGTGGAATTGAAGGGTCCTGTAGCACTGTACATGTCCTGTGTCGTGTCATGCTCAGCTTATCACAATCCACTGGATTTCCCCAAATGACTAAGCTGTGCAAGAGTCATCCTTGACTCCACATACCTGTAAATAACTGAGCTCTTATTTTCTTCTAGGCTTTTTAATCAGCCCATGGTGTAGACACACTTCACGAGGATTCTTAGAAGTCTTGGACAGGCTTTCCCGCATGTGGCAGGTATGTCTCTGTCTAGACGCTGAGTGTGCAAGAACTAGAACTGTCTTTATACTCCTGTAGATAAATCTACATTATATTCAGATTCCCCTTTTAATCGTGTGGCAGCAATCTGAGATTGCATCTAAGCTCTTGAGGAGTTAATGAGGTACCAAACTTCTGAGGAGTGATGCATCTGCCCCTTGGCTGACCCAATGGGAAAAGACGCACGATTCAAGGAAATAAAATACTTCAAATGTTATACCCCATATGATAAAAAATATTGCCTGTCCTCTTTTGAATATCTACCATGTGATTTTTTAAAATTTTATAATGGCACTGAATCCTTTATATTAAATATTTGACATTTGAGGACACCAGATATGTTGGTTTGCCACAGCTGCCATAACAAAGTACCAAAAACAGGATGTCTTCAACAGAAATGTATTGTGTCACAGACCTGGAGGACAGAAGTCTGAATTCGAGGCCTCAACAGGCTTGGTTCTGTCTGAATGCCATGAGGGAAGAATCTGTTCCAGCCCTTTTCCTTTGCTTGTAGATGGCATTTTTCCCCTGTGTGTTTACATCATCTTTCCTCAATGAGCGTCTGTCTCTAGGTCCAAATTTCCCTTTTGTGTAAGGACAACAGTCCTAGTGGATTCAGGCTCAAACTAAAGACTTCGTCTTAACTAATTATATCTGCAGCAAACCTGTTTTCAAATGTCACATTCTGAGATGCTGGGTGTTAGGAGTTCAATATATGAATTTTTTTTTGGTGGGGGGAAGGGTGCCTGGGGACACAGGGTTCAAAGAAGCTCCGGCTTCATCATCACACAGATCTTGAAACGCCATTGCAGGGATTCTGCACCATAACTGTGTGACCTTAGCGCTGTGTTCTTTCTGCTGTACTGCGCTTCATCCCAGGCGACCCCTGCATGCAGCCTGTGCAATGAGACACAGTGTGGCTTTCCTTTCAACAACCAAACCAAGGCTGTGGGAGGCATGGATCCATTTAGGAAAGGCACACTTACTCAGACATAAGGTCATGGCATTGATGAACTCAGAATTGCTTTCTTTACACAAAGGAGAAACGGGAACATGTTTGGGGAGAGAGCCAATCTAATACCATCATACCGTAGGCTACAAAAAGAATTTATACCCAAACACGAGGTATAGATTATTCCAGGATTCAATTGGCCCTAAAGCTACTAAGATGGTGTCAACTTGAGTTTGGTGGTGATATTTGTATGTCCTGTGATTTACATTTTTGGTGCTCTTGACCTGTATTCATATATAAATATGCCATGGAAATGTGGTCTGCTTTACGTAGGGCATATTTAAAATGTGTACTAAAACAACAGATTTAAATCATGCAAAAGGAAAAGGGGAAAAAAAATCTCTGCTATAGAGTCCCTGCTGGCATTTCCTGGATAATGATGATGATAGCTTTACTAAAAAAGATAAAATATGTTCAGCTTCAGTGAGGATTATATTCAGGAGAATTATCAGATTATTGTGGATATTTTCCTTTTTGAAACAATTCTTTGGTGCATCCTAGGTGGGAGATAGGACTTATAATAGTGATTCGGAAAAGTGGCTTTGTGCGTATGAACATAATTTCAGTCTTGTAGTATTCACCAAATTATATATATAATCTCTTTCAGTTAGTGCCTGAAATATACATCTTCAGAAATAAGTTCATTATAAGATTTTTCATGACAAAACTCGAATAGTTGCTCACTTACTGAGAAATATGTGTACTGAGAAATATTTAAGAAAAACACCCTTTAATGAAACTTCACTAGTGATATTTATTTAGCTAATTGTGTACCAGGATCTAAACACGATTTCATGTAAAGTAGACTGTTGGCCATGTAAATAAGCCTGGCACAGGTGTGCAGAGTTTTGAGAGTTAGATAGCAGATGCAATGAAAATTAGAGTGAGCTTTAAAGAAATATTTTATTGTAAATTAGATTTCCCATTATAAAACACTAGAGCCACTTAACAAAAAATGCTTTTAAATAAAGGTAAAAAATGGCTAACAATATCAATAAGCAAACCAACAAAAAAAAAAAATAACCGTTTGATATACTTGCTTTTCTTCCTTTTTATTCATTTGTCCAGCTGAGGATTGCTAACACTTAATGCAGACACTTGGACACTGAGGCTAAGACAGAATTTCCGCTCTGAAGGAGCATTTACTTTATCAGGGAAATGGACAGTGAATGAATCCTTAGAATAGGTGATCAGTCCAATGTGAGAGAACTGTGGGCCGGAGAACTAGATATCAACTCTGTTGTCAGGTCTGGAAAAACTTTGCAGGTAGGTTGGGATAAAACCCGGAGAAGAAATCTGTTAGCCAGAAAAGAGAAGAAAATACATTTTAGTTTGAGGAAAGAACACCTGCTAAGGTATGGGAGGATTGAAATAACATCATACAGGAACTGTAAATAATGGAGCATGTCTGGAACGATAGAGAATGAGGTTGGAGAAGCAGTGGAGATAATACCATGGATGTTAGTGCTAGGTATCCTATTGGCAAGAAAAGTTTTCAAGTAGGGAGAGGATATGTTTAGAATTTCATTTTAGAAAAATTAATCTTTAGCAATAGGATTGGATGGCTGGCTGAGAAACTACAAACCTTAGGCACTAAGGGTTTGGTAAGAAGCTGAAATAAAGCTTAAATAAATGATGCTTGGTTTGCATGCTCCTCTAGCAGTATTTTGGTAGGGACTCTGACAGGTATTCTGATGATCATATGTTCTGATAAAATTTGCAAAAAGTATGAGTTTTTAACTTCAGTTAGTTGTGAGTACTTTCTATATTACTATCCCTCTATTATTATACTACTCTTAATGTTGGTGTTGATGACACAGATTTTGTGTTCACAATTTTACCTTCTTTTTATTTGTACGGGCCCAGACCTTGTATAAGTTTAGGCTTCACTTTGCAGATCCAGCCCCAAGACAATATTGCAGCAATCCAGAAGAGAAATGTCAGGTTCTTAAACCAAGCTAGTAGTTGTGGAGATGAAAAAGAAAAAGATGGGAAGACCAAGGGGAAAGAATTATTGGCTCTGTTGTGAGCGAAAGGATAGTGCCAAGATTTCTCACTTCTATAACTTGGTGAGTGGTAAGGCTGTTAACAGGAAAAAACACACAAAAAAACTGGTAGAGGCAGGTCACTATTGTAAATAACAGTTTATTGAACATCTGTGTGTGTGTGTGTGTGTGTGTGTGTGTGTGTGTGTGTGTGTGTGCATTTCATATTTTGGGATTTACAAAAATGGATTTGTTGTATCACAACGTATAAATATTTTAATGGATTTTGTTATCTGTTACCAAACTGCTTTCCAGATAGTGTGCCATTTAACACAGTTAATGTATAAATGAGATTTCTTGTCTACTCCCCTAGCATGGGGCATTTAATTCTCAAACTAAATTATTTGGTAAAATCAGTACCTCCTTTTCATTTTACACTGAGATGAGATAAATACTATCCATTATTGGGAGCTCTATTGGGAATCGATTTTCAGGGGCTGATTATTGTGGTCTTTTCCTGGTAGCGATTTAGGAAGCATTAGAAGGTGGTTGTAAATCTTTTATGTAAGTAGTTATGTTATATACTCTAAATGAATGCATTCAAACATCTATTATAAAAGCTAAATATAGATGAAGCTAAAACAATTTTGTAGATCAGATAGTTTGAGACCAGGTATCAGCAAATTTTTTCTGATAAGGACCAGATAGTAAATATTTTAGGCTTTGTAGGTTAGGAGGTGAAATTGAAGATACTATGAAATACTTTAAGGGAGAAAAAATATTGTCCAAAAAATTTTTACTGACAGAGTTCAAAATATAATAATAATTGAGTAAATTTTTTATAATGGAAGTCTAATGATGGGAAAAATTGAATTCTTTTCGGGGAGGAGACATTTCACTTAATTGTAGTTCAGAGTTAATGTTCTCTATCATCAAATTGATTGTAAGTGTTAATTCATTAAGCCATTCGGGTTTCACAGGCAGTGAGCTGGATTTGAATCACAGTCCATACTGTGCCAACCCCTGTTTTAGACAATCACATTTAAAAGTCATTTTTTCCATTAGGCTTTGTTAAATATTGTATTTGATGATAACTGTCAGTTTTGTTGTATACTTTATTTGAACCCATGGCAATCTACAACTGGCAAAACACCAAAATGCACGTGTGTGTGTGTGTGTGTGTGTGTGTGTGTGTGTTTTCTGTTTGAGGGCATGAGTGGTTTTATTCTGCATTGCCAGTGGTATTTGGGATATATCTAGTGTTGCAACACTATTACAACGAAGCATTTTGTCTATTTAGGTTAAGAGACAAGACAAGCGAAACAGGAAACTAGACTTGGCAGGTCCAAATTTGGTCTGTTGATGTATGTATTAGAATGACTTTGAATGTTCCCTGTTGTTGACTTGAGTTGACTATAATTGATTCTGTTCATTAGCGTCTGTTTCTACAAACTTCTGGGGGTTTGCACTTTGGTTTTAGCTTTGCTGTTGCTCAGCAACTTTCCAAAATATATTCATTCTTCCCCCACCCTCCCTCACAAACTTAATGGCTTGAAATATTTTTTTATAATTCACATTTAATTTGCTAATGGTATTTTTTTTGGTAAGTCTACCCAGTTTCTAAAGTTTCAAGAAAGAAAAGGAGGGATGAATACAATAAACAAAATGGAAAGATAAAAATTTTGAAAGCTAGTAAACAGGCTGTTTCACCCACTGCAGGGATTGGGGTTGCCTATCTCAAAAGTTTCAACTGGAATTTGATTCTGAAATCTAAGACCATTTTTTCCCTTTAAACTATTAATGAATGGTTTGGGAAGTCCATTAAAACTTAGATAAGTTTAGCTACTTTCATGAGTATGCTGAATTATGGATTGGATTTCTTAAAAACCGAGGATTGGATTGAAAGTTTATGTTTTATCTTTTTAGTCAATATGGGTGCAAAGAATTGGTATCTTTTTAATGTATAATCAAAGAGAATTCAAATGAATAAACTCAGTATGCAAACCTTATTTTAAAAAATATAAAAAAAAACTTACATTACTGGTATGTAGAATACTTTGATTTCATATTCTGTTTAACGGATAAATATGCTATGCCTATTTTTGCAACAAACATAGCTATGTATATTTTTTAGAGATAATGTGCTGTTAGATGGCACTTCGTTTTTGAGAGTCAGCACAGGAGAAAATTCCATCAAAATTAAACTGGAGAGACCATGGTTTTGTTTTGGTGTGTGTGGTGGGAGTTCCACCGAAGAGGGAGTCAAACTGGGGATAAGCTAATTTTAAATTAAGTGGGACCTAGTTGCGTTGTTGGCAAACACTTCTATGTATAGCAAAGTATTGGTGATGGTCCCCT
Source organism: Aselliscus stoliczkanus (assembly GCA_033961575.1). Taxonomy (NCBI): domain Eukaryota; kingdom Metazoa; phylum Chordata; class Mammalia; order Chiroptera; family Hipposideridae; genus Aselliscus; species Aselliscus stoliczkanus. The sequence continues at coordinate 170,791,254 of CM066727.1, forward strand.
TTGCCTAGATCATTGTGGCACACAGGTGAGGAGCCAGAGGCCGTCCTGTCCTATGGACCCATCCTGTGGCACTGACATCTGACACGTGGGTGGAGAGGAAACACTAGGTTTGAAACATACAGAGCCGGAATCTACTCTGCAGAGAGCCTTTCTTATTATTGGATGTATAATATTGTCAATAGATATATAGTTTCTATCAAGGCCCAGTCACAAGAGAAGTTCTCTCCTGTCAGAAATTTAATGACTTGAGGCAGTTTATACTATTATTACAATGTTATGTATTTTTTTCTTTTTTGATGTTACATAAATAGAATTTCTCAAATATCTGTGTTTTTAGGGCACAAACTTGTAGCAATAATATAAGCAGCAAGTATCACTGTCTGTGTGTGTGCAGCTGCTTGTTTTCTGAATCCAAACTATGTATAGTTAAAAACACATTTTGATGAAACATACTAGACAGAATGGATTATCTTTCCATTTTCTGTATAGAAAACAGTATGTACAATGAGGCAATCAAAGAGTACACAGTCAAGAACTTAGGGGAGAAAAGCATTAGAGAGGTGTGCTCAGAGAGCTTAATTAGTATGAACATTATGCTTTTTTTCCAGTTTTGTGATGTTTGTGATATTTCTCAGCATTTTAAAGTAGTTATTTATTGGGATTCTTTCATTGTAAATAAATATTCACTTTCATGTTAAATTAAATTTTAAAAATTTGTATTCTTACTCTGAAATTGCATAAGCTTTGGACTCCCAGGAAACCAGGATCCACAGAATAAATACTTATTAAATATTTAGATACCATGAAGGTAAGAGTCACTCTTAGCCTAGCATAGAGCTTAGTTTATCATTGTCACTCACTGTGTGTTTGGAATTGAATGCCTCTTCATAATAACAATGAGTGATTTTTTTCAATGATGACTGGTACTTTATATAGACATGAAATGGTATTTGTAAGCTATAGCTTAGAATTTCTACCTTCTCGGGATCTTGAAGTAATGAAAGCATTCATTCTACAAAGCATTTTTTTATGGGTGAAAACCTGTTAAAACTTAATTTAACCAGGGATTTGACATATGCAACTATTATTTATCATTTCCCTCAATGCTTGCTTGCTTTCTTTCTTTCTTTCTTTCTTTCTTTCTTTCTTTCTTTCTTTCTTTTTCTTTCTTTCTTTCTGTCTTTCTGTCTGTCTTTCTGTCTGTCTTTCTGTCTGTCTTTCTGTCTGTCTTTTTGTTTAACCTGTCAAAAGAATAAGAAAAAAGGAAGGAAGGAGGAAAGAAGAGGGGATGGGGAGAGAGGTAAGGAGGGATGGGAGCAGAGAGGGAGGGAATGAGAAAGCCTCATAAGCAGAAGACGTTTTGGTCAGAATGGATTATATTGATTGTAGGAGAGTCTCTGACCAGGTGCCTCAAATTCTGAAATGTGGCCAGGACACAGTTAGTTAATGGTCCTTCTAGGAAAGTGCTAGCAAAGTACTATTAAGATTCCCTATACATATTTCCTTCCAATAGTAAGTTTCAAGCAAAAATCTATGTAACTAGTACATTTGTCTTGGGATGATAGTGTCTACCTGTGCTACATAACCCCTTGTCACTGGGCAGTCCTTACAATGTTTCAAGGAATTAAGCCCAACGTCTTCCTATGGTAAACTCATTTTAACATTTTAGTTATCATCACAGAAACATTCACAGCCTGTCCTAGGCATCTGTGTGCTCACCTCTCTCCCAGTTGTCCCTGGAGATTTAGGTATGCTGTACACACACACACACACACACACACACACACACACACAGACAACCCCTTTTCAAAGCATCCATTTGGGGTACACAGATGGACAGGAGCTCACATAAATGCATCGAGGGGTGACTGTTCCTGTATCATTCACCTGATGACTTCTGGGTGTGCTGATGGAAGCAGCCTGAGAGTGGGTGCAGGCCCAAACAGGGGCTGCTGCTGTGCTGGCATCAACAGGGTTAACCAGCCTTGCCAGCGTGAACAATGGAAACAGGGCAGCTCTAAATGAAATGAGCTGAATATTTCATTCGGCCACTCAGCTGCCTGCTCCAATTGCCTCCTTTACTAAAATAAGAGCTTAATCTAAAGTGACAACAACATCAGTTTCTGTGTGCTCCAGTCACACTGAACATGACTTCCTTAACATAAACACTATTTACATGGACCGTCTGGATATAGCAGGGAATCAGGAGCGTGCCCAGCTCAGACACAGGGTACAATGAAGGACGAGGAGCAGGCGGCTGAGAATTAACATCAGCAAATGAAAGCCCGACCCTCAGAGGCCATGTCCCTGATACATTTTAAAATGAGAGAGCATTGCACCAGTAACCTCAGCCTTTGTAAAGATGATGCCATTTAAAATAAAATAGCACCTTTTCAGTTTAGACACTTAACCAAATGCATTATGTCTGACCCATTTTCCAACTTACGTGACACGAGAGGATGGATCCCTAGCTGAAATTATTTGAATCTTTCAAACAATTGCAACCAATAACCTCCGTCCCCAGACTCCTTTTCATAGCAGTTGCACTTCTTTGAGATAAAGAGGGCATTTCGTTCAGTGAGGGCAGGCCAGACAGAGACGCTGGGAGGGAGTGGGAGACGAGATGTGACCCTTGAACTGAAGGCTTTGATATCAGTGCTAGTGGTACCCAGGAAATCCCTGTTTGAAAGTGATTTTCAGCTTGAGAGTCCTGGAAGATTAGAAATAGGAATGTGACAAGGCACCCGCCTGTCGGGGTCCACAAAGTTAACACAAGTTCCTTATTTCTAGCACATCAGAATAGATAATGAGGGAGATAAGAATCCTGAATATGCATTATTGATGGTTTATGTCCATAAGGAGGATGCTATAGTATTCTTTTCACTCTGCAAGCCCCGCTCTGGGAACAAAATGTAGAAATATTTAATGTAATCCTATTAGAATTATTACAGTTCATGAGATTCAGTGGTTTCCTACCAGCTTCATAGAAAAGTAAGGCACAGAGAATTTTCTCATAACCCTTAGGCTACACAGCAAATCAGAGAGCAACAGGGAAATAATTATTTTTTTTTTTTTGCTGATTTTTTTCTACTTCCTTCAAGTCATTAATACTCTTATTTCTAAAATGGTTCTTCTCCTAAAATTCCCTGTGACTGAGCCCCATTGACGGCTGATACCAGACACCGATCTATGACTCTGAAGCCCTGAAGCTGCTGACAAAACAGTAGTTCTTTTTAAAATACAGTTCTGTGTTATCTTTTCTCATCCTGCAGGCCATATGCCTGAGTGAACAGTTCCTGCAGTCCTAACTCATGTGCTGGTCCATTTTAGAGGAAGTTCTTATTCTCTAAAAAGAAAGGGACTGATCATTTATTTATTTATTTTTTTCAAGGAAAAGTTTAATGAGTAACAGGAAGAAAAATGGGAGAATCATCAATGTCTCCGTGGCCTGGCTAGAACACTCATTCATCAATAGTCATTTAATGAGAATCTATGAGATCATCAAACGTTCTGTTAGGGGAGAGGACATGATCTCTGACCCCTTGCAGGTCTCCCTCTAGTGAAAAGTTTTATCATAATTAAAAAAAAAGAAAAAAGAAAAAGTTGAGACTTCAACAAAAGATCAATAAGAATATGTTTGGAAAAAAAATGTAAATGCCATTTTGGATGTTTGAAATAATGCTTTTATGTGTTTTTAACTTCATTTTTAACTGAAGGCAAATGTGAACAAGAGGAACCTCTTTTGCTCACCACTGATTAAGCATGGATCAGCTCTTTCAGGCACTATTCTAGATGTGCCCCCAAAAGAATGACTCATGTTTTCTCACAATCTGATGAGGATACTACAACGTGTACAAATGTTAATTGTATACCTTGGTGAGTGCCTTGATAAGACCGGTACCAAATGCTTCAGAGCAGAGGAGAGGTGGGAGTGACCTGCTCTGTGAGACCTCCTCAAATGACAAGGACCTGACTATCTATGCCCAATAGGAGCCAGCTCTTCAGCTTGCTCGGAACAGTCAACAAATGTCAGCTGGGAATGGCAAAGCCACTGGGATGGGGCACGGCACAGATTAGGCTTGGGAGGCAGCCTCTGCACAGGTTGTTGGAACCAGAATTTGCTAAAGGCTCATGGGAAGCTAATCTATGCCTGGCGCTCCTCTGTCCTGTGTTTTGGCATCATGCAGCTATGATGTGGTTGACGATGACCTTCTCTTCTTCTTGCTTCAAAGTGTTGCCTTCTCGTGGAATGTTTCTATTGCCTTGTTGCCTCTTAGTATGAAGGGGTGTGATTCGCCAGAGGCAGGTGTGGGATTTCTCTTGGGGTGAGTGATAAAACCCACTTTGAATAATTTCAGGGCTCTAACGAGAAAATGCCTAAATTGACTCAGGTAGTCTACCATCTCTTCCATTTCCTTTCAGCCACCTTTTCCCTAGTTAATTAATGGTTGCCAGGGTCTCAGTTATGAAATACTATTGTATTTCATTAACTAAGCCACTGGCATTTTATCTTTCCCAATGTAGGATGTTTGAAGAGTATTTTGCCATCCTTATCTTCATGTAGATGCATATTAGACCATTCCTTATAAAATGAATCATCAAAACCCTTTCTTTCCTCCTTTGCTGTCTTTATTTTGCTACCTTTAGGGAAAGATGTATTTGCTGTGTTGTGTATGTTGTATATGGTCTTATTTCTTCTCTCTTCTTTGAAAATGAGGGACAAACTTTTTCTCGTGCTAAAATAGAAGACATTGTGTTACAATATTTTAAAGAACAAGAGAGTTTTGCCATTTTTTCATATAACTTTCACACTGAGTACTAGCTTTCGTGAATAGAACCATGTTTTAAAGTATAATCCAGATAAAAGATGATATATCTTACAAGTTTCTGCTTAATCATTAAATGTTTTATTGTAAGTTTTGCTCAGTTAATTACTAGCAAAAGAATTAACTTTTCACATCTCACCGTTCAAACACCTAGTGATGTGGGGGGTGGGACAAGTTGCAGGTTCAGTGCAGGCGACCCTCAAGCTGTTTATCCAAGCCTTTGCAAAACCTTTCCCTGTAATATCGGGTTGTCATTCTGTTACCTTCCCACCTTGATTGGCCTATAATTGCATCCCGTCCATAAGACCACAACCCAGAAGTCAGCATTGTGATTTTGCAGCAGCTGCTGCTGCAGGAGGTCAATGCTGTGCAGATATTGATGAGCTTGCTAATTTGTTTAGTAGACAGAATTTAGAATGGGGAACAGGATTTGTCTGCTAGATGTCATCATCCATCAGCCTAGGCTGCCCCAGGCACTGGGTTTGCTTTTTGCCAGATTCTAATTTTACTTTATTTTTTCTTAGCTTCAATCTTCTTTATTCATTTATTATCATTTGGGGAGTAGTGGTTGAAATAGGAAAAAAAGCATCCATGCCTCACACAAGATTGAAAGCTCTCATATGCTGCTGTGTTTTGATATCGGAGGATTCAGACTCAACCTGGTAGTCTGTTGATTGATATAGTTAGTGACTGAAGACTGTGTTCTCACGTGGGTGTCCTAAAGCACAGGGGGACTGGAAAACTTGCCAAAGTTGCCCTCATTCCTATGTGTTTCTCCCCGTCTCCACGTATCATTAGATTTCTTCCTGTTGGTTTCACTTTCAATTCATTAAAAAAAATTTGTTTGAGCGTCCATTTTTTAGTGACTATTATAGATAATAATCATTATTACTGGTGAATATAAGTATATTGGTGAACAAGACAGAAAAAGCCCCTGCTCTGAAAGTGCTTAGATTTTTAGGGCTGAAGATACAAACAAGAAAATAAGTATACCATACTTCAAAATAATGATAAATCAGATGAAGGAAATAGAATAAAGGGTAGACTTAGAAGTGCTATTTCAGATAAAGAGGTCAGGAAAAGTTCTCAGAGGAGATGAGCCCCAAGACCTGAGTGATTACAAGTCATGTGAAAATCTATGGGGAGACTTTAAGGGGAAGGAATGGTAAAGGTAAAGTCCCAGAAGAGACACTGAGTGTGTGAAGTTCAAGGAACAGCAAGAAAGCCTGTATAAGTAAAGCAGGTGGGAGGGGGCAGCAAGGAGATGAAATTGGATAGGAGAGTTATGGGGAAGCTGGTTGTTTTTGGAGAAATGACTTGATGAGATGTACATTTTTTAAAAGCTTCCTCTGGCTATGTGTGGAGAATAGAATGGAAAAAAAAAAGTAGAAGCTGGGAGATCAGTGGGGAAATCATTACAGTAATCCAGTGAGAGGTGATTCTTGCTGATCTGAGAGTGACAGTAATGAAGTGGCAAGAGGTAGTCATAGTTTCATATATTTTGAATAGATCTAGCTGATGGTTTAAATTTGGAGGGGTACAGAAAGGGGAACAATCAGAGGTGATATTTTGATGTTTTAATTTCAAGTATTGAATGTTCAGAGTGCCCATAATTAACCCATGCATACTGGCATGAGGTGGTTACTGACTAGATGTTGTTTTTGAAGACTCATTGTTGGCAAAATTTAAAATGGCATGTAGGGGCCGGCCGAGTGGCGCAGTGGTTAAGCGCTGGCTTGGGAAGCCAGCGGCCCCAGTTCGGTCCCACATGTGAGGGCCAGTGACACTGCCCTCAAAAATAAATAAATAAATAAATAAAAATAAAATGGCATGTAGAAGAAAGGAAATGCCAGAAGACCCAGGATGAGTAAATGTTACCAGGAATTTAAAATGAGAGGAAAAGTAATATTTTAAAAATGCTATGTTTTAAGGATTTTAGTAAAATTCTAGATTGCGTTATTATATAGATCATTTCTAAGCACTTAGAAAGAAAACAGTGTTCACCAGAAGCCAGTATGGGTTCTCTGAGATCCAACCCTGCAAAATTAAATTCTTTTAAATAGAGCTACCCTATTATCAGATGTCATCATTTATAAAATATAGTTTTATATTATAAAATTCTGAGAAATTAGGAAGGAAATTGGTTTGGTTAAGGTATGGTAAGATAGACTAATAACTGAAGAACTGTATCTAAAGGATATAGATTAGTATACAGTTATCAATCTGAAGAGAGATCTCTAGCCCTGTGCCACCCATTCTACTTATTGGCTTATCCTCTTTGTGATTTTTATTAAGAGCTTTGATGAAGGAGGAAAGAAAGTGAGGAAACTCACTTTATGCTTAAGGTTAATGCTTTAACCTTTTCTGACAAAGACATATTTGCTACTTCAACCCATTTCATCTCATTTGGTGCTTAGAAAGTCAGTGATAGACTCAATGTTGGCCAAAAATTAACGGGATGAAATTTAATAGTGTTAAAGTAATTCTGCATGTAGTTTTTAACTCAGTGGGTCAATTATAGGTAGGGGAATATCGAAATTGATAGTCCATTGTCAAGATATTATGGTTGATTTTATGTTCAATGTAAGCCAACAGTAGGATATAGCTGATCAAACAAGAACTCGCATCGCTTTTAACAGCCTTAATAGAAGAAATGTAGTGTCCATAACTAATGATGTAATTGCCTGGTAAAATGTACACTGGTCAGTTCACATCTGTCACTATGGGTAAAATAATTGGAAGGATATGGACAATTTAATGTCTAAAACTGGTGAGTTAGGGGACTAAATAATCTAGAAACCAACAGTCATATAAAGAAAAATTGTTTAGCATGAAAAAGAGAATCTTGGGGAGAATTTCAAAACAATCTTCAAAAATATGAAAAAGAATTAGCCTTGAGTCATTCTGTGTCTGGCAAGAAACTGATGGTGGACTTCGATGAAATGATATGAAGAGAGTTTGCGACAGGGAGTGATTATGAGGATGTTAGCAGGGTTGAAAAGATCAAGACCACAATAAGATGTCATTTCATGCTCACTGGGATGGCAACAATAAAAAAGAGAAAATAACAAGTTTTTGTAAGGACATGGAGAAATTAGAACCCTCATACACCACTAATGGGAATGTAAAGTGGGCAGCTGTTTGGGAGAGAGTGTGGCTCTTCCTCAGAACTTCAAAGCACATGAGTTATCATATGACCTGCAACTCCATTCCTAGGTTCATTCAAGAAAAATGAATATATATGCCCATACAAAAAGTTCTACACAATGTTCATAGCAGAGTTATTCATAAGAGCCAAATAGCAGAAATAACCCAAATATCCATCAACTGATGAGTAGATAAATAAAATGTGGTATATCTATACAATGTAATTGGCAATATAATTTGGCAATAAAGAGAAATTAACTATTGATGCATATTAACAGTATAGATAAGGCTTGAAAGCGTTAGCACAGGCAACAAAACCATTTATTATTCCATTTATATGGAATGCCCAGATAAACAAATTGATAAAGACAGGAAGATTAGTGGCTGCCTAGGGCCGAGGGGTTGGAAAGAAATGGAAAGTGACTGCTGATGGGTATGGGGTTTCTTTGTATAGAGATCAAAACGTTCCAAAATTGATTCTAGTAATGGTTTTAAAACTTTATGAACTTATTAAAAACCAATGAATTATATACTTTAATGGGTGAATTGTATGTGAATTATATCTCAAGTAAGCTGTTACTAAGAAGAACCAATCAGGGCTGGTATAGTACTCTGGCGGGGGTGGGTGGGGGTTATAGCAAAGAGTTGTCACCATGCCTAGGCCTGAAGGGACCAGGAGGGGAGCCCACCTGCCTGGAGAGACACTACCCAATGCTGACAGACCTGTAAAGAGGGAGCTGCAGAAATACATACCCTGATCTCACTCTTCCCTTCCTCTCTGATTTCCTCTTGATGCCTCCTATTTGGAGCCCAACTAGAAGCTTGGGAGCCAGGGAGTCTCTTAAAGTGATTCCCAGCCATCAGCCTCCTGGGGCACAGAGCTGGGAAGGGTGGAGCCTGCCTCTGGGTGCGAAAACACAAGTGATTCTGTGTATATCCAGAATGGAGACCAGGAGAGGAAAGTTAAAATTGCATGTGTTGCCTCAAAAGGAGGAGACATTTGACCTCTGGAAACAGAGTTGAACTGAGTCTGAGACTGATAGTGAAATTACATAGAGGATTCCAGTTTTACGTGGAGGATTGAATTAATTATCTCTGAAAGTTCCCTTGCAAGTCAGTTTCTGCCTCTAACCACTGGCATATTGGCACCAGTTGTATTATCATTTGGCCAGCTGTGATCTTGGAAGTTCAAGGTTTGGGCTTTGGCTAATAGAACATAGAGTAGGTACATTTTGATAAGAGTGAGAAATCAAAGGAGATATTGTAAGTATGGGGTGTTCACCTTGAGTTCAACTTCACTGAACAAATAAATTGGACTCTAATGTGGTTAGAGACAGTCTGAGGAGAGAAGTGGCAGAAGAAAAAGAAAGGAGCTTGTCATCAAAGAAGAGGTAGGATTTGGAGAAACAAAATTTGCCTACTTAACGATTTTACTGATTATGTATATTAGCCCCACTTTCCTTTTTAGTATAGACCAACAGTAAAATGATGGCACTTTAATATTCTGGCTAAGAAAATTATAAGTCGGCTTTCATGATGCATGTAAGATGTCAAAAAAGCGTGTCTTGGGCCGGCCGAGTGGTGCGGTGGTTAAGAGCTGGCTTGGGACGCCAGTGGCCCCGGTTCGGATCCCACATATGAGGGCCAGTGACACTGCCCTCAAAAAAAACCAAAACCAAACAAACAAAACAAACGTGTCTTCTCTCTTGCATGTTTCACCAAGATCCCGTCTGCGTTTAGAGGGGGGAGTGGGAGATCTCCCATGAAAGCCACATCTGACTTTGTGCTATGCACAGAAGGCATGCTTCATGTGACCCCTCCCTCCTTTTGCAAAGGTGGGATCTGTAGGGTTGGGTTGAATGTAGGAGAAGAGAGTGGAATGTCACTTGAGTGATCATGTTGATAGAGATGTTGTATTCAGCAACCCCATGGTCTGCAGGCTACTTAACGGTGATGAGAGAATTATTTGATGCCTTTCATGGTTTTCTAAAATTGGTACTTTTACTCTGTGCCATGCTTTATATCAACTACATTAAATATATAGCAGTATAATCATTTACATGGTCCAGTGCCAAAATACAGAAACTAAGATGCTCATTTACAACTATGGACAATATCCAAATAAACCACTGATATGCCCTGCCAACTTAAATGGATGTAGGATTTGGAAGAAATACTGAAGGCTGTGGAACTGTACTTTCCTATTTATTTTATTTCTGGAATCCAGATATATCTTATAAATACTTGATTAGATGTTTCTTGGCTTTTTAGAAATTACATTCATTTGTCTCTCTTCAATATTTTGTATAGTAGTAAATTTTACCATTTAACTAAAGGCCAATAGTTTTAGGTTACTTGTTCTTATTTCTACAAGTACTATTTTAATTTTCATTAACTTGCTACTCAAATAAATTATTATCAATTCCTGGTAATGGATGGCATCTCACCGGTATAGGACATTTGTTTGCATATAGAACATTTGGTATACGATTATTGTTTGGATACGCATTTCCCAGTTAAGTGACAAATACCCAGGAGTGCCACTTTCTGAATTGCTTCCCATTCCACGTATTTATGTATGTTATTTATTCTCCACTGTTGTTTTTCAGTTTCACAATGAGGGGGAAGAAATTTCTCTATTTACAGGTTTGTTTTTTTGTGTGTGTGAGATATCTGGCTATTGTGTAAATAATATTTATGAATAATACAGGGTTAATATTAGAATTAAATGATTTAATGCATATAATACAGAGGGCCTGGTATGTAGTATTATCAAATTATCAAGGTCATATGCAAGGCCTAACACATAGTGGGGCTTAATGAAAGGTAGCTATGATGATGGTGATGATGATGATGATGATGATGATTATAAAGTAGTCTACAATGATCAGTCAATTTTACGTAATGATTTCAGGGAAAATCAGGTAATTTGGTGGAAACTGTAAAACATTTGATCTTTTAAATTATTTTTTAAATTCCACATAAATCTTAAAGATAACACACAGAACTTAAAATGTGCTCAGTATGAGGTCTCAACAGACCCTCAGAAGCCATTCCTGGAAAGATGTGAGACCTACATATCCAGGGATGGTGCTACATATCTGTTCTTCTGGGTTGTCTAAATGGTAGTCTCTGTCAATCAGACCACGAAACCTAGGCTATTACTTTAGCATGCACTATATGCATCGACAGTATGAATTTTTTTGCCTGTGATTTATCAGTATATGATGAATTTTAAGGAATTGTCTCTATTAAAACCAAATGGCCGTATAAAGATTTCTGTACTTTTTTAAAAGACCATTATTGAAGACACTGTCAATTCTGTCATGTCTTTTTAAATAAAGACTCATTTGCAAACAACCGTTTTTTAGTGGTCAAAACTAGGAAAAAAATGTGTTTGGGAATATAAATTTCTTTTACATTGTAACCACTCTCCCAAACTCCATATACGTACCCACATGGCTGCATGGCAGCTCCCCTCTGGGTGCAAGTAAATGACCCAGGATGTGTCACTCACACTTGCCCCCCTGGAATTCTTCCCCAGCTGTTAAAGGAAAACGCTTCCCCCTTGCCCAGACCCCAAACCTTTCATCCTTGGCTCCTCTCATTTGTAGTCTACCTAATCCCTTTGTACAACTCCCTCAGCCCCTACCTTCAAAATGTGACCCTCTCTCCTCCCCTCCACTATTTCCAATGGTCTAAGCCACTGTCATTTCTGTTTGTGGCATAGACTCCTATCTGGACTCCTTCCTAGTTTGTTCCCTTTTAGTCTGCTTTCAAATGGCAGCCAGGATGAGCTTTTAAAATGTAAATCAGATTAGTCAGATTATGCCTTTCTCTGCTCTGGACCCTCCACTGGCTTCCTTCCTCTGGGAGTCCTTACTATGACTCCCAAAGAGCAGAGTCAGCCCCACACCCCTCGCTGACTCCACCTTCTTCTAGTTTTCCCTGATCTCTCTTAGCATGAACCATATGCCCATAGCTCTGTCTCTAACATGCTGGGTGGGCATTACCTGCCCTCTTAGAGCCTTTATATTCCTATATGGTTCCCTCTGAAACGCATGACTCATTTCAGTACTTTCTTCGGTTCTTGACTCAAAGGGTGCCTTCGTGGTGAGGCCTTTCCTTCTACTCTATGTAAAATCACTTCTCGCCCTCCCACAAACACTTTCTATCATCCCTTGCTTTAATTTTTCTCCTTAGCACTTCCCTAACACAGTATATAGTCATTCATTTTCTTATTTATTTTTTTTTGTCTTCCTGAGTAGAAAATTAGCTGCATGAGGGCAAGGAGCTTTGTCTGTTTCCGTTACTGCTCTATCTCCAGAGCCCAAGATAGTTCCTGGCAAGTGGAGACATTCATTGAATACATGTTGAATAAATGAATAATTCAAAGTTGATTTTGGCTGGTGTTCTATAATTATGGCCAGATAAAACATAAATAATGCACGTTGTTTTCTTCTTGCATTTCATGTAGGCCGCTTTATGGTAAAAGTCAAATTCTTACTAAACTATTTTTTTTCATTCTTATTCTCCCTTAAGTATTTGCCTGCTATGATAACATCTATCGCATCCCAATTAATTAACCACGAGTCTTTTGAATTTATCCAACTTTTACTAAACAATGTGCAGGTCGCTGTACGAGCTTCTTAAAGACATGATCCATTTTTGAAATACACTTGCAATGTAGTTAGTAAGACAAGATTAACACATAATTCATATAGAGGGGCTTTTTTCAAATGTAAGAGAGGGCTGTTTAAAGAGGGATCCATAGAATATCCAACTGAGATTTTTCAGAAAAACATGCTCTTCCCCCCCTCCACTGGCTATAAGTTGGGGTACATGTCTTGAGTATTTAACGGAAGACTTTTCAGGTGAATTCATTAATCCATGTAACCGTTAAGAATCCACTCATTAAGAACCATTGGTGTAATAGTCATGTGTATACAAACTGTGCTTACAGACAGACAAACACACCTTACACCTTATTTATCAGGGCCTGCCTTATACACTCTCATTGTAATTGAAAGTTCCCTAACTTAAAGAAACATTCCCAAATCTATCCACTTTGGGGTAATAATCTAATATTAATATTAAAAGTAAATGTATATATTTAATTATACTTATTTTCTCTTTATGAATCAGGATGTTTTGGTTGCTTGTTCATTTTGACTTTTTAGTTTGTTAATGAATAAAGTCACCCTTTGATCTCCAGAAGCATCTGGCTTTGTGGGCCCTTGTCATGGCCAGACTGCCTTTTTCCCATTTGTAGCTGAATGGGTATCTATGCACTTCTCCAATGGGTTCTCATACTAGTAATGAATGCATGCCTACCCCAGGCTGGACTGCTCTGTGTGTTCTGGAGGTATTGCCACCTCAAGTAAAAATTACACCAGTGCGAAATCTGAAGACTGAAGTCTCAGATTAATGGCTCAGATACTGAGTCATTGATTCCTTGTCCCCCCATCCCCCACCTCCGTGGAAGATTGACTTGTTTCAAACTTTGGTGGAAAGTTCAGGGACTTTTCTTTCGGATAGGTTGCCTATTACTGAACAAACTTAGAAATACAAAACTCTTTTGTGTTATCCCATTCATCTTTATATTTTGGTAAAGCTACACATATAAACCGTGCAGTGTAAACAATTTTATATCATTTTGACCTTAGCCATCAAATTCTTTAGTTTTCCTCAGTTTACTCTTTTATGTATTTTACTTTCCTTAAAAAAAAAAATATGTCGAGAGCATGGGACAATTAAAATACTTGCCCTTGAAAATAAAAGTACCAGGAATCTCATTTTGGGAATGGGGTTTATCTGTGGGTTCTATGAGCTAGATGAATGCTAATTTACTAGTGCTGGAACCAAATGGGTTGAAAATCCTTGTTTTCCCACCAGATGGGTTATTTTAAAATATCACAAAACTTCTGAGGTTATTTACATTACAAATGTGCTTCTTCGCACACATCAAGAATTGAGTACCGTGTTTTGACAGTAACTCCTTTATGAAATTATATGTTGCGCAAGTGGAGTAAAATTCAAGTCATTCTCAAGGGAGCCGGCTTATGAATCTGGATGAGGTCACACCTCTTTAAAGATGCAGTTTGATAATCCGACATCAAAACAAAGGAATTCTGTTAATCCTCTCACAAAAGTGCAAATTGCTAATCAGATCCCTGGGCTGGGCTGGCAGCTTGGTAAACAATGAGTTTGGCAGAAGAGCAACTTTGGGCGGGTAGATAGCTGAGAAGCTTGGGATACCAACTTTGCCCCTGTGTCAGCCCAGTTGGGCCTGTTGTTTCAAAACAATTATGTTTGTCAATGGAGGTGGTTCTTGCAGGGATTGTGTTCTTGTGCCTTTCTCCTGCCATGTTAATGATGGTGCAAATCAATCTTCCTGTCTTGCATTTCACTGCACTGGTGTGTAGGCTACTGTGCCCCTATATTCTTTTCACTTGGATGCATGCGTCTTTTGAATTTTCATTACGCATTCCTCCACAAGCCCAGAGGGTTTTTACTTCCTTCCCAGAAAGAGTGTGGTGGTATTTGAAAAAGGAAGAAGAAATCCTAATCCAACTAGAAAAACAGTCTTGTTTAGGTGTAATAGTTAGGATTCTTTTTTTTTTATTTAATTTTTTGTAAATGGGAAAATCCAATTTGAGGCAGCATAAGAAAAAAATCTGGAATTTGTTGGATAAGGGAATACAAGGAAGGCCCATCACCAAATTGGCAGGAGGCAGAAATATAGATGGGCCTCAGGAACAGCTGGAACCAGGGAGCCATACTCTGTCAGGGTTTGATACCTTTCTCGAGTGTCCATGTCACTTTGGATGTCAACATCAGTCTTTCTTGCCATAACAGAGATATCTCCACATGGGAGGAAATATCACCATTGATAACAACACTGGAATTTCATAGCTTGATGATTTTTCCATTCTACTTCAATAAAATATCTCAGGGAAGGATTCAGTTGGCTCTGCTTAGATCTGGTACTTGTCTTGGGCTAATCAATCCTGTTTATAGAACCTCATTTGTGTCAGAGTTTAGGAGGTGCTTGCTATTTGTCTTACTTTGCCTTCTTTGGACTTAAGGAAACCTGTAACCAGCCTGAAAATTTCTAAAACCTGATGATTATGTGAGCACATAGAATTATTTTGCACATATTAACACCATTCTTCTAACGTTCACTCTGTTTGGCCCTCTTGGCATTTCCAACTTTCACTTAAACATGACTAAGAGTTAATTTGAAAGTGAAAAATAAAACTTACTCATTCTAAAAGAGGTTTTCATTGAGAGAGTACACGATTTTGAATACTTCCTGATAGTTGTGTCTCTCCTCTTAAGAGGGCATTTATAAACTACTTAGGCCAGTGTGTGTGTCTGTGTGTGTTGAGAAGGAGTGAAAACTATAGTTTCGGTAGTGAGCCCGTCTTCCATAGGTAAGAACAGTGTGCTTTTGCTACAGTACAGAATGGGCTGTGGTTTGCACGTTGGTTTTCAGTCAGATGAATGATCTGGAAAACAACAAATCTACATCTGAAAGAGGAGAAACAAGTCCAAGGTAGGGTAGGGATTTGGGGTAGAGGCTGCCACAGTGGGGCCATGCTACCCAGAGCCAGCACTTTCTGAATAAGAGCACTGTCTTTTTAAAAGCAATAGGGGGTAAGGTTTGAGGGAGTGCTCACAGCGGTAAGTATAACACAGCTGTGCTCTGTTTATGCTTCGGCTACAATAAAAAAGCTATAAAATGTGAGATGTCATAGCTCCACTTTGCTTTATTTATACTATTTCCTCTGAGCTCTGTCACACTGCACATTCATCTGCTAAGTTGCAGCAAGAATGGAGATTAAAATATCACAGCTCAAAATAGGAGTCAAGCGGAAGGAGATTCATCATAGCCCTATTAAAAATATGTAAATATGGGAATGAAGTCATTTTAAAGCTATACAGCACTCCTTTTATAGGAGTTAAGATCCCTTGAGCAAAGTGGTGGACTGTGGGAAGGATAGAGCTGGGGGACTGGGTCCCCATTTCTTCTACCCTTGGAAATCCTTGTAAGATTAAAGAGTGTTTGAATTGCAAATTATACATGTTTTCCTATAATCATGCCTACACTAATAATGACAGGAAATCTGATGCAATACAAGAAAACAAAAGATTTGGTAATTAAAGGTTATGTATTGTGCACTTGGTTAGAATTATTAAAATTAATATATGCAATCTACTTTCTGACATCCGCTGTTAATGAAGCTTGAGAAGCCTCCTAAAGTATCCCTAGGAAAGTTCCAGGAAGGAAACTGAGACTTGGAGACATGACCTGGCTTTCCAATATTGATTTACTAATTATAAAGCTAAGACTGGAAGCTAGGACCGCCCCCTAAAACTTGGCTAGTAAATTTCTTCCTTTAGCATGTCGTGTCTCCCTAGTCCTCACAAAAATGTACTCTGTGCTGTCTGTATGGCATGCTTAGAGTACAGAATATAACTTTTAGATGGAAAATCTGGAATACCTAACTGGTATTAGGAAGCCTTTTGTGCCCCTCTCTGTGTGCTGTTTAGTGGCTGTTGATGGTTTGGCCTCCTTATTTTCCACATGAGCTAGTGCAGTAATAGTAAAGACCAACACTTATTAAGTACTTACTGGGTACCAAGAAGGGCTCTGCATGTTTTATATGTATTAATTCTGTTAACTCTCACAACCATACGCGGTAGGCATTATTACTTACACTTTACAGATGTGGAAACTGAGGCATAATTTCACACAGCAAGCTAGTGAGAATGGGAATTCAAACCAAGCAGTCTGCCTTCAGAGCCTGCACACGCAACCACTGAAGACTTTACACGGATTATTATAGAAAACACTGCAAAGAGCAGTGAGCTGAAAAAGAAGAGGACTCTGGTCGGGGCACCGTGCAGGCACCGTTATCCTCGTAAACTAACTGTCCACACCTGTAGCATGAAATGAAGAAAAGATTATGCTTTTTTCCAGTGTCAGCTTTGCATACATCTATAAACTACTGCCTCATGAAAATAAACTTTTTCAGCAGTACGTAACTGTATTCTCATTTAACTTTAGTTTCAGAGATGATTATGTTAAACATTTCTAATATACGGCGTTTCTAGAATTTCCTTTGTCCTGTACTTTTCACTGTTTTAGTTGAATTCTTTTGGTTGCAATGAAAAGGGTTATCATAGTTAACTAAAGGCTTTCTGTGTGGGTGACCTTGAGAGCACATTTCTTAATCTCTTGTGCCAGTGGTCATATCTGTAAAGTGCGCATCATAGAAGTACCTACCCCATAAAACTGTTGTGAGAATTAAGCCAGATATCATATGTAAAAGCACTTAACATGGTGCCTACTCATGGTAACTAGTATAAAATATCGAAGTGTTTGATTATGATTACTATTGATTACCCAAGTCTCATTAACATTTCTGTCTCTCCTTCTTCATGTTACCTATTTTCCTATTGTGATGGGCAAATCACTCAACTATTTTTGTACCTGCATTCATTCATGAATTAGAAAGTTTAAGGTACTATCAGGAGTTGACATCTAATTGAGGTAGACGTATTTTACCACAGGATAGAACTTTAGAAATTGTGTGGGCTAGCCCTTTAATGTGGTGAATATAGTACCCTGAAAGATCAAGTGCTCATCCAAGGACAGTCAGATATCTGGGACAACATGGAGGTAAAGCAACATATCCTAGCTCTGGTTTCCAATATAAGACGGCTCCCTATGGCATTATTAAATAGAACATGTGAAAGTTCTTGAAATTTATAAAAGGAACCACAAAGCACCTCATAGGGTTTCAATTAGGCAAATTGCCATGGTATCTCAGATTTATAACAATTCAAGATTTTAGATCATGTGTCTTTTTGGAAGACTTGACAAGAGCACTTCACCAGGAAATATGCTTTAGGCTGGCAGGGGAGTACAGGTGGTCATCATTCTTAGTGACTCTTAAGAAATTGATGTTCTTGGTTCCTTTTGTATGTTGAGTGAGGTAACATGTAATTTTCAATAGTATAGGAGGAAATGGACCTGATATGCTTAGAGAAGGTATAAAGAAAAAAATAAGATTTTTTTATAGCAATTTAAGTAATTTAAATAGGGAAATAATTGGATAAAACATTGTAACAATTTGTGAGACACATCTAATTGGATCAAAATTTATCCACTTCTACTCTAATATACAATGAAAATGGAGCAGTTTCCTTAATGTATTCTTGTTCCTTACCCTACTGGGCACATTGAAAGGTAATAAAAAATAAATGAAAAGTAGCACAAAATAACTCAGTGTCTTCACTATCAAATCATTTCTTTCAGTTTGTTAGTTTCTTTATTTCCCTGCCCAGGAGTAGGGTGGGCTGAGAGAGGCAGCTTGGGTATAAAATGTAGGGAGACACCCCTCTCAGGTGGCAGCCCTTCACTTCCATGACCCTGAGAGGGATACCGCCTTACATTTTGTGCCCTCCTAGGAACCTCACAAGTCTCACCTTCCTGCTGGCCCTGTCCCTGCCCTCACTAAAAATCCAAATGTAAGGAGTTTGTGTCTCATCACTGCTGTCCAGGGAGTGTGGAGCATCACATATATGTGCCAGTTCTGGGATTGCCCTCTGTATCCATCCTGGCATCTGCCCTCTGTTAGTGTCTAACCACTGGGACCTCTGTTCTTGCTGATGTAATTGGGTCTATGTGGACTTTGAACCAGAGCAGTTGATGCTGGCCTATCATTGCCTTGAACTTGAGGTCCCTCTTCCTTTTCCAATCACAAGGCTTACCCAGTCTTCCTCTGTGTTGTGTGTGTGTGTGTGTGTGTGTGTGTGTGTGTATGTGTGTGTTTGTATGTGTGCGCACGCGTTGGTGATGGATAGGATGGAATGGAGCACAGTGTTTTTCAGATTCCTTGCACATGTACACAACCTGTGAGGCATAACTAATTTGAACTCAATCTATCTGGGTACCTTCCTTCACCAGTGTTTATTTCTCTCTCACCAGGTTATGTGGACACAAGACTTACAACAGGGTTTCCCTGAGAAGCCTGTAACCTCCCATCCCTTCCCCAACAAGTAATGTCTATAAAAGAGCACCATCAGCCCACAGGCCCTTAAATCCCAATTATGCAGCTGGTATTTTTCTGCCCCACCTCCTTCCAGGTTAGAAAACCAAGGTGTGGAGAAAACCTGGCTCCTGTCTCTGAGCTGGGCCCCTCTCCATGCCTTAAACTCTGTCCCCTTCCTCCCTAGGGATGTGAAAGTCCCCACTGACAGTATCGATTTAGGGACCCACATTTTACTTTTTCACAGGAAATAGATTGGAAATCTTTAAACTGCTTTTCACTCTCAAATTCTGTCATTGCTAAGATGGTTGTCTCACTAGGTCTCACTAATTAATAGCCCCTTTGTTCTAGATCATAGCTGACCTCCAGATTGCATGCTGGAGTGGCTACTCTGGGCCAGACCTCCAGAAACCCATAATGAAAATAGAGGGTGTGAGAGTAAGGCATGTGACCTAGCGTCATTCACTTCATGGGCTCTCATCCCTTACCGCCTAGCCTCATTCCTATTCTTAATTTAAAATACTCTCCATTCATTGTGTGTATGTCCTGTGTATCCCCCCCACCCACTGGAGGGGGTAGGCCCAGGTTCAGCTTCTCCCAAGAGGCTCATAATCATTGACTCTAGGAATTTAGGGTGCACATATTTCCTGAATTTTCTCCCCACATGTATTCTGCTTATGGAGGATGCAGACGTGAATCCTATGCAATTTGAACACAATGTGATCAATTTCATTATATGATTAGGTACAGTATTTTGTGGGAGCACAGAGAAAGGGTGCATCATTTTGCCTGGGAAGGTCAAAAGGGGATTCCCAGGGGAGTGAAGCCCTTGTTAGGGATTAAAGATAACCAGAGTCTTCTAGTGGAACAAGATGAGAAGTATGTCATTCAAAAAAGAAAAAAAATCTCATTGAAGAGCAGGACTTGTCTATCATACTGACCGTTGTATCCTTATCACCTAGCACAGAACTTAACATATTCTACATGCTTAAATACTTATTGCATCAGCGAATGAATGACTTTATCTTGAAGGCCATGAAGACTGGTCATTTTTGAGGAAGGGTACCACATGATAAGATTTGTGTTTCACAAATAGTAACATGTCAGCGTTGTTGTAAGTGTATAAAAAGGGAATGAGACATAGAGCAATTGTAGTAGGATGTTCTGTGAACATACTTGGGACAGATTACTTTTAAGTGACACCCAATTTCACTGCAAATCCTTAGAAAGTCTGTGTACTCTGTCCTGAACACAAGGTAGTTTCCCACTTGTGCCCCAGGAAGGCACAGTTCCATCCTAACCCCACCCCTTTAAAAGGCCCAGGAAAACTTGGAGATAACTCGCAGCATATGAAAGAGTTACTTTTCAACACTTTTCGTATAGGAGATAGAGAATTGAGTTTTCCAAATGATCTGTTGTATAAGCAGTAAGTATATTCTTGTCTTAGTACAAAAGATTATAAACTGAGTGGTTTATAAACAATAGAAGTGTATTTCTCACAGTTCTAGGGCTAGGAAGCATGCAATCAAGGCACCAGCACCTTTGGTGTCTGGGCAAGAGCCTACTTCCTAGATGGCTGTCTTTTGCTGTAACTTCACAGGATAGAAGAGGCCAGGAAGTGCTGAGGAGTCACTTTTATAAAGAGCACTAATCCCATTCAAAAGAATTTAGGACCTCCCACAGGCCCCGCCTCTTCATACCATCACAATGGGTGTTAGGTTTCAACACTTGAATTTCTAAGAACACGAGTATACTACAATATATTACAGTATATTACATATGGCATATGACACAGTACCTTTATTTTTTTTTGGTACTTATTCAGAATGGGTCAAGGAATTTTCAACATTGGCAGTGATAATCTGGGGTCTATTTAGGTAATAAAACCTAGCACATAAGTGATACTTGTTTTCAGAGTGAAAGACTGCAAAAAGGTCAATAAAAGCCATTCAGAATCCTCGGTTCCTGTGTGTATTAGTTTTCTATTGGTATGTATTGAATTATTAAAATCTTAGTGGCTTAAAACAATGCCCACTTATTAGCTCAAAGTTCATCCATCTCCGGCACGGCCTGACTGTCTTCTCTGCTCGCGTGTTCACAAGCCTGGGCTCAGGCTAGGCCAGGCTGAGCTCTTTGGCAGACTCTGGGGAAAACTCTGCTTCCACATGTGTCCCTGTTGGTGGAATTCAGCTCTTTATGGTGGGAAGACTAAGGTTCCTGTTTTCTAGCTGATTGTCAGCCAGGGGTTGCCTACAGTTGCCAGCGGTTCTGTATATTCCTCACCATGTGGCTCCCCTATCCTGAAGGCAGCAAAAGTGTGTCAATTACTTCTTATGCCTGAAATCTCCATTTTCCTCTACCTTGCATCTCTAAACCAAGATTTATTTATTTATTTAACTTTTTTATTATTATTATTAGTTACAGATGTACAAAACAATGCAATATTTTTTCACCCCTTACAAAGTGACTCCTCCCTCCCCCTTTCTCTGCCCTCCCACCCCCGATAGCATACATATCTATTACAATTCCATTGACTCCATCCCCACACTATATTCCACAGCATAACTATATATGTGTTAAATTATAGTTGACATATAATATTGTTCAGCGGCAGCTTCAGATATACAGTGCAGTGGTAAGGCCACTACACCGTCCATGAAGTGGTCTCCCTAAAAAGACATGCATCCTTCTGTTCCCCTAAAAAAAAATATTTACACCCTTATTGATTATATTCCCTAAACTGTCTCTTCTGTCTCTGCAGTAGAATTGTATTGCCAGTTTATGTTGCCTCGTCCCTTCCCCTTCTCCCCTCCCCATTCCATTTAGTCCTCATCAGTTTTTCCTTTGTGTCTCTAAGGCTATTTCTGTTTACATTGCTCATTTATTCAGTTCTTTAGATTCCACATATAAGTGAGATCATATGGTATTTGTCTTTCTCTGACTGACTTATTTCACTTAACATAATGTTCTCTAGGTCCATCCATATCGTTGCAAATGGTATGATTTCATTCTTCTATATACTCCATTGTTTAAATGTATCACAGTTTCTTAATCCAGTTGGCTACCGATGGGCATTTCGATTGTTTCCAAGTCTTGGCTATTGTAAATAGCGCTGCAGTGAACATCGGGGTGCATATATTTTTTTCGAATTAGTTTCTTGGGTTTTTCAGGATAAATGCCTAGGAATGGAATTGCTGGGTCAAAAGGTAGTTCCATTTCCAGTTTTTGGAGATACCTCCATACTGATTTCCATAGTGGCTGCACCAATCTACAATCCCACCAAGAGTGCAGCAGGGTCCCTTTTTCCCCACAGCCCCGCCAGCACTTGTTGTTTGTTGATTTATTGATGATAGCCACTCTGACTGGAGTGAGGTGGTATCTCATTGTGGTCTAAACCAAGATTTAAAGGGCATGTGTGATTAGGTTAGGCCCACCCAGATACTCTCCCAGTTTTAAAGTCACCTGTGTTGTATTATGTACCCTGTTAATGGGAGTAAAGTCTCTCACACTCGGAAACCTGGGGATTGTGCAGACCACGTTCACCAATTGGGGGAGTTGGGGACCATTTTAAAATTCTGCCTACCGAACTGTTATCTGTAAAAGGTATGGTTGTTATTGCTGTTGCTTTAAAGTTACCAACAGCCTCTTGTGTACTGCAAACTAAGCAGTTAGGAGAAGCAAAACAAGTACAGGTATTTCCCTCTTTTTGAAAGTTCAGATTGTGCCAGTTTGCTTTTATGAAAAACCTGCATCAGTACAGTAACAGTTTGTAAAAGCAAATATCCTCTGTGGGTTTTTTTCAGTGAGCAAAAACAGGTATTTTACAATATTTACACTGTTTCAGCGTACAAAAGATTCCATCGGAATACTCTACTTTCGATGGTGGAGAAAAACTTGCTCATGATTTAATCAATAGTTTGAAAACCAGTACATCGCTTAATGATGTTAATTTTCTAACGTCTGACCTTGACAGATCTACTGTTACTTATCTTTGGAAATTTTACTTGTATGTGAACTCATTTACCTTCTAAATAGTACTACTAAATGAAAGAAACTAATTCTATCTATATTATGGGATGAGGGGTTTTATTGTTTGTGTAAGCAAAATTTACATGATCACATATAATCTATACAGAAACACCATCACTTAAAAGTGATTTTTAACATGAAAGCTTTGTTACAGTCACTTGAATGGTAAAGTAAGATATCTCTTAAAACTTTTGAGCTTTCTAGATTTAGAGAAGGGAAGTGTGAGAGTTTCACCAACTGTAGTTAGTTAACTACAAAGTTGGAGGGAGTCAGTCCTCCACATAAGAACCCCCCTCACTTCTAACACTAATTGCAAGTATAAGGGGTTTCCAAAATCACCCTCACATTTGCCAGTTTACTAGAAGTACTCACAGAACTCAGCGAAAGCTGTTATACTCATAGTTCAAGTTTATTAACAGTGAAAGGATACAGATTAAAATCAGCTCAGCGGGGCTGGCCAAGTGGCTCGGAGGTTAAGCGCTGGTTTGGGAAGCCAGCGGCCGCGGTTCGAGTCCCACATATGAGGGCCAGTGACACTGCCCTCAAAAAAAAAAAAAAAAATTCAGCTCAGGGAAGGAGTGGCTAAGGCTGAGTCTGAAGCTGGAAGAACCAACCAGAGAGCTTTCATTGTCCTCTCCCTTTGGAGTCAGGACCTGTTCCTTTACCAGCATCGATATGTGACAATATGCATGGAGCATCTCCAACCAGGGAAGTGCATAGGAGCCTTTGATATCCAGAAGTTTTAATGGGACTTGATCATATACTGCCCAGGTGGCTGTCATTGAGTCTCCAGCCCCTCCTGGATGTCAGTGTTGGGCTGATACCTTCAGTTCCCCAGGTCATTTTGGAGGCCAAATCGATGTGCTTAAACCCAAAGTCCCCATCAATGATCCCATTGTTAGCATCCCCTGGCCAAAGCTTTCAGGCAAAAACTCCTGTCAGGCATTCTGAGGGCCTAGAGATCACCTCTCAGGGGTCGAAGGCCAAAGCAAGACCTCTCCTTGGTTAAGGTTAACTCTTCACTACACAGACAAGGAGGGAGGGCAGGAAGAATTAATGTAAATAGTCGTTA
Organism: Aselliscus stoliczkanus; assembly: GCA_033961575.1. Classification (NCBI taxonomy): domain Eukaryota; kingdom Metazoa; phylum Chordata; class Mammalia; order Chiroptera; family Hipposideridae; genus Aselliscus; species Aselliscus stoliczkanus. Next base: position 170,815,388 of record CM066727.1, read on the forward strand.
TGTACTGAGGGCTACTGTGTGTCAGGCAGTGTGCTAAGCGCTGTCTCCTGTAATCCTTTGAACTTATTAGAGAGATACTACTGTTATCTTTATTTTATTTTATTTTTTTTTTTTTGAGGGCAGTGTCACTGGCCCTCATATGTGGGACCCGAACTGGGGCCGCTGGTTTCCCAAGCCAGCGCATAACCACCGCGCCACTTGGCCGGCCCTATCTTTATTTTAAAGACAAGATGAGATTTAGAGAGATTAAGTGACCCTATAAATAGTAAATGGTACAACTGAAGCAAGATTTGGACCTGTATCGAACTAACTCCAAAGTTCTTGATCTCAAATACTTCACTGTATTCCTCCCACCAAAACCAAAAGACAATAAGAATGTATAATGTAATAAACATTTAGAAGCAATTGTTCTTGAGAATTGAGTTTTCAGAATGAAGTTATTCAAATGTATAAAATGTTCACTGCTGCTTTAATGTAGGATATAAAGGAAGAGTGTTCATATATAAAATTGTAATTTTATTGAATTTATACTTTCAAATGGATTTCAATCAGCACTGTATTATTTAATTAATTCAAACAAATTTATACGGTGTGCATTGTATCCCAGGTGCTGTGCTGGCCACTGGTGACCCAAAGATGATGATAAGTATGTTCCCACCTACAAGGAGCTAGCGATCCACTGGGGTATGTAAACTGTGTATTTTATTACTTTTTATATTTTGTTTTAAGCAAAGTAGAGAGAGCTCAATATGTAAGGAATAATTTGTCTACAAATTTTGCAAGCTTTGGGATGTTTTTTAGTTTTTTTGGACTGGATGAGCTAATGCTAAAGAAAGTTCATGATCTGGGATTGTTGTTCGTATAACCCAATCAAATAATTAAACTCAATTTCAAACTTTTGGAGATTCTCTAGTAATAGGATAGATTACAAATGGTAAAACTACTCTATAAAAAAATATAGCACTGATTCATGTGTATTTCCCACTTACAGTAAGTAATAAGTGACTACAACTGAAGGGAGAATAGGAATGCCAGGAGAAAACATCACACATAGCAACAATGTACCTTTCTTCTTCACACTTATAACAGTGACTTTTTTTTATTGGTTACTTTAGTAATTACTGTTATCTTTCATCTTCTACTTCATTGATTTCTCTAATTGCTCCAAGCCTACACTAGGGTAAAATAAGTATCCTTGGTTAGTTTTATTGCTGGCAAATATGTATTTTGTTTGGCTACTTGTATTTAAGTCATAGTTGATAATAGTCTATGCTTACATTAAGCGATGCACTATTCTGGGAGTCATCCTGAAGAATCAAATACAGTAAATGTAAATTAAAAAATTTATATCCTAATGATAATTTATATATTTTATAGCTTAACATGGAGGAATAGAATTAGAAAATAAAATAATGAATTTAAATGAACTTGATGTCCAGTAGTTCGTACTGATGTTACACCACACTAATAACAATCGGCCTGCAGCCAGTGTGAGCTGCCAATAGCCGTGGTGAGCGACCATCCAGAGGCCGGTGACCGATCTGCCTCATCCGGGAAGAGCGCAATGATGATTTACCAACATGGACCAGTGAAGCAACGTCCTCCGCAACTATACTGAAGAACAAAAAGACAGCAACTTGTCTGTTTCCCTTCCCCGATTCCCCAAAGCTCTTCCCCTCCCCCAATCCCCTAATTAAAAAACAAAACAAAACACAAAAAACAATGTACTTGGACATATTTAATAAGTATATTAATATGCTATCTAGAGTAAGGGTTATAACTGCTGAGAGTGCAGTTCTGGTCATTTTAAAAATGGGAGAAAAACAGGAAAGAACATGTCCTTTTCTTGGCAGTGTGATATGATTTTAATTTTTAAAAGCATTTAGTTTCATAAACCATATCCATCATCTTTGCATAGATAAATGTTGGGGCAATTTTTTGAATGAACCTCTTGGTTCCCTAAAGAAATTATGGATACAGTATAAATTTACAAGTGAAAGGCCATTCATCAGAGTTATAAATATAAGTGCTTGCTGTGCTGATACCCATATAAACTGAAGGTGGTTTAATACCTATTGGCTTTTGTGCATAGTTAGCATGGCAAAGGAATATAGATATTGTCATACTTATGCAGTATGATCATATCGGCAAAGTGGTGAGAACAACATGCAATGTTTTATGACTAGCATGGCGTTTGCTTGAATTACTGCTGGCAACAGAACATAAATCAACCTTTATGATGGATATTCCAAACGTGTTTATTAATCTAATCTAAATACTCACTCTTGTCATTTATAGAGCCAGTTCAGAGGAAGTGGCAAGTGCTTCTAAACTCCAGCAGTTACTTTTAGGGGCTTCATAATTATGTCAGCTAAGTCTGGTTGGAATCAAGATCGAATGCATAAAAATCCTTTCCTCCTAATCTTTGCTTAACCACATACATTTTCTGGTATGTGTCTAATCAAAATCTCAGTTTGACCATTTATGAAACTTACTACATGGCTTTGTTTGAATCTTCAGTGTGTAAAGTCTGTTTCTCTCTCTCCCTGGCTTCTTCCTCCCTTCTTCTCTCCTTTTGTTCCTCCCTCTCTTCAGTGGAAAATAATCCTGTACTGTATAAACTTTGACTGAAAAGGACTGGAAAAATGACCAAATTCCTGTGAACCAAATTAAGAAATAGCATACGGCATATGATTTTGACAAACTGTAATGAATTTAAAGACAGATAGGATGGTTAGCAGTAAAGAATACAGAGAAGGGAACTTAGGAAAGGTCAGAGAAAGGCAGTAATTTTGAAGCTGAAGGAGTCAGCTATGCACGTGTTGTGGAAAAAGATGATGTGTGTGTGTGTGTATGTGTGCACGCGTGCATGTGCATATGTTTACTTATTTATTAAAATATGGAAAATCTAGGCAAAAAGCTAACTTCTGGATTAAAGTAGTGTAATCAGGACTCAATTGCTCTCCATCTCTCAGCTTCCACTCATACAGCTTCAGCCTGTGGCTTCATTTGTGTACAAGATGGTGGCAGTAGCATTGCTTCAGCTATAACATCCTCTCAGACTTCAGATCAAACAGGAAACATAGGGTATCTTTCCCAGATGCCCCAGCAAAAGTCGTTTTATACTAATTTGCATTGATTAGATCACAGACTAATCCAAATGCACCTCTTTTGGAGCTGGGGATAGGGTCAGTTTTGTAATTTTCCGTGGCTGAAGCATTCAATCCCAGAGGAAAATGGGATGCATGGATGCTAGGTAGTATAAAAGAATGGTTTGCTGCCCGCAAAATCACAATGGGTATATACGTTTGACATTTTACAATAATACATATAATTCCAGAAGCTTACAGATATCCTAGCAAATCCATGCCTTTTGGAATGAACACTAACGAAAAACAATATTGACATTCACAGCCGTCCAGGAAAATGAGTTGTTATTGGGATTGTTTCCTGCATAAAGAATCAAAACAAGTATAATCTATAACTAGTTGTTTAATGATAATATCAAAATAAGAATGAAAAATAACTTATGTTTTTTTAGCTAAAATGGAAAAGAATGTTTTAGCCTAAAGGTGTTTCTTTACTATCATTTTGTGTAAGGAAAAGAGGCAAATTTTTTTATGTAAGAACTTTATACCAGCAACATTAGAAGACTTCCATTAGATAGATAGATAGATAGATAGATAGATAGATAGATAGATAGAGTGAGAGTTTTCCAAAGGTGATTCAACAACTTTTTTTTTTTTTAAAGATCTTACTGAGGAATTGGGGGAGGGGAACAGACAAGATGTTGTCCTTTTGTTCTTCAGTCTAGTTGTGGAGGACATTGCTTCACTGGCTCATGTTGGTATCATCATTGTGCTCTTCCAGGGTGAGGCAGATCGGTCGCCGGCCTCTGGCCACTCCAGTGGCTCTTGGCAGCTCACGCTGGCTGCCGGCCACTCATGCTGGCTGCTGGCCACTCACTGTAGCTTATGGCAGCCCACTGCAGCAGGGGCTGCAGCCTACATTATTGTCGGTGATTCATGGCAGCCCAGCTCCAGGTGGAGCTGTTGTTTACCATCTTAGCTGTAGAGGGCAGTGTCACTGGCCCTCATGTGGGATCCGAACCAGGGCCTCTGGCATCCCAAGCCAGCTCTTAAACAAAGTGCCACTTAGCGGCCTGATTCAACAACTTTTATCACCATGGGAGCTTGTGTTTAAATGCATCCTAACCTTTCAATTTGTCAATTCAGTTAAAGTAATAATCAGGTCTATGAAAGTGATTTGTTAAAGAAATCTTTTTTGATAATTGACCCCCAAAAAACCTGTTGATTTGCTGACTTTTTTTCTTGTTAGCCATATTTTATTTTGAAGAAGTCAATTTTATTAACAATTATTATTACTTTAGAAATGTAGAGAGAATTGGTAAAAAGAATAGGTCAATCATAAGAAAATATGGATACATTTAGAAGTGTCTGCATAGTGATTGTGTAGTTTTCATTAATATTGGGGAAAAAGCTAACCTTTTAACAATGTGGAGATTACAGTAGCAGCTGCAGAGATAGCAGTCATAATGATGCTTTATTTTTACATAGATATCTCAGTTTATTGACAAGAAAAAGGAGTTAGCCCAGGATTTTAAGTTGCCTCACTGATCACAAGGGGAGTTTTCTTAAGTGAATTAAAGCACCACTCAAAAATGGGAGAGAAGCCTGTGAATACCAGATATTTTTAAAGGCTAAATATGTTCAATGAAGAAAGGTTCACTGTGTCACCTTGTCTCTCTTCATGCAAACAAAAACCTTGTGAAGTTAACACTGTTCCTCTTGAATGGATAAGTTTTTTAACCAAAATCTTCTCTGTATGACTAAAGTGAGTTGTCACTGCTTCTTCAGCTTAATACTCCCAGTTGTGAGGAAGTACATCATATTTTTTCCCTACCAATTAGTACCACTGAAATTCACTATTGGGGGAATGCCCACTTTTCAAAGCATTTCTACAAAGTCTATGTGTATCTGACTTTCCAGATTAACATGTTATTTTCAAAAATCTTCTAACAAGGACCTCTGTTTGCCACCCGTTCTCACTTCAATCGCAGAGTTTGTGGATATGTTATCCCTCTCTGTGTGTATGGCTTTTGCTTTGTTTTGCTTTCTACATTACAGCATATCTTTCTTTACAGAGTGTCAGTTTGGACTAGGCAGGTAATTCATTCACTGAAAACTGGTTTACAGGTTTTCTTACTATACATTTCTCTTTGTTTTTCAGATCCAATTTTAATTCTTAAGATAGGAAGTTGCTTCTCCCCATAGTAATACTATCATCAATAGTGTTTGGAGAAGAAGTAGGTTTTTTTAAAGAAAAAAACATTTTTATATATAAGAAAAATATTCTTCCATTTTGGCTGAAACAAAGAATGGATCTATCTATCTATCTATCTATCTATCTATCTATCTATCTATCTATCTTATCTATCTAGAGGACAGTGTCACTGGCCCTCATATGTGGGACCCGAACCGGGGTCACTGGCTTCCCAAGCCAGCGCTTAACCACCGCGCCACTCGGCCGGCCCTCAATGGATATTTTTAAGGCTCTGAGTTAAGACAGGAAGAAAATGTCACTCCTGTAATCCTTTCTAAAGACAGAAGATAGACGGCCAAGATACTGGAAAAGAAATCCAAAATGTATTTTTTTTAGATGATGTTCAATTCAGCTGTGTTGGTGTGAGTTTTAGATAAGAGTAAATGCTTTTCCAGATGTGAACTCTCCAACCATTCCCTAGTGTTAATATTTAAGGGCTTTTTAGGGACAGGGGATGGGTTTAATTCAAGACCCCAAAGCATAGATTGCTAAACACGGATGCCTTTCTGAATAGGGATGATCTAGGGAATGAACAGAGGGTGAAAATCCACATACATAGTTGAGTTTCACTTTTGGCCTCTTGATAACTTTGGTCACTGATTGGGATTTTCTCCAACTAGGAGTCAAAGACACAAAGCAGGTAATCTACATAAACTTTCCCAGGTTTTCTAAAAGCGCCTGTAGATGAAAACATGTCAGGCAGCTGGTCCAATAGGGCCTTAAGGTTTCCTCTGTTTGTTTGTTTTAAATCCATTCTTTACTGAGAAGAAATGAAAGAAAGCTTGAGGTTAGTGACAGGCTTGGGTCCTTGCCACATTCCCAGCTCACTTTGTGGATGGCTCCCTCCTTCAGAGGAAGTTAATATTTTCCAGAGATGTTCCATAGGTATTCTAAATCATACTACAGACACCTGCTCCTTTATATGGATATGTTATCCACCTTGGATGAATCAGAGTTGATTTTTATTTTAGTGTGCTTTTTTCCCCCCAAAACCACATTAATCTCAGCGTGCAGAATTTAACGGGAAAGTTGTGTTTTGCCAGTTGACACTGTTTAATGTAAATGATTTATGATTATTCCTTATGTATACACAATAGGCACTTTATAAATTGGATTGTTCTAGGGGTAACACGATACATAAATGTTATTGCTATAAATTCTGAAGTTGGCTATATATTTTGGTATCACGTAACCAGTTGACTTATAAATGCTGACTATTCCAACCTGCACTTTCTACTCAATATTGTAAATGGTAACTTAGGTAAGCCTAGCTGAGATATACACAGAGGCACTCACACTGCACTGGAACAGGACAGCCTGGCACCTCTCCAGCGTGGCTTCTGGCTATTTCCCAGAGGTGATGGAAGGAAGAAGAAAGAATGAGAGGGGAAAAGGAAACAACTGGATGTAGCAAAAAACTGAAACTATTATTTTTGCCCAGTTAAAGTCAGGAGCTGAGTGAGAAAAGGGGAAAAAAAGCAGAGTAAACTGGAGAAAAGCATTATTAGTTAAACCAATTCAACAAAATTTAGTTCGATACCCCTTCACAGTTATAGTTTTATTAAATAATATTAAGTAAAGATATAGCTAATGATAAGAGAATAACAGCTCTGTAATAATATATTTTTGTATCAATAAGTAGATGATACATTATTTTCAGTGTGCTAATAGAAATAGTAGTTAATTACTTTTTTGCATTTCTGTGAATTGTTTGAGGAAGAGAATTTTGCAAATCATTTGATTCTACTGCTGGATCAGAACATTTTATTCTCTGTACAATGCTGTTATACTAATAGCCCTCATTTTTTCCTGTGGTATCTCAGTTTACTGTGATTTTCTTCTGCAATCCTGAAGAATTTGAGAAAAAAAAAACAACAAAAAAAAAAACCCAAAGCCCTGAATAACTGGTCATTTTAGATCCAAGTAATTGTTAAATATCAAACTCATCTAAAATGTTAAGTCAGAGCAGAAAGGAATAATGGCCAGATTAATAGCAAATTTTTGCTATCCCTGGTGTTGACGCCTTACCTGACCACACAGTGCTAGCTTCGGGGTGTTTTGAATTGCTCTGTGTCCTAATTTGTGTAAAGAACTGGACTGTGAAGAAATGCTATTGTGTTTATAATGTCTCTTCTGATAGTGATTTTATAGTCCATTTCATAGGCTGTTTCAGGTGACTCCCTTTCCCCCATGTCCTCTTAAGTATTAATGTCTACACAATTGATCTGTCTGGTTACCCATGAAATCAGCCCAAATCAGCTGTTACACTGGCTGCAAATACAAGATCAGTAATTTTAAAACCTAGAGGTTTCTGTTCTGCATAAAAGGACTAAAGCTTATCAGGCAACCTCCAAATGAAAAGATTCTGAGGCTAAAACCTCTGTGTGTGGGTGTGTGTGTATGTGTCTTTAATAACAAACATTACTTATTTGGGTCTTACATGGAAGGAAACATCCTAATGTGCTCCTTTATAACTTCTGTAATATATTTTTTTTTTTTTTTTTTTTGAGGGCAGTGTCACTGGCCCTCATATGTGGGACCGAACCGGGGCCGCTGGCTTCCCAAGCCAGCGCTTAACCACCGTGCCACTCGGCTGGCTCCTGTAATATATTTTTAATTGTTATACTTTCTGGAGCTATCTCAGTGCATGCATGGGAAAGAATATACATATGCACGTATCTCTATATTTGTAGGCACTGTAGTCAAAACAACTGATTTGCCTAGCTGGCTTAGCTGCAAAGCGGATTTAACCCACCCACTACCAAAGTCTCCAGAGGAAATAGGACAAAAAGGTCAAACAGAAGCTACAAAACCAACGACCTTTTATCAACAGAAGTTCTTTAAGAAGTCCTCAGTGGCAGTGTTTCTCTTCTGGAAGGGAGATCACTCCATTTCCAGTGCTTCCCTGTGTCAGCAGCAGTAGCTTTGGATTCGTTGTAGGAGAAGAAAGCCTGTTTCTACTAGAGTGATGCTGCTATCCACTCAGGTAAGCCTGCATTGAGATTCAAGAAAGAGTGCTGCAGCAGACTAGACTCTTGGAAGATTTGAGCCCTGATAGAAGGCTTTACAAACCTCAGTTCATTTATCCTGTAGAATTTTAACCACCATTCACAATTCAGCTTTTTCTTATAGGAGGTTAAATGCAAGACCTCCAGAGTTTTACATACACACTGACACACACACACACACACACACACACACACACACACACACAATCAGAAGCAACTCCATCACTTTTTGTTCACTATAGAATTCTTACAGTCGGTACCATTTACTGAGAACTTTCTTTTTGCCAGGCATTGTTCTTGGGCTCTGCATGGAGGATCTAGTTTAAGCTTCCTAAGTACCTCATGAAACAGGTACTATTATAATACTTGGGTTTTTTTTTTTTTTCAACTGAGGGGATTGAGAGAGAAATTGAGTAACTTGCCATCCTCACAGGTAATAAGTGAGGGAGCCCCGGCCAAAACCCAGGCAGAGTGACCCCAGGGCTGAAGCACACACTCTAGGAGGTTGATTCGTCAGCAATAGATTGTGCTTCATGTCTGAAAAGAATGAAGCGGGGCCGTCGAGTAGTAGGGAATAGAATTTAAATTTTTTTCCTCATACTAACGGTCACTGTGTGTGTCTCTCGGGCCCTGTTGTGACCAATAGCAAACTTTAGTTGAGACAGCCAGTCAAAACTGAGTAAAACAGGCCCTTGCTATAGAAGAGAAAGGAATGTATTGGTTAATGTGAGAATCTGACCCTCAAACCTTGCTTTCACTATTACCATAGTCAACAAGCGAGCTAATGACCATAGAGGTTAGTGTGTCACCAGTGCCTTGCAGTTTTGTCATTGGGGTAGACACCATCAGGAAGGACAGAGTGCCCTCTATGAATATGCATTTAGTGTGAGATACAGCAATTTATTCTTTTGAAGAGCACTTTAATATTTTGGTTTTGATAAGTATACAAGCAATAATCAGTAGTTAGGAGTTTCAGACTAAAATGGATGCCATTATTAGTGATTTAACGACTTTGCCTGTGAATTCCATGTATGTCACCGAGACTGGATTAGGGTACCCAGAGCTACACATACGCAGTTTTTAGAAAAGCAGCTCTTCTGTTATGAATCCTTTAGTTCTCAGAGCTGCAGTAGTCACTAATTTCCAAACTCTGAATATGTAAAATTAAGTACTCGCACAAAAAACCTTGGAGGCTGCCTAGGTCAGAACATTTGTTTAAACTAATACAGAATTAGCTTTTTCAGTTCCAGCTCCCTTTTTCCTATCCATTTGCCTTGCTAATAAGGCCTTAATTATTCCTGTTCAGTTACCCAGTATCACGATCCCTTGTCTTTTTTGGATTTTTTAATTTCTATTTGAACCAAACTTCCTAGTTCAGATAGAGAACTTCCATAATAATAATACATAAAGGCTACTTAATATAGGATCATGGCAACAGTTAAACTTAACCCAAAATGGACAAAAGAGCGTCTCACAGTACAGAATTCTAATACACGCGTATTTTGAAATTTCGTCTTTGCAGGTATTTTTCTCTGCCTGTAACATACGTGCTAGTTCTATTTATACAAGGGAATAGTGACATCCTGTGTGTAGCTAGACTAATTGCCTCTGTAATTAACCTATTTGAGAAGGAAGTTACATAGAAATAAAATATCAGTGAGTACTGAAAGAGGCAATTTTGTCTTAAAGCAAACCTCTAACTTGACCAAAGGGCGCAGACAAAAAGATTCTGCCTCCTTCTCTTGTTTTTTCAGCACCTCCTTTCCTCCCTCTTTCCCTTCCATCTTTTTTTTTTTTACTTCCTTTTTTTTCTTGTCTCTATGCAATTCCACTATTCCTCTCCATTTCTCTCTCTATTACCTTCATTCTTCCATATTAGAAGATAAAGATCTAGTGTTATTATGCATGGATATTCTATTTTTAAAATAAAATCGGGGGAAATTGTAAATTGTAAAAGCGGTAAAAGGAGATAGTGTTTTTGTTTTACTCCTATTGAATGTCATTTTGGTCAAGGGTAAAATATACATAGATTCATTTGGGTGTCTTAACAAGCTGCAGAAAAAGAAGTCTTAACCTTCTTCCTCTCCCTTGATAAAATATATATTAATGAAATTTAGAGACAGGTCTGGGAGCATGAAAAGCAGAGTTTCTCTTGATCTCTAAAATCCAAAAGAAACTATTGGAAGGCAATATATTATAGTAGAAAAAGTGCAGTTTTAGGGATCATAATTATTCATATCTCACGCCAATTGTGTGGCTAAGGAAGAACTAGAACAATTTTTTTTTCCCGAGTGCCCTTTTCAACATTTTAAAAGGTGATATGTTACCACAGCATTTGAGAAGACAGCAGGAAAATACAAGAGCAAGAGGTATGCAGGAGAAATTAGTCAAAAGTGTCCTCCTATTTATGGCCTAAGTTACCCATCAAACTCCAGCAAGAGCCACTCACAGGGCTTCTCCCAGCCCTAGCCTCACCCATACTTTCTGCCCCATCATCAAAATGGTATTTTGAGTCAGATAGCTTGTTAAGACTTTTTCATGAGATAGCAAATGTCATGTTATAAATGATGTATTTTTGAAGTCAGGTAGTTAAGTTAGTGTTTTGCATATTATATTGATTAGAAGGAGCTTAGTTTAAATGTCATGACCACTATCAAGAAGAATTTCCTTGTGAAATATTTGAGAATTGTAAGCCAAAGTAAACGTAATCACCAGATCATACAATGATTGCCGAGCTCCAAATAGTTAACATGGAATTGATTTGGGCTTTCAGAGTGCAGTGGACTTGGATTCCTCAACTTCCAGGATAATTTTTCTGTGCCTCTGTTTCTTTTTCTGTGATACAAGGATAAAAATTTTTCTTTCTTAAGGTAATCGTGAGAAACATTTGTGTAACACCATTCCTAGTCCCTGTACATAAATGCATAATAAATAGTAGCTATATTATTATCAAATGTTATTTCAGATAACATTTGATAAAGCCAAATGATTTGGATACTAAATAGTTTATTGTAAAAGATTTTATCTTATCTGGTTGAGCTGTTCTTCAAATGGATTTCGTTAATGACCTATCTTTGCATTTATTGTTTTATAATCATTACTGTAGTAACCTTTCCCTTCTGTTGATACTTTATATTGGCAATAACTGGATTATCTTTTTTTAAAAGATTTTATTGGGGAATTGGGCAAGGGGAACAGCATTGGGGCATCGGGGGAGGGGAACAGAGAAGTTGCTGTCCTTTTGTTCTTCAGTCTAGTTGTGGAGGACGTCACTTCACTGGCCCATGTTGGTATCATCATTGCATTCTTCTCGGCTGAGGCAGATCGGTTGCTGGCCACTGGACGGCTACTCAGGGTGGCTTTTGACAGCTCACGCTTGCTGCCAGCCACTCACGGTAGCTTATGGCAATGCACTGCAGCCCCACTGTAGCCTATGTTGTTGCTGGCGATTCACGGCAGCCCAGCTCCAGGTTGAGCTGTTATTCGTCGTCTTAGCTGTAGAGGACAGTGTCACTGGCCCTCATATGGAATCTGAACCGGGGCCCTGCTGCTCAGAGCTGGCATCTCAAGCCAGCTGTTAACCAACGTGCCACTCAGCCTGCCTGTGGATTATCATTCTTGGAAGATGGTGCGATAAAGTATTATTCTTTGGAAAAAATACGAAGTTAAAAAAAAAAAGTGAAAGAAACACTGCAGAATTTTCTTGTGCATCACCTTTGCGACTTCATCTTATAATCACTGATGATTATCATATTGCAAAAGGGGCTCCTTGTGAGTACAGGAAACCCTCCTCAGCTCTACAAAAATGGTCATTTGGTCATAGCTGTGTTTTGGTGACTGTGCTAATTAAATATAGTATCTGTGATCACTGAGGTGTCCAGCAGTTTTACACAAGTTTCCCATCTGTTTTACTGGTGATCTTCAATAAGGTAGGGAATTGCATGACTAAGACACTCAGTAAACCATCCTCAGGAGATTCAGATTCATTCACCACTTATTATCACAAGATAATTCATTCATCCGTTCAACAAATATTTATTGGGTGCACAATACATAGTACCCACTGGGTCAGCCTTGAAAATATAGTCGTGAACAAAGTAGACAAGGCACCGGGCCTGACAGAGAAGGTGCACAGCATGAAACAAGTACTTACGATAAAATGTGTAAGTCTTGTCATAGAGGAAATGTTTTGATCTTTCAGCCAAACTGAAATGTGGGTTCCCAGTTGTGGGTGGAGGTAGGGGTAGTACTTCTTCCTTTGAATTTCCACAGTGTTTTATCTGTACCTCCACTTGAAAATACCTCCCACCTTGTGTTCTAGTTTCTCGTGATGGCGGCACCTCTTTCAGACTGCAAGTTCTTCAGGAGTCAGACAGGATACCTGTGGGACTCTCCTTAGCATTGTTCAGAGAACATACGCTGGGCACTGCATACAGTGGGCACTAAGTAAATGCCGTCGAGAGAATAAAGTAAAGAAAAAGTCTTAGACATTAACATCCATTTTCTTTTTTATTTTAAATTCTTAAATACTTACCTGTGAAATTTCCCCTTGTTCGTGTTAATAGTGGTTGGAGGGAGGTAAATAACCAATTGAAAGTCATTATCCCTCTTTATATCCCTCCCTCTCACCTACTATTCTCTCAAAACATCATCCACAGCAATCTCCTCTGGAAGGAATTAATTATTATTTGTAAGACTTTCAAAGTTTGTTAGACAGAAGTTTGACTGTAGTTGCCACATGAAAATAAGAATGAAAGATACATCTGTGATTTGTGGTCTGGCACATTTTGGGATTCTGTAAGCAACCTTTTTTCTATCTATCACTGGACCCATCAAGAGAATCAATGTCAGGTTAATTAGTACCTACTTTTATAAAGTTAAAACTCTTCATTAGTTATGAGAAAGGTAGAACCAGTGGCTTAGCATTCATTTGTCATTCCTCAAGTAAATCTAAAAAATAAAACTGTAAAAAATTAATCTGAATTCTGACAGCTTTTTAAAATTGGGGAAATCATCAGTTCTTATAAACAGAAATCCAATCCACCGCATAAGGAAATGTATTATTAAAAATGATAAAAGAAGGATTTCAACATGCAGAATGAAGCCCTTGCATATTCTGGAAGAAGCGGAGCTGCACTGAGCTGGAGAGACCTGAGCTCGGTGTTGCCTGCGAGCTGGGGTGTAATTTAGTGAGCTGACAGGAGGAGTGAAGGATCTCCTCAATATCTGTGTTTGGCAGAGGAGATGAATGCATACATCAGGAAACAATGTTTAAGTGTTTTATTTCCTTATTTCAGCCTGTCAAACTGTCAGTGTAGTTAATGGCCACCAAGAGAGAAAGAGAGGGAGGAGGAGGAACAGAGAGAAACAAAGGTGCTATGGAATCTGAAAAGAAAGAAATCAGGAAAGCATTTGCATGTTTCTGGGGCATAATGGTCAGTCAGACAAAAATAACCCACTGTATTCATCTCTGGACTAAAGCCAGATGTGCTGGTTCTCCACCTATAATCCCTGCACCCCTTTCCTGCCTTCCTGTGTCCTTCGTAATTGCGTCGCTTAACTTTGATCTCTGCGACTCTCTCACTGAAGTTTAGATGGATTATCGATACTTAAGGGTTTATGTTATGTTATATCGGTAGTATCCACTGCTGCTCAGTTTTCAAGTTTACAATCTTGTTTGCATTGTTTATAAAATTGGGTGTTAATGCTGTTTATACAAAAATATTCACTTTTGTGTATAAAATACTCTTTTTGAATTCTTTTGAGTGTTGTATAATCCTCAAAGAATAAATTGGGCCAGTTTCGACCTATCGCCATCTTTCTTTTCTTTCTTTTTTTTTTTTAAAGTACTCAAAGTGAAATGCCTAAACTAGACCCTTACTCAGGAGCATAAAACTGCTTTAAATATCTAGAAGCATCTTATCACAACCAAGGGATTTTTATTTTATAAAGAGAAGCATTTATATTATATCATTTTCATACTGGAAATAACTCATTTTTCCACAGAAATGGAAACACCTTTTATCATTATCGTCTCTGTCAAACTGAATTTTACATCTTTGAATTCACTGTAGTGATGAATACATTTCATAATGAACAGTTTTGGTTGCCTTATTAACTGAAAGCATTTAATGAGGAAAAAAATTTTAATATAAATTTTAAAATCTTATAAGATGATTTAAGGAAATCTAAGGAAAGCTAGTATGAGGTATTAACTACACTGGGTTCTGAATCTGACCAATCATCAGATTACCTGGAAAGCACTTGAAAATACGGATCTTTGGGCACCATTGCAGATTGCCTGAAAAAGAATCTCAGGGTTGGGGAACCAGCATGAGTGTGTATAAGGTCGGCACCCCATTCCCTACCTCCCAGTCCCCGGGTGACTGTCAGCCAGGCATGTTACCACACTGTCCCTGATATGAAAACAGCACTACTCTGGTTATCAGTAGCATTCTGGCTGATTTCTAATATCTTCATTCATTCACTAAGTAACCTTGGGACTAATCATGAGCTTTTTTTCGGAAACATATTTTTTTCAACTTAAAACAATTTGTATGACCTTTCCCAGCTCTGAAACCTTGTGACTTGATCATACTAATGAGGTTTAAAAATGTTTTAAACTTTAAACCTGAATTAAAATACACACATACACAGTTGATATTAGTTTGTATTTTTAGTTTGAGTTAATAGAAGTAAGCAAATAACAGCAAAAAGTCAAAGAAACTTCCCTCTCATCTTCAGTTTGGTTTCAGAGTCCTTGACTGAAACTCTCTTTTCACGATATCAATCATGCAAATTTTACCATAAAAATGAAACCTTACCACTCTGTGCTGTAGACCTTCAAACATAAAACTGAACTCTTCTCTACCCACCCATTCATGACTTTTCATCAATGCTCAGAGCTTAACAGATGACGCCATCTTGCATCTGTGTTAGCCAGAACCCAAACCTCACCCTCCCTCTCATTTATCTTTGATATCCTAGGTTGATGTTGCCCCCTAAAATATTGTTCGTCTGTCAACTTCTTCTTATCTCCACCCACCGCCATCCATCCTGAGCCACAGTGCCATCTTACCTGAATTCTGCAGTACACTCCCAATGGAGAGATTTTTTTACACCAGTGTTGCCAACCTGTGCCCTAGTAGATGCTCAGTACTGTAAAGAGATTTAAAAAGTCCCATCTGACCATAGGTCTTCCCTAATGCAAACTTCTCAGTGACTTCCCACTGTCCTTTCTCTGATGCCTTGTGAGCTCTGGGGGACCTAACCTGCCCTCCTCCTTCTCGCTGTCTGCACTCTAGGCCCACTGACCGTCCTTCAGTTTCTGGTGCATGCCCTTCCCACGGCAGGGCCGTTGAGGTTTCTTTTCCTTCTGTCTGCAAAGCTCTTCAGCTCCAACTCCTTCTTTTCAGATCAGCTGAAATGACATTTCCTCAGGAGAGCCTTTTCTGATGCCCCAGGTATGATTGAATCTACATGTTATATGCTTGTATAGACTACTTTGCATTTTCCTCCAGAGCATTTTGTTTTGTTTTGTTTTGTTTTTTGAGGGCAGTGTCACTGGCCCTCATATGTGGGACCCGAACCGGGGCTGCTGGCTTCCCAAGCCAGCGCTTAACCACTGCGCCACTCGGTGGGCCCTCCAGAGCATTTTTCACAGTGTATCATTTTATGTTAGTGTAATGGTTTGGTTAATTTTGATCAAATCTATAAGCCTATAGGCTTGGTAAGAGTAGGGACCTTGACTATTTTGTTCAGCACTGGTTCCCTAATTCCCTAGTATATAGTATATAGTAAGTTCTTAATAAATATTTGGTGAGTAAAAGAATAAATGAATCAATTATTTTAACGTTCTCACCTATGCAGGAGAATCGCCCCTATTCACACATATACTCTCTCCAGTCCTATTGGAATATGCAAAGCATTATTTTTCTTATAATGTTCCTTTCTACAGCAAGGAATGGTTAATCTCTTAACCTGCTTGCCCCCTCCACCCTTGTCATTCTCTGTTCTGGCAACATCTGAACACCTGTCTTCAACCCCTTTCTGTACCTCTCTGAGGTTAAAGAGTATGAAAGCCATTGCTCTAGGCTTGTTGTTATACTCTTTAGGTGAGGTTTAAAATTGTGCATAGCTTAATGCAAGAAATACAGATACAGAAGAAGACCCTCCCAAGCTTCGTAACAGGAAATGAAGACTGCAATTTTTGGACTTCTCTGTTTGTTCAAGTAACGAAATTGCTCCATAGAGGGTGTACAAATCTGAGATTTTACTTGGGAAATCCACGTGTCATATTCCTTCTTGACAGAATGCATTGACACCGGTTATTGGCAAGAAGCACAGCTTTTGTAGATGGAGCAGATTTGAGCTATGGAGTTAGTTAAGGCAGGTTATTTACTGTTGTCTGCTTTTCAAGCACACTATATTCTCCATGCAATGATCTGGGAAACTGTGAGCGCGCCATGCACCACATGCCCTAGAGGGCTCCCCGCTTCCACCCTCTTCTGGCGGTGCCCCTCACTCCTGGGTGGGTGAGAAATCCACTGGGCCCTACTGAAAACATATTCCAGGAACCTCATACCTAGTAACTGCCTATGCAAAAACCTCAAGGCTATCCATGATGGCTGTGCAGATTTCTTCCATGTTCTGTGCTTTGGCGGTCACACTCCCCCACTGGGATGTGCAGTCCTAGGCCCAACGGCAGCCAAGGAGCAGCTGGTTGAGAGGGGCTGGCCACAAAGAAGGGGTACTTCCATTTGTCCTCCCTAACACAAATGTTAAGGGAGTGCTGAAGAGTAGATGGGTGCTTTAGCAAGAAGATATATGGTAAAAGGAGAAGGAGACAAAGGATAAAGCCCTGAGGAACATAATATCAAAGCCCAGATGAGCAGATACTTGACTAGGTAGATAAATAAACCAATTCATGTCTGAGTAAAATAATTTTGAAAAGAGAAGTCACCTAGAAAAATCAGAATTGGGAAAGTACAGCCTTGCTTTTTATAGCATGACTCTCACAAATAGCACTATGTCATGAATAATGGTTATTGGTTCTGTATAGAGAGCTCAGTGTGGCAGGGATCCATGTCATGGACCTGCTGGACCCATGAGCCTGTCATGGCCCCACTAGAGCTTAGTCTGTTATTCATTTTGTTGCTGCTGTTGTTGTTTTAAGAGAATTGAGGATTGATTTTGTTATAATATTTGTTTCTCATCATATAATTAATATATATTATTTTCCCAAGATTTTCAATAGTGTGGTAGAAGGAGCTTGTTATTCCCGTTATCAAAAGGAAGAATTCACAACCTAAGTAGGAAGTTAATAGCACATTTAGAATTTGTGGCCAAGAAAACACGTGCTCATTCCCTGCTCTCCTAAGAGTCTCAGGGATGCCGCTGTAGGAACACGGGAAGGAATAAGTGTGGGACTTTTAGCTTTAAGATGATTCAACAATTTCATTCAACAGGCAGCACTTTTCCCTTCAGCCAACAGCTTTCTCATTCACAATACCTTCAGAATCTTTTTGCAAAGTTGAAAGGGCTGTAATTTTAATGTAACTATTATATTCAAGACGTTAATGACCAGGATCACTGAAAATAACCATGGTAACAGGTGAGAAATCAAAGATAGCTAATTTAATTGCCACCCAAAGAAAATAAGTGCAAATAATCTATAATTCTTCATTCCCAATATGTACATGTTATTTTCTTACTGCATTAATTATCCAATACTTAGACAGAAATTATCTAGTTGTTGCCTTGTGACTCCCCATTGCATTCATGTAATGGTTTTCACTCTAACAACTAATCATTATAATTTCTTACCTCAGCAGTTTAGGTTGCTGGGAACTGGGTAACATGTTCATTGAGTTGACATTAACAATTTTTAATAACAATAAAAATGATATTGTAAGTGTAGTGGAAAGGAATTAAGCAGTTCTTTCAACCTGGTTACCTAAAGGCTACTCTGATTCAGCAGACCTCCACAAACCTGCTAATGATCTGGCACTGCTTCTTAGACAAAAAGATTTCAGAATTTCTCTCAATGTCTTCATTTTCTACATGTTGCTGGGATATTCCCACAGAACCCTGTTCAGAAGTAAGGAGCAAGTTGTAGAGTCCTATAACTAGGGCCATATTTAGAATCACTGCCAGGACTAGTAAATGTTTTGTTGTATGTTTATTATAGGTCAAATCTTTTGCTAGGCCTTGGGGATACAATGGTGAATTAGACAGGAATATAGGTTCAGATGATGAAACAGGAAATCATGACTAATGAGCAAGTTTATGTATTTGATTTTCATTTAGTCCATGTACTATAAAATACAATAAAGAGGTAGTATTTAATTGCATGACTGTGTGAAGAATCTTGTAGTATAACAATGTAGGGGATAATCAGTTGTATAATTAAAAATAATGTCTACTGTTTATCAAGTGCTTGCTATGTCCCAGATATGGTCATTTAATTCTCACACAAACGTACAGCCCACCTCGTAAGTGCATTTGTTTATTTCCGTTTTCACATGAGGAAACTAAGTTTAAATAGTAGTTGCAAAGGCCATCTGAGCAAATAAGTGAGAGAGACAGCACATCTCAGTCCAGGGTGGACTCTGTCAAGTTCTAAAATTTCTACAGAAAGAGTAATCAAGGGCCTTTGCAGCCCTGGCACTCATAGCCAGTGCTATTGAATAGGATATTTAATTTTAATTGATTCAGTTCTCTCTATTTTAATTCCATACTATACCAGAATCATTTCAGAAAGACTCTATCACAGCTTTTCAATTGGATTCTCAATCTCTTTTGGGAATTGTTTCTCAAAAACTGTCTCAGTAAGAAATAATTAAAAATAATAATAAATGAACAAAGGTAGATATGTGCTGAAAAGGAAATATAGAACCACCCGACACCCGTTAGGTACACTACTATTAGGGGGAAAAAAAAGACCAATCAGTGTCTATGAGGATATGGAGAAGTGATAAGCCTTGTACACTATTGGTGGAAATATAAAATGGTATAGCCATTTGGAAAACACTGTGGCAACTCCTCAAAAAATGAAGCATATGCTTTACCTTTCCATTTTTGTCTATATATCTAAAAGAATTGCAAGTAACATCTCAAAGACATATTTGTACACCCATGTTTATAACTACATTATTCACAATAGCTGAAGGTATTAGCAACCTGTGTCCATCAATGAATAAATGAATAAGCTATATATATATAAACATATGTATAAACATATATGTACGTATGTGTATATACATATATGTGTATGAAATTCATATATATAATATACTTATATATAATATACAAATATATAATATAATATGTAATATATACATATGTATTGCATATTTATATATAATTATAAAATTCAGCTTAAAAAACTAAGGGGATTTTGACATATGCTTCATCATGGAGGAACCTTAAGGACATTATGCTAAGTGAAATAATCCAGTCATAAAAAGACAAATACTGTGCGATTTCAGTTACATGAGGTACCTAGAATAGTTAAAATGATAGAGACAGAAAATAGAATGGTGGCCGCATGGTATCCGGGCAGCAGGGGTGGGAGTGGGGAGGGACTTTGTTTAATGGGTATAGAGTTTCAGTTTTGAAAGATGAAAAGAGTTCTGCAGATTGGTTGCAAACAATGTGAATGTATTTAACATTCCTGTGTACTTACAAATGGTTAAAATAGTAAATTTTATGTTACATGTATTTTACCACATTGAACACTTAAAAATAGGAAATATGGAAGGTTGTATGACAGAGAGGACCAGAGAGAGGGGAAAACCTCATTAGGTAAGTTGTTCAGCAAAAACATGTCTAAGATATGCGTGCACAACTCTGTGCAGAGAGCTTTGCCCAAAGCTGAGGATAGAATTCCCCGTGCAGAGGGGTCGACACACATAAATCCCTTTTGCAAAAGAGGTAGGTATGTTTGAATGGAAAAGAAGTCCATCTAACAGCAACATAGTGGCAGATGATGAGCTTGGAGAGAGCTAGAAAGGCCTGATCACAGAAGGATTTGGGACTACATTGTCTTTATTACATTTTAGCTGTATTTGCAAGGGCTCTTTGTATCTTGGAAATCACAAACTTTAGCGTGACCATTTTGTTTCAAAAATAGCAGTTGGCACAGTTATTAATGTCATGATTCAAGGGTCTTTTATTGCACAGTTTAAATAAAAAAATGTATATTCAGAAGTGGCATGTTAACTTGGTGGGATTTTATTTTTATTTATTAATTATATTATTTGTGAAGTGACTGCAACCTGAAAGAATTTCCCTTTATATCTACCTTGATAAAATACAGGTAAACCACTACTTAAAACACTGCATTCATTTTATACTTTGAAATACTTTCGAAAACATCTCTGGACGTTTTCTGGGGTCAGGTCAGCTCATCAGTTCTCACTGCAGTGATTTGCGAGACTCTGGAGGCCCTAGTTTAAGCAATTAGCAGTGCTGACTTTGCTGAAAACTGTCTAGGGCCACACTTAGCAATGCCAATTCATGACAAATAATTTAATACTATTAGTCACATCCTAGAGTTGTTCCCATGCAGAATTTAAAAGTTTATCAAAATGACAGCTGTCATTATTTAAATACATTTTCTTAAGTATATTCCAAAAAATAAAAGTTGCTAAAATTCAAATGTGCGTGTTATTGTTTAATACCCCATTTTATACATTGATTTTCTTTGATGGAAAGCCATTATTTGAAGTATTAGTAATCTTGAAAAAGTACGTATATCCACTTTAATAATACATTTACGTTATATTCTGCATCATATATATTTTTTCTACTTCAACTATGTCTAGCAATTTTATCATACTTTGGAATATTGTTCTCTACTATTCAAGGTTCAGAATGGCACAGTAGTTCTGAAAGTTCTCATCTGACCTCACTCTAACATTTGTCTCAGATTATCAGTAAGATGGAAAGATTCTGGGAAGGTATCCCTGAATGCATCAGTGCTTCCCCCCACCCCCACCCCCACATTTCAATAGAAGGTCCTGAATCTGAAAGATTTGAACAAAAGCAGAAATATATTCATAATGAAATGAAGTGTCAGTTGAAACTTAACTTAAACTTGAAGTGTAAGTGTGTTTGGACCAGACAACCAAATATGAGACAGGGCAGTATGAGTGATTTATGGAGCGAAATGAGGAGGACACCTTCCTGGGATGCCTTGTTTACACTAAATGCAATAGTAGAGCAGAAGGAATAGGTGGGTTTGAAGAGCAACAGAACAAGTGTCCCACTAACGTGAACAAGCCCCAAATTAAGCCGACAGTACCTCAAGGGTTATACCTTTTCCCTCATGACAATTCCATTCATGGCCGAATGAATTAAGGATGGACGGCGTAGTTTATCCATGTACAATTTAAGAATTTAAGTGTTTCACAAGAAATAATGGGGATGAAAATATTTAATATTTTAAAGTACTTATAGGACGAAAGGTTAAGTGCAGTAATCATATCATTCTTCTAGAATTATCAGTATTAATTTTGTACTTTTTTATTTGGAGTATTAATATTCATAGTCTTATTACTTAAACTATTTCTGGGAATAATTCATATAATCAATAACAATGGGATGTAAAGGCCATGACCCTGTTCTCAGTGAGATTTTTTTTAATAGTTTGGAAGATCCAACTGAAACATGAAAACAGGAGAGCAAGAAAGCGCTTTTTGATGGCTGAGCAGTAGAAAACCAGCAAAGAAAATGGGTTGGGGAGGCAAGTTCCTGTAGAGGTTTCAGGTACTTAGGACGTGAGCTGGGCCTTGGAGTTTGTAAAGGTAGAGGTAGGCCCAGAAGCCTTGGAAGGTAAAAGTTCTGTGAACCTTTAGTATTTTTAATAAAATAGCTGTGAATTTTTTATTGTCACACAATATAGCTGTGTTCATGTTATAATAATGTTTTCATTACCTTCAAATTACTTAATTTTGTTTTCCAAGTCTGATGTACCAGGAAGTTAGGCCTGTTTCACGCATGACCCCAGCACACCACCATACATGCTCAGGGGTCTGACCAATACTCCCACTTTGAGAAGCATGGCCGTACAGGCTCACAATGCATTTAAACAGAAGAGCCTTTTCTTGGTCATTAGCATGTAACAGGCTGAGTAAATAACAGTTTCTGTAATCAATAAAAGGTCCTCATACCATATGGTATGTGTACACATTCTTTTGTACAAGTTTGATGGGTTTTATAAGCAGTCCAGGTTTCCTTTTTCATAAGTGTAAGTGGGGCCCAGATGGTTCCATTCTCTAATAAGAGTTCATTTTTAATAATATGCTGTGTGATTGGGTGCAAAATCAACATCCTCCAAGTTTTGCTTTTCAAGTACAAGCCTTTGTTTTGTATTTCCGCCTGCAGCCTTTTTGACCTTTGTCAGAAATATTTTTCAGTTACTCAGAGCACATTGGTGTGCTCTAGAAAAAGACCACCCAAGTATACCCCGTTCAGTTGGCAAATTCCACTTAGGAGGAAAAGTACAGAAGCATTCTGTAATTGATAACTATAGAGGCATTAGGATGTTTGAAAAAGGGCAAACTCACGTCAGCTCACAGAGGTGGTCTCTCTGGCTTTGTGAGGTCAAGTTCAATGGCATGACATTGGTCATCTGCACTCACGTCCAGTTTGGAAACTTGGCCCAGCACTCTTCAAAGAGAGCAGTAGTCCCTGGTGGTGTCAGAATTGCTCCCCCACATTGTCCCTGTTTATATCAAATACCAAATCACAAGCTGATCAAGTAGCAGTGAGAGCATACAGGGTAAAGATAAGGAACATAAAAGGGATTTTTAAGGCACCATTTGTGTTTTATGTGAGTTTCATTTCTTTGATGAGCCTGACAACTTACTCTCAAGTGCCTAAATTCTTAAATCCTCCAAAGTTACAAAGGAGTAGTAAAACCTTTATGCCAACAATCCCCAAGTTAACCATTTCCACTGCAATGCTTCCCCTGCCCCCACCAGATACCTCCCTTTTTCATTGCCTAGTTCAGCCTTGGATGCCTGCCCTTAAAGCAGCTCCTCCAGCTTCTTACCTGAGACTTCACTGGAGCAGCTTGGTTTTTGGCAGGAACATTCATTCAGTTATTTGGTAAATGTTTGTAAGTATTTTGCTATGTGCCTATACTGTCCTTAGAATTGGGACTATAAGTGTGAATAAAACAAAACCTTCCAAATGTGAAGCTGAGAGTAGATTAAAAACATAGACTACATGTTCTGATACCCATCGTTCAGCTCTACAAATAGATATATATTCTTTCTATCATCTATCTATCTAATCTATCATATATATCATAATATCATATATATGATAAATTAGATACAGATGTTATAGATAGATGATTGATAGTTAGATAGATAGATAGACAGATACAGATAGATGATATAGATATAGATATAAAGTTTATGCCCTCATTTTGTCTTCCTCTAATGGACTACAGTTCAAAAAGAAAGGGGCAGAGTTGGAGCTAGGGGGAAGTAGAGGCAAGGAGAAAATTGGTTTACCCTACTTATCTTTCCTTATGTCACTGTGACCTTGATTCAGAGAGAGGGGATAAATTGTAAAGAGAAGAACAAGTAGAGAAATGATGCAGGCAAGCCTATCATAGGAAGTAGAAGAAGATAAAGAGGGTGAGCACGAAGCCAGTCTGGATCCCCAGACAATTCCAAGAGCTATTGGCCTGGCGCTTATTTCACATCCCACTTTAGATCCATAATGTTAACTAACCCTTTACGTGCCTAAGTTTTCTTTGTGACATGAGAGGAAATGACTATTAAGCTAGCTTTTCAGAATACTTGAGTTACTAGTTTAAAGAGGTAGGTGTGGGCATTCCAGCCCCCAGGCATAAATGATGGCAATTAAGTATTAGGTGAACATATGTGGTGAAATGAGTTTGATGTGGCTACAGGGAAGTGCAGGTGTGCGGAAGTGAAGAGGCTAACTAAATTAGGTAGGAGTCAGGTAAAGAAGGCTTTTTATTCTTTAGTACTATATTCTGAATGCTATATGGATCTTTTAAATAAATATAAGTCACATGAATGATGTAGTCAGGTTTACAGTTTAGATAGATCCCTATGGTTGTATTATAGGGTTGAATGGAAAGGGAGAAAGACGAAGGTCAGTTAGGAAGCTGTTGAAGTGGTCCAAACAAGAAGAGACGAGCAGGAGGAATAGATAATCAGGAAGATGTGTAAATGATATTAAGAATCTAAAGTCTATAAGACTTAGTCACCAACTGGGTATAAAGGAAAGGAGGAGGTCCAAGGATTGTGTCAAAGTTTCTCACCTTGGCTACTGGGAGGATTTTAATAGCAAATAATCAAAGGAAAAACAAATGCACCGGGGATATAATTGGTT
Organism: Aselliscus stoliczkanus; assembly: GCA_033961575.1. NCBI lineage: Eukaryota > Metazoa > Chordata > Mammalia > Chiroptera > Hipposideridae > Aselliscus > Aselliscus stoliczkanus. The sequence goes on from CM066727.1 coordinate 170,840,119, forward strand.
CAGTTGGGGATAGAGTAAGTTTGTGGTGCATGGAGGATATCCCACTGAAGATATCTAGTAGGAAAATGGAGATAAACAGGTCTGGACCTCAGCAGAGAGATCTCGGTTGGAGGTGTCTATTTGGTTAGAAATTGGTAATTTAAATGTTTGGATCAAGTCACTAAAAGTGAGTGTAAGGAGTGAGAGAAGCAGAAAATCAAAACTAGGAACCCCAAGAAACATTACATTTCAAATATGTTAAGAATTTAAGATGAATAAAGTCTGAAGACCTAATTTATAACACAATGGCTACAGTTGATAACACTGTATTGTATAACTGAGATTTGCTCAGAGAGCATAACTTAAATGGTCCCACCAAAAACAAAACAAACAAAAAGGTAAATATGTGAGGTGATGGATGCATTATCTCAATGGGGGGGATCTTTTCACATGTATACATATATCAAATAGTCACATTGTATACTTTAAATATCTTTGTCAATTATACCTCAATGAAGCTACAAAATAAAAATAGCGAGAGAAAATTAAAACAAAATAATCAAATTTATGGACTGATGTCAACCTAATTACAGTGTTTGATGTTGTTGACTTGAGATTTCTTATAAATTCTGGGCAGAAGGAATTTAAAACAAACCTTAGAACATTGTGTGGCAGTAAATTAGGACCTGGTTTTAAAGTAATTTTGGATTGTGTATGTTTCAGTTGGTGACCAGTTAGGAAAATAAAGCCCATGTCTGATAGTTTTATATTGGGAATTTAAATTAACACGGGGAATTAGTTATGATGGAGTTTATCAATAGCAGGCAACAATCAGTAAGAGATGACATTTGATTTTTTGTTTTTAATTTTATTGGAGAACAGTATGTTTTTCCATGACCCATAAGCTCCAAGTCAAGTAGTTGTTTCAATCTAGTTGTGGAGGGCACAGCTCCTTGGCCCATGAGGGAATCGAACCAACAACCTTGGTGTTATGAGCCTGCACGCTAACCACCTGAGCTAACTGGCTGCCCACTGCATTTGATTTTTTTATTATTATTAATAAGATGATTTTGCTGCCACTTACCTCACCAAATTAAAACTCCATAGCAAGTAGATTACTAATTGTTTTTTAAATTACCTCACAATATAAGGACTTTTATATTCTGACATTTCTATAAAACTGCACTTTTTTTCCTAGGCGAGTAGAGCCTAAGAACAAAAAAATGCCCAAGTTGATTACCCAAATGGCTATCAGAGCTGGAACCACTAAGCTTGTACACAGGATCCATGTTCTCGCTGAGTGTTCTCCCTAGATGCAGCTGCCTCAGTGGGGATGTGCACTTCGTAAAAATGAACTAATAAAAAAAAAAATCCTTCTGACAATTAGGCTTCCCATGCTGGGCTTAAAATAAGGGAGTGTATAGCTCTGTATTAAAAGGTGTGCTCTTTATATAGTCTCTTTTTGAGGTTCTCAATCAAAGGGCCCTGCTTTTTAGTGAGACCTTTAAACAGCATCATCCTTTCCCTCAAAAGAGAAAGGCTAAAAAGAGTGCCAGACTCAATTGAACTTAACAGAAAATCCATTGGTGACCAATGAAGCAGAAAGGATGAGCTCAAATCGCTGGGTTGAACGCTCTGTTGTATAGATCAGACAAGCCCATTTAGTGTCTACTGCTTCACACCCGAGTCAGATATACTTGCTCACTAGCTTTTGCTCCCAGATATATTAATGGAAGCGTTTACAAGTTTTAGTGGGAAACCAATGAACGAAAAATCTTTGGGTGGATTAACTGGGTCAAGCTAGTCTCTTGCATGGATTTTCATTCCCTGGGTAGTGAATTGGGTGCCAAAACAGTGGAATTCTGTCATATTGAGCTGCATTTAATTTATTTGGTTCAATCTAATGCTAGGTCTAAGATAATCTTAAAATACCCATTCTATAAATACACAATCTTTCAAAGCAGTTTATTAATTAATGAGCGTGAAATAACTTACATGATGATTTAAAAACAAACAAGCAAACAGAGAGAAAACCCCTTGTTGGCTATCTCTGGCTGGGTTCCATAGAAAAATACTGTGAGAGGGAGATTATGTGGAGGCAGTTTATGGAAGGGGGCTCTTGGGAACATCTTTAAGGGATGAGGCCAGTGAGGTTAGACAGAGGCTCATGGTGGTGTGGAAGGTAAGCCCTTCATTGTTATCCCTCATACAGTCAAACAACCCGGGTCATTGTACCATCTTGCCTTCCCCATTACATGTAGAAATTGGGTATTGGCTGCTGCTAGGGAGGATATTACCTTGGGGAAGGCGGTTCCTTCAGCTAAGGGAAATTTCCATTTTCCAGAAGTGACTCAATTGTGAGGTCTCTGCAGCTAAGTTTCCCCTGGGCTGGGGAAATGGCTGCCTCGATTCTGAAGGGGAACCTTTGTGGCACACCATAGAATCCCCTACATTTGATTACTGCCTTGTCCCAAATGTCTACTTGTCATAGCCACCACTGTCATTTCAGTGTGAGTTATCAGCATCTTTTGGCTCTACTGACAGAGTTGCCACCTAATGGTGTATTTCATGCAGTCATTTCTCTGTTCTGTTTTCTTCATTTTCTCCAGTGATCTTTGGAAAATGCAGATCTGAATCTATCACTTCTCTAAAGAGCCCTTCTGTGGCTCCCACTGCATTGAGAATAAACACCCAACTGCCTGACCGGCTTGAAGTTTCCTTTCCTGCATATCTCTATGGCTTCATTTCTTGCCATTTACATTTTTTTGGCTTTTAATACTATGATCCCCATGTCCTCCTCACCTCAAGGCCTTTGCAAACACTGTCCCTCTGCCTAGGAAGCTCCAGCTCCCTCTGCCACTCCCCATCACACGCATGTCCCATTAGCTACTATTTCAGTATCGCCCAAAGGGCCCTGCCATGAATTCCTGGCCTGATTTTCCAGAAGGGGTCAAATTCTTGTCACATATCCTGCATGCTTCTACTGCACTGCATTGTGTACTGTGTGTGTGTGTGTGTGTGTGTGTGTGTGTGTGTGTGTGTGTGTGAAAGAGACAGACAGGGAAGAGCAGGGAGGCTGAAGGTTTTGTTCAGCACTGCAGCCTGCATAGTACGTTATCCATCAATATTTGTGAAATAAGATTGAATAATCAACCTGAAAATGAAATCTGGAGATGACTCTGGTCAACCTGGAAAGTATAGTATGATATGTAACCACCATTTCAAGCTCTCAACATTCAACATCAGCTTTGATTTCTTAATTATATGTCCAAAGTATAATACATTTATTTCACTTTTCTACATTTCACTATATTCCTGGTCACCTTTATTTTCTTTAGAATATGTATATACATATATATATACACACACATTCATACATAGGCATAGATACAGAGGGAGCCAAAAAAAATGTATACACATTTTAAGGAAGAAAAACTGTATTATAATTGTAATGCTCAATATATACTGATAACAAAAAATGAATGCAAGTCACGTTTGACTTCTGCAATTACAAGAGGTGCTCACGGTGGTTACCATCTGTGTCCAGACACTTCTGATTAGGGCGAATATTGTGTGGTAGACTTCTGTGGCGAGTGTGTCAACTGTCCCAACACCACGGCAGAAGGAGTAGGAACTGTTGGTGTGCGAGGCCTCCGGCTCTTGCCTGATGCGCATCACACACAGCACCCTGCATCTCAGACATCACGAGTGCGTGCAGTCGTTAGGCATGTTGGAGGGTCTGTTTGCATACTCACACTTTCATTGTCATTGTACTTTCACAGCATTCTCGAATTTCAGATATCACTTCAGAATGGCCTTGTGCTCAACACGACAACCATGCTTCTGCCATTGTCTTTGACTGTCCTGCCTGCCGCATAGTGATGCTGGCGTTTGTTTAATTAACACCATCTTTTGAGCGAGCGTCATACTACACATTGCCACCGTAATTCAATTCAACTTTGAAAAGTAAGACATAGATAAAACTGCAGTGAACAACGGAGCACATATATCTTTATGGATAAATGGTTTCTGATTTTTGGATACATGCCCAAGAGAGGGATCGCTGGGTCATGTAACTTTACTAATCATTGTCACCCCAATAAACTTTAATTAAAAAAAATACATATATGGGGGCGGCCAGGTAGCTCAGGTGGTTAGAGTGCAGGCTCATAACATCAAGGTTGCCAGTTCGATTCCCACATGGGCCACGGAGCTGCGACCTCCACAACTAGATTGAAACAACTACTTGACTTGGAGCTGATGGGTCCTGGAAAACCACAGTGTTCCCCAATAAAATTTCTAAAATAAATATATAAATAGAAATAGAAATTTTAGAAATATATATTCTGAAATACAAAAAAAAAAAAGTAATACATAGATAACCTCTCTTAAAATGTGTATACATTTTTTGGCACCCCCGGTGTGTGTGTGTGTGTGTGTGTGTGTGTGTGTGTGTGTGTGTGTGTGTATTCCATACATAATATGGGATGAGTTGTATGTGACGAACAGAGTACACATTTACCTGGCCTGGTCTTGTTTTATAGGTATCTTGGCCTTTGAGCATGTTAGAACATCATAGCATATATACCCACTAAGGATTTTAAATAAATGTATAAGGTGTAGAAAATAATTGAAGTATCTAAGTCACTAATAAAGTAAAACATTTATAATAGCTATAAAATAAAATGTTTTATAAAGATAAAAGAAAGATCTTTGACATCCCCTAAATGGACGACTTAAAATGTTTTACTCCTTTAATTGTACCCTTAAAAATAACATAGAGTGAACCTCAGGCTAGGTAGAATAACTAATTTTTAAGCAAAAAAAATTGTTGTGTCACCTTTTGATGACATGTGATTCAAGAAAGTTCTTGCCTCATTTCATCATGCAAATAATCCTGCATACAGCTTATATTGTATGACCTATTTACTGTTCGTCTGATAAAAACCATATTACATGAAGTTTCAGTGCCTTAAAAGCCTACCCATGAGCAACAATGTCCTTTCTTGCTTTAATGGCAGTCTTTTTTTTTTTTTTTTTTTTTTTTGAGGGCAGTGTCCCTGGCCCTCTTATGTGGGACCGAACTGGGGCCGCTGGCTTCCCAAGCCAAGGCTTAACCACTGCGCCACTTGGCTGGCCCAATGGCAGTCTGTTTTAAGGCTGGCTATTTTGTTGCAGTGTCATTTTTAAGAACTCAAGGGATACATGTCTACCAAACCAAAAGGGGCAATATGGGAGTTTCATTTTTTAATGTCAGATTAGAAATATATAGCCAATAAATTGGATACTAGTATTAATAATACATTATCCAGTTAAATACATCTGAAAATGGTGAACGGGAAATCGTGTCTGATTAAAGAACTTAAAGTGGATGTGTTCATATGCTCAGGTGTTGAAAGCCATGTAGACAAAAGAAATTGCTAATATTCTCTGTAGAGACATTACTCGGATTTTTTCCAAAAACTCTAAGTGGGTGATTATTGCGTGGGCTCTGGTTAAGCTTTGGTAATGTAATGATCCCCACTCCATCTAAGTCATTAACTGCAACAGAGAGCTCTGAGATCTCAGAAGCATCCAAGTTCGGCCTAACTTAAACTTATATTGCATGCATTTGGTGGGTACCGCCACAAAAAATTGTATTTTCCCTAATACAGTTCCTTTTACAAAGCTTACTTGCTTGGAGAATTCTCAAAGGTTTGCGTTTGACTGAAATATCTGGGCCGTATCTTCATTCTCTGCTGAACTTGATTTCTCATTAATAAAGGAGGATTATATTCACTGCTCTGTAGTGACAGCTATGTCCACAGGTGTCCCCTCTCCTCCTCTGCTATATTTCTTCTCAGATGGTTTAGTTTTATTCTTATTTCTTATGCCTCTGACAGAGAGGGGATATTTTCTTTTCTTTCTTTTAATAAACTGTATTTCGGTAGTAAAGCAAGATGATTTATATAATATGTATTGTATGAAAGTAAGAATTATCACCCTATGAGATTTCCAAAGTGTTTTAATACTATATTCATTGCACCTGAATGATGTTTGACTCTTCATGCAAAAATTTCCTATTTGATTTTAATGCCTCTCAATGGATGCCATAAATAGGAGTCCTTCAGTGGCTAGGATCATGCCATATTGATCTTGTCCTCTGATCTCACAACAGTTCTGCAGCTTTGAATGATTATCTGAATGTTATGTAGAACTTCGACATAAAAATAAATCATACCCCCATATTTTACTGCCAAGTCTGAATTTAGGATATTTGTAGTTAATTGCATGTGAGTGACACAAACATTTTAATTTTATGAATATATGAAAGGTAGTATTCCTAGTCTAGCCTAGAACCAGCAGCTATTGAAAATATACTTGATATTGAAAACTTGGCTAATGAAAGCAGACACTTGTAAATAGAATTTACAGAGAATGTGCCTAGTCTGAACCCTTTTTATATGTGGAGTTAAAGACAGCCATAAAATAACGAGGTTTATATTCAAGATCACATTTTAAGTCTCCTAGACATTTTTAGTGTCGCTTGCCACTTGCCTGCCCTTCTAAGTGCCAGCATTCGCTTCCCAGCCAGAATCTGCCCCTAAAAAAGGATAAACCTCCCCTACCTTAATGTGAATTTGGGTAAATATTTTAATTCCTCCTAGGACCTATTTCTTATAGCGCAGAAGTTAAGAGTATGGGCCTTGGAGCCAAGTTGCCTGGGTTTGAATCCCAGTGTCTCATTCTCTGACCTCAAACAAGTAGCTTAACCAATCCCATCCTCAGTTTCTTCAACCGTAAATAGGGAATAATAACAGTTTTTGGGAGGATTAAGTTAATGGTATATAATGCATTTATCATACTACCTACCACATGTAAAATGCTCAATAACGGTAGAGGACTTTTGTTGTTTGTCCGTCTTTTGTATTGTAGTTTTTTCTCAGAAATTAGGTGATGCGTTGCTGCCCATCATATTTAAGAATGAGGCAATAGAAAAGCCATTTTGAAAGTTAGTTACATTAATATTTATATACAGTGTCTGATGGATAATAGATTTATTGGGGTTTTACTTTGTGAGGTATATAAATATCTAATCACTATGTTGTTTTGTACATCTGAAACTAGTAAAATAAAATAATAAAACAATTATAAGTGTGGGGCTAGACTTTGTCCTAGAAATATCAGGTGAGTTGCCTGCATTACCTTGGAAGACTGCTCTGGGATGCTGACTTCCATACCAGTTTACCTATTTCTTTTTTTGACGGTTTGGACAATTTCTTCAGTATAGAATTTAATTTTTTTTTCTTTTTTTTTTACATGGGATAACGTGGTACTTAGTGAGTCATCTAGGCACTTCTGTGAGCACCTCTGTTTTGTTTTTGGTTTTATTCCCACCCCCACACCTAACCCCATGCCCCACTTCTGTATCTCCATGGAACCTAATATCTCCTCCACGGAAGCTGATAGTGAAATTGGCTCCTTTTTTAGCTGCAGTCCTGTATATTTTAATTTCCAGCTTATGGCTGCTTCATCAGTCATTGCTCCTTCATCTGCTTTCCGTCTTCCAGAAACTTGGTGAAATTGCTTGAGAACTGATAGTCTTCCTCTCTTATTCCTCAGTTTGGGTTTGTAACTGTTAAAATATACTCTTACTCATTTCAGTGCAAGTTTGAGAAAGGAGATAAATCAAATCAAATGATTGTGTGTAGTTCTCTAGCATGCTGTATAGACATATTCATTTATTTTGTCCTTCATTCATTCATTCATTCATTCATTCAAAACACGTCTGTCATGCCTGCCATGCGCCAAATGGTTTCCAAAGATATAGCCTTCAACTCATCTTACAAATATTCCTTCCTTCTTGAAGCTTGTAGATAAGAGAATTATGAAGCTTGCTGTGGAGTGAATTGAACTCAAACTTACTGAGTGAAGTAAAGGAGACCCAGGCAGGATTGATCCCAGGGAATGAAGGGCCTGACTGTGCTCCCAAGATGCAGCCTGAATAGACTCAGCCTCTCCCTGTCACCATGTTAGAAAGCAGCCTTCATCCTGCCCCAAGAACCCAAATCACAACCCTACATAGGCATGTGCTTACCCTTCTTCCTTTTATCTTGAGCATTTCTTTTAGGTGTATCCCTTCTGGAAACATAGTGCTGAATTTCTGTCTCAAGCCAACCTGAATATTTTTCCCCAATGGGTAATTTAACTTTTCATTTGTTGTCATAATTGATGTGTTAATCTTAATTGTCACAACTTCTTTTAGAGCTATATTTTTCTATTTTTAATACTTTCTTTTTGTCCTTTGTGACACAAGGCATGCTTTCTTCAGTGATTTGGGAGTTATATATTTTATTTATAATTCTATTAGTGGTTCCCTTTAGATTTTAAATACGAGTTAAATATTATATTTGTAATTCTATTAACCTTATGGTTTTTAAAATTTGTATTTGATATAGCATTTTCTCTTGTTAAAAAAACAAAACAAAACACACCACCATGTCTGAATTGTAATTTTACAAAATTAGTAATTTACCATGTTTTTCTATTCCCCTGACCTACTTCTAAGCCTTTGTCTATATAGCACCAGATGCCATATTATTTTTAATTTCTTAATTCGAGTCATGCTAAACAACTAGATTGGAAGAGTGAGTGGTGAAACTCTTGTTTTACTGTAGTAAACTAGGGTGACTTTCTTTGCACTATAAATTTTGTAGCATTTTACTGTACAATGTATAAGGACATGACACTATCTGGGTTTATCGCTTTCTTTTAAAAAGATGAGAGAAACCTTAAGAGTTAAACATATATCTTAGTCTTACCTCTTTGAAAATAAAATTCAATATGAGAAGAATTATTTTTGTATGATTTTAAGCATGACTCTGCAGTACTGCAGAGCCAAATATTGTTAGTGTTTGAAAAACATTCTATAAAGAAAATTAACTTGAAATTATTGTTTCACATTTTAAACCAAGTGAAGGGGGCTTTAAAGACAAATAGTTGTATTAATGCAACAGATAAAATATAGTTAAACAGTTTTAGACAAAAATGTAGTGATAATAATGCAGGTACTTGCATCTCTCTCACCTTTGAAACTTGTTTTATCCATTGTTACTGTTTCTTTAAAATGAGTTTTAATTTAGCTTTTGCCATATACTGACCAGGGTGAAAGAGTTAAATAGTTTTCTCTGCTACCCACTTTTTGTGTATATCTGAGTAGCAGCTCTACTACAGGGAGATGTGTGGAGGTAGAGAAATATCAAACTAAGCTTTTGCTCTCTGTGGATAATAAAAATTACCCACTTTCTCACAGATGTCAAAGCTGGCAGATTTCCATAGAAAATTTGGATTGAATGTCAACTACCCAAATTATTTTAGTGTCTGCTGAAGTGTGTGCTTGGCAGGGATTTCAGCAGGAAAATAGGAAGTGGGTTTGAAAACATTAATAATATCTGAATACAACTTTTTAAGCTGATTGTTCCGTAGATGAACCAGAGCATATATTGTCCCTGCACGTCTGAGCCCTCCAAGAAGTCCAGGTGGACACATTGTTAATAGTTCCAATATGGAAACTGAGACAAGAGCTTATTTAGGGAGCAGTGTTTGCTATCCTGGATAGATCTGGGCGGCCTTCTCCTTGAATAGTTTAGATTGGATAATTAACAACTAAATATAGTCTACATGTCATAAATACCATGTAGGCCATGAAGATACCTAGGTTTTATTAGCTATATATCATTTGTAGAAAGATAGAATCGTTCAAAAGTGTATTGAGGTTTGGTTAGAAAAACTGAATTTCAATGCTGACACTGATATTCAGAAGTCTCCATCTTTCTAGCCCTCGGTTTCCTTATCTGTAAATCAAAGGCAATGAATTGTATCATCTTTAGGGAATACTTTCAGCATCTCTTTGATCTGTGTGGATAAGGAAAAATTAAGGTAACCCAATACCAGATAAATGTAGTTGGTTTGTTTCCCATGAAAAGAAACAAAGCTCCTTTGCTTGAGGAAGAAATTAAAACTGTAGGATATCAAATAACAAAATGAATTTTGAGCAGCTATGCAGTATCCAGAGGAGACCTTAATCATCACATACATTTAAATAGCTGTAAATATATCTATTGTTATTCATCCCAAGTAGTCATCTTTCCTCTTCCAAATGCTATGTCATTGTGAAATTTATTCATTCATGCAATAAATTTCATTGACTACCTACTATGTTCCAGACATTGTGTTAAATGCTAGATGGTGAAGAAAAAAGACAAAAGAAACCTGCCTTCATGAAGTTTACAAATGATGGGAGAAGACAAATGATGGGAGAAGACAAATGATCACAAAACCAATATAAACAATGTGTACTATGTCAGATAATGACAGCTGGAGGAAAAAGACTGGGTGTGCATTGTGTGTGTGTGTGTGTGTGTGTGTGCGCACGCTCATACATGTTTTAAATAGGGTGGTTAGGAAAGACTTCGCTGAGAATGTGAAGTTTGAGATAACACCTAAAAAAGATGAGGGAGGGAGTCATGCCAAAATCGGAGAGGAGCATTCCAGGGGAAGGACACAGCCCATACAGAAGCCTGAGGTGGGAACCTATTGGATATGGGACAGAAGAGCACAGATCCGTTTCATGCCCCGATTCAGAAATACTTATTCCTACTCACCAACTATGTGCCAGTTTTTATTTCCTCATACAGTTTATCATCTTATAGGGATGTATAAGCATATCAATAAGAGCAACTGAATAATAATAATATGTAGGAGTCCTGAGAGTTTGCTAAGGGCACAGCCAGCCCTCAAGGAGGAAATAGCCTGTTCTATGTGGGAGGTTGGGACAGAATTTGTGCCAAATCTGTTTGTACTCCAAATTGCATCATAGCTTCCTCTTGATACTTTTTTATCTTTGCTGATGCTTAAAGAGAGCTATTAAAAAGAGCTATTGTATGGCTTTAAATAGATAACGAATGGCATAAATGTACGGTGGAGAATTTTTCTTCAGTTTTTGTGGGAGAAAGTAAGTCAAAGAAAGCAATTGTTTACTAGGTACACACTCTGTGTCAGGTGTTGTACTAGGCACTTTATACATGTGGTCTTATTTTGTTCTCCCCAGAGTGCCACATGAATTTTCTGGTCCTTGTTTTAGGGCTGAGGAAACTTTGGACTCGAACAGGTAGAGAGGTTGTCCTCAATTACAGAGTGAATAAACGGTTGAATTGAGATTCAAAGTCAGGGCTTCTTCCTAACTGCCAATGTGTAGGTCGTTCTCTTTACATGTCCGTGGTTCCATCATCAAGTGGGTACTTGGAAATGTTATTAGGTAAAGGTAAAAGTGGAGGTTACGTAACACGTAGGATTATAGACTCTTGGGACTGGAATTGCCTGTAATGAAGTTGCCACTGAAACTTGGGAGGCTTGACTTAAAATTTTTCTGACAAGTCTTAATAATAACAAATAGCACATGCCAAGTACTGAATACCTTACCTAACTTTCTCTCTCTCTCTCTCTCTCTCTCTCTCTCTCTCTCTCTCTCTCTCTCTCTCTCTCTCTCTCTCTCCCTCCCTCCCTCCCTCCCTCCCTCCTATTTCTGGAGTGGATACTATTATTACCCTTATATAGAGTGCTCTCCTATTTAATCCTCACAAGTCTGTGAAGAAGATTTTATTGCCTTCAATTGGGAGATGGTTTATCTACTTCATTCTGGAACCCTCATTTTTAGTAATCATGTGATTCATTTCAGTATCTAAAAGCCTTTTTTATATCATATCTAAAATACATCTTCTGCACTATCATAAAAATATACACTCTTCTCCCTCTACAGACACAGGATAAAGTTCTTTTTCACTGTCTTTATATTAGTGTATATTTGTGGATGGCTAGAGTCTTCATTGAGAGGAAGACACTGAGATTTTTTTGGCAATGTCCTATCTTGTCCTAAATCAAGACTCATTACATATCCTGCCATATGAGTCTTCCTGTGACTTTCCTCAGTCATTCTTCTTTTTTGATTTCTTTATATGATTATCGAAGATGTCTCTGAAATATTACATCTGAGATAGATAAATATTGATTTTCTTAATGTTGTAGGTATTAATATCTGTCATAAATAAGCTATAAAAATTTTCAATTGTATTTTATATCTGTGGGTATATAATTTGAAACATTTTAACAGTATAAACTTAGCTGAAAGCGTAGCTTTTCATCTTGACAGTCAATTATTTTAGTGTGTATAGCATTTTATTTTGTTCAGTTAATACCCTTGTTTTTAAGGCTTTATTTTTTTCAACTTCAGTTTTAGAAATAATTATTAAAAACTGTTATGTGATGAGATTAAATAACTTTTCTAAGGTTATATAATTATATGACTGCTAGAACTGGGATTATCTTGCCTTTTAATCGGGGAAATAATATATCCAAACTTCACTATTTGCCCCACATCAGTTATCTTAGATTTTTATTAATTTGTGATTTGTTTTAAGGAGAAAAGAAATTAATATTTGTATTATCAGATGTGAGAATATGAAGCTTTAGAGAGATTAAGTATAATTTATAAGTATATTTATACCTTTTCCAGGAATAAAAGGTATTATCTAAAATCAATAAATAACCTTTATTGATAATTTCTGAGGAGGTAGGCATTGTATTATTTCACATGTATTAATTCATTGAAAGTTCACAATAGCCTTATAAGCTAGGTTTTGTTAATATTACCATTTTATGCCAAGAAACTGAGGCACAGGGAAGTTAGGTAAGATGACTACTAAATGTAGATAAGATTATCTGGGTAATTTGGCTTCACCATCTGGACTTCTAACTCCTATACTATATATTTGTTAACAATAAAAGAAGATATAGAGTTATTAAATGATGATTTTTAAAAACACATAGAATTTAAGAACTGCTAATATATGTAATACAGTATTGCAAAAACTTCTCTTTGTTAAAAAATGAATAAATGTCACAACTACCTATAGAATTACCCATGCAAAATAGTCCTTCCTTACACTTAATTATGAATAGGAAAAATGACATACATAGTTGTTAAAGAAGAATTTCACAATGAAATAAGAGATAGAGATAGTTTGACAGAACTCTGATAACACAGAAGATATCTTATCTTGGGATCAATTTAGTCTATTTATCCATTTCTCCTACCAAAGTCAATTTATGGAAATGTTTGAACTTTGATTTTACTTTCTGAAAAGTAGAGCACTATGAATATGATCGGGGTTTTTCTAAAGAAAAGATTTAATGAATTAATATGAATAATGCTTATTTAGTAATTGCTACATTTTGAACGAATTTCAAGCAAAACAATATTTGAAGTAAAATGTCAAGAAATATAAGACTTAAGTCTGTAAGTATTGCTTCCTTCCTGCTTAAAGGGTAGACTCTGAGCAACTGACAGCAAAGGACTGTCCAGTCCACTTCTGTTTTAACTAAGTGTTCTCCTAGTCTTAATTAAGGTCATCATCCTTTCTTTAAAAGTAACAATCATTGGGGCTGGCCTAGTGGCTCAGTTGGTTAAGAGCTCACTCAAGAGTGTGAGCTGAGCTCTGAGCAACAGCAGTTCGATGCCCAGCCTGAACTGAGTTGCCGTTGAGCTGCCAACAGATAGCAGGATGGCTCAGCTGAAAAAAAGTAAACATAAAAGTAAAAATCATTGATGCACTTAACTCACAGCAGCCATTATTTATACGTAATTATTTATTACATTTATTTAATAACAGAGGCATTCTTCTTTGTTAATTGAACATTTTTCCCATAGTAATTTTGCAGTCTTGATCAAAAAATTTTCTCAAGGTATTCTCCAGGAACTTAGCTAAGGAAAGTGAAACTCACTTTCTTTTTAAATTTTTTACTTTTCCTCCCATCTGAAGTATAAATAAACTTTATTTGTACCCCCTTCCAAAATAATCCCTTCACTACTACCTCCACTTACCAGGAACCAGCTATTATCTGAACACGTGACCTTTTACCCACTTTTTAATATTTCAAGAGACCATTTACATGTTTCCAATATTTAAAACTGTAATAAAGCACCCCAAATTGGCTAGCAACTAGAAGGGGCATTTTTCTTTTCCTCATAAACATTTAAAATGTAGCTGTGATTTTTAATTATTTTGAACATTCACTGTAATACACATATTAACATTTAAAACATGTTGTAAAATAAAGGGATTAATATTATGAAAAATCTGCATTATTTTAATTATGTTTTACCTTAAAGTGTATGTTGAAGTTACAGATAACGTTTTAGAGTGTATGTGCTAAAAAGTTAATATTAAGATTTGTATTTGGAGTTTTGAACCATCCAGCACTGCTTTGTCATTAACTAATTTAATAATATAGTGTCTCCAACCTAAAATTATATATCCTGTTTGTTTTACTTTACAACCTCACTAAACTGTTTTGAAAATGAATGAAATAATTCAGATTACAAAATATAATGCATTTATTTTAATGGTAAATAATCATTTGGAGGGCTTATTAAAACAGATTAACAAATGGGCTGACCCCCATTGTTTTTGAATCCTTAAGTTTGCATGATGCCTGTAAATATGTGTATCTAACAAGTTCTCAGATGATACTGATGCTGCTGAGCCCGAGACCACGCTGTGAGAAGCACTGCCTTTATAAATTGAATGAGATTTAAGAAAACAACGAAACAAACAAACAAAAAACCCCCAAAACTTAGTAACATAGTAGTGACACATGTTTTATATTTGAATAGGGGAATGGGGTTGATTTTGAATTTGTTTGAATCTTTGAAGTTAATAATGACTAGAAATTATGACAGAAACAATGTTTGGAGAAAATGACATAAACCATTGTTCTATACTGCCCCCAATCCACACTCCCAGCATCCTTTTGTGAGCATGTGTTTAGTTTCTTCCCCCAAGCAAAAAGTTTACTATGCAATGCAGAATTTCTTAACAGGGGTTTCTTTCTTGCAGGTAGTTTTTTTTTCTTTTCCTTCTTCCACTTTTAACTTGTTTTCAAAGGTATAACACAAAGAAAATGTGAGACAATTCAGTATAATCTGTGAAAAACTTCAGCTCATTCAGACACCAACATAACAGTTTCAGACTATTTACAGGAGAGAAAATTTAGGTCAGCCTTAGAGAAGAATCTATATAAGAATGGATAATTGGACACACTCATATGTGTGCAAGCACATACACAATTTTTCTTTCAAAGATGCCCTTATTTCTATTACCTGCATTTATACTACCTCTCATTACAATAACCATTGGCAATTGTAGTTAGCACAGACTTTACTATCTTGTTTGGTTCTTATGCTTTTCAAATGCCTGTTTCCATCTGGAAGAAGGTGATTTTTATAACTTGTCATAAATAGCATCGAAAAAAAGCCCTTCAGCAAGTACTTAAGTACACTTTGCTAATAATGATAATGCATGACAACTAATGAGAAACAAACATATGTACATCTAATTTAAATTTACCATCAATGTGGCATAGGTTACTAGCTGGATATTTTCATCTTATGAATGGGATTCCTAAAAGGCTGTAATCATACATATAACTAATAAACAGCCTTAGAAATTGAATGATGAATTTGATCTCACTGCTGTTTAGTTGACAGATGGGAATCAAACAGACATAAACTCTGTACTTCCAATTTATTGCTGGGAAGGGAAATTGTGTGCCCAAAATGCCATAAGACAGGTTGTTCTTCCAGCATTTATAGTCTTGTGGGAAGGAGAAAATAAGGTCCTGTAGTCTTTCAAAAAAGACAGTTTTAAGCCATTTCAAACATAATATTTCAGACTTCCGTCTTGGATGAGAATATGAGTATATCAGGGCCAATTTCTGAATCTTTTGAAGTTCATTCACGTAATATAACTTTTTTTTTTCAAATTCTGTTTTAATTCAAGTTTGATTTAAATGAAAGACTCTTTATCCAACCTACTGCAGGTACTCAGTAATCCAACCTACTGCAGGTACTTTATCCAACCTACTGCAGGTACTCAGTAAATATCCAACCTACTGCAGGTACTCAGTAAATATTCTACTTGCACTAACCCTAAAGATGCTTCCTTGAAATGTTAAAATGTGTTCTATAAGTATGTATTTTCTTGTATTCTAGCTAGATGTTGCAAATAATTATTTGTTCAATTATGTCAAGTCAACACTATAAAACTAAGATAGCCTCTACTATAATATGGATATGAAATAGGCATGTGATACTCATGGACTTGAAAATTTAAAAGTATATACATAGAGGCTTATTATTCAGATTAGCTGTATTGTATTCTTTAGCTCTTATGTGGTAAGCCTTTAAACACTTCACTGTGAAAAAAATTAGAATTTTGTTAAAATAACAATTTTCATGTGTCTCTTTAATTGAAATTATTTAATGTTTACTCTTCAAATTTCATGCAAATATAATTAGTAAAAATTCTATCAGTATGATTACCCACTTGAAATTTTTCTGCTCAAACATTAATTAGAGTAGCAATATCTTAAGTATGTGGAATTTTATTAATTAATGAAGAAATTTACTGATGCACAAACATTGGTTCCACATCTATCACAAATGAATATCAGAGCTGAGTTTTTAGATGTTTTTAATCCATGGATGAATCAGCTTTGGAAGAAGTGAATGTGTCTGACATTCTGGCTATAACATTAACTCTAGGTAATATTCTCACACAAATAGGCCTGCTAACAAGGGGACAGAGAAAGGGACTGTGTGTGACTTATTCCAACACACATAGGAGGAAATAAACCCCCCAAAACAGGCAAATCTTACATCCTATAGATGGCACACTGAATAGAAAAGTTAGAATATGAAGAATGTTGTGTTACATTGATCATTGACAAAAGTTTCATGACTTCATAATGAATTTGTTTAGTTGTACAGTTCTATTATGCGTAAGTTTGTGCTAGAAGAAATTAAATCTGCTGATATTGTCCAGGGAAAGAATTAAAACTACTAGCAAGGACACTAGATAAGGCTTTGCTCTAAAGAATAGAAATAGAAATTGGAGAAATCTGGTGAAGAACAACCAATTTAGTGTGAAATTATTGAAAGCATAAATAGATGAAATTAACCAGGGTTCAAGATTAAAGATTTGAATATAAGAACTATAAAGGAAAAAATAATAAAGAGAAAACTCCTATTAAAGCTAGTTGTTTGGAAAAGATAGTTGGAAATCTTTTTTAAAACAAATTTTAGCTTGATTGTATGGATACCAAAAGAGCCAAAATGGGGAGCAAGAGAAGGGTATTTATTAAAGTGATGATTGTTCTTCCTTTGGGGCTTTTGTGCGACTTGTGTAATGTTTTTCCAAATATTTTCTATATATTTACATGCCCATCTCAGAGTTTTCTTATATGATATGTACTGAGACTGCAAAGTAAAGGGAAGCCTGCGCCTACCTACAAGAAGTTTAGCAGTCTAATCGAAATGTAAACAAAACCACAGGAGTGATGTCAGGAACATGGCTGAATAAGACATTCCTCATCACGTCCCTCCCTCAACAACAATTTGGCATTCATCTGGACCTAAGTGCCTTTCTGGGAGCTGTGGCATACAGCAGCACACACCAGGGAAGCTGGGAGCAGTCTCATCTCCCCATGCACCTGGTAATAGGCATACAGACCTTGGTCCCAGCTGTGGACCCTGTGGTGGCTCATGAACTATCTCCAGCCTCTCTCAGCTGTGACCTGGGAATCCCTGGAGAACACTGTCTCATACAATCATCCACACATGAGAGAGCTTTTGGTCTAGGTCCAGAAAAGGACTTCCAGCACACCACTGGAGCAAAAATTATACAAGTTTGAACAGATTGGAGAGGAACACTATATCATGAGCTGCATGACTCAGGGGTGGGAAGCATCTGGGAGAGCAGCAGATAGGACTCTGGGAGGATATGAAAGGGACACGAATCTTTAACTGTAATATGGACTCCATCAGGAAGCCTGTCCACAAACTACTGGGGACTCCTTGCCTGCAATCTCTGCAGTTTTCCCATGGACACCCCCAGTGCTTTGTGTTCCTTACGCACAGCCCCTCCACCCTATGGCTGGCTCCTGTGTACACGCCTGAGAGTGGTGTCAGGAGTGAGTTTTGCTGAAAGTTAGTGAACACACATAGAAAGTCATCCAAACTTTTGAGCCAAGGAGAGACCACAAACTTCAGTTTAGCACTACCCTTGAGAAAGCAAAAGGCAAGCTGTGAGCACCTGGCCTAGAATGTTACAGGATCAAGAGAGGGCATACAAATTTAAGAATTCTGCAACAAGGAGAACAAGAAGCATGGAGCAGACATACCCATAGAAGGTCTGAGAAAGGCTCAGAATCACTAGCAGTTCTGATGGGAGGTATTTTTCTCCCAAAGTCATTCAATAAAGACTGGAAGAGATGACTACTCGTTCAAATGTGAAGACAGCAATGAAAAGCTTCAAGGAACATGAAAATCAAGGAGACATGACCCCACCAAAGATCACAATAATCATCCAGTAACTGGTCCCAAAGACATGGAGATCTTCAATTTACCCAATTAAGATATCAAAATAGCTGTTTTGGAGAAGCTCAATGAGCTACAAGAAAACACAGAAAGGCATTTCACTGAAATCAAGAAAACAATACAGGGACAAAATGATAAGTTTAACAAAGAGACAGAAATAATTTAAAAAATCTAGAAAGTCTGGAGGAGAAAAATACAATAAATGAAATGAAAAAAAATCAATTGAGATCATAAATGGCATACTGAATCAAACAAAAGAAAGAATCGTTGAATTAGAAGATGGAGCTTTGAAATTATCCAGCCATATGAGAACAAATAAAAAGAATGAGAAAGAGTTAAGAGAACCTACATAATCTAAAAATACCACCAAAAGAAACAATCTGTAAATTGTTGCTATTCCAAAAAGAGAACAGAGGAACAGACAGGGCAGAAAGCCTATTTAAAGAAGTAATAAATCTGAGAACTCCCGAAATCTGGGGAGAGATTTGGATATCCAACTTCATGAAGTTCACAGGTCATCAGGCTCAAAGAGATTTTTTTTTTCAAGACATATAATGAAACTGTCAAAAATCAAAGACAAAGATATTATCTTAAAAGCAGCAAGAGAAAAAAAAGCGTGTAACTTTAAAGGGAACCCCCATAAGGATATGAGCATATTTCTCAGCAGAAACATCACAGGCCAGGAGAGAGTGGGATGGTATATTCAAAGTGCTGAAAGAAAAGAACTGCCAATCGAGACTACTTTATGAAGTAAAGTTGTTTCTCAGAAATAAAAGAGACATAAAGATTTTTTCAGACAAACAAAAGCTGAAGAAGTTTATCACTAGTACACCTACCTTACAAGAAATGCTGAAATGAAAGGATATTATTTAGTAACATGAAAACAAGAAAATACACAACACACTGGTAAAAGTGAGCACATAGAAAAAATCAGATTACTCTAATACTGTAATATGATGGTGTGTTAATTACTTAACTCTAGTATAAAGGTAAAAAGACAAAAGTATTTTAAATAATTGAACCTACTGTAATGTTATTGAATTCCCAATGTATAAAAAGAGGTAAATTGTGACTCAAACTTAAATGGGGCAGGTAAAAGGGTACAGTTTTTTGTTTTTTGTTTTAATGTGATCAAAGTTAAGTTTTTATCAGCATTAATTAGACTATTGTAGCTATGAAATGTTTTATGTAAGCTTCATGGTAACCACAAGTTAAAAATCTACAGTATATTGACAAAAAAGCAAAAGAGAGAGTAATCAAAGCATATGGCTATGGGAAATCATCAGTTCACAAAGGAAGTCAGAAAGAGAGGGAGACAGGAACAAAGGAAATACAAAGTTGCCAGAATACAATTAATAAGGTGGGATTAATAACCCCTTACCTATCATAATTACTCTAAATATAAATGGATTAAATTCTCTAATTAAAAGATATGGAGTAGCTGGAAGGGTAAAAAAACACAAAATCCAATTATATGCTACCTACAGAGACTCATTTCTGCTTTAAGGACACATATAAAGTCAAAAGTGAAGAGATGGAAAAGATATTCTATGACAGTGGGAACCAAAAGAGAGCAGAAATAGATATGCATATAATCAAACAAAATAGAATTTTAGCAAAACCTTTAACAAGATACAAAGAGGGCCATTTTATGATAAGGTGTAAATCCATCAAGAGAATATAACAATTATCAATATATATGTACCAAACATTGGAGACCCCAAATATATTAAGCAAATTTTAACAGATCTAAAGGGAGAAATAGACAACATTACAATGATAGAAGGGGATTTCAATACCCAATTTCAACAATGGGTGGGTCATCCAGATAAAAAATTCAATAAGAAATTATTGTGCTTGAACTCTACCTTAGACCTAATATATATACAGAATATTTCATCCCAACAACAGCAGAATATACATTCTTCTCAAGTATACACAGAACATACATGAAATTTGTGATACATTGCAAAGAAATATCATAGCAAATTTAAATTGAAATCACATCAAGTATCTTTTAGAATCCCAAAGATTTGAAACTAGAAACCAATAACAGGAGGAAAACTAGAAAGTTTACAAATATGTGGAAATTAAACAATACCTTTAAAGAACCAGTGGGTCAAAGAAAGAATCAAAAGTGAAAAAAACAAAACAAAAAACAAAAAAAACTCTTGAAACAAATGAAAATGGAAACAAACATAACAAAAGTTATGGGATGTAGCAAAAGCAGTTTGAAGAGGAAAGTTTATTGTGATAAATACCTACATTAAGAAAAAAGAAAAATCTCAAATAAACAACCTAACTTTATACCTCAAGGAACTAGAAAAAGAACAATCTTAGCTTAAAGTTAGCAGAAGGAAGAAAATCATGAAGATCAGATTAGAAATAAATGAAATAAAACCAGAAAAGAAATAGAAAAGTTCAACAAAACTATTAACTGATTTTTTTGAAATGATAAACAAAATTTATTACATGTTCTCGAGATGGAGATTTTGTGAGAAAGAGAGTATGGGAGTTGAAGATTTTGGAGGTGGAAAAGTCCTGCAGCAGTCAAATGAATGCTCTTGGTATTTGGCTGGTATTAGGTAAAGGTACTTGGGGGCTAGGTGATTAAGGAATGGAAAGGAAGATCTTAAATGAAGAGGCCAAGAATGCTTTAGTATTTTTTATTCAATATATGTCATGGTAGTGTTGACAAAGGTTTTAAAAACTGTTTCTTATTACTAGGATAATGATTATCCTGTCTGATTTTGGACACATACTTAGTCAAAGTTTATGTATGCTTTATACAGATAACATTTATGTTCAACATTCCAAGTCTTCACAATAAGTTTCAAATAACTGAAGCTTTTCATTCAATGCAAACCATTAGGATGGAAAAGTTGTTAAACTGTGTTATAAATTGCTTCCTTAAAATAATATCCAGAATGTATTTTATGGTTGACACTCATTGTTAAATACAACTGTCAGTTATTGTGCTGGAGTGAGATAAAAGACTCTCAGCTCTTTTTCCATCTTTCATTATTGGAGTTCCTCTAGCACACATTGACATCCTAAGGTTTTAGAGAACTGGTTTGCCCTTGGTCATTTTAACAGTTTGACTTCTCCCTGGTTCTCCAGAATTAGACATTTTGAGATGCTAACCCCTGGGTAAAAGGTTACTGTAATTTTAAAAACTAAAACTTAAAAAAAGTTTTCTGTTTTTTTTTTTTTTTGTTTTTTTCTTATCTTGTCTTAGAATTATTCCATTCCCCACCAGTTTCTTGCTTACACACTAGAAGGGATTTGTACAAGTGGAAAACTAAGTCTATCCTACCTTTAATAAGGAGTGCTCTTCAAAGCAAGCCTCTTTTTAATTTAAAAATTTTAAAATTCTCTCTAAATACATTTTGAAATGATACATATAATTTAAATATTGTTGACACAGTTCTATTTATTTTTCCCATATGCGTGCTAAGAGATATTGAACCTTATGAATTTCTGTGCACTAATTTGTATTTCTGCAGATTTTCTTCTTCCTTCCTCTTTGCACACAAAAGTTAGAGAGCCAGAATAGGGAATTTCAGTCCCTTTTGATGAGTGAGTTGAGTGTTGAAAATTTTGCCTCTTGTATGGGAAATTGACAGTCTTTGAAAAAAAATGTCCTCATGGCAGATCATTAAGATAGGTTGTGCCAGGGGTGGCCGGTTGGCTCAGTTGGTTAGAGTGTGGGCTTATAGCACCAGAGTTGCTGGTTCGGTCCCTGCATGGGCTACTGAGCTGTGCCCTCCACAACTGGATTGGGTCAACTGCTTGACTTGGAGCTAATGGATCCTGCAGGGGCACACTGTTCCCCAATAAAAAACAAAAATAAAAAAAGATAGGTTGTGCCAATGTCAAATCTGTTGTTAAATATCAGAAAGGGGCAAATGAATGTATGCATTTCATTAGGTAAAGTTTCATATGGGTCCACAGGTGGTGGTGATTCTTCTGGACCTTGTTTGGTAGGTACTACTGGATGGTGCCAAGACAGAGCGTCCCTGCCTCTCAGCTCACACCATCCCATCCCACCCGACTCAATCCAAAGATAGAGCAAAAGATTAAATTGCTTTTAAATCATCTTGAGAGAATTCTTTTTCCTGGGACTTCCTTCACATTTTAGGACTCCAGTGATTTTCGTTCCGTAATTACCAACCTAGAGAATACCACAAGTTATACAAGTGACTGTCCCTGGCATCGCTGTGACTGCAGAGGCTACAAAGCTTTCCAGGTAACACAGGCAGCTGCACAGTTGTCTGAACACCAGTAGGCCCCGAGTGATGTGGGAGAGAAGCCTGTGGCTGAAGATCCTTCGCTTTGAAGGCAGTTCAAAAAGAGTCACATGCTTCCGTCTTCTGAAGGCCGAGTTAGATGAACAGATATTTGGAACTTTCAAGATTTCTTTGTGGGACTTAAAGTTGTAACTTTCAGTGGTGCCCAAGGCCTTTGGAATAAAGAAGACCCCATGCTGGAAAGGCGCAGCAAGGATGGTTTTTATCTGAACTAGTTTCCCCTTTATATTTGAAACTAGAGGAAATTAGTGAAGCTTTCTCAACGATTTGCTGAATTCTAATTATTAAAAAAGAAGTTGTTACATTTTATTTTGATTTTTCTCCTCTTGATTCTAGTAATGAAGGTTATAATAAAGCCAGTAAAGAATAAGGAAGAGGGCCGGCAGAGTGGCGCATTGGTTAAGACCTGGTTTTGGGATGCCAGGGGATCCCACATATGAGGGCCAGTGACACTGCCCTCTACAGCTAACAACAGCTCCACCTGGAGCTGGGCTGTGCGAGCCCCGGTGACAGTGTAGGCTGCAGTCCGTACTGCAGTGGGCTGCCGTAGGCTACAGTGAGTGGCCAGCAGCCAGCGTGAGTGGCTGGCAGCCAGCGTGAGCTGCCAATAACGGCGGTGAGCGACCATCCAGAGGCCGGCGACAGATCTGCCTCATCAGGGAAGAGCGCAATGAGGATACCAACATGGGCCAGTGAAGCAACGTCCTCCGCAACTAGACTGAAGAACAAAAAGACAGTAACTTGTCTGTTCCCCTTCCCCGATTCCCCAACGCTGTTCCCCTCCCCCAATTCCCCAATAAAATCTTGGAAAAAAAAAAAAAAGAATAAGAAGAATCCAGTTGGTCATAGCCTATATGTATATTAATTTGAAACTTTGAAAAAGAGTGTCTTTACACATATATTTATACATAGTAATGAAAATTATTAAGATATGACTTTCTAAATATGGTAAACTCATGTTTTCTAAAACTAATACTCAAAAAATTGAATGAAGATCCTGTATTTTTGCTTTTTAGTATCTTAATCTTTTTAATTTACATTCTTTTAACTAAATAACATGTAATATATATTAATTGCAAAGACTCTTAAAATTTAATAAATGTGTATAAACAAGAAGAAAAAAATAGAAAAAAAACAGTCTTACCTCAGTTTAGCTATCTGGTAACCGTTTGTCTATAGAGATGTAGAAATGGAAGTGTAACTTAACTAGAGCTACTTAGTATAAGCACAAATGATGCATTAAAATGAAAGAAAGATCGAAGAAATCCTCATTGAAGTGAAGAAGGAGGACAAATGCAAGATAGTGGGTTGGGGCAGTAAACAGGCAATTCCTATTATTTGATTTCACGGAGGTTATTTTATGTTAAAGTTTTGTTCCTTGCCTAAAATGCTTTCTTAGTTCATTAATACATCCATGAATTCATTAATTAGTTAACATTTATTGGACATATATTGTGGACCAGCAACTGTTCTTGACATTGAGGATGCATTAATAAACAAGACAAAGAGCTTAGCACTAGTAGAGTGATGCAGTTGTGTTAGCACCTAACAAAAAAGAATACCTACTATGTTCCGACACAGGTCCAGGTACTGAGGATTTAGTAATGTACAAAGCAGATAAAAAAAAGTCCCTGCTTTCATGAGGAATGACAGCTAATGTTGTTAATAAAACAAGAAACAGCAAATGGGAATGCATCTGCAGTGCTTAAGAAAGAGCAAGTAGACCCATGTGGCTGGAGCCGAGGGCATGAAAAAGTGAAGAGCAGGTCATGAGGTCAGAGAGTAATTGGGGATCATGGAGGCCTTCTAGGACATCATAAGGACCTTGGCTTTGATTCTGAATGACATGAGAAGCATTGATAGGGTTTGGAACAGTGAGAATTGAATAATGTTTTAAAAGGATTATTCTGGCTGCAGCGTAGAGAGACACAGTGTTTGGTAAAGTATGGAAGCAGGTGGGGACAGTTGGGAAGCTATTGCAGCAAACCAGAGATCATGATGGATTAGATCAGAGTGATAGCAGTGGAGGGGGTTAGAAGTGTTGAAAACCTTGATTTAGGGTGTTTTAAAGATCTAGTTAACAAGATTTGTTGACCCAGGTGAATATGGGGTATGTGAGAAAAAGAGAAATTTCAGATGATGTGAGGATTTTGACTTCAGGATTTTGGACATGAGTAACTGGGAAGCAGCCATGTTTATTTACTGAGATTTACAGAAGAGCAGGTTTATGGATAAAGTATGGATCAGTTTTGAACATGAGTTTGTAATTTCTATTAAATATCCAACTAGAAATACTGAACAGAAGTGTGGGGTGGAAACATAAATGTGAGAGTCATTAGCGAGAAACCATGGACAAAAATGGAATGTGAATATAGATACAAGGAGTAAGTCCTAAAGCACAATAAACGCAATAAATTTTCATTTAATGGAAATATATGCAGAGTAGCAGTTCTCTGGGACCTGCCAACCCAAGGAAAGGGATTTTGATGTTATTGCAAATATAATGGGAAACTCTTGAGCATATTAGAGAGGGGGATATATGATCATAAAGCCTAAAGAAGGACAAGTTGAGATTAAAAATTGAGCAGAAACCTCAGAAAGTTTTTGCACATATTACTTATATTTTTTATGTTGTGATTTAAATCTAATTCCCATATATCCAGCATCAGTGGGATGTGAAAAAGAATTAGTTATAATCTCAATGTATGTTGAAAAGAAGTTATTTTTCATTCTCTTCATTAAATAAACCAAAGTTCTTAATTTCTTTTCTCAAGTACCAATTTCTTGTAGCTTAATTTATATAGAAATTTTAAAACCACTTATTTTAAAGGAAATTTCATAAAACTTTTTTTTAAGTTTTACATACGTTTGGTGGTGGTGGTGGTGGTGGGGTGTGGTAATAGTTTATGACCTTCATACATTGATAAATATTTTCCTGGGACCAAACACATATTTTTGTAGTTTTATATATTTTAAAAGGTCCCTTCACACATCATACACCCAATCACAAGTTTAATCGTTATAAAAAAGGGAGACAAGTCATCATTTTATGAACAAAGGCAGGCACTGATTTGCTGATTCTATAAGAGGCCAAGGGTCTGAAAGGAACCTCCTCAGCCTTTAGACAGAAATAAATGATGGCAAGAATGAAAACCCTGTGGTTGCCCATCTTTAAAATTTTTACTAACAACCTGACCCCAAAATAATTCCAGTCAATTTGCATAAAATGGTTAAAATTGTTCTCTGGTGATAGTGGACTTAATTATACTTATTTTGCTGAGATACATCAGGCTTGAGCTAAAACTGGAAAAATTTTTTGCGTAATGTTGTATTCAGTCCTAAAGCATGGTTCAGTTAGGACCCCAATAATAGAGGCCTCACAGTGTCCCTGGCCTCAGCTTTCCTTGACCTAGCCTATAGCTTAACAATAAATCATCTCCCTGAGGCTTGGGCTCAGAATGTCCCCTATCCCAGTTCCCGGCTTTAGAAAATTATCCTGAAATTTATGATTAATACCCTTAGGCTTATTGATCACAATCTTTATGGTCTAGCATTCCTACCAGGCTACTCCCTTCATTGTTTCTGGGTTGCTCATGCCACTGCAGAGTCACGTTGCCAGAGGGAAAGCTCCATACAGACCCTTGGAACCTTCCTGTTGTCTCTGGAAGAAGACCCAGATTTTCCCTTAAATACCGTAACCTGATGTGAGAAAGTTAAGGCAGTTTTTGAAAGTGTGAACCTGCTGCATTCTCCGGCCACCGGTGCTCTGACAATCAATGCTTCTCCTGTAGCCCAACTCCTGGGTCAGTCTATTGGCTGAGCTGTGCTGGCAGCATGAGCCCCAGACTGGGTTGTCCTCTGGTTTCATTCCTTCTCCTAAAATACCCCACATGGAAACTCTGATTATTGTTTTCCAAAATTAGTTCAGCAAACTTGGCACATAGTAGTAGGTGCTCGATAAAAATTAATGAAATACAATAGTGGATATCTGCTATTCCAGAAACATTTTAAAATTTGGAAGTATATTCTTTTAAAGAAAAAAAAATATGATAAAATGGAGGGAAGAAAAAGAAAACAAAACACTGAAAGTCTTTTATAGCTCAGATATTTAACTTAAACTATGAATGAATGCTGTATGTTTTCTTGACAGGATTGAATTATTTTCACATGGAATTAACTACTTGAATTGTGAAAACTCAACTCTTTATTACTTCACTAATTCTCTGTATCCAATGGACTTCTCCTTCCAGTTACTATATTATCATTTTCCTGGCTTTTCCCTCCAAATGGATTTAGTTTAACCAATATCATAGATTTCATTAAATGAAACGTGTAACAGTGTTAAGAGGCATTATGCAACTAATTCATGTATCAAAATGTGTGTGTGCATGAGTGCGTGTGTGCATGTGTGTGCATGTGTGTGCATGTGTGTTACACAAATGTCTTGGGGCTAGGAATAACTTGAAGTGAGGACGTTGATTTACATGTTAAGGAAAATTTCTTTTTAAGGTGTTAGTACTTACAAGAAAGCTTTTAAATATTTATAGCATAAAGGTATATTATTGAGTGGATGCTTCTTGGAGAGATGACATGGTGTAGGAGCAAGCCCATAGACAGTAATAAATAACGCACGTAACATTGATGTTTTACAAAGCCCTTTACTGATGTTAAACGTATTATCTTTGTTATTCATGGATAGATATTGTTTACCTATGATTTGCCACTTGAGAATCCAAAGTAACACAAATAGAGATTATCCTTTTCAATCCTATTAGGAAAAAGGCAGAATATAAATAAATTTAGTAAATTGAAACAACTTATGATATGTGCAACCATTTCTTAGCAATATAAATGGTCTTTAAACATCCTCACTTGGATCTAATGGGAAGTTAGTTATCACTTGCTCTGTTTAAACACCACTTCCCTAAGCTCAAAAGCTTGAGAGTTACCATACAATATTTGACTTAGTATTTCATATCTAGCAATCAGATAGGGAAATGTTGCAGTGTATTAAAAATACCTGCTTTGACAAGCATATCAACAAGATCATATCATTCCAGCTCAAGCACTGGAACTAGTACTGATAGGGCATGTTAAGAACTTTTAGTTCTCTGAGTTACTACTTGTAAACCTAAGTGTAAGAAATAATCTTT
Organism: Aselliscus stoliczkanus; assembly: GCA_033961575.1. Lineage (NCBI taxonomy): Eukaryota > Metazoa > Chordata > Mammalia > Chiroptera > Hipposideridae > Aselliscus > Aselliscus stoliczkanus. Next base: position 170,868,033 of record CM066727.1, read on the forward strand.
ATCGTATTTGTATCGCTTTTCCAAATGTGTTTTTTTTTTTTTTAATGCTTGTATTTCTATTCTGTTACTTTGTAAAATGGACTTTTGTTTCTACTTGTTATATTTTCTTATGCAGTATATTTACCAGAAGAAAGGAAAGGAAGGAATATTTTCAAATATCTATTCAAGGTAAAAATCAGAAGTCTCCTTGTGAAACTAAGCCTTAATTAATATGTAACTTTTTTATGGCTATCAATAACTGGCATTTTAAACAGCATTTTGTGTAAAATTTTGTTTTTCTGAAGAGCAGTTTAAATACGAACTAACTAGTTTCGATAAAATCAACTTTAAAATCTAAGGTGTAATTAAGTAGAGGAAAAACATACTTTTTAGCAAACTAGATTTCTGCGGAAAGTGTGTATATTATTTATTAACATAGAGAATTAGTCTTAACCTGCTAGAAAGAAGAGAAAATGCAACACCTTTCAAAGATGCAAATTGACAATTAACAAAACAATAGAATTCTAGGCCTTGCTTTGCCAGAGGTGCAAATTGATAATCAGGCTCTGCTGAAAAGCTGGTTGTTTCTATTTAAAAGTTATTTTGAGATGAAGGCTCCCCAAGGAAGAAGAAAATAAGAATTTGACCATTTTTGTTAAGTAGAACATACAATCTGTAGTGATATCATTATTCTACTGCTCTCTGCAGTTTATATTTGAAAAACCACAGCCATAAGGGAGGGGGATGTGTGAATTTGGTTTTTCTATGTGTTTAACAGCACTGCTTTCACATTGATTGCTGATTTCATTCCCTGTTCTAACCTTTTCTTGCAGAGTATGAAATGGTATGGGAGCTGGACGTGAAGAATCTAATAATACCTTTATCTCTGTAGGGCTATATTGTGCCATGTATGTGTTTGTTAAGTTGCTGTCATGGTGGTTTCTCTGTATACTCGAAGCTCAATTTTCCATAGGTAGACATTTCAGTTTCTCTGATTTTCTGTTCCATGTGTGTTACTGGCTTTTCTGTAGTTGTTGACCTGATCATCCATTTGTTTACTTTGCCATTGGAAGTCTCTGGCTTTATTGAAATGATTTTTTTTCTTCTCTTAATTTCTTAGTTCAGTAGTTACCCTACAGTCAATCTGCATTTACTGAGTGTTGCTGAGTACCCAGAATTGTACCCAGTGTTGTGAAGTCAAAGATGATAGGGAAATCGTCTAGTAGTGTTCTAAGCTCAAAAGAGAGTGAGGTTTGAAGCACCCCCCCCTTTGCTTCCTTCAAGAGCAATTATTGAGAGTCCAGCTACACAGTGGTAAACAAGAAAGACATCTTCCCTGCCAGATCCTACTTCCTTTACTTGGTCTATTTGTTGGTCAACATTTATTGAGACAGGTTCTGTGTCCACAAGCATAAAAAATACATTGAAATATACAAATGAAAAGAAGCATGATCTGTGTTCTTAAGAAGTGTGATCTGTTGGCTAAGTCCCCGAATCTTTCTAAGCTTCAGTTTCCTCACTAGTAAATAGCAATAAGACCTCTGCCCAAGGACTCTGGGGGATGATGATGGAGGCTATGTGTATGAAAGTTCTTGCAATTTGTACTTACGTTAATTGAATTCTGTTCCAGGAGAGTTGTATATCTTGAATTATATATTTTTTAAAAAGAGGGCAGCTTAAGTCAAGGAAGGGATTCGTTATGTCATACAATAACTATTCTATTTTATTAACATTCATAGTTTTGACTTTTCCCATAGCCTCCGGAACACTGTAACGTAATAATGTGTCATTTTACTGAGGCAAATAATTGAAATGTGCATTGAGTTTTGGAGTTGTAACTAGTGGGGAAATGGTGTAGTTTTGGTGGGTTCCAGATCTGGGCTTTGGAGTCAGAAAGACCTGGTTTGAGTCCTTCATGACATGCTTTGGAAGTCTCTTTAGATTGTAGCTTCTTTGTGTGAAACGGAGCTGATGAAACCTGTTTCAAAGAATTGGTTGTAAAGATTGCTGTAACATAAACAGAGATGACATCAAGATAATTTATGCAGTGTCTGGCCCATGGTCAGTCCTCAGTAAATGAAATCTACCATTAGTTTTGTCACCTGGATTGCCAGGTAGAGGGGAATCCTAACCCATGACCCAGTATTTGCATCCCATCAAGCAAGGCTTCATGATCCTGCCCTTGCTCTCCTTCTGAGGTATGAGAAATCAATCTTCAGTGAAAGCTAGAAAGGTTGTTAACTTGAGGTGTGAAGTTGCACTGAGGCAATGCCAGATTCTCCATGGAGTTGTGATTCATGAACAGTGAGCTCTTGTACAAATACAATTAGATCAATATTTGTACATTTGGGAATTCTAGAACTCAGGACTTCATCCCATAGGCTTGTTAAAGGTCTGGTATACATTTACAAAATGAAGCTGGGAGCAAAGAAGAAATGAGATTCCAATTTGTGATTGAGGGGGAGGTAATGGGAAAGGTGCTGTTTAGCTCTTTGTTATTCATTTGTTCATTCATTCATTCATTCATTCATTCATTCACTGTGGATTTGCAGAAAATCACACAAACTTATATAAGTATGTCAATAAACTATAACATTCAGAATTATTTTGAATAAATTTTTTTTTTTTTTTTCTCGAGGGCAGTGTCACTGGCCCTCATATGTGAGACCTGAACTGGGGCCGCTGGCTTCCCAAGACAGCGCTTAACCACTGCGCCACTCGGCCGGCCCTTGAATAAATTGTTTTGACAGTTATCTTCTCACTGGCAAATATATGACTATATTTATGTTTGTCTTTCTAGATGAACACCACAAATCTTTTGTAAATAAACATAGCCAGTATTTGATGAACTGAATGTAAGTTTCAATAAGTATTGATTGACATCCAAAATTGTTTTCATGTAACACTGCAGAATGTCACCCTGTGGTATTTATGCCTATACAGGGAGTATTTGCCAACCAAAAGCTTCCACACGTGGCAATTCCCTGAGGAACGGCCTTACCACAGCTGAATCCATACGGAAATTGAACACCATTTGGCCATTGCTTCCATCTTTGATCAGTCTTGAAATCTTTGGGAGGTGAGATTTGGTCTTTGGCTGAAGATGAAGGACATAGTATAATTTGGTGGAGGTAACACAGGCTGCCCAATATACCCAGCTGTGTTCTCACCTTAGAATCCATGTCTTTCTTTGAGTCTAGGAAGTGGAATGAAAATTGGGTGCCTTTCTGACATTTGTTCACATTAAAAGGAAAGAGTAGAAGGTTAGTGATCATCCCTGGCCCACCTTCCCATCCAGGATCTGTCTCTACAAAGCTGTTTTTTTCCTTTCCCTTCCTTCCCTTGGTCTCAGCTATCCTGAATGTGAGGAGAAAGTGGTCTACTCTTGGAGCCCCCTGAAGATTCCCGAGTAGTTCAGCATTCTTTAGCTTTCTCCTTGGTGGTGCTGGATTCTCTTCATGGGCTCTATTTAGGCACAAGAAACATATGTTTTCTCCACAAGCAAAGCCATACAAGTGATTGCACTTCCTTATGGTTATAGGACAATCTAAAAAAAATGTTCCTTTTGTGAGATTAGACAAGACTCTCTCTGCTCAACTTGTGGGGTGTGATCTTATACTCCAAATATTAGTCTTTGCATAATCCCAGGCCACAACTTCAGTGGAAAAATCATACGTTAAGGGGCAATGCCCCTTTGTCCTTTCAGAGTCTCTTTGCTACTGGGATTCTAAAATCACTACAACTAGCTTGGAACTGCTGGGCTGAGCCCCATCTTCTTATCTCCAGGATCTGAGGTGGTGGTGCAGGCATCACCCAGTCTGTGCCTGGCTCCCTGGCTCCTCAGAGGTGATCAGCACATGCCAACTTCCCCCACCCTCCCCACCTATTGCCAGCCCTGAATTCCAGCTTCAGGAGAATTCTTGATGGGTGTGGGATTCAGTCAGGCAATGCCCTAAGCAGAGCGCGGTACTCAGCTTACACCTGCCAAAACCTGTTCTAATTAGGTCAGATCTACACTTTCTGATTTGAAAGTTCCTTGGGCAGAACCCATCCCTTTGCCAGAAGAGTTCTGGATTTTTGTTTTTGTTTTGTCTTGTTTTGTTTTTTTTTAAGGAATTTGGAATCTGAGGTAGAGATCTTAAAATATATATTTCCTTACCGCTCCCTCTCCTAGGTATTCTCTTGGGATTGCGGAGTTTAATCTCTTCAGTCAAATCTAACAAGGCTGCCTCACCCTCCTCCCCTTCTCTAGTCGCTTTTTATCTGCTTATGGAATTTAAAGCAGAATTCATTTTCGGAATTTAAAGCAGAATTCATTTTCATCACAAGCTCCTGATATTTCAGAAATGATATACGACCCCCTCATCTCTGTGCGCCAAGTGTCCAACAGAATCACAATCATTGTCACAAAACATATTGGGTTCAGTCCTGAGGATTGACATCTCTCTTTGTTATATAGTTAAGCATGCTCAAGGATTTTGAGCAGTCCCTGGAGAGGTCACCATGCATATAGCGGATAAACATCAGAATACAACCTCATGTGTTTGAGCAACATCTTTATTTTCTACTCTTAAACATAATGATTGACATTGTTATCTTATAATAACATAATTAGTCATAATAACATAGTATTGACTCTCAGGCCACCAGTTTACCAGTCTGGTGGAAAAATCTAACATCATTTATCCTTACGTCTTCTGAACTCATCCCTGTGATTTGATTGACAAAATTCTTCAAGCTTCTTCAGGACCATAGTATTGATTAGGGTGGAAGTTGACCCCAAGGTGTTCAGTTATCTTTATGTGTGGCAGCAAGACTTCTGACGACCTGACATAAGCCAGGGATATTCACAATGCAAGGTAAGAGATTGACTAACAATCAATGATGGTGGCTAGGCTGATTGAAAGGTGTGTGGGGGAGGGAGAAGTGCATGCAGATGAAGGTCAAGCTTGCCCAATCTCTGTCTTGGGGCGCTGAATCAATAATGGTAACAAATAGAAGGCATATGATAGAAGAGCAGATTCAAAAGCAGGGATCATAAGTAAATTGGAAAACATGCTAAATTTGCTGTGCTTATTAACATTGGAATGAATAGACATATTGGAAATGTGGGTCAGGAGAGAGATTTGAGCCAAAAATCAAGAGTACGGAGAGAACATGGCCAAAGAGAGATGTCTACAAAAACCAATACTGTGGGAAGTGCGCTCCTTTGTATCCCAGCAGCTACCTCCCTCGTTCAGACCATGTTCCTGCTGAACTGCTCATCCTTCCTCGAGTAACCTAGCACTGAGCTCATCATAAGGCTGCCAAACATTTCAAGTTGGCCCTTGACCAATGTGGCGGGTAGGGCCCCTGACCCCATGTAGTAAAAAATCTGCACATAGCTTTTGGCTCCCCAGAAACTTAACTCCAGTTGGCCCTTTGTATCCATGGATTCAACTAACCACAGATTGAAAACAGTGATTTCCATCCCTGGATCCATGGTTGGGAATGCGGAACCCCACCCTCCATACAAAGGGCCAACTGAATTGATTGAAAAAAAATCCACCTATGAGTGGATCTATGCAATTCAAACCCTTGTTGTTCAAGGGTCAACTGTATTTCTGAATGCTAGCTCTGTAGGTATTCTTTCTTGACTCAGAAATCTTCTGTGGCACCTCTTGGTTTAATTTATTTCAGTTTCTTTGGGTTGGAATTCATGCTTCTCTCTGCTCTAACCCCGTCTTCCACTTCAGGTTCATTTCTCAGTCTTCCTCTACCAGACTTATCCTTAGTCTAAAAACAAGACCATCTTCAGTTTCTTTAACAAGACTCTATGAATACTTTCCTACTTGCATGCTTTTCTTCTTTGTTCATGCTGTCACTTTCACATAAAGTTCTCTTTAGTCCAAAATATACCTGTCAAAAATCTTATTCCTTAACTCCTCCCTGTATAATATGTTACTTTTCTTCTTTGAGCCCCTGCACTTAATAATGGCTTTTTTTTTTTTTAAAGGCATGTATTAAATTCTGACTTTTTTTTTGGCTGGAATATGCCAAAGATTCATAGAGTTTCCATATATTAGGATTGGAAAGAACTGTAGCGCTCCATTAGTTCAATAATCTCAACATTATGTTTTAATAGAACATACAACTGAATACCAACTTTCCACAACTGTCAAAAAAAAAAAATCCATAGAATTTTCTGAGTTTTAAGTTGACCTATTGAAGTAGGCAGCCTTTAGCATGCCCCCACACATGACCTTCACTTCCTTCCTTTCACACCTTCCTGGAATCCCCTTCCCTTGATTATGGGCTGGACTTATTGGCTTACTTATAACAAATATAATACAGCAGAAGATAGGATATCTTTTAGTTACTTACATGGGATGTTAGGACAATCATTTTATACAAATATTGAGAAACATTTCAAATTTTCTTGTGTTATCAGAATTATATTTGCAATTCCTATGTTATAGTATTTATAACTCAGTTACTCTTCCATATATAAAGTTTGCAATATTTAAAGAAAAGGTAGCCTGCATATAATCTATTTTTTCAGACACTGTACTATATAAATGGAGTCCCTCACCTCGGTAATTAATAAGACTTTTGCTCTTATCAGGAGCAGAATGTTTTACTTGACATTCTTCAGTGGGCAAATAGATAGATGCTTTTTGACTTTCTATGAGCATCTAACTTCCTATTTCCCCCCCTATACTCTATATTATTAATATGGTGTACTACAGTATAATAACATTAACTTTGGTTAAGGCAGTATCAATCACTTCACAGAATACCTGAATTATAGTTGATGTATTTCACAACATTTGGTGATACGTAAAAAAATTGTATCTGGCTACAAAATTTGCATGGGAATTATACTTTTTACCCTTTCTTTCCTTTGATATATATTTATGTTGTGCTCATTTTTTTTTGTGCCATTTGTCTAATAACATGAGGTATACAAACTGCTTCTTCTATAAGCCTTGTCTTATATTATGTATGCTCTTCCCTTGGCCCTTCTGGTTCATGATGAATCTTAGTATACTATTTACATTTGGTACAATTTATTGAGTGTGTATTGTTTTTAGAAAATTAGGTTTTTGTTGTCACTGTTGTTTTCCCCCATAATTTATGTGAAGTCAGCAATTTTATTTTCCTCACTCTGAGTGCTGTTGTCATCAGCTGTCCCTATATAAGGGCTTTTGATATGTCCCATTGTGACACATTGGACCCTGTCCCTAGTTAATCACTCATTTTAGGAGACTGATTCTGGGCAGCAGTGATTATATTCTCTCTTCACTTTCAGTGTTAAAATCCTTGGCAGTTCATTTTTCTCTACCATTTTCTGTGGGCTGCAACTTAAACACCCAGCCCCATTAAAACTCTTAGCAGAGTTAGCAATGCCTCTTTTCTGATTATCCTGAGAGAATTATCTTAGCTACACCAAAAGCTTGAGACTTTGTAATGCTTAGAAAAATTTGCAAGTCCCCTATGACCCATCCCTACATGAACTATTTTAGAACCTGCTTTTTCCAGGGATTTTTGAAGAAAAGAAGCAGCACCTAGAAGGTCTCTGAAAACATTTTCTAAGTCCTTACTTACAGAGTACCTCTAGTACAAATTACAGTGAAAAGTATTCGTATAAAACTGTTCCCTATGGGTCTTTGCAGATAGATTCAGTAGTCCAGGAAATCAAGATAATCATGAAAAATCTAAATGGTGCTAAATTCACATAAGCATACATATGTTATTATTTTGTTATATCTTCTTTTAATCAAAGAATACCTTATGGAGATACATATGTAGGAGTCTGTGTGTGTGTGTGAGAGAGAGAGAGAGAGAGAGAAAGGTGTGTATGAATGAAAATGTATACAAAAATGTATACATACAATATAGAAATACCTTAGGGGATATTTTTTGACATCTCTGAATCCTCTTGCATCTGGATGGAGCCATGTGGAAAAGATGAGAACTTTACACCATTTGGGTTTTAATATTTTGTTTTTTTGCCTGAAATAACAAAGAGAAACTTAGAGAAAAAAATCTATTATGCTCAAGTTATTAAGATTTTATAAAGACCTTATGAATGTGTGCTTATGTATGTGATTATGAATAATAGTATGTATATAATTGGTAGCAAAACTACTCTGTTTCTTGTTTTATCAGAAGTGGTCCAGTTGATATATATTACCCAAAGAATAGTACTGAGGAAAACATTTTTCATGTGTTAAAATCAGCTTTGGTCATAGTCATTTTGTCCCTGATACCTGCATTGGTTATTGACTTTCTGTAGCCAGAGACAGAAAAATACATCTTTCTCCAATTTTTCACCCGTGACAGCACAGGTGTACATGGGGCCATTCACACTGGTTTAAAAAATAACAGAAAAAGAATAACTTCTGAAATAAATGTGTTTTGTTCAGAACCATATATTATTAGAAACTTTAATAAGAGACTGAAGAGTTTAGAATTGTTCTTCTTGCTTTGCTTCATACCAATACTTTATTAACTAGCTAATTGTTCTAGCTTTGCAGGAACCTTTCTACAAAGTTATGTTTTGGTCCCTGCTCTTTTACTTACTTGTAGAGATGGGGAATGTGCATAATTAATAGTTATCATAAGAAATATTCATGGTTATATACAATATATCATAAAATATACGCATCATTATCATAAGATGTATCCACTGAGATTGATGTTGTCCATGAATAAACCAGATGCTTAAGACAAGGCATTTTGGGCAGCTTTTTAAGATAGCTGTCATGGCATTTCAGTATGAAATGGAATAGGTTAGGTCTCAGAGAATTAAATTGTCTCTTGAAGTGGAATACTTCTATCAATTACTACTATTGGCATTCCAGTGTCAGGATCCACAATAACTTCATATATTCAGCTGGGGGCAAATTGGGCAACAGAGTTTGCAGGTCCATTGTGCCTGAGTCTCCACATGGCAGAAGGTGAAGGCAGCTGCTGGCTTACTTCAGGAAGCACTAGTCAGGGTACTTAATGCTAAGTTTTGTTACTCCTAAAATATTGTAGTGGCAGTGTTGGGAGAGAGCCATTTTCTGCAACACTATGCAAGGGTCATTTGAAAGACAGAGTACAGCATTCTAGATAAAGGCAGATTAAATTTCAGTGAATGTACACATACATTAAATACAAACAGAGACAAGATGGTACAGCAGAAAGACATTTTAAAATGTGCCTGATTGCCCCAGCCTTACAATCCTACCACTGGGTTCTCATAATTTGTGACATGGAGACTGTCAGTGACCCAGGGATTTCGGGCTTTCCAAATAGACAGTATCCTCTTTTTAAGACAAAAAATATGAATGTTGAAGAAAGATTATATAGTTTTGGAAGAACTATTACTGGATGGCTTCCTGGAAGAAAGAAGTTGTGAGGAGAGATTAACAGAAGGAGTAAAACAGGCTCTTCACAGACTGAAATCCATTATGCTATAGGATCTTTACCACTATTTCAGTGGTCTGTTTTATTGCTCAGTGGATATGTTGCTTAGGGAATATTGGTCTTGTTGCAAGGATAATGTCCTATTTGAGTCCAAAATAGCTCACACATCTCTCTTGTGTTTAGTAATAAATTGCCACTAACCATCAGGTAAAAGTTCATTTTACAAGATTCCAGATGGTGCATTTAACACCGTTTTTAAGGCTTCCTGTAACTAGCTAACGTGTATAGTTAATGCAGATATATCTGAATTGCAGTATACTTTAATTCTTATATGTATGGTCTCCCCTCCAATTTTCCTCAGGTTTTTTTTCTCTTTCTCGCATGTTTTTCTCTATTTTTCTGAACCCAGAGGTTACCACTGGCAGGATTTCAATCTCAGATTTCTGTCAACCTTTAAAGATACAGCATTGTGGCTTTGGAAAAGTTATCTTAAAATAAGTTTTAAATTTTTGATGACAGCAGTGTTTTATTTGATACCGGGTACTCTCTAAATTCCAGCATTGTTTCTTTCTCATTGAGGTTCATATGGAAACGTTTGTATTTCTGTTTTTCCTTTAGAGAAATGCTTCTAGAATTTTATTTACCTTTGAGTTTTCTTGGGAAAATGAAGGGTTGTTATTCCCTCTTTAGTCTTAACAAATTAAATATCATGTAGAAAGCAGGGTTAGGGGTCCTAAAATCAAGGGTAGGCAATGGTGGTAAGCGTCCAATCAGAGGAGACACATAAAAATAAACCTTTGTTTGATGCAGCACTTTGGAAGCACTTAGTTGACATAGTAAGAAACAGTGACATTCACTAGGGATAAATTCGTTTTCTTTTTCTTTCTAAAATTAATTTATTAAATGAATTCATATCCATGAGCCAGCAGTGGGAAGGCATATCAGGAAAATCAAAAGTGCTATCACATAAGCTAATACTTATTTATTTTGAATTTATATAGACTCTCTGGAGATTTAAAGACATTGGACAGAAAAGTCTAAAAATTTTAAACAATATACAATAAGTTGTAAACTGTCAACCCCTGCCTGGATAGGTTATAATCTGTAAGGCTTTTTAATGTACTCAGATATGAGCACTTACAGTTACAAAGAAAAATACCTAATAGATGAGATTCTTACCTGGCTGGATACCAAGAATGAGAGATACTTTTTATAAACCTTCTTTCTTTCAGACTTAGGTCTATTTTTTCCTACTTACTATGACATTTGAAGTTAGGGGTTTAACCTCAACTATGAAGCACGTTGTAAATTACTAAATATTCTTTCATATTATAGAGGAATTGAGAGTCAAAGCTACTTAGGGTAGTCATTGAAATGTATTTTCTCCAGGACCAGTGGTAGGAGAATATTGGAGATAGCACAAGAGGATAAAGACTCACCACAAACACATGTTAGCATTGTAGCTCTTTGTGTGGGGTAATAAAAAGTGGGTGAATCAAAATACAAATTCCCTCATAGTATTTTTCTGAGCTTTAAATGGAACAAGTACATGTTAAATATGAAAAACAATGTTACTACACATGGTGACTGCTCAACTGGTATTCTTGATACTATTGCTACTTAGTGCAACTACAGAATATTTGAATATAAAATTTCTATGTAGCTAATTTTTTTTTCATTACACACTTGCATGGAGTATCTTGCAGTGTTCTAAGATATTAGAAATACATGTATATTTTAATAGAGTTGCAATTGGACAGAACTTTAGTAATATTTTGCAAAATCTGTAGAACTCCGTTTCTTTGAACTTAAAAGTGCCACTGCCACTGAAGAAAAAGTTGTCATTTTGAAAACAGCAGTAAAAATATTTATTGGGGGTGGGGGTGGCGGTGGGGGTAGTTGATGGCTTTTAATTAATGTTAACATGCATATACAGAGGGCGCCAAAAAAAGTATACACATTTTAAAAAAGAAGAAAAACCTATTAAAATTGTAATACTCAATATATACCGATAACAAAAGATAAATACAAGTCACATTTGACTTCTGCAACTACAAGAGGTGCTCAAAGTGGTTACCATCAGTGTCCAGACACTTCTGATTATGGCGAGCTACTGCTTGAGCAACGCTGACCAAGGTGTCCACTTGTATGCATTTTTGACACGCCCTGTCTACTCAGATCTGTCATTCAAAATCCATATGGAAGTGAGACTGTGAAGGGAATAGGGAGTGGAAGGGGAGAGGGCAGTAGGCGCTCGCAGGGTGCACCTCCACCCCTGTGCTGCTCTCAGAAGCAGGCTGTTCCCTCCGCCCAGCGGAGCATTCCGGTTATGAGTTAGCAGCTGGCACACGATGCCCTTGTACAATTTTTTTCCTTAGGAAAATGTTCTGAGCAGTCACGCGCAGTTCCAGGCCCACAGACAATATCTCTAGTGCGTAGTTCCCAAAGTTCTTGCCCTGACCTGAAGCACTGAGAATGCACTGAGAATACAAAAGAGCGTCTTAAAAGGAATCATACCTTTTTGGCTTGTTAAGTCATTTGCCTGCTATGATGGATCTGTTCATGGTTTTTAAGCCATACTGTAGCTTTAGCAATATTTAAGGGAGAACATAGAGATTGTACCTGTTTTGGTTAATTGACTTAGCCTATGGATCACTCACAGTAGTTAATGAAATCCCATTTCCAGATACCCATGCTGCCGTCTTGGGCAGCTTTTGAGCTCGTGATATGCAGAGAAAGGAAGGAACAGTTTGTTTTATTGGAAAGAAAAAAAAAAAAAGCCTTTTGAGAATGGGAAAACTGCTGAAGAGGAAGCTCGGTACTGATTATTTTGCACAAAAAGACCCAGTGATTGCAAAACCATAAATGCTGTCCTCTGAAATGCACATCATGTTAAAGTAAGCCTCCTCGGTAATAAACATCAGTCGCTGTTCAAGATTTTGACCGAATTACAGGTTGGAGCCCCGATTTTAATTACAAGGAAGAAATTTAAGCAGATGAATAGAAAGAACCTGTATTTTAGTCTTGTCTGAGTTAAAAACCGTAAACCACTTTGCATAACTACCTTTATGTCTGTGACTGCTAAATATTAAAAAAAAATCATTAATTCAATTAATTATGGCAGTTTGGGTGACAAGTGGATTAGGAGTCACAGAAGAGCCATGTGTGTGTCTGTGTGTCTGTCTCTGTAGGCCCATGAGGGGTGGACGGGCATCCATGTCGAATAAATGATCCCATCTGGGAAATAAACAGGTTTAGCAGTTTTCAAAGTACTCCTTATAGTCTCAGTATCTGATGAGCACAGGTCTGCCTTTTAGAACTGGGGGTGATACTGTCTTAGGAAGAGAAACCCAGAGAACATGGTGGCTGCACAGGAGAGTGATTCCATGTGGCTTTTTGTGTCATCTTATCTGGTTGCTCCTGTCCAAAATGTTGGATTATCAAAAATCACAGCGAGAATGCCGCAACTGGTGCTTTTCAAGTCTTCCAAAGATATTTTCCTTACTTATTCTTGAGTTGGACGTCATATGTAAGTACCCAGGTCATGCTTATTCCTGACAGCTGTGTCAAAGTTGAAGGGAGAAAATGGGCAGGAAAAGCCCCAGTACAAAAAGCCCAGTCTAGGACCTCACCGTTGTAAACTGTGGCAAGGCCTCTCCAGGATTCTCTTGTCCCAATCCAGGTCACAAAGCTTTGGGGACAGGGCATTGTGGCTCCTGGGTAAAATAATCTTAAACGCTTGTGATTACCTTAATATATCAGAGAGGAAATGTCACGATAATGTGGTAACAGAGTTACTTTTCCCATTAAGTTATTTTGCAGTGTTGCTCCTGAAAAATGTATTTAAAAAGATGAGGCAGGTTTTGATGACCATATCTGTAAAAAATAAAATCAGCTTATAAAGAGACATTTCTGCGAATTGAGAAGCTAAATGTCCTGTGATGGAGTCTCAGACAAACTTTTGTTTGGTGTTCTAGTAAAGATACAGTGAAGTTTTTCCAGCACCATCTTAGGATATGTTATTTCTCAGATTTTATTGTCCTTTATTCTTTTCACGAGTGGCTCAGATTTCAAAGAAGAGACATATCCCCAAATTATACACTGGGTAAAATGAGGTTTATAGTTAATGTTCATTAGCAAAGTAAGTTTGTTTGATATGACACAGAAGTCCTGATTCATTTAATAAAAGCAGAATATTAGATACATCAAATGAAAAGTACAGTGTAAAAAATAGTATGAGTTTCATGGAACAAATTATCCTTAGTGAGCACCACTGACATAGGGCAAGGAGTTTGGTGTTCACACATTTCCTTTCAAATTTCTTCAGGCTAGATACACTATGCATAGAGCTTTGAAATTCAGGATTAAAGTATTTTCAGGTGTCTGAAATAGCCAATGCCATGCATCATTCTACCACTTACTTGTCTATATTGCAACCAAAATTTTGAGTGGATAAGTGAGGGAATTGGAAGAAAAGTGTTAGTTGGTTGTAGAAGAAAATACTGAGGTCCTCCAGCAATAAAGAGAGTATTTAGTTAAGGAAAAAAATTTTCTGGCAATAAAGGAGATTAAATAGAAATGTGTGTGCGTGTGTGTGTGTGTGTGATATGTATATATAGTTTCTTTTACTTACAGTTTCATACCTATATGTGTATGTATACACATAGATGATTAAATATATCTCTGCTAAGCCTTTGGAGATTTATCATTACTAAATGTAAAATCTTGCCAACTTGGGAATGCTAGGCTGTTTCGCATCTACATTGTGTCAGGGTAGTTCCACATTTTACCTTTCATGGATATTAAGGCCTGTTGTGTTTTCTTGAAGAGGAAAAAGCCTAGAAAACTCAGCCATAGGCCAGCTGCAAGCCCAGCAGCATTGCATTGCTCAAGTTGAGACTTCCCTAACTTGACCGCTGCCTGCTTCATCCAAAGTAACAGAGTTACTTTGTACACTGCATGTTCACTGTGTTTTCAGGGGAACTCAGTCGCCCTTAGTAAGAGGCAGCTATCGAAACAGTTGAATCCATCCTCAGATAAGACTTAAAGTGTACTGTTGTTGCCCTTGTAGAGGTTTTGTTAGAGGCGTCAATAGTGTAAACTCTTTAAGACGGTGGTACTATGCCTTTGGATGACTTCAATTCGTGTGCCACTTGTGGGAGGTAGAAAGTGTGAGAGGAACTCTGCCTCTGAGTGTAAGCACATGATTGGAGGTGTTCATATTTGCTTATGAAATAGTCCCTTGGGGTTCAAGAAGCAGAAATGAGAAACCAAAGGGCTTTTTAAAAGTGTTTCCATGCTTCCATGAAGAGTGTATTACATTGGATGTTAATGTTAATTACAGAGGCAAAAATCAGGTAGAAAGAGGAGAGTATAGAAATGGCTTTTTCCTGGTGTTTTTTTTTCTCAGGATGCTATTTTTGAGTGTTTAGGAAGAAAATCCCGCGAGTTACTGAAGAGGCAGCTGTAAACATGGGAAGTGACAGATGTATTGAAAGTCTCAGGGCCTGTCCTAGAAGAGGTCCAGCACTGGTTGTGTGAGCGTTATTTACAGGAAGGGGAACAGATGGATATATTTGATCAAATTCTGTGGGGCCCCTACATCAGGATCCTGTTGAGCCTTTTGAGTCTGCTGTTACAAATGGTGTATTTTCTGATGCTTTTACATAAGCCACTGCCATATCTTATTTTTTTGACGGACTTAAGATTGTCAGAATAATATTAAAAATGGCATTTTACTATTTAATGTAGCTGTTCTATTGTGTCACTACTTATTGTTATGTCATGGTGATTTGTTTCACTAGGCAAACTATAGGATAAGCCAAAGAGATAAACTAGATTTGATAATTTGTGCCATTGGGGAAGAGGCATGTTAAAGAACCTACATAAACAACTCAGTCCTAATAGTAAAGTAGAAAAGTATAACTCCATTTACAATGTGCTGTGTCAGCACGGTGTGGGATTACTTCCCTTGCTTTCAAAAAATTAGAATGAAAGTGGAAAATCACTAAAG
Source organism: Aselliscus stoliczkanus (assembly GCA_033961575.1). Lineage (NCBI taxonomy): Eukaryota > Metazoa > Chordata > Mammalia > Chiroptera > Hipposideridae > Aselliscus > Aselliscus stoliczkanus. Next base: position 170,883,421 of record CM066727.1, read on the forward strand.
CATCATAATTTGTCAGTTCTGATGTTGGTATACAAATGCATACTTTCTGGAATATTAATGTATTTCTCTAAATGATATAATCTATGAAGCTTTTTTCCCCTAATATTATTTTTTCTTTGTTCATGATAGTCTTAGTTTCTTTTTTTGCCACTTAGCAGTTCTTGGTGTGTTCATACCCTTCTTCCATTTCTGATGTTGTGTCCAAGGGTATTTATACAATATGCTGAAGAGTCCTTTTATAGGCATAGCCATAACCATGTCAGCGTTAAAAGAATTATTATAATAAATTTACCAGATATAATATTTCATGTTAACTGATTTAACTGATGGCCACTGCAACTGCCTAAAGTTTAAGGTCACAAAACTTAAAATCTTTGATGAAGACCAGAGGGTAGATTGCCTTGAAACGAGTAAATCTTATGTCCATTCCATGACCCTGGTTGAGTCCTAGTAATATGATCACTTGGGCATAGGCTTTTGTTAAATTTGCAAAATGCTTAATATCACTATTTTATTTCAATTTCCCTTTCATCACTTTCACCTTATACTTATGGTGTTGGAATGATACATGCATTTAGAGGATCATGTAAAGGAAAATGGATATGGGGATACACTGAGTTTAGGTCGAATGGGATGTAATAGTATCATCCATAGTTGCTTTCACCTATGGTTATATTATCAGTAGCTGTCCCAAAATGGGAATGGCTTCTAAGAATAATACGACTGCTGGCTCGCCTGTCAACCTAACTGCAAGTTTTAGGGCCAGAGGTTACTCCATGCTATGAAAATGTGCTGTGTCACAAGACACTGGAACTTTGAAGAAGAAAAACTGGATTTGAATATATGGAGCTAGACGTTAGTCTGTGGAAAAGTTTTCAAAATCTTATAACTCATAAGAAACTTGATAACGGTTTTCTCAAATTTGATACAGTCATTTTACATGGCCTTACCAAAAACAAGTTGTAAAGATGAATCTTCTTTCAACTGTCAGTAACAACAAGGACAACAAAATTCTATCTGCCATGCCATTAGAAAGATTAAAGTATCTTTTTCTTGGATCTATGGGTATCTCTATGAAATTCGCTCTGTAAGTTACTATTGTGCACATAAAATTCTCTCTGTGAAATTATGGCTGATATGAAAAAGTCACAATTTTATATTTCTTTAAAGAGGACACCCAAATCATGTAAGTTTCAGGCCTCATAAAACTATATCCTCCCCTAATAAGGACACATTTTGCAATATTTGTATAAATGCTAAGTATCTAATGATCCTTTCATTGGTTTAAAAGTGTGATGAATAAACAATATCTGCAGATATTCTTTTTTTTTTTGAGGGCAGTGTCACTGGCCCTCCTATGTGGAATCCGAACCAGGGCCACTGGTGGCCCAAGCCAGCGCTTAACCACCGCGCCACTCTGCCGGCCCTCTGCAGATATTCTTGAATCATTGAAAAGGATTTGCTTCATGACTAGGTATTTGTCTGAATTAATAGAGAGTATCCTAAGTATGATTCTAAGTTTTTTGTTTTCTTGTTCTTTTTTAAGTCCCAGTCAGAATTTTACTCATGCAACTTAGGTAGTTTTTCAAGTAATTGAACCTCAAGTATTAGTTTCCTTTTTCGTCAAATTGTGTTGAACAATAGTTGATGTTTTTCACCCCCAAAATAATTTCTCAATGTGATGAGATTGCATAATATTAATAATATTGGCGTCAGTGATTCTGATCCTGGCTGTCATTGATCTTGGTACCCTGTCCTCATTGCTTACTTCTGACTCAGGGAAGAACTGCAAATAATTATACTTGAAATGCCAGAAGTTCTTAGCACCTTTTGTTCCCTGTATCTCTAATCCTCACGTGTACCTCTCACTTGGATTTCTTTAGTTGTCAGCTTATCATAGTGCCTTGTTCAGACAGCCACTCCCTAAATGTTTGTTGGACTGATAGTGGTTATTTTATTTAGCTCTGTGTTATTGCTGCTTCCACTTTCATTGGCAACTGTAGGTTACATTCACAGCGTATTCATCTCCATTTTCTCTAGCAACCATTGTAGTGTCTTTTGTGGTTGTGGTGATGGTGATGGTGATGCTGTCCTAAAAACATCAGTCTTGCCAACCAGGAATATTGTGGTAATATTTTACTCTTTTCATAAATATACTCTTTGTTAGCTCACTTCACAAATCTGAATATTGTTTCTAAAACCATGCTGATCTCTATTAAAATCTATATGAACATACTGTCTCCGTATCTTAGAAAGTGTGACAACTGGCCTCAAATCTTTTTTTATTGGGTGTGAATACCTTGAAGTTGCTGCTTCTGTTTCCTGTTCTTTATGCACACTTTATGTGAAGAAGATGAACATTAGCAGATTCATCTGCATCTCTTCATTTCTGTTCTACAGCAATAGCTCCTTAGAGTAATAACTCAAGTTACAGTAATTTTCTTCATATCAGAGAGTTTCTAACTATGTTAATGGAAGTTAGACTGGTTGCAGAAACATGCGTGAGAACTACCTATGCTGTGACATTTAAACAATTTATTTGATCTCTCTTTAGCTTACCTGCTCATGCTTTGGTAACACTGATGTTGACCTTGTTGGAACTTTGTCTATAATCATGATACGTCCTTCAATAAAATCTAACAGAAAATGACATTTAAATTTCCAAGTGATTCATTAACCCTTTGGATACTTTGTGATGTGCTATGCTCATCTTAGCAAAGAGATAGTCTTAGGACACTGTATTCATATATTATCTCCTTGAATGTCCAGTGCCGAATGGTTTCCTATGTAAAGCAGTAGTAAAAGGAGCAGTAACAGTATAAACACTAGATAATTCTGAGCATTGCCTAATATTAACCTGATTAACAGTGAGGGATGATTTTTGAGGTTCAGCAAGGGCTAGTGAAAGTTCATCAACGAGCAAGCGTCAACCCTGTTTCTCAAAGCACCTATGTAACTTTGGCCTTGTGTCTGTCTGGGCTTTCATTTCCTCATGTGAAAAATCAGGAAATACATTGCCCCTGCTTTTTCACCTGGCCCATTCCTAATCATCCTTCAAGTTTCATTTCAGTCATCCTTTTGTTTGGGGAGCTACTGCTGACGCCCCGGGGAGGCTGGGTCCCTTCCCTCTGCATACTGCATCAATGCCCTGATGGCATTCTGTTGAAGCTACCTATTTCTCTCTCTCTTTATTTAGAGCATGAGCCTCTCAACGGGAACGACCATGCTTTTGTACCACCAGTGTGTTGCTCATGGTGGGAGGCAGAAAAGAAAGGTGATTAAGGATATAAGCTCAGTTAATATCAAATCTCTGAACCTAGATCTTGGCTCCAACATTGATATGTAGCCTTGGCCAAGTTACTTAACTTACATAGATCTCTGTTTCCTCCTTTGGAATGATGACAATAATGGCTGCCTCATCAGTGTTATTGTCAGAATAAACTTTGGTAATATTTGTTCAGCTCCTAATCAAGTGCCTGGCATATGGAAAGCACTCAATCTATGCTCTTACTACTATTATTGTTAGCCAAATACAATGTTGTTGAAATAAACTTAGTATAGTATTGTACGAATTTTTTTTCAGGAACTTTAAGATATTACAGTATATGGTTATTCCATTCCATTACTAACTAAGAAACAAAAATAGATACTTTTAGCCTTCTGAATTTGCATATGGGGACAAAATAGCCATCTAGTAAAATGGTATGCTTAGTGTTGTTTGTTTGCATGGTTAAGAACTGTGAAGGGTCTGAGAGTTTTACCCTATTTGCCAGCTAATACATCAGCCTACCACAGCTTCATGGATTCTGGCAGAAGACACTGGAATCCTAGATCAGAGACAAAGAACACCTTATCACTTATGGCAATAGTAGTAACCAGAGTATTAGCATTTGTACCAGTTCTCTGAATCCCACGCCCCACATGGTGATTCAAAGAGAGCCTATACTTCAGGGGGAGAAAACGTGAGCGAGGGAACCCGACTCTTTTATGCTGGCCAGTAAGCATTACTAACCTTTGCTGCTGAGACGTTATCCTTATTACACCGGACGGTAAACAAACCTGTCCTTTGCCCTGGAGGGAGACACTCTCTCTATCTCCTAGGGCTTTCCCAGTACAAATATGCTGAAAAAGGAGTCCTGAAGAAAGGCAGCTGGTACCTTTACTCACAAGAAGTATAAAAACACAAGAGATCCATAGAAAAGGGTCTCTTAACATGGAAATTTCTGTATCTATCGTGTGGCTTTGTAGCTTTAACCAGATTCTTAAAGGGATATGTGAACTAAAACAGTTTGTGTCTAACCCCCTAATTCATTATTTAGATGCTAACATATCTGAGGACACCAAAGGGTAAAGGCAAAGGAGGTAAGATAACCACATAGTAGATAACATGAAGCATCTTTATGACTGAGGCAACTCGCTGTCTTAGAATCAGGGCTTTTATTTGGCTCATATTAAACTGGAACAGAGTCCAGAGATGGTACCCTGGTCGCTGTGTATGGGAAACAGAGTTGAGAGCCCCGGCTTCAGAGAAGACTGTGAACAAGATAAGGGAAAAGACTGACAGCTTTCTCTCTGAAGAGGATAGTATTAATTATTATAATGCTTTTTGAAATGATGTAGTGCGTGAAAATAAAACCAAATTTATTTTGTTAGATTAGAGGAGCACTGTGAATTTTTCAATGTATGCCAAGCATAATGGAAAAGTCAGAGGTTATTCTCTTCATTCAAATAAATTTCCATTTTCATTTCATGTTATTGAAAGGTAAGCTGTTGACTTTCCCCATTTGCATTGCTTTATTGTCACCATTCTTATAAGCAAAGCGTTGTAAATACCATGACAAATAATTTTATGATCCATTTATCTCAGTCATGGTGACCTCTGTCACTTGAACCACTGTTCAATGTATTGTCAAACAGCAAAGATTAAGGCATAGGGCATTTTGTGGAGTTAGTGACAACCCAAGAGCTGATAGCCTTATGCCAAACCAGTTATTAGTACTGAGCAAATGTTGCATTCTGAAGGAATTACTATGATTATGTAACAAAAATAAGATACAAAAACAGATGGCTTAAATAAAAACACTGCTAATCCAGGGTTTTTCAACCTTAGCACTATTTATATTTTGGACCAGATAATTCTTTTTTTTTTTTTTTTTGTGGGGAGCTTTCCTGTGCACTGTAGGAAGTTGAGAAGCATCCCTCTACCCACTAGATGCCACTAGTATCTACCCCCAACCTCAGTCACCATTGAAACTGTCTGTAGGCATTGCCAAATGTCCCCCAGGGGGGCAAAGGCACCCTTCATTGAAGACCACTGTGCTATTCCCATTTTTAAAATTGGGAACAGTCTATCCACGAATGTAAGGGTAAATAGTGTAGCATGACCCTGATAAGCATTGATAGCTCCAGCAATAAATGAATACTTCCGTACTTTGAGGGATTTGAAACTGACCTCTCTACCATGTCCTAAAATAGTACGTGAGATCTGTGACAGAGCATGGTGGACAGGAAGGAAGATTGGACTTGGGTTCTTGCATTTTTTTCTGATGCTTTATGGTTTTGTAATTTGGGGTCAATTCATTTTCCTGGGTTTGTTTGTTTGTTTGTTTGTTTTAATCTACAAAAGAGGTATCATCCCTTGTCATACCTGCCTTCGATAATTGCTGTGTGGATCAAATCAGACAGTTTAAGTGAAAATGCCCTGAAAAGTCTCAAGAGCTTTATCATTATGAGAATGAGAAAAAATAACATGATTTTGTTTTCAGAATTTCTTGAAAATTTTAGAGCATTCCTTGGAATAACTAAAGGAACCCCTGGGACATTGCAAAAAAGGATTTGAGACTCACTTTTTTTGAAGATGCCCTTTAGCCCTGCTTAGCTCACTTTTCTGTGTTCTTGGTTTCCATGTGCTGAGTGGCTGTGACAGAAGGCGCTGTTGAAGGAGTACTGGAAAGGCCTGGCTGACAGCACAAGGAAGCAGCACTCAGCGTTCAGAAAGCATATGTACTTTGTTCATGTTTCCTCAGGATCCAAGCAGTACCTATCAATTGAGTCACTAGGGACTTTTAAAAGGAGGAAATAATATTGTATTAAATGTATTAAACGTGGACTTGACTGATTTAAGTCATCATACATCTGAGTCATGATACTTTTTATTTTTATTTTTATTAACAAAAAACACCTTGTGTTTGAATAGCTTTATCTTTGGTCAAAAATGAATATCCTTTCTCTGTGTGATGCTAAAACCTTTTTAATAATGCAGCATTGCCGCAAACTTTTCTCCCTTTGAAATATTTAGTGCTAGCCTTCCTTGCCTGGAATTGTATGAAAATATATGCCTAGACTTTGAGCAACAGAATAATTTATTCTAAGATGAGAATGGATCTAAAGGTTGGTTGATCCAGTATATCATTCAGTTCAGAAATCCTATCCTCTGACAGATGGTCCTGAAGTCTTTGCTTAGTCTTCTACTTTCCCTTGGTATAAATTATATTTGGAAGATTTTATAGATGAGAAAACTGAGGCCTAGATAGGTTAAGTGACTGTGTGTCCAAGACACTTAACTAGGAAGTACTAAAGCCAGAAAGTAACTCATTATGTCTGAATCCAGAGCCCTTGCTTAAACCTTAAATCATTTGGCTTTGTTCCAACGAAGCCTATTGCTGGATAATAAACTTTAAAAAAAAAAAAAAAGTTATTTTTTACAAGGCACTGAAATCTACCTCGCCTTAACCCTGCCATCAAAACAAAAACAAAACACCATCTTGTTTTTTCTGCATGAGACAATATAGACAAAAGTCTATACTTTTCAAAATAGCAACCCTTAAAATATATGATTCTACTTAATCATTGCCTCCCCTCCCCTACTCTGAATTTTGATCATTTTTTAGGCGAATGTGTCTTCTCCTCCTGATTGTCCCTGATTTAGCACAGCTGTCATACCCACTATGTTTCAGGTTGACTTTTTCTGGGTGCAGAATACTTATCCAGTTCCCTCCTGGAACAGTATTTGAAATATTGTCTTACCATCAGGCATTGATTTTACCTAACTTTGGTTTAGATGCTCTACAATTATTAGCTGTATTCTCTTTTTTTCATTGCTACCTCTTATTGTTTGTTTGCATTATGATTGCTGCCATTAAAATTTACAAAGCCTTGTGAACTTTTCCTGAAAGCACATCTTTTTGTCTTGATATTTTTATAACAAGACGTTACATAAAACTGGGTTAAAGTTTCAGCTTATAAATTTTAGTCTGTCATTTCAATTTTAAGATCTATTTTATATTTTACATTTTCCTCACAGATTAGAGTTAAAATTTGATAAGTATATCTTCATCTAGTTATATGATTACTGCATAATTATTCAAGTGTTCTGGGTAAAATAAAATCATAAACATTATTTGTATCCTTTCCAATTAATTATTAAGCACATGTCTGTTTCAGGGAAATTTAATCTCTATGGCTGATTCATAGTCCCATAATTTTTCAAAATGTAATTTTGTAAGAGCTATCTAGCATCAGTCATTTTTATGGTGTGTGTGTGTGTGTGTGTGTGTGTGTTCAATCCTAACATTAGAAGGTCATATTTTGTTATGAATAAACGAATGCCTACATGTTAAAACATGTGTGATCTGAGACATGAACTTGGTTCACTAGTCTCTGTCATCTACCATTGGAAAAATGTATTTTGCAGATTGAGCTTCTTAAGATAGACTGGAAGATTCTCATGATACTAGGCATTGGGTATAATTTCCAGGAGCAGTAGTGGGTCTCTGTTGTTCATTCATTGGTCCATAGATTAAGACAAGTCAATAATATTAATAAACTTGAAAAACAGGATATCAATAAACAATCGACAAAATATATGGAATAAGAATAGATTTTCTGGTCTATGAATACATTATGATTATTATATATAGGGAACCATACTTCAGGCATGGCAAGTATTGGATCAGCATGCTTGGTTCCATGCTATTGAAAGGGTCCTAGACTTGACCTGCTTCTAGGGAGCTTTGTGTAAACAGTAAATAATGGTTCTGCAACTAGGTGATAAAAAGTAAAATAAAATAAGCACTCTATATGGTGCTTATTTATATGGCCAGGATTTAAACAGGAAGAGAGAAGCCACTGTGGTTATTTGAAAAGGGGGCGTGTAATATGTACAATTGGTACACATTGACAATAATAAATTGTAAAAGAGAAACCCAGAGGTCAGGAGCAGCAAGAAGTTACCACCACCCATATGGTGGGAGACAGAGGGTTCCCAGGTCACCGGATGAAAGCTGAAACAATGGGGCCCTGTGTGGCAGGAGATGGGACCAGGTAGAGAAGGAGGAGCTTCAAGATACCTGGAAAAGTAGAGAAAGAGGAAGAGAACTTCAAATAGCAGGTTGATAGATGTTGATTTTTGGAGATGGTTGGTGGAGGTTTGTTTTCATAGTGTCTCTATTTTCAAAATGCAATTGTGTTTAATAATTTTTTTTTTAAAGTAAATGAAACAGAGAGAGATAGCCTGAGGCACAAGAACACACACACGGGCACACATGGATGCATGCACACACACATATGCACACCCTGGCGCTTCATTACGACACACTCCAACCTCCTCCCTGTAGCTGATCTCACCTGGAGGCCAAATGCCAGGGGAGCCTGGGAAACTTGGCCCACAGAGACCAGCCTATGTCAGGGGTCAGCAGAGCCAGAGGGCAAAGGAAGGATCTAAGGCAGAGAAGCTGGCAGACCCTCACTCAGGACAAAAAAGGCAGTGACTCCCCCACCGACATCAACACAAAATCCGAGCTAGACATTCCTGTTGCTCTCCATGGCTTTCTGAACCCCTCAAAGTTACCCTCTTTCTAATTTTGTTGCTATGAAAGGGATCGAGCATGGAAAATGCGGTTATTTGATTATTACATGCATTCTACATAGTACACTATACAAGTACTTACAAATTTTGGACGAACTCCAGATCATAGTTTTAGTTTGAAATCCTTAAACTTGCATAGATAGTGAGAAGTCAGGCAAGGATGATGATAATTAAAACTTGGACTTCTTACATGGTAATGGTCTTCAGCACACTTGATTGAATTTAGTTGAGTGTAAGAAAAAAACATTTAAGTTTTTATGTTTTCAGCCATGAATACTAAAAATTAAAACATAGCAAAATAGGAGTCTGCTAGATATGTTATTGTGCTATATATGTTATTTGAATTAACTTATAAAATATCACTATCATATTGGAATCCATCTGTACTGATTTTGTATTGATAAGCGGGTACTTGGTTCTCAAGAATCTTTAAAGAACACGGGGTTTAATACTAGAAATGGCACTTTTCTCACCAATAAAGTTAATGTCTCTTCCAGGGCCATACTGTATGGTTGTGTAAGTAACCCATTTCCTGAATGGTCCACCTCAGGGCATGTCTTCCTCTTATTTATACACAGGTATTTCATGTGCTAGCAACCAGTTCTCCAACACTGATGTTATCAGGGGGAACACAGTGCCAAGAGAAGTTTCATGGCCTTCTCAAAAGAAGTTTGACTTTTGGTGTCCCCATCAGATTTCTAAGAGGCCCCTATGAAGAATATCGTGGCTCTGAGAAAGACAGCTACATACAAGCTTGAGATTTTTAGGTTTGCCATTTGCATCTAGGCCAAGAGTACTGTATTTATTTATTTATCTTTACTACTTGCTTGTTAATCCTCATTAATCCTTTGTGTAATAGTAACTCTTAATTATATTAAGATCAGGAAGGGGATCACAAAGTGTTTGTTCTCAAACAATTATTAAGACTGTGGCATGTTCTCCGTGTACTAATGTACCTTTGGGATAATATGCAATTTAGTATTGGTATATTTTACAGAAGCTAAAGTATTTTAATAACTTCTTTAAAGATACTTGAGTAAGGCCTGATCATTTAAATTTTTTTTTTTTTCTTAATACAGTTTGACTTCTTTATTCAAAGCAAAGCCATCTACACATTGAGGAAGAGATTTTTCAGTCGGGTCAAATGGATGGAATTTAAGGAGCAGATGGCAGTATTCAGCAGTAGGGAAGCTTATGGGTGCTGCTATCAGACTATGTCAAACCCCAAATCTAGCACTGCCTAAGTCACTGATCACTTCCCTGACCTACCTCCCTGCCTCTGTGCTATGAAATATACCACCTGTAGAGGGTGGCGTGAAGATCTGGTGTCATGGACCTAAGTAGAAAGCACTTAGACAGGTACATGGTGGAGAACACACACATATACACACAAATCTCATGTTAAAGTTCATTTTTTATTTAAAAATACCAACTTTTTACTGAGCTATCAATTGTTTTCATGTTCAAATTAGGCGATACTTTTTGTTCCCCCAGGCTTTCTTACCCTTGCTGCCTCTTTCATTGTTAACTTCTTTCCTCCCTATCTTTGTGCCCTGATACTACTATTCTTGAATTGATATGTGGCAAAGCTTTTTTGATCATAAACATCTAGGCATGTAGATGTTTTGTTAGATCCTCTTTATCTCATATTGTATATTCCTCATTTACTCACATTCCTGAAAATACACTATTTATTGATTGTGCATATCCTCTTTGTCTGAGGAAAAGGACAGCATGGAAAAGTGCAGTGGAATTAAGATTTGGCTGTGTATCTCTGTAACTCCTCTCAGTTTTAAAATTACTTGAATCTCTGAAATTGCAAAATTAGAAGTTTGATAGGTGATGCATTTGAAATCACATACGAACACATTTTTCCCATACCTTCCTTGTGTGTGTGTGTGTGTGTGTGTGTGTGTATGTGTGTGTTCGCACCCAACATGTGTATATTGTCTCCTTACCCCATCTGGCATCTGCTTGAGCATCAGTCTGGCTAGCTGTTCTGTGTCAAGAGTACTTTAGCCTTTTCATTATGAAGGAGAAAGAAATGAAACAATATAAAAAATAAAATACTCCCATCACCCTCCCCCACCTCACTTTTTGTTTTGTTATTTCTAAGCAAGTTTCTTGCCATTTACCTTTGCATTTGCATTGCTTATTGATTGGCGATTTTAAAATTGTTTATTGTGCTCTTTTGTTTCACTCGTCAGGAGCTAAAACAAAAGCTACCAGGCCCTGTGAGGTATACATTTGCATGCGGTGAGCGTTGCCCGAGGAAAAAGTAATTGCTAATGCATATTTATGTGGCACAAATTTGCCATTTGTTTATGCATAAAATTATCAATAGTGCAGGGCGGCCCAGCCGTAGAAAATGGTGACCTTTTTAGCTTAATAAATAGAAATCAGCTGTTATTGTGAAGAGATCAGCCATTTATTCTGTGTTGAGGGACATTGCCGGGAAAATGCAGATTGGGGCTGGCAATATCATTAAATGGAAGGCCAGTGACCCTTTCGGTAGAGTCTATTATACTTTATCTAATAGGGGATAAATGGCTGTGGTTGGCAAATGGAATAAAGAACAACAGTTCTTTTTTTTTTTTTCTTTTGAAATTGTATAACTGTATGGATTTTAAGCTAGTAAAACTGAACAGAACTCTCATGCTGACCTGTTGCTAGAATTCTCTCAAAAAGCATCTTACAAAGTTGCTTTTTCTATTCCTTATGCTCTGACTACTTCGATTTGTACCCACTGAAACAAAGTTAGTTAAATGATGTTTTTCCAGGAAAATAGTGTTCTAGCTAAACACTATTCCTTTAGTGTTTAGCTTTCTTTTTCTTTTTTAACCATACTTTTATCTTTGCATTGCACGTACCTGTATCTTTGCATTCATTTTTACAGGGTAACTCTCTATTTGATGTCTTAAAAATATTAAAGGTAGAAGAAAATATTCTCAAAATAAAGTATCCAATAGATTGTAAACTGAGTTTTTGTCTAAGCATAATAGCTTCTAAGAATAAGAATCTGTGTTCTTTGGATTAAAGAATATTCTGTAAATAAAATAGCTTCTCATCAGCATATTTTCTTAATATGTAAAAAATCAACAGCTATACATGGTATCTTTATATCTTTTCTGGCTGTTTTGCTGCTGCCTTTGATAGATGAGATAACTCCAGTCTCCCCAGAGCTCATCTGTAACTGTGGTGTGACCTCATACTATGTTTATTTGATGAATATCTCTTTGGTATGTTCATGAGCATTTGTATCTTTTACAATTTTTTTATCTGCTTTTTCAATCATTATAGAATTCACTGTTAAATGAAAGTTATGTTTATTTTTTCAACATTATTATGTAATATTTCATGCACTCTAAATTTTATGTAAGTTGTGAAACAAGATAAGGAAACAAGAGACCCGTAAACCCTCAGAACATGGGAAAGCTCTTTGATGCTACATGCATGCTCCTCCCTGACTTTCCTTTTTTTTTTTTCTTTTTTAAGATTTTTATTGGGGAATCGGGGAAGGGGAACAGACAAGTTGCTGTCCTTTTTGTTCTTCAGTCTAGTTGCGGAGGACGTTGCTTCACTGGCCCATGTTGGTTTCATCATTGCGCTCTTCCCGGATGAGGCAGATCAGTTGCCGGCCTCAGGACGGGCACTCATGGCGGCTTTTGGCAGCTCGCACCGGCTGCCAGCCGCTCACGCTGGCTGCCAGTCTTTCACTGCAGCCTATGGCAGCTCACAGCAGCAGGGGCTGCAGCTATGCTGTCCCAGGGACTCACAGCAGCCCAGCTCCAGGTGGAGCTGTTGTTCACCATCTTAGCTGTAGAGGGCAGTGTCACTGGCTCTCATATGTGGGATCCGAACCGGGGCTGTTGGTGTCCCAGGCCAGCTCTCAACCAATGCGCCACTCAGCTGGCCCTTTCTCGTTTTATTTTTTTTTTATTTTTTTTTTTTTAATTAAAGTTTATTGAGGTGACAGTGGTTTTTAAAGTTACATAGGTTTCAGGTGTACAATTCTGTAATACATCATCTCTATATCACATTGTGTACTCACCACCCAGAGTCAGTTCTTTCATCATCATATATTTGATCCCGTTTACCCTGACTGTGTTTCCTAACACAAGTGTACGGCACCAGGTTTAAAGTTTCAACAGTGGTGGGTTTGCAGCCACAGGTCTTTCTCTCGTGCTACACTTCGGTATGACAGTGCATTCTCCAGCGTGTCACCAGAGTGACTGAGTAGTCCTTTAATGGTAGAAATGGGTCTGTCATTCCTTTTTAAAGTAGAGGGTGTAAATAGGATTCACACGCTAGGGTACATTAGTCCATAAAATGAGTATATTTTCTATGTCATTTATAAGGTATCGATTTTAGGTCCATTAGATTCACAGCCCCTAGTGGGAGGAAAAACAGTGATTTAATGGATAGGTTGGCATTCCAAAAGAAAGAGCATCAGTGATTAACCCCTTCTTCCTCAACTCCCTGTCCCCGTTATGTATTATTGTCAAGTACCTGACAAGAGGAGTCTTGGGAAAAGGGACAGTTTCTCATCTGTCTTCCCTGTACTTTATAAGTGATCACAAAATAAACTTCAACCTGATTATTACCATGTCTCTGACTGTGATAGAACAGATTACTTTGGGTTGATGAGAGTTGGCAAGATTATTTTGCATAAGGTAGTTTTAAAACTGATGTATATATTTTGCTTTTTTTAAACCAAGAGTGTATTTATTTATTTATTTATTTTATTATTATTATTATTATTATTATTTTTTTTTTTTAGCTGAGCCATCCTGCCACCTGTTGGCAGCTCAGCAGCAGCTCAGCTTGGGCTGGGCATCGAACTGCTGTTGCTCAGAGCTCAGCTAGCACTCTTGAGCGAGCTCTTAACCAACTGAGCCACTCGGCCAGTCCAAGAGTATATTTATTTAGAGGGTCTTAGTAATTTAAGATGTTGTTTAGGGAGATTATAGGATATGAAGGAATCAAGCTTAGATCCTTTTTTTTTTTTTTTTTTTTTTTTTTTTTTTAAAGAAAAAGATCTTCTTTTCAACTTCAAGATAGGAAAGTTGATAAATTGCCACAACTACTTTCGGATATTGTACCTAGAAAGTGATATTAGTGAGAATGACCAATATCGTAATTGTTAAAAAAGAATGTTTCCTGTTCCATAAATACATAGAAAATTATTGTTTTATACCAGCCTCTTTTCTGATGAGAGGATGACTGAGATATTATTTCACTTTCCTGTAATTAAATTCATTTCAGAGTACTCATAATAATTGTAGTCAGCTTTACGCAACTAATGTGACTTCCACCTAAAAAGAATTTTCTCTTAGCCTGCTTAGGCAGTTACATCTTTATTTGTATATTTGAAAAAATACTAATTATAATACAGGTAGGAAAATTTTAAAATTTCCTAATATATTTCCAATCTTCTGACATACTGATATGTTATGGTTGAAGAAAAATGTGCCAACTGAAAGCTAACTATCTCAATACTTGATCTGACATAAAGATTATGATACCAAACAAACATTTTAGAATTTCATATTTTAACTCGTTTGTTTTTGAGTTCTGTGACAAAAACATAAAAATACAGGCTCCCTCTTGTGGGTAAAAATGCCTCCTGTGTATTTCTGTGTTGCCCACATAATAGGATATGGCACAATTTCTCTGTTTCACTTTTAAGTAAATTCTGTGGTAGTCAGGTGTGATATTTCACTTAACCAAAAAGAAGTTGAGTTTAGGGTACATTTTTCAGCCAAAATTTTAATGAAAATAAACACGTTTTTAAAAAAAATTGCCAGACTATAGATAGACAGTGTTTATTTTACTTCAGCAGCGTAATTTCTGATGTTCAAAAATTTTAATAACCTTTTTCATTTTGGAATATTCTCCAGTGGAGTAGTTAGTGAACTAATGAAATAATATACAGTCTTCTTTTTGTCAACATGGTCACTTTTGGATTTCTGTGCTTATTAACAAAAGTTCTGACATTGGGGATGAAATAAAATTCCTTTGTACCAATCATGCTCCAGATAGATACAGTATGGTAATAAAACGCCTCAAATACCGTAAACCTTGTGATCAAAACTGAATAATCGGTAGCATAATAAAAACAAACACTGAAGCATTACTCTGTTTTCCATGAATTGAACTGATAGTGAAGAGACTGAGCTGGAACCAATGCTGTGGCTGCTGCCACATACACTTCCCTGCTTTCAAGAGGTCTGATTCTTGGGAATTTCAACTGATTGCCAGAGGACATTTCTGTCCAGCCTGGGGAAACTGGTAACAAAGTCAGAGTTTTATTCACTCATGAAAATGGCAAGAGCAGTGTTTCTGAAGTTTGGCCAGGCAGTGTAATCACAGAGATATATGAGTATACAGAGCAAGGGGTGCGAAGGTAGCGGTAGCTGAGTGTCTCCCATCAAACATGATGTGCTGCTCATCGCTGCCATACCTTGAATGAAATCCAGTAAGATACCTAGGAGGACACCTGAGGATCTCTCAGAACTCATTCCAAGCAATAAGAATTTTCCTCAATGTCTCCTGTCCTAAAGCATCTGCAGGATGTTTACATGAAAATTAGAAAAAATTAACAACTTCTGAGGTGATTAACATATATGTGTATATTCATATAACATAACTTATATGCATATATGTTTTTAAATTAACTGGTGGTGCTATAATGTCAAATTAATGCCTCTTTTTCCATAAACAATGAGTTTATTGTATTTATATATTCATGTAAATTTACTTACATGTAAATTTACTTACATGTACATTTATTTTGGAAACGGTAGATATCACCTGTTTCCAAAAATCATATGTTGATATATTTACTAAAAAGGAATATGCACTGTTAATGGTCTAATTTTATTTTTTCTAGCATTCCTTTTGCTGATGACACGATTCCTGTTTGAATCTGTGTATAAGAATCTGAAAACCGAACAGAGAATTTTGACACTGCACTGGGCAGGAAAAAGGTATGTTGAGAAAAAACATAACACACACCTTTGAAAAATTATTTCATCTGCTACTTCACAAAATGGCAGTTTATTTGCTTTCTGTGATTTTTAATTTATAAGTATTGGGTTGTCATGACATACTTTCGCAATGAAAAACAGAAAAATACATCATTACTTTTCCGACAACCCAATAGAATATATGATGAGCATATAAAATTATAGTACATAGTCTTTTCTATTCAGATGACAATGGATATGTAATTATAATTTTGAAACTCATTATGAAGGTAAAAATCTTTAAACTGGGAGATGATAGCAATATTTCTTTTAATTTTTCTTAATGAGATATATTTTTCCTGAAGTTGTAAAAGCTTTTTATCTCCATTGAAAACTGCTTTCTAAAATAATTGTTGCTGCAAAAGAAACATTTTGGGTCACAACAGGCAGGTCACCCATTTTACAAAAAGGCTATTAAATATTCCTGGGGATGTTTTTTATAAACACATTCCAAAATGTAATTTTTCTGAGGCCAAAAATTACATTCCAATTTGCTTGACAGAAAAATTTAGTGGGCATCTGAGTATGCATTTATGAAATGCTTGTTTTTTGTTTTGTTTTTTAAAGTTATACTCTTGGGGACAGGAACTGAAAGTTTGACTCTAGACCTAGAGTTGAAAATCCCTCTATAATGCTGTGGCTGACTGACAATCATGTGGTGGCAGCAGAAAAATTTGGAGGTGGGGGATCCTATTGTTCGGAAGAGGTTTGTCCCTAGCAAGATGGACAAGGCATTCTCTTTCAATTTGTGAAAAGAAGAATGAGTTTCCTTCTTGCAGCAAGAACTATAACTTATTAACTAATCCATGCTTAAAGTCTTATGACTAATGACTTTAGAACTTTAAGATGCACAATTATTTGTGAAAACCCTTAGAGTCAATGGTGGCTTCTACCTTTTTTAAAAGCTAAATTGTTACAACCCTAAATAATGTTTTAAAAATATTTATAACAAAGATGTAATATATTCCCAGATACATGAAACATAATACGCAGGAAAGCATAGTGAGTAATGGATTTTTTTGCTAACAGTCGTAGAATAAGTCACACATGAATATTGAAAATACACAACTTCTATAGTTTGACAAGTAAAAATATCAGTGTAAATAAAAGTAAAAGGAAATTAAAAACTGGGGCTACTTCTAATAAATATGGCAAACATCACGTAAAGAACTGTTACAAGAAAGACACTAACATCTTAATTTAAAAGCTAAGATATAAGAACAGATAAACAGAAATGTAATTCTAATACAGAAAGCTAATAAAAATGCAAAGTTACTATCTAGTAAGAAGTTACTGTCACTTACTATCTAACTGGTAAAAAGTTGTTTGGAATGACAATATTGTAACAAGAATGTGGGGAGATGGGTGCTCTCAGTAATGCTGGAAAGAGGTTATATTTGCTCAACTTTCCAGGAAGTGATTTGGCCAAGTCTCTTAAGAGCCTTCAATGTTTCCAAAGCATTCTGTGCAACGTATCTACTCTGTTAGTTTGGAAAACATTTGATTGCAAGTAATCCAAAATAGTTTTAAAATGAGAACTTTGTATTTCTTTCATGTGAAGTTTGCATGGTCAGTTAGGAGCTGGTTGGATGGTTCCACAGTCATCAGGGACCCAGATCCTTCATCTTTTGCTGTGTTACCCTGAACAGGTGACTTTTGCTAGTATTTTGGAGTATCCAATATTGGTATAACAGTAGTGATGTCCATATTCCAGTAAGAGAAAGGACCTCACCTAACAAGAATGTGGCTATTTCACTTCCAAAATTCTAACTAGTGAAATAATTAAAGGAAGAGACAAAAAGTATTATGTAAATCTGTTAATTTTCATAGTATTTATAACAGGAAGAATTTGAGATTGACTAAACTTTCCAACAATAGCGTAGTGGTTAGCTAAATTTGAGTATGTTCATATGATAGGCTATTGTATAGCCAATAAAATATTTTTAAAGACACATGAAATTATGTATGATTCAATGTTAAATCATACAAGTCAGAATCCACACTATAGGTATAGTGTATCTTCAAATTTGTGTGGGTACACACATACCCATATGTACACACATGTATACATTCATACATACATATATATTACAAACAAGTAAAAATTAAGAGAAAAAAGGCAGAAAATTAATGGATTATTAGTTTTGGATCATGGAATCATGAGCAATTGAAATTGTCTTCATAGTTTACAGTTTTCTTTTACAGTAAGTATGATTTTATTAAAATTTGACATATATAAAAAAAACATGGGATTACAAAAGATTTGCATAAATTACTTAGTACCCCTGTTTGTTAAAATATTATTTATGTGTTTATTCAAGGAGAGGTGAAACTTAGCACCCATCCGTTTTGACTGTTTTTCCTGGAATCTGGTTGGAATGAGCCTTCCTTGTCGGTAGAGGTACACAACCACTTAGAAATCTCGATCATATTGCAGCCTGGCTACCTGCCTATTTTGGTCAGGGCTGATTGAGACCCTGTGCTGCAGGTCTGTGGCCTTGGGCAGCATGTGGAAGTTGCTGGTACTTGTGCCTATCTTAAAGGCAAAGAGCAAAACGTTCAAGGCTTCTCTTTCTTGGGTATAAGTGAAAGAGGCTGAGTACTGCAGCTCTGGATTAAAAATTTCTTTAAGTATTTTTAAAGTATCATGTTACTTTAGATAGACTATTAAAGGAGTGGGAATGTAACTCAAATCTAAGTGAAAAATCACAAATTGATAGCAATCTGTGAGAAATTCTTTGCAGAAATTGGAGTGAGAGCATTGCGCCCACCCCCCCACCCCCAACCTCTTCCTGGACCTAAACTGACTTCCCTCTTTGAAACTTGTAAGAAAAGCACAATGTTCAGGAGCGTAGATGTTGGAGACACACTAGCTTCAGCCCCTGACTCTGTTGCTTTTGTCTGTCTTGTGTTGGGTGCATGCCTTAACCACTGATTCCTCATCTGTGAAACGTAACGAATAATGGTATATGCAGACACTTACTATGTGGCCACTAGTGTAATTACATGGATATTAAGCAAAATAGACTTTAAAGCCCCAACCTTTCCTGAAAATAGTCACTTTATAAATGACGGGACTTTAAATTCAGAGGAAGATAGAATAGTTTTAAATATAAATGCCTCTAATGACATAAACTTAAAAAATTATTGAGGAAACATTGACAGAACATCAAGGAAAAATAACCAAATCCACAATAGCACTAGATATTATCTCTCTTCTCTCAGCAATTTGATGGAACGAAATAGACAGGAAAACAAAATCAGTAAGGATGTAGAGTTCAAAGGCAAGATTAAGATACTTGACCCGATAGATGTATATAGAACCTTGCATACAGTTTCAAAAGTCACATTATTTTAAAGAACACAAGGAACAGTTATGAAAATTTGTATGCTGAGTCATAAATTAGTTCTTCAACCATTTTCTTTTTTTAAATTTATTGGGGTGACAGTGGTTAGTAAAATTACATAGGTTGACATTAAGCTGCAAATGAATAACAAAAGTATAGCTAGAGAAAAGTTTCAAAATGGAAAAGAAACCACAATAGAAATTATAAATATTTTAGACTAAACAAAAGTGAATATTTTACATAAACGGCTGTATAATGCTTCTAAGATGTACTCACCGGGAAATTTATAAATGCATTAGTCTTAAATAAATGTATTAGAAAAAAAAAGAAAGTGTAAAATTAATAGGCCAAGAGTTAATCTCAAAATCAACAACACAATAAACTCAAAGTAGTAGAGGAAGAAGATAAAGCAAGAGCAAAATTAATGAAGTGGGAAACAATCATATGAAAGACAAAGGAAGTAAAATGTTGATTGTTGTAAATAATGAATAAATTTAAAAACTTCTGATGATAACGAGCAAGACAACAAGTGACAAGGGTCAAATAAGCATTATTAGAAATGACAAAAGTGATATCACAAAAGCCAATGTAGTAAATCAAGATAAGGAAATAAAAGTTATTAGGATTGAAAAATAAACAACCAGTTATCATTATTGGCAGGTGATATGAGTTAATAAGAGCATTTGGCATGCATATAATGTAATATACTAAAATCAACTGTATTTCTATATATCAGCATCAATTTTTTTTTTTTAAAGATTTTATTGGGGAATTGGGGGAGGGGTACAGTGTTGGGGAATCGGGGAAGGGAAACAGACAAGTTGCTGTGTTTTTGTTCTTCAGTCTGGTTGCAGAGGACGTCCCTTCACTGGCCCATGTTGGTATGGTCATTGCGCTCTTCCTGGATGAGGCAGATTGGTCACCGGCATCTGGATGGTCGCTCACTGCAGCTATTGGCGGCTCACGCTGGCTACCAGCCGCTCACTGTAGCCTTGGCAGCCCACTGCAGCAGGGGCTGCAGCCTAAACCGTTGCCGGGGCTCGCACAACCTAGCTCCACGTGGAGCTGTTGTTAGCTGTAGAGGGCAGTGTCACTGGCCCTCATATGTGGGATCCGAACCGGGGCCACTGGCATCCCAAACCAGCTCTTAATCACTGCGCCCCTCGGCCGGCCCTATCAGTATCAACTTTTATCTAGTATACAGTAATAAGAGGTGTAGAGTGCCTTTATGAGGACATTCAAGAAAGTCCTAGGAAATGTTTTCAAGGTTGAAACACATGATGAACTACACCATGTTTATGGAGTGAAAGATCCAATATTGTAGAGATAGATACCCCTTACTCCCAAATTGATTTGTAAGTACAATGTCACTATACTCAAAATGCCAACTGTCTGCTTTGTGTTTGTTTCTTTGTTATTTGTTTGGATAGGGGTGTGTTTGTGTGTGTGTGTGTGTGTGTGTGTGTGTGTGTGTGTGTGTGTGAGACAAGTTGATTCTGAAATGCAAAAGGCAAAGAATAATCAAGACACTCTAGAAAAAAAGGAGGACTAGATAGGAGTACTTGTCCTACCAATATTATAAAGCTCTATTAATTCAGAAAGTGTGGCATTACTGCAGGTGGGGACAAGTAGTCAAGTGAGACTGATCAGAGAATTTAGAAACAGACTCTTGGCTATATGGCCATTTTATTGATGATAAGGGTGGCATTTCAAAGCAGTAGAGAAGTAACAGACTTTTTACTGTATGGTACTGGGAAATTTGATTAATAATTGAAAAATAAATGAAATTGGGTCCCAGCCTCATTCCAAAAACAAAAATCAGTTCCAGTTGTTAAGAGACTTACGTGTAAGAGGCAAAACAATAAGAGAATCTCCCATAAGAGATTTTCCTAGATTTTTCTCTAAGAGAATCTAAGAAAATAACTTTGTGATCTGGAAGTAGAAAAGAATTCTTTAGACAGAAAAGTGTACTTCGCATATTATTTTTTAATAGACTTCATTTTTCAGAGCAGTTTTAGGTTCACAGCAGTGTTAGCAAAAGGTACAGAGAGTTCCAGTAAACTACCCGTCCCCTTCACTCACATGTCCTCCCCCATGATCACATCCCTACCAGAATGGTGCATTTGTTATAATTCATAATTAACACACCTTTAATATTCAGAGTTCATTATTTATATTAGGGGTACATTATTTTTTTTTGTTTATAAGAAAGCACAGGACATCGAGTGGTAGAAAACATTTTGCAAAACATCATTGACAAAAGTAGTATCCGGGATAGATTTTTAAAAAACTACAAGTCATTCACACAATCCAATAAAAAAAAAGGCAAAAGAAGAAATCCAAATGTCCAGACATATTTTCAAAAGTGCCAGGGGCCGGCCGAGGGGTGCGTTAGTTAGGAGCTGGCTTGGGATGCCGGCTCTGGGCAGCAGGACCCTGGTTCGGATCTCACATATGAGGGCCAGTGATGCTGCCCTCTACAGCTAAGATGGTGACCAACACCTCTACCTGGTTGCCTCTATAGCTAAGTTGGCCGGTGACGGTGTGCGACAGTGTAGGCTGCAGCTCCTGCTGCAGTGTGCTGCCATAGGTTACAGTGAGTGGCCGGCAGCCAGCGTGAGCAGCCTGCAGCCAGAGTGAACTGCCAAGAGCCACCGTTAGCGGCCGTCCAGAGGCTGGTGACCGAGCTGCCTCACCCCGGAAGAGTGCAATGATGATATCAACATGGGCCAGTGAAGCAACATCCTCCACAGCTAGACTGAGAAACAAAAGGACAGCAACTTGTGTGTTCCCCTTCCCTGATTCCCCAATGCTGTTCCCCTTCCCCAATTCCCCAATAAAATCTTTAAAAAACAAAACAAAACAGTGCTTAATGTCAGTATTATTCAAGGAAATACAAATGAACTCATAATGAGATCCTGCCACACATGCTTCAGAATGGGGAGAACAAAAATGCCTACCAGGTTGAAGCATTGACAAGGAGGCAGACCACCAGCAACATCGTGGAGTGCTTGTGGGGATATAAATTGCCACAACTGCTTTTGGTTATTGTCCCTAGTAGAGTTGAAATTTGTAGCCCCTGCACAAGCTTAGCAATCCCGGATATCCATCCTAAAGACATAGATGCAAATGTGTATCAGGAGACGTGCACAAGAATGATCGCAGGAGAAATAATTGTATTTGCCAAAAATTAGTAACAATTCACTTGCCATCGGCAGGATGGAAAATTGTAAAATAGTCATTTCATGAAATCCGAAGTGATAGAAATGGATGCATTTTAGTGATCTAATTAATATTAAGTGGGAAAAAAGCAAAGACATAAGAATACATACAGGGTGATTCCAGGCAAACAATACATTGTTCAGAGATGCATTTGTAGATGGTAAAACTGTAAAGAAAAGCAAGGAAATACTGCTTATCTCTAGGAAGGAAAAAAGAAGCTGAGCTGAGGGAGGGAATTGGGTCAGAGCACTTCTGACCCACGGGAGTGTCAGTAATGTCCTGTGTGGTCCTTATGTGGAGGCGTGCTTTCTCACCATTTGTTAAACTCTACATATTGAACACATATATGTCATAATAAATAAGTGTTAACATACTACAGCAAATAGTTATGACAAGTTTTATTTCTTTAGTGGTATGTTTTATGAAGAAGAAAAATGGTTGCAAATAGTATAAATTAAATTGATACAGCTTTCAAAATTAGGTAAAAATAATGTAAGATGCTTGTAAAGAATTTCCCACATTGGGAATGAAGAATATAGGTTATTAAAATAAGCATTTATTTTTTTCCCCAGGAATTCTTTTTCTAAGAAATCTAATAGAAGATATCAAGCATTGCCAAAATGTTTTGAGAACTATAAAACTATGACTATTTTGTTTATATATACATTAAAGTGCACCTCCTTGTTAAAATACCCTTTGCATTCATCAACAGTATGCACAAAAAGGCTTAGTTGAATATCAGATTTTATACTGCATTGAACAAAAAGAACACACCAAAAATAAGTATTTCACATAGGTGTTGTAAATCCAAGATTTTACAGAGATAAATTGAGGATATTGGTTATGTATACCATTGGTGGTAGTTATTTTTATTTTGTTTATCTCCTTCTGTGTTAACATTCTTTTAAAATGTCACTGCACTTACAGTTATTTGGTTTAACCATTTAGCCAGTTAATAATTTGTGATCCTAAGTGGTTGTTCTTTATACACACCTTTTGGTCACCTTTCCTTTTTACTTGCAAATAAGCAAGCTCTTTGCTTTAAATGTTTATCAAATTCATTCAGTTTTTTCCCCTCAGTCCCCCTAATCTAGAAAGTAAAACTCTTTATTGCTTGAAAAAGAAAAATAAACCCAATATATTACCAATTGTCAAGTGAGTTCTTTATAATTAAAGATTACTCTGCAATATACAATTTTTAAGGCATTTATCCCGACAGGGTTCACTGGCCTCTGAGAATGAGCCACTTTGTTGACAAATCTATCATCTAAATTGTGCAACATTAATGAGAACTCGGAGCAGAACACTCTTACATTTTAATGTGGGTGGCAGTTGAAGGGAAAAAAAACAAAACATCACCACCAAAACAAAATACTGACTGTGATTGAAGCTGATTTTTAAAGGTCTGCCACCTGTGGATAAAAATGTGCATTGCTCCAAACACATAACAATTAACCAGGCTTGAATGGCCATGGCAAAATCCAGTGACCCTCTGAAATCAAAATTCTGGTTATTATTAAAAAAAAAAAACCAACACACACAAAACAAAACAAAACAAAACAGAAAAAAGAAGGCACCGATTTGCACAGTTACACAGAAACAGGGCTTGTGATGCTACATACCTGAGTAACTCTTTATGTTTTGTAACTTAATCCACAGTATGTAGGTATCCTATGGTAGAATTCATTCCTGCAAATAAGGTCTCTGATTTGGATCCCCTGTTTGTTCATTAATAACTAATTATGCAATCATATTTCCTGAACAGCATCGCATTCCATAACTTTTTCTTTACCCTTTATAAATCACTGTAGGTCATCTTTTATTGCTACACTTCCATCTCTTAATAAGACTCCTTTTTGATACACTTTCAGCTTAGTTTTTTTAAGGTAATGCAACACTAGAGGTAAAAATACCATGAAAAGCATGCTCAAAGAACAGTTAAATCTAATTGTGTTATACTCTTATAATTTTTTCTTAACTCAAAATTATTTGTTTGAATGCCTGACTATGCTTGGTAGTCTTCATGCTCTACCTCCAAATATCTAATATTCATCTGAATAGTTTAGCATAAAGTTATAAGCTTGTGTTTCTGGGTATTTCAAGTGTATATACATATGCACGGGGGGAATTTTATTAGCACAATTTGAATTGCAGAGTTCATTTCAAAATGTAACATAAGTAACATAATGCAGTTAAGTAGAGATGGTCCTTTGTACTGGTCTTGGAATAAGATACTGTTACTTGAGTAGCCAATGCTAATCCATTTAAAGCAGCCCTAAAAGAAACCTGGCAGAAAGTAAGTAATGGTCTATGTAGAATTCCTTTGGCTGTCAGCTTCTTGACTGATAAGGAATAATGAGTGAGAATCATTCAAAAGTTATAAGAAAATTAGAGTTCCATTACTTAATGAAAATCAGATGATCATATATGAGTCTTAATAATTTAATAACAACTGCTTGAGCATTGTTTTTTTATTCAGCAATTGTTTGTATTGAAGAGGATTTTTTTCCTTCTAAATATAATAATACATGAACTGTTGACCAAAAGTCTTTAAAATAATGTTATGAGAACAAGTGATTGCTTAATTTTGTGTCGTTCTTTAGAATACTAAGCAACAAAGAAGCAGTTCTAACAATAATAATTTAATTTGAGAAAAAAATCTTGAACTCAAACTGTCTCCATAAAACTTTT
Source organism: Aselliscus stoliczkanus (assembly GCA_033961575.1). Lineage (NCBI taxonomy): Eukaryota > Metazoa > Chordata > Mammalia > Chiroptera > Hipposideridae > Aselliscus > Aselliscus stoliczkanus. The sequence continues at coordinate 170,908,575 of CM066727.1, forward strand.
TGCATAATTAGGTTATACATGTTCTCAATGGAAGAAGTCTTGCCCACAGTTATATTCTGTAAATGAAAATACATTTTGCATAAATTAGTGAAGTTGAACTGCTACAATTCATCATACAATGTAATAAATATTTGCTAATTTTAAACATGCTTATGAACTGTGATTTTTTTCGTAGATGATGCATGTATCTATGCATCTTTCAGAGAATTTTTAAAACAACTTATATTTTATAATAAACAATTTGTGTTGTGTAATATATAATATAGAGTGAGATAACATAACATAATACAACAGAGTATAAACATGATGTTTGACCTGGAATTAGGAAACTTCATTCCTTGTTAACAAGGAAAACTTTTTTGTTACAAGTGTCATTTTAGGCATTTCAAATCTGTGTGAAATAAATGGTTTTAGGGCAATTTTATAAGTGTTTAATAAAGTTAAGTTTCTCAACCATTGCCAATATAAATTCTAGATGGATTAAAGATTTAAATTCCTAATAAAAGAATCTATGAGAGTATTAAGAGATAGTATTGGTGAATATTTGTATAAAGAAGAGGGGTGGAAATTATTTTTAAGCATTATACCAAAGGCAGGCATCATAAAAGAAAAAATTTACAAAGTTTGATCAAGTAAATGTAAAAGCTTCTTTGTGTTAAATGATGACAGACAAATGAGGAACTGAGAAATACATTTAAAATATATTAGGTATAACGATATAAATTTCCATTTTTGTGAAAACTGCCAGAATTAGCAATTTCATATGTTCAACAAAAGTAATTAAAATATCATTTAAACTGCTTACAGAAATAATTGGAATATTCAATTAATAAGAGGAAATCAAATGGGGAATAAATATATAAAAGGTTTGATTTTTATAAGAATTCAAGGAATGCAAATTAGTCATGAGATTCTAGTTCACTTAGCAAGTTGGCATTAAGATTTAAACAATAACCAATGCAGTGAGATGAGACCTCATTTACTGCAGCTAGTCGTGTCAATTGTATTACTACACCAGAGTACAATTTATTTCACACAATGCCTATTAAAATGTTAATATCTGATAAACATCTTGTGCTTTTAAGGAGTTACCTAGCATTTTGTATATATGTTTGTAGTAACAAAAAAGTTGTAAACACACTATATATTAAAAAATGGGCTCAGTTAAAAAAATACGTTTTTTACATATTATGGTAAATTAATTTCACTTAAAATGATGTTATAATGACAGGGAAAACCAGAACCTACGTCATCATAAACATTCAAGAAATATTTGTTGAATGGATGCACATGCTTTCACATACAGGCATGTATCATGCATAGAACAAAATTACTGGAAACATGTAAAATGCTAAAAGCCTATACCTAGACTGCAAGATTAATGCTGATTTGATTTCTTTGCCTTTTTTTATTGTATGTATTTACTACCTTTCTTTACTTAACATATAATACTTCCAATTTAAGAAAAAAAAACACACGTTAATTTTTAAATTTTAAATATCAATGTCATAATCCATTCATCAAGGAGCTTCTCCCTCATATTTCATTCTAGAAGTTTTTTGGTTTCAGGTCTTATGCTTGAGTCTTTCATCTGCATTGAGTTAATTTTTGTAAGTGGTATAAAATAGGGGTCCAATTGAATTCTCCTTTGTGTGGTTATCCAGTTTTCTCAGCACCATTTGTTGAAGAGACTGTCTTTTGTACATTGAGTATTTTTGGCTCCCTTGTCAAGTGTTAATTAACCTGATATTAAAGAGTTTATTTCTGGATTCTCAGTTCCACTCCAGTGGTAAACTTGTTCATTTTTATGCCAGGATGGTAGTGTTTTGTTTATTATAGCTTTGTAGTATAATTTGATATCAGGAAGTGTGATGTCTTCCACTTCTTGTTTCTTAGTGTTGCTTTGTCTATTTGAGGGTCTTTTGAGTTTCCGTTCAAATTTTAGAATTGTTCTTTTCTGTTTCTGTCCCACTGGAATTTTGATGCGGAATGTATTAGTATTCCATACATTGTTTTTCTAATGATACCATTTTCTGTACACATAGATTGCTATATGAACACATTTAAGTTCTTGGTCCTAATTTTTTAATTAGAAAAAATCAAGAGGGACATAATTTGGGTAAATTTTCAACATATTAAACTGAAGTCTACATGGCTAGGATAATATGCTGTGATACTGCCAACAAGTTTATCCAGGGTATACTCAGAATATCCCAGTGATAAAGTTGGGGTCGTACTGCTTCAAAGTTGATCAGTGTCACGTCATTGGGTAGCTACCCAATGTTCTTCATGTCATGCCAACTTTGCCGTCACTTGAATTCAGCTTGGTCCCACTGTCACTGAGAACAATGCCCAGAAATAAGAATTTTAGAATACTTTGAAAATAAATTCTGGGTCCTATACATTGGGCAATAGATAATCATTCCTTATTAAGATATTCACCTTTTGGAAACTATCATTAAATTCTTCTGCTACTCTTCTAGAGTTTCTTTAGTCACTGTTTGTTAATGACGTAGTTATCTCATTGCTATCAGCATAATTCATGTCTGTGAATTCACAGAAGTATCTACAGTGGGATTTTTTAAAAAATATTCTGCCACATTTTACCCTTTTTTCTCACTTTCATAACTAACCACCTCAATAAAAAATGATTATTCCAATAAGATGATCCAGAGGATGAAGTAATTTATTATAATAAAGTGAAATTTATTTGCTTGCTTATTCAAATGAATTTACATTTTTTTATTTAAAAAAAACCCACCTCTTTTACAAAATGAATTTTATGTTCTTTCATTGCCGAACATACTACAGATGGATACTTAAATAAGTGAATTTTGGTGCATGATCATTTATATTCTAGTTTAAAACTTGTGCTGTACTGATATTAAAAACCATAGACAAATATTTTAATTTTAGGAATAGGAATAATTTTTCAACAGTAAATAATGTGTTTTTTCAAAAAAAAAATTTATACATTAAGACCAGCAATTTGAAATACAGAAGAATAGGGTAAACTGAACAGAAAAGGAGGGCCAAAGTTAATTTTAACCTTTGTATTTATTAACAAACCATTGTGTTCATTATATTTATTTATCCCCTCATCTCCCTTTCTTCTGTTTTAAGAGTACATATTATTATTCAAAAGCAAAAAATTCTCATGTCAGAATACCCAAATTATTGTACATTCAAAATTACACCTCAAGACTATCTATGAGGCAGAAATAAGCCAACTATTATATCTGGTATAAAAAGTTTTTTGAATAACGTCATTTGCCCAGAAGCAGTTTTCCAACGTAATAACTCTTGGAATTATGATCTAAAATTTCAAGAGGATTAAGGCTGCATAACTACTATTATATGACCCGTGGTAAAATCTTATTTACAATTTCTTTAAGGAAACTCCAGTTCAAAACAGTAGCTCTGAGAAAATAGGAATGCTACCATGTAAATACTTCTCAGCAAGCTTGTCTTAGTTCAATATATACTAAGTACTTCACGGCAACCTTCAAGATGTTATTAACTAGGGTTTTAATCAATTTACTTGATTTTAACAATCTGCTTCAATGCTCCATGAACAAAATTACTCAAAATGGTTAGAAACAGGGTTCAACACTTTTTATATATTGTTCATCATCTTTTTAGTAATTTCATTATAAGACATTTTAGAGGCAATGTGTGATGTGTACCTCAACCTTTTTGATGGCAACCCCATTTGGGGCCTGCCTACCACCTGTCTGCTCCAGTATTTTGTCTATTTTGTCAGAGTTGTATTTAGAGTTGGATGAAAAAGAAGGAAGTAGGAGGCACCTCTGTGTGGCAGAGTTATACCAAAACATGCCAAGCATGATGCTGGTTGTTGCAGAAGAAACAACAATAAGTAAAATGGATCTCTGGCCTCAAAAATGTTAGAAAACCATGATATGTAAGTGGGAGTAAGGGTGGCAAAAGGACATCCATCCCTCTGTTGAAAGGGAGAGTGCAAAGGTTAATAGCTGATTTCTGAATCCTTCGCATTGTTAAGCATGCCAGTTTTCTCAAGATGGGGTTAGCTTGCCACTAATCATATGCATTTTATTTAGTGTTTGGCTGTATAGAATACAGGAGCTCCACTTGTTTCAGAGAGAGCAATCTCGAATTTGTTGCCTTACAATGTCTAGGAGAAACCCAATAATGACAATCTTAAGGGAACATGGCTTGGGGTTATACAATTCTTTTGAGATGCTCTGAAATCTACATCTGAACTAAGCCAGAGATACATAGAGGTGTGTCCTTGAATGCCTTCTAATGACCCCAAGTAAGTGGCTTTTGTGACCTGTGCTTCCCTGTGGTGTCCTTGGCCCTGATTGAGGACTGCTGTAAGACAGAGCCCAATAAAACTCATTATGCCTAACAAAAATATGTTGCAGAAACATTTCATTGCAATCTATAGTATGCACTTGGTGAGACTATATAATACTTGGGAGACATTTCTGACTCCACTTACTAGTTATGCTGCCCCTGAGTAGTTGGTCTATTTTTATCTAATGATGCCTTTGAGTTGTATAACTGACCATTGCCCCTTTTGTCATTCACTACTAAAAAGCTTAGTGCCAAATTTATAGTCTCCATAGTCAAAGGTATAACATTTGTGGAATATGAGATCTGACAATTAAGTTCATGAACTCATCCTAGAAAAAGTGCTAAATACCTCACTGCTGAATATCACTACAGTTACCTTCGAAGTACTCCTCTTGGGAAGCTATGCACTGATGCCAGTGCCTAGTCCACCCTTCAAAGCAATTTTGGAACTCTTTTTCTGGAATGGCCATCAGAGCTGTCATATTACCCTTGATGCCCTGAATGTCATCAAAATATGTTCCTTTCAATATTTCCTTTATCTTCAGGTTAAGAAAGAAGTCACTGGGGAGCAGATCAGATGAGTTAAGGAGAGTATTCCAATATAGTTATTTGTTTACTGGCTAAAAGCTCCCTCACAGACAGTGCTGTGTGAACTGTTGCATTGTTATGATGCAAGAGTCATGAATTATTGGTGAAAAGTTCAGGTCATCTAACTTTTTCATGCAGCTTTTTCAGCATTTCCAAATAGTAAATTTGATTAACTGTTTGTCCAGTTGGTACAAATACATAATATCTCTGATATCAAAAAAGATTAGCAACATCACTGCAACAAGTTCGCGAACTTAATTTTCTGAACTTTGTATATTTACCATAATTATACTCCCTTTTTATTTCCACTGTCTCATATACTTTTAATTGATGTCCTCTGTTATATTTCATGTATCAGAGAAGAAAGACGTTTCACTGGTAGTGGATGGAGTAGGGGAAGTCCGGAGTAGAAGTGGAAACTCAGAAAGGCCTAGCTAAGACAATGGTATTGGAATTAGGCCTTGACTGGTGGAAAAGAGGAGAGAATTGCAAAAGCATGAGCAAAGGTGAAAAGACTAAAAAACTGGGTGCTTTAATTTGACTTAGAAATATTAAGGCGATAGTGACAGGTCAATCTGTGAATTTCAGGTTGTTAAATTAAACCTGAAGAACTTATGCATAATCGTATCTGATTTCATAGTCACATGGCATTGATATTTTATTTTTCTAGAGGGAAAAATGTCAGTATTTAGCATGCTTTGTCCACTGCCACGAAGATTTCTCTGGTTTGTGGTGTGGTATGGATTTGGGGGGTGGGTATTAGAATTCAAGAGACCGCAAATAAAATTGAACATAAATTTCCGAGGATAAACTGTATAAATGCAGTTACTAAGAGTGGGTGTTGGTAATGATGGTAATTCAAAATAATACAAATTGAATTAAATGATACTTCATTATAGAGTCCATCACCTAACTTTTTTGCTATATATTTTAGTCATAGTGATTACAAAGGGTGAATAGTAAAAATTGGAAAAGACAGTTTAAAAATGTGTTCTTGCCTTAGATACACAACAATTAATGTTTTTTTTTTTAATTTAGCATTTCCTATTCTTCCACGTTCTACATTTTAAATCTCAGTGACAAGGATATAATTAACATACATCAAACACTTATAAATACTTTATAAGCACTCTACGTTTTAAAACTCATTCATCTCTCAGAATAATCCTGAGATAAATTCAATTATTTAGATTTTATATTTGGGGAAACTGAGGCATGGGAAAACTAAAAAGTTTTACTGAAGCTTATACTGGAGAATTAAATACCTCTACTGGATTTGAATCCAGACAGTCTTGTTCTAGAGCTTACATGCTTAATAGTACACTGCTTCACCAAGTTGAGGAAAATAATTACGTAAGTTTTATTTTCTCAGAAGACTAAAAACATGCATTCCTTATTAACTTGCTAGGTTTACTGTTAATCAGTTAGAACTCCAGCATTTTAAAATGAGAAGGGAGCTAAGAGGCATGTGAGCCAAATCCCCATTCATTGTACAAAACCTCTTCACAACATTATGATAATTTCCCCTCCTCATCATAAATTCTTTAATTAAAATAATAAAAAAATTTACTCCTTCCCAAGGAAGTCCATTCCACTTCGGAGCAGCTCTGTTAGAAAAGTATAACACCCTACATCATATCTCTCCAGTATCATCCATTGTATACCAATTAGACATGAATTAAGATGTATTGATTAGCAATAACTATATAGAAATATTATTGGGTTGTCGGAAAAACATGATGCATTTTTTCTATGGTTTTCATGGCAAAAATGCGTCATTACTTTTCCGACAACCCAATAATAACTGCTAACACTTATTGATTGTTCATTATGTGTTGGCGCTTTTCTAAATCCTTTCCATGGATTAACTCTTTTTTTAGTATAAAAAATTGGGACTATATTACCAATAAGGTTGACTGTACACAGATGAGCTCGAAATGCTAGCCAACATCACTTCCATGTTGGAATGCCATGGGACATTGACAGAAAAATTATCCTGGAGCTTAAAAAGACTGAAGTATAGTGATCTGGTCATCGTCTCCTGCAGTCAACGGCCCTTATAAGGCCCTTTAGAGGGCCCCTGGGCCTTAATGCATGCCGGAAGTATTGTTCTCATAGTAGATTTTGTCATCTGCTTGGTAGTGCACTGTAGCTGCATTTTTTTTTCCCAGAGTTCCAGTCTGAGAGTCATTAGATGAAAATTTCCTTATTTTTACCAGTTTTCTTCTCATGCATAAATATCTTTTAGTAATGATGTCAGCGAAAATAGTAAGCAATGTCATGGCAATAATCGAGATTCCAATGTAGGTGCCTCCGGGCTGATCATCCATAGATTTTGCTGCAGGCACATGTGAGGTTCATTGTATTGCCAAATGTCACCTGAAGGCTGTGCCACAGTGCCATTCCCATGGGTTTGGGCAAGATTTCAATGGTAAGCTGGTGGTATTTGTTTCCTGTGGTGTGATAGGCTGAGTTTCTGTTGTCTGTATTGGAGAAGATGAAGTAGTTTTTGTCTTGAGGTTCTGTGTGGATGGTGGCATTGTAGGAACAGAGGCCAAGACCCGAGGTGATGTTGGAGCATTAGTGACCTGAGGTGGAGTTGTCATGAGGCTCTGTGTGGATGGTAGCATTGTCGGAGCAGAGCTAAAGACCTGAGGTGATATTGGAGCACTGGTGATTTTAGGTGGAGCTGGCTTAATGTTTAATAATATGTTGATTTTCAAATGATTACACCACCCTGTGTGCTCAGCACAGCAACAAGACATGCCGCTATCAGACTGGGTTGCATTCTTTATGTTTAAAGACATAGTCCCTTTTGAAATTATTCCATTTGGCTCATGACGCTTGTTCCTCTGAAAGGTGACATGGTATCCATTAGTCCTGATGAGTTGATTTGAGTATTTATACCATGAACATGCCCCTCAACCCCAGTACATGGTTGTGACTTTACTAGTTGTTGAGTAGGTACAGGGTAGGGTGACAGGCTGACCCACCAGTCCACTCACTCATATCTGAGGAGTTACAGCATCTATCTAAAGTAGTATGAGGTTGTGAAGGTTATCCAAAGCTACATGATGGTATCAGCCTGTCTCCAACTGGCTTCTTCTTTGTATCCTTAGTTATAGGAATTCTGTTCAGCTAGTCCTCAGGTGGTTTTCAGTGACGGATGTTCTACAATTAAGTTGTAATTCTGATGTGTTGGATTAAACCCTCATTCATAATTCTATGATATGAATATTGAGATAGAAGGAGCTCAAGTTATTTGCCAAAGGTCACAGTTAGCAGTGAAAACCCAGATTTCTGTCCCCACAGAACTCAGTACCAAACTCTAGCTGTCTCCTGATTCACCTTTCATGCATTATGCTCTTTCTCCTCAATCAACCCCATAGAATCAACTGAAAAATCTCTGGGTCATGCCTTTTGGGAATTTGCCTCCTTTTTTGCTAAGGCAGCTTTTATTCTGATACTTTCTACCCACTCCCCCTCACACCATCCTCACCAGACCTGCTCCCCTAAGGTCAAGTTATGTTTTGTGTCAGGTCTTTTTAACTTATCTTTCCCATAACTATTTATGATTTCTACTTTTCTATCTTCAGTCTCTTCATTTTTTTTTTTTTTTTTTTTTTTGAGGGCAGTGTCACTGGCCCTCACATGTGGGACCGAACCTGGGCCGCTGGCTTCCCAAGCCAGTGCTTAACCACAGCGCCACTCGGCCGGCCTCTACTTTTCTATCTTTATACTTGTAATTCTATTTTTTTTTCTTACCCCCTTTCCATCTACAATTCATTTTACAAAATTAAATTCAATACCAAATTTCTTCAAGATGATTTCTCTGTAAAGAACAAGCAAAATAAATTTTGCTAATAATTTATTTTATGGAATTATAGAATCTAAGACATGCAAGATGACACTAGACAGTGTTTAGACCAACCTAACCAGACAACCATTACAGACATTCCTTTATATTCTTTATAGGTCTTCACCCAACTTGAGTGTTTTTAGTGATACATATTCATAACTTATCAGAGCAGCTTGGTTCATTGTTGGATACCTCTGCTACTTAGAAAGAAAGTTTTTCCTTTTAATAAGCCACATTTTCTCTGCCTGTAACGGCTTGTCATGGATCTTAGCTCTTTCGTTTAATCTATTTCATGGATTGTATTCCATTTAGCACTTGTAGTGTGTAAATTGTATGGTTCTCAAAATTCTATCCCTTCCATAAGTCTAAAAAACTCCTTTTAGTTAGGAATTGTAATTTGTACTTCTCTGTTTCCCTCAATGTCTTCCATACTTCTCAGCACAGATTAGGTATGCAGTGAATTATTTAGTAGTTCCATTTTGTGTACATATGTGTACAAATCAAAATGGATTTTTCTAATATTAACTGTGGGGGCTGAAAAGATATATTTCTTCTCACTTTCTAAGTTCTTCCATCATGGCTAATAATCAAATTAACAGGACAAAATCAAAGTTTCACTATGTGGACATGGGGAATTCACATAAGCATTAAAATTCCAAAGACAGTTAGGCAACATTGGGTGTATAAGCCATTTTTGGACAAAGGAGAAAGGGGGTTTAGCAGGGTATTAGATTTCAGAAGTGAGACTGGGCAGGCGATTTACAGGTAGTTGAGAGAGAGGGGAACATACGTGATGGGAAAATTTTTACTGGGCAACTCAGAGACAGTGGGACACAGGGGGTATCTAGCTAACTGGCTTGGAGTCTTCCTGACTAATGCTAGAGGAAGATTCTTAAGGTGATTATGCTAAGGCTCCCTTCATAAAGCAGGTTTTTCTGTCTGAATCCCTTGGGCAGGAAAGGAAGAGGGTCAAAGAGTTCTTTCTGAGTCCTATTTCTTAATAAAGAGCTTGAAATCAATATTCTAAAAGGCAGCTTCAGGGTGGCAAAATTTTAGTTCCCTCATAACCTAGCAGTTGCACACCAGAATAATAGTGTCCAAGAGTAATGCGTAATCCTCAACATTTGTGAAACTCATTTTCTGTCTCTACACACACACACACACACACACACACACACACACACACACACGGTTCTGCTTTGAGTGTACCAAATGCCAAGTTCCTAAGATGTTCAGCACATTTTGTGTCATATTTTTGTGACAAGTATTTCAGATATATTAATCTGTTTTGCTCTTTAGGAAACACTGCCAGAAACCTAAATCTGTGACCTATTATTGAATGGAAACCTAAATTAGGCTAGTATCCCTGGAGAGGTGGTCTAGAAGAATGGTTAAGAGTGGAAAACTTTGGGCTCACCAGTCCTTGGCTGCATTGACTAGCTGTGCTGTTGTAGAAAACTTCTTCAACTACTCATTGCTCAGTTTTCCCATCTCTAAAATTGAGATAATAGTACCTATTACATAGAGATTTGAGCATTAAATGAATTGATGTATATAAAGTACACAGAGAATGTATCTAGACCTGAATAACTACTATTATTGCTGAAAAGCACTCACCCAGTATCTGAAAAAAATATTGTAACTAGGTAAAATAGGAAATAGCTCTAATAGCCCTTAGTGACCAAATTTCTTTAGTTTATTTTCCAAAAGTCCATAGACCTTAATTTTATCAAGAGAAAATCTTACCATTTTTCTTCAGTAAAACAGGTAGTTCAAAAAGCTTTGCTATATTACTGGTTTAGCTATTTTGATATTATTATTATTATTATTATTATTATTATTATTATTTAAAGATTTTATTGGGGAATTGGGAGAAGGGAACAGTGTTGGGGAACCAGGGAAGAGGAACAGACAAGTTGCTGCCCTTTTGTTCTTCAGTCTAGTTATGGAGGACATTGCTTCACTGGACTGTGTTAGTATCATCATTGTGCTCTTCTCAGGTGAGGTGGATCGGTCGCCAGTCTCTGGACAGCCGCTCACAGTGGCTATTGGCAGCTCACACCAGCTGCCAGCTGCTCACGCTGGCTGCCGTCCACTCACTGTAGCCTATGGCAACCCACAGCAGCAGGGGCTACAGCTATGCTGTCCCGGGGACTCACAGCAGCCCAGCTCCAGGTGGAGCTGTTGTTCACCATCTTAGCTATAGAGGGCAGTGTCACTGGCCCTCATATGTTTGATCTGTTGGTGTCCCAAGCCAGCTCTTAACCGACGCACCACTCGGCCAGCCCTATTTTTATATTATTAACAGTGTTATTACAGATGGCTGAGTAGTCCTCATTCTTGGCTTATTTCTAATTGCTGAAGAATTTAAAGTTACAAATAAATATAACAGTATCAAAGGATTTTTTTTTTTTTTTTCAGTTGAACCAACCTGCCACTTGTTGGCAGCTCAGTGGCAGCTCAGCTCGGGCTGGGCATTGAACTGCTGTTGCTCAGAGCTCAGTTCGCACTTTTTTTAAAATTGTTATTATTATTATTATTATTATTATTTACAGATGTACAAAACAATGCAATAGTTATTTTTTTCACCCCTTACAAAGTGACTCCCTCCCCCACCTCTGCCCCCCCACACCCGATATTATACATATCTATTACAATTCCTTTGACTCCATCCCCACACTATATTCCACATCCCATGACTATATATGTGTTAAATTATAGTTGACATATAATATTGTTTAGTGGTAGCTTCAGATGTACAGTGCAGTGATAAGGCCACTACACCGTTCATGAAGTGGTCTCCCTAAAAGGACATGCATCCGTCTGTTCCCCTAAAAAAAAAAAAATACTTACAACCTTATTGATTATATTCCCTAAACTGTCTCTTCTGTCTCTGCAGTAGTATTGTAGTTATCAGTTTGTGTTGCCTCGTCCCTTCCCCTTCTCCCTCCTGCCCATCCCCATCCCATCTAGCCTCATCAGTTTTTTCTTTGTGTCTCTAAGACTATTTCTGTTTACATTGCTTGTTTGTTCAGTTCTTTAGATTCCACATATAAGTGAGATCATACGGTATTTGTCTTTCTCTGACTGACTTATTTCACTTAACATAATGTTCTCTAGGTCCATCCATATTGTTGCAAATGGTACGATTTCTTTCTTCTTTATAGCTGCATAATATTCCATTGTGTAAAGGTACCACATTTTCTTACTCCAGTCGTCTACCGATGGGCATTGTTTCCAAGTCTTGACTATTGTAAATAGCGCTGTAATGAACATCGGGGTGTATATATTTTTTCGAATTAGTGTCTTGGGTTTTTCAGGATAAATGCCAAGGAGTGGAATTGCTGGGTCAAAAGGTGGTTCCATTTCCAGTGTTTTGAGATACCTCCATACTGACTTCCATAGTGGCTGCATCAATCTGCAATCCCACCAACAGTGCAGCAGGGTCCCCTTTTCCCCACAGCCCCACCAGCACTTGTTGTTTGCTGATTTATTGATGATATCAGCTCACACTCTTGAGCGAGCTCTTAACCAGCTGAGCCACTGGGCCAGCCCAGGAGTTTAGTTTTATATGTCAATAGTTAGTAAATATTAATACATATTATAGTACCTTACAGTTTTATGGTGTTTTTTATGCATTGTTATTTAAAATTTTAGCATAGTAACTCTCATTTAGAATCACTACTGAAATATAAGTCATATTGCCCATTTTTCCTTTTGTCAGCTGCGAGTGGCTAAATTCAGGGAATTTTTAGATGCCATGGGCCAAATGCCAAATATGGCTTAGGTTTTAGTGTAGGCGTGTTAAAGAAATTTTTTTTAAATGTGTTCGGAGCCACCAGTTGTACAATTAAAAGTATTGTCCGCTGCTTCCTTATGTGGGAGTCTGGTGAAAGGATTAAGTAAAAACTAAAATTTGGAATCTAAATTGTGAGTTAGAAATGAATAGTTACCTGGAAAAACTATGTGTAATTCATATATATATGTGTGTGTGTATATATATATATACACACACGTATGTGTAGTATATGTAAATGTATATATGAGTAATAAATGTGGGAAAGGATTATATCTGGGAACTGTGGCTTCTCCAAAATATAAAACATACAATCACATTAGAAAATGATGAAAAATTCCATGATGGTAATTTGGAAATTTTGTTTTTTCTAAGGACTTTCTTCTCTGACTTTTCAATTAACTTAAATAGCCCTGCTCTGCAGGCAAGAAACATTTAAAATACAGTTCCATGTGTCAGGTAGCTGACCATGACTTTAAGGACCCACAAAGCAAAGCAGGCCACACAAACCTGTGAAAGCACTTTCCCTTCTATTCACACTTCCAAAGGGTTAACCGGAGAAGTGCTCCTATTGTATTCCTGATGGTTTTCTCAGCAGAGAGCCCAGTGGGCTCTTTCAAGGGACTCTAAACAATGAGCTCAGTGAGGCTGTTCTGTCTAATTACTCAAAGACAGGGATGCTAAAGAGGAATTAATGACAGTTGACAAGTGCAATTAATAATTATAGCAAAGCCGGGAGTCATGCAGCAGGCAGATGACAATAATGGGGTAACTGTACATGGCAGCTTTCATCAGTTTGTGCAGTGTGTGTGTGTGTGTTTAAAGCGAGAGGCTTTGTGCAGGATGGGCCACACTTCATTCTCACAGGGTGGAAACTAGAATTCAGCAACTCTAATGGATAGTCAGTCAGAGTCTCTTTCTCTCTCTCCCTTTCTCTCTCTCTCTCTCCCCCCCCCCCCCTTTTTCTTTCTCCTTCTTCTCCCCCCAATCCATTCTTGCTTAGAGCAATTCCAATTTGGTGAAAGAAACACAGTATAAGTTAAAACAAAACTTAGCAGGAAAGAGCTATAGTTAGCTTTCACTATCAGCTGGTGACAAAGCTATTTAAAATTCCTGTTGGGCAATGGGAAGAAGGGGCCAGGGAAAAGGCTGTGGCAGAAGTGGGATTTCCATATCAAAGGGCAGTCCTTTGGCTCTGAATGGTAATTAAAATACCCTGATTTCATGTGCATGGTCAAGTCATGAAAGGGGAAAAAAATTAGAGAGAATTTTTCACTCCCTTCAAACTACAGAAAGGAAAGCTGTAAATTAAATGAAAGTGGACCTAAAAGGCATATAGCACGTCAGTTGTAACATCTAATAGATGCTATGATATTTCTCAAGCATTTATTCAGTTTACATCTTCATTTTGTCCTGATTATGAAGGATATAATGTCTGCTTACATTTATTAGGCCTACATCTCCAGCTTCCTGAGTTTGCAGAGATATCAGTTTTCATTACTTTGCCTTGGCAGCCCTGTCATTGGGGACAGGTTTGTACACTTTGAGCAAAACCAACCTCTTTTAAAAATTACTTCTTCAGGTAACCAAAGGCATACACAGACTTGTTCAATATTGGATGTACTCATATGTTGGTATGACTTAACAAGAACTTGTATTTCAAAATGCTGAGATTTGACTTTTGCTAAAAAGTGTGGCTTTTCTCTCATTGATTGCTGGAGCTGTTTTACTGTCTCTTCTCCAACATTCCCATTTTCAAGGTCATTGCTTTATGAAATAATTATTTCAAATCGAAGTTTGGGACTTATAAGCAGTTTCAAATTCGTTAAAGAAGAATGCCACTTATGTTCCGGGAAAGAAGGACTTAGAAATCTTATTCCATTTTTTTGGATGAGATGTTAAACTTGGACCTACCTCTCTATTCATTAAAGATCACAGAGCATTTTTTTTTTTTTTCCAAAAGAGCCCAGAAGCCTGGCCTAACTCCAATGTAGATAATTACATTCCACCTACCTAATTCCCTAGCTGCTTTAATTGGAAACAATTCCACTTTACTCTCCATCCCCCTTATTCCTTGTCCTTAAACTGTTTTGTAGCTTCTTAGGCATCTCTCAGAAACTACCATGTATCTTCCACCCTCAAAGTACTGTTTTGGATTTGGGGAGAGATAAATTACACAGCAAAGAATTAGTACTTAAAAGTTTGCTCAATACAAAACACAAAAACTATGTACTGCTGAATTTCAACTCAACTTTTTCAGATTTGTTGGACCCAATGTGCTAGGTGGAAACCTGCTTTCCTAATAAGAATTAGACCATGCATTTTAAAAAAGGTGTTATTGCTTCTAAATGGGCAAACATTGGCTTTTAGGAGGCAAAAAAGGCTTATCATTTTTATGCAAAACCCATAGATACATACACAGTATATACAGTATATCTTGTATATTAAAATTTCATGGGGAGATAGTAGGGAAGACTTTACTAAAAAGGTTCATTTGGGAAGATGCTACTGAAAAACTATTGAGTGACTCTGAGTTAGTCTTATATCCACTCTTATTTATTGATGATACAAGGGAGAAAGAATGACAGAGGCCAGGAGGACCCACAACCATTCTTTTTGCCTTGCTTTCTTTTTTTGTTTCTCTTCATTTATTATCAGTCTGTAGTACAGATGAAAAACCAGTATAATCTATTCCTCTCTTTTTTTTTTATTTAAAGATTTTATTGAGAAATTGGGGGAAGGGAACAGCGTTGGGGAACCGGGGAAGGGGAACAGACAAGTTGCTGTCCTTTTGCTCTGCAGTCTAGTTGTGGAGGACATTGCTTCACTGGCCCATGTTGGTATTGTCATTGCGCTCTTCCCGGATGAGGCAGATCGGTCGCCAGCCTCTGGATGGTCGCTCACAGCGGCTCTTGGCAGCTCACACCAGCTGCCTGCCGCTCATGCTGGCTGCCGGCCACTCACTGTAGCCTATGGCAGCCCACTGCAGCAGGGGCTACAGCTATGCTGACCCGGGGACTCACAGCAGCCCAGCTCCAGGTGGAGCTGTTATTCACCATTTTAGCTGTAGAGGGCAGTGTCACTGGCCCTCGTGTGGTATCTGAACCGCGGCCCTGCTTCTCAGAGCTGGCGTCCCAAGCCAAATCCTAACCAACGCGCCACTCGGACGGTCCTATTCCACTATTTCTTACCTTCTCTTCAGCAGTAACATGGATGGGCCAATGGAATACCATAATGAATGACTGAAGAGTCATAAATATACACTAAACCAGAGCACTTAAAAGGATGAATATTAATCAAATTAAAGCCTAAAGGAGAAAGATCATAAATACCATTAAGAGTATATTAGACACTGATTTAGAATTATCATTGGAAAGATGGTAGGAGACATTAGTTTAATATATATTTATAGAGGAAAAGTATATGCTATCTTCTAGACTTTACTAGTAAATAAAAAATTGAAAGACTTCTAATGGATTTGATATAGTGATACGTTTTCTGACTTGCTCTTCTGAGAGAGTATACTGACCTTGGGATATCACAAAGCAGTTAAGAATATTTAAAAACAGTGCCTAGATGCGACTCTTAGTCCATCTAATCCTGTATTATGTACAGGCACCAAGAATGTATTGTATGAGTACATTGTTACCTTGTAGGGCAAAGAGAAAATGTTGACAACACGCAAACAACTAACTGTAACTTGGATAGCAATAGATGACGGTGATGATGGTGGTGATGATGATGATGATGGTGGTGATGATGATGATGATGATGATGATTACACTTATGTAACACCAGCTCTGAGTTAGGAACTGTTCTAAACCCTTTACTTATACTAACTAATTTAATTCTCTCAAAAACCCTGAGGTAGTTCCTGTTACCGTCATCCCTATTTTTATTTTATTTTATTTTATTTTTTTGAAGGCAGTGTCACTGGCCCTCTTCACTGACCTGAACTGGGGCCACTGGCTTCCCAAGCCAGCGCTTAACCACCGCGCCACTCGGCCGGCCCCCTATTTTTAAAGATGAGGAAATTAAGGCACAGATCGTTGAGTAACTTGCCCAAGAATTAATTTTGAGTTTAAGGATTACAATAGCATATCATTTGTATAGCTTTACTAAGACTTGCCTTCATTTTGACTCCCATTGCCTTAAGAAGAGTTAAATACCATGGTAAATAACAGGGAATGGGATACTACCCCTTCACAGGTGATTTGGGGTTTTCAGGGTTTTATGAAATAGTCTTTTCTATTTTCCTTCCCAAAACAAAATGTCTTAAATTTTCACTTTGAAACGTGTGTGATATTCCTTTTATATGATAATCCGTTCATTTATGTGGGGACTTATAAAATCGATCTTAAAAGATCTACATGGGAATTTCCCATTCTTCTTTTGAATAGTCACTGTGTCATTCTTGCTTCTCTTTTGTTTTGCCTTTTCCATTTTTGTCTTCAAAGCAATAGAAAAACATAAATGACTTGAGGGGACTTCCAGAGATGAATAAATACAGATTGTGTCTCTTCTAGTATTTGTAGTTCTGAGTTTTCTAGATAAGTTTTCATGTATGGATCTTATGTTAGTATAAATAATCAATCAAAAAAAAGGTAAGTTCTTAGATCCTTTTCAAATTACCTTGCAACCATACAGAATAGAGAAGTACAAAAGGATGTACATATGTTTCTCCTATCATATCTATGAGGAGAATGAGAGCTAATCTCACTCTCGAACAAAAGTTTGTATCTGAACTGCCTAGTAGGGAACACACATTTGCCTCCTGTTTCTTGGCTTGTTCTTTGTTCCCATTTCTGTCCATCTTTTTTTTTTTTTCTTTTTGTCTTTCTTTTCTTATCTCAATGTCTCTATGTATCTCTCTTGTTTCCCAGCTCAAGTGCATCATTTTCTGCTATTGTGCTTAAGAAACTTGGCTGCAGGGGCTCTGAAATGAATAAAAATGTAATCCTCACTGTGCCCATTGTGCGTTCTCATTTGTTTTTGCTGTATCGATTTATCAGCAGAGGGAAATTACTTGCTGGAAGAGAGGACGCCAGTCAGAATGACATTTATTTCATAGTACAAGGAGGCTCTCCAGCGTGTTTCCATGTAACCCAGATATTGGAGCTGTAAAAGGGCTTGTAACAAGGTTTAGTGCTATGATTAGATCGTGTGGAGCACCTTGCTTTCATAACAACAGGCACTCTGCAGGAGCTGGGGCCTCGGGTTATGGTCAACCTTTTTTTTTTTTTTTAAAACATAGATACAGAATTCAACAATTCCTTCCCCACCTAAACTGTTTCTATTCCAAAAGGCAAATCTTGCAGACTTTCAAGAATAAAAGAAGTATATTTTTAGATGCCTAAAGCTTTTACAACGTCAAATTAAATGCAAAAATAGATGAAACATTTGCCTATTAATCCCCCTAACTTTTTTTTTTTTTTTGCCCTTATCCCTTTATTTTGGAGAAATTGTTCCATTTTAATTCACCAAAGCAAATCTTTTCATTCAGTGATTGTAAGTTACATGTGCTCAAGGCTACCAATTACCTGTGAAACCAAACACATTCTCTATGTAAAAACTAAGGCAAGTGTAGTGAATTGGAACAGCAACTGTTTGGGGCTTCTATACTAAAGTCTTTGCTAGTATCCTTATAATCCTGGCATTTAGGAAATTAACTTGTTTCATTGTCTTCCTAGTTTTACATAGAGATAATAGAATTGCATCGTCTGTCATAGCCAATTTTTCCTCTATGGGATGAGGAAAATTAGTCTATTTTCTAGGAAATGTGTTCATTTTTATAAGAGTATATAGGAGATACTTTCTTTCCTTTCCCTCTTTCCTCGCTGCTGAGATTTGTTCATTGTGTATTGCAGTCAAAGGCAAGAATGATTGAGATGTGTAGAACAAGAAACAAGTACTAAAGTTAAGTTAGTAAATTAAACAAAAATCTGCACTTTTTTTTTTTAGGAGTATTTCACTTAATAACTGGGTTTGTGATGTTGAGGTTTATTGGGCTGTGATAGAATATATGCCTTGTTAATTCCGTTTTTTAATATCTGACCATCCCACTTCAGTAAGGACTGGAATATCTCTTAAAGAAGACTGGAACTTTCACTCAAATTTAGCATTACAGTATAACATAGGCTGTCAGACCAGAAAACACAAGAAAATAAGTGGTAGTTGTTTTATTATATTTTATTAAATGTAGGAAGTGTTTATTTTTTGGAATTCAAGGAGGTCATCTAAATATTGAGTGAGATAATAGAACTGCCTGCCACTTTAAGTCACATCTCTGACATATATTTTAAGACTATTGTTGTTCAATGTCGCATGCATTTGGCTGTTCATTAGATGAATATTAAAATTTTGTCAGCTCCATAAAAATTATAGCATAAGATTGAACCAAATTGATTTCCTAAATACCAGGTTTATAAGAATAGTAGCTAAGATTTCTTGTTTATTTTGAAGAAGTGCAGTATGTTTAATTACATAAATCTTAGTAGAAGTAAGTTTTTGTGTTGGTAACAGCTGACTCACTCAGCCTGTTGCTGCTTCCCAAACACTGTATAGTTCTGTCTTGAATATTCCAATACGAATATTGTAGCTGCCAACTCCACGAAATTGAGTCCTGGATGTTGATCTTTACTGTAATACTTAGATGTTAAGTATAACTCGAAAACAACTACAGGAATTATAAAGGACAAGTGATCAGGATTCTGTTTTTTTCGCATTCTGAATGGAATAGATCTTCAGAGAGCCAATATACTGACAGTAAATACTCGAAATTGTGGGCCTACCTCTCCTAAGTGCCTTTCAATTAAAATCATTGGGAATGCCCAGGGGAAAGTTAGGGTGTTTCAATTAAACCTACTAGATCTTGGCATAATCCTCTGAATTGGAAATCTATTTGGGTACCTTCCGTGATAATTCTTAATGATATTGCTTTGTACCTTTGAAGGAATCGACACCCTAAATGATGAGGTATAGTACTTTAAGAGCTAAATTAAAATGGAGGTTTGAAAAACCCAGTTGTCCATGTTATTCTTTGTTGAGCTTTTTGAATTCCAAGATGTTTCAGAACTTCAAAGAGAAATGCTGCTGCCTTTAGATTTTTAACAAAATCCTACAGTGGCTGAACCTTTCAGCAAATCTGTCAGCTTCTCTGTTCCAAGGACAACTGCTGTGTCATTTTCTCCTCCTGCTGATATTAATGGGAAACCAACCTTTTGACATGTTTGGTTGTGTCTCCAAAGTTCTTGGTCTCTTGCTGGTGTAATAAAGGTTATAAACCACTGGCTGCAGGTGATTCGTGTCTTGGCTAAAATTCTTTCCATAATACCTATGATGTAAAATGTGCCAAGTGAATACATTATGTTGACGAAGATTTTCTTCATGAATTTTTACATATTTACCACCACAGACGTTCAACTTTCAATTCGCTGTACTGGCAACAACTTTATTCTACCGTACTTCAAACTGGAGGTGGTTTTGGAAATAGGCAGTTCAGATAGATTTCTGAAGTTTTACACTTTGTGATTTAACTATTGTTTCCTAACTCCTGTGATCTTTCATTCACCGAATTTAAAGGCGTTGTTTGGTCATGCTCAATGTGGTTAGATATGCCTACTTCTGTATCTTAAGGAGCAGGGTTTCCTTGCGGTTTAAATATCACAGCACCATTTCCCGTTCCTCCATAGGACATCAACTTGAATAGCAAGAGAAGAAAAGCTCTAGGGTCAGAAGTAAGTACCAGAACAAAAGTGCTCTCTGCGTGTTGAGTGAAATCAAAGACCATTTAATATGAATATGGTGGTAGTTTTTGAATGCTGAGATACTTAGGTTAAATGTACAAGTGTGAGATCTGTTTTATTTCAGTGAGGTGGTTTCCAGCTGCCATGGTTCAGTCCAGGCTGATCAAGGGCATGCTGGCCTGGTGTCTCACCCCACTCTCTGCAAACACCATGTGATTGTGAAGCAACGTATGTGAACTTGCCTGGTTGACAGCTGTCAACTGTAAATGGCCATATGTAATGATGAGTAAAGTTGTTGTCAACTGTCAATAGGCCATATGTAACGATGAGTCAAGTTACAGGCTGCTGTCTGATTAGATGTAAGATTAGAAGAAAGAAACAACTCTGAAACCTGTCCCTGAAAGGTTGAAAACAGGTGTGATTGGGAGTGAGGGGCTTGTGTTAGCCATCATTTTCGTACCTATATTTCTGTTTTGACTCCCTTTCTCTGTAGATATAGAAAATGAGCCCTGTTATTTAATACTGACTCTCAGTTGAATGGGAAAAAAATCTTATCAACCCTACACATCAGAGGTTAGAACCTGTGAGTGCACAGGCAATGTTCAAATGGGAGGGGATTTAGTTTATAGGCAACTACAAGTCTACAAAAGATTCCTTTGTAGTCACACTCCCCTGCACAGTATACAGAAAACATATTATTCAAGACTAAACATTTGCTAAGCACTATTCTGTCCAGGGTAATGTGATGGGCAAGTATGAAGTTATTGTTTTGGGATAAATATTTTTGTCAGTTCAGAGACGCGATGGACCAATATAGCCATGCAGCCATTCTTTGGCCCCTTTCTTACTGAAAGAACATGTTTCTAAGCACCAGTTCCACGAATGATCACTATTGTGTGCTTTCTCAGCTTTTCTCTGGGCATGGCCTTTCTTCAGTCATTTTAACAAAAAGATCCTCTTCGTCATTTTTCCTTTGTGACTATTATGCATTCGCCTGGAACAAAATATTCTGGAAAACATAAGCAAACTACCCAGATATATCTATATCTATATCTATATCTATATCTATATCTATATCTATATCTATATCTATATCTATATCTATATCTATAGATATATATCTATATATATATACACACAGAGAGAGAGAGAGAGAGAGAGAGAGAGAGAGAGAGAGAGAGAGAGAGAGAGAGAAAGAGAAAGACACAGAGAGAGAGAGAGAGAGAGAGAGAGAGAGAGAGAGAGAGAGAGACTACAGTCAAAAGATGACCATGAAGGAGAGAACATTAGAGTGTGGTCCTAACAAGGATAAACAAAGGAAACAGAAAAAGAAAAAAGAAAAAAAGGAACTTCCTATTTCTTCTAACAGAACAAAATGGTAGGGTTCCAGCTTTTTTGTTTTCCAGCTCCCTGAAGTCTACAAGCTATTTACCTCAGAAATATTGGCTCTCTGATCATGGTGGTTGGAAAAGCTACTCTTAAGAGTTTTCTCTCTAAAGCAAATCACTACATGCCAAATTCAAACTCTCTTCTACAATCCTCCCATTCAAGTCCCTCAGAATATGCTTCCAGAAAATTCTGTTCTTGCTATTATTTCTCCTCCTCTGAAAAGAGAAGCTCAACACAATTCCTTCTCAATCACTTATGTTCTGACAAGTTCAGTAAAATTTCATCTAGAACAATAAGCCCTAGAAAGACTTCTCTCAGACTCTAAACTTGAAGAGACAGTATGAGAAATAGTTTCATAGAAAATGTCTCTGACTTTTTTTGTTGGTTTGTTGAACTGCCTTCAGGAGAACCTTATTGCTTCAGGGTAAAGTCTTTTATTTTTTTTAAGAAATTTTATTGGGGAACGGTGTGTTTTCCAGGACCCATCAGCCCCAAGTCAAGTAGTTGTCTTCATTCTAGTTGTGGAGGGCGCAGTTCCTTGGCCCATGTGGGAATCGAACCAGCAACCTTGGTGTTATGAGCCTGCACTCTAACCACCTGACCTAACCGGCCGCCCCCATGGTAAAGTCTTAATACGCCCTTAGAGCTCTGCTTCTCTAGCCCCTGTAGGACTTCTCAGCCTCATCTTACAGTACTCTGTGCTTTAACCACTTTGATCTGTCCTTCTAGTCCTCAAAAGCCCCAGCTCTCTCCTACCATGCATGGGGCCTTAGCACAAACTATTTTCTCACTTTCTAGAATGTTTTCATCCAACCTCACCCTTTTCTGAGTGAACTCTTAGTCTTTGAACAGATTTCGTTTTCATCCTACCTTCTTCAAGGAGCTTCCCCTCAGTCTGCAGTCTAAATTGCCGGTCCTCAGTATCCTCCCTCATATTGCATTTCTTTCCCCCAGAGCTATCTCAGTCTGAAATTACGTACTCATCTTTTTATGATTGGTTGATTATCTCCCTTCCTCAGTGACAAATTTCTAACAAAGACTTGACTTTCTTTTTATGCCTTTGTGTCCCTATCTTCCTACACAGTGTCTGGCACATAGGAAACACACAGTAAATACTTTTTGTATGAATGAATGCTCCTCTGTGACACCTCCAAAAATAACTCACTCATGTAGTTGCGGGCTGGTGCACTTCTTCTTTCTTGAGGAATAGACATGCTTTTGATTATTATTTTTTAAATGTGATCTTCATGGCCATCATATTTTTCCTTTGGGAATGATTGGTATAAACCTTGTTTTTTTTTTTTTTTTTTTGTTCCCAGTTGCTAGAGCTTCTCTTAGCTTTTTTTCTCCTATAACTATTTCATAAATCTTTTTACCTCTGTATGGTCTTCTTACTTTGTATTTCATTATAAGCTGTCTTAAAGCTTTTTGGAAGTATTGGAGGCATACAATAATAAATAAGATGCATCAACCTCAGGCAAGTCCATTTCCCTAGAATTATAGCGATATTGGAATGCTTAAACACGGCTCAAGAAGAATTTGGTGATTTTTTTATTTTCTCAATTTGTGGGAAACATTTAAAAAAAATTTCTCTTACTTTGCACCTGTACACTATTTCTCTTCCAAGAATATTTAAGCTTTAAACACTTTCCAATCATTACTTGATTAGCTGCCAACATGTCAGTGTTTATAGGATGGAGGAACTGAGGCAAAAAGAGCCAAAATTTCAGAATTAAAAAAAGAAAGTTGATAACATGAGAATGTGTTTCTGGCTCTTAATCTCTTGCAGTTTCACTCAGGTGGTGTAATGCTAGGTTGATAATCACTGGTGTGGAATTATTATTTTAATTTCCTGATTTTTTTTTTGTTATTGTTGTTTTTAGTTTGAAACATTGAGTTTTATATGATTGACAATAACTGATATGATCGTCATCAAATATTTTATTTCAAACACTCTTTTAAAAATAATCAGTGTCTCTAAATAATTTGAGAAAATCAATGGAAAAACAATATCCAAAAAAACTGAAATACGCAATTTTTTAAATAGCCAAGGTAATGTGGCTCCTAAATAGACATTTATGAGAGAATATTATTAAAATGAAAAGCTCAACAAGACTAAAATCAAAACTTTGAATGCATGAACACCAGTTGTGTTGTGTTGAAGGTGTAGATTTCAAGGCCAAAGACTGAACTTGGCCCAAATCTGAAATGGCCAGTTGATGCTAGCCATGATGTTAGTAGTTAACAGGTAAGCTAATAAATACAAAATAGCTGATGCTTATACAACTGAAGCCATTCTTTCTTTTCTTTTTTTTTCTTTTTTCAGATAAGTAGAATATAGAATTTTTTACAGGTTAAGAAAAATAATATCTAAAATGTATGTTTTCCTCTTTCTTTTACTTGCCTATTTATTTACATCTTTATTCATTAAATTTTAAGTTTATATTCACATAGATCTTTTCCTTAGGTGCTCTGTATCCTATCTGTGTTATAGCTTCATTTACATGATTATTTAGCCAAATTTTATTGTTGTTTTTGCTATTTGGGCTTCAAATCTTGTTAAAAATTTGCCGAGTTTCACATCAACCAATTCTAGATGTGGGCCATATAACATACACATATGTGCATGTAGAGACATACACTCACAGTCCTTTCTCCATAAACCCCAGCTGGTTAAGGCCCCATCCCAAATTTTAATGAAACAAGTGTGTTACCCTATCTGCCCAGTGGTGTTAAGATGTCCAGGATGTAGAACAAATCCAAGATCATCAAGTGATAGGCAGATTGATTTAGCTTTTCCAGCTTAATCTCATGCAAATCAAGTTGTCTTGTTTGTAAAGTCCTTAAGTGTATTGCCTTTGTTACTTTCTTTTAAAATACTGTTTTCTTTTTCCTAGTTTCTGTATTCATTAACTAATGTATTAACTCAGTCACTAATATTTATTGGAATGCTATTATTTGCTAGGTGCTCATTAGATTTTGGGGTTACAATGGTAAGGAGAAAGCAAAAAATGAAACATGAAAACAAAACAAAACAAAAACTTCACAAACACAACTCATGGAACTTAGTCATCATGGAACTCACAGTCTAGTGATAAGAAAAATTAATGCTAATTAAACAATTACATAAAGCAGTATAAAATTGTGACTATAATGGATTCTACAAAAGAAGAATAAACAGTGATGAGCCCTTTAATAGGAGGATTTGACCTAATCAGGACGTTTAGAGAAGCCATCCATGCAGCATGTGTTAGACATAACTAGGTAAATAATATACATGATAGTAGTAGTGGTAATAGCTAACCCTTACCCTGCCCCAGGCATTGTGATAGGCGTTTTACCGGTGTCAATTTATCTAATCCTTACAAATATAATGAGAGGATGGCACTATTTATTCACCTGTTTACAGAGGGAAATTAAGCACTGAGAGGATCCCAACCTAGGGATCTGCCCCAGTATCCAAATGTTGGATTGCCTCTTCTCTCTGGCCTACTCAAAGTGTGTGTGTATGTGTGTTTGTGTGTGGGGGGGAGGGAACAAAGACTATTCCAGGCACTGGAACTTGCCCAGCTGTGCATAGGTCCTGGAGTCACGAGAGGGTGCACAGTAATTAGGAGGGACTGGGGGAAGGTCAGCAGGAATGTAAAGATAAAGGCAGAGGAAGCCAGCAGAGTCCCAAGTTGCCTCCATTTGCTTTATGGGCATCTCCAGAGTCCATTACTTGTCACATGTTTCCGACCAACCCTTGCGAGGCTATCTTTGTTCAGGGCGTTGATCACTCCTGGACTTGATTTAAGGGCTTCCAACCAAATCTACTCTAAATCATATGAACAACCACATGAACGCCAGGTGAGAGAAGTTAAATATAAGCAGAGTGGGAAAGCTTTCTTCTTCTCTTTTCCCCTTCAAATATGGAAAGCAATGACTTGGTATGAAATCATCAACCTGTACACCAACTTACCTGTGTTCAGAATGGAAATCTTTCTAACATGATAGGTGTTTACCTTGATCAGTTTGCAAATTGATAAATGGCGTGAGCTCGGCTTAAGTTCAGAACCATTGTATAAGAGATACATAGATTATGTCTGGGAAGAATCATGGTTTATTGTTTTGTTTTTTTGTTTTTTTTGGGGGGCTGTTTCAAAATTAAGACTATTTCTAGACAGGTTGAAGCTCCAATTATAGTTAAATGAGAATCTATTATTAAATTCATACAGGGACTTTACTTCCTGGGGTCGTGTAATGGGACTTTCAGTATACATCATTATAATAATAATTGCAGATGTAATTTAAAAGAACATAATAACTATATGTACAATTAATGAAAATTCCTGTTGCTCTTTTGATAAGTGGTTAATCAGTTAAATCGCTCTATGATACTGTTATTCTATGAGGCAACTTAAGGTTTTTTTAAAATGACTTTATTTAAATGTTATATCAAAAAAATACATAAAGAGTGATACTTACATGTATTGGTTGTATGAAAGGAAAGGGTATTCATAGAATATGAAAAATTAAATTTAACAAGTATAGGACAAGTGAAAATAATACAAAATAACTTATAGTTCTTTAGAATAACAGCTTTAATGTGAATTCTATTTCTCTTTGAAGTACTAAAAAACATGTTATTGAGCATTTCCTACTTTTAAGGTCTTGATTATAGTTGAAACAAATATAAGATAGAAATTACTGTTATTACTTTAAATTGGAATATTATTTATGTATTCATAATATTCATAAATATATATTTGACATAAAAACATAAACTGTATGAAACAAAGGAAATATTAGAGATTATTTATAAGCTGAAATAGAGAAATATAGCTTTGGTTGTTAAAACCTTTATAACATGTCTCTAGTAAATCATGTATTTATCTAAATAATATATGTTTTATGATATGAAACTGAAGGAGCCTAACGTTCCAAATTCACAGGGCTATACATACATTTTCTTGAGTATGTATTGCTTTTTTTTCTGACTATGAAAGAAAAACTTGTAAAACACATTCAAAATAATTCAAAATAATGGAATTACAAAGGAGAAAGCAAAAGCCTCCACAATCACATTTTCCCAAAGATAACCACTTTAATGTTTGTTTGTTTGTTTATTTGAGGGCAGTGTACTGGCCCTCATATGTGGGACCCAAACCCGGGTCGCTGGCGTTCCAAGCCAGCGCTTAACCACTGTGCCACTCGGCCAGCCCTTAATGTTTGTTTTATATGCTCTTGCTATATATAAAACACTTTTTACCCCTTAAACGGTGTCATAATCTTAATTCCCTGTTGATGGACATTACAGTTTTTCCATTATTTACTTTGGCAAAAAGGATGTTACAAATGACTTTCTTTTAATACCAGTATCTCAGCACACTGAAGTTATTATTTCAGTAGAATAAATCACTGGAAGTGGAATTGCTGGGCTAAAAAAATCATGCACATTTCAAATTTTCACACATATTGCCAAATTGCCCTCAGAAAGTGTACAGATTTACACTCTTACTACCTGTATGTGAGGCTCTGTTTTCCCCCAGCTATTAGCACTGGCTATGATCTTTTATAATTGAATCAGATAGAAAAGTGATATCTCATTGCATTTTTAATTTGCATTACTTTATTACTGTATATACATGCTTAGAATAGGATGGTAAAAGAAGAGGAAACAAACTATATTTGTGTTGCTCAGTGAGAATAAAGATCAGGGTGGTATAGAAAGTTGAAAACGGATCCTTCATGTTAGTCTATTTCATAACTTCCAGGGTTTTCAAAATGCCCTCATTTGTGTATGAGCAGTGTGCATGTCATGACACAGACATCGAACTGTTTGCTTCAATGGGGGAATGAGCAGAACTGTAGCAAAACCTTCTTTATAATGAAATTATTTTAATACTTTTCAGGCAAGAAATTAGTTTCATCAAGAAAATTGATTTAATTTGGAAGAGGCGCAGTATTTATAGCCATAACCAGGTTAAACATTTTTCTCCACTCCTATATCAGAAAACAGCTTCTAACCAGCATATAGCTCCAAATCAATTAGTTCAGTTTAAGGTTTTCAAATTGTATTAATACTCCTCCCATCTTTATGACATTTTTTTTTCTGTGCCATCTTTGAAGTTCTTCATATAACTTTACAATATAGACAAAATAACTTTTGAGGGCTCGCTGACTGGCCCAAAGAAAAATTTGCAGTTGACAATAATTAATTATTTTGGTTCAGAGAGCTGGATAATGACAAATGATTTTGACAAATGCTTCTGGTCTTCTTAATATTACTTTTTTTTCTGTTTCCAAGTGCCTATAAATTCACTAAACAAAACTGTACTGTAAGAAAATTTACTTTGTTCCCACATGGCTGTAATAACAGTCAGAAATGTTAGTAGCTGATTAATTTTTGTGAATCATCCAATACTTACTGTATTTTAGAAACACAAATTGAAGGGAAATCCAGAATATTGATATCCTGCAAATGGCAACTTTGCTGTTCATCAGACTTGCGTGCTGTAGATGGTAACTGCACAGTTTCTGAATGGCGGCCTAATGAGCTTGAATATTCCACTGAGACTGAAAGGGAATAAAAATTTCCCCAGTGTCTTCTCCACGGATACCTTTGGGCATTTGGGTGCTGCAAACTAGAAATGAAGTTTTGATCCACAGAGCATATCTCGTGTAGCAATAATGAAAATAGAGCATGGTTTTTATTTTTCATTGAGTTTTATTTTAGATAATCTCTGCTACGAACCTTAGTTCTTATTTAAGAGACCGACCTGCCATAATCAAGGCCATTCACAGCGAAGGAGATTGTTTTTAATTGTCCTGGATTTTGCTCTTATTTTGAAAAAGTAGTCTGTGTTTTACATTTTCATTGAAAGGAATTTTAAATCATAACATAGAAAGAGGCTTTGAATTCAAATCAAGCAAAGCCACTCATGTATTTAAAAATCTGTCTAAATTATTTTAAGTTGTGCCCATATCTACATTCATTTAAATAGTAGGACATATCTTGTTGTTTTAGATGTATTAACATATATTGGTATTACACTTTAATTGCAAAATAATATGGCCTAGCTATAAATCAGGGAAATTTTGACTATGATCCTTAAGGTATTTCCAGTAATATCCAGGTGTGCTTAGGCCTTCTCTACTGTTCTAGATTTGTAAAAAACGAAGGCCAGAATTCAGAGGATATCTAATCAATCTATTTTGTGGCAACGCACAGAAACCATTATGTTTAAGTGAAACCCTCGCTATAGAAAAGAGACTTAGTAACCTATTTTCAGTGAATACTTGAATTCTACATTGTGTTTGAGTCATGCCATTAAGAAAAATCTGTGTAAAAATAAGCATCTCAACTTGAAAATCTATATTGCATGTTAATTTTCTTGGAAAAAATAGAATGACCACATGAAAAGCAAAGCAGTCATTATGGATGTTGTTCATTATGGATGTTGTTCAATAGTAACACTCACTTGGTGGGTTTGCATCATGTGACATATGAATTTCCTACACTCGTCACCAAGGGGAAGGATTTCTGGATTGAAGTTCCTCTGCCAATCTTGACAGCCTTGTGATGCATAGACATTAGCTTGGGATGGAAAGTGATTTTTTTCCTACTGATTTTATTGGAGGGGGGAAAGAAAGCTAACTTATTACCTGCATAGGAATTTGGCCAATAAAACAGTAAAGTGTCAGGTAAAGAATTTTAACAGTTGCACATATTTAAGGATCTAATTTTATCATCTGGAGATCTTGGCATTTGACTTGGAGATACAGCATGGCCAAATTACCATCATGGCATCTTTATGTAGAAAACTGGTCATTCTTTTGGGAAATATTGTTTTTTAGAATATGTTGCAACCTGACAAAATGAATTTTTAGCAATATTGACAAATGAGGAACAGGAAGCACGTAGTGGCACGTGAGGTATCACAGCAGGCACAGTAGTGTCAGACCCCCAATTTGGAACCTAACATCAGTTTTATTTATTTATTTATTTATTTATTTATTTATTTATTTATTTATTTATTTATTTTGAGGGCAGTGTCACTGGCCCTCATATGTGGGACCGAACCTGGGCCGCTGGCTTCCCAAGCTAGCACTTAACCACCTCGCCACTCCGCCGGCCCTATCAGCTTTTTTGATCTGCCACTAAATAACTGTGACCTCATACCAAAATCGGAATCTTTAATTTTAGGCCTATGATTTGGCTATCTTTTACAAATTAAAGAAAAAGAAAATGCTTTAGATAAACTAATAGAATGGATTTCTGAGACAATTTAATATGAATGCAACCACTACTTGGAGTTTTGGTTTTTAGAAAATGGGTAGTCAAGCAGTAAACAGGATTTCAGTATGTCACATTTAAGGATCTCTTTATATAATGCCATAACTTTATGTATATAAAAAGATACATACATTTTGCTAAAATTAGCATGAGGCCTGGTATCTGGGGCTCTTTATTCCCTCTGTGGCAATGCAGTTTTATTCATTATGTTTTCTATACCCTTATCAACTGTATATACTTAGGACATTGGCAGTTTTATTCTTTATTTCTTTAATACCCTTATCAAATAAATATACAGTAATACCTTGGTTTGCAAACATAATTCATCCCGGAAACAAACTACTCATATTGCAAGACATCGCTTGTTTATCAAGTTAAAATATATTAGAAATGTTTGCTCGTCTTGCGGAACACTCTCAAACAACGTTAAACGCAATCCAAGGTTTTACTGCACTTAGGAAATTGGTTTGAAAGGGGATTGTCAGGTTAAATCTACTTTTTAAATAAAGGTTTTAAAATGGCATCAAAATAATTGCAGAAATGTCTTTAGACATTTAGAACCATATACTGGCTCGAAGATGAGGCTTTTCCTAGTAGAAAACTTTGTTTTCTTTAACCTCTGAATCCCATTTTCTCTTTGGAGTATAAACTGGCAGATTATACATTTCCAAGGGCCTGTTCAGTGTGAAGTTTTTCAGGTGATTTCAGTTTAATGCAACCAGATAATTGTAGCTCCAGGGCTGAGTGAGGTTGTAAAGCTGCTAATCCAGACGATATTACCTGATCACATGTTGTGCTTCTAGGAGACACCTCTGCCTTTAATGGCCTCTCGCCATGCTGGCGATTTCTAGTTTCAGAAGTCCTATAAAATGAGGCACACCAGACCAAGATTAAATCTTAAAAAAAAAAAAAAAAAATCAGAATATGCAGTTTGGGGCAACAATGTAAAACCTAAAATCTTTTGCCAAAGATAACATTTGATATTTTTGTGGCACGAGTTTCTGTTTTATTCCTTATAATCTCTAAGAAAATTTAGCATTGAATTTGAAAACTATGTCTTTTGATAGAGTTGTTTAACTGAGCTACTGCCAAAGTACCCATTCTCTAGGCTTTTATAAATAGTTTAACCGATTAGTGTGGTTATTATTTGGTAGGATTCTCCTTTTTAGTGGATTCACTTTCCATATTTATTCCACTCAAAACCTCTTCAGAGCAGCAATTGTCATGCAATATTGAATAATGATAATGTTGGGATTCAGAAGGTTGTTACCTTTTTCTCTCACCCTGACTGAAATTTCATATTCCTATTGTAGTTAGTATATAAACAGATGCTTATAAATAAAAGGCAAATCTATTCATTTGTCAAACCTTTATTAGCTCCTGTGGCCCATACACTAATGAACAATTGGGAAATGAAACATCATTGGGGAGAGGCAGTTGATATGTGATTAAGCCTTTTTATTCTAATGTTGAATGTTTGATGGGCAGAAGTCCTGCGGTAGAGTACACTTTCATATGGGATGTACAAATGGGAATTAGAGTTCTGTATCTAAGGCTAGGTTCAGGATTCAGACAACGTGAGATGTGTAGGATCTCAGAGGACAGTAAAGAAAGTGGAATCTGAGAGCTCAGGCACGGGGGTTCATATAGCATAACAAGTCACCTCCCAGCAGTAAGACTACTCTGTAAAGAGCCTAGCACAGAGCACAGCTCCCTATAGATGCATCTTTTATTTTTGCCATTATCTCTTTCTTTGCCTTGTCTCTTTCCTTGATCTTTTCCTCCCTACCTCCTTCTGCCTGTGTACTGTCTATCATGGGAGTGAAGGTTGTATATTTTACTTTTATGGGACCCTCATCTGTAATCCCCTTTTCCAGTAACTTTATGTTGTCCAAAAAAAAAATAATACGTTGGTGTTATGGCCGTTAATTATACTTAATTCTCTTTGTGATCCTAGAAGGAACCTAACAATAAGAAAATGGATAGTTTCCACTTGTCTTTATTCCTGGTACCTTGGATTACATACAGGGAGAGTCATTCCTCCTCAGCTGAGGCTGTCAACTCAACAAGGAGAGTTATTTTGCTTCCTAGGTGTTATGGCCCAAGGGATTCTCTCTCTGGACTGTGGAGAAGAAGCAGGGATGCCTAGAAGCTGTGCTGGTCATTCCATTCTTTTTTCCTACCATGGTCATTTTTCTTCACAGTCTCAAAAGCTGCCACTGTCCTCAGTGGTGAATACATGTGCATATGTGGCAGCACTGTCCCAAAAGAGGGGACACCTAGAGGAGAGCGTAGTGGTGGGAGGTAAAGAGGCAAAAGGAAGTAAGAAAGAAGAGGGAAACCCTCCTTCATTTTAAACATGTAGGAGCATTCCATATGTTTCATTTTAAAATATATAGTTACATTGACTTTTTATCCAAAATGAAAATCAGCATGAAGTTATTTTTGATATACTCAGGTAACCATTAAAGATTGAAGTGATTCTTTTAATAAAATACAAACAATTTTAAATTTACTTAAAACATATAATTTCACTTTGACATATTGATAACTTACTAAATGATCATTATCGATGCTTGATGTAATAGAGAATTGGTTGAAAATATCAGGCATACTTACCTCAAAATGACTTTTGTAAGCCAGCTGTGTAAACAAGGTTTTTTTTAACACATGAAAGAGGTAATTTAATGAGATAATAAATGAGTTTTAAATATGTTATTCATATTTCAAAAAAATACAACTTGATTATTTCAAATACGTAATAATTGTTGCTTTTTTTCTTAAGTGTTAGTTTGCTTTTTTTTATAAAATGTTTAAGAAAGATTCCCAGGTTTAGAGTTTAAATTATTCAAATTTTAGGTTAGTTTGAAGGAAATTATAAAATGAACTTCAACTTGAAATTGTTAGAATGTTTGCTTTTCGTGTCCAATAGTCTACATACATGGGTTTATCTTACTTTATTGATGACTTTGGTATTCACCAAACAAAGTTCAATTAATCAATTAAGGGTCATTTGTTTTCACATCAGAGTAACCTAGCTAACTCCTTTTTTTTGACTGTAGAATTTTGGAGTATCAGTGCCCCAAATGTTGGATAGGCAGGACCTAGGGCAACTCTGGGGAACCCTGTCTCACGAAGGGTTAATGGACACTCCCCCTTTCTCTTCCCAGGGCTTACCACTGAAGTGGAGGCCTGAAATTAAAACATTTATTCAGACCCAATAACATGCTAAATTCAGATTATACAAAAGCCACCAGGAGTTATACTCTGAAGTTATTGCACCAATTTCTGCAGAAAATAAACAATTCTTGGCAGCCATCTCATTTTGCAATAGACATTTTCATCTCTAATGATTCAGAGACTTTGGCAAAGTTCCTTGATCTTTTCCCAAGTGATGCCCTGTTTTCAACTTCTAAGGACTCACTGAGCATTTCAGATCTGCATTATATTTCGAAGTTGTAGATACTGACCTATTTTTTTGGTGGAGGCTGACCTTCCACTGAACTCCCCAACAAGTTTATTACTTTCACCTGCTTTAAGGCCCTCCTGGCACTCTACCTGAATAATTATGAAAATACAGGCTTCAGTCTTTATGGTTAAAGGTTGAAAACTTACAAACAAGAAATGGTGTCTGGTTAAATGTCTTATTGCCAATCAGCTGCTTTGCAAACTTAACCAACCCTGCCTCTTGCTTATATCCCTCTCCTGGTTTCCACTACTGCCTTTCACATCCTTCTGATTAAAAGATAAAGGAAACTATTGGGTTGTTGAAAAAGTCATGATGTATTTTTTCTATGTTTTTTGTTGCAAAAATGCATCATAACTTTTCCAACAACCCAATATAACCAAATTGCCCTGTGCACATAGATCAGGCAAAGACTCACTGGGGTGGTGGCAGCTGCAGTGAATGAACGCGGAGGGTCTTGGTGGCTGGTTCTCCGGACCCCATTTGTTCCAGTAATCTGGAGTTTTAAATTCTTTCCTATGGAAATTTTAAATTGTATCTTGATTACTCAAATTCATAGATTGGTAATGCTTTCATCATGAAGTTAATGCATTTTATGTGTACGCCGATCGATTCATGCATTGGGTTATAATACTCTATGCTCCTTAACACTAGGTATACAGATCAACAGAGTATGAGAGGAAAGGCACAGATCCTATCTGATTACAGTTACTTCGTTATTACGCCTGGAATGGATCGTGCCGAGTCATCTACTAGTTACAGTTTCATAAGTTTTGACTAATTAAACTCTTTTATATAAATAATTTTATTTTTAAAATTCAATTGTATTATTCTTGAATACCTTAAAAAGCTAAATTTGTCTATTGAAATTTAGATATAAATGAAAATTACACATCATTAACATAAAATTATGAACCTAAATCTCAAGTTATGATTAAATACATAAAAAATTAAACACCTATAATTAAGGGTACTCTCTTAAACAATCAGCCCTTCCTCATGTAGATCTTGTTTATCAGATTCATGTGGCCACAATAATTCCATTACTCAGGACAGAAGGCCTTATTGTGTCAGTAGAGTGCAAATTAATACAGGGTTTCCATTGTTATTTTGTTTTATGTGTTTTTCATTTGTTGGTTCTTTGGCTTTGAATAAACTACAGAGATACTTCATATATTTGAAGTCTAGTGATCTCCGGTAATTAATATATGAATCAAAAATGAGCTTAGAGAATTTGAAATTATTTCATTCATCTATGCCTCTGAACTACCATGCTCTCCTCATCATATAGCTCTGAAGCCTTCTTTCACAGGCTATATGGTTGTATGGTAATAGCTTGAAAAAAATGTTTTCCAAGCCCACAGCAGAGTAAAAGTAGTATAGCAAATCAGCAGGATGAAGGGCCATTTAGACACCCTCAAAGACTGAGACAGTGCAGTGGAGGGAAAAAGTAAATAAGGCAACACAAAACAAAACAAAACATAAAGATTAGTGCAAGTACTGCAGTTATAATAGATTGATCCCGTTTAGTGCAGGGTTTCTTATCTTTAGCGCTGTTGACATTTTGGGCTGGATAATTTCTTTTTTGTATGGGAAAGGGGTTGTTCTGTGCATTTTAGGATATTTAGAAGCAATCTTGGCTTCTATCCACTAGATGCCAGTAGCACCTCCCCCACT
The DNA here is from genome assembly GCA_033961575.1 of Aselliscus stoliczkanus. NCBI lineage: Eukaryota > Metazoa > Chordata > Mammalia > Chiroptera > Hipposideridae > Aselliscus > Aselliscus stoliczkanus. The sequence goes on from CM066727.1 coordinate 170,943,711, forward strand.
TCCCCCAGAATTGACACAAACAAAATTGTCTCCAGACTTTAACAAAGGTCCCTTGGGGGACAATATCAGCCCCTACTGTGGTCTACTGATGTAACATTTAACAACTGTATAAACCTTGATACTCCTTCAGAGTATAATTGTGATATTTCTTATTATAACTCTAGGCTATCAAAACATTTATCTTTAGTTGTCTGTCTTTAAGATGACAAGTAAATATGTCATATATTTTAGAAAGCTCTATATTCTAATGATTAGAATTTTTTTAAAAATGGTATTGCTTATCTGGTAAATGTCAGTGATCCAGAAATCCAGGGAAAGGGATCCTGTATATTCCTGTAAAGCTGGAAAAATAAATTATTGAATTTCATTATTTCGTGAAATATTTGTTTGCCTAGTTATGCAGTCAAACATTGGAGGTCCTCTTGCATGACTTCTTAAACTGTTACTAAAATTATCCTCAGTTTCCTGAGCACACATTATAGGACAGTAGGTGGAAACAGCCCTGGCACAATAGGAAGTATAAGGAAGTTGGCCTCAGAGTCCATGTTTAGATTTGCACAGCCGAAATCGGATGTGAATCAAGGGCCTGTGAAACAAAGAAAGTTTCCCTAAAGATTGTTCTTGGATCATTTGGAAAGCAAGCAGTATCTTCCCTTTATACTTTTGAGTATATTTCCCTAAATGAAAATCACGACACAAGTGCTAATCTCTGATCTGTTCATAATTGAACATGTTGGAAAAAATTCCTTATATTCTCCAGCTTGTTCTTCCTAGGGATCTATTTTAAAAATCTATCTGGTTATTTAATGCAAAGTATGTGCCTTTCTGTGCTGGTTACACCTATATCCAAATGGGATCAAATAGCATGGTTGATAATCTACCGCATTCTTATTTTTAATATCTCAAATTCCCCAACTAGGCGATTCCTTCAGGAAAACCAGGTGTAGAAGGATAGCTCTGTGGGAGATTGGCTGCCTGTCCACAGCTACCTCAGATTAAAGTTACCTTATGAAATGGGAAACAAACAAACAAATAAAAACTTTGGATTTTTCATTCACTATTATTCTTTGATCCCCTAGTTCCATAACTTGTACTTGCATTCTCTTAACACAATTTTAATATGTAATATTAGTCTCTTTTTCTGTGATATGCCTTTTGTATATTAATTTTCATCATATTTATCTTCATAATTGTAAACAGTTTTTAAGTTCTATCAGTTTTATTTTTGATTGAAATTTTTGCTGTATTTTGGGTATTTTCATTGTAGTTTACATATAGATTAGAATAGTCTATAAATTTTTTTTATCCTTATCCCATGTTCTTTGCGTTTATTTTAAACGTTATTCATTTACTCATTTCTTTTGTGTGATGATTATCTTGTATTTTTCTATTGGTTTTCACATTTTTGTCCTTCATTAAATAAGGCTATGCATAAGAGGAACAGCTATAAAATCTATGATCTGAGCAAAAAGTTTCTGAATATTTTTCTCCTCCAATTCCCTAAAGCCTACTTTAAAATCTCAAGTGTCAAAAACTCAGCTAACTACAGGAGCCAGACAGAAGTTGTGAAGACTGCGATGAACCCAAGAGCATGTGTCACTATCACGTGGGCAGATTTAGTAGATAGCTATCACATGCAAGGACGGACGTAGCATTACCAGATTGTCCAAGTTTTTGAAAGGTGTCAGAAGTATGGATTTTCTCCATTTCTAAATACTGGAAGAATACTTCTTGAAAAATGTTAATACTATATAGGTCAAACAGAGCAGAAGACAGTGGTATTCTGCTACTTCAAAGCCATTCCGGGGGCCATTAATGACAGGTGATATTGCTGGCCACAGAATAATTAATTAATCCCGTTTATCAAGTTATATTTAGTGTCAAAAATTAGTAATGTTTGGTCTGCTTTTCCATCCTAGGGCACTTCTCTAGCAATTATAACCTTCATGGTCAGGATTCTTCCCTCTTTTGTAATAGATTTATATTCTAATTTTTACTACTTGAATCCAGAATATACTAAATATTGTTCGATTTTTCTTTGTGCTAAGATATTGCCTTTATATCTTTACTGCCAACATGTGTGGGTCCTTTTGTTGCTATTTTTATATTAATACTACCTATAGAACTCCTGGCAAATGTAAAGGACATTTCTAAAATAATCCTCAAATTATTATAAGGACAGGAAGATTAGAAAAAGGTATTACAAATTTAGAGATTATTGCCTAAACAGAATATTGCATGAATAGAAAGACGAGAATTATGAAATCATGAGGAAGTTATGTTAGCCATTGATATCTTTGGAGAAATAAAGTAATTTTGTTTATAAAATATCATGGAAGAATAGAAGAAAAAAAAAACATATAAGGTGAATGAAAAGCAAGATGAAGTTAATTGGAATGGATTATAGAAAGTGATTATTCCTAGACTGATTTCTTATCTTGTTCTGAAAGTTTATAGAGAATTCTGAAATCCCAAAGGAACTAGTAATCCTTTTGTAGATTTCTGGGTCCTAAATACGCTGTATTTTGAACCCAGCACTGTTTTTGGAGTGTATAGGACAGTCAAATTGTAAGTAAATTGATGGTTTTTAAAGAAAACTTTTGACATCTATTATATCATTCGACACTTTAAACAACGCTGTGGAGTAATCAGGAGAATTATTATCCCCATGGAAACTGATAACAAAGAGAACAAATAATGTTTCCTAAAACACCAGTTAGTTCTTAGAGATGTTAGAAATATAACTTTAGGCCCTTTTATTCCTAATCTATCATGCCGGTCTGCTCTTCTGCCATATTACCGCTATATGGCATAGTCATATCAATCATAAAATGCACTGGGGAATCCTTATTTTTTGTGGGTTTGTGTGTTAGAGAAACTAGATAAGATTCTCAATAATTGACAATGTGTCTTTTACTTCAAGGTGAAGTTTTCTTGTTTTTTCAATACTGGCTAGAATGTACAGGCAGCTAATGCTAAACCTCTAACATACTCTTATCTTTTGATTATATGGTATTTTCAGTTGGCTGAACAATAGGCTTAAGAAATTTTTTCCTAGAGTTAGGTTTGTGGTTGAACTTCATAATTCTAAATGCTTCATATTAGAAAAAGTGAGAAGTGAAGCAGTCACAGAACAATCCTGGGGGATATTCTTGTTTCATCCATTTACAGAGTTTCCACTGATTGCTTTAAACATTTGATTTGAAAACAGAGGAGTAAGCCTTGTCACTGAGCTTTCAAAGGAAAATCATACTAGTGTGGCCATTTCAACTGAAATTTGAAGAGAGGGAGCAGAGCCATCAGCCCCTTTAAATAATGGCTCCCTTTATCCTCCTAATCCATCTCAAAGTAAGAACTTCAACCTGAAGCAAAGAGAGCCAAGCCTTCCTCTATGTTACCCTTATTGGTGTTCTTGTTTGTTCTCTTAATCTTGTGGAAACCTTGCACTTTAGGTATATGGAAAAGCTCCTGATTTGAATTCTGCAGAAATACAGAATGCAAAATGAAGATGAGGTCCTTTAGTAGTCAGGTTTTGTTACTCAATGGTTTGCGGGATTTTCAGTATAATTTTTTTCTAGTTAGCACAGGTCAATGTGGCTGTGTGGTTTTGCTATTGACAAAATATATTTCTATAGATATATGGAAGTTTTTAGGAGACCTCTGGAAATTGCAAAATTGGAGCTCTGTGTCAAGGCACATTTCCTGTTTTGTTTACTGCGATAGAGCACTGATCTGATAACTCCTGGGACAGTATTGCTTTGTTTTCTTTTGTTTTTCTCATCTTCCCATTTGAGCCCTGATTTTAAGAGTGAAAATTCAGTCCAACAATTTGCCCTTTTTCATTGATTCCATCCTGTTCTCTCCTTCCTCCGTGTCCCTCTCTCCGCAGTGCGGTGCCCTTTTCCTGAGAGTAAACAGTAGAAGTTTCATATTTTAACGCCCGTCTCTGGTACAGTGTGTTTGGGTGTGCTCTCTGTGCCATACCCTGGCAGTCATAAATTAATTAAAAGTAGACAGGATCCACAGAAAAGGAAAGTTCTCCCTTGTTCTCCCCCTCTCCGCTTTCTTTCTTTTTCTGCGGGTAAATAGCTAGTTCCTTTGTCCCTGGCTGCACTATTTCATTTCTACCATCATTGTCCTCATTGTTCTCTGAAACAGGAGGGGTCTAGGCCAGGAGCTGCAAGGTCTCAGCTAATGACGGGAAGTCTTTAAAGTTTGCGCTGCATTTCATCTTCTCTGTGGGAGTTTTAGGACGTATCCAGTGTTTGATCCCCACCGCGCAACTTTGCTTCTAGTTAATTAACAGATCCCCCATTACACACTCTCATCTAGAAGCACATGGGAGGCCTATTGGGAGGTAATTCAAGGCCAATCTGAGTGATGGCAGGAATTAGAGAAATCGGTTGTTTTAGGGCTAATGTGCAGGAAATAAAGATGTCCCATTTTAGTGATCACGTTTGAAATTTTTGATTTTTTTTTTCTAATAAAAAAATAAGGACCTTATTTTGTCCATATAACCTTACCCTGATTATTCCGGGCAGTTTGAACTTAGAACTTTTTATAACTGCCTGGAAGATAAATAAAAAGGAATAAAAGAAAGACAGGCAATATTATGAGATGTAGCCATGCTAACAAGAATTTTGGTCTCCCTTTTATTGTGAGCAGTCTCTTTCCTGCCCAGCCTATTAGCCAGGTCACAACTGTCCATAGCAACTTTTCCAGGGCATCCGAGGCAGAATAACTGGCAGGGGTATCTCAGTAGAGGTTCATTTTATAGCCAAGGCTAAATCATACCCTGTTCTTATGTTGTTGCTTTTGTTCCAAGGGTGTCAAAGTGATTTACAAATAATAAATAATAGCTTCCGTATTAGGATCTCTTCCTCTCCTAGCCTCTTTCCAGATGAATGTTGCAAAATAATACAAGCTTGCCCAAAGTTAGACATTGGCTTAGGAGGGCCAGAAACAGAGTCCTGGTGTTTCAATGGCTCTGCTGTCCCAGACCACAGGTAGCCCAGGTTTTGGTGGCATTTGAGAGTTGAATGCTTTGTTCAATTTCTGATCCTTCTACTGCTTCTCCAGCCCTATGAGCAATGACCCCCTTTATCTAATGAATTAGGAGCTACCCCTGCCTTGCAATTCTCAGTTCGACACTTGGCAATGAGAATCAAACCGGGGCTATTTAGTGCAGCAGTAAATGGCCCACCACATTAGCCCCCTGGCATGCTAAGCTATTAGGTTGTTTTACTGTTGTTAAAGTTCCATTTGTTAGGTAGAGCTGCTGCCCTTCCACACAAACTCAGCAGTGCCTGGTACGGGCGGATGAAACGTGTGCCCTCCAGGACCCAAATGGCCGGGCAGTGTGGCTGGGCTGCAGATAAGAAGCATTCTTCTGTCTGAAAAGCAGGAGCATGGATTATTATGATTAAAAAAGGATGAAAGCAAGAAAAGGAGATCACTGGACAATCATGGTTTTCGAACTTTGCTGTGACTAAACTAATGACGTGGGCTCAATTAACCATTCATTTATAGCAGTTCTTAAATGAACCACTAATTGTCTGAGTGCCACACAGAAGGAAGGCCAGGGGTGAGAGACACTGAATATGCTGGTGTGGCCCTCTACAGAGCAGCCGCCAGTGCTGCCTGCACACACACTGGGGCGGGGTAGCATCCTTGGCAATGGAAAGGTTAGCATGGAAATGAAGGAGAAATATTCAATGGTGTGTGTGTGCGTGTGTGTGTGTGTGTGTGTGAGAGAGAGAGAGAGAGAGAGAGAGATTGAGAGAGAGAGAGAGAGAGAGAGAGAGAGAGAGAGAGAGAGAGAGAATATTTCTGCAAAGAAAGGAAAATGCCAGTACTGTATAGCTTCATGCAGCCAGCTTGCAGGGTTGAGTTGGCATTTGGTAACTTGGTAGCGGCTGCCAGTGTGTGTGTGGTGGGAGAAGAGGGAATAGACAACAAGAAAAACACATAGAGCTTAAAAAAAGATGTAAAATGATTCACTTCATGCCATATGGACAAAAATGTTGTCACAAAAATAAGGCCAAAAAATAGTGCCAGGTTAGACTTTTAGTTCAAAAACATATGTATAATCATCCCCATGAACATGAATTTTAATTAGTATTTTGATAGAGAGAAACCAGATATTTTTTTAACCTGCTCTGTTCTTGTTTTCTGTTCCTCTCCCAGTTTTAGCCTCCATTAAACATTCATATACTGTATGTTTTGTGTCTGTATGAGGAAAATGCCTTATCCCTGGATTGGTGGGAATGCAAACATCTTGGTTTTCTGTGGCATACAAAATATTCTCCCAGTGGAGCTTGCAAGCAGAAATGTTATCACTGGGAAATCTAGAGCTCGCTCTCAGCCCCAGGCACACCAGGCAGGAAGGAAGCCATATGCCTTTTTTCCTTTGTCAATGGAGGCATCTGCACCCGTTTGGGTCCCCAGATCTACCCTTCACACCCATCCACAACTCATCTCTCCGGGATGCCTTTTAAAAATTAAATATGTTTTATATGTATTATATTAGTGTGTATACATAATATATTTATATTCAATATATATTTATATTAAATGTATAACATATAGATCTGATATTTATATTAAATGTATAATATAATATATATATATATATACACACACACACATACACACCACACATACACACACACACACATACACACACAATACTATGTGATAGGACAGTTTTGGAGAAAATTTGATAAGATTGTGATTACAGAGACTTTAAAAAATGGAACATGTAACTTATTGATGAATAAACTTAGTAAATGCTTACATTTTATTTGTTAGGTACACTCCACCTGCTTCTAAAAAGCTTTGAGATAACACTCACCCGAAGGCACTGTGCTGAATCATCTTCCCTTAGCAAAGCCATTTCCCCACCTTTTAATGAGGTGATTCTGTTAACAACCTCCATGTGATCATGAGAAGATGTTACAACAAAATGCGTATATTAGCGATGATTTTGCTGCTTAGATGGGCATCCGCACCCTGGTTTCTTTTTTCTCTCTAATGTAATACTGATGAATGAGATATGTGAATTAAAATGATCCAAGTGAATAAAAAACCTGGTAGTAAAAATAAATCAAATCTTGGTGCAGAAGTATTAACCTACTTTATATTCTTTATTGGAATTCCTGAGCTTTCCTCAGAGCATTAGCTGTGCTGCAGTCTATTCCAAGAGCAAAGGTAAAATCAAGAATAGTGTTAGCAAAGGTAAATTTTCCATCCCTTTTGGAGGTCCTTAGGGCTTTCTCAGACTTATTTTTTGGCAAGCACTAACACAACCATTCCTTTTTTCCTGCCTCATACCCTTCTCACCTAGGGACCTCTGGTCCATTCAGTGAGAGTGGGATGCTTCCTAGGCTCTTGTTCAGTACATCCTCTTGGTCCTGGCAGCTTTCTCTGGACTTGTTGTCTAACCTCTACTCTTCCATAAAGCCACAGTCGTCATAACAGTCATGACAAACGAAGAGAACAAGTTATTGGACACACAGTGACCTCAAGCCACATAATGAAATCCATGTCCATCCACTATATCTGGACTGCAATAGAAATGGTCTTAGCATTATCTATAGGTTGCTTCATTTTTACAAGAGTGGAAACAGCTAAAAACACATCTGCCTGCCTTCATAACCCCATTGCAGGCTTATATTTCCTGGAAACTTTTCCCAAGCTTTTGTGTCAGATTTCTGTTGGATCCAGTAGATCTGTTTATCCATTTACTCAATCCATACCCATTATCAATCTCCTAATATGAGTTCTAAATTTAAGGAAATTTAAGGGTTGCTCCTTGCTACGAAGATGTTTATACACAGAAGAATATTTTCTGGCTCAAATGTTATTAGGGCTTCCAGGGGGTTTAAGTCTTTAGGGTTTCAAAGTCCTGTGAAATGAAGAAAAAGTTAGAAACATTCTAAAATACATTTTCTTTCCTTTTACATCTACCAAGACTATTTCAGTTACCTTATTCACAGAGATCTATATTCAAGACTTAGAGTCAAACTGAGCTCTGATGCAAGCATCAAAGGTAATTCAGGCTTCCCCGTCTTACACTTCTCTCCTATCAGAAACGTGGAAGCAGATGACATGCGCTAAAGTAGACCAAAGCAGGCTTCTTACCCACTAGTGGTTTTCTGAGAAGACTAGGACGATTTCAAAAAATATCCATGTAGGTTACTAATTGTAACATTATTTGCAATTGTCAATATTAGAAATAACCTAAATTTCCATCCATAAAAGACCTGTTGAATAAAAGTATGCCCATACAATGAAATATCATGCAGTTATAAATAATAATGAGGAAGATCTCTAGGCACTAATATGGAGACATTTTCAGGATACCTTTTATATGAAAATTTTTAAAAACTTGTAAAAGTGGGGCCGGCCGAGTGGTGCGTTGGTTGGGAGCTGGTTTGGGACGATGCCAGCGGCCCTGGTTCAAATCCCGCATATGAAGGCCAGTGATGCTGCCCTCTGCAGCTAATATGGTGAACAACAGCTCCACCTGGAGCCGGGCTGCTGTGAGTCCCCAGGGACAGCATAGCTGCAGCTCCTGCTGCAGTGGGCTACCATGGGCTGCAGTGAGTGCCTGGTAGCTGGCGTGAGCAGCTGGCAAGTGGTGTGAGCTGCCAAGAGCCATTGTGAGCGGCCGTCCAGAGGCCGGTGACTGATCTGCCTCACCCAAGAAGAGCGCAGTGATGATGCCAACATTGGCCGGTGAAGCCATGTCCTCCACAACTAGACTGAGGAGCCATAGGACAGCAACTTGTCTGTTCCCCGTCCCTGGTTCCCCAATGCTGTTCCCTCCCCCAGTTCCCCAATTAAAAACAAAACAAAACAAAACAAAAAAAACTTGAAAGAGTGTAGACAGTATGCTATCTTTTACATAAGAAAGAAGAGCAAATAAGAATACATACACATATTTGTTTATTTTAACCTGAAGGATAAGCCAGAAATAATGAAAATTAATATACACACATATAATGTGTGGATGGAACTGAATAGAAGGGATATGGATGGAAGTAAGCTTCCTCAGAGTTACCTTTATGTATAATTTTGACTTTTGGACCATGAAAATATCATACTTAAAAATAAAATTAAATCAATAAGGATAGAAATATACCTGTGATATTAGATACTAACATTAATGGAAAGATGAATGGTAATCATTGTTGATGATACTTTGGACCAATCAATACTCTACTAAAGAATGAAGAGGAAGTGAAGGGGGAAGTTTTTAAGAGTTTTATGCCTACTGAATTGTATGTATTACTGGAAATTTCCCATTTAATCCTTGGGGAGGGGAAAGGGGGTAGTCACTTTGTAAGGGGTGAAAAAGATAACTATTGCAATGTTTTGTACATCTGTAACTAATAATAATAATAATAATAATAATAATAATAATAATAATTTTAAAAAATAAAATAAAATTAGGTATAAATAGACAGAAAAAAAAGTTTAATCCTTAAATTTTATTTTTATTTAATTCCTACAACTAACAGGAATCCCGTCTTTCTGTCTCATGCTACTCCTCTGACAAGAGAGAAGAATAAATGGAATTATTAATATTTTTCATTACTTTGGCAGTAATTTGAGTCAATGATGTGGTTTCATGTCATGCAGTCAGAGGAGAGGGGAGCCACAAAATCAGTGCATATTCTTTGCCAGTTTCTAAAATCATTATAATTATTAAAGAAAAATAACACGTTATAGGAAGTATTATTTGCATCCTGAGCCATATTGGTTTTTTAAAATTTTTTTATTTACTACATAAACAATGTCAATAATGTACCAATTTTTACTAATTTGTAACAAGCTCCCTGAGAGTGGAACATACTTTTGGAGTTAACTCTTTTGGAGCCACGAAAGTAGTAATTATTAATATTATTTTAAGATAATGAAGTGTGACTATGGAAAGGAAAATTTCAAAAGGTCTGATAATTGTTATTAAATGAATGGGATTTCCAGTGTCTCAAAGTATTAAAAGTGTTAAACATTTTCCTAGCTTCTGCCATGAATGACTCTGATTCAACATGTTCATATTGCTCTTTTATAAAACAAAGATATGAAGATGTATATCATTTAAAAATTGATTTGTATTGGTCCTACTTTAGGCTTTTTTTTAAAAAAAAATTTTAGCAAAGAAACCCTGATTTTGGTGATGGTAAGGTATAGCTATAGATTCATGTTCTCCACCGTTGGTCCTGCTGTTGCCATTCACCTGAAGGAGGCAGAGGAAGGAGGCGTGTGTGTAATTATGAAGTTCACTTTCTTCATCAGTGCAGAGCTTGTGTTCAATGCAACAAAAATGTATTGGCACCTTCTATGTGTCTTGTACTTTAGTAATTATTTTTACCCAGTGACCTTCTAATTAAATAGGCAACATTTCATAGATTTCACACAGTGAAAACAGTCTGAGAAGTAAACACGCAGAGTAGATAGAAAGCAAGATGAGTGGCGTGAGGTATGGAGTGAGCTAAGCTCCCTGTGAGGAGAATGAGGGCAATTTACTAAGCCTCAGTAGCCTGTGTGAGGGCACGCTTTTAGTTGTGAGGCAAGTCAATGATCACAATATTAAAGACAGTTGTGCCATTGCACATGTCAGTGCTTTTCATCATGCAGTGACATAGTGAAAAAAATAATGAAGTGGAAACGTCAGTTCCCCATATCAAAAGCTGTGAAATATATGTCCTCCCAGCCAAAGAAGGCAAGATCTGAAATTTTTTTTTAAAAAATGTGGATACATAGAATAAATATGCAACCCTCTTGATAATGTTGGCTGATGAAATGAAATTCGCCAACTGTAATTCTGGCACAGAGAGACACACATAGTGCCTACACACACACACACACACACACACACACACACACACACAGACCCTCAGCACATCCTTAATCATTTGCTATCTTATTTACATTTCGTTTGCTACAGCAAATTCTATCATTTGAACTTTTAAAAAATATAGTTCAATATTACTTAGGGGAAAAAATAGGAAATAATGTGATTGGCTTTCAAATAGCTTATTACCATTCAAATACTTTCAAGATAAATTATATTAAAAAAAAAACCCACCCTGTTTTAGCTTCTGAAACATTCTAAATGGAGACTTAGCTCTAAGTAACCCAAATTGCTTTAGTTGTGCAGAGCAGCATTAAAAGCCTTGTCCGCTAATTGAGTGAAGCGGCACTCCTGAAGCAGCCGTGTCCCCTCATTAGATGAACTTGCAGGCGTTGTTTGACATCCTGGGTTTCCGGGCTCAACCTAACAGTCCCCCTGGCTCAAATTAATGGTAATTCATTATGACACGCTGTCCTTCCAGTGAGATAGCAATGTGGAACCCTTCGTGGCCTCTGCCACGGGTCCCTCTTCACCCCGTTCCTTCCCACTTTAGTTCCAGGGACCCCGTTTGTGGAAACCTTCTAACTTCTTCAGCCAGCTGGTGATTGAAGGGACGCCTTGACTGAAGAATTGCAGTCAGTTCCCTTCCACTAATGTTTCTAGAGTGAAAGGGGGTATTTAACAATAGGCTGAGTCAACCAGGAGAACGATGCTGTGTTCTAAAGGAAATGAAGTGCATTTATCTGTATATGGACGCACAAGGGCTTCTTTTAGAGTACAGATACCTCACCTGTATCTATTTATAGGGAATATGAGTAGGAAATATGGAGATCAAATTTTCATAAATGCGATTGAAATTCAAAGAGACTGAAAGTTTCCTGTCTGTCTGAGTTTGGTTATTCAACACATTTTGGAGGGAAACGTCATGTTTATATGATGAGCATTGCTGTCCAAATGCTGTTTTCTTACTCTCACTAGTAGGCAGGATGCTATCATTGGGGAAAAGATTCCAGTGCTGATGCAACTCTAAATTGTATGTTTGTTTCAATCAGTTTATTGTGTTGATTCAGATAATTTCTTCTGTCCGTGGAAAAATAACTCAGGTCTACCCCTAAAAGGTGTCTACATAATGTCTAGATGCGCCTTTCCTCGGAAATCCTTAAATTGATCATGAATATAGAAAATATTCATGACCAGTTGACCCCATAGTGGTGGAAATGGTATTGTTTAGTCAGTATAAGGTACAGGACAGTTGTGACACCTGCTGTTTTCCCAAGACTGAGCCTAATCTCATTGTAAGATGTTCTATGCCAAGCAATGTGGACCTGGATTTTATCAGCATTAAAGCCTGCCTACCTACACACCATTTATGGTGTGAAAGTCCACTATTAGATTCATTCCTTTGGGTTATATTAAAATAAAACAAAACAAAAAAACTTTTCATGACATAATCTAATTGGTTAAAATAGCTAATAGATTACTATTTGTTATTAGTAGTCATTTATTCATTTATTAACTAATGTTTATTTCTGTTAACCCTGTCTCTCCATAAAATGCACTCTAACAAATCCATCAGTTCAGAAATAATGCCCATTATCTCATTTTACAAAATTTTTGGATAAAATAGGATATGGATGTCTACTTTTACATTGTAGCTCTTAATGTGTCTCGACTAAATGACTGCTTTTATTTCACCAAATTTGCTCCATTCACATTTGGTCTTCACAATTTCAGTGAATAGCAAACTCCTTCCTCTATTTGTTCATTCCAAATGCCTAGGAGTTATCTTTGACTTCTAGTTTTCACTCATACACATCTAATCTATTGACAAATCCTATCTGCGAAACATACATGTATATTCCGAATTTGCCACTGCCACTGTGCATGACATAGTCTATTGCCTGGAATATTAAAATAGATTCTACCTTTATACCTATCTCAGCCTATTCTTAGCATAGTCCTGGAAATGTAGTTTACTTAACTAGTTCTCTGTCATTAGCCATTTGGACTTATTCCTTTTTTATATTATCAATAATTTTTAGATTAATATGTTTGTGTGAAAATTTTTCTTGTTATTAGAATTATTGCCTCAGATACATAGTCTTAGAAATAAAATTATATATGAACATGGGTAATTTCAAAATATTTGAACCACTTTCAACGTTCTCTAGCCACATATGGAAGGCTGTACTTTACCATATCTTTTCAGTATAGAATATTATAATAATAACTTGGCATAACCCATAACTGGGTATTTCCATATATATGCTAACCTACCACTTGTAGTTCCTGTGAAATGGGAAGTTCCTTAATATCCCTTGGAGAATCAGGAAAGACGTCACTGAGAAGGTAGAATAATTGGGTAGAGTCTTGAGGGAAGCGTATGCAAAGAGGAATGACAGAGCATGATCAAGTTGTCTCATGTAGAGTTTGAGACTGGAGCAAGGAGTACAGCTAACGGAAGTAGCATCATAGTCAAGGTGAGAGAAGCACACAAGCATAGGGAGGGCAATAGCTATGGAATTAGAGAGGAAGGGACAGATTTTATAGATATTTAAGAGACAGGAAGAGCATCCTTCAATGGCCGATTAGATGCAGAAGGCCAGGGAAGGGAGCCTCCCTCTAGGCTCAGCCTAAAGACTTTTTAATTAAAGAATTTTAAATTTATATAAGTCACCTATTTAGACAACTGTTGTTTTGTCTCCCTGCATCCCTTACCACCTACCTTCTTCTAGAGAGAGAACCATTCCACCCCATAAACACATGCACACCCTTTCCTTTGGGAGAATTGCTTCTTCATTCTCTGCCTACCGCAAAAGTTACATGGTATAGTACTGGCCAGTCATAGAACCTTATATCACTGGATGCTATCAGTGATATAAGAGAAAAGGCCCCTACTTTTCTCAGTATGCATACAAAAATAATTCCTCATGCCATTTCACCTTCCCATTGAATGGTAATTTAAAATTAATGAAAATACCTGTGCATGTTCTTGCTCTGGCATGAAAGGTTATAATAAGAGCAATAAGATGATCTAGCACTGAGTACTTACAGTTACTCAGTGGTACCCAATGGACGAGGCACTCGTACACTTGACAACAATTAACTCATTTAATTCTATTAACCCCTCTATAAGGCATGCATTATTATACTTTCTGTATAACGATGAGGAAATGGAGGAACCAAGGTATTAAGTAACTTTCCAGTGGCCATGTATAATAAGAGGAGGAGCTGGGATAGCCAGAATTAACAAATTCCTGATAGAGGATATGTGGCATTTTTATTCATTATCTTAAGGAACAATACCAACAAGTAAACTCTTCTATAAGGTTAAACTTTACTTGCAATTACTCAGAATTTCCTGGCACAAAACTATTTTTTTTCACTTGATAATTATTTAATTAGCTTGCCAATCAACTATATAAATGCTATGTCTATTTGGTGATCGTGATGATGCTGTGTTATGTTTTTATTATTACTGGAAATTTCTACTTGTAATTTTTCACCTTATTTAATCTATTTAAACACATTATAATGTCTGCTGTACTGTTAACTCTTAAAATGCAGAATCCATGTCTGATTAAACTTCCTAGTCTTTAAAGTCAGCCGAAAAAAAGAGAAATTAACATTTATTATTGGGCTCTGTAGGTATAATTCAATTAATCCTCACTTTAAAGAGGAGGAAACTAAGGTTCAGAAAGGTTTTGCCAAATATAATAAATTGAGGCCTGAACTTAAACTGAATTCTAGATAATCTCAAAACATGTCTTCTTTTTATTTCTCCATTTTACCTTACTACATATGTAATATCCTACTGTAAGCACTCAGTAACTTCCTGTTGAGTAAATGAATAGATCAATGGAGAGATGGTTGCTACTCAACAAATCTCCAACTTAACTCAAAGCGATGTGCATGCACTCTGTGGGGAAGAGAATGGAATCTAATTTAATTTCCATAGCAGAGAATACACTTGAATAGTTAAACATAGATGAGATCAACAAAGAGGTTAGGCTCCCTAGATTATATAACTAGAATTGATCAGGCAGCTTAATCATAACTCTTATCATCATCAAATTGAGTAATGTAGCTTCTGAGTATTTCTTTAAAATAATTCATATTAAAATTAAACATTAAATAGACTTGAGAAACTAAATTTATCACTGAAACTTGATATTTTAAAAGTATATGTTTCCTTATGTACTTATCTATGAGTGCTTTTGTTTGGTAGCTAAAAATTTTTTTCACAACAGTCATTCTTAAATAGAAAATTCTAAAATCATTAAAGTAAATTATTTCCCATTTTTAACAAATTGTATTCTGAATATCACCATACTTTGTATTGATTTTTTTTTTCTACTATCCACCCTGATAAATTGACAATTATACTTGGACTGTATTATATAATACATGAGCTCTGTTGAAAGACTAATCTCTGAAGACTAGTTTAAAAGTAGAACATCTTCCTATAATTTTATTTTTGGTATTTAATCTTCACATGCCATTAATATTATCTGTCAAGGAGTAATCAGTCAAAATATAAAATTTCTTTCAGATTATTTTAACATGGTTATTTTCTCAAGACAGATGTGGGTATTTTTCCTTTTAAAAGTGGGAATAAGATTGTGTTAATGTATCTTTGCTTTATACTATGTAATTTTTTACAAAAACAGTTTTATCAAGTTATAACTTATATACTGTGAAATTCAACATTTTCAGAGGAATTATATGATAACATTACAATCTAATTTTAGAACAGTTTCATCTGACAAGAAGAAACTCCACACTCACTGTCACTCCCAGAACCCTCCAAGTCTCCTTCCCCTGTAACTCTAGATAACAACTAATCTGCTTACGTCTCTATAAATTTACCCATTCTGGACATTTCTTATAAATGGAATCATACAATATGTGGCACTTTGTCACTGCTTTCATCATTTGATATAACATCTTCAAGGTTTATCCATATGGTAACATGTACTTCATTCCTTTTTATGGCTGAATACTCTACCGCAGTATGGATATACCTAATTTTGTTTATCCATTCATCCACTGATGGACATTTAGGTTGCAGTCACATTTATAAATAATGCTTCTGTGAACATTCATGTACAAGTTTTTGTATGGACATAGGTTTCATTTCTCTCATGTATGCACATAGGGGTGAAATTGCTGGGTCATATGGCAATTGTCTACGTAACCTTTTAGGAACCACCAAGCTACTTTTCAAAGCACCTGCTGAACTGCACATTCCTATCAGTGATGTATAAGGGTTTCAATTTCTCCATATCCTCTCTAGCACTTGTTATTATTTATCTTTTTAAAATAGCCATCCTAGTGGATGTGCAGTGGTTTACCTTTGTGGTGTTGGCTTGCCTTTGCCTAATGGCTAATGATGTTGAGTATCTTTCATGTGCTAATTGATCATTTATATATTTCTCTAGTGAAATGTCTGTTCAGATTATTTGTCCATTTTTTTTTTAAAAAAAATTGGGAGATTGGGGGAGGGGAACAGACAACTTGCTGTCCTTTTGTTCTTCAGTCTAGTTGTGGAGGATGTCATTTCACCTGCCCATGTTGGTGTTATCATTGTGCTCTTCCCAGCTGAGGCAGATTGGTTGCTGGCCATTGGACAGCCACTCATAGCTGCTCAGAGCTGGCGTCCCAAGCCAACACTTAACCAACTCGCCACTCGGCCGGCCCTCTTTGTCCATTTTTAAATTGAGTTGTTGTTTGACATTTTGTTATATAGTTGTAAGAATTCTTTGTGTATTCTGGATATAAGTTCCTTATCATATGTATAATTTCCAAATATTTTCTTCCATTCTGTAGGTTGTCTTTTCACTTTCTTGATGTTGTACTTTGTACTTTGTACTTTGTAGGTTTTAAATTTTGATGTTGTTCAATTGATCAATTTTTTTTCTTTTGTTACTTATCTGCTGGTGTTATATTTGAAACACCACTGCCAAACTCAAGGTTATGAACATTTTTGCTTTCTTTTAAGAGTTTTATGGTTTTAGCTCTTCCATTTAGTTATGGTCTATTTTGAGTTAAGTTTTTTGTATGGTATTGCCATAGGGGTCCAGTTCCATTCTTTTGCATGTGGCTATCCAGTTGTCCCAGAACCATCTTTTGAAAAAACTACTGCGCTCCAATGTAATTCTCTAATACTAATACCTACATCAAGTGGGTATCCTACCATTCAATTCAATCTGACACTATCTGAAATTAGCATCAGAACTCACAAGTTAAAGGTTAAGGTCTTCAACAAGACTGGTCTTAGTTCTGAAGCCAGCTGCAAGTGGAATCTAGAGGCAATGAAGACTTCTGCTTGGCTCAATTGGTTACAAACTTGGGAATTTCCAAGACACTCCTTCAGGTTCGTGAATTCACTAGAACAGGGTGGCTCTTTGGATACGTACATGTGACTCTGAAGTAAAACTGAAAATGAAAATAAAACTATCATAATTTCATTTATAAAATTTTTAAAGGATATTATTCACATAATGGTGATTTCATTTGTTTGATGACTCTCGAATAATTTTTAAATTGTTGTGAGGTACAGGATTGGCTCTTCCGTCTCAAAAGTTTGCCGACCCCTGTGCTAGAATGACTCACAGAACTCACAAAAGTACTATACTTATGATTACCACTTTTAAGAAAGGATTCAAATGAACAGCCAGGTGAAGAGGCGTATAGGACAAGTCTGGAAGCGTCTTGAGTACAGGAGTTTCTCTTATTGTGGAGTCAGATTGTGCTACCCTCTGGGTACAGCAACATGTTTACCAGCCAGGATGTCCCTTACCCTCACTGTTTAGAGTTTTTATTGAGGTTTTATTACATAGGCATGATTGATTAAATCACTGACCATGTGATGGAACTCAATTCCAGCTCCTCTTCTCTCCCCAGAGGTGGGTGGTGGTGGTGATGGGAGGGTGGAGTTTTGAAATTTCCAGCTCCCCCATCCTGAGTCTATCTAGGGCCCTACCATGGGTCACCTTATGGCATAATAAAGGAATAACTATCATTTAAGGAGTTCCGAGGGTTTTGGAAGCTCTGTGCCAGTAACCAGGGACAAAGACCAGATTTTATTATTATTATTATTATTACTATTATTATCGTATTGTTATTATTGCATATTATTGCAGCTGTTCTTTGCTTCATTAAATGGGTTTGGCAAGTGTGTCAAAATCAGTTGACCGTAAAAGTCTGGGTTTATTTCTGTACAGTCAGTTCTGTGCCATTGATCTATATTTGAATCCTTGTGCCAGTATCACACCGTTTGGATTACTGGAGCTGTGTCCTAAGCTTTGAAGTTGGGAAGGGTGCACTGCCAATTCTTTTCTCCTTTTTCAGGATTTTTAAAGCTATACTGAACCCCTAGCATTTTCATATGAATTTTAGGATTAGCTTGTCAGTTTTTACCAAAAAAGTCATCTGAAATTTTGATAGGGATTGTATTGCATCTGTAGATTAATTTGGGGAGTATTGTCATTTTAAAACTATTAACTATTCTGACCCATCAATGTGGGATGTCTTTACATTTTTTTAGATATTCTTTCATTTCTTTCAGTGGTGTTTTAGTTTTTAATGTACAAGTCTTCCACCTCTGTTATTGAATTTATACTTAAGTATTTTATTCTTTTCCATGGTATTGTGAATGGTATTGTTTTCTTGAAGTTATTTGTGGAATGTTCTTTACTAGTATATAGAAATTCAATTTTTTTTTGTATATTGATTATCCTACAATCTTACTGAACTTGTTCATTAATTCAAATAGTTTTTTAGTGAATTCCTTAGGATTAAAAAAAGTGATATATATATATCTATATATATATCTATATATATACCTATATATATATCTATATATATATATATAGATATATATATCTATATATATATATATATATATATATATAGAGAGAGAGAGAGAGAGAGAGAGAAACAGTTTTAGTTTTTACTTTTGATTATGGATGCGTTTTATTTATTTTTTTCTTTCCTAATGAACTTGGCTATAACCTCCAGTACAATCTAAGTAGAAGTGGTATGAGTGGATATCCTTGTCTTATTCCTAGATTAGAGGGAAAGCAGTCAATCTTTCACCATCAAGGATGATAGTTGTGAGTATTTTTATAGATATTTTTTATTGGGTTGAAAAAATTCTCTTTTAGTACTAGTTTGTTGAGTATTTTTATCAAGAAAGGGTATTGAATTTTTGTCAATTGTTTTCCAGCATTTACTGAGATGATTATGATTATCTTTTATTTTATTAGTATGGTATGCTGCAGTACATTATTTGACATATAAATGTTAAACCAACTTTGCATTCCTAGGATAAATCCTACTTGGTTTTGGTGTATAATTTTTTACTATCTTGTAGACTTTAAAAGAATTTAGGTACTCTAGAAATCTTCCAAAATTATTGAGGCTTTTAAAAATCAAAAATCTTATATAAACTAATAATCAAAAAGTTATACAAGTCCTACATCATCTCTAACTCTCTGCCTCTAATATGTTAGAACAATATTCCAGATGTGGAATGATATTATCTTAAAAATATCATTTTGGAGTCTTACTTAAAATACTGACTATATAATTAGGTTGATGTTACAAGTAACTATACCATCCTATGGCATTATATAATTTATATTTATACACTTTTAATAATCATGTTGCAAGATCAAAAAAATCTTTACTAAATGTTATACATTTTGAAACCATACAACTTAATCATTTGAGGGGACAAAGCTTAAGATGAGAGTAGCTGATGAAATTCTCTGTATATAAATTATTCTACATGCATAAGTAAATAATAAAATCATAATAAAATAGTTACATGTATTGACTTTTTTTAAATATTTAGATTCATGACAAGCGTATGTAACCATTTAAAGATCAAGAAAATAAGCCTTTAAGAGGTTTCTAAATTTCTAAAGAAATATAGTTCTTCCATTACAGGACCAATGATTAATCTCTGGTCTTTATGACACTTGAGTCTGGCTCTTATAAAGCAACTGAGTATAAATGGGGTGTTTTGTGTTTTTATTTAAAAGATTTTATTGGGGAATTGAGGGAGGAGAACAGTGTTGGGAAATTGGGGAGGGGACCGGCCAAGTTGTTCTTCTTCAGTCTTCATTGGGGAGGGTGCCAGTTGCCTTCTGGCTTCCCGTCGGCAGCTCGTGGCCTCTAAGCTCAAGGTGCTGTGTTCAATCTTAGTTGCGTGTGGGTATAGCCACCATCCCATGCGGAAGTCAAACCAGCAGCCTTGTTATTAAGAGCGTACACTCTATCCTCTGAGCCATCCGGGCGGCAGCTCAGCTCAAGGTGCCGAGTTCAGTCTTAGTTGTGGGTGGGCATAGCCCACCATTGAACAGGCAATCTTGTTGTTACACCAGCTGAGCCATCCTGCTACCTGTTGGCAGCTCAGTGACAGCTCAGCTCGGGCACAATGTTCACTGGCCCATTTGGGAATTGAACTGATGGCCCTGTTGCTCAGAGCATGCACTCCAATCCAACTCTTAACCAACTGAGCCACTTGGCCTGTCCAGGGTGTTTCTGTTTTTATTTTGCTGTTTTTGTTGTTGTTTTTAACTTAGAAATTATCCAGTGAATTTGTAAACCTTTATAATTATACAACTTAGTATCCTGGTACAAAATAGCACTGTGCTTTGAAAAGTGCTAGTCTGCATTTAATAAATTTCAGTGTCCATTAGCATGTTTTCCATTAAGTACTGTAGCTGTAAGTAATGTTGCATTATAAGTATATTTTAAGTTAATAATCATGGACTGCAAAGATAGTTAAAATTGTTTCTCTTAGTGAAACCTGTCCTGAGGCGACATATAGACACATGTGCTTGTATGACTGAATTCATAATATAAAGATTTGTTCATTGATACAGCTCTAAAATAACTAGCTCATATTTTAACATTTAAACTGTCATTGTATCTTGACTGTTATTTATAAATGTTTGGTTTTCAATTTTTCAATCATTATTCATTCATCAACCATGAACAGGCACAGTCCCACGCCTCTGACATCATTGTGTAGCTATGAATCTAGTCTAGAAAAGAATTGTTATGGTGAAATACTTAATATTTCTTCTACTGTTTTGTGTTAAGAATCTTGTATAAGTCTCTTTATGATAATTTTTTCACCTGAGTATTTTGGAATTACTTTGATATCTAGTTTAACATGTACTTTTTTTTTTTTTTTTGTAGAATTGCAAGATATAGATAATATCAAAGACATCAGGAGTGGGAGAGATTGGACTGGGAGACTAAGCAGGTCAGGACATTTATGTTACCATTTGCTGATTATTCTTTAGCTATCAGTTCTAGAGTTATCAAGTTTCTTGTCACTTGTTTATTTCTTGTATGTGCTTGGTAGGTTGTCAGTTTTGAAAATTATGACTAACACCTCTACATAAAAAGTTCTGCATTCGGGTATCTTCTTTTTAGGATCCGAAGATGAAAAAATAATTTAAAGAATATTTCAAGACTAGAAGAAACTTTCTCACTTATGATATATAGCTAGGTACTCTGATTTCCATTATTATTTATAGTATATAAATGACTTTGAAATGAATGCTTCTTGATAACTGTTCCAAATCAAAACGTTAAAATGTATAAAATGTTGTTAATTATGTAATTGTAGTAGGATAATACTTGGCTTATGAAAGTCAAGTTTCCTTCCTCTCTGCTTATTCTCTGGGCTTGGGTACACCTCTAAAAGCTCTTGAGCACTCTTCAGACTCAATCTATTTGCTCAAACTAATTTTAATTTTAAACACTGAATGTTGGCTACCATGTGTAAAATGGAGGTTAATTAAAACTGACAATTTCTATGTAAATAAGAAGATCCCAACAGTCAAAGGGTCTACTACATGCATTTGTCAGCCATTGTGGAAGGTTTAGTGTTAGTTGCACTCCTGTGGAACCATGCTGGCGTTTGCAGTCCCCACGGCCCTGGGTGCCCCCTTGAGTGACTGATGGCATCGTACTCATCTGCTTCAGAAAAGTTTCCCAGTTGTCTTAAACAGTGATTACAGCTCTTACTACTATTGCTTTGTTATTGATGGAAGCTTGGAGATCCTTTCCCTCTCTGTTACCCCTCCAGCATTAGCACTTCCTCAGTTCTTATGGAGTTGGACTTGGCTCCTCACATCCAGGTCTCCTATCCAGTGGGTTTTTCAGTTTTCATCACAGAGCTAAATGCCTTTGTCCTTCAGTCTGATCACATCTCTTAAGTAAACTGGCTTATTCAGGAAGGGGTTAAGCTTAAAGCTCTCCCTGGATGCTTCAGGGACTTAGTGGTTATGTGACATTAGCCTTAGGGACTGGACAGATTATTATTGTGCAGTGTTTTGAGAGAACACTAACCTCCATCTTAAAGGAAAATAATTTCAAGTAGATCTTGATGCAATGTGTATGCTCACGTCTCTTCTTTTAGCTAAATATGGTAAGAGTCCTGAAAAAAAGGTGTATTTAGAATGATATGCTCAAGTAATTGGGTTTGTAAGTATGTCTACACTGATTCTTTTAGAGTTGAGAACCACTTTGCGGTATACTAATATAATATAAAGAGTTTTCTTGTAGTAAATATCCCCAAATTTTCAGTTTACAAATATCATTGAACTAAATATTAAAAAGAACAAAATTGAAGCCCAAAGTGGTAGGTTTTCTTGGCATCCATCTGTTACGTAAATATTGACCTTAAATTGAATACAGTTGTTACTTGAGTTTTGTATACCAAGAAGCAAAATCAAGAAGAAAGAGACAGGGCCGGCCGAGGGGCATGGTGGTTAAGCGCTGGCTTGGGAAGCCAGCGACCCTGGTTCGGGTCCCACATATGAGGGCCAGTGACACTGCCCTCAAAAAAATAAATAAATAAAATAAGCAAAAACTGTTTAGAAAAAAAAAAAGAATGAGGAAAGAGACAAACCACTCATAGATCTCTATTCTTGAGAGATAGAAAGAACCTCAACCCAATCCACCTATTTTACAAATCTAAACTGCCACCCAGTGTCACATGGAATATTAGTAACAGGTAAATCTGTGTCTCTTGACATGACACAGGCCTACTGCATTATGCTGCCTTTCAGGTTATCGAGTACAAATAATTTTGCACATAACAGTGTGCACACATATTAAAAACACCATATCATTTGCCACTTTCACCAATGTATAATTTGATAAAAAATACAATTGATCCTAATACTTCTCTTTGGATTTTATTGATATTCAAAGAAATCAAGAATTTTAATATTTTTTTAATTTACTGCTGTTTCTCTGGAGAAGTTTGTTCTGGATGAAATGAAAAGATGATTATCCAATCATCCATCCATCCATCCATCCATCCATCCATCCATCCATCCATCCAGACAACAGAAACTCCTGCTCTTCTGGAGCTTGCATTCTAGTAGAGGAAAACACAACTTGAAGATTTTGAGATATATATATATGCTTATGGGAATAAGTACTAAGAAGAAAATAACACAATAAATAGAGAACAGTGGGAGACTGTGTCTAAGGAAAGCCTTTCTGATAAGGAGAGAATGGAACACAAACCTGAGTGGAGTGAGAGAGGGAACTTAGATATATGGGTGACGAGAGGTATATTTAGTGGCAAGAACACGTTTAAGGAGTGTGTTTGGTGTGTTGAAGGAGTGTCAGGAAGGGCAGTGTGTCAGGAATAAGGTAAGGAGTGGACAAGTAAGAGATGAGAATGGGGAGGGTGATGTGGAGTCTGTCAGAGCCTGGTAGCCCATGGAAGGACCTTGCCTACTGTCCTGAGTGAGATGGGAATCGCTAAAGGAATTTTAGCCAATGAGAGGACATGTTATGGCACACATGTTTCAAGGATCAATGAGACTTATTTATAGATTGAGTAAAGCATTTAAAAATAATTAGCTTTACACAGATTATAAGTTATGAATGAAAATAAACTTAATAATGATCTGGGAAACATTATCTGTTCACGATATTGACTGATGATTGTGCTCAAGGAACTTATGTTAGATAGGGATCTATTTCCTTTTTTATGTCCTAAATTGCAGAATTCTTTTGGATTTGAATCATGTACTTTGACTTCATATAATAACTTATTGTTTTATAATAGGAACATTAATGACAATGACGTGTAATATTTTAAAACTTTATGCATTTAATTAGTTGCTTTGCATAGCTGAATTTTCCATTTGTTTGTCATTTATAATTTCAACTGAAACTACACAGCCTTATATAAGTCCAGAAATAAGTGATGAATTTTATGTTCTATTTGCAAGGGAAGATGCTTGAAAATTTGTTATGATTTTATTATAATTATCACATGACCCATAAGAATACTTACTAAGAGAAACATGAAGTAATTTAGAAAAAGAACAACTTAGTAGGAATTAGAGGGTATGGATTCTGGAACCAGCTCTGAAACTTAACCAGCCTGATAACTTTGGGATTTTAACCTGTGTTTGCCTGCCAAATGACCAACACTGCACCTTCCATAAGAAAAGCACACTGTCATTGTTATCTTTGTAGTTACTTTACATGTGTTAAGCCTGTGTGCATATGTTAGGTGATAAATGAAAACTGGTTGAATTAAGAGTTATCTACATTAGAAGTGACCACTTTTAATATAAATGAGAAAATAAGGGGTATTATTTCATATAAATAGCACAGAGAAATGTCCATATTTTCAGAAAAATGATCAGGTTACAGAGGATATTATTGATATTTGGAAGGAATGGTTGTCTCTAAAATTATCATTACCATCATGTCAAAGAATCAAAGTGACTATTAAAAACGAAAATTTAGGGCACAGAGTTACCTTCTACTAGCAGTCTTGTGGTGGCAGTTTCCAATTGCAAATAACTGTATTTTGCCAAAACAATTTTCAAACTTAAGTCAATGCATTAAAAATGATTTTAATATTATAATTAGGTATTTAAACTTAGATTTCCATTATTTGGGTATCAGAATTTTCATGCAACAAATTTGTACATATTTGTTTTCAAAAACAGATATATGAAAAGCCTATGTGTTTATTTGTATTTAATATAATTTTCCTTAAACAGTCTTCATTATTTTAAATTCTTTTTTTATCATAAGAATAAGGTTTTTTTCCCTTTTTTTTATTATTATTAGTTTCAGATGTACAAAACAATGCAGTCGTTATCCTTTTCACCCCTTACAAAGTGATAACCCCTCTCCCCCCATAAGCATGTTTCATGATTAAACAGAAAAATAAGGAAATTAGTCGTTGACATTATTTTTAGAAGGAGAGGGCATGCCCACCTCAATTTACTATACCCACCTAAAATTGTTCTTGAATCTGGGGTGATTCACGTCCATTTCTGCCACGCAGAGTGAAGGCAGTCCTCCTTCTCCAAGAAGATCCTGTCGATCCACTTTCTATAAGAGAAAGTTTCATGGACAATATGGTTATTTTAGCTGGGTCTTAAAGGATGCATATGAGTTTCCTAGCAAAGATGTTAGTCACTGGGGGTGAGGGAGGGTGCTTAGTACATATTTAAGGTCCTGGTATCTCAAGTGTCTTTTTGGTCTTGGGTAAATTTCGATGCAACACAAAGTGTACAAAAGGGAAATAGTGGCTATAAAGATATATTGCACTCTTTACAACATGAAAAGACTGTACAATTCAAAGTGTGTGAAGACGACTTTGAATCTGTGGTAGTGATTTGACTTAATTCAACAGAACTTGGGGAGCCGTTGACAATTTTTGTTTGGGGGCAGTGATTAGGTCTGTGCCTTGAATTCGTTAATTAATTTGTAGCACTATGAGGCTGATTGAAAGGAGAGAGGATATAAGTGGAAGAAAGGCAACTAATGCAGTATCAAGCAAGGGATCCAGGAACCTAAAACCAAGGCGGTAACACCTGGGAACAGATATAAGCAGAAATCCAAAGATGGAATCAATAAGGCTTGACCCCATAAGGCAATAAGAGATGAATTTCCACCTTGAGAAACTGAAGTAGAGAACTCACAATAATGGATATAGGAAATCAGAAAAAAGTAGTTGTTTGTTTTTATTTATTTACCTATTTTATATTGGTGGGGACATCGATTGTTTTGAGAGTCTTTACAATAGAGATACCAGTGTTGATATATTGAAGAAGGATGCCATGCAGAGACTCTGGAACCTGGCAGGAGAGTGGAGGATGAAGCTGGATAAATTTAAGCTTGACAGCAGAAGTTGCCTCCTTAGTGTAGGAAAGGCAATCCAGGCTGAGGGAATACCCTGAAAAACTAAGATTTTGAATGCCATGTGAAACTCTGAAGAAGACCAAATGGGAAAGTTGAAATACAAGAAGAATCTCTGCAGTTCGAATTGTAGTTTGCTGCTTGACAAGCTGTATTATCCAGAAATAAGCTTTGGTTTAGTTAGTCATTTATTTATTGTTAAACCTGCACAGGCCCTGCCTGAGCAGTCTGCAAATATTATAGGAAACACTAAATGCAGATTTTCTTGGCTCTCTAGAATATAACCATTTCTGGATTATGGGACTTCTTTTGTAGTATTGAACATTGTTTAGGTGTTTGTTCATTTGTTTGTTCGTTCATTCATTCATTCATTCATTCATTCATTCATATATTCATTCATATATTCTATAGCAGGCACTCCTTTAATTATATTGCCTGCCTTTCCTCCAGCCCACTCTTAACTAGAATTTTCACTGGCTCAACTTGGCTTATTTTTCTGTTAGTTATTGGAGAAAGACTGATTGATTTAGATATTTTCCATCTATGAAATCATGCTTTCCACACCTCAGACTAAGTCTCTTCTTCCTTAATCAGTTGGGGTAAAAGGAAGTGATAGAGGTAGTAGTTTTTACTTTTACAATAACAGGAAAGACATTTATTATGCTGATTGCCTTTAGTTTTTTGTTTTTTTTGTTTTTTTTTTTTGTTTTTTTTTTAAGAGGGCAGTGTCACTGGCCCTTATATGTGGGATCCAAACTGGGGCCGCTGGTGTCCCAAGCCAGCTCTTAACCACCGCGCCACTCAGCCGGCCCTGATTGCCTTTAGACACTTTCAGTAAAATATTGAACTCATGATTATTTAAGTAATACTCTTTAACAGGAATTAAACACACTGACGTTATAGAGATCTGACAAAAATAACTATTATCCTATGACTACTGAGAAGTTTTTTGGACAAAAGTACCAGTGAGAAAAGGGGAGAGCCCCATCTCTGAATGCTGAATGAGTGCTTGCCTGGGGTGTCCCCAGGAACAGGAGCTGACACAGGTGTTCGGCACAGTGGCTTCCTGCTTCCCATCAAAAAGGATGGGGGGTTCTTAGCACTGCTGGCTTGTGGCACTCAGCATATTTGGCAAGCAGTCAGCCCTGGCTGTGGATTTCCCTAGGGAAAATAAAAGCCACAGGAAAGTCATCAGCGTGACCTTCTGCTGGGTAGTTGGCACACAGTTGCTCCACAGGAAAGCTTTCAGTTGTCATTTTCTGAACGGATAGATATCAGGTGCTGGTGGAGGCTCCCCATTCAAGGTGGGAAGAGGAGAAGGAAAAACAAATGTATTGAGCAGAAGCGTACCAAGTAATTCCCAGTCATGAAGCTTAACACCAGCTGATCTCCTGATAAAAGGGATTTTTTTTTTTTTTTTTTTGTGAGGGGAGAGTTTCTTTGGTTCTGTAAGCACAATTATAAGCTTTCCTATTTAAGTCTGACCCATCATATTGAAATGCTGTCACTAGTATCATTAGCAAGTAAAGTGTTGATAACATAGTCAAATGCACAGCAGAGTTCTGGCTCTTAAGTGTCTGGACTAACTCCCAATATTAGGAATAGGAGTCAAACTGCCATCACTTTTCCTGTGCTAACAGACGCCCTGCCATTAACAGTCTGAAGGCAATTTTAATAAAATCCATAGCCCTGCTGGGATGGTCTCAAAAGATAAATAAGCAATGCAGAAAAGAAGCTTTTGTTTAAAAGTAATTATTTAAACTATGCATTACAGGTAATTTTCTTTTACCAGTAAGGCACATGCTATCAGAATTTCAATAATGATTTGGTGGCAGTTATCTAAATAATGTGATATTGTCATCTCTAAGAGTTAAAGCATTGCTTTATTTTCATTTATATCTAAAATGAGGGCAAATTGGATCCAGGTATCATGTGCATTTGTTTTACAGTTTATGTTACTCTTTTTTTTTTTTTTTGGTGAACAGTGTTGTGTTCTTGGACAGATTTATGGAAATGTAACAAGCTGGTGATAGAGTTCTGGGAATTGCAGACTTGACTTCCAAATACAGATTAGAACAGGAGGGCAAAGAACATCCTTTTATTTTTCCTTTGCTGTCAGAAAGGAAATCACATTTCAGTATTTTAAAAACTCTTTTAATAGGATGCTTGTACATAAACCACAGTCACCAGGGTATGATAAATGTGTGCATGTATCGGAGGAGCCAAAGCTTTGTTTGCCAAAAGGTAAAAATCTCAGAAAGCTTTTTCAGAGTCTATTTGGATACCATTTAAACCACCACCTTTCCTTTTATTCTTAGTAGTGACACTGTGGCCTGAAATCCTTAACATAGAATTAGCTCTTGCTAATTATAGTAGGCAGTGTAAGAACTTGCCTACGTAATTATGACGTAAGGGTTATCCAAAATCAGAAAGCCGAGCAGCCTGTGCTTTGAGTGAGACAGACCTCAGTTCAAATTCCTCTCAAATCCCAACTCAGTTTTTCATAATGTATCACCTTAAGCAAGTTATTTGTCTTCCCCAAGTCTTTGTTTTCTCACTTATAAAATGGTGGTAATAATAAAACCAACCTTGCATGACTGTTATGAGGATTAAATGAGACAATACCTGTAAAACATTCAGGGTGATGTCTGGCACAAGGTAAGCACCCGGGAAATGTTTATTTTCCTTTTAATGAGCTTTTAAAAAATTTTATCAGGAATATTATATTGAACATTGTTGTAGGAGTTGGGATGAATATGTTGATTAATAGATGGTCTCCACCTCAAAACTAAAAAGTATAATGTACGACAGGCATTTAAGCAGATAACTCAAGTACTGTGTGCCACTGGTAATATTGGTATGGGTCTTGAGGACATATAGAAGTCAGAGCTTAATGTTGGCCATGGGAAAAATTACCATAAAATCTTATTGGTTAGTTAAGCTTTCAAAAGGAAGACTCTAAGCTATATATTTCCATCCTGAACTGTTGTGATCAAAGACAAGTATTTATTTTTCTCCAAGAGTGATTTTTCCCAGCTCCTGTTCTTTCTGTTCCTCTTCCTTGACATTTATGTAAACCTTTTCTTTGCTTGTCAGCACATGGTTAGATGATATCTGTCGTCAGAGAAAAGAGGGAAATATAAATAAGCCATTCAACTGCTGCTCAGCATCTCTGTTAAAATGATTTGGGGAAAGAGTTAAAAACACAGGCTTTATTCTCATAGGTTGCTGATGGTGAAGGATATTGGTATAAGCCTTTTGCAAAGGAATTAGTCAATATCTAACAAATCTACATATACACACCATTTGACCCCACAATCCCATTTTTAGGAATTTATCCTGAAGACACACATGTAGCAATAAGAAAATCACATGCACAGGATTATTCATTGTGGCATTGTTTATAACTGTAAAATATTAAAAACTCTCTGAATGATCATGCATAGGAGAGTAATCGAATTTACCATGGACTCTCCACACAATGAGGTACCATTTAGCTATAAAAAGAATGAATGGATACAGAGTAACTTTTGGGCAATACTGCTAAGTGGAAATAGTGCAGAGAGGGGCTAGAAGCAATACTACTTGAATAGTGGTGAGGACACCAACTATATAGATCTTGCTTTCTGAATAACATTCACCAGTTAAAGAAACTGAAAATTCTTGTAGAAATGGTTGATTCTAGGGATAAAAAAGGAAAACTATGTATATAATGAGAAACTGAAACAGCTAGTGGTACAAGAAAGCAAGGAAGAACTAAAAAAAATGGTGGAAACATGTTAGACAGAGACAGGAGCCAACATGAAGGAGCTCCTGGTGGCTACATCGGGGACAGTTGAGCAAGAAAATAATGATAGTGATGTATTATACTCAATACAGTTCATGATGTTATAAAAAGTACTAGAGATATAAATGGGTGGAAGGGAAGCTCTTTTATAATGACAATTAATAACTGTCAGAGTAATGATGGAAGTAGAAAGTCACCATTTGGTAAACACCACAATGATGAATTTTTTCAGTGAAGACTCTTCACTGGATACTAAATTAATGGTGAAAATAGGACACTTACATAGTGTCAAAATATCTTCTCTCCAAATGCTTATTAATTACAAAAGAGGAAAGCAGAAACCTTACAGTGGAAAAACCTGGTAGACACCACCTAAAACAAGTGATCAAAGTTAACATGGCCAGTAATGAGACATATCAGTATCATGGGCCACTCCTGTAATTCACTGTACTCAGAAAGGCACAAAAGATCTTTTCTGTCACTTGCCAATAATGCGTAATATGAATTTTATCATGAGGAAATACCTGACAACTCAAATTGAGGGACATACCACAAAATAACCGGCCAGTGCTCTTAAAAAGTGTCAAGGTCATAAAAAACAAAAAGATACTGAGGAATTGTCCTAAATAGAAAGAGGCTAAGGAGACAAGACTACGAAATATTGACTCATGGTCTAAGAAAAGGACATTCATGGGGCAGTTGTTGAAATTGGAATAAGGTATCAGCCAATTGTATTATATCAATGTTAATTTCTTGGTTTTGATCATTGTGGTAGTATAAGATATTAATATGCAAGGAAGCTAGGAAATAAATATTATTTTTGTAATTTTTGTAGGTCTGAAAGTATTTCAAAATGAAATGTTAAATTGAAAAAGAAAGAATTAAAATGTACACCTCAAATAAGATATGTGTGTATAATCCATCCTCCTTTATTATCATAAAGAAAAGAGTTTGCTAAATAAGAGGTTAATATCATGAGACTCTAGGAAGGAAGGAAAAATTGTCATAGAATGATAAGTATGTAGCATTGTGAGTTGGGTGTGATTCTTGTAACTGGCTCTGTCACACACTGTGTAAGCCTTGAGGGTACTCACTATATAACCTTGAAGGTACTCATCTTCTAGTCTGTTTACCAATAAAATAGGGATAATGATCTTAGCAGTGTGGTTTCTAATTATTCACACCAGTGGAGAGAGCAGAGATTTCAAGTATGGAACCCAACAACAATAATTTTAAGAAACACTCACTTGAAGATCAAGATTTAATGCCAGTGAACAACCAAGTGCATTTTAGCTAGGTATAAAACTCCAGATTATAAAAATATTTCCAGAGAGAGAAGACAAATATTATTTTTGTAATTTTTGTAGGTCTGAAAGTATTTCAAAATGAAATGTTAAATTGAAAAAGAAAGAATTAAAATGTACACCTCAAATAAGATATGTGTGTATAATGTGTGTATAATATATTCAGTTCAATGAATATGTGTAAAGAGATCAGTAATCAGACAGAAGCTAGAAAGGCAGTACAGGCATAGCATGCAGTGCATCTGGTCAGTCAGTCTCTGAGCGTCCATTATTAAGTTAGAACCAGGGTCTGGTGCCTCACACCTCCCCAAGCGTGATGGTATCAATGGGGCTGGAGTAGTACTCATTAATGCTCTGACAGCATTAAAGGACTAGAGTAAAGGAACAATAGCAACTTAGAGTTGTACAGTGTTCTATGGGCCACCAGATGTTTTTCATATACACTAATAGTAAAATTTTTCGTGTTGAACAGAGTTATAAGATGTAGGCAGAGAGATTGATTTCATTATCTATGTTTTCATAGATGAGGAAACTCAGTTTCAACATTTCCCAAATCATCTAGCTAATAAGTACAGAAAGAATTTGCAGTCTAGACCAAAGGTGTTCACCTGAGTTTATGAACCTTCTTCTAGTATCAGAGAACCCAGTAAATTTACATGGAATTTTTGTGTACCAAATTATTTGGGTGTTTTTTCTTTTTTTCCCCCGAAGAAAAGGTACAGATCAATTGATTCCATTGGATTTTTCAAAGATTTTCTTTCTACAATTGTATACAATACAGAGTGGAAGTATTTTTGCCACACTTAGGAGTACAGAACTCCCAGAGTGCACATACTCAAGAAGCATCATTATCGATAGCATTTAATAGCGAGATTGTAGGACTTGCCCGGAATCCCAAGATTTAGTGACAGAAATAAAACAAGAACTCCAGGTGCCGACAGCCAAGGACGTGATTATCCTATTGACCATGTTGTGAATTATCTTCAGTGCAGATAGTTCTTCGATAGTCTAGTATCAACCAGCAAGATGGGAAGTCTGCTTCTCAGGCAGGGTGCCACTCACTGCAGGAGGTTGGTTCAAAGGAGCCTTGAGCAGCAGCCAATTTCCAGTGCTCTGTTGAGACATTAATTAGCATTTTGAGCATTAGGGTGATTTGGATGAAATTCTGTAAATTATTTGTGACCCAGTCCTAGGAGTGGAGTTAGGGGCAATAGCACAATCATCTTACTTACCTATGTGGGATGAAAAGCAGTTTAAATCTGACAGAGACCTTGGGGTGAATATTTGGAGTGTATTGTCACATCTAGCACCTGAAACTCTCCCCAGAGTTTTAGCTTCCTGAATTACTCTGGGACATTGGAGAAGTTCCTTCTGTCCATTGGCCATATGCACTTTCCTTCGAAGAATACTTTGAATGATATCAGAGACTTTGTATGGTTTTGACATTTGCTGCAAAGGATATATAGTATCTACAAGGAAACACAAGTATCATCACTATCTGTGTGTGTATTGCCATGGTAGAGTAGATCAAGTAAACAAAATAAAACAAAACAAAACACATTTAATTATTTACTATTAGAATCAGAGTCCTTTGTCTGTTATATATATTTGACTTCCAAATCCTGGATTTATGAAAGACTTAATATCAAGATGTGTTATAAAGACCATACAGCATTTAAAATTTAATGTGATCACTAATGATTTAGAGAGTAAGACAGAATCTAGGATCTATCTGAATAATGCTTATCTAAGTCACTGATTTTGTAGACAAGGAACTGAGACTCAGAGAGGTTAAATTTTTACATCATTTTACATAGCTAATAAACGACAGAGCCAGAAAAAGAACCCAGATTTCCTGATTCCTGGCCCATTTTTCTTTCCTCTATGGCATGGTGCCTCATGATACGTATGAGATTAGAGAAAAATTATATTTGTTGAAATGCATGAAAAGTGCTGTCTTTTGATGATGTTTTGTGGAAAGAGTGAGGTCATTCTATCCTTGACTTTTTTTTTTGGGGGGGGGAGTTTATGGTAAAATTAATAAATGGATAGATAGTATCCTTTATCTACTTCAAGTTAATAAGGCTCTACTAATTTTTTTCTTTTAACAATCTGCCTATAATTTTAGGAAACACCTTCTTCTCTCAGAATGAAGGCACACATACCTTTGAGTTGGTAGCACTTGAGTTGCTAACCCATCAGATGATTAATCTAAGAAATCACCTCTCTTGTTAGGTGCCCTGGATTGCAAATGCCTTTTCATAGCACTGCAGTGGTAGTGAAGGGATTTGCAACTGGCAGGCAGGAATTGAATTGCCATCATTTGGCTTTAGCAGGAGTTAGAGTCTTGTCTCCAACATAAGCATGAGCCAAGGTACTGTCTCCTTTTTTCTAATTTTAGTTGGAACCATTGGCACTGATCTTACCTAGACAGACTAGTGTTATTTCTACCCAGCACAATCTGCTGGCATGGGCTGTCTTCCAAGCCATGGAGTTGAACTTCTCCCCCTGGTTTACCAAACAGAGATATGATTGGATGTGAAGGACAAGGACTTTCACCTTTCTCATTAGAAGGCATCCTTTCAGGCACAGAAATTCTAAGTTTAATTGGTTCAATGAGTGTCTCAGAGAGAATTGGCTGTTATGACTGAAAATTGCAGCGTGATTTAATTGTGGGTCATGAAATAATTACTCTGACATTTTGGTCCTGGAACATGCCCATTGGTATGTTTAAGGCTCACGGGTGAGAGGAAAGGTGAGCAGGGATGTCTGCTTTCCAGCCCTCTCCTATTCTCTACGGGAGCAGGTGATTACACAGTTGTCCTGTCATGACCTCTAGTGATGGGCATATCCCTGCAGTCTCAGGATCTGTCACACCGGCCATGCTAAGGCTCCCATGTGTGTCCCTTTATCACAGCCCACAGTGAGACCCCTTCTGACGGTCAGTGCTCTCCCTCAGCTAACTCCAATACCAAAGCGAGTCAAGAGGGGACAGCAAGTTCTCCTGAACTTGGACCTACTATGCAGCCATGCCTGAAACCTTTTACAGTTTGTCTCAGAATACTGTAAGGCTGCTGCCTCACAGATAGCAATCCAGGAAGCTGGCCACAAGTCCTGCTTTTGCTCCAAGCCTAAACATAAAGAGCTTTCCACTATTTCCCATCTCTTCCCAACCTCTCTGATCTGGACTCGCCCTGCAGGAGTCTGAGTGCAGGGCCCTACATTCACATTTGAGGTCTCTTCTCCCTGGTAACTCTTCCTTCTCCATAAATTAAAAGTGCCCCAAACATTCAAAATCTTTCGCTATTACACATACACAGAGATTTTCTGTGTGGAAGAGCAGAGGAACCCCCCCCCCCCCCGGTTCCTTGTGACCCAAATGAGAAAGACTATACATGGAATGGGCAGTGGGAGGTGGGGGGAGGTGGCGGGGAACATTAACACATCAGGTTATTATTTCATATATCATCATACAAAAAACTCCATGGTAAATAGAAAAGACAGATCTCTCGTCACAGTGAGCTCATATAGAGTTTATTAGTTTTTGTTGTTCTTCAGAACAACAGATATACACACGACCACAAAGAGAATTTATGATAAACAACTGGAGAATATGTTTAAATTTTTTGAAAAGGAGGGCTTTGCAGTATATACCACATCCAAAATATTTGGTTGAAAAGTAGCAAATCATTATCCAAGTGGTAAAGAATGCCATAAATTTAAACCATTACTCTCTTCTCTCTCCACCCCCCATCCCCACCAACATTTTTCTGTCCGCTTTTAGAGCTTGGTAGAAGAGCTGTATTCCCTACATGCCACATGCTGTTGCTAACTTTTGCCTAGTTTTGAACCATGATGAGCTGTTCTCTTATAGTGTGGGTGGCCCAATAAGATTATTAATAATAAATAATAATCATTAAACACTTAGGCCTTTATGTGTGTTAGGTAGATTATGTTGTTTAATTATCAGAGCTGCCCTTTGGGGAAAGTATCACTATTATCCTCATTTCGCAGATGAGCAAGTCGATGCAAAGAGAGAGCAGGCAATCCAACGGCATGTGAGAAGTGGGCAGAGCAAGGTTTCATCTGACACCACATTCTGAGTCCATATCACTTAGCAATTGCATTCAGATTCAAGTAACAGAAACCCATGTGACAGTGGTTTGAACAAGATAGGAGTTTGTTTTTCTTCCATAATGCAAATGGATCAGATGCAGTCCAAGCCCACTGTTCACCATGCTATGAGGGGCCCAGACTGCTTCTAGCTTTCTCTTCAACCACACGAAAGGCACATCCTTGTTGTAATAGCACAAGTGGGCTGTCAGGGCTCTATCAGGCTAGCTTTAGCTTGTGTCAAGGCAGGAAGAAGGAGATGCTCAAAATGCAAAGAGCAGATAGGCCAAAGCAGTCAGAGCTATCCCCTTCTAAAAGGTTTTCACTGACTCTCCCCCACCCTCCACAACTTCCATTTATCTCTCAGTTCTATTAGCAGGGTTCTATTTGTATGTTTAATTGCTTTATTATAGTGAAGGGATATTAGATAGCCAGTTAGTATTCTCTGTCACAGCTCTTAATCCCCCTGCTATACTGCCTTTTCCAGTCTTATTACAAAAGTAGAAATAGGGAATTTTAAAAATTACTTAAAATAAGCCATACATTTTCCTTTGTCTAGGGTCTCCTCTGCAGTTATGCTTATTAAAATACACACACACAAATGTATGCCTCTTGAATGAAAAGATACCTATCTTCTGATGGAATATTTTCTATAGAATCCTCAGCAAGTATTTAGCACAGACCTGCATATAAGGGATTATTAAATTAATCTGGAAATGTGGAGTTGAGACACATTACCCAAGTTTAGAGAAACTGTCAACTGATTGAACCCTGTCCTCCTCTTGCAAAATGCTAATTGATAAATGGTTAGTTATTGGGATAGAAATGTTTTCTTGTAGGGTAGACCATTATGAGTTGCATATTTTTCTCTTCAACCCTCTGAAACAAAAATGTGAATCAGAATATTATCTGCAGGAAGCAATAAGCTTTCAACTTCAAGAGACTGCAATACCATGAACTTATTTATTCCTTTGTATCCTCATGTGTGAATAAAAACAAGAGGTTTACATTTAACCCATGAGATAGTGTTGGTTGAAGATTGCAGTAAAACATAGTTTTTGGGTTCTTTACCCCATCAACTTCCTTTGACAAAAACTTATCTTTGTCTTCTCTGTCACCTCGGTTTCTCCATTTAGAAACACTGTCATATATACAGGAGTTGATCGTGAAGTTTATTTCAGTAAAATATGTTCCAATAGAATGATAATTCACAGGAATTCTGACTAACTCAATGCTATTTTCTTTTAACCCATGTCTAGAGTATGCATTGTTTCATCATGCCATTGTGAATGTGCTGAATATGTAATATTGTTTTAATAACAAATTGACCTTCAACTGCTTTATATATAAGAACCATGTGCTTCAGAGTAGATAGTACAAGCTGGACCAAACCAAGTAAATATTTTTTAATGTCTTTATATAGGGGACATAAGTAAGCAATTAGGTAGATGATGCTCACTCCAAGATATTTATTAGGAGTTTTAAGTTTGTTCTCAACCAATCCCTAAGATCAGTGTGTTTTCTAATTGATTGAGGATGTTCATTAGTTGAATTCTTTTTAAGCAAGGATCTGTAGACTTTTAACATTGAAAGCAATTCTATTTTCTTGTCAAATATGGCTTACCTCCATATGAGGAAATTAGGGCAATCAGTGAGTATAGACTACAGAGATAAGTAGTTTCGATTGTCTAGGTTCATAACTTCATCTTCTATTCAATAACTGTTTTTAATTCTAATTAGGCAGGTATATTGAGTTCTCCTCCTTCCTGTTTAAATATTAAAATTGCCAAAAGTTGTTATATGCACAAAGTAAATGTGTATGAAAAGGATAAATAAAATAACAATCCTTTGGTCTATTTTTTTTTTTTTTTTACTTCATATGACAGTACTAACTGGGCCTTGATTAGCTGAATAATTGTCTCATTTCCCTCTTCACTCTTATGTTAGAATCATGCCTTTAGACCATTACTAAGAATTTTTCACCAACAGGAAGTGAACTGAATTGATTTTAAATTTGTGGTTATGAACAATTTGGTGACTTCCAGAAATGTGAATTTGTTTTAAAAAGATAACCAATTTAATATAAAATTTCATGTGATAATATTTTTCATTAATATTCATGATGTGATCATATAAAAATGTTTTGTGTTGTTTTCCATAAAACACTTTATTTTAGACTGCATCTAGTAGAAAATTGCTTTGAGATTTAGAGATAAGGATCACTTAATTTTTGTAGTCCCCCAAAACACAATATTAGAGCCTATATCATGCCCATTTCCAATGCCAGCCCTTTCAATATAGCTGAATCTTGCCATCAAGCCTACTCTCTAAGGAATCTCAACCTTCTTTTCTATTCTGTAAACCTCAACCTTTTTTATTCTGTGAAAAGGATTTCTAAAATAGATAATTGTATTGATAATTTAATTTCTGGGTTGAGCATAAGGTTATAAATTGGAGATCACTCATAGAAATTGAATACAAAGGAAAAATCATTTAAGTATTTTTTTTTTTTTGGTGTATTGAATGATTTATGCTGAACTCCTAAAAGCTTTCCAACCTCACAGAGCTTCAATACACTTCTAATGGAGTCTTGAATGCCAGCTCTATTTTTGTTGCTTGTACAGTAGGTGGGAAACCTTTAGCTAGTAGGATGAGTGCTTTTTTATTTTTTTTTTTAATATTTTATTGGGGAATTGGGGAGGGAAACAGCGTTGGGAAATTGGGGAAGGGGAATAGAAAAGTTGCTGTCCTTTTTGTTCTTTAGTCTAGTTGTGGAGGACATCGCTTCATTGGCCCATGTTGGTATCATTATTGCGCTCTTCCCGGCTAAGGCAGTCAGTCGCCAGCCCTTGGATGGCTTCTCATGGCAGCTCACGCTGGCTGGCGGTCACTCACACTGGTTGCCAGCCACTCACAGTAGCTCATGGCAGCCCACTGGAAAAGCCTACGCTGTTGCCGGTGACTCATAGGAGCCCTGCTCCAGATTGAGCTGTTGTTCACCATCTTAGCTGTAGAGGGCGCAGCATCATGGGCCTTCATGAGATCTGAACTGGGGTCCTGCTGCTCAGAGCTGGCATCCCAAGCCAATTCTTAACCAACACGCCACTCGGCTGGCCTGATGAGTCCTTGTTTTTATTTCTGTTGAAAAACTCATGGAATAACACTGAGGGACTTCTAATATTTTAGCAAAAAGTTTTCTGGTGTAATCTAATATACATGTATTTATAAAGTTTTAATATATATTGATATGTTGTTCCTGAAGTATAAGTATGCAGCTTTATGTCAATATATTTAACCAAACCCAATTTTTATGCATACTTATATGCAAGTGAATACCTCCACATGTACATGTATAATGTCCATATTTATTATGTTAGCTGGCTGAGTGTTTCATCAGACAGTAGCGTCTCTAAGGCAGAAACTGTTTTATGCACATTCCATCACCCCACAGAGTATAATACAGTGTCTTTTACACAATGGATGCTAAATTAATGGTTGTAGTGAATGGTTACCAAAAGAATACACATTTATTCAGAGAAAAATATGCCATTTGATTTTGATAGAGTTACATGGGAAAGATGTCACTTAAAGAAAGCCCCCTTTATTGTCAATTAGAACTGTTTTATTCTTATCTACTTAAATGGAAGCTAAGCTGAGCCACTTTTATATAGTTTTATTTATAATTGTGAACATGTAGAACCACATGAGGCCATCAATCAGTAGAGAGATGAGGGCCCAACAGAATTATTTCTGTAGGTGGCCAATTTTTTTTTCAATCAAGGACAGCTGAAAGGTCATGATTAAAACAGTGATTTTCCTGAAATTGTGAGTAACTGTTAGTGACTGTTTTGCACAAAGATGTCAAAACTACTTTTTCCTCTAAAAAAGAAAATTATAAGCTCTAAAATGTTGGCAGTTTTCCAAATTTCACTTGCCCTACTGTAATGTATTTTAATTACTGCTCTTTAGTCCGTTTCTTAAAAGATATGAGGCAAAAATAAGTTAGTGTGATATTAAGCATATGCAGATTAAACAAAAGGCATCAAACACCTTGTTGAGAGGTGCATCCTCATTACTCAATATTAGCCAAGGAGTAGGATTTAACATTTTGTACCCAAGGAGAGTGCATAGCATTCATTCATAATTCTATATAGAGAGGAGGAATGATTTCACTATGTATTTCTATTAAAATGTAGCAGTGACACTAGAGATTGGTGATTTGCTTCATGGAGACCGGTTAGCAAAGGCACTCAAGGATAGCAAACATTGCGACAGAATTCTGCATGTAGGTGGCTCTTTATTCTCTGAATCCAAATTGACTCCAATCCCTGGGTAGTGGCTCAGACGACTAACTGCTGGTTGTCATCTTTCAGATAAGGTGCGGGCACGAAGTCTTGACCATTTGTAGTCATTAAAGTTCCCTCAAAACCTTCGTAGCAATAAGGGTTTTAACCACAGTGTCCTGGTCAGTTTCCAAATCGGGTAATTACATTCTGCCTCCTAAGGCCTTCCTGCAGGTTCTATTTTTGTTTATTTGTTTGTTTGGGGTTTTTATTGTTGTCATTGTTTGGCTATCTGGAAGCTGCAGTTTTTTGAGGAGCATCTGTCCTTAGTTTTAAGCTGTTGTGTGCTTTTTCTTTGTTTTTGAGGGCAGTGTGACTGGTCCTCACATGTGGGATCCGAACCGGGGCCGCTGGCATCCCAAGCCAGCTCCCAACCACCGCACCACTAGTCTTGCCCTGTTGTGTGCTTTTGAAAGTGTTCTTAACGCTATGCTAGAAGACAACTGAAGAATTTTGTTAGATGCATATTATTGTAGCCTGCATTGATAATAGGTTTTTCATGCTTTACATTTTTTTTTAGTTTAATTTTTTCAAGTACACACATAAAGGAATAAATGAAAAGAAATAATGGCAGGAGGAGCAGACATGGACTGCTATTGGAGATATGTATGGTCCAAGTGCACGTGCTCCCTCCCCTTCACTTTGAAGAAAGACACTGGAAGGCAGAGAAGATAAATGCCACTTGCTGGGGTCGGGGAGGGATCACAAGAGAATAGACAATGTGAGTTCACTTGGAATTGAAAACTGGTAAAGTTCCATTGGCATTCAAGAATGAAATGGTTCATTTCCATGTTATATGTCAATCTTTTTTTCCCATTGATGAGCATGTTAAACTTGGATTTGTAAGGCAGAAGGATATGTATCTGATTTTAGGAGCAATATTTTGATATGTCATAATTTTGATGGCCGTGTTTTGAATTAGATAATTCACTCTTGATTATTTTTTATAATCTACAGGAAGATAAAATTCTATCAGATCAACATTTATTGGATGCCAAACATATTAAAAGAACTGCATTTGATGTATTACTCTTGAAGATACTTTGGTTCAAAAAAAAAATCCTGTATGAAGTATTTATCCTATTGTATTTCTACTGGGTTGAAAGTCATTTTTTTTAGCTTTGTTGATGTTTTATTTATTCAACAAGAAAGGTAGTAAAAAAATATTCAAAGTAATTTAGATGTAGCCCAAGCATAAACTTCATCCATTAATCTTAAAACCCACCCTGCCAACAGCATTATATAGTAGGAGAAACATAAGCCTATGTGTCAAAAGAGCTGTGTTGTTTTTTTGTTTGTTTATTTGTTTGTTTTTTAATGCTGGCTCTTACAAACTCTATCATTTCCAAATGAGAAGTTGCTTAGCTTCCCTATCCTAGTTTTTTCATTGTGAACAGGAATGATTCTAATATGTTTTATCTACCCACCTAAAGAGTTTTAATCAAATGATAGAAAATAAGTTCCTTTTAAAGTAAACTCTAAACTGTAACATAGTACTTTTCTCACTAGTCATCACTAACAATTTATCTTCTGTCAGATTGATTTTACTTATAATCCTTAATTACAAGTTATTCTTCTTAAGTTTTCTGTAATCTTATTTTGAGATTAAACCTGTTCTGGATTCTATGTGATTGAGCTTTCCTCTTCCCCAGCATTCCCCAAGAAATGTTTTCTTCCCAATACTGTATAGTTTTGCTTTTCTCTCATTCGTCTTTATACCATATCTAGAACACATAGCATCAACAAATGAAATAGTTTACTCTTTCTCGGTCATACCTAGTTTATATCTGTAGCTGACAGACTCAGCACCGAGTTGTCTTTAGGACTACAAAAAGCTGAAAACTGAATACTGGAGAAAATGACCAATGAGGGGTAGGCCACTGCAGCAGATATTAGCAATATGATGACACTCATACATACTAAGCATCAGATGATCTCACAGTAGGAAAATAACAGACAGGTGCTGAATGTCTAGCTGTGGACAGTGGAGATTTTTCAAGGAGTAGGATGGAGTGCCATGACTGGAAACCCCATTAACAGAGATCAAGAAGTAGCCCAACTGATAAACCGGCCTTGAGCAACAGAGAGACTTGGCAGAAGTAGCAGAGACTAAACTTTCAACCAAGATTAAAAACCTCATGATAGAGACTTGTGGTAAAAATTATGGAAACTAAGTGTGGACTCAGTAAGGGAACAAAACACAAAAATTAAGTTACTGAAACCGACTGAAGTCTTCCTGGCTTTGGGGTTGGATAGTGACGTAACTCGTATCAGTATCATCCTCTTTGGGTTTCTTGCTCTAATGGCCACCTCCTATCTCCCTCTCAAATTCACACAAGGCAGGAGAAGGGTGAATTATATACATTTGGAAAACATGATCCTCATTCTTTTTTATCTTTTCTTCATTTTTATGTCAATTAAAGGAAGGCTATTACCTACCTTATTTGGTTCTGTTTTCTCTCAAACATTAGCTTTCTCTACTTGGAGGTTGTGTAATCTGTATACAAAAGTTACACCAAAATTCATTGTTTTAAGACACATTTTAGCACATTTTAACATATAAGATTGGGATGCAACTTAAAGCAATGGAGTGTCAGAATTTATTTGCCAGATTATTTTTTTCTTGGTGATATACAAAATATTGGGTTGTCCCCAAATGAATGACATCTTGGATGAAATACAAAGCTTATCTAACTAAGAGTCTATTGCTGCCAGCAATGGCTTCATATGCACTCTGAATCGTAAAGACCCAAGAATGTTTACAGTGTCACATGATGTTACTGACATTGACTGTCACTGGGTTTTGGTAGAGCCCTAATAGTTAGTAAGATCCCTGAGTATCTAAATCATTTTTTTTCCCATTTTGCCACATTCTCATTATAGAGGAAAAGGGCAATCACAGATTGCTCTTCAAAGGAGGAGATTCCTATAAAGGTTTTTCAGAGCTATTTTGTGTCTTCATAGTAGGGGATGCATTTATTGCATCTGACATCTTTCTTCTAATATAATTTTTTGAATAAGCATTTAGATAATCACTGTCTTCTTTTATATACATATATGCAGGTGTCCAAAAGTGACACCTTTTTTTTTTTTTTTTTTTTTTTTTAGAAATGAATACAGGATTCCTTTTCTTTGGTGGGTCTTATCTCAGTCAGGAACTTCTGGAGTAACCTTCATCTGTTTTCACAGTTCTTCTTGGTGTCCTGTAACTGAGGCTTAGTTTGCATTTTCATTATCGACTTCTTGTTCACAATATCCTCCGAAAATCCTCATGTTTGTCTAAAAGGAGCATAGATTTGTGATTGGGATGTTTTAATAACACATGAAACTTTTATTTTTCTAATTACCTTTATGAAAGAAATAGATACTTATAACGAAATTTACATCATTGCTTAAATTTCTCTTTTGAATTAACATACCTCTGTGCTGTCATAAATAGAAGCTCTTCTCCTAATGTAAGAGCTACAGGATATCTCCCATTGGTAAGCTTGATATTTGGAATGTGTTCCAATATTAGACCTTAATATTTGGGTAAAGTCTTGATTTCATGGTTTTATAAAGTGTGTATATATATATATATATATATATATATACACACAGACACACACAATTTTCACATAAAGTTCTTGTAGGAAAAAAATAGTGTATAGGGCCAATGAGAAAGAAAGTATAATATAACTTTACTTGAAAAATGAAATTAGATTGTGAGTAAGAACTAGAACCTATAGAATAAAAGAGAGCAGCTATTTACAATAAGGAATTGTGGACATGAATAGGTTGCTTTCTGCAGAGACAAAGACCTTATTTTCAGATGATATCAAGCTTCTATTAAGGGAGAACTGGATGTTAGGATGAGACTTCAGAGGTGAGAAGTGAGAACATTCTTACTTATTTGGGGTACTTGCTTGGAAACTATTCACTCATTTAGCACTGCATACATAGTTGGTGCAAGGTACAGATGATATTTGAAATCACCCATTGACAGCACCCCAAGGAAGAGTGTGTATCCTAAATATCTCTAATGGCATGAATGTGAGAAAGCTCTCTTACAAAAAAGAATTTGTTTCAAACTTACGAATTTAAAAGGCAAATAATAGGTTTTGTTTTGCTTTGTTTTTTAATGGGGATGGATCTTGGGGTTTTAGGTCTTTGAAGTATTATAGAACAGGCAGATCTCTATTTATTATACTTTCATGACACATTTCAGCAGTTAGAAATCAGGGAGAGACTTTGGATGCTGAATGTCTGTGCTATCAGGGGAGTTCAAGTTCTAAGAGCCACCTGAAAGTCCTGACTATTGAAGAGGTTTTCAATAATTGGTTATCAGTGAGTAGAATCTTTGAGACACATATGGGGAAAAGTTAGGTTAGAAAAAGTGAGATGTTCTGGTATTATATATGGTAGATGACTTTGGGTAGGAACTCTGTTTAGGATTTCTATCCTTATAATGTTTACTGGTGGAATCTGAGGTTGAACAATTAAGTTTGCGAACTCATCCTAGAAAAAGTGCTCCATGCCTCATTGCTGAATATCATTACAGTCACTTTTGAAGTACTCCCCTTGGGAAGCTATGCACTGACACCAGTACCTAGTCCACTCTTCAAAGCAATTTTTGAACTTTTCCTGGAATGGTCATCAGAACTGTCATCGTATTACCCTTGATGTCCTGAATGTCATCAAAATGTCTTCCTTTCAATGTTTCCTTTATCTTCGGGTAAAGAAAGAAGTCACTGGGGGCCAGATCAGGTGAGTAGGGAGGGTGTTCCAATACGGTTAGTTGTTCACTGGCCAAAAACTCCCTCACAGACAGTGCCATGTGAGCTGGTGCATTGTCGTGATGCAAGAGCCATGAATTATTGGCGAAAGTTCAGGTTGTCTAACTTTTTCACACAGCCTTTTCAGCACTTCCAAATAGTAAACTTGGTTAACTGTTTGTCCAGTTGGTACAAATTCATAATGAATAATCCCTCTGATATCTAAAAAACAAGGTTAACAACATTGTCACAAGATTGCGAACTTAATTGTCAGAACTTGTATATCTTAAACGCTATCATTGAAACTAATGGCATATAATTTTCAACAAATCATTCTTGGAATGGCTTCCCTGTAACTGCCCTCCTTCATCAGAAGAGAATGTGTGGGCCATTGTCACCTCTCACCTGAAGCATTTTATTAACCTCTTG
The DNA here is from genome assembly GCA_033961575.1 of Aselliscus stoliczkanus. Classification (NCBI taxonomy): domain Eukaryota; kingdom Metazoa; phylum Chordata; class Mammalia; order Chiroptera; family Hipposideridae; genus Aselliscus; species Aselliscus stoliczkanus. The sequence goes on from CM066727.1 coordinate 170,988,515, forward strand.
GTTGATTTCTCTACCTCTCGGCTCTTCCTATGATAATATGTCGTACACACTACAAGTATTAGTCTTCTGAAATCACAACTCTGGTCCTGTTACTCCCCCACTCAGAAATGGTAACAGCTTCTGAGTGACCAGCTGATGACTTCTTAGCTTGTTAGCCTGGCGATAGTCAAGACCCTATGAGCTTGTACGCTGTTCTTGATGCTGTAGCCAACTGTTGGCCACCCTTTTATGCCTAGTTCAGATATCTTCCTCTTTATAGAATCTTCACACATTGTTTGGAAAACAATATTTTCTTTTTTTACTTTTAAGTATTAAATAAATATTTGTTAGTTGACTCCTCTTGTTTCTCCATGCAGCCTATATACGAATAGATGCATTTGCTATTACAAAGAATAAAAATACATTGACTAAATTGTTAACAATATCTCCTATATAAACGTCTCACACTACTGATTATTCAGGGAGCTCTTTGTCACTTGTGAATTTTCCAAAACTTTGCTTTTCTTGCTTCATCCTCATGCTGCCTAACTCAAGCTTTTTGCCTTATTCATTTAAATTGTAAGTTAGGAAGTGCACAGGAAGAAATGAAGCATTCAAATCACTTGACAAGAGAAGAGAAGCATTCAGCTTTTGTTCTCTCCTAGCTTTTGATCATAACTATAATTCTCTGTAAGCAATCCAATAAAACTTCCCATTGAGTTCCACTTGTGTTTCCTTTGAGCTAGAATTTACAGCCTACCATCAGTAGATTAAAAATCCATTAAAATCTATAAGAACAGCAGAAGTTACATATTCCTTTTGCTGTAGTAAAGATTTTCTAAAAGATTTTACATTAAAACTCTGTTGCTAAGTAGTGATATTAATAGGCCATTTTAAAGTCAAACTTGGCTTGTCCTTAAGGCACAGGAGACTGCGCAAAGGGCAGCTTCCCATAATCCATGAGATTGCAGTTTGGACAGATGACTGAGACACAGTTGATTTTTTTTTCTCATGTCAGAAAGACAATGCTAGACTCCATTAACAAACAGCAGACAGCCTCAAGGATAAGTGGTAATGAGGAGAATAGTTGGCAAAGAACATGCTAGGAAGGGGTGATAATAGATTCAGAGAAAGAGTGCCCATGTAATTGTCCTGTAGATAGCAAGAAAAATGGAACTAGAGAAAGGGCAAGAGATCAAGGATAGAGATGTAAATTTAAACTAATATATAGATTAATAGTAACCCAAAATCACAATACCCAATTTTGTAAAAACACTCAGATAAAGTACAGATATGAAGAAAATGTGTTTGTCTGCGTCTTTTCAATTTGATGTTTTTCTTTGAATATGATGCTTTATATTCTTTGCTATAAAATTGACATGGTCATAGCCTTTTACTATCTCTGCAGATATTTAAGAATTAAATATAATTTTGAAATGTCACATTTGTAGCTCAGAAGGGAGCAAGACGTCAGTGGGTTAGATGGCTAGATTTCCCTGTTTTCTCGGGTGATTTGCCATCATTATGTCTTAAATCAATCAGCTACACTAGTAAAATATGGTACTATGAAATATTTGCTCTGGAGTTGTCTTTCTACTGGATGTGATACTCAAACTTTTCTTAGCTACTCAAAAGTCCCAAATATAATATCCTTGAATGGGATATATATATATATATATATATATATATATATATATATATATATATATTTTTTTTTTTTTTTTTTTTAAGCCAGCGTTTAGTCCTATTTAAAACTGCTGGAGTCTTTAAAATGCCCAAAGCCTCAAGGATATGTGACTTCAATCTGAAACTACAGTCACGTTGCAGCTGTTGGCTCCTCATTGCTAAAGCCTGAGGAGGATCCTGGGCAATTCTACAACTTGAAGCTTTTTCTTGTATGAAAGCTGATATCTGGTTTGCTTCATGCAAGTACATCAGTCCAGTGGTGAAGAAAAACCCAGTGCTGGCAACAGTCATTGTCTTTGTAAGGAAGAAAGGTGTGTGATCAGAGGACACGGCCAGGAAACCATCGCCGAGGAACAATGTATTATTGCAGAACAAATTGATCTTGCCCCTTGTTTTCACTGTCTCAATGGCATGGCCTCCTCTTGATCACGTTTAGATGGATTTGGAATCCTCCTCCTTCCTTTTCTTCCGGGTGGTCCCATCTAATTGTTTCCAGGTTTTGATGATTCTACTTCCCAGAACTTCTCTTAGAATTTTCCTTTCCTTTCACTTTTTTTCAATATGTTTTATTGTGTTTTCTTTTGTACAACAGCAGTCCATGTTCCTTGGTGAAATGCTAGAGGAAAAAGCAAAAGGAAGAGTATTAAAAATACAACTATATTTCTGCTACCCAAAAAAGATAGCTAGTAATGTTTCTGGCAGTCTTCCATTTAAAAGAGTAAATTTGTATAATTGTCAAGATATAATTATATTAACAATATATATGTCTTTGATAGAAATTGATTCATACTGTAATATTTTAGAGCCTACTTTTTAATTTAATGATATGAACATGGTTTCTAATTATATAGTCTTCATGTCATTTTAATGACAGCATTAGTAATTAATATTCTACTGTATGAATATGCCAGAGTTAGTGCATCAAATCCCTTGTTTTGGGGCAATTAGTTTTGCTTTCTGTTTCCCACTTTTTATTCCCAGTATCTTTTCTGGAGTCAAAGCTCTTGTCATATTTTGCTTAGACTACTTAAAAAAAAAAAAAGTTAGTTCAACTGATTACTTGTGTTCCGTGAACTATCTAATCCTTCCAGAATAAATTAATAAACAAACAAATTATGAATAAGCAACTCATCATTTTGTGGCTTAAGCAAAGGCTTTGATGAATTTCAATTTTCTTTAGAATGCAGTTCACATTTTTTAATGTTTATGTAGATTCTTCTCTAACTTAGTCATCACCTACCTTTTTTATTTAACCTACTTCACTCACCTTATACTATTCATGATTCCCTAAATATTTTGCGACTTCAGTGCCCTTGCTCTCTTTGCCTGTATTGTGTCTTTTCCCCAAGAATTTGTTTCTCTCTTGTAATATCCTACTCATTCCTTGAAGGTAAGCTCAAATTCACTCCCCTCATTCTCTCAGTCAAATTAATTGCTTCCTTCTCTATACTCCCATATAGCACTGTGTTGTCGCCCCAGCTATGCAATCTGGCGGGAGGACATGACATAATAAGAGGGACATAGTCTTTGGGCTCTGACATTTCTGGGCATGAAGGCAAGATCCACCTCTTCTAATTCATCCAGCTCACTTTCATCATTCATTTATTAATTCATCAAATATTATTAAGTACCTCCCATCTGCTAGGCACTGTATGGAACTCTGTGATATAACAAAAATGATACTAATCAGGGGTAACACTTATTAAGGAATGCCTCTGTGCTAGGCAGTATTCCAAGTTTTACATGTAAGAGCTCATTTAATCCTCACAACAGCTCCTATTACCAACTCCCTTTTATGAATGAGGAAATTATGGTACCAAGAAGTTAAACACATATCATGGTCACCCAAATAAGAAGTAGCAAAACAGGGCTTCAAACCCAGGTGGTGTGGTTCCGGAATCTGTTCTCATAGTCAATACGCTTTATTGCCGCCCCAGACAAACAAAATTAGACAGACTCCACCTCTCTGGGACTTTCGAGTTAGTGGGGGACACATACATCAAATAAATAGCAACACAAACAAATATAAAATTAAAGTATGGCAAGTACTATAAAGAGGACGTGTGCAGTACGATGAGAAACAGTGATAGATTTTACGTACTTATAGGAATTATGTTCCCTAACTTTCTTCCTCACAGTGTGCCGTCAGAGTTTAGATCTGAAGTGAAAATAGAAGTGAACCAGGGAAGGAAAACAGGGAAGTATGCTCCAGAGGCAGGAAACAGTATGTGCAAAAGCCCTGTGGTTGGAGGCAGTAAGGTATGTGGAAGGGCCTGAGAACCAGGAGTGTGACTGGACAGAAACAGAGGCTGCAGATAGCTGGGACCCAGAACCCTCTCAGCCATGTTACGTTTTATCTATTTTGGGAGCAAGGGGAAGTGATTAAATGATTTTAAGGTAGAGATTTCAGGAGCATGTTTTATTTTGTAAAGATCCCTCTGGCTACAGTACAGAGGAGTTTGCATTAAAGATGATGAAAAAAATATTTGTAAGTATCTAGCACAGTGTCACACTTGCAGGGAGCACTTAATAAATGCTGGCGTTCTACTTCCTTCGTTACTTTATTCACTGGATCTAATACAGTGCTCTGCAAAATGTGGCAAAACAATACATGCCTGTTGATTGACTTAATGAATTGATAAGTCTTTATAGTGACTTTTCTTGAAACTTTTCAGAAACAAGGAGCTCTGTGCCTCAAAAGCGGTCCATTAAACAACGTTATGTGTGAGAATGTGTTTTCTCATTTTGGGGCCAAAAAGATAACTTCCTATAATTTCACTTAATTTTGCCTTTTGAACCTGTACAGAATAAATCATTGAAGGCAGTTGTTTGAAACATTTCTATTCCAGGTCTTTTGGCCACATCATGTATCAGCCAGACTCTGCCTCATTCTGGTTGCCATCTTGAAGACCCTTGTTTTCTTCAGCTACAGCACTCAGAATCAGAACAGTCCATGCACTCCATCTAGAAAAAGTGACTCTCAGCAGTTTATTTGGGGTGACTATTCTGATTAATGTAGCTCAAAATTACACTAACTCTTTTGAAAGGAACACAATATATATGTTAACTCATGTTGTACTCCCAATCTACCAAAAGCCAGTCTACTCAATGCCCCTTGATTGAAACCATTTCTCCTTTACCTCATGCTTATGCCATGGATTGTTTGAGCTTACCTTGGCAGCTTGACATTTATTAATATTAAATTTAAATTTAATCATTTGGTTGAAATCTTTTTGACTCGTGATTCCATCATCTAGTGTAATAGGCATTTCTTCAGCATTTTTGTTTTGTACATATTTGCATAATTTTTTTTTTTTACAACTTTAGCTTTGTTGTTGGTAATACTGTCAAATGAAGTAGGACCCTATTGAAAATCAAAATCAGATCATTTTGCTCATTCCCTGGTTTAATTAAACCTTTTGAACAAAGGCAGTGCCGATGAAATTATATGTTGTGAGTAAATAATACCAACAGCCACCTAAAGAGTGGTCACTCTGTGCCAGGCACTCTTCTGAGTACTTGAACACATAAGATCAATTAATTTTTCACACACAAAACAACGATGAAATAAGTACCATCAATATCTACATTTTACAGATGAGAAAATTGAGCCACAGAAGTTAGATCACTTGGCTTAGATCACATAGGCAGGAAGCGGTGGAGTCAGATTTCAAACTCTTGTAGTTGGGCCCCAGAATCTGCACTCAAGCCATGGGTTCAGGAATCATCACTTCTGTGCTGTACAAAAACAAAGTCAAAACAGTCAAACGGTACAGCCTTTTCCATAAGAATCATTGGGAGATTTTTGAAATTTTGGAATTTTTTCTTTTATTCCATATATTTAGGACTTTACATTATGTTGCTTCAAGCCTAAAATAGTTCATACATTATATATTTAAAATGACTTACTGAGTATCTGATGTCTAATGAGAACATAGATGAGGAACCTCTGACTCAGACAAATTATAGGCAGGGACAGCCTAGCTCTGTTCCTTATGGTGCACTGGCAACATTATACAAATGCAAAATAAACTTAACTGTGAGGAAACACGGGGAGACCTTTGCAGTCATTCATTGAGTGCAAGAAAACACATACATACTGTTTTCAATATGTTTTTTAAATTGTGGCAATATCAGCTGTTTGTGAAATGGAAAGAAAATTAGGATTCAAAATATTTTTCCAGAAGTAGAGTAGTACACAGTTTTATTGGAACATTAGAAAAATAGCCTAATGCTGGCCCAAAAGGAATATGTAATCTCCTAGTAAATGAATACGTATAGCAAATATTTATGCAGTCATCTTGCATTTTGGTACTGCACTATGGTCTTAATTTCTTGGTGGAAGAAATCTCATAATGGATGCAAATTATGACCGTGGTAAATGTAGCACTATCTCCATAAGAATTAACCATTTAGAATTTTGTAGGTTTTTTTTTTTTTTTTGCATATGTTTAGGACTTTTCCAATGAATTATATCTCTATCCATAGTCTATTATTAAGATGTGTTGGAGACAGTTTTACTTTCACTGAAAGTATCCTGTAAATGAGAAGAAAAAAAATCTCACCACCATATTTTTTTTTTTGGTTCCATCAACAATAACAAACTCTTAATTTGGACAACTAATATGCTTAAGTATTCTCTGAAAAGAGCTGTAATATATTCAAACTGTTTGGTTGCTCCCACAAATCATTTTGCTTTATAGCTTTGATCTTGAAATATGTGCACTGATGTCTGATTTATTCTCTTGGTCCTCCTTGTAGATAGTACGTGTTCTTGCTTAATGTTATTAAAGCCGCACATGGGCCTCCTTGACTCAGGGCATTTGAAAAGGACCTTTCCCTTCAAATTATATACCTTGTCCTTTTGGGTCATTTTGCTGTGGTCCACTAATGCCATTTTGTCCTTTAGGGAAGTATTTGCTCACTGTTATTTTCACTTGTCATCTCCTAAACTCTCTTTATCTTGATTTATAACTATTATCTCTAAAAATTTGGTGGACAATGTCGAAAGAAGGTCATTGGACTGCAAAATCTATTGTGCTTTGTTACATATGAGTTATCTTCTAATTTAATTCTAAATAGAAGGTATTTCATGGAAACCAAATCTGGTACCACAAAAAAAAAAATCAAAAGTCGGATTTGTTTACATTATACATACATGGCGCTGAAAACTACAGAGCTTTGTAAACATGCCCATTTGAAAACTCTAGATCAAATTCTAAGAAGGCATATGTAGAAGGCTATTTTTGAATTCTGATTATTCCTTTTATTTGTCTTTCCCACTGAACTGTTAGCTGTCTAAGGGTAAGATCTTATCTTACTCATTTTTGCCTCCCAGGATTAGAACACTATTCAGCACATTTTAAAAATAGAACAAAAACAACAGCAATAATACCTAATGTTTTATTAATTGCTTACTATGTACCAGGCAATGATCTAGGTCCTTCCTATGTGTTATGTCATCCAGTTGTCACAGCAGATCCACAAAGCAGGCCATGTTATGATCCTCATTTACATCAGAGGAAATTGAGGCAAAAAGAGTTTACAGTTATTACTTATGATCTCATAGTAAGTAGAGATGTACGCACTAAAACAATGTAAATAGGTAAAAAGAAGAGAATCTGTATCTGTGATTTCTATATTTATTAGTTAACTATGTTTTACTACTCAGTCATTAATTTAGATGTATTCATTTTTCCCTGGTTGTTGTTTGTGAATGAAAATTGAGGCGGGATTGGTTGACAGAATATTGGGCAACAGGGTAAAATTATCAAACATACAAGAGTAGAGAAGGGAGTGTAACCAGGATCTATTTAATTTGCATTTCATTGGACTCAAACTCAAATGGGGGAGTCAGGTCATAGAATCCATGTTTCAAATGAATACTTGATTTCATGGATTGTTGAAAAACTCCAGTGACTACTATAACTGACACCAATACATCATTTCTCAGTAAGGTGTAACAAAGCCAGTTTTCCTTACAGCATTAGAACATTCTGTTACCTCTCCAGGTAAGAGGCAGGTGAAGTAGAAAGCTTGTACTGAGAGACATGCAGTATGAAAAGTACTTATCTTTGAACAATGGAATCACTCCACCAGTGATATGCTCACACCTTGAAATACACAGGAGATCTGAGACCTAGACAGTGGCAGATTCACATCTCCCATTTCATGATTACTCTGGCCATAAAAGAGCTGAGAATGGTGGAATTATATCAGTTATACTAACTACTTAAACTTTTCCCTATTTCTGCTAGATGAAAAAATGGTTGAAATTGTCTTAAGAAAATGCATGCATAATGTGGCATTAAAGTATAATGTATAATCATGCAATTTGAAATATATGTAAAGGAAGGACATTTTATAATTCATAACATAAACAATGCAGTTTGATATTATGCTCTGTAAAATTTTGGATGGAGGGAAAGGATGAAGAAGAAACCCAAAGGAATGTTGACTGAGAGAGCAGATTAGAGACACACAGTAATTCCAGCTCTAAAAGGGCCTCAGTGCATGCCCCATTATTGTAAGTGATTGCAAACTTTTAGGCTGGGCCAAATGGGTCATTGAAATGTCGTCCAGTCACTGCAGGTCCTTAGACTTAAGATTTAGAAACTTAAGTGAAGTAGCTCTTTCAGAGTGATTAAATCCCTGGAACTAATTTGTGTTAAGCAAATTTATAAGAAATTGATATACAGTTGAACAATACCGGTGGGAATTGCTCAGGTTCACTTGTACATGAAGTTTTTTCAATGAATATGTACAGCACTGTAAACATATTTTCTTTTCCTTAGGATTTTCTTAATAATGTTTCCTTTTCTCTATCTTACTTTATTGTAAGAATAGAGTATATGATAAATATAATACAAAATACATTAATCGACCATGTTATAGGTAAGGATTCCAGTCAATGGTAGGTTATTAGTAAAGTTTTTGCAGAGTCAAAAGTTATACGTTCTAAATACGTCAGACAGAAAAAGTCGAGAACCACATGATTTCACTGATATGTGGGCTATAAAACTAACACCAACAAATGAACAAGACAAACAAATGAAGAAACAAAAACTCATAGACACAGACAATAGTTTAGAGGTTACCAGAGGGTAATGGGGGAGGGAGGGTGGTAGGTGAGGGTAAAAGGAATCAAATATATGGTGATGGAAGAACTGACTCTGGGTCACACAATGTGGTATATAGATGATGTATTATAGAATTGTACACCTGAAACCTATGTAACTTTACTAACAATTGTCACCCCAATAAATTTTAATTAAAAGAAAACAAGTTATATGTGTAATTTTGACTGCAGGAAGGGTTGGCACCTCTAACCCCAGTGGTGTTGAAGGGTCAACTGTATACAGTTAAGCTAACACATTTAATTACTAAGATAACTAGAAATATCCTTGGTAGAAAAGTTTCTGTGGCCACTTAATACAGTTCTGAAGATTGTTTCGTCTACATCAAGGGAGGGTGGAGGCTGCAAGATCGTTTTAATTGAAGTCACTGGGCTCTGAGTCCTAATACGCTCTCTTCTCTTCTAGAAGAGAACTCACTAAATAGACCTACTACTCAGCTGTTGAGGTAACTTATCAGAGCAAATTTTCCTTGGAAAGTGCTAAAAAATTGACAGTTCTTTCCCTTTGTGTCTTTTGCTTTTGGGTTTTCTAGATGCCATTCAGTATTATAAAGAGTGCTATGTGAGGTTAAATATTTATTTAATTCACAGCTTAAATACCTTTAAATACCATTAGTTTTGTTTTTGATTCCTTGATAACATTTGAGATAGTTAATTAGATTTAAGAAGCTTTCATATCATTTATATGTTAACAAACCATTTTGGCAAGTCATTATTTTTTCAGATGGTAAAGCTTGTCCATTACATGTTGATTTTTATTAAATTTTTGTTTCAGAAGGTTATGCGCTCTGAGATTATCCTCAAATCCTGTTCCTCTTCGGAGCCTGTCAAAGATGAAATTTGTGGGAAAAAGATGGACTTTGAGGTTAGACAGATCTAGATGCAAACACTAGCTGAATGCCTTAGGAGTACTACATGATCTCATAGTTTCCTCATTGGTAAAACAGGAATAATGAAACCTATTTTATAGGGTTACATATAGTACAATAACTGTTATGTAGTAGATACTAAATAACTTAGTGTTCCTTTCTATCTAAAAATGTTTTTAGAAGGAAAACGAGATGAAATAAAAATGCCTTAGGCATTTTTAATAAGAGACCAGAGCTTTTACCAAAGGGCCAAACCTAGCCAGCACAATTATTTTAAAATATAATTGCCAACTTTAAACATTAGTAACTATCATATAAAAATCTGTATTCCTTACCTTTCTTGAAAAAGTTTGTCTTCTGAGGCACAGCGTCCTCATTTCTATACAAAATGAAGGTAGAAGCTGAGTAGGCTGCCCCTTGAGACAGGACATTTGCTCAAGAGCTCACTGCAGACCCTGCAGACTGCGTCAACCATTCAAACACCTCTGTAGGCCTTTGCATTTGGGACTCCTTCACTACACCATGATTTTCCTAGTAACTCTTATTCCATGATATTTTGACCAAAGAAGAACAATCGTATGTGAGTAGAAATAGATATTTGCAGTGCTCTAGGGGCTGGCCGAGTGGCGCGGTGGTTGAGCGCTGGCTTGGGAAGCCAGTGGCCCTGGTTCGGGTCCCACATATGAGGGCGAGTGACACTGCCCTCAAAAAAAAAATTAAAAAATAAATCAAGCTCCTGTTTTGGTATTGTGTAAGGTGCTTATAGTTTCCAAATTGTAAACTGACCTAACTCATGATTTGCAGATGACACTGAATATCTGAACCTGAGACTTCCATAAGTAAACTTTGTCAGTGTGCCTCTCAACCACACGGACACCCAATTAATACTGTTGAGTGATTACTGTGGATTTTCAAGGTAGAGTTCATGTTTTTATTGCCCTTGTCTAGACTACCCTAGAGTCTGGTGGCAACCACGCACCATTTTAAAAATTAAAGTGCTATATTCATCCTTGAAACAAATGGCAAAGCTATTTAGGATTGGTTTGAACCTGTTGTTCTGGGAAGGATTCCATTGAAACACATGAATTAAAACATAGACCTGGGTCAATGATAGCAGTGTATCTTTTGAATGGGAAAGACTCAATGGCTGGTTTGACAAGAGTCTAGTGACCCTGCTGAGCATTATTAATTTTATTTTCCCAAGAGAGTAATGAAAAGAGACCTATTGTTCAGCCCTTAAGCTAAAATTGTGTGCCTTTATCTATATGAGCAATGTCTGAAGTCTCCTCCAAGAATATGCCTAGGAAGAGGGAGGTTGTGTACTAATCAAAACTTCAGTATAGAAACAACCATTACATATGGAAGTAGTAACATGACTATAAATCCAAAATGTAGAATATATGGAGGAGGAAATTCTGAGACAAACCTTGAACTCTGTTTTTAGATGATTCTGACACTCATCGTCCCGATAATCCATTATTTAGGCAATAATCATAAAGTGTCACAGTGAATTTGACAGAATACCGTATTTGCATTTTTTAGGGTCTTTATCATGATTTTTCTGAGTGTACCCTCTAGATGAGACACAACAATGCAATGGTTAAAAGAGGTCTTTGGAATCAGGTTGCCTGTATTTGATGTCAGGCTCCAACATTAATTAACCAGTATCGGAGCTTAAGCAAGTTACTTGCCCTCTGGATTACCTCACGTTTTTCAGCTAAAAAAAAAAAGGGGGGGGGGTAATAGAAGCATACTTCTAATAATGTTAGTGAGAATAATAAATGGGGATAAACTCTGAGCCTTGAACAGAAAGGTTCAAGAAATGCAACCTTTTATTGTTACTTACCTGGATCTAAAATATGCTTCCAATACAACGCAAGTTTTGATCAAGAGGCCTTCTTTGATTATTCCATTCAGTCATCAAATCCAAACCAAATGGAGGAAAACAAAGCTCAGCTGGGCTACTCGGAATGTAGTGTAAAGTACTGTAAATGATCACATCTAAAAGCAACAGTTTGGTGTATTAGTTGACAAGTAATCATCAGAAATTAGCTATTTGTCTAGAGCCTGAAGCTGCAAATCCAAGTACCAGGAAAAAGGGAGCTTTCAGAGTGTTAAAGAGTGACGGAGCATCAAAAATAAGAGAAACCTAGGAAATTTAAGTCCAATATGACCTTGGACGTCTGCTTCTCTGCTCCACCCCTGGCCCAGTGCAGTGTGTGTACAGTAACACACGGCAGCAGGAAGGGGCCTCACTGCAGTGAGTGAGGACCTTGGATTTAGCCAGTGGACCTTTATTGAAACTCAAACCTTCTGTAGCATGCAGGCTGTACACTACAGACACATGTGACTAGCTCCCCAATCCCTGGTGGGAAATGTGCTCATTTTCACAGGCGCCAGAAGCCACAGCAGGCTGTGGACGTCACTGATGCCTAGCCAATGAATTAGCTTAAGATGAACCACTGTATGTTTAAATAATATTTAAAACATACCATCAGTCATTTTTTTTCTCCACTCATCTTTAAAGATTTAATCATGTCTGCCTTCCACTGCTTCCAAGCAGGGTGACCCCACCCTGCTTTTTGAAGTTTTAAGCCCCATTTTTGCCTGTCGGAAGAGTCTCATTGGGGTTGCTTTTAATGGGACCTGGCAGGCCTTGCTTTTGGAAGAGAAACCAGCTAGCTTTACAACTGAGAGGGCATTGCTCAGGACTGGGGGTCCTGGAGGAGAACGCACAGGTCCCTAGTGACAATTTCTGTGACAGCAAGGAAGCCCCTCTGTAGTGATAAATCCTTTTATTTATTTTAATTTTATTTTTAATTTGTTTTTAGTATTGCCAGCAGATAATGTTAGTGGTCACACCCTTTCCTAATTTACTTGATAGTTCTTACAGTTCATATTATGATGTAAGGTATTTAGTCTGTCTCATCTTGGCTTCAGGGATCTTGCTGCCTCATAGTGTCCAACGGGGGAAGCACAGAGAGTGAATGTGAGGGATTCATATATATATGAATATGTATGAATATATATACATATTGTACATATGTATATACATATACATACATACATATACATACATACGTATATATTCATACATATATGAATCTATAGGAATATATCGTCAATAAGTGAAAAGACTGAATCCTTGCCTCCAATGAGCATGCACCATACTTGCAATACAGGAGACTGATGGTCTATCCAACATTATGGAAATCGTTTCCCAGAGCAGAGTACTGCTTCCAGAGAAATGCCGTTAACCCAAATCACCACTGTACTTTCTTTGTATGTCCTGGTTTTGTTTTAGTTTAGTGTTGTTTTTTCCCTTTGTAGGGTTCCCCATTTAGAGATTACCCAATCACTTAAGTTTAACTGAAAGTACCACTTGGAAAACTGCTGGAAAAGAGTTGCATTTAAATGAAAGATGCTAACCGAACTGAACAAAAGGGATGCCAGAAAGACAAACTGTGAGATGAAGAGGAAGGCTATTTAATTGCAATGTAAAGCATTGAAAGTAGAATTCTGAATATAATTAGTAAAAACCCTTGGTTGATAATTAGTATCAACCAAAAAAGTTGATATTTTCATTCTTCCTTTAGTTTTAGGACAAACGTGGACGGACTCCTACATTTTGGGAGTTTTAGGTAGGGTCTGCCAAGGAAATGCTTTATAATTAAGAACTACAACTCTTCGTCTTTGTGCAGGCACTTCCAGACATATGACTAGGCAGAAAAAGGCAGGCTGCAATGCGTTCCCTTCTCATTGCTGCTCTTTTCTTATAGATTGCTTGATGATTATTTTCTTCACTTTGTGTCTTCTTTAAAGGCAGGAAACTTCTTTCTTCCTTGTTTTTGTTTTGTGTGTTTTGCCCCCATTCTTCGTCCTCACAAATATCTGGAATAGTAATTTGGCACGGTCCTGTTGAGTATTCCTCCAGGCTCTTGTCACTCTCCAAGTGATGATAATACCTGGTAGAACTGACATTGTCAGAAAACAAAGCAGCTATCTGTAGTCCTTGCACAGTGGCCCTCAAAAATTTGGCAAGTCTACAATTCATCTAAGTAGCCTGTCAAAAGTCAGATATCTTGGTCTCACTTCCCAAGATTCTGACTTAACAGGCTTTGGTGGTTCCTAAGAATCTGTAGTTTTACATGCTTTTCTAGTGGAACATTGCTTATAGATCAATTTCTGGTGTAAATTGGGGGTATGATACCTTCTTATTCTTCACTATGACTGAATATCAATATTTACGGTGGATGTTTAGAAAAATGCCTGGGTATGAGCACCCAGAAATGCTGATGGATTAAGTTTGGTTTGAGGCCTTACCATCTATATTAAAATATTAAGATACCCTTTCCTCCCCCTGTTCCCCAACTCCACAGGTGATTTTTTTTCTGAGCAGCCAAGATTGATAACCACTGCCTTAGCCCTTAACCTCATCATGTCGTTATTTGAATACTCCTCAATGATTACCAGGTAGAGAGCTGGAAAAGGTTGCATTCCTTGTGAATAACTAATACAGGGCAGAAAAGGCCAGATTATCAGCTTCCCCTCATTTATACATTGATTAGATCTCAAAATATGACAAGCCAGACTTAATTGTTAGGGAAAGAATAAATGAGACCAGTAGATAGCTGGAAAATAGAGACCTCTTAGTTTGTTCCTTAAGTGTCACATCAATCTGCCCAGTTAAGTGATTAAAGGAGAGGCTCTGAACTGCAAAGGGAACCAGTTCCTGATTTGTTCAGGGTCATAAGCAATGGCTCCAAACCATCTTGTTTGCAGATACTCCTTTCATGTTATTAGGCTGTCAGTTGACAGACTTTGCAAGATTTATGGCTCAAAACTCAAGTGTCCACATGTGTGTGAGAGGGTGGGATGGTGGGATGGGTTAGCTGAGGTGAAAGGAGAGGAAAAGCACATGAATGTTACTGAGTACCCTGCCCTAGCTTTTGGGCTTCAACCTTGCAATCCTGCCCATTCTCCTGTTTTTTGTTTTGTTTTGTTTTATTGTTTTAGTCAGTCTCCTCCCAGTAAACCTTATTTTTAGTTTCTGGAATTTCTGCGATAGGAAATTCAAATAGCAAGTTAAGTCTTCAAAGGGAAGTGCCTAATTTTTATGATAAGATTCTTAGGGTGCTTTTAATAAAGTCCTGTTGAGGGTATAACAATGAAGATGTAGGGGGACTGTGCCCAACAATTAATAACATTGCTCATCTCTTGAGGAAACGGTGCTTTCATAACATAATGAACTATATTTTTCTTGGACCTGGGTGCTTCTTTCTGACTTATTTGAATGGAAATTTGTAAATATTTAAAATCTCACGTTCTCTTCACAGTAGGGATTGTAACCTCCTGCAACTGTCTGCTTTCCCCCCAGATATTTTTCTCTTTCCTGCCATGAAGGAAACTGTTGCCTGTTTCATTGAACTACCCTCCTTCCTAGCTTCTCTTCTTCAGTTCCTCCATTCCAAACTGAGACTTTCTAAAGGAAATATCACCATGTCACTACTCACCTACTTGAAATCCTCCTGAGGCTCTCCAGGATGTATTAATTATAAACTTAGGACAGCGTACAAAGCATGTTTGGGGCCTAGAATTTGTTCCTATTTCTGATCTTTCTAAGCCTGTTTACACACACACACACACCCTCATGTCTATCCCCATTCTCTTCTTTTTGTTAAATTTATTTTTCTCTTTAGGTGACCTCGTAAACCCCAACCCGAACTTTAAGATACCACTTAAACACTGTTTTCTCTATAAGAGTGAAATCAGAGCATGTCAGGGGTCTCGTATTGATATGCTTCTGCAAGACACCATGCATTCTCCGCCACTAAACCCACGGCCTTGTCGTTGTGTTATGTGGTTTGTGACCCACAGAAATTGTATTTGAAAGCAGGTTCTGTGTCTTCCTTGCTTTTCTACATTGCCTCATAAAATGCTGAGCAAGTAATAATCAGACCTTAAAAATTGTCTACTGGCTGATGAAATAAAAGAAAAAACCAAAAACTAAAATCAGTATGAGGGATTGCCCAAAAATATGTTGTGGGGGAAAAAGGAAAGGGCTTATCGATAAAACATATGGGGAATAAACTATCTAGTTGCCATGTTGCCCTGTTTCTAGGGTACCCTAATTTAGCAACCAAACTTACCAAGGACCACTCTGTCCTGGAACCCCACTGTACTAAACGGAACTAGAAATGCTGCTTCAGTAGGATAGCTATTTGCCAAGCCATATTTCTTCATTATGGTGGCTGGGAGGTGGGGCAGTTATCCCCAAACTCTCCATGATTCCATGATAATGTTGCAGATGGAGCAGTGTAGGGGCAGTGCCTTAGCAAGGCCTCTCATTAGTGGCATGTTAATATGCTGTGTTCCCTGAATCCAGGGCACCATGATGGCTGATAGGTAATGTGATTGAAAGCCAAATTGCATTATTTTTGATGTTTGGAAAAAGTATTTTGTGCATATGTATATCAAATGCACTTGATGATTCATGTATTCAAAACCCATGGGGAAATTTTGTTTGGATAAAAACCAAGTCGTGTAAATCGTCATTGATTTCCCAGTTTTATCCTTATTTTCAAATGCGTACATGTGTGGAGAGATGGGGTTTGCGATGGGCTGAGAAATGACACCAGAAAAACTACACATGACACAGGGTCTAAGAGCAAGTTTTAAGTCTGCAGCTCCTATTGCTGTGTGTTTAGGTAAAGGTAAAATAAGGTAAAATAAGATTCCCCTTATCTGGGAAAGCAGAGGTGACTCCTTCCCTTTCTCAGATCTTCTTCCCACCTGAGAAGGTATCACATGTACTCACAAACATGGCTCCTGACCCATGTGCTGTTTGACACGTTTCTCCTCTTTTGCTCTAACTAATGCAGAAATGTCATTGTCACCCTGTGGTGTCTCTGCCGTGCAGCACAAGTTCCCAGTCCTTGCACTGGTGCTGCCTGTATTTCTTGGGTGCAAAGGAGAGCAGCCTTGTGTTTTTAGTCCTTCCCATGAATTTTGTGCAACGGGTCTTTTATTTCATTTTCATCTTTCTCTTTTCCCAGGATTCTGACATAAGCCCCTGAGAGAAATTGTGGGGCCAGGAAACAATCTTAAACCGTATAACCTACTATATTTAAAAGTGCCACTCTCCTCAGAAGGTAACTCATTGTCCTTAGACTCAGTTTATGAGCTTCTGTTATTGTTTACTCCCAGGATGCCCATTGTGGTTCAGACAAATCTACTCCTTTTGGGCACATTCTCCAGCCCTCCAGAGAGGTGAATATGTATGAAATTGGGCAGCCTTGGGGCTCTGGGGGTGAGGTGGCCTAACGTACTTAGGTCAGGCAAATCTATAGCTCACTGTATTGTCTAGAGTGAAGTGCTACAGGCAGAG
This sequence comes from Aselliscus stoliczkanus, assembly GCA_033961575.1. NCBI lineage: Eukaryota > Metazoa > Chordata > Mammalia > Chiroptera > Hipposideridae > Aselliscus > Aselliscus stoliczkanus. The sequence goes on from CM066727.1 coordinate 171,005,571, forward strand.
GCCTAGAAGATCCCCAAATTCTTTGAGGGTAATAATGTGCCCAACGCTACTGTTATGCTATATCTCATTTGACACTCTAACCTAGGTCTAATTCAAGAGGTCTACACTTTTAATCCTTCTCATTTCTTGTCTAACTTTCTTTCATTAGCCTGGTGCTGAACATACTCATACTGTAGGTTTAACCTAAATGTTAAATGAACAAATGAATGCTGTTGATATCAGCGTCAAATGCATTTTGTGGCAAGATGCTGATGCTTTAGAAACACCGTGAAGACAATACACAAGTAAAACTATTGTGAATAATGTTTTTCCAAGTATCCTTTAATAAACACTACTTCTGAGGAACTGATTTGGAGTAATTTAATGTGAGAGCTTGAATTTTTAAAGATTTTTATAGTCAGCCTTAGAGTTGATGAAAAATTCTAACGATGATTATTTTGAAGTGATTTTTTTTTTCCCCCTGAGACTTTAAACAAGTATACGATGTCACTATTAGGTGAATAGAATTTTAAATAATATATTTTATAAGTCTAGTACCTTATTTTTTGAAGTGAGAATATAGCAAAAGTTGGTAACTTTTATGTATATCACAATAGAAATTACTTTCATTTACTTGAGAAGGCATTTTTAATCCTGTGGGATCCTTAAATTTTATGTGGTTGTCATTCATTATAAGAATCACTTCATTCTCCTCTAAAATTCAGCTTTATATTTTTGTAAAGAAGTTAATTCGTCTACATGGGAAATGTTACATTATATTCAAGAGTTTTACATTCTCTCTGTCTCATGGAAATTCAGGTTGTAGTAATAATGTTTATTTGCTATTATTCACGATAGTAATAGCATACTAGGCTCTGCATAGAATAATATATCTGGACACATTTGCATCCATATACATAAATACATACACAGGAATGAGTCTCTAGTACCTACAGGCCAATGCCCGCCTGCCTAGTTTTTCATAGATATATAAGATTTTTCTTCCACCTGGGGGCTTGATTTACACAATGATGGACTTCTTTTATACTTGCTAATTCTATTCTCTATTATTTCTAAAAGGCATCACATTATCTGCCTTGTCCAATTTGCTTCTGTGTCTCATTAGAGTGGACTGCTGGGAAGCTAATTTTTCTTGCTCATTTTATTGATAATTTGGGAGAGTGAGATATTTTCCACGCCATTCCTGCTTTAGTATAAGATTGTAGGAGCTGTCAAAAGGAGGCTTTAAAAACCATCCTCTTAAATAAATCAAAATAAAAGCAGCTCATTTTACTATTGTTTTTGAAATATATATTACAGGTGATTGGTATTTTTCCACACTTCCTTGCAATTATTTTAACTGAAGAATTTTTTTTTTAAGTAAGACAATGCAATGTATTTAAAAATGCAAGTAAACAAACACCAACGATAAGAATAGTACCAAATGGATTTGTAAATGGCAATAACAGACATTTAGTGGAAGAAAAAACAATAAATAAAACATAGCTTTGTTGTTATTTACTACAGTGAAATAAAGTGTAGCAGTGATTAGTTTAGCACAATTCTGAATCAATCTAAAGTCTCACCATGGAGAAACAGTTTAATTCTAAAAGTTTAGGCTCAGTTTTTCTTGTCAGGTCAACTACTTTATATATATCTTTAATGTATAATTAATGAATAAATATGCAAATAATATATAAAATATATATGCAATATACATCTATATGATAAAATATATATAAAGTATATATATATGCATTGGAATATATTATCTTAAATAATATATATTTTTAGATGTATAATAGTATAATATGTATGTTAGTTAAATATACAATGGAACCAAAACACAGAAATGGTATGATGCCAATGCAAGCAACACCCTTTTTTTCCTAAGAGATGCAATCATGTGCTTTGCCAAAGGGGGTGATGGCAGGTGAGTGAACTGAGGAGCCAGAAAGCTGTGTGGATTTTTTTTTTTATTAGAGGCCAGTGTCACTGGCCCAAGCCAGCTCTTAACCACTGTGCCACTCGGCTGGCCTGAAGGCTGCATGGTTTTGAACTCTGGCTCGGCTGCTTCCCTTTATCTCCCTGAGCTTCAGTTTGCCCTTCTGCAAGCTAGGAATAATTAGAGTGCTTTCCCTATAGAATCTTTTGGGGGCTTAAGTGAATTTATATTTGCAAAGTCCTCAGAAAATAGTGCCTGACACATAGTAAGCACTATATCATGTTCGTTAAATAAATAAAGATCTCAGTAGCTGGAACTGCTGAGAAACAAAATAAATATTGTTTAGAATAACAAGTTGCTGTTTTCAGCAGAATACAGACTATATGTACCTTCTACATATCCACCTAGGATTTAGCATTTTGAGGCAGAAGAAATTGTTCTTCCTTGCAATAAATCCTTGACTAGAAGTCCCAGAGTGGGGTGGTGTGTTAGGGTAACTAGCAGTGGGAGGAGACAGTCAGCATCGTATCAGCAGGGGCAGGTCCAAAGGGCCTGCAGAAACATGGTACTGGTCCTGGTGTCATCAGCTCACAGGTGAACACTGAGTTCAGCTTATCTCTTCCAACCTGCTCCTTAGGCCACTGCTCTTATAATTGTTACAAGATGTGAACCTCTTCAGGTTCCTAAGTGAAATAAATTTGCTAAACACTGGGTTAAACAAACTCAAATAATCATTAGAGCTTTTAAAAGATTGAATAGGCATTTCAATACTACAGGAAAGGCAAATATGTATAGGATTCCAACTGTATTTCACCATGATTTCCTTTTTTTTTTTTTTATCATGTGCTGTTGTTATCTTCCAAAGGTAAAAGAGAGGACATCATTAGGAAAATAATTGTTTTTCATTCTTCTTATATTACACAGAGAACTGAATAAAACAAAGTTAGCTTAGAAATAAGAAAGAACAAATGTAAATAGTGGCTAGCAACTGAGTAACATTCTATAGATTAATCATATTGTAATATGCATTATTTTCTTCAGTAACGTATTTTCCTCTTTTGTACTCACTGGTAACTGTCTACCTCATTTCTCATCTCCTAAACTCCTAAGGAACGGACCCAGCCATTCCAGTACAAGTAAATACCTCCTTATAAAACACATTGCTTATCTGAGTTAAAGGACATTCATTGTAATGCTGTTTTTAGGAGCAAAAAAGTAGAAACCATCCAATGTTTACCAAAGGTGAAATGAGTAAACAAAATTCATGCAGACAATACATGTTTGTCAAAATGAAACAAGTAACTTCATGTCAAACAGTATGGATTCATCTTAAAGCATAGACTCACGTGAAAATAAGTAGAACCAAATTAAAAGAAGTGAAAATATGATTGAATACTTTAATCACTGGCAAATCGTAATGTGAAAGAAGAATTAGTTTAGGTGATGATGACATGAACATTGCGAATTAATTGCTCATGAAAATTGAGGTAATCTGATCATTACTGTAAGGCTTTAGGAATTAGGAGAGTTGCAGTTGTATTAATGCTCTCTTCTTCCCTGTTTCTTGCGTTGCTCTATGGTTACTGAGAACCTCATTTGCATTGAAGATTTCACTTATCAACCTGTATGCTAATGACAATCACATTTATATTTCCACTTCACACTTCTCTCTGGTACAACAGGCCTGTGTATCCATTGGCTGGCTGGACATCTTCACTTAGATATTTTACAGATAATTCAAATGGGACATGTCACACACTTCGTTATTACACATTACTACCCTTTTCCTTTCCACAAAGAAACAAATAAAATAAAAAATGACTCACCTGCTGGCATTTTTCCCATGTTACTTACAAATGATGCTCAAACTAAAACCTGACGGACATTCCCAATGCACCACCCTTCCAGAATATACTGTAATCATCAAATCCTATCAGTTCTTCCTCCTAAATTTCTATTCAGGCCAGCTCCTTGTCTACATTTCTTCTCTCACTGCCCCGGTTCATTGACTTTACTAGTTTTTTCCAGGCTTATTGTAATATCTCCTTAAATGTCTCCCTACTTCTCCCTAGCCTTGCTGTTCTCCAAAAACATGGTCTACATGTTTGTCAGACCTTTCCAAACTCCATGTAAGATGTCTCTGCTTTCCATAAAATCCTATGATGGCTGTAATTTTTAGATTGAATCTAAACTCCTCAGCATGGCTTCAAAGTCTTCTTTGGCTAAACACTGCTTAGCCCTTTAATTCTTCTCTGTACTCGCCCCTTCTTTCTCCTTTTCTTCTTCACCCTTCTTTCTCCCAGGCTTGAGTCATATCAACCTACACATCTCTTCCTCGGTGTTTCTGTATACCTGGAAAGCCCTTCACAACTTCGGTCCCCTGGGGTGCTCCTTTATTTCCTATTACTTTAAGAAACACAGTTATCTTGTAGGAGTATTTCTTCATCAAAAAACCCCCAAAACTATGCAAAAGAAGTGGCATGTACCTTTCTATGTACAACTATTTTGATCCATTTAGAACAAAAGCAGTGAAAATGAGTGCACTGAATTTCTAAAAGCAATAATAAAATTCGTTGCACTAACAAATTTAAATAATGTCGTCTGTGGTATGGGTTGTAATTTCAGAAAAAAGATAGGAATTTTTATGATTTATTAGACATTTGTGGGATTTGTAAATGCAAGTACGTTATCCTTTCTATTTTAATCTGTTTGAGGATGGACCGTTTCTTCATTTTGTAAGCTTGATAGCCAATAACTCAACATTTTATACATACTCGATTTTATACATCGAGAAAGGTTTGCTGTTCTGAAAAAAAGGGTTATGTTAAGTAATGGGAACACACGATACAATAACATTTTATAATACATATTATTTTACCTTACAGAAATAATGCAGATTTTAACTGAGTGTACTCAAAAGGTCTTTGAAATAGGATTTTGAAAGTGTGAATGTTATTATACGTATGTACTTGTAAATAAATTATGAAAGGAAATGGTATCTGCAGGATACTTGGAAATATATTTAGTTTCCTCTATACTAAAAGATGGTCTGTTAAACAAACAAACAAAAACACTTAATTTTATACTGCTTAGTTATACTCTGGATTTTTCAAAATATGACTTTCAAAACTACTTTCTTACTTGTAAAATAATTAGAACAAATTGCCATCAGTGTCTTAATATTAACCCTAAAATTACATCATAGAAAATAATTACTTTTTGAAAACAATTGGACAAAATGAAATATTGACTATCTCATTAATAATTTCTACCAATTGAAAGCAGAAAAGTAGGGGAAAGAAGCAATAAAATTTTGAGGTAGGAAGCAATCAGGTAAAATAGGTGAAAAGTAACCTGTAAATAAATATCTTCCTATCTATTTCCTCAGTTTTTACTTTCTTGTCATAAATACTAATAGAACACAAGAGAAACTAGTGTTAGTACATTGGTAGTGATTTGGTCTGAGTTAACTGCTTGTTCCCATTCACGGAAACACAGAATAATTAACAACAGGGAGAGCTTAATTTCATTTGCATTTTACCCTTTTAACAGTTTGATAGGGCATGTAGTGAAATACTAGACAACATTATGATTTTTTCTTCTTGGTAAATAAGTTAAATGATCATTTTGGTTTCGAAAGTGAATATTATATGCCAAAGAATGAGAAATCAGATAAAAATGTATGTATATTGGAGCTTTTTTAATTAAAAAGGAAAGCATACATTATTGTAATGTTTAGCTTTGACAGTAATTTAAGGAAGAAAGTTTTAAGTTCATACACTCTGAAGGGTGTACATTCAAATAATAAAGCATCATTACAATTGCTACCAATGGGTATTACTTCTGTCTCATAACAAATAGTGTGTTCTGTGTCATAGAATACAATATTATTGTGTGTCAGGGGACTTGTGAAAGAAAATAGAGTGAAAGGTACAAATTGATGAAATATTTCCTCACTAGAGATTTTCCGGGACCATTCGTAGAAAAGGATTAGATGCCCCATGAGCAAAGATACTTGTTTATTTTTTGTAATAAACCACTCAAATAGCCTATAACATATACCATACAATTTAATTTCTACTATATTATTTGTCTTCTATTGAAATAATTTTATTCTTGATGAATGATTTGAATCATGTCTGCTATTTTTGTCATTTACAAATTGCAGAACCAAGGCTGCCAATGCTTTTCTCTGCCAGGGGAATATAGCAAGGAGGGGTGAGTGAGAGAAAGAGATATGGATAAGTGACAGATAATAGATAGATAGATAGATAGATAGATAGATAGATAGATAGATAGATAGAAGGATAGATATGCATATACTGGGGATGCCAAAAAAAATGTATACACATGACTTGTATTCACCTTTTGTTATCAGTATATATTGAGTATTACAATTTTAATGCAGTTTTTTTTCCTTTCTAAAATTTGTATACTTGTTTTTTGGCACCCTCTGTATATGTTTTATAATCAGGGAAAATTGTAAAACAAAGCATTTTGCTGAATAAGAAGTTAAAGAAAAGATAACTTTTCATTGGTTGTCTCTAACTTTTCAGAAGAGATTCATCATCATTCTCAAAAAAATGTTTTGAAGACCAGTGCTGCATTCCTACTTTTAGAGCTGTTTAGAATGACAGAATTTGTGTATTCTAGGTACTTGTAACCCCAATCATATGTCACTAGCATGATCTACAAGGCAGAGATTGTGCAGTAAAGCACAGAATCAATACACAGAAATGGAATTTATTTAGAAGGGCCAGATGCCAGAGTGTGATGATGAGTAGACAGAAAGAACATGGCTGAAGTTTGATCTCTTCCTTAATGTGGTACCTGTAAATAGCTCTGGCACCAAGGTCATTGTCATGGCTGCCTCCCAGATCCTGAATCAGAAAGCCTACTGTTTATTAAGGTAAATGCAAATATGTTTGCAAAATAGGACTTCGAAATAACAGACCTTCTTCATGGTGTGTTACTAGTTTGGGTTTTTTGTTTTTGTTTTTGAATCATTTGCATTATCATTTACTTTAGGTCATTGCTGAAAGCCCTATTGTGTCATTACCTAGATTAAGCTATGCTTTGAGCTTATTTCTTCATATTTAAAAAAGCTTTCCAAGGCCACCCTTCTTTGGTCTGCACTTAAGTGAAATTAAAAGTCTGACTGTTAGGTGTTGCCTTTAGACCAGCTGCAATAGCTCCTCCAGCTCACATCCTTAGGGTCTCATTAGGTAGAGGTGCACAGCATGCCTGACACTAGTTAATATTTGCGGAGCTCATTTACCTACATTGGAAACAAACCAAAAAAAAAAGGCCAGACAAATCCTACTGAAGTGAAGAAGGCTGAGGGCATCAGTGCCCATCATTTAGGTCACCCTTCTCTGTCGGAGGTGAATGACCCAACAAGCAGGGAGTCCTTATCTCTTCTCAGCTGAAAGAGACCTGTTGAAAATGTCTTTAAGTACCTTTGTTGGTAGAGATTCCACAGGACAAAATAGGTGACCCATAACCTTGAGAGGAAAAAAGGAGTAAGGGAAGGATTCCTTTCCCAAATAAGATATGTTATTTCCATAAACCTATTTAACCAGACAGTTTATTTTCCAACATGATGAAGGATAATTTTGCTCTCACTGTTGTGTAGCTACCCTGATGGCATTCTCATCTAATGGTTTTTTTTCCCTATTGAGAAATGCAAGGTATGATGATTTATTTGCAGTTTCTCTGAGAAAACTGGCCAACACATTCTTCATTCCTATTTCTCTTTATTATTTTAAAACTCGAACTTGTGGTATTGTCTGATATATGGTATTTGGATTCATGTATTCATATTGGGGAAATCTGGTGTGAATAATTATGGGTGATAAAAGCCCTCAACAATTGAACTGTCTTCACATTTTACCATACTTATTTAGGAGTTATTGTGTTTGTTCAGTAATGAAGATGCTTTTGGCTAAAGCTAGATAAGTGTGCTTAAAGACACTAGCTTATTAATCTAGAAACATCCTCAAATTTTGTATATCATTTGGCAAGCTAGAGATTGTGGAGTCCTGGACTGGTCTGGTTTATTGCACTTACTTTAATAAAAGCACACTGGAGACAATGTATAAAAAAACCTCTTGAACCCTAGTAGGATTTTTATTAACTTAATTCCTGTCAAAAAAATTGTAGTGATGAACCCAAGATTCAGGATTTTTCTAATGGTTCCTCGACTTATCTTTTTCTTTCTTTTTAGTTCTAATATTGTTAAAGGCATAAAGTGTTTTGAAGCATTGCCTGACAGTTTCCTCAACAATGATTTCTATGAAATTTTCATGTGTACACAAATTTTCCTTCCAAACCACATTTTTGTATTCTTAGGTTGCTTGTATAATTCTGATTTTTGTTAAATGGGAACAATTCTTGAGTTTAGATTTGTTGGGAAAGACTATATGCACAGTTGAAGTCTTTTGTCACTTAATGCTGCACTTGTCCAGTTGACATTCTGAAGAGCAAAGTATAACTTTTTCTTTTCCTTAGACCTTCACTATCAAATGTGTTTTAATTTTTTTTGTCAAGTTTATTGATTACAATTTTTATTATAATGAGTAATAACTTTTTAAATTGTCAAATTCGATGAAGTGTTAGTAATCACTCCCCTTTTCCTCTTTGCCACATTTGGTTTTATAGGGTATATGCAACTACTTGAAACCCTCATCTCCTCACATTTTATATTACTGCTCTTATATGGTTTGTATCCTGTTATTGTTTTTTTGGCCTTCTTAGCTAATGCTCATCAATAGTAAACATACAGGCATTGGCATTGACCCTCAAATGTGTATGCTGTCTGCTCTAGAATACAAATCCTATGGGTATATTCAGACTTTACTTGTGTATCCTTCAAACCTGAGCTATGAAACATGGCTCATTTCTACTTGATACAGTAGCTATCTTCAAATATTTGATAAAGAGTAGGATTTAGAAGCATACTGGGCAATGCTGAAGGCACTTTAAGAACGTTATTTTATTTTATTGTCCTAACAGCTGAGATTCAGTGAGAACTAACTGCTTGGCCAACATGATGTGGTTAAGTGGGATGAGTGGTATCTGTGTAAGATTCAAGACTTTCTAGAAAAGGTCCTTTGGAGGTTGTCTAGAAGTCCACCACTTTTGTTCAGGCAGAAATAAAACATGGTGTGAGGATAGCAACATCTCAGTGTGGAGGGTTTGGAATAAAGCCCACCCACATCACGACTGAATGACCCTATACAAACAGAAGCATCTCTGTGTTTTAGTTTACTCAACAGCGAACTGGGGATAACAATACCCTATTACAACAAGCTTGTTGTGATCGTTAAGGATGTATATGAAAATGCTATGTAAACTCTAAAGGTCAGGGATGTGTGTGCTGTTGTTTATATGTGGGGTGGTATGTATAAATTATGCCTTGAAAAATAATTCTTACAACTTTTATTTAATACACATCATGTCTTCATGTCTAGAATTTTATATATTAAGCTACTCTTCTCACCGATGTTCATGTTTAGTCCATTCAGTTTGGGCTGTAAAAATGTCCAGCCCTTCTTCCCCTCTTTCAGTGTAACCATGATTTTATTTCACACCTTCTTCATCCTTTCATCTGGTAGTCTTTAGCTAATCGTCCTTCATCTGGTCTCCTCTTTTGCATCAATCTTCCACACTACCAATGGAATGATCTTTCTAATAACAAAAACTTGATCATATTATTTCATTGATTACAAACATTTAGTGGTTCAACATGGCTTATAGGATGCAGTGCAAATGCCATAACAGCTTATAAAACTCACCAAACCTTCCTGGTCACCTGCCATTTGTCACCCTTTTTACCACACATGCATCATGATCAAAGTTCAAGAAATATGATGACTTATAGTGATGTTCTTTCCTTTATATTTTTTCATTTCTCTAGGTATTATGATCACTAAAACTTCAAGAATGTTATCAAATCTAACTACATTTAAGTCATTTCTTATAAACTTACTTTTCATCACTAAAATTTACCAACTTCTTTCTAGGCAGAGTAGCCTTTGACACTTTTATCATTTCACCATCTTCATATTAGAGAAAATATTGTCACATAAAGCTGAAATCTAGATGTTTAATTTATGTCTCTTGATTGAGGGACCAATGTGTATGACAATAATCAGTAGATGTAATGGTTATTTACATTGAAACTGTGAATACTGAAAAAAAAATAATTTGTGGATATCCAAGAATAGGAAGCTTTGTTGAAAGGCATATCTTGGTTAAAAATATTTTATTTTCAAATAAAATTATAAAAAAATTATACAAATTATAAAAATATTATACAATATTTTATTATAAATTATCAGTTGTTGAAAACATTGGAGAGAATATACTTTTCTGTCCAAGTGCAATATCCTGAATGTTACATCCATAAGGATTACAGATCGTTGCAGTCTGTCAGCATCGAGTTTCTGCATAATTATTCACCTTGTCAATTACTCAGATATGAGTGTTGAACGGGTAGAGTGTCAGTTTGAATGATACTCATCCCAGAATATTCCCTGGAATCTGTTACTTAAGATAAACTGATAATATGAGTTTGTTATGTTATCATATACTATCTTATAAAATTAGGATTAGAGAATATGAAAAATATATGGTTAAGAGTTCAGTTAATGAGATGCTGGGTGATTAAGTCATTTCTATGCCAAATTGATGGATAGAGAGTGAGTTTACTGAGGGAAATTTATTGAGTTTCAAAACCAAGTCACAGGTTACACTGGTTGTTGTCAGGCATTGGGAAAACACAAGAATCTGAAAGTCAGTAAATTCATTGTTTTCTCTTAGAATGGACTTTTGTTGCAAAATAAATGTTTTCCTTAAGATTCAAATTATTTTAAGCAATTTTCTATTTAGGAAGAGATAATTGAATCTAATATATATGGGGAAAACCTAAAAACACAAAAGAGAAACAGGGACTTATGTCTTACTTATCTTGTGCCCTTGGGTTTAGCCTGGCATGTTGTAATAATTCATTCAATGTTTGATTAATAAATGAATGAATGGTTTAATAGATGGATGGATGGATGGATGGATGGTTGAGTGAATGAGATAAAGATTTGTCCAGAAGTCAAGTAATCAGATATAATAAATGTAAACAATGGTTTGCCAGATCCCTATGTATATGACATACCTACGAATGATTTCATACCACAACACATAATATCCCTTCAGATGAATGTCATTTGTCAAGATTACTTTGGTCTATGGAGGCTACTGTTCTAAGTAATCTTGAAAATATTATTTTATGTTTAATTTCAGAATAATTTTGAAGTTATATAATAAAACAGCCTCAATCCCTCATTATTTTGTGGGATCATCTAAAAAATTTAATCAAATGTATTCACCAAAGTGTTCTCGCCCAATTCAATTGACAAAAACCAGCTTAACATGACTTCTAAGTCTCAAATGGCGCATATGCCATCAGAGGAGTTTTGCTTATTGAGATGGATCCCAAAGAATATGTTGCAGTTTCTGAAGGACAATTCCAAACACATAAGGAATTGCTGGAATTAGTTTGTTGTTTCCAAGGAGATTGCTTTGAAGGGGAAAAACTCCTTTTTGATTAAAGAATGTTTTAAAAAGTCTCATCATATTATCCGCACCTCAAAGCTACATTTAATGATGTAAAGATGAAGCTGATTTGACCTACTAAGGATGTTACAAATATATATCAATGCATTTCTATAAAATCAATACTTTTTCCAAATACATATTTATTCTGGGTAAACGTGAATTATTTTTGTGGCCTCTTGGGCAACTATAATTCAGTTTGATTTATTCTACAAGATATTATCCTGGATAAAAAGACATTCTGAAATTTTAAAATGTAATACTAATGGTTTGTTAATTCCAAGAGGATCAAGGATTTTGTTTCATTAAAAAAAACATTTTTATTGTGTTAGCTATTGTGGTTTAATGCTATGAAACATGCTGCCTTTTTGCCCCCATTTATGGGAATGTTATTGTGACCTACATGCTAATTAATTTACTAAAATTATTTGAAAGGTTTTGGTTTTTTAAAATGTGTTGGATTTTTCTTTTTAGAAAACTGACCTTGGTAAAACTGCCTTTACTTTAGTAACTAGCTCACCTTTAATCTGAGTCTTAAAAACTCTCCTTTTTAAGGAACAGAAGAAAAATAATAAGGTATTCCGAATTAGTAAGCACTAAAAAAGTTACACAAACCATCTCATTTTGGAACATTCAGGATTATTGCATAGAACACAGACAAATGAAGTAAGTAGAAAAGAAGCAAAATCTACTTGATGGATGCTGGAGTTTATGCACATTGCTCCTGTGTTACCTATGTTTTTTAATGCAGTAAATATTGGTACTTCACTTAATGTGACAGATAGGTTAAAGGGGAATGACTTCGCTGAGTAATTTATTCATCTATGTAATAAGAAAGCAGTGTTTATTAAGTTTCTATCAGGACAAGTCACCTAACAAGAATTCATTTCCAAAACAATTGTTGAAATTCAGAGTACATTTTCCCATAGAATTACTGTTATGAACTGGATCAACAAGCTACCCAACCAAATCCCATCTAGGTATCTATTTAAAACATTTAGTAATGTTGCCCTAACTTGATAAATTGATCAACCAATGAACAAATTAGCATTTAGAGATTAAATGAAAAAAAAACATCTGCCTGCTAAGTAATACCTGTTGACATTGAAAGGTGAGAAGAAGGTTGTGACTGTAAGAGTTGCATTTGTTTCTGTACATTTGTTTAATTATTGTTTTAATTAAGCTTACGATTTTTACAGCATGTAACGTTAAATATATTTTACCTGCTTTGAACTTAGTGCAGTATTTAAATGTACTATAATAATTGTATGCAGTTTTAAGCATTAATTTAGTTGAATGAAGAATTTTAATGGTTCGGATTTATATTTACTTAATCAAATATTTATACATTTTAAGAAGTTTAAAAATGTTTGACTATGTATAAGGATGCTAAAATACCATAGAAATGCTAATGAAAACAAAAATGGAAATCAAATAGATTATGAAGCTAAAATGAAACTCTCCTACAATGAAAAGGGAAAGAAAACACTGAAGATGAAAAATGGAAATGAGAAGGAAAGGAAGGCATCATTTAGATTAATCAGTGAATGTTAAACAGAAAACCATTATCATCATGGACAAGCATAAGACAGACTACATCTTAGAACTTGGAACTGAGCAGAGAACCTGGATATGTTTCATACTATGTATGGCTCTCATTTCATGTGATCAATCACCATTATTTACAAAAACACATTTTCCCACAAATTTCACCTTCTTAATGAACTAGCCCATGGGTAGATTTTTAAGTCCATGGACAGAATTTGGTAATACCTTCATATTCTTTTGTTTCCTTTGTTATGGACAACCTATGTTGTTCTTTTAAGAATTTAGTCATTGAACTCATTTACTCTTGTATCTAAGACAAATACGTTCTAAAATTGTTCTTGCAATGAGATATAGGTATACATAATCTAATTGCATAATGGTTTTATAAGTGCTAAGTTCAGCTAGAATTACACTGAGTACAGCTGGTTGACTATATGCAACAGATAAACATTAAGAGTAATGGCCTGGTAACTTAAGAGTTAAGTTCTGGTAACTGGTGTCAAGGAGGAATGAATACAGGAGGGTAGAGGAGACAGAAGGTGAAGAGGAAAAGGAAGGAAAAATGGTAATATGTCCTGGTTCCTGAGGTGTATAGTATTATAGTTCCCCCCAAAGCAGACCTTGAGATGAGAATTCATGTGCAAGTTATTTATTAAGGAGGTGCTCCCAGGAGAAATCAGTGAAGGAGTGGGGGGATGCAGGACCGGGAAGGCTGGAAGCCAAGCAGTGTATGATTTCAGGAGGAGCCCTGACCTTGTCTTGTGAGGAGCTTGGAATATAAATTACACCTTAGAGTTTTAATCATCTGAAGGCAAAGGATTTGGACTTTCCACACCGCCTTACCAGGCAGTCAGTGATGCTAGGCCTACAAGGCAGGGCACAAGGGACTGACACACACTTTGCCAGGCACTTCCAGCTCCCTGGCCCTGTAGTGCCAGATGGCACAGTAGCCTAAAGGGAGTCCTCAGAAGAAAACTTTCAGAGGCCAAGCAGGAGAAACGAGGCCCATGGAAGCTGGGGGTTGGTACTCAGAAGCACTAAATAGGGGGTCTGGTGTGAGCACCAATAGTGTCCATAAGTAGAATTTCAAAATAGAATCATCTGTCTTTGTGTTATTTCCCTCTTTATACATTTACTTTCACCTCCTGCTGCTGCTCTTTCTGAGCTTTTCCAAAGACCTGATACCCTAAGAGTTGCCATCCAGGTGCCCATATCCAGGCCCTCCCTCCTTTCTCAGAATGCTACCTGCTTAACTATCTCTTTTATTTATTTATTTATTTATTTATTTTACATACCTGAATGAAAGTCTCATTGTCTTAGCACAGCTCAGCTAATCATTGAGAAGAGACAAGTTCAAATATACTCAAAACTTTTATCTTTTGTTTTTAACAGCTATTAACCTAAGTGAGTATCTGACTCATAATATTTTACGGTTCAGGTGAAGGGACCTTGACACGGTACAAGGGAACACATTTTTCAGCATAGAGGCCGCCTCGTGAGCAGAAACAGGCCCTTGGTTGCTAGTCTTGCTTTCTGCATCTCTGAACCCAAAATGTTTTTAATAGCAGCACTTTCTGGGGAGGGGGTGGTATTTATTTTCAAAATAACTGCATGTCATGCTAGTAACATCAGGGAAGCAAAGTCCAAACCATAGAGTTTGATAATAAAGAATTTTTGTCAAAATACTTTAACAAACAATAAGTGAAGAAAAAATCTAATGGAAACATTTTTCATCTACCTTAAGAAATCATGAAAAAAAAAAATATATATGTATATATATTCCCCTCCTCTACCCCAAAAGGATATCACTGACTAGATTCTCCTATCTGATGTAGGGCTGACATACATGGAATTTATTTGTCAGAAACCCATGGAAAGAATATGTATCTGGCATGTTCATTACATTAATTTTTCAGTTATTTATGGAGGATCTTCAAGGTGAGAGTCCTATCTGAGCAATGCTTCAAGTACAATAATACCTGTTCTCAAGGAGGATGCACTTGTTTATATTCAATTTCAAGTTCTTAGCAGAGGCCAGGGAGTCAAATAATAAGAGAAAGACAATTTCCTCAAAATGTTTATTCAATAATATAAATTTGTTCCTGATTATCAGGCATAAGACTTACTTCTACAACTAACTTTTGATAAGTTTTAAAGTTTTTCCTATTTTCAAAATAAAATTTATACTCACTTTTGTTATAAAACAACAAAAGATATAATAAAGTCATATACTAATTATTATTATGTTATTGTAGATTATTATATTATGAAAAATCAGAGTAGAAGAAAGAAGAGAAACAAAAATACGTTTTACCCTACCTCATAACATAACCAGTTGAAATGTGTTTTATCCCATGCAAGTATTTTATTTTTCGTATGTGTTTTTCTTTGTAATTGCCTTTCTTTTTCATTTAACATTAAAATATAGACTTTTTCTGTTGTTATAAACTCTTCATAAATCTTTTTTAATGCCTCCCAAGCATTCCATTAAATGGGTTATTAGGCGAAACATTCCCTGATTGTTGGGTACCTAACTTGTTTACAAATATTTCTCTTTGCCCTTTCAAATGGGGTATCATGCAGATTTTAGCAATCCGACCTATCCACGATAGCTGTGCAGAAGGGGCAGTAACACTTTAAAGTCCTTTGTTGTTAGTGAGTGAGCCTTTGCATTATTCTCGAATGTCCTCCCCCTCTCTTGCCAACTGAATCCATCCACATATTTGGAGTAAAACTTCTGCTAATTTCAGGCTCTAGCTAGGGCTGATTAGGCCTGGAGCTTCTCACAGCCATCCTAGATCTGAATTGCCCTAGAGAATGCACACTTTACAGATGTGTCTACAGGGCAGTGTCACCTAGACGCAAAAAGACACCAGTATACATCTTTGGAGATCAGATGGAATCTTCAGAGTTGCTCTTGGGTGCGGTGGAAGTAGCTATTGTTCTCCTCATTTACCAGGGAAATCTGGAGGAAGACTCCCATGAGTTGCTTGCAGAAAGGAGAGCATGTGAAATTGGAGATGGGGCGTTGTGGGCATGTGCTGATGCTTAGTCTGGCAGGCTGAATGCTTCTTCCCAATCTCCTATTTAATGCTAGTGACTGAGGATGCCAGGGACTAGGGAGACAAAAGGATTTTGGAGATATTACGTGTGTGTGTGTGTGTGTGTGTGTGTGTGTGTGTGTGTGTGTGTGTATGTGTATGAGAACATTTTATTTGGTAAGGACCTGACTAGTGCTTTGGAAGTATTGCATTGTCGGAAAAGTCATGATGCATTTTTGCAATGAAAAACATAGAAAAAAATACGTCATGACTTCTCTGACAACCCAATAATAAAATCCCTTGTATTTTCATAGACCAGGGTCATCTCTCTGGTATGAATTTCGGGCAACAGTTTTTTCATGGATTTCCACACCAGAACTTTTATGTATGTAAGTTCTTAGAATCACTTTCGTTTTATTATAAAGTCGCTTCTTGCCATTACTTTAGCAAGGCATGCAAGAAAAAAGGGATGGTCACCAGGATGCAGGGAAGATATTGTTAACCTGTATATGTGGGAGAAAAGGATCACAGATATCCTGGTCATGGCCAGGATTAAATGTAGTTATTCTGATAGTCTGGGCTTTTCTAGAAAAGTATTTTAGAAGGCATAAATTACTTTGAAACAGCAGTAGGCAAAGTAAGACCAAACTGTGATGTAATCATCAAGAAAACCATATTTGTAATACGGTTAATTAAATTTGCTGCAATCTTGAGACAAGCATCCTGTAAGTGTGCCAGTAAATCTGGTCTTGCTTTATCACACTGAAGGGCACCCCCTCCTTCTCCCAGAACAAGTAGCTCTTTGCCAGGGGACACACACAGGCTGGCAACAATAACTAATATGTTAGGAGAGGTTAGACAAGTTTAAATAGAATTCGCCTCTGAACTGAAGGGCAAATTGTAAGAAATTTCTTTGTCTGCTTGGGATGCTGTTAAACTGAAAGCACAATGGGAGGTTTGGTAGAAGCAACAAAGGTTGAAATGACAGCCTGCTGTTGGGAGCAAGCATCCTGACTCCACCAATGGTCCAGGCATCTGCGAACAACAGCCACTCCTTGTCAGGTTGTGCCCCACACAGAGCCGGAGAACGCTGCACCGTTTAACTCATCAGTCTTCAAGCGCTCCATCCAGAATGTTTATGTAATAAAACAGAGCTAATTTAATTAAACGTTTCAAAGGGAAACATTATTTTTACACTAATTAGATATGATTACAGTTTCTCTATGCGAGGGCTGAGCTGCACTAAGCACCTTCATTTTGCTTTCTTTGCTCAATTCTGTAACCAAGTCTTACCAGATAATGCAGTCCTTTCCATCTTATGGTATTTATGCTAATATGTTGACATGTTTGAAAACCTTTACTGAATTTAAGATGATTTAAACAAAGAGCAAGAACAGTAACATCAACAATAAATTGAATGTATTCATCTTGGTAGAAGAGCATGTTAACATATCCACTTACGGCCTTTTTGAAGATACCCTAACGGTGATATTCTGTAACTTTCTATTTAAAAACTGGCAGATTGGTACAAGCAAAGAGTGTCTTCATTTCACAGGTGAGGAATCCAGGGCACAGCTAGGATAAGGAGGTCTGGAGCAAAGCAAGGATGGCTGAGATGTATAGCTTAGAGGTGGCTTTCTGGGGCATCCCTCGACCAGAGTACTTTTGCTCAAGGTAGTTAAAATCCACACGATAAAAACTCATAAAATGTGCGTGGAAGTCATGCTGTATTGGTAATAAATACGCAAAAAACCTCTTTATTCAATGACATATGAAATGCTGTAATACACTTTTAATTAATTAATAACCAAAAAAATCTTTGAACTCTCCAAAAAACCTTGTTTTACCCAAGACATATGACAACTTACATTTTTACTCCTGTACATAGTATATTAATGGAAGCCTAAAGAGCGTCACAAAGATTCAAGGAAAGATTTGTACAGAATAATAAAAAAGAGCTAGTATGTTGGAAAACAAATCAGTTGAAAGCCTTTCAGCGATAGAGGGAAACTAAGAGTTTTAAATGTATAAATATTTCTTAATGAATTCAATGAGATGAGACATTTTCCTAGCTTCTTCAAAGCTGTTTATGATTAAGAATAAAGTACAGAAGAATATATATCAGATAACATTATGATAGAATGAATATATTTTGTGTGTTCTTGAGAAATAGTAAGCTTATTTTTTACCTCTTCCCTTAAATTCTGTGAAATCATACTTTTTTAAGAAAGAAAAGGAAATTGGTTCTCTGCAGTCCTAATTAAAAAGAACTTCAATGAGATATTTTTCTTTTCTACTTCCAACCCAAGCTTGAGGGCATAGCGATAGCTGGAGAGTATATTGTGTTCATTTCGCTGTTTGAGTAGTTCAGGAAGAAGAATTTGTCTTTCAAATACCAAGCAACTAATATGATGGCCTCAGGACACTGCTGTCACGTCAAAGTTTCTTTAAAACACACTCTCCTCCTTCCCCCGCCCTCCTCCTCCTCCTCCTCCTCCTTCTTCTTTTTCTTCTTCATTCATCATTATCATCATCATCATCATCATCATCATCATCACCGAGTAACTACAGTTTAAACAAATATATCAGAGGGAACTTTTCCTCAATTATGAAAGTATGACTGTGATTTTACCAATGACACCCAAATAAATGATAGATGATACACTAGCTCATTAAATCAGCATATCTAATTCTTATAAAAATCCCAGCAACTGTGTGGGATTTCTTTTTCATGAATTATAGATTCATTATGTACACCTTCACAGATATCTTTAAAACTTGGAATAGGAAACTGAAGTACAAAAATACTTAGTAAATTAGAATGTTTCTCTCTCCTCTTCCAATCAGGTCTTATTCCCAACTTTCCCATTGCTATTAATATCTCTTTTTTTCCAATCTGCCATGACTTTAAACATGGAATCTTCTTTTAGTTCTCAGTCTTCTTTCACATTTACATCTAATACATTAAAAAGCTATATGATAAAAAGCTGTGATGTTGTGCATTGTTTTTCCTTGCTATTCCACGGATACCATTTTTGCACAAATCCTTTTCCTTCACTTGAATACTTTGCTTTACAAATGGTCTTGGTTACTCTTTAAATTCATCTCTCATGCAATTACCATGGTATCTTTTAAAACAAGGCCTTAGTTATGTTGATTCTTTGCCAGAAAACTTTGCCTTTACCAGCAGCCTCTCCACAACAGTGTTTCAGACCCAGACCCCCTATCCTCTCTTACAAAGCCCTTGAGCTGTGATTCAGCTCTTCATTTACCTAGTGTCTGTGCTTTATGTGAGTTGTTGACTGCTCCTCCTTTCAGAATTGTTACAACTGTTGTCTTTTGAGACAATGTTAAGGCAGTTCTTTTTCATCTTTCTAGCTACTCTGTCATAATCTCCTCTACAGTGTCTTATTCCCCTGCCCATCCCTTAAATGATGGCTTCCTTCAGGTTTTGTTTGAATTGTCCTCTTTTTCAACTGTCTTTGAGAAATTTCATTGAAATCAATGGCTTTGACTACCACCTAAATACCAGTAGTCACCAAATTTCTATCGTTAGCCCATAAACTCATTTATTACAACTGCTTGCTAAGTATTTGCATTTGAAGATGTCACAAACAACTCTAGTTAATATTCGCAAATTGAATATTGTCTTCCTCACTTCAACCAAAATCTTTTCTTACTTCTGTTTCTACATCTTTGTGAATGAAATCACTAATTCTATATTTGGATGAGAGCCTAAGAATCTTTCTAGATGGCTCATCACACAAATATTTATTTAGCACCTACTATCCTCCAGCATTCCTTTAGGCATTGGGGATATAGCAGTGGAGTAAATAGACAAAAATCTATGCTTGCATGAAGTGTATATTCTAGTAGAAGAAAAAAACCCTAGTAATATACATGTAGTATAATAATATTTTCTAACTTTACTCAGGTATAATTGATATATAATAAAGCACACATTTGAAGTGTATAATTTGCTAGGTATTGACGTAAGTATAGACCCCCTAAACGGTCATTGTAATCAAGATAATAAACATATTCATCCCTCCCAAAAGTTTTCTTATGTCCTTATCTTCTTTCTGTCACTACAGATTTATTTGCATTTAAAAAATTTAATACAAATGGGATCATATATTATGTACATATTTTTTTGTTTGGTCTGTTTTTTTTTTCTTACCATAATTATTTAGATTTATCCATGTTGTTATATGTGTATCAACATTTCATTCCTTGTTATTGCTAAATCATATTCCATTGTATGTGTATACACAGCTTATTTTTCATTCACCTGTTGAGAGATGTCTGGGTTATTTCCAGTCTGACTATTGAAAATAAAACTGTTATTATTCATATCCACATTTTTTAATGGCCATATTTTTTAATATCTTTGGAATAAACACCTAGAAATGGAATGACTAGGATAAATGTATATTTAACTTTTTAAGAAACTGCCAGTGTTTTCTCACTAGCAGTAAATGGGGGGGTCCATTTCCTCCACATTCTCACTACAATTGGTATGGTTGGTCTTTTTAATTTTAGTTATTCTAATAGATATTGCAATTGTATCTCACAGTGTTTTCAATTTAAATTTAACTAATGCCTAAGGATGTTGAGAATATTTTTTCATGTGCTTATTTGCTATATGTATATCTTCTTGGTGAAGTGTCTATTCATCCCTCTTGCCCATTTTAAATTGCATTATTTGTTTTCTTATTATTCAGTTTTGAGAGTCCTTTATATATTCTGGATGCAAATCTCTCATCAAAATATGATTTGAAATATTTTCCATTGGCCTATGACTTAACTGTTCATTCTTTTAAAAAGTATCTTTGAGGAATAGCATTTTTTTGTTTTGATGAAGTTAACTTATTTTTTACTCCTATGATTAGGCTTTTGGTGAGGTATCTAAGAAATATTTGCCTAACCCAGAGTCACATAGATTTTCTTCTGTGTGTTCTTCTAAAAGTTGTATAGATTTAGGGTTTATATTTAGGTCTAGTATCCATTTTGAGTTAATATTAGTATGTGGTACAAGATGTAGATCAAAGTTGTTAGTTTTCTATATGGATGTGCAATTGTTCTAGCACCAATTTTTAAAAAGACTGTACTTTCTCCACTGAATTTCCATTTTGCACCTTTGTTAAAAATCAGTTTTCCATGTATCTGCAGGTTAGTTTCTGAACTCCCTGTGATATTCCATTGATCTATTTGTCCCACTTTGTGCCAATACCACACTGTTTTTTATTACTGTAGCTTCATAATAAAACTTGAAACCAGGTCAGGTTAGTACTCTAATTTTTTTTTTTTTTCTCAGAGTTCTGTGGCTATTTCAGGACCTTTGCATTTCATATGAATTTTAGAATTAATTTGTCTGTATCTATAGAAAAGCCTTCTGGGATTTTAGTTGGAATTATGTTGCAATTTTTTGTAGCCTACAGAGTGAGAAAAGGAGAATTGACATCTTGACAATATAGAGTCTTCTAGCTAATAAACAAAGTATTGCTCTCCATTTATGAAGGTCTTCCATAATTTATCTCATTGATGACTTATAATATTCAGTGTATAGGCCTTGCACAGTTTTTCAGGTTAATCCCTGCTTTGTAATTTTGATGCTATTGTAAATGATATTATATTTTAAATTTTAGATTCTGAATTTACACTTTGGTATATAAAATATAATTGATTTTTGTTTTTGCTCTTACATTCTGCAACCCTCTAAACTCATTAGTTCTAGTAGCTTTATTGTAAATTCAATCTGATTTTCTACATAGATAATTACAGTCTGTGAATAAAGACAGTTTTTCTTACTGCTTTCATATTTAGCTGTCTTTTATTGCGTTTTCTTGCCTTATTGCACTTTAGTACAATCTCTAATACAAAGTTGGATAGAAATTGTGATAGTGGACACCTTGTCTTGTTCGTGATCTTAGCAGGTAATATTCATTCTTCATATTTCAGTATAATTCTACCTGTAAGTTTTTTTCTGGATGATCTTTATCATGTTGAGAAGGTTCCCTCCAACTCACCAGTCACCAAGAATTTTCAAGAATAGATGTTGGACTTTTTAAAGGCTTTTTCTACATCTATTGATACGATTACATATTCTTTTTTAGTTTGTTAATATTGTAAATTGCATTAACCAATTTTCAGATTTTATTTTATTTTTAATTTTTTTTATTTTTTTAAAAAGATTTACTTTGAGGGGTAAAATGTATAACTATTGCACTGTGTTGTACACGTGAAACTAATTAAAAATAAATTTAAAAAAAAAGGTTTTATTGGGGAATTGGGAGGGGGAACAGTGTTGGGGAATTGGGGATGGGGACCAGCCAAGTTGTTATCCCTCAATCTTAGTTGTGGAGGGAGCAACTAGCTTAGCTCCAAGTCCAGATGCCATCCGGCCACCTGTCAGCAGCTTGTGGCCTCTCAGCTTAAGGTGCTCAATCTTAGTTGCGGGTGGACATAGCCCACCATCCCATGCGGGAGTCAAACTGGAAACCTTGTTATTAGGAGCACGTGCTCTCACCAGCTGAGCCTTCCTGTCACTTGTTGGCAGCTCAGTGGCAGCTCATCTCGGGCACAGCTCACTGACCCATGTAGGAATCCAACCGGGCAACCCTGTTGCTCAGAGATCGTGCTCTTAACCAACTGAGAACTGAGCCAGCCACTAGGCCGGACCCAATTTTCAGAGTTTAAAACAGGCTCACATTCTTGGTGTAAACTCTATTTGGATCCAGCTGATTAACATTTTAAGAATATATATTCATTCATGAGTGATAGTGGTCTGAATTTTTCTTGTATGTCGTTGTCTAATTTGGTGTTAGGGTATGATGGCCTCATAGAATGACTTGAAAAGTATTCCTTTTTTGTTTAATTTTGTGGAAGAGTTTGCATAGAAATTATTTATTTACTACATGTTTAGCAGAATTTACCAGTGAAGCAATCTGGACCTAGATTTTTATCTATGGGAAGGTCTTTCTTTACTACAACCTCATTTTTGTAAATAGACATAGAGCTATATATGTTATCTATTCATTCCTGAGTAAGCATTTATAGTTTGTTCATTCAATTAAAATGTCCTGTCCATTTTGTACAGGTTGTCAAATTTTCTGGCATGCAGTTATAATACCTTATTATCATTTTAACATTTGTAGAAACTCTAGTGATGCCACTTCTCTCATTCCTCATATTAGTAATTTTGTCTCTTTTCTCTGACTTTTCTTTCTTTGATCAATCTAGCTAGAGGTCTACCAATTTTATTGATCTTCTCAAAAAAACAGAATTTGGCCTTATTAATTTTCTCTATAGATTTTTTATTTCATTGAATTCACTCTGATCTTCATTACTTGCTATCTTGTACTTACTTTGGGTTTTGTTTGTTCTTTTTGTTTAGGTTTTAATGGTTGAAACTAAGGCCAGTGGTTTGAGACGTTTCCTTTTTTCTAATATAAGAAATTAAAGCTATAAATTTCCTCAAATATTGTGTAGCAGAATCTTACAGATTTTGATATACTATGTTTACATTTTCATTCATTCAATTTCAATTCAATTCAACTTTCTAATTTGCTTTTGTTTTGTTTTTGTTTTTGAGGGCAGTGTCACTGGCCCTCATATGTGGGACCCGAACCGGGGCCGCTGGCTTCCAAAGCCAGCGCTTAACCACTGCGCCACTCGGTCGGCCCTCTAATTTGCTTTTGGGTTTGTCTTTGACCACTAAGTATTTAGGAGAGTAGTATTTAGTCTCCCAATATTTGGGGATGTTCCAAATATCATGAAGTCATTGACTTCTTATTTAATTCCATGAGTTCAGGGATCGTACTATATGGGGGTGAATCATTTAAAATTTATTGAGGCTTGCTTTATGGACTGAATATGGGCTGTCTTTGTAAATGTTCCATGTGGACTTGGAAAGGATATGTGTACTCTGCTCTTGTTGGATAGAGTGTTCTATAAATGTCAATTATTAGTTGATAATGTTCTTCAAATCTTCTGCCCTTCATGATTTTCTGTCTACT
Organism: Aselliscus stoliczkanus; assembly: GCA_033961575.1. Classification (NCBI taxonomy): domain Eukaryota; kingdom Metazoa; phylum Chordata; class Mammalia; order Chiroptera; family Hipposideridae; genus Aselliscus; species Aselliscus stoliczkanus. Next base: position 171,029,711 of record CM066727.1, read on the forward strand.
TTTCTATCAATTGTTGAGAGAAGTATATTGAACCTATGACTATAATGTTGGAGTTGTCTATTTTTTCTTACAGTTCTATCATCTTTACCTCATGCATTTTACACCACTGGTGGCTGGTTCATAAATGTTTAGGATTGCTATGTCCTTTTGATAGAGTCACTTCTTTATTATTATGAAACATTCTTCATTTGTGGTTATATTATTTCTCCTGAAATCTGCTTTAATGATAAATGTTATCTTTGTATATTTTTTTGTATCCATTTCCTTTTAACCTTTTTATGTCCATATATTTAAAGTGGGTTTCTTTTAGGCAGCATGTAGTTAAGTATTATTATTATTTTTAATTCACTCTAACAATCTCTGTCTTTTAATTGGGTAATTCAGACAATTTGTATTTAATATTATTGTAGACAAGTTTAGGTTTAAATGTATCTTCTTGCTATTTGTTTTCTATTTGTTCAGTTGTTTGTTTTCCTTTTTTGCCCTTTAGAAATCAATTTAATATTTTTATAATTCTATTTTATTTTCTCTTTGACATATAAGGTGCAACTATTTGTTTTGTGGTTATAGGATTGATTTAAGATTTATATCCTATATATCTTCAACTTATCATAGTCTACCTTTAAGTGGTGTTATACCAATTTCCATATAGTATGAGAATATTAAAATATTATATTTCTATTTTCCCCTGCTCCTGACATTTGTGCTACTTTTGTGATTACTTTTTTTCTACATGTGTTATAAACTCAACACTACATAATTATTATTTTTGTTTTACTTATCTTTTAAAGTGATATACACACATTAGAAAAAAATATGTAATTTATCCAGGTACTTAGACTATTCCAGTGTTCTTTATTCAATTTATAGATCCATATTTCCGTGTGGTACCGTTTGTTACCTCTGCTTCAAGGACTTCCTTTAAAATTTCTGTATAGTGAATCTACTATTGATAAATTTGTTTGACTTTTGTATTTTATATTTCACCTTTGTTTTTTTTCCAGATAGTCTTGCTGGGTATAGAATCAAGGTTATCAGTTGTTTTCCTTCTTTTATCTGTGTTTATGATTTTCAGTAAATTTGAAAATTTCCTGCTGTTAGTTCTTCAAATGTTGTTTATTCCTTCTTACTTTCTGTTGTTCCACCTGCATATATATATCTGGATATCAGAATGTACAGTTCCTGGAATTGTCCCACAATTCACTGATCCTCTGTTCTCCCTTTTGTCTTTTTATGTTTCGTTTAGGATTTATTTCTATGTCTTCACGTTTACTAACTTTTTTTTTTTTCTTTTATTCCTTATCTGTCATTAATCCCATCCAGTGTATTTTTAATTTTGAGCATTGCTTTTTTTTTTTTTTTTTTACCCCCTGTAAAGATTGTGGTTTTTATATCTAAAAGTTATATTTGGGTCATTTTTATATTTTCCATGTCTTTACTTAATATTTTCCATCTTTACCCTAGGCTCTTGTGGAATACAGTTAAGTAACTGTTTAAATAGTTTCTAACATTTCTGCTGATTCTAACATCTATGTCAGCTTGGGGTACATTTTGAGCGACTGATTTTTTTTCTAATTGTGAGTCATATTTTCCTTCTTCTTACATGCCTGGTAAATTTTTTATCAGACACCAAATTTTGTAAAGTTTACCTCTTTGGATGCTAGATATTTTTGTATTCCTATACGTTTGAGCTTTCTTCTGGGACTCATTTGAATCAGATGAACCCCTAATTGGTCTTGTGTTTATGGTTTGTCAGTTGGGATGATACCAGCATTTTTTCTATAGTCAATTTTTTCCTACTACTAAGATAGACATTTTTGAGTACTCTTGCTGAATTGTAAGTCTTTCCAGTGTGGCTGGTAGAAATAGGTCCTATTCCTAGCCTGTGTGAACACTAGTTACTGTTTTCTCTCATATTTTCGGTGGTTCTTTCTCCAAACTTAGGCAGTTTTTCCACACATATACTGATAAATATTCTGCTAAATCCTTGGGGAAACACTGCGCATGTCTTATGACTTCTCTGTGTAGTTCTTGCCTTTCCTATAGTTGTTCTGTGAACCCTAGCTGCCTTTGTCTTCTGGGATACAATTCTGCCCCTTCAACTTAGGGATTCTAGCAGTTCTATCTGAGCTCCCTTTAACTGAGCCTATAGCCTGATACTATCTCAAGATAGTAACCTGGGGCCATCATCTAACTGAATGTTTCCTGGTTCTTCTCACGGATCACTCTGTGGTTTGATGTGCAATATTTTAAAAAGCATTGTTTTACATTTTTTTGTCCATTTATTTTTGTTGTTTCATGAGGAACAGTGAATCTAGGCTCAGTTACTCCATTTTGTCCCTATACTATGTGTTTAAGAAAAATGGATAAGTAGATAGATAAAGTAGGAAATGAAGGTGAGAATCAAACATTAATTGGTTTACCCAAGATGTGAGGGTATCCTTATCAAACAGCCGTTCCGCCAATTTCCCATTATAGAGAGGAAAAGGGAAATAGAAAAGATGATATCTTTATACACCACTATTAACACTATTAGCAACAAACCTTCTCTGGACATAGTCTAGAACAGATTTATTAGAATCCAAATTTTATACCTCATTAGAGGCATGACACATTAGTTCAAGTGTGAGGAAGCCTTTCCATATTTTGAGGTTCTGTATTACAGTTATCTTCAGTTTAAACCCAATCCCGAGAGAATAGAGAGACCAGTGCAATATACTTTCCTCCTGGTTTCTTCTCTCCCTACCCTATTCTAGTGAGTACCTGTGTGTGTATTTAATTTCCTTCTGTTCCTGGGGAAATTTTTCCTTTGTTGATGATGATACCTCCTTTACCAAAGTGGGAAAACATAGGAGAAAAGAGACATTTTCTATATTTCTCAAAATTTGATTCAAAGGGAAGCACACGAAAGAGGGAATATAGAGAAAAGACTGCATACTTTGATCCCTGATATTTCATTATAAAGCAACCTCTAGCCAACTTTTAATGCTTACCTCATTTTATAATTAATAATTCCTTTCCATTCACAAAGTTTATCACACCTAAATATAAACATTTTTCAACCAGTGATTAATTCAACAGTTTGGGCAATTACATTCCCCAGCCTCCTGAAAACAATACTAACTTGCCTTTTATCAGATATCAGACCCTAATAAACCACACTTTTATTACCACCTGTTTACTTTGTTACTAGAATTTTAGGCATATGGCACACTGATGTAATAGTATAAATAATAAATAATCAAACAGAACAGTTTATAGTATTTGAGAAAGAAATACTGTTATTCAAATGGATTTTATAAACTGCATTTTATTTGTGTTTATTAGGATTAACTAGTATAGAGAAGGGATTTGTCCACTGGGACAATGTGTGTACTTTCTGAAATTGGCTAAAGGTCATTTGGTTCCTAAAGGATTTACCATTTACAATGCAAGAGACCCTATTGGGAAAAAGAGATGTTTAAGGTAGCATCATTATTTTTGTGTGTGTGTGTGTCAAAATTTTGTTCAATACCACAGGTAATATTATTAACAAATGTGTTCTTTTGTTAACCTATATACATGTATAGTTGTGAAAACCTTCTAACTTCCTTCAATATATCTACCATCTTCCATTAACCAAGTACAGTCCACAATCATTTTTACCTTAAAACTTCTTGTTGACAGATTTTACTTTGTTTAATAATACTTTGCAATACTTTGGATATAAATATATTTCACCTGGTAAACTATTTTAATAGCAACCTGAATTAAATCATGTAGGAGAAGAAATATTTAAAAGGAGGTTTAAAACATTTCATGTATGTCTTGTTTTCTTAACAGTAAAGGGAAATGTTTGCAGAAAGGTTTCAGAGTCATTTATAAAGTTTTGGGAAGTTGTCTTCCCCCCCCCCCCCCCAGAGTGCTCTAATGGTTTTATATTTGTTTTTCTGTTTCTGATCTAGAAACACCTAATGCATATACTGTGTCCTTTCCTCTGAAGCTTTTGAGGATTACTGATTTTTTTGAAACTACCTTTTTAAAAAATAAGTGTTATTTGATAGAAATATAGTTATGTGGTACTTGGAGTGTTAGGCTATTGAGCTCAATTTTTCTGTAAGTTTACTTGAAAATCTGTAGCTCATTTTAATACTTCTGCCAGTATTAAGCAACTTCTGTGTTTTTTTTAAAAACAAAATTTTGGTTGCATCTATGCATGCTTTGGAAAAGTACAACAGTTATAGTTATCCTTACTTTCTATTAAATGACAACAATGAATTATAGGAGTCCGTATATACATTTTTGAGAAGATTCTAAGATCTTTTCTCATTAAGGTAAAAGAGTTTGTTATCTATCTTTGTGGTGTAAAATACTAGGTTTAGTCTTTTGTCCCAAAATGAGAACTCTCAAACGATTGACTTCTTTGTTAATCTGAATATGTATAAAACATCTCATGATTCAAACAAAGCTGAGCTTTAAAACAGTAATACATTTAGATGGCCTTATATCTCACAACAGATCACAAGGATAAACATTATCTACGTGACCATAGTCTTTACATGTAAGGTTGAATATGGTCAAATCCACATGCCATTTTTCCAAAACTGATTGTTTTTCTCATTTACAGCCTTAACTCATATCACTTTTCTAGGCATACATTACTCATTATGCCTTTATAGAAAAAGCCTTGGCCCATTCATATTTCCTTCCTAACAAAACCTTTTTTTTTAATTCCTGAATATCACCTCCTTTCTAATTCTCTAACATGCCCAGCCCATCCCAACCTCAGAGCTTCTCATCAGTGATAGCATTGTGTGATTAAGATCAGAAATGCCAACTGGCCACAGCACTGACCTACACTGTAAGACCGTTCACTGCTTTGGACACTGTCCTTGAGAAACACGTAATGATGAAATATGCCATAGGTTTTTCTGTATTTTGTCATCATAACCACGGTGAATTTGCTCATAGAAGAAGTTAAGAAGTCAGCTGTTTATTCAGAAAACAAACCCTCATAAATGGAATCTCCATCATGTCTACAACTGTCCAAAGGCAGTAGTGTTTTCATTTCAGTTTGAATTCTAATTATGGAACACATATTCATTAGAATCTGCAAAAGGCAGCATTCTCTGATCCAGGCAGAGAGCAGGCAGGTAAATGCTCTGGTTCCCTCAAGGCATGCCTTAGAGCTCACGTCTTAGCACCCGGAGCAGTTCCCTTAAGGCGAGATTCCATTGGCTAAAAAGAATCACCCTTTGAGCCAGATTTGAAATGCTCTGATTTCAAATATGGGTGCAGAGAGAGCAAATGTTCTCTAACAGATTAAAAATTATAGTGTGTGTCTTTAAAAATCAGATTGTTTAAAATGGCAGGATAGGTCCGTTTTTTGGAAAAAAAACAACAAACAAGAAACTGTTTTGTGGGCTCACTACTGAAACGGGTTCTAAATACATTAAAATATTTTATCCCATTATTTGTTTTGACCAATTGACCACAATATTAAAAATTCAATCATGGAGCAGCTGACAAGTGCAGTTGCCTAATTTTATTTAAGAGTTTTTTTTCCTTTTTCCATTTTTCCATCCTGTTAACGCTGCTGCCTGTGCCCAGACAGTAATGGGCTTCTTGTATGCCCACGACTGCTATGATCATGTAAATTTATTGGTGCTTAGAAGAAGCGAGCTATTAAAACATTACAACAGCCATTACAGCCGGGCTCGTGTTGGCTTTCGCTCCCAATGAACATATGCTTCCGAGTGAATGCCTAAACTCTTATTTATGGATTTAATTTAATATGCGGAAAGAATTCAAAATTAAATTTTGTGTCTGCCTCCAGAGAGTGTCAGTGTATAATAACATGGTAATTTTTACACATCTTTATGAGAAATGGGAAAATTAATTCTTTCTGACAAGTTGTAATTATTCGACTTGGAACAGTTGCAGCCGAGCAGTTTGCATGCCTGTTGTCTGGTGTTTCGCCGTGTAAGGGGAAAACTCAGGAATGGAGATATATTGTGCATCTGAGAGTTTCTAATAGCTTCTGACATTTTAGCCTTGCATATTATCAGGGTGCTCTTTAAGGAATCGAGGTATAATCTATTATGTTGCCTGGGATACACACAGTGGCAATGGCTGGATCGTCTATAGCAGTTTTTAAAATGGGAGAACTATCTCCAGGATTGTCCCGTAGATGCATAAACTGATCTGACAAATTCTTATGTCTCTTAAGTGTACCGATTATGACCTGCTCTTTCACCTGCATAGACTAACAGAAGAGCATTTTGTAAGAGTAGAATTTTAGTCCTGTAGGTTTAAGACTCAATATATTTAAAATGAAAGTGCCTGTTTTCTTACCTATCCTACAAACGTGTTTCCCCACCCCCACCCTACAATCACACAAATGCTCTGTAATAAATACCCACTATCCCCCTAAATCCTTAGATTTGACGTTTAAGTGTTCGTGAAAATATACGATTAACTTAATGTACAACGAAACCAAAACACCACTGGCTATGTTAGCCAAGAAAATATGGAACATGTTGTATGTGAATAGATGGTATGTTGATTGACAGGCCAGCCTGGAGGGGAGTGGTGTCATCTCTGTGTGTAGGATCAATATAGTCTTTGCAAAATAAATGCAGACTACAATGTAGGAAAGTGTTAGCAGATGAACATGAGAAAAATTCAATTGTCAAAAGCAAGCACATTTCTTTTTTTGCTTTGGTACTTCTGCTACGGAACACAGGAATAAACAAGTGAATGTGCCTCTGTGCTCTCAGTTGCTGCACTGAAACTTACTCTGACATTGTCTTTTTTATTTTTTTTTGTATTTTTTTTATTTATTTTTTATTTTTTTTTGAGGGCAGTGTCACTGGCCCTCTCACATGTGGGACCTAACCCGGGCTGCTGGCTTCCCAAGCCAGTGCTTAACCGCTGCGCCACTCAGCCGGCCCGACATTGTCTTTTTTAAGTGGCAAGATTTTGCTAAAAGTTTATATTTAAGAAAGAGATGTAAATCAGAGCTCTACCCACTAGTGGCCACCAAAATAGCCGGCTGCCTTTTGTATGTTAAAGCTGGAGTCCTGCAGTATTCTCACCAGGTAATTGCTTTTGCACCAGGCACGTTCCTTGCAGGTTCTGTTAGCAACCAGGTTCTTTACTTTCCATCTCAACCTGCCCAACAATAGGCCACTGTAACCTAAGATGCCGCATCTCAGCCACTGGTAGTGGACTGATCTTACCTAGTTAAAAGACGTCAAGGGCATCATGATTCTGGGCGAGGATAACTTTGGACTTAACACATTTTCTTTTCATTGATCCTCACAGGGCAGCTCTCATGTATTCACAGGCATTCTCACTCATTATGATGTACGATCAATAAATATGACATTTGTAAATTGAGAATTTACGCATGGTAGTTCATCAAGGCTAACGTTAGAACATTCTAGAACAGAGTTTCACAACTCAGAGAGATTGATACCTGACTCTTCTAGTCCCCGCCCCCCCCCCTTTATTGCACCTCTTCACCAGCATCTCAGGAAAGAAGAGGCTTGGTATAGATATGTCATATTGCTTTATTAGACCACATATGCCACCTGTAATTGCCAATAATGACTGCACTTACTTTGGTGTTTATTTATCAAATTACCTTTGTTTCTGTGAACTACAAACTGATTTTTAAAAGCTGGGTGGGGGAAACCTGAAGATCACTTTGAAATGTAAATAGTATGCTTCATTCTTATCTGTTCTTATAAGACCCAGATACTTTAAAGTTCCAGACCTTTATTATCCCTGTTCAGGAGTGAATGATATTTTTGAAGTACAGCACACCATTTGAGTGAGAACAAATCTAAAAGGATTTTTAGAGCATAATAGGCTTATGAAAATTCTAATTTATTTGAGGTAGAATCCCAAATTAAAGGCCCCCAATCCAGTCTGAATGCATCAGATAACACCCACATGCTATTAAAAACAACCTCAAACAAACAGAAAACGACTTCAAAAGTAGAAGCAGGAGCCCTTTCCAAAATGGGACTTCGATGTTAAAGCAGCTTTTATTTCTTTTAATAGGCAGGGAAAGTCATGCTTTTTGGGATATGCTTGTAGAGGGCCAGAAAGAGCCTTGGATCAGTCACAACTGCCCTCTGCACCCCCACCCCAGCCTCCCTGGGTCTCAATCCCACTTGAACCTAGCAGTGCTGCCCAAACCCTCCACATCCCTCCCTCATTTAATTGAGTCAACACAACACCTCTATAGACAGGCACTATTGTAATATCCTTTGTACACAGAGAAGCTTTTAAGGTTAGAGACGTTAAATCATTGTGAACTTAATTTCAATATAAGTTCACATAGCTAGCGATGACTGTAAGTGGTACATTTCATAAGATATTCACTTCCTTAAATTGAAAATGTTGCTGCGCTCTTTTCAGGATCGCTATTAAAATTAAGAAGAGATACAGTACAGGACTTTGGACCGCTGTGGGTTGGACTGTGTTGGAATGTAAACCCAGGATTCTGCTTTCCTGTATGTTGTACCCCCCAGACTCCCCACTTGCTCTCAGGATTCCGTAGGTCTCTTGGTTACCCAGGCTCCACGCTGCAGTCCTTCCTGAGTCCCGTCTTGCTTTGCCTGTCCTGTCACCGTTGTCTGATTCTGTGCCTTTAGTGTCTCTCTTAGATGCTTCTCTCCTTTGCATTCCTGTGTTCATTCACCATCCTACTTCAGACCCTGGCTATTGGGATTATTTCAAAAAGCCTCCTATCTCCTAATGGGGTAAACTTGACTCAGGCTCCTCTGAACTCTCTTCTCAACTAAGCCCTGACTTTTATGCTTCTTAGATCACCTCTGCGATGTCCAATTTTAGCAAGTTTCTTGCTAAGTGAGTTTAGCCAGAATCCCCTTCCTCCATATCTGATCCCCCTCAGTATCTGACCAGGTTCTTCATCATTCATCTCCACCAGGGAATGGATGTCTCATCACCCTGCCTGCCTGCAGCAAGATCCTGTTAGGCTTGTTTAGCCAGAAATCTCTCCTTATCTCTGATGTTTTCCTTTTATACTAATTTTCCATCCACGTACCCCCTTTCTGCTTCTTGCTATAAATTCCAACTTTTCCTTTTGTATTCCCAGTTCAGCCCAATCTCTCTCCCCTACTACCAAGTCCCACCGTAGCCTTATAGTCCCCATTTCTATTGTAATAATCCCCTGGATAAAGTCTACCGTACTCTTAACAAATCTCAAGAATGAGTAATTTTTGGGGCTGGCCGAGTGGCGCTGTGGTTAAGTGCTGGCTTGGGAAGCCAGCGGCACCAGTTTGGTCCCACATATGAGGGCCAGTGACACTGCCCTAAAAAACAAAACAAACAAACAAACAAACAAAAAACGAATGAGTACTTTTTCATTAACATTTCCTCTACCAGTTTCTCATAACATTATAGGGGAAATGATCCCACAATACACCTCTGATGGAGGCATTTCTTTGTTCAGAGACCTTTAGTGGTGCCATATCATCTACCAAATAAAGTACTTTCACTTTTGTCTCAGAGTTCAGGCTGACTTCCCAGTAATTTAAGTGCATACTTTGTGTTCTAACCAAAGTAAGTTGCCATTCCTTGAACATGTTCTGGTCCTCCTGGTCTCTCCCTCAGGGCTTCCACTTTCCCTCCACTTGGATTGCCTGCCACCCCCGGTTCCCATGAAATCTCTTTTCAGTTACAGGCCATGTGCTATTTTCCTTCCAAGATCCCGGATCCATCTTTCTATCCTCTGAACACCCAGAGTGCTTCATGTATACCTGTCCAGGTATAATTATTATATGTGGCATGTATTTACATTATTTATATGTCTGTCTTATCTCTCCAAGATATTAAAACCTCAGGAAAGCTAGGAAGGCCACTTATTTTCATTCATCCTTCCCAGAGCACCAGTGCATACCACATAGTAGATAAAAACAATTGCTTACTGAATATATAAAATCTAACCTGTCAGAGACAAGCCTGGGGTCTGACAAAGTCAGCTTTATTGACTTGTAATGAGGGAGGTAATTTGAGGGAACCATGGAATTCCCTTGATGAGAGCTGAGAGGGAACAACCTTTGACGTTGGGTTCCTACTGCAGGATCCTGAGAAGAATCTAAGGGAAAGAACAACCAGTTTTGGACTGGTTGCTGTTTCTGAGATACGATTCGAAGCGGGCATTAATTGGGCATTGGATGCTGTTGAAATTTAGACTCAGGTGGTTTAGCAGCATCTGGGTATTCCTGATAAGAAATGAAAATGGCAAAAATGGGTCTGGGGTAACTGGTAAAAATGAGGGGGTCCTTGAGTGGCATTTTGCAACTGCTGCATGGCCTTGGATGAAGCAGTGTATTCTGGTTTTAGCATTTGGCTTTTTTGTGTCTGCCCCTCTAGTTTGGGTCATGGCAAGGCTGCTCTGTCTTTTCAGTCTGAGCTGATATTAATTCTTTCTGTCCAGGACAGATTTTGACTCTTGCAAATAAGTGGGTGAATTAAAAAATATAGGGAGGAAAGATACTTTTATTTTTCTGGATTATTACTTAAATAGCTTGAGCCTGAAATTCAGAGTTTTCAATGGTTGGGAGAATATTATTCTCCTTATGCTCAGTAGTTCTAAAATGACTCACCCTGTACATATAAGTCTCAAGTCAACTGTCTACACTTATTTTTACTTTTCCTTCGAGTGACTTTCTTTTCCTTGTGCCACCAGATAATTCTGTTTTTATTCAACTCCTCCATCTCTGGCTTATTGTTCATTCTTAATATAGATACAGAGCTTTAGAGATGTGCTAAGAACATTTTCACAATTTCTTCCATTTCTTGTCCATTGCCTGCCTCCCAAATATCTTTGCTTTAATGGATCAGAAGCCTGGTTTTATGTGTGTTTGTGTATGTGAGATGTAAATAAACATACATTTACTCCCCCGTCTGTCCCCCACCCACACAAAAGTGGGACTATTTTTATTAAAGGTTTCCCTAGAGCAGAAACGAGTATAATCAATGCTAGAAATTGTTAAGCCATTTTCTTCTCAACCTGCAATCTTTAAAATTAGGTTAAAACCCTTCATGGCCGGCTTTTTCATGGTATCTTTAGACACTGTGTTCTCTGTTGGAGAATTTCTCATGGCGGCGGTTTTTAAAAGGTACCAGATTCCATCCATTCCAGCTTACTTTCCCTCATTCCTTCTGAATGAACCCACTAATAAAACCCCTAAAAATTTATTATTTTTTCTTTAAATGGATACCACAGCTGAAATCATATATTATTTGGCTCAATTTAAACATTAATGTTTCCTCACCTGCATTTATCAACCTGTCTACAACCAGAATGTTTAGAAGCAACCATTTAAAACAAAAAAAAGTGACCTCACCTTTTTAGAATTCACAAGGAGAGGTGTTCCATTAGCAAACTGCTCAATTTCTGATTCAATAGAACCAGGTAATTTGTCCTGAAGTAGAAGCCTCCTGCCTAATTTGTGGAATGTTACCTGGGCAGCCCTGGTCACAACAGAGAGAGAGAGAGAGAGAGAGAGAGAGAGAGGGAGAGAGAGAGAGGGCGGGAGGGAGGGAGGGAGGGAGGGAGGGAGGGAGGGAGGGAGGGAGGGAGGGAGAGTCAATATTTTTGGTGTGTGCTATATATCAGAATGTGATTATAATCATTATATCCCTATTTGCATTTCTCTGGCTCTCTGTTTTCTTTTTAATTGGGTTATAAAACAATTAGTTAACACCATGTCTTTTTAGATCTCCCCAAGTGGGCAGCTGTTTGTTCTCCCCTGACCAGTGGGGGAGGGGACCCTCAGGAATCTCATTTTATTTACCGCAGGGTGAAGGTCAGAGAGAAATCGTTTTTTGTTCTTGTGCTGTTGCTTTCTGGTGTGACCTCGCTTGCATTGTTTGGCTTCCCTACCCCCCCTCGAGCTTTGAAGAGCCGCACACCAGGTGTTCCTGTTCTGAATTACACATGAAAGAACTTCATCCCTGGACTAATTAACTAGTAAACTGTGCCCCTCTCCCCTGGGTTTAATTGATGCTGCTTTTAAAAGGGGAAGGTAGTTTCTCACCCCCCCCTGATTTCACACCACAGTCATCTCTTCTTTATCTTTCTTAAATGTAGAGGATGTACCAGATGATTGTGACATCTAGGTAGGTGCCAGGGCCAGTAGCATAGTGAATAAAACAATTACCCTGGATGAAAGGAAAGGACTTTGGACTTTCCTTCAGGACTTTTCAAAGTTGTGCATATGACCCTTTCTCCAGGGAGTGACACGTCCTGAGTGAACTACTTGTTCATAGTAGCAAGACCCAGAATCTCATCAGGAGCTTTCTGCATTTGATTTTCTTCCTTATTAAAGCAGTGCAGGGAGCCAGTATGCCAATCAATGTTTTCTGTTTTCATTTTCATTGCAGTGTTGAAAATATTAGAGAAATATTAAAATCTGTAGAATCGGATAGTATATCATCTTGTCTTCCAGGATCACAAGGCTAGGCTGATTTTATTTTTCACCTACCAGGGATTCTGGTCTCTTGATATAGTGGATTTATGATACAGTGGACACTGTTCTCTGGGCATTGATATGTCTTCCAGGGGAATGAAGTAGGAGGTGCATGTACAATGCATAGCCTATCCTTTCCTTTCTTCCTGTATTCTTCTTTAAAGTGTCTTATTATACTTTTAAGAATGTCAGGATTTAAAATTTAGCTTATGAATTCTGTAACTTTTTCCATCATTGTTTTATTGTGATGGTATTGTTGTTGGTTTCCCTTGTTTGATTTAAAACTGGAATTAAAATGTTTAGTCAATTTTTGTGTGTGAGGGCATACAATGTTCTGTTTTAAGAATAATTCTTATGTAACTTCTTACTATAATTTCTTCAAACTATGAGTATAGTTAACAATATTGTATACTTGAAAGTTGCTAAGATAACAAATCTTAAATGTTCTCAACATGAGAAAAAGATATAACTCTGTATAGTCACGGCTGTTAACTAAACTTATTGTGTGGTAATCATTTTAAAATATAATACAAAAAAAAAAGGACAATAATTTCTGTACAAAATTTACTGTCTGGGGCTGGTTCTTAAAATTCCAGCCCAAATATAGGTATTCCCGATGTAGTTTCCTGAGTAACTTAACTAAGGTCCCTCCTGTCTTTTCCCTGTTTCCCACTTCCCATGGACACTGATGGACATTTACCATTCTGGAACTAACTTCCAAAACAGGACATGAATGACGAAAGCATTTTGAAAAATCATACATATAATTATTTCTCCAAGGTGTTAGAAAGAAAAGCTTTGTTTTTGTTTTTGTAAAAGGCATTACACCTTAAAAAAAAAATCAGTCATCTTGTTGGAAAATTTTGCTCTGGGGTCGAAGGATTTACTTATTGGATTGCACATCTGGGTACACGTGATAAGATAGAAAATGTAAAACATTTTATTCTGAACTTTTAACTTTGCTTCATTGAAAGCTACTTGAGAATGGGTGTTGTCTGTATCTGTCACCTCCGTATCCTGGCCCATAGCAGAATGCTTTGGTACGTGTGCGATCCATACAAGTTTGTTGAATGGAACTGGACTGAACTGTTTGTTAGCTTTTTTGTTTAGCATTGGGTATTGAAAAGAGCCAGGAATGAGAACTTGACAGAGCGATCGAGCAAACAATCTCTGTTAAATTATTAACAAAGATGTGGTCATGCTCCCTGAGTCCTTTAGGACATGAGTGAGTCTGAATTAGCCTTTAACATGAGAGGGAACCATATTAACGAAAAATGCTGAGAATCTAGTTCTGTGTGGACAAAATGTGGTAGTGGCACATTTGTACCCAATGAGCCTGTGAAGTCTGAAAATACTTGTTTTAAACATAGACGTAATTTTGATAACACAGATGTGTGCTACTCCCTCTCCCTCGCATTTTCTCACATATCCTACACATGGCAGTCACATGAATTTAAACTATATGCCGTAACTTATATAATATTTAATTCTTAAAGTATAGATAATAGCAGCCCCAGATCTAAAATCATTTACTTGATATTCACTTCTGTTTTACATTTTCATCTTCTCCATATTCTTACAGTGAGATTATAAATATATGGGAAGTTAATGCTGCATATTTAAATTGTTAGTTTAATGCACTTCAGTATAAAATGAATTACTCTTACTTTGTGAAATACAATCAAGCATTTACATTTAATAGATAAATAAATTTAATGAACAACTATTGAACTTTTACTCATATGCTAAATACAATACTAGATTCCGGGTTTTGAAAAATGCATGAGGTATATTACTTGCCCACTAGAAACTCCCAGTCTAGTGCCAAAGAGTACCACACAAATAAAACGATGCCATGCAATAGTGTTATAAATGCTATAATAAAAGACAATTAAAAATTACTACAGATGGACCAGAATGGTTATTAACCCTGAGGAGACTGATTAAAGTTTTCAGAGGCAATATTATTGGAGTTGAATCTTGAATGATTAATTTTTGAAGGCAATTCAGAAATTTCTAGTTTGGATAATTGGATAAGTGGTATAGGTTTGAGGAATGGAGAATAATGAATCCCTTGTGGATTTGTCAGATTTAGTTTTCTTGGGTCACCTAGAGAGCTCTGGGTAAAAATACGGAGCTGGCATTTAAAATAGAAGTTACACACACACACACACACACACACACACACACACACACACACACACATTCTCTCTCTCTCTCTCTCTCTCTCTCTCTCTCTCTCTCTCTCTCTCTCTCTCTGTAGGAATTGAACAAGTTTGCCCATGCAGAATGTGCAGAGTAAGAAGGGTAATGTCCCCTTGGAAGGGCCCAGCACAAGGCGAGGAGGTCAGCGTTGTGAATTCCTATGTCAGCGTTGTGAATTCCTATAACTGCAGTCCATACCCCCTTTTGTTCTCCTTGAGGATCTAGGAAGTGTGCCTGGCTCACATTCTCTTTTCTTTTCTCCGTCACTCCAATTGCCATAGTTATTAGTCTAGGATAATATATACTTCTTTTTCTTTTGCTGCCCTTCCCAATAGACCATCCTTAACTAAATTTCATTAATTGGAACAAAACATCCACATATGAATACGTTTAAAATGTTTGATTGCCGAAGTCCAGCAGATTGGCATGGACTCAGACTTTTATGAGATCCTTATAGAACAGGATTTCTTTGTACCATCTGCCCTCTCTCTTATTCAGATAAGCAGATTGTTCTTAGCCTTGCGTGTGCTTGCCCAATATGTATCTTACTCATTGCAGCTAAATAGAATTTCAGAAGACATAGTGGACCACACACATTATTTAACATAGACTCGTAGTTTTCTTCAATAATAACCTAATGTAATCATTGTATTGAAGCATCAGCAAGTATCAGATATATATATATATATATATATATATATATATATATATATATATATATTTTTTTTTTTTTTTTTTTTTTTTTCCCACACCACTGCTTTCAAATACACTATTTCAGATCTGCCTGCCCTGCTCCTTGGTTACATTTCAAACATATTCCATAGTTCTCTTTCCCACTCGTATCCCTTTGTTTCCTTGCCTGTCCCAGACACAAGCACTGTTAACAATTTCTTGAGTATTCTTCCAGATATGTGCTGTACGTATACCATCTCAAATGCACACGTGCACACACACACATGTGTGCATGCACATAAATACACAAATCCGTTTTGTTGGAATTTTTACCATGAGCATTTTAGAATTATGCTTTATAAATTACACAACAATAATATATAATACTATATATATATAACTTCTGCTCTAAAACAAATGTGTGTGCTCAAAAATGTATGTGAACAAAACCTCAAAATGAATGTTGGCTTTTCAACTTTTCAATATTTGAATTTAATCTTTAAAGCTTTTCACCCAATATCTTTTGGGATCTTCTTATTAAATGTATCTCTTATATAGGTTAGAACTTTTTCAGTTGGAGTGAAATCAGTTCAACTCAGGCTAACTTAAACTAGTTTGACTTTAGAACTGGACTTTGATTCTACTTCTTTTCTATTATTTTCTGGTTGATTCTGCTCTGAGTTTTACTAGGCTCAGGCTAAACTCTGGCTTCCTCCACCCTGACAGCTCCAGCACTCCATCGGGAAGGGAGAGGCCTCCTCTATGTGCAATTCGAAAAAATGCAGAGAAAGCCTGTACCCATCCCTGTACAATTTTCTGTGGCCAGTAAGATCGAGTACAGACCCAGGGCACACCCAAACCACAAGTATAGGAGAGGAATACCCTAAAAGAAAAAAGAGTACTTTTATGAAATGAAGAATGGATAGCATGCTGGGCCAATGAAATGTGTAGCTAACACAGTCCACAGCATCCCTTTCAAAAGATTAGTAAAAGGTACATTAGTCATGACAAAAATGATAGTCCTATTGGACTGAACTTATTTTTAACAGATATAGACTTAAAACTCTTAATAGGTTGCTAATGACTCTAAAGGGCTTATTCATCTGAAAAGGTATTTAACGTTTCTTCAAAGGAATCTTCATTATGGATGTATTTTCAATATTTTCAGTAAATTATTCTTTGCTCTAAATTAGTGTCATCCATCCAACTGATTATACTCACTATCATAACAATGTGAAGTTAAGCCATGACTGAATGTTTGTATAGATTAATAGTAGTTAGATGTTTTTGTAAATATGCATAATTGTGTGTAAATCCATCAACAAATCCCAGTGTGTCTACATGAAAATTATATCTTGAAACCCTTCGCTTCTGTTCTTTCTCCACTGCCATCTTCCTGTTCTACCATTTTTCTTCTGGACTCTAGTAGTAGCTTCTCAGCTGGTTACTCTGCTTACCTTCTTACCCCACTCACACTGATCTGGTCCCTTCACAGCCCAAGGGATCCTTTTCAGATATAAATGAGATCATATGATACCATATCATGTTACTCCCTGTTTAAAGCCCTCCAGTGGCTTCTCATTGGAACTGGAATTAAATCCAAATTCTCTGTCTTGGCCAGTGAGACCCTGGAGAATGTGGCTTCTGCTTACCACTGGAAGTTCATCTTGAGCCACCAATGTCTCATTTAGGAAATTGAAATCACGCTGCCATTCAGTTTGGAGAACATGTCAAAAAGCTGTCCCCAAATCAGGGTCTTTGCATACACTGTTCCTGCTGGGTAGACCTGTTCCTCACCCACACCCTTTACCATGTCTGGTTTCCTTTCATCCTTCAGGAATCTACTAAAATGTCAAGTTTAGACAGTTATTTACCCTATCTAAATGGTATCCAGCCTTTTTTACTCTAGCTTTATGTCATGCTTGTTTTTTTTCATGTGCTTACAATTATAAAATTTTGTGTCATCACCTCCCCCCACCAGATTGTCAGCCTCATGAGAGAACCCCGTTTCTGTACTGTTCATATTTAGCACAGTGACTGGCACATGATTTTTGCTTAGGGGATACCTGTTAAATGACTAACAAAATGAAGGCAGTAATCTCATTTTAAAAAATCCATCCATCTGAGAATTAACTAACAGTATTCTTCTATATGATAATAGGAAGAAAAAAAAAACACAAAAAAAACCCCAAAAAAACCCTGAACAACAGCAGCAGCAAACCTTGCTAAAAAGAGAAAAGTTTATGAAGAGGAGGATCAAACAAATCCAAACAACTCTCTAAGAGAGATTAACCAAGGCTGGATGGATATTATAGAAAGAAACAAAATTGATTCTAAGGGTAAAAATTATCCCAAGAGATTGTGCTAGGTTTCTCTAAGGAAAATGGGAGACTGTCATGAGGACGATGAGCTAATCTGATGGTTACAAGGAACAGCTGATGTGAAAATTAGACCAAGCAAGATAGTATTACTTGTAATATCCTCACTTCTCTATGTTTTTGGTTTGGGACTCCAGTTTCTCAAGTTAAGAGTCTGGTGGCATTGGGGGCAGGGTGGCAGGCATGTATCATACTCATGTAAAAGGGAGTACTGGTTTTTTTGTCTCATTGGAGAGGGGCACCCAGGAGACTCAAGAATTTAAGTGCCCTGCATAGGCTGCGGCATAAAGATGAGGTCTCCTTTCATTTCTATGCTCTGGCAACAGGAATGGTAGCGCATGTATGGAGGAGAAGCTTAGAAGCTTTCTCAACCTCTGCTCCCAAGTTACTTATAAATGAATCAAAGAACACAGATACTTAGAAGTGTCATGACACATCGAGAAGTGACTCGATGGCATTAATAGGGCAATGAGTTAAACTAGGTAATCAACTTATAGTTGGTCTTCATTTGAAAATATTACGATTTTTATTTATAATCTATAATCTTGTGTTCACTCCATCATAACATATACCAATCATATAATATTTACTATAAAACTATAAACCATAAAACCATATAACCATAAAACTAGTTTGCTGAGCTTCAAGAAAGCCATCCCTGAGACACCTTTTAAGATTAGACCTAAAGTAAGAGGTAGTTAAGTGAACAGTGAGGGGAAAGAAAATAATTTCATGTAAGGAACAGTTTATGTGAAGGCGGGGCGATGACCATCTAGGGGAAAGTGCTGTGGTTCAGAGAGCAAGGGGGGTGGGTGGGGGTGCGGAATTAGGAGGTGGAGGACTACATGCAGTGATATTATGAAGGATTCTGCCCACAGGTATAGAATTTTGCTAGAAGGAAGCCAAGGAATTTATTTAAGCTAGGGAATGACAGGGTCAGGTTTGCATTATAAAACAGTGTTTCCATAGCTTATTTCATCAGTCCAAACAAAAGTTGCTGGTGGATTGAATGAGATGGCAGTTGTGAGGATACAGAGAAGTGTCCGATTAAAAGCCTGTTAAAGTCATGTAGGCTCTGTGAGGCATAGTCATTTATTAGTTAGATGGAGGATAGGGTGGGGTGACAATAGGAGTGAGGATGATTTCTTGGTTTTTCCTTTGAACAGCAGTGTGCTTTGGGGTACCCTTGAGGAAATGAGGAATGCTAGCAGAGGTGTCCAAATGAAGGAGCCCACCACTTTTGACCATGTTGATTTTGCATTTTCCAAAGGGTCTCCAATGGAAATGTGGAGCAGATATTTGAGTAAGTGGGTTTTGGAAACTGTCATGACGGTCGAGGAAGGAGATACCGATTTGAAGGCACTGACATGTAGGTGGGAATTTAACATATGGGAGTGCATCAGCAGAGGACCTGGAACCAGCTCTAAGGAATTCCCCCATTCAGGGTTTGGGCTGAGGACGGAAAAAGGGTTTAGAGAGAAGACAGAGACAGGAAGAGAACCTATAAAGTGAGCGCCCTTTAGCCCAGGGAAGAGAGTGCATAAGGAAGCAAGTGGCCATGGAGCTTGAAATGCTACTGAGACACATCAAGCAAATTGTGGAATGAAAAGTAGCCCTTGGGTTCAGTGGTGTGTGGGTCACTAGAGGCCTGGCACCGACAGCCTTGGGAGAATGATGGTGCAAAAACCACAATGGTGTAAGTGGAGAAGAGAGTAAGAGTGAGAGAACGTGAAAAGAAAAAAGTTCCAGACCTTTCTCTCCTTGAAGATAAAGTGATATCCAAGGGGAAAAAATATTTATGTTTGAATTTATGTTTTTAAGATGAAAGAGACTTCAGTTTTTGTTTTTTTTTAAAGTCTGATGGAAGCAAAAGGAGAGGTTAAAGTACAGCATATGTGTTGAAAATGTATATTATTTTAACCTCAACACATCTATTAGACCAACATAGAGAGATTTTAAATGTTCCTTGAGTTTGGGTTTTATTACTACTCAGAGGTCATGGTCAAAGAGTTGCGAAAATGGAGGGGCAAAGAGGGACCCTGCCATGATTGGGAAGCGTGATGTTACATCATGCTTGACGTAAGTTATGGCGTTACAGATTTCCTGGGTGCTCGTAACTGTTTGCTAAATGATGGAATAAGCGTTTGTACCTCCAGCTATTCCTAAGGAAAAGGAAATAGTTTTTGAAATTGGGAGTGACTGGGATTCAGGCAAAGAGAAAAGGGAGGTGAGAAGAAGAAGAAAGGTGGTGAGGAATAAGCCTGCAACTAGTGTTTCCTACTAGAGTCTGTGTTTATGCTCCCGAAGTCTTGATCGCCCTCGTTCAAGTGCGCTGACATTCCTTTTTTAGGAAATTTTGTCCTGTGTAATAAATCCATAAAAAGAAATTTTACAATGGGGAATTGTGTTTGCATTAAAAATAAGGATTTTTATATATTTTTTGACCCAGGATTAAAAGTCAGTCTAATTTTAATGTTATTCATTAGGCTCTCTTTTAGAAAAATTAGCTATATTTATAATCACCAGAAAATGTCTCTAATCTGACTGTCACAGAGATTCTCTTTGTGCCTAGAGTTTGAGGAAGTGTATGATGTCACCGCATTATTCAGAGTGGAATCTGGGTGAAAACAAAACCCTGTTTTACGCATCCGAGTGTATCTGAATATGTGTCACAAGGACTACCATCATGTATTTATGATTATTCTTCATTATATGCTGAATGACTAAATTATAATAAAGGCTGAATAACCCCTTTTAGATTTAGCAATGAGAGTGGCTATGTTTAAGAAATATTTTATTCCAATTAGTCCATTAGTTTCCAATGGTGACCAGCGGTGAATGTAGCTCACTGAACCATAATTCTTCCTTTTTAAAAAGTAAGAGTCTTGACCAAATTTGTATCATGCTGCAGTCCTGGGGACCCATCTAAAATCAAATCCATTTTTCTTTCTTTCTTTTTTTTTTCTTCCTGTTCCATAGTATTCCACAGTGATTGATGTAAGAACATTTACATAACGGAAGGTGACTTAACGTATGCTTTTTTTTCTGAGGCCTGCACTTTCAGATTGTTTTTTTTGTTTTTTTTTGTTTTTTTCCTGCCAGAGGAATTACTGAAGAGGCCCAGGAGTTTGACTTTCACCCTCTTCTGTGAACTAATCAGTGAATGGTTTTGTCAGGAACAGCCGTACTCTAAATGTCCTATGGCAGTTGTGAGAACAGACTTGTATGCTCTGTGTAATTCTGGTTTCCAAGCAATTTATGGGCAGGAGGTTACAAAGCCAAGTTTTTCAACCTTACTTTAAAATCTGCATTAGCCAATAAGAATGGTTTGCTGCTGAGCAGACATATTATGGAAGGTTCTTTTGTGGGAGAAAAAATACAAATACAAAGTGAATCAGGAATGCTGGGCGGCTCCAGGGAGGATGGAGATGCTTTTTTTTAATTAAAAAAAGAAAAAATGCATGGAGTATTTCATATGAGTTTATTGCTATTCTAGCTTTCTTTACAAAGTAAAGCTCTATACAAGTATTTTACCAGCCTTTTGATTGCATTTTTAAAATCAGCATAACTTCATCAACTTTTTATCACAAGAAGGATGGTACTGTTCTTTTAGAGAAAAGTGAGGCCCTTGAATTTACCATGTAACTTCTGGAAGACATATTGTAGTAAGAATGACGGAGATGGGGTTACTTGGCCAGTTTGGAATACCAGCTGCTCAACTCTGGTCCTCAGTGAGGTGAAGATGTTTTAGAAAGAACATCTTCATATTCTACATGTCAGTAATGACATGCAGTTTGTTTTTGTCCACACAATTGTAACTGTTTCTCTGTTTTGGAATATACTTGATATTTATGCCAAAATGATTTATCATGAGCTCTTGAATGAATCTGAAAGTTGGTGCAAGGAAGAAGAAAGGTGTATATCTTATTATAATTTATATTATGTTTGAGATATGTTAAATGACTTACTGAAACATATACAACTTCCTTATAATAATTGGGTAAGCTACACAATTATTTGAAATTCAACCCCACGGTGATTTGGGGATTAAAAATGGCCTACAAGGAAGCTTTGATGAAGGGAAAGGCACATATTGAAGCTGCTTTTTCATGAAAACTTGCCTATAAATAACTTAGAGGACTTTTTCTGTCATTAGTTAGTAGGCATATGCAGTGTAATTCCGGGGAGTTTAAAAGAAAGAAAATGTTTATTTCCTAACTATATCTATTTCTGAGCTATAACAACAAATTCTGTGGTATTATTTGCCATTTTGAATTAGTTACCTCTCTAATTTTTTTTATTAGCAATGGAGGTTAGAGGCTTTTTTATGCAAGTACTTCTTTTTAACCAAGAAATAAAAGAAGCATCCGTTAGGATGCTAGTGGCTTAGAAGAAGTGGGCACTAAGGAAGACGATGCCCTAACAGGGAAGTTGTCCGTACACCTGGGGGAGGCCAGGTGAGGTGCAGAGTCAGTGGCCATGACTGCTGTGCTCTCTTCCAGTAATGATTTTAATTGACATTTGCTGGTCACATCTTGGCTTTTGTTGGTGAGCTTTATGTTTAACCTCTCACCTTGGTTGACATTGAACATGCCTCTAATGGTTTCACAGCACCCCAACAGCGGTTTCTCAGCTCCTTAAGTAAACATCACATTACTTCAAGTTAATATCACATTGTGCCCTTGAACCACTTTATCTGTAAAGTTGTGTTCTGCTGACCTCTAATTCACTTATAAAAATTGCTTTTAAGAAACTGTATTTTTCACGTGTTTCAGGAAAGAAATCTAAACAAAACAGCATCAAAACAAGAGATAATATTTTATCTTACTCTTCTTTTCCAGGGTTTATTACAATATAAACTAAATATCCAGTAGTGCTATGTGAATTTTACTAAATAGCCTAATATCTTATTTGTCGTACTCTGGCATATATTTAGGATATAGATTACCTTTAAATACTCTAATCTTGTTCACTTTTGTCTTGTAGACAAAATATCTAAAGGCCGTGTAATGTCCTATGAAGAGAATACTATGCTTGGGGTAATAATGTGCTTTAATCTATGATGGCAGTTTGTCTTGAATCATAACCTTCCCCTTCTTAATGATCCAGACTTTGATCTTGTACAGATACTTCTGATGTCACTGTGGAGCAATGTAGAATCTCATAACTTTTAAAACTGAAGGAGGCATCTCCATGTGAGGGGAGATACCAACATCCCTAGCTCCTGGGTCCCACCTGGTCTGTAGGTCAGGTCCTTCCCTGTGTTATGACATATTCATGGATCTGTCCTAAAACATCTTATAATCTACAGCCATTTTATAAAATTCTCTTAAGTCCTTGCTAGCTTATTTTAAAACGTTGATGCCACAAAATTAAGTGTCTGTTTTGTAAGTATTTAAACCTCAGAGTGAGGAAGGTAATGCAACTTGTGAATTGGGCCTAGTGTAAGAATTCAGCTATCTCATAATTTTTGCCTAGTTAGTATTCAGTTCTGCTCTGGGCCCAGACTTCATGTCATGGATAATTGGAGATAATGGGGACTCTGGGAAACCTGGAGCACACCTGACTCAACCAAACGGGGCTGTTATTTTTTTTCTAATTTGTTGGATTGATTGTGTCTTTCTTTTTTCCAAGAAAATTCGGAAGTTTAGATGTTCATAAAAAATCCCAATTTTCAAATGTTTATCAAAAAAGGATGATAAAACCATACTGAAGACTAAACAAAACATAACCCTTGAATCAGAGTAGGTCTTTGTATCATCCATTTGAGCCCTTGCCATAAGGAAAAGTTACAGGTATATTGTATTTCCATTGCTCTCAATTAAATATCGCTTTGTTTAGTCTTCAGATGACTAATAGGTCAGTGGACTTTATAATACCTAGGATCAAGAGATGTCCTAGTTCTGAAGGCTATGTTATTGTTTCTAATAATATCTTCCTTTTTTTTGTTCCAAATGAAATCATTTTGCTTTTTGTTGGTTAGGTGATGGAAAGTTGGATAGCTCTGAAATAATAGTTTGAGAAAGTATTTTGGATAATAGGAGCATTTTTGCTCTTTGGATCTTTATCATTTGATGCATTTAGAAACGTAATCAATTTAAAGTGGTTAACATTTAGTAAGTACTTAATGAATATTTACTGAATTGGAAGTAAGAGGCCTTTTAAACAAAAAATATTCAGTATTGGTGGGGATATGGAAAAACTAGTTGGAATACACTGCTGATGAGAATATAAATTGGCATAACCAGTTAAGACACTGTTCAGCAGCATCTATAAAGTTGAACATATGAATGAATACCTGTAACTCCAATTCCACTTCTAAGTGTATATCCAACAGATATGCGTATACATTTTATATATATATTTTGTTTGTTTGTTTGTTTGTTTTGTTTTTCACTGAAAGACACATACTAAAATTTTCAGAGGATCACTGCTTATAATAGCCAAACCAAGAAACGACCCTGATGCCTAAAAAAATAGAATGCATAATTTATTGTTTATTTTTAAGATGAAAAACTATAGAGTAACAAAAAATATTATCTATAATTGCACAGAACTATATATGAATTTCACAAGTATAATGCTGACTGCGTGAGCCAAACACAAAATGTATGTACTGTGTGATTCCACTTACACGTAAGTACAAAAACTGGCAAAGCTGATCTATGCTAATTATAAAGCAAGAATAGTTGTTATCCTGGGAGATATTAGTAACTGGAAAGGAATAAAAGGGGAGGACCTTTTGTGGTCCTCATAATGTTTTAATTATTGATTTGGAGGCAGGGCTCCACAGATCTGTTCAATTGTTACCGATATTGAGCTGAACACTATGGCTTGAGCTCTCTTTTCTATGTATATTATTCCTTACTAATACGTGAAAATGAAATAGTAATAGGCCTTTAAAATTCAATGAAATAATTATTTGTGATTGAAGGAAATATATTTATTTTTAATATACTCCAATATTTTATTACCTATTTTAGTGTAAAATTGGGATAAATTGAGTGGAGTAGATTGTTAAGTGGAGGTACTTTATAAATTATGGTTTTATATAATTACATTTAAGATATGATTCTTGCCAAGTTCAGAGATGTTTTAAGAATCTGCATTCATTTTACTAAATTTAAAATGTAAAATGTAAACTCAAGTGTAATTCAGCTAGTATGTATACAGCATGCCCAATATAATGCCTTTTATTTTTTAATGATTTCTCACAATACTGGATGGTGAATAGTTCTAATGAAACATTTTTTTTCTTATAAAATGGGAAACCTCTATTGAAATTTGTTTTTCACTGAAGGTTAAGGAATTTTGGATTTGTTATACAGAGCACTGTACCCAGAGGAAGTTTCCCAAGATTATACTTACTTATCCCCGAAGGAATAGTCTTTTCAAACAGCCAAATGCTCATTTAGTGTCTAGTGCTAATAAGAAACCAACTTACATTCAAATCATAGATTAAGTTCAGAATTTTTAGAATTGGGGTATGTAACCAAATATTATTACAGAATAGTTTCTTTTGTTTCTTTTTTTTTCCATAAGGAAAAAGGCCAGAAAGGTTAAGGGATATATCTAAAGATACATCATTAATACCTCCCATTACTGAAACCAGAACTCTCCAGTATTACTCAATGTACTTTTCCATCTGCAGAGAACATTCATGTACATAATCCCAGTTATTGATAGTATTAATAGAAACAAATTTATGTAACTTAAATTCATTCATTCATTCTCATATTCTCCGCCAAATGCCTCTTTACACTAACCGTATGTTGGCATTGGTGTTTTTCTGTTGTCATTCTCTTTGACACTATAGATGCCTTGATTAAGGAATAATGCAGGTCTATTAGACCCTATTTAATTTGAAACCTTTTCAAATTTGACCAATTATGATGTCTGCTTTCATCTGCAGATGAATTTTCCTGCCTACAATTAAATAAATACAACTACTGATGAATAGGGATTTCCTAGGTTTTTTAAAAAGGATCTGTGATCATGTCGAGTAATCTCATCTAATTGTTTTGATATTATCAAGATGTTTAATGACCTTTGATAGTTTCTTGTCTATTACTAGGGCATTGAGAACTGTCTTGTGTCAATGATTTCAAGGTAAAGCCCTAGGAATTTTTCCTTTTTAGGTGACTGAATCAGCTTTGAGAAATAGAATGCTCAGCATATCATACCATATTATATCTCATATTATCATATACAAATGTACATGCACATACATCATATTGCTTTATATATGTATAATTGAAATTTTAAGTAAAATGTTTTCATGTTGTTATCAAAGTAATACATACATGTGATTTTAAAACAATCCAAAAGTACGTAACAACAGTACTGCAGCTTACCACGTCTGTAAACCCTATGGAATTTTTCAGAGATAGGCATTTTAATTTTATTTTGATTTCTTCTCCACAATTCTAAGCCAGGACTTTTTAACCTGGAGTTGATGAATAGGATTCAGGAGATCGGTGTACTTGGATGGGGGGAAAAATTACATCTAAGTTGAAATTTAGCACAGGCAACAATCCACAGTAGTACTAACAGCACTGTGACTTTATCAGTGATAAAAATCAGAAATATTTTTATATGGCAGACAGTTGTTGCAAAATCTGTCTTGAAACATTGCTTATACTCATCTTTACTCCAAATTAGATCTTGTTATTTAATGCATTTATAAAGAAGCATATCTACTGTTATACCCTACATTTGTTTAGTAATTTTGGATTTCAATCTCATTTATTTCCTTTGCAATTCTATATATTTTGTTTTATGTAGTTAAAATATTACATTGAGAATGATTACATAGACTTTACCAGACTGACAGTGGAGTCCATGCCAAGTGTATGTTAAAAATCTTTGTTGTAAATATTATGTGTATACTGCTGTTTCTTGATTTATCAAATTTAGGCATTTAAGACATCAGTCTTTTATAATAGAAAAGGATTCAGCTCACTTATAACATTCTCTCACCCTTCTTTGTCTTATTCTTTGATATGGTTATACTACTTTGCTTCTTTATTGTTTACCTTTTTATTTTTTATTTTTATTTTACTTTTTTAGAGGGCAGTGTCACTGGCCCTCATATGTGGGATCCGAACCGGGGCCGCTGGCATCCCAAGCCAGCTCTTAACCACCGTGACACTCGGCCGGCCTGTCATCACTTAAACTTAGGAATCTACTTATACTTTTAATTAATGTTGCTATTGATTGTATCTCTTGATGTTCCATTTTACTAAAGAAAGGTATTAGCATTCCTATTCTTTTCTTTGGCTTTCATTTCCACCATCCTGATTCACAGTTTCTGTCATCTATACTTCTGTATTAACAATGTCAAGTATAATAGCATTTGCATTCCATTCTAAAAACATAATAATATTCTGTAAACATAATTAAATTCCTCATTATTTATTGATATGTTGATTCTAAAAGTTTAAGTTCAGTAAACGGTATTTACCTTGTTATGACTATGCAATTTTTACTGTACATCTAACAAGCAAACAATGATTATATGAGGTTTTTTTGAACAGCCCTTCATTTTTCATGTTGATGTTTCTAATCGCCTTCCTTTATTCTTATTTATTTTTTTCTTTGTAATATTTGCCTTTATTATGTCCTCAATTTATTCAAACTCTCTTGTATATCACTTATTGTGGGAAGTACCTTTCTCCTGCTTAGGTTTTTTGGTGTTGTTGTTATTTGTTTGTTTATATTCCTGGTGACTCCCATTTATGAACTCTCCTGACTATTCCATTTACATTGCTTTTTGGACATGCTGCAGAGCTTATCAGGTTACATCTGCATAGGAACTAAGAAACTTTGCACAGGAACTAAAATATCTGAGACTTTACATGTCTAAAAGTGATTTTCACTCTGCTTAAACACTTGACTTCTATAATTTGGAGGGCTTTAGAATTCCAAGTTGATAACCATTTCAGTTTTCCAAAATGTCGTAGAAGTATATTAAGACTAGTAGTTTACTTAGTTGATATTTCCTTTGTTTTTTATTTTTTTAATAAAAAGACTAAGTCATCTGTGTCCTTTTATTAAGAATATCAAAGTATTTTGGATTGGATTATTCTCCTTTAATTTCTGTCACTTTGCTTTCCCTTTTCTCTTTTTGTATGTTAAATGTTTTGTATTGATCTTTCATAGCTTTTTTTTCTAATACATTCTATTTGCATTTTTCTTCAATTAAATCTCTCAGACTATTTTGAAACTGAAGAAAAATACACTTAAGCCTATCCATTTTGTTTTTAAAGATTTTATTGGGGAATAAAGGGAGGGGAACAGTGTTGGGGAATTGGGGAAGGGGAACAGACAAGTTGCTGTCCTTTTGTTCTTCAGTCTAGTTGTGGAGGTTTGCTTCACTGGCCCATGTTGGTATCATCATTGTGCTCTTCCTGGATGAGGAAGATCGGTCGGTCACCAGCCTCTGGACGGCCACTCACAGAGGCTCTTGACAGCTCACACTGGCTGCCAGCTGCTCACGCTGGCTGCTGGCCACTCACTGTAGCTTATGGCAGCCCACTGCAGCAGGGGCTGCAGCTATGCCGTCCCCGGGGACTCACAGCAGGCCAGCTCCAGGTGGAGCTGTTGTTCACCATCTTAGCTGTAGAAGGCAGTGTCACTGGCCCTCATATGTGGGATCTGAACTGGGGCCACTGGCGTTGCAAGCCAGCTCTTAACCATTGCGCCACTTGGCCTGCCCTCAGCCCATCCATTTCTAATTTTTAAGTATACTTTCTTCTTTTCTGATATTTCATTGTTCATATAATCTATCATTTTATAAATTCAATATCTTTTCAAATTTCTCTGAAGGTTTTAGTTTGAGATTTATTTTTTAAATTTCCCTTCCCTGGATTATCTGTTTCTACTAGAATTTTTTTATTGTGATCTAGTCACTTGTTTCATGCTGTGAACTTTTCCCAAATGTTTGCTGATTCTTGATTGTCTATATAAAGTTGTAAAGAGGAGAGATTGACTCAGGTCTGTACATCTGAATAGAGCTTGTCAATAGGCGATCTTCACTTAGTGGGAAGGTCAGGTGGCCAGCCTCAATTCTAAAGTCTCCACAATCCTTCAAACAAAAGAGGTCTTATCTTAGAGGATCATCAATCTCCTTACTAACAACCCTTCCAAGTCTGGGGATGGGAGTTTAGTATGTTGCTGAATTCCAGGCAATATGCATTCAGGGATGAAGCAGGTGAGTGGCGATTTGAGCCCCTTCATTGTCAATTTTTGCATTCCACATTTCCTTCCTGCCCTCCATGTTGACTAGAATTTCTAAGTCCTGAACCTTCCTGATGTGGAAAGGGGTACCCAGTTACATTTTCATTTGTAACCTCTGCATGGCTCTTCCTGGTTATAGTTTTCTCTGTTTGGTTTTATGTCATGTTTTCTCCTGTAACTACTCATTGTCCAGAAATCTGATGAAAAATCGTATTCACTGTTTGATTATTTCATCTTCTATTCTTCATTGTTGTGGATTTTTTTTTTTTTTTTGAGGGCAGTGTCACTGGCCCTCATGTGTGGGACCCGAACCATTCATTGTTGTGGTTTTTAAAATCTCTTTATAATACATTATTATACCTTAATGGTGTCTGTGGAGAAGTCTGTCCAAAGTCTTAAAATAGAGGCCCTGAGTATCACAGTGTAATAATAAAAATTTTATGTTGTTTATTGTTGTTTGACCAAAAGTCATAACTTTTTATTACATATCAAAACAAAATTTTTATTTTTAATTTTTATTTTTTATGATTTTTTTATTAGGGAATTGGAGGAGGGGAACAGCATTGGGGAATCGGGGAAGGGGAACAGACAAGTTGCTCTCCTTTTGTTCTTCAGTCTAGTTGTGGAGGACATTGTTTCACTGGCCCATGTCGGTGTCATCATTTCACTCTTCTCGGGTGAGGCAGATCGGTTGCCGGCCTCTGGATGGCCGCTCACAGCAGCTCTTGGCAGCTCATGCTGGCTGCCAGCCGCTCACGCTTGCTGCCGGCCCCTCACTGTAGCCTATGGCAACCCACTGCAGCAGGAGCTGCAGCTATGCCATCCCAGGGAACTCAGAGCAGCCCAGCTCCAGGTGGAGCTGTTGTTCACCATCTTAGCTGTAGAGGGCAGTGTCACTGGCCCTCATGTGGGATCTGACTGGGGCTGCTGGCATCTCAAGCCATCTCTTAACCAAGGCCCCACTGGGCCGGCCCCAAAATATTTTTGTATACAAGTAGACACTTTGGTCATCATTGTCAAGCAGTAGATCGCTATAATCAGTAGTGTCTGGACGCTGATTGTAACCATTTTGAGCACCTCTTGTAATTGCAGAAGTCAAATGTGACTTGTATTCATTCATCTTTTGTTATCTTTACATATTGAGTATTACAATTGTAAATTTTTTTTTTTCCTTTCTTAAAATGTGTATACATTTTTTGGCACCCTCTGTATATACTTTTTTTCAGAAATGGAACCAAAAAAAAAATCGTAAAATAAAGATTATATATCATTTTGTTGTGAACTTTATTAAAGGTGATCACAATTTCAGACTTCACCTTTGATACTTGAATTACCAGATAATAACCCAGTTGTATCAATATACACTTTTACCTCTGGATTCTTAGTAATTCTACATATAGTTGCAAATATCTGACTTGATCATTTTTTCTTCCAGTGCAGACATATTGATTATTTACATATTTGAATACATATCATTTTTATTATAAATCACTCTTTTTATTTTCTCATTTATATTACAGTTAGAACATTATATTGATTTTTGTCAAATTCGGTCTCTGAGTAATTTACATTATTTATGACGTTTATTTCAAAATAGTACAGGAAAATACAAATCTTTATTTTAAAATATATCTTGGGTCTGATAAGGTTGAGAAACAGTGATCTAAATCACAGAACTAAATTTTTTTGCCTTTGAGCCTTTATAAGGAACACGAGAATAAACTTCCAAATATTGAAGGGGCTGGGGGAAAGGAACCCTTTCCATTGATGCTTTTTAAAAGCAATGATTCCGAGATAAGTACCAGGAAGTGTTCTGTATCCCTGCACGTGATTGTAAATCAACAACATTCCATCTGTCTGTTCTCTACTTGATGAAGTCTTACTTGGATGTTCTCCAATTGAGACCAACAAACCTTTTCTGTAATGGACCAGAGAGTAGACATTTTAGGCTTTGAGGGCTAGACCATCACTGCTGAAACTATTTAATGCTGCCATTATAGTATGAAAGCAGCTATAGACAAGTAACAAACAAGTGAGTGTGGCTGTGTTTCGATAAAACTTTATGTACACAAATAAATGACAGCCTGAATTTGGCACTGAAGCCGTAGTGTTCCAAACTCTTGATCTTTGTGATTACCGAATCTTTCAGTTTCAGTGGACTGTCATTAGTGATGACATTATTATCCATTCCAAGGGCAAAATTGTTTAAACATCTTGAAGTATTTGCCTACATTTTAGTTGTGGAGCCATGGTAAACATGGGTTTAAAGGTGTTTTATTCTGCTAAAGGCTTCTTTTTCCCTATTTGGTTGTTTTTTGTGATGATTGTTAAGCTTAGCTCCTTTATACATAGAAAAGAAAAACACTACTGTTAATCTCTCACCATTCTTGGTGATAGCAAGACCCTTTACAAAGGCTGAACCAAGTAGAGATCATTCCATTAAGAAGGAATGTAGAGAGAATGGAAAATATCTACAGTGGATTAACCTAAAATAATTAAAGGTCAGGGAAAGATAATTTATGAGTAATGATTGAAGCTGTGATTAGTAAAGTAAAAGGAAAGCTTTTGAGGGCCTCATATGAGTCATCACATATTTGAGGAATTACCATGAAGAAGAATTCTAAGGTTTTAATGATTGTTGTTGTTGTGGTTTTTTTCTTTTTTTACCTTTGACTTTTTAACAAGAAACGCTATTTTTTTTTTAAAGACACATTTGATTAGAGGTTTACATCATAAGGAATATCACAGTTGTAAAAATCAGTAGTTATCACAAGTCAGCCTATAATCTGAATTATTGGGATTTTCAACTTTAAAATATGTGGATTCAATAAACATTGATTTCTTGAGCTAAACCAGACAGATAACAGATTTGTTTCTCGATTATATGCACAGATTTGTTAGATATTAAAACAACTGATGTATTAATATCTTTCGATGCTGTTACTGGTGATACTAAAGTATAACTTTCATTTCTGGTAATTGTTTTAGTCAGAATTGGTAAGACCCAGGTATGGCAGGTTTGACTGGTCTAATACATTACTCATAGTCTGCATTGTGCATGCTCTTCATTCCCTGCAGCACAAATGGAGGTGGTGACTGTCAACTTTGCCCTTTGATTGATGTTATCTAATGTTTAAAATATTCCATGAAGCCTTTCAGATTTCTCTTCGTGATATCAAGTTTAGAAATGTGATTTGCTTAGTGCAATGTTCTCATCTGGGGATGATTTTTAACCCCTAGGGGACAGTTGTCCATGTCTGAAGACATTTTTGCTTGTCACAACCGGGAGATGTCATTGACATGTAGTGAGTCAAGGTCTAGGATGCTGCTAAATGTCCTGTAACGCACAGCACAGTCTCCCTCAATGAAGACTTATCTGACCCAAACTGTCAGTAATGCTGAGGTTGGGGAACTCTGACTTAATATAAAATTTGGGAAGCAGGCCTTCAGGATTCTTGAAATCCATACCATCTGAATGCTCACCCATGAGTTATTTTGTGTCTTCTTTATGGAGGTCTGTGGAAGTGCAGCATTTCCCTGTATATATACATCACAGGGACATCACTGGTTGTCGATGTTTCTTTCAAGGTCAGTCATTCATTTATTCATCAAATATGTAATGAATACTTGATGTGGGATGAGGCTGACTATACAAAGCTGAATAAGATGAGGTCTTAATGTTCATTAATGCTAGACTGTAAAGCTGCCTGAGTTGTTCTCTATGACTTTTATAAAGTTTCGTTACATCATGGCAACTCCTTGGCTCCATTAAAAGCAAAGATAGACTTGTCATGAATTTTTGGAAACTTTATTTGCACTGGCAAGAGAATGGGGCAGGATAGTTGATTTTCAGACTCTTTCATTCTTTTTGCTTCAGTGATCCATAGAACAAAACTATTGAAGGACCACTAGTGAGGGATACTTCTTATGGGCAGAAGGATGCAGTTGATGACATCTGTAAATGTATTTCAAAATGTCATCATCACTATTCCAGTGATATATTATCAGACAAAAATTTCAGTGAGATTAGCATTAAAGTAATAAGTTTGTGATAAAGTATATTTCAACTTGTAGATACAGGTTTTCCAAGGACTCTGCTTCTGACTTTATTTATTTATTTGTTTGTTTGTTTATTTATTTATTTATTGGAAACTAGGGCATGGACTGTCGGCTTTGTTTCAAAATGTGAATTTTAAAATCATTTTTAAAAAATAAACAAATGCTTTCCAACATTCGATAATATTAAAACATTTTACCATGTGTTCTGTTGAAGTGATTTTGTTGTTGTTTAAAACAAATTTTCTTTCTGCTATTAAGTGAGAAAGTAAGTAAACACCTATAAAGAGACCAATCTATTTTTACTGTGTAATGATCCCCCTAGTGGATATGAGAAGCAGCATGTTTCAGGATTTGCATAAAGAAGCAGGTGATTGTGGGTGAGACTTAGTTACTTGTTTCTCACTGTCAGAAGTGTTTTACAAGGTCACGTCTGTCCTTTCTATTTTTAATAGAGGAACTCCCAGTGAGTAAATTGCCTTTTTAGAAACCCTTAATGAGGCAGAAAATGGTAGAAGTGCATAATTTTTTAAAGTTAGGAAAAGATAAATGTCTTAAAGTTGGAGTGATGCTTTTGTAGTTTTTCAAAACACTGTTTAAAGAAAAAGGTTTTACCAATTATTTTGTGTTCTTTTTTGAAATTGGCTATTTTGTAGTAGTCATAATGCAACCTGGTGCTGCTATCTGTCTGACCAGGAGTTAGAAGATTTTTAAAAACAAAAATACATGTGAAAGAAAACTGATAATATGAAAATTGACTACTTATGATGAAAACGCTGTTTAAAGCCATGCTCTCAGAATAAGATGTTTAAGGCACTCATTTGTAATCATGATATAATAAAACTTTCAAAATATTCATTTTGATTGAGTAAAATGTTATTATATTAAATCTACACATTTCAAATATGCTACTATTCAAAATATTGGAAACAGGACCAGAAGAGAGAAAAAGGTCCTGTGAAGTGGAGAAAACTTGAAATATTGCTCACTCAAATTGCTTTACTGTGTTCAAGGAAAAATAATGTTAATGATGACTATATAATGAACACAATATCAATAGAACATTTTATTACATAAACATACAGTGTTATTATTTTCCTCCTTTGAAAAATACCTTGCAGGCTCATAGAACTATTACTGCTCTGAGAAAGGTAACATTTAAGTAGGAAAATAGCCTGTTTCTTTGTAAAGGACTTAAACACTGATAGAGAATAGTATTGTTAAATAAGATACATTTCGCAAATGGAGTATATCACACAGTCATGTTTGATAATAATCATTTCCTGATACTATAAAATCTGTAAAATATAAAGCAAATGCATATACTGTTTGTGTAAACATTGCTTTATGTTGTATTTATATTGTAATGACCATAATTAATGTTTTTGAAACTTTTTACCTGTCTTTTTTACTTTGGAAAATACCTACAGGACAAATAACTAAATAGCCAACTTCTTGACAGAAATCAATGATACAATGTGTGGGATATAGTACAGTAAATGACATGTAACATCATTCAGGTAAAGAGAAGTTCTACAAGTTTTGCTTGATTTATTGAAAAGAAAACCACGTTTTTCAGTGATTAACATTCTTTGATGACAGTAATGATGATGCATGAATTGGATGAGAAGATAGGAAACAAGAAGATGAAAGGATGGAGAATCTATAATTAACAAAAAACATACACAAACAATAATTAGTGTAAGTGAAATATATCTCCGTAGAATAAAAATGGAACAAAGTGAACAATGAAAATCAGAGACAATTAGGGTGGATGTAGCTTGGATCACAGAAATGGTGAAAGGCAAAAGATAATGTAATGCAACTTGTACATATAATGGAAACAATGGAAATCTGTTCAAAAGCTCTTTTAAATGGCCGCCCCCTCACACATATTGTATCCTATTCTGCCTTTTCCTTAGCATGTTTTCTTCAATATTTCTGACTTACAAGATGCCTGAGGAAAAGAAACACTTGACTTGATTTTAAAACTTTATTTGTAGCTCTGCCATATCATATTTTGAGTAAGCCTATATATTCTGCGGACTTACTTAAATATTCACGTGGCTTTGCTTTTGAGTGGACTGTTAGTCCAAATTGCCTGATACTTAAATGTTACCATAGTGATGAGTAGTGGACACTGTCATCTTTCTCTTTTTAATTAAGGAACAGATGCAGGTAAAGCTGATCTCTCAGTGACCCTCTTTAAGCTGGCATCAACACATTGATTGCTTTCAATTCTTTTCTCTCCTGCAATCTTAGCTTTGTCCTTTCTTCATATCAAGGTCTCCATCCTCTTAGGTTAAAGAGGCAGGAACTCCTTTTAAATCCTTCCTTGGGGAACTTTATCTTAAAAGGAATAAAACACACTTCCCCTAAACACCAATGAAACATTAATGCTTATTTATTTATTTATTTATTTCCCCAACATGATGTCCTGGTTTTCTTTATTTAAAATTCAGTGATGTCTGAGTGGAAGTTTGTTAAAATTTTGTTTAGCTTATACAGACAATAAATATTTCTACCTGCACACATTTTTTTTTGTTTTTGTTTTTGAGGGCAGTGTCACTGGCCCTCATATGTGGGACCTGAACCGGGGCCGCTGGCTTCCCAAACCAGCGCTTAACCACTGTGCCACTCGACCGGCCCCACACCTTTTTTTTTTTTTTTTGAAGAAAACAAAATGCCCTTTCACATGTAGTATATTTACCAGCAAGGTATGTTTGGAAGGTTTAAAAGGTGATATCAGTGCCATCATTCTTCCTTGTGCAATAATTTTCTAAACTACACTAACATCATAAGAAGTATTTGAGTAATTTTACATGCATGGTACTATTTTAGATGTTTTGTTTTGTGTTTTTTTTTCAAGTAAGAAGAGCTCGTGGCCTAAAGATGCTTAATAGTTCGTTTGTATATGATGCAGAGATTAGTGAGTACTTTAATCCAGGTATACATGCTCTGGATAGAAGAAACAAAATTTTCCTGGATAGATTAGAGATGGGGGTTAATAGTTACCCAGTAGTCAGAGATATAGGCACAGTGCCAGAGGAACAGCATATGCAATGAAATGCTTGTCCTAACTAATTTTCGTCCATTTAATTTAGGATTGTTAATATTAACTCAATACATTTTGGTTCTTCATCTCACCTCAATTTTGTGGCAATTTTGTCTCATTTGATTTTTGTATCAGATTTCACTAATGTTGGAGACTAGCTAATCAAATTTATCACCCCTTTTAGGCTATTTCTAATCTCTTTTATGCATGTTAAATAATATGGATTCCAGTGCAGTTTTTTTTTCTTACGATTTTCAACCCTTTTGACTTTTCTTGTCTTTAAAATCTCTAGAAGATACATTTTGCATAAATTATTTCACGTTTTACATTACCTTGTTCATCTAGAGGCCATATGTACTTATGAATATTTTCCCAATAGAATACTTGGTCTGTAAGTATGCACAATCACATTTATTTACCTAGCTTTCAAACA
The DNA here is from genome assembly GCA_033961575.1 of Aselliscus stoliczkanus. Classification (NCBI taxonomy): domain Eukaryota; kingdom Metazoa; phylum Chordata; class Mammalia; order Chiroptera; family Hipposideridae; genus Aselliscus; species Aselliscus stoliczkanus. The sequence goes on from CM066727.1 coordinate 171,066,239, forward strand.
ATGACTTGTGAAGGTACTTCTTTTTATAAATCAACTTTATTGAAGTTTAATTTACAAACAATTAATTGGACTCATTTAAAGTATATGGTTCGTTGAGCTTTGACAGATGCATATACCGGTGAAATCCCTGTGAAGTTGGAGAGCATTCCATCCCCTCAAAGTTTGCTCCTGCCTCTTTGTGGTCACTCACTTCCCCTGCCTCTGGCCCCAGATAACCATTGATCTCTTCTGTCTAGATTAGTTTGCTTTTCCTACAGTTTCAAATTAATGGAATCATACAGCATGCACTCTTTTGCATTTGGCTTCTTTCACGCACCATCATGTTTTTGAGATTCATCACATTATTGTTCGTATCAATCATTCATTTGTTTTTATTGTGGATTTTATTGTATGGAAATATCACATTTTGTTTATTCATTCACCTGATGACGAATTTTGCCTTATTTTCATTTTTTTGGCTATTCCTAGTAAAGATGCTATGAACATTTGGATGCAAGTCTTTAGGCATATATTTCATTTCCCTTGGGCAGTTACCTTAGAGTGGACTATTGAGTCATTTGTTTAGTGTATGCATATCTTAATATTAATAATAATGAAAAAACTGGCAGTGTTCCAAAGTAGATGTGACATTTTTGTATTTCTACCATCAGTGTATGAGTGTTTCAATTGCTCCAAATCCTCACCAACACTCAGCATTGTCAGTCTAAATTTATTCATTTAAATAGGTAAAAGTAATATCTCATTGTGTTGTTAATTTATATTCTCCTAATACTTAATGAAGTTAGTTGTTTTCTTGTGTGCTAGTTGGTCATTCATGTATATACTTATAATTTTTTTTATGAAAAAATCTATTTAAATATTTTGCCTTTTTTATTGGGTTGTTTGTTTAATCATTGAGCTGTGGTTTGTTTGTTTGTTTGTTTATTTTTTCCTGAGCACAAGTTTGTTTAATTATTGAGTTGTGGTGTTTTTTTTTTTTTCGTTTTTTTTTTTTTTTTTCGTTTTTCTGAGTACAGCTTGTTTGTATTTCAAATATACTCTTCCAATCTTTGGGTTGCCTTTTGCTTTTTAGCATTATCTTTTGAAGTGTAAACTTTTATGATTTTTATAAAATCTAACATCAATTTTTTCTTTTATAGTTTGTCTTTTTATGTCTTATTTGAGAAATCCTCACCTGTCCCAAGGGCAAAGGCTTGCTCCTATGTTTCCTTTAACATTTTTAAGATTAAGAAGTAAGTAGTAGAATGATGGATTAATTTATTTTCTTACTGGGGCAAGATATTCTTGAGTATTAGGGAAAACAATGAAACATTTCCTAAATTGTTAAAAAAAGGAAGGATTCTTGAATTTTTGATGATTATACTATGCTTCTTCCTGTCCTGTTTGTCTCTGAGAAAAACGTATTCTGAATGCTTTCCCTATCAGAAACTTCTCTATAATTTACATGCTCTAAATATAGTGAAATTAAATGATGAGGTCATTGTCATGACAAATTTATTGTCTTAGAAGTTAGGAAGTATTTTATGTTCTTTATGTGCAAATTGAAGTATACCATATATATATTTTTAAGAACTTGTATTATACTTCATCAAATCTTTAGTTTACTGCTTACAGATTTGTCATGGTTCCATCTGAATGTTTTAAAAAGCAATATGGGTTTAAATCACTTAAGTTTTTCCAAAACAAGGATTTGGATACATTCATAGTATAAATTCTAAATAAGTGTGCTTTAGGGACAAGTTCATCTTTGACATGGCAAATAAGATAGAGGCATTGAAATTAATTTACCAGCTGCCAGCAATGTAGCTGATGTTATTAGAAGGGCCAAACTGATAGCTTCCTTCATTCTGCAGTGAATAATACACTGTGTCTCTTTTTCTTAGTAGTATCTTTCCATACAGAGACTTAAAGACCATTCTAAAGTGGTGATCTGAACAACTGAAAATAATAAGTCAAAACTGACAGGATTGTATGTAGCTTCAGTAAAACAATAGGAGCTTGAAACTTAATTTACTGATGATCAAGGCCCCCAGTTGTATGGTTGTCTTAGAATAAAGCAACTGAATGTAAAACCCATCTCTTGTGTTGGGACATAATATTGCATTCAAGGTAGGCCGGTGCTGTGACTTTATCTGATCTCATCTGCAAAGAGCTCCTTTGGTGGAGACATTTCTGAAGGGTGCTGCTTCTGGCGCATGTTGATAGGATATCAGAACAGTAGATATTGCCTCATCATAAGCTGTGGTTAATAATTGTTTGCAGAGACATAATTGTTTGTATCAAAAGTAATAATGGTGATGCCGGTAAGCATTCTCGAGGTGTTTTAGACACTGTAAGTTACTTCAATTTTTCTTTAAAAATCATTACTTTAATGGAAAAGTTTGAGAGGTTGCTTAAATATGTTAAGTCCCCGTATTGTATGATTCCTAAAGATGTGCATTTGGTTTCCCAGAAGTGATCTCGAGATTATAAGTGTCTTTTCCAGTGAGTAATTTTTTTTTTTTGGCCTTTGGATCAGTAAAACCTGTAGATAATGTTTCTTACTGCTTAAAATAAATCAGTACTTGAAGCTAACAGTTATTTCAGTATAGAATTTGTGAACTCATTTTAGTGTGATAATCATTTCTAATTTCTGTATTTCCCAACACATTAGTTTTTCAATTCCAGTATTAACATACATTCAGTAAACTTCCCTGCATGTATGTTCACAATCAGTCAACCAATAACACAGGTAAAATTTTATATACCATGTATATCAGGATGCACATGAAATGATAACATTTAAAAAACAAATATATTCAAAACTTGGTTGCAAAATAAGAGTGTCAAAACTTTCTTGTACCTTCGTGACTTGTTCCAGAAAAACCAAACTTGAATAGTTTCATTACTCCCAGGTTTAAACCTCCAAGACTTGCCTTAAGAATTTTCTCTCCTCAGAAGACACATATGCTGGCTAGGAAGAAAAACATTGGTATTGTTTTTCGGGAATAAGATTGCGTTAATGAGCTACAATAAGCTCATATCTCCACTGCACCTTGCAAATAGGCTTTTATCCCATATTTGAGAAATACTCAAATCATCCATGCATAACTTTAGTACAGAAGATTGGCTTGTTCTCATCATGTTATAGAAAGTTCTGTGTACAATAGGTAAACAAAAAAAAAGATTAAAAAAAATTATAATGCTTTAATACTTTATTCTTTTCAGTTCAAGGGAGGATTAAGATAATATTGAGGGAAATTTACTACTGAAGATCTTTGAGTTACTGAAAACCAGGAAGACTAAATAATTTATAAAATGTAAAGCAAAGGTTTTAGTGTTTCCTTAAACAAACAAACAAACAAACAAACAAAAATGGCTGCTTAGATAACATCAACAATTTACTCTTAATGCTTCTTAATTTATTCCGTGTGTGTAGACCTCTTGTACAACTTAAAACAATTAGAGGCATACTTTAATTTGCTTTGCAATTTGAACTTTGCAATAACGGTGTGTATCTATTATGGATCCTGGGAGAAGCCTGTTGGGTTTAGCCCGAGATTGTCCTCCCTTCTTCTCATCCTCACCCTTCCTATGTTAGCTAGGCCTATTAGTCAGGGATTTCATTTTGCCACCTCAAAACTGCTAAGGCAACCTTGTCATTGTAATTTTCACGCCCTTTCTTTTCCTTTGTTCTATATGTCAGTGAAATCTTATCTCCACAGTTTTCTGTCATAGGTTAATAGCTTGGAACAAAGTTCAATTAGAGTCTCTAACATAATAAAACAAAATGCACAGATGAAAAAATTAGTAGCCTTCCCCGTACTTTATCCAAGCACTGTTTGTTGAATTTTGCCCATCGGTGAAACTGAATTAGTGGATATGATGGGAAATTGTGCATACACATAGATTTGCACACAATTGTGCAAATGTGTGCATACACACTTAATGCAACTCATTGTTCTAGAGATGTTCCAATGCATTGTAGTACCCTGGAAAAGTTCTTAGTGTAGATTTTCTTCTCTTGGTAATGTGGCGTTTAACCATATTGTTAAATCCCCAAACTCTAAATAATGTATGGAAATTTAGTATATGAACACTATCTTAACATTTTGAAGCTTTTCGAAAAAGGGTATTGGTTCATTTCCATATGTTGTATTTGTTTAATAAAATATCATCTTTGCAAATCAGTTAAAGCCAAAGGTCATTGTCTATACTTTATTCTACTTACGCTGCAGTCTGCTCAAGTTTATTTGGAAATCACGTGGCAGCGAAATTTTCCAAAGAAATAAATGCTATTAGTGCAAATTGACTAGCTGGATTATTTGAGAAGAAATATATTGACATCATTGAACATTATCAACAATCCCACTGCCATCACTTTCCCCTCCTCTACTCAATGAGCTGTTAAAAGACACAATTTGTTGTACTACGTAGCTAACAAGAAATAAATAACATGCAGCAGGTGCTACACAGGAAGGCACTGAGTGTTATTGTACTAACTGTGCCTGACTAATTCTAGCCAAAACAACAATTCCATATTCAGTAAAGGAGAAGAACAGATCATTTAATAGAGACTTGGAGCCCAGTTGTTTGTCATGTCAGGGTTATACTTGAAAAATAGAACCAAATGAGCGACATGGCCAGAGGAAATGCTCTGTTGCAGAGATTTATACTCGATTCATGAGAATCCAATTGAATAGAATATAATGGTATGCAGATGATTTAAAATATTGGATAATATATATATATATATATATATTCTTTTTTTTTTGGGGGTGGGCAGTGACACTGGCCCTCATATGTGTGACCCAAACTGGGGCCGCTGGCTTCCTAAGCCAGCGCTTAACCACCGCGCCACTCGGCTGGCCCTATATATTTATATTCTTTTAAAACAGAACTTTGTAATTATTTTGGCATCGGCTTGCTTTCTACATTATATTTCTTTTAGGTTAATACTAAAAATAGCTTGCATTCCCTGAGCATATCATATAAATTTATGCTAAAGGAAGGTGAGAAGCATTGTATTGCAAACGGGAAGAAAGCTAGAAATAACCGTTGGCCAATTCCTACCCTACAGAGGAAACAGAGATTTTGAATAACAGCATTGGTTTTCTCTCTCTTACCAATAAGATGATGTATATTATTCCGATCACTCATTTATTCAATAATTACTAATTACTAATGATTACATACAGCATCTACGATACGTCAGGAGCTGTGGACAGAGCAGAACACACATCAGATGAGACTCTGCTGTTGGGATGACTGTGTCCTACTGGGACAAGTAGACAATTATTAAGTTTAAAAAGGTAATTATAGATTGACATGAGTGTTAGTTATGAAAGAAATAAGCAGGATGCAGACCCTTAGAGATAGTCTGAGCTTTGAGCTGAAAGATGAGAATGGGTCAGTCATTGGAATTGCAGAGGAAGGTTTCTTGGGCAAGTGAGAAGGTCTTGGAGGTGAGCAAAATATTGCCAAGTTCAAGAAGCAGGAAGGAAACTGGTATGATTAGAGCATAACAACTGGTATGAAACATAATTTTACAAGACATAATTGGAAGCAAGAGCCAGATCAAGGAAGGGCCTATTTGGCAGTAGTTTGAAGCCTAGTTTTCATTCTGAAAGCAATGGATACCATTGAAAGATTTTAAAAAGGTGAGTGACTTGAGCTTATTGATTCTCTAACAAAAAAGATCACTATCCTCACAGTGGAAAGGGTGACAGAGAGGTCAAGGTTAGAAATGGAGGTATTCAGTAGGAGGTTCTTGCAATATAATTGATAAATTGTGGACTGCGATGGTGATTGCAGAGTGAAGGGAAATGTGGGGATTAATATATATTGTGGAGGTTAAACTGACATGACTTGCTAATGAACAGGGTAAATGGTAAGAAAAAGAAAGAGATCAATAATGACTGCTTAATTTTGGACTGGGCCCTGGGTAAATGCTGATGACATTTAGTGAAATGGGGAAAGCTAGGGAAGTCCAGATTTCAGAAAATCAAGAGTTTTGGGGGCTCTATTTGTATTTATTAAGTGTGCTAAGCCTATGAAGTAGAGGTGACAAATGGGTTAGTAATGCAAGAGTGCACAGAATATCAGAGTAAAGTTCTGGGCTTGAAATACATAATTGTTTGTCATCAGCATATAAAAATGGCATCCAATGCCATTGCCTTTGATGCGATCACCTAAAGAGAATGATAAAGATAAAGAGACCCCAAAACTTAGATTGAGGTACTCTACTTTTAGACACTGAGCAATGGGATGAGACTAGGAAAGAAGCAGCCAGTGACATAGGAGGAAGCCCAGGAAAAATACAGGGACAGAAGGAAAGGGTCAACTGTGCCAGTGTGCTGCTGCTGGAAAAATGTGGTAATATTTCACTTTGAAAAGGACCATTTCAATGCATTGGTGGCGAATGGAAGTGGATTGGAATGAGTGGATTTAAGGATAAGTTGGGTGGTTTGGAAGCAGAGAATGTGAGTTTAGAAATGCTATTCAAGAATTTTCACTGTAAATAGTGAGGCAAAAAAAGGGATAGTAGTGGGAAATATGGAGTTCAAAGGAAGTTTTATTTGCTTTAAGGTGCAAATTACCAGAACATGTACTAATATTCTAATACCTTACAATTCACTGAAAAGGAAGATATTATATGCAGGAAATGGGAGCAACAACTAATAATGTAAGAGCAGTATTTTGAAGGAGGACTACTATTTAGTATCAGGTTCTAAATCTATAAGCAGTATTTGTGTATCTGCATTACACTAAATCTGACATAATATGATTATAATCATAGAACAGTAGTGTTGGAATGTGGCTTTAGAGCTTATCACATCTAGACATTTCATGTTACAAATGACCAAACAAAGCTACAGATAAGAGATGAGACTTATGCCTCGTCTTACAGCTAATTAATAAATCGGGGATTGTCCAGTTAGCACTATTTATTGATTAAGGAGAAGCGAGGGAGGGAAAGCCTTTTCCTACTTAATATCATAACCAGTGCATTTGCATCCATGAGTGAACCTAATATCTCTTTAGCAATCCAATAAATAGAACAGTGGCTCATACTGAGATGTAGTTACTTTACTACATGCTGTGTTGTATCACCCTGAACCCCTCTTCTGGACAGAAGCACTCATTTCCCCACTGCTGGAATTGGTGGCAGCTGATACCCAGCAGAGTTGCTTTCTGAGACTTGCCTCATCGAAAGAGAGCTACTTTGCCTCATGTCCCGCCCTCTTCCTGTGGGGACCCTGCATCCATTAATTAATTGTTGAAGTATGAAGTTTCAGCTCTTTCATCCCAATTCAGGACAACTCTGAATGGCCACCAACAGCTCCTGAAGGATCTGCTGAGGTTTTTGTATGGATTCCATTATAGTTTAGCTCTTCTCTCTGCCCAGCCTGTCTCCTCCCAGGTTGCTGGTCCCAAGAGTATACCAAATCTTCCTGGTTGCAATTTTTCATCTCAGGATCTGCTTCCTCAGGGACCCTGACCTACAAAAATCTACAAAAGGACATGACCAATAATTAAAACTTTAACTCATCAGTCTTGGGGTTAATCAGACGCAGCTTGGATCTTTGAAAAAGCCACAACTGTTAGGTGGTTATTTTAGCAAAGGGAATGATCAAAGTGAGACTGTATGTCAGGTGACGATGGTGGAGAATTGACTCCATTTGCAATAACACCTTAGCTAGAGGTTGGGAGTTTCTGGGTATCAGGTTTTCACCTGGGAGAGAAGGAGCAGACAAGAATTTTAGACTCATTAGAGTGTCAGGTAAGCTGTCTATGCTCAGAAGTGATTGCAGGACTAACAAATAGCCTTTTGGTTAAGAATAAGCCATGCTGAAACTCAGGGGAAGGGCACGTAGATACTCAGGGCTAACATGAGTCTGAGCATGTGAGCACACAGCTAATTCCAGACCTTTCCTTCTGGTGGGGAGATGGCTCCTGGTCACTACTATTCTTGAGCAGTGTGAGCTAGGGAGCTGGACAAACCTGCCTCTTCAGAATGAAGGATGTAACAGAGAGACCAGAGAAGGTCAACGCTGAGAGTTCAAGACAAACGATATTCATGTCTGGGAAGAAAAGTTGTCTTACTAAATGAAATTTTGAGTTCATGGTCACATTTTTCGATTCCTTCTGAAATCTAGGAAGAACGTTCAGTTTACCACGGCTGTGGTCATATTCTAATCCATATTTATAAGCACTGTGGCCATTTTTCAAAACCTTGCCCTGTTAATAAGTCCTGTAATTTAAAGGTAGAGCCCATGGAGTGGGGTGGAGAGGGGTAAATAAGCTCAGCAGAAAGATCACATTGATACCAATATCCCAAGCTATTGAAAGGTGTGTGTGTGTGTGTGTGTGTGTGTGTGTGTGTGTGTGAGAGAGAGAGAGAGAGAGAGAGAGAGAGAGATTTGCCCTCTCCCTTAGCCCTTAGTTTTTGTTTTTGTAAAACTTGAACAAAGTCTAAATTTTAGCTTTCCTGACAGGAGTTCCCAATGCCTCTTTATTCTACATCAGGATCCCTTTGATTAAACTGTCAAAAAATAACTTTTTTCAAATAGCAACTCATTCCCTTAGACTCATCTTTCTTCTTAGAATCTGACACAGTATTCCAACAGTGTATGGTGCGAGAAAGGAGATCAACTACTTGAGGAAGATAATGTTATATTAAATGAGTTAAGAAAGAAAACAAATTATTCAAATTCTATTGTACTTAATTGTGAAATCTAGTAATTTTCAGATTTTCCCCCTTTTTTGAAGGCTTTTCTTTTTTTTTCCTGGAATAATTAAGGAAGCCAGTTTCTTTCTTTCTTTCTTTCTTTCTTTCTTTCTTTCTTTCTTTCTTTCTTTCTTTCTTTCTTTCTTTCTTTCTTTCTTTCTTTCTCTCTCTCTCTCTCTCTCTCTCTCTCTCTCTCTCTCTCTCTCTCTCTCTCTCCCCCCTCCCTCCCTCCCTCCGTCCCTCCCTCTCCTCACTACCCTCTCTCTCCCCATCTCTCTCACTCTTTCTGGTGTGTGTGTGTGTGTGTGTGTGTGTGTGTGTGTGTGGTGGTGGTGTTGAAAATGGTGAAGAATTACAGGAAGATTTGTAATAAATAGCCTTTACATTCAAGACTATCACCAGTCATTTCCAGAAGGGAGGCTATTCTTATAGATGATTTACATGGGGAAACAAAACAAAGGAAGAAAGAGCCAAAACAATTTTGCAGTCCAGATTTGGGGATGACCTTCTCTAAAATCTCATTATTTATTATAAAGCCAAAAATTTTAGACAGTATGGAATTGGCATTAAGTCCATCATATAGACCAGAGAGGGGAAGAATTGACAGCCCAGAAACAGTTAAATTTATATATGAAAGCATGATATTTGACCGTGGTGGCAGTAAGAATCAGTAGGGAAAATATGAACTCTTCAGTACATGGTGCTAGGACAATTGGTTATCCATATGGAAAAAAAGTATAATTAGATCCTGGTGAAAGAATAAATTCCAGGTGGCTTAAAAATCTGAAAGTAAAAAGCAAAACTTGAAAAATTCTATAGTCAAAACGTAGGGGTATTTTTATGACCTCAGGTTAAAGAAGGATTTCATAAGGGAAAAGATCAGTAAATTTGGCCTCATTAAAATTGCATTGTGTATACATTAGAAAGGACCAAGACAAAAAGATAAACAAGCCACTGACAAAGGGGAGGTATTAGGAAACCTATAGCCACCAAAGGGTAAGCATTTTGAACTTTAGCGAAGGGGAAAAAAGACAAACAGCCTAATAGGAAAAAAGGGAAAGGGAATAAGCAGGCATTTTATAGAAAAAGAAACATGTATGTTCAATAAAATTATCTACAACTTTGCTCATTATGATAGAAATTCAAAATAAAATAATGTACTATTTCATACCCATCAGATTGCCAAAAATGAATGTCAGTATGAATGCCAGTGAGGATAAGGAGCAGTGGGAACTCTCCTACAATTTTAGTGGCAGTAGAAATTGGTACAGTCACATTTGTCAATATTTAATTGGAAAAAAATGAAAAACTAAAATATTTTTACGAGACAAAAAATAAAGGGCTTATTTATACAACCACTAAAATCAATGAATGAGGATGATAAGTATCAAGAGAGAGAAGTATGAAAATATTATATATTTTGATATACTGAATTCTTTTCCTACAAAATGGAGAAAGATTGCTTTGAAGGTGTTGATCATAGAATACACAATTTAATGACATTTTAAGTGATTAGATAGTCCTAACCAGAGTGTTGAGTAATGGATAAGGGTAAGGTGTTGATGAAAAAACACCCCAAAACACAGTGGCTTAAAACTGCCAACGTTTTATGTAGCTCATGATTTCATGGGTTGGGTGGGGTGGCTGAGAATGGATGGTTGAGGTTTCTCACTATGTGGTCTCCAATCTTCTAGTAGGTTAGCCCAGGCTTGTCACAGTAACTCTGGGTTAAAAAAAAAACAGTGAAAGAGTGTACATTCCCAAAGCACAAGTACTTTCTTAGATCACTGCTAATGTTCAGTGGTCCAGAGCAAGTCACATGGCCAAGCCCAGAGTTAGGGGTGCAGAAGTAGACTCCACCCCTCAATGGGAGGAGCTGTAAAGTTACATTGCAAAAGGGTGTTCATACAGGTGGAAGAATATGTGGACATTTTTGCAATCTATTACAGGTGTCTTTACACAGGTGTCTGTACTTGGTCTATGAAACTTTTATATCAGTTACTTGGATATGATCCTTAACATAAGATGCAGTTTTGAGTAGAATGGCTTGACCGCCCAATTAGTACCCAGGGTCATCAGGTCTAACCAGTTCCTGCCAGAAGAGTCTGTAGGCACCTTGGGCCTGATCCTCTCTAGTGGAGTGGGGCTTACTGGTGAAGCAGCCTTCTTCCGGGGCTGCCCTGTGGTTCAGCCTCTAAAGGTTAGGACAGACATCATCACTTCCCAAGACTGAAAAGGAAATATAATATTCTGCTTCCCACAATAATGTAGAGGCCCTGTTGGTGGGGAGAGAGTTCCCCTTGGTGGGGCCTTTAAAGTAAATCCAATAAGGTAAATTAAAAAAAACAAACCCCAAACTCAGCAGCATTTGGCTCAGGTCTAGAATGTAAGTCCTTCTTTAGTGATGTATTCTTACCCAGAATAGCAGAGAGAGAAGACAATGAATTGGAGAAATGCAGCACTTCACTTTTCTATATCATAGAACTTTCCTCAGAAATAGGGGTGGAATGCAAACCCATGGACTCCCTTGAGGTCAACTGGGCTTCCTGTTTTTGGAACTGACATTCTCTGGTTGAAAGTATGTTACAGCAACCAGCTAAGCAGTAACCAGTTTAGCTTCTAACTGTTATAAAAGATATTGGGGTAGGTGGGGCACAGAGTGGAGGGAGGGGACCAGAAAGAGATGCCAAAACCTTAATAGTTACAATATACTTGGTAGCTGAGGTATGAGTCATCATTGTTTTCTTTCTTTATTTTTTTATTTAAAATTTTTTTGGATGACAATGTTAGTGAAGTTACATAGGTTTCAAGTATACAATTCAGTAATACATCATCTGTATATCACATTGTGTGTTCACCACCCAGAGTCAGTTCTCCTTCCATCACCATATATTTGACCCCAGCTACCCTCATCTACCACCCCCTCCTGCCTTACTGTCTGTTAACCACTCAACTATTGTCTATGTCTGTGAGTTTTTGTTTGTTCGTTTGTCTTGTTCCTTTGTAGCTTTCAGTTTTGTAGCCCACATATCAGTGAAATCATATGGTTATTGACTTTTTCTGTGTGATTTATTTTGCTTAGCAGAATAATCTCAAGATCCATCCATGTTGTCGCAAATGGCACTATTTCTTCTTTTCTTATGGCAGACAGTATTCCATTGTTGATAGTATGATAAGAATGGCACATAGTGTGCCATCAGATAGTATACCACATCTTCTTTATCTAATCATCTGTCCAAGGACACTTTGGTTGTTTCCATATCTTGGCCACCATAAATAAAGCTGCAATGAACCTGTAGCACAAATATCTTTATGGATAAATGTTTTCAGATTTTTGGGGGGTATATACCCAGGAGAGGGATTGATGGGTCATATGGTAATTCTATTCTTAATTTTTTTTTTTTAATTCTTTTAAACTTTTTTTGAGGACAGTGTCCCCGGCCCTAATAAGTGGGACCCGAACCGGGGCCGCCGGCCTCCCAAGCCAGCGCCCAACCACCGCGCCACTGGGCCGGCCCTATTCTTAATTTTTTGAGAAACCTCCACACTGCCTTCTATAGCAGCTGCACCAATCTGCATTCCCACCAACAGTGTATGAAGGCTCCTTTTTCTCCACAGCCTCTCCAACTCTTGTTATTGTCTTGTTGATGACAGCCATTCTAACTGGTGTGAGGTTATATCTCATTGTTGGTTTTATTTGCATTTTGCTGATGATTAGTGACGTTAAGCATCTTTTCACATGTCTATTGGCCATCTGCATGTCCTGTTTGGAGAAACGTCTATTCAGGTCCTCTGCCCATTTTTTAATTGGATTGCTTATTTTCTTGTTGCAGAGTTGTATGAGTTCCTTATATACCAGAGGTGCCCAAAAAATGTATACAAGTGGACATTTTGATTAAGCAGTAGTAATCCAAAGTGTCTGGACGCTGATGGTAACCACTTTGAGCATGTCTTGTAACTGCAGAAATCAAACTTGTATTCATCTTTTGTTATTGGTATATATTGAGTATTATAATTTTAATAGTTTGTGTTTTTTTTTCCTTTCCTAAAATGTGTATACATATTTTTGGTACTCTCTGTATTTGGATATTAGCCTCTTATCGGAGGTGTTGTTTTCAAATACCTTCTCCCATCAGTTGGTTGTCTCTTTATTTTGTTGATGGTTTCTTTTGCTGTGCAGAAGATTTTTAGTTTGATTATAGTCCCATTCATTTATTTTAACTTTTCCTTACTTCCTTTGCCTCTGAGGCCAAATTCATAAAATCCTCTTTGAATCCAAGGTCCATAAATTTAGTACCTCTGTTTTCTTTTATGCAGTTTATTGTTTCAGGTCTTATGTTTAGTTCTTTGATCTATTTTGAATTAATTTTGGTACATGGTGACAGATCACAGTCTAATTTCATTCTTTTGCATGGGGCTTTCCAATTTCCCCAGCACCATTTATTGAAGAGGCTTTCTTCTCTCCTTTGCATGTTTCTGACTCCTTTGTTGAAAATTATCTGTCAATATTTATGTGGGCTTATTTCTGTGTTTTTAATTCCTTTCAATTGAATTCTGTGTGTCTTTTTTTTTTTTTTTTTTTTTTGCCAATACCATACTGTTTTGATTATTGTTGCCCTACAGTACAAGTTGAAGTCAAGGTTTGTGATACCTCCAGCATTATTCTTTTTTCTTAGGCTTGCTTTGGCTATTCAGGGTCTTTTGTAATTCCATACAAATCTTATTATTTTTTGTTCTTTTTTTTTTAAGCTGAGCCATCCAGCTCAGCGGCAGCTCAGCTTGGGCTGGGCATTGAACTGCTGTTGCTCAGAGCTCAGCTCGCATTCTTGAGCGAGCTCTTAACCAACTGAGCCACTTGGCTAGCCATTGTTTTATTTCTTTAAAAAATTCCATTGGGAATTTAACTATGTTGATTCTTCCAATCCATGAACAAGGAATGTCTTTCCATTTCTTTGTGTCATCTTCAATATCTTTTAAAAATGTCTTATAGTTTTCAGTCTATAGGTCCTTCATGTCCTTGGTTAAGTTTATTCCTGTTTTATTCTTTTTGTTGAAATTGCAAAAGAAATTGTTTTTATTTCTTTTCTTGACATCTCATTGTTAGTACATAGGAATGCAGTGGATTTTTGTACGTTGATTTTGTAGCCAGCAAATTTACTGTGTTCGTTTATTGTTTCTAATAGCTTTCTTGTGGAGTCCTTAGGGTGTTCTATATGTAGCATCATGTCATCTGCAAAAAATGATAATTTAACTTCTTTATTCTCAATTCGGATGCCTTTTATTTCTTTATCACAGTTTTCTTCTTTATGTTTTCTGAAATTTTCCACAGCTCTAATGAGCACATATTATGTTAAAAATCATGGGGAAAAGAAACTTTCCTATACCCAGTATGTAAATCCAGGCCAGAGACTATACATTATTAACATTTATAGCTCATACCTATTTTAATCCTATGTAGGTTGCAATCTCTAAATGTTTATTGAATGCATGTAAAAATTATAGGGAGTTCAGATTGGCTCACTGTGAAAACTAATTTTCTAGGATGTGCTCTGACAAACAGTAAACACCATCCCTGAAAGCATCCAGACAGAGGCTGGATTAAACAAGCAATATCTTGGAAAGAGTTAATAGTCTGATTGCACCTTTCAGGTAAGTCATCATGGGGGAGCTTGCATTGAATCGATGAGTAGAATTTCAGTAGATGAAAAAGGAGAGGGTAGGTAGAAATGAAAGAAGAGTTAGGAAAAAAATGACTTAGATGGCTCCAGAAATCCCCACTGAACTGAGTTTCATATATCACAGCTTGAATGATTGGATCCTTTTAAAGAAAAAATATTATATTTTCAATCTTAGCATGGATTTTCTATATTCCAGTAAGTCATTTCTATCATTTGCTTCTGTCTCATCCCATTATGGGACTGTTTTATTAAAATTTATTATAAAATAGTATCCCTATTTTACTTTATACCTCTTTTTTTTGTGAATATCTAATTTATGTTTTCTACTTTTAGAAACTTCTCAAATTTATTTACCATTAGTTTTAACCAGTGAAACACCACTGATGCAGTGAATGATGATAATATATCATAATTTTGTTATGGTGCAGAATTATATTTCATTCATATTCTGTTTATTATTGTGAAAAATACTTACTAAGACAGCTTAAATATAAGACCTGTGATATTCAAAAACATCAATACCGACTGTGTCTTCCTCTGAGAAATCAAGTATATCAGCAATATTGTGATTTCTTGCCAGGTAATGTTACAAAGCAAGTTTATTTTTCCAATTGGTGAACAAAGAACCAAACTTAAGTAGGCACCTGGGCTTTGTTCTTCAAAAGTTGTTCTCAGTGACAAATAAAAGAGAGACAGTAAAGAAAACATAGCAGCAGAACTCTTGCTTACAGGAAGATTTTTCAGGTTTTCCCATAAGGTGTCGACAGTTCTCTGTCAACTTGTAGGCTTGAAAAACAAAAGCCGTCTTGTTTTCCAGGGGTTCTGCAGCACCCCCTCAAATCCTCCCGAGTGCTCACAGTTCTAGTTCAGTTGTTTTGA
The DNA here is from genome assembly GCA_033961575.1 of Aselliscus stoliczkanus. NCBI lineage: Eukaryota > Metazoa > Chordata > Mammalia > Chiroptera > Hipposideridae > Aselliscus > Aselliscus stoliczkanus. The sequence continues at coordinate 171,081,506 of CM066727.1, forward strand.
TGTTGTGTAATTTACTCTGTCTCTAAAGGTCATTCCCGCACTATCTCACGATTTGCTTTTAGATTGGATGCATATAATATTCTGCCAATTACCCTGGAAGTGCTATGGCACAAACCTTACTTACATTGGTATTATGTTGGTAAAATTAAGTTGTTAACAAAAATAATGAAACTTCTATAGTAAAATAAGTGTGGTATTTTGGATATTTTTTAAATTAAAATATATTTTGTTGACAATGGTCAACAAAGTTATACAGGTGTCGAGTGTACAATTCTATAATACATCATCTATATATCACATTGCGTGTTCACGAACAAGTCATTTCCTCTTCTATCACCGTATATTTCATCCCTTTATCCAAATATGTGTTGAATATTTTTTTCATTGAGGGGTATCCTTGACCATACAGTCATTTTATTTTTTGTATTTTCTTTACCGAGGGTCATACTAATGTATAATTTTATTGTCTCACCTACTGGCATTGTATTAATATCTATATCTATCTATCTGTCTATCTATCATCTATCTTTGGGCTCTTGCAGTGATTCAGTAAGTGGTCTTTGGACAAATAGTAAGAAAGAACATTTTATAATACAGGAAGGGTTCTTCATGGTCACATAGAAATGTAAGAGACTGTGAGTTTCCACTTCCCTTTCATTAGCCATCTATCATTGCAAAGTGAGGTAAATGATGGCTTTCGCTGAGTTTGAAGTTAAGAATTTGAAAGGGCACTTGTAAACTATAGATTTTTCTATTTCCTTTAGAATCAAGGTCAAAGTAAATAAAATGCAGTGGTAATATTTTAATAAAATATATTTTTTTAAAATGGGATAATTATTTCTAGGGAGTCCAAGTTATTTTTAAATCAAATAGTATGACCTGTTAATCATCTAAAATATTTAGTCAAAATATCTATTTTGGGTACACTGATTCATTATCTTTAAATTGTTCCATCTGGTTTTATGTATCAATTCCTTTTATTGAAGGAAAATATTCCTATATGCTTTGCCTTTCCTATATAATAGAGGTGGTGTAATAACTGCAAAAAGCTATATAAGAACTAACTCATAACTCTTTTATTATACAAAACACTTGTGGAGGGCCTGTTTATCTTTCAGAAATAAAGAAGGAAATATAGTAGCTTTGAATTCCCACATTCAGAATCCATCTTTCATGTACTTTATAACTATTAAGGCCTCATCTTAAAGAATTCCTTATAGGAATCTCTATGGCAATCTGGTGTTTAGTTCAGAGAGGGAAGCACATAAGGCATGGGCATTTTACCAGTCTTTTCTGCTCTTTGTCATATGCTGTTTGGTTATCACCTACAGGGTACTTCTGTGCCTCAATTTCCCACATTTATCAAAGATGACAATATAGTTCTGTGGTATATACATTTAAAGAAAATTAACAAAAAATTTTCTATTTTGTTATTTTTCCTGTACATGAATATATAAAGGCATATGTATGTATAGTTATATATAAAGTCCTAATAGTCATATACAAATACAAAACCTACATCTTCTTTCTCAGAATGGCAGAACATTAAAATATTCATGCCAGCTTTTCCAATATATCAATTTATGGGACTAGATCTGGCAGCTATTATTTATAATGACAACTGGAATGCAGATGGATTTTAGTGACTGTATGTAGAAACTGGGGGAAGGGAATAACAACCCTTTTTTTTATGTTTCTTAAGGTGAAGCAGAAAAATCTGCTTTCTCCTATATATGGAGGAATTTGTTAGACATAAGGACTAAAATAAAGAATTACCCATCGGCTAGAAATTACATTTCTTTGATTTTCCCACTTCACTAATATTTTTTACCCTCTGAAAATGTATGGATATTTTTATGCAGATATATTACTAAGTTTTAGATGAATACCAACATTTTTGATTTGCAACTAGGAGTATATTACTGGTGTTATCTAAATACTCTTTAACGAGTCACCAGCAGTTTTATTATAGGCATATCAAGCAGAAAAACTGATAATTAAACATTTTGTTCCATTCTTAAGTAAATAGTCAACTATTCTCCACCATAGGCTACAACCTTTCTGTGGGGTGCAATTCAGAGGGCCAGGTGAAGGAGACACTTTTAAAGATACTTCTTTCAAATATATGTCCCTAAATAAGATTCACTGCTATAATGGGCCACTGTTGCCAATAGGATTGTATAATGTTCCTCAAGGTGGAAAAGTTTGCAAATGACTGATATTAGGGGATAAGATGATGTTTTATTGATATAAGAACCTATAGCCATATTCAAGTGGAAACACCAAAGCATCTAAAATAGTAGTGATTAGAAGGTAGGCAGATAGAAGGAAGACTAAACTTAGCCTTTAATGCTTATTAAGTCACTCAAAATATCTTTATTGATATTAGATTGTGAGATCATTCACTTATATTCACGGGATCAAATCCATATGTGTGTTTCCTCTGGGTGTCTCTCCTTGTCACCAACTGGTATTTTATTATCTTTTCCTGACTCAGTAGGTATGTATGGAAAGGTTTGGAATTCACTGTCTACACATACTTCACTAAGGCCTCTTTTAGTACGAGAAATTTTGATACTACATTGTTCTTAAATGAAAAAACAAACAAACGTACTACATTACATAAATGACAACAGACAGTTGTTAAGACAGCTTATTCAGAGCACATAACTACAGGGAATACGGGAAAGCCATCTTCAAAATGAGCTCCTATTCCCCTAAAATCTACATTCACCATTAGACTGATGTTGAAAATAGATAAGATCAGTATGTTTTTGATTCACAAGTCCTGTGTTGATGTATCCTTAATTTTTTTTTTTTTTTAAAGGTGAGCTTTATGTAAAGAGATATCTATACCTTCAGTATTTCTAAAATACAAAGGCAGATATTCCTACCTATTGCCCACAGCTTTCCTGGGGAATGTAAATGCATCCTCCTGCTTTTCGTCCCATTTCTGAGATATCAATAGAGACTCACTGATTGGAAGATGGTGAGGACTAAGGAACTCTGTCTCTTTCTTCATCACAGTGCAATCTCATTGGCTCTATCAGTAGAGGAGGGAAACAAGAGATGCTTGTAGCTTTGCTTGTTTTTCAAATAAATGGAGGGTGTGAATATTTAAAGCAATCTATTTTTAAATACTAACTTCCTTCAATATTTTAAAAGGAAGACTTACCATGGGAAAAAAATATTTAGGAATCAGCTCCTGAAAAAGAGGAATGTGACTTACCCCACGTATTCTAAACATATTATCTCCAGTAGTAAATTAAATGATCTCAGAATTTATAATTGGGAGTTACAGCTTAAAGTTCATTGATTCCCAGTATGTCACATTCATAACTCCTTTTCAGAGAATTGGCTCTCAGCTGAAATAAAAAGCATGTACTATTCCATTTAAATTATTTTATCAAAGATAAAATGCATTCTTCTACCCCACGTAGACCTTAACACTCTGGTATAACCAAAAAAATCTGCCTAATACTTGTGGGCAAAGCACTGACTGGTTTTAAACTTTAATAAACATGGTAAAAATAGAAGCAAGAAAAGATGAGTAATAAAAATGAAGGCTATTTATTGCTTCATATTACTCTTTTACAGTATTACTCCATATGTACAGTATGGGTATTGCAATTAAAGCATAACATCTCTCTTTGTAAATTTGTCCATGTAGTCTTTCATTTTATCAACATAATAAAAATTATGATTAAATTTTTGGTAATTTGTGGAACAATAATTATGTTTAATTATTAGTATTGATTATATAAAAAATTCTAAAATTATATATGTCTTGATATGTATGCATGTGCATGTGTGAGAGTGAGAGCGAGAGAAAGAGAATGAGAACACATACTTGATAGCTCTTTTAAACTTGTGGCTGTAGTGTTGTAGTGTAGCTGCCTGCACAGTATCCACATGTAGAAACGTAGGCAGAAGCCTTGATACTAAGTTAATTAAATGTATATTTAAATAATCAAGAAAACAGGTCACTCTAAATTTTGTGAAAATATATTTGTATGTCATTTTTGTTTTATGACCTTAGAACCATCTTTGGTATTTTCAGAAATATTCTTGAAATATCACTGTGACAAAAATGGAGATTCATTGAATGAATTAACATAACATTCTTAAACTTGAATATTTGATTGTATTTTTGTATTTGATCGTTAAGTGTTCACCGAGTTCGCAAATTCTCAGCAACCTTAGTGGATTTGTATCCACTGACTAATGTAAAGAAAGGGGGAAAAAAAGCATAGCTCTGTCCCTGAGCTTTATGACTCTCTGGGGTCCATTGGGTCACTCCGATTTAGTCACTAGAAATGAAACAACATTATTTCTAAAGTTTGATTTAGAGGTTGAAACATCACATCAATACCTGGGAAATCATTTCTGAAATTTTCTCCTTCCAAGTAATTCCATTAGTATATTTGGAAACTAGTTTTCCTAAGGCATGGCAATTTGCACATCCTCCTCCTCTCCTTCTCCTTCTCCTCATTTGCTAAACACCACAATCCAAAATTTATAAGTTTAAGATTCCTTTAAAAACAAGCAAATTGATTTTCTATTCTTGTGTATTTTCTACAATTTCTATAAGAACTTAGTATTGCAGCCCCAGTTGTTTCTTGAATCATTTCTTAAGGGAAAAACATTCTAGCAGTCAATGCAGCCTGCATTGTATACTGATTTTACCCCATAGTTCAGAGATTTTAAATTCTTTCCAACCTGGAGTTTCTTAACTAAAGGTTTATTTTGACAATGAAAAAAAAAATTGCACAGTATTTTCTATACTTAACAGCCAAATTGTGTTTGCCAATGCTTCTATTAGAAAAAATCCACAATAGGTAAAACGGTTTTGAAATCATTTTGAAGACTTTTGGCTTTCTTAACTCAAGAGTAAACTTTTGATTTGGCAAAATTAGTCTGAGTTGAGAATACTTTAAGAAGTATTTTACTACCAAATAAAATATTTTTAGTGTAATTTAAATACTTTTTTTTTGTTTTAAGTATATGCTTTCTTGCCTGTGTGGACAGCTTACACTGTTTATATTACCTTTGAAAATTTTCTTTACTAATATAAGTAACTTACTAATTTAAGTAATTTAAGTAAATTTCTTTGCTAATTTAAGTTCTAAGCTTTTATTGTGAAGAGGAGTCAGGGGAAGGGAAATATTTGGAGTTCATTTCATGACTCATTTTTTTATTTTATTTTATTTTATTTTATTTTATTTTATTTTATTTTTGAGGGTAGTGTCACTGGCACTCATATGTGGGACCCGAACCGGGGCCGCTGGCTTCCCAAGCCAGCGGTTAACCACCGTGCCACTCGGCTGGCCCTCATGACTCATTTTAAAATTAATAGTTTTTCTTTTCTATCAATGACAAGGTATTTTCTTTTTTTCAATTTTTTTTTTCAAAATGAAGAATCTGTTCTTTAAAACATGCCAGATTTGAAACCATTGGTGAACTATCTTTCTATGTACATCTCCCTCTCATTTATTAGGAAGTGTTTGCATCAGGCAACAGTAGATTCTATTGTACATTGGGGACTTATTCAACCCCTGACCAATAACACACATGTAAATTATAGCCAAATAATTAACAAAATATAATGTAAAAGTAACAAAAATAACAAAATGTAAAAGTGTGAAAAAATCTTGGTTTAACATAATGATGCATGAGAATAAAAATTGTGATAATTTATTGTGACTAAGAATGAGGGCTCTGAGGTCACAATACCCATTGGACAACATTGAGGCTGCCATTGATTAGTATGACCTTAGGCAGGTTAGCTTACCTCTGTAAAATGGGCCCGATAATTGCACCTAATTCAATTCATAGAGCTGTTGTGAGAATTAACAGAGTTAGTGTATATGGAAGGTGTAGAACAGGGTTCCTGGCATGTGTGAGTGAGAGCCCCTTGCTCAATTGTCTAGTTTCTACATGTCCCAGAGGTACCAAGGTGAGACAGTGAACAGGTGTGAATGGGGCTGAAATTCACCCCTTGCACCTTTTGCCGACCATGCTCTTGCTTGTTGGGCGAAGTTAGTGAGAAGAAGGTGTCCTTTTATTTTGAACAAAAGTACCAGGTTACATAGTTGTCTTTATTATCATGCTGAATAAGAACACATACTTGCCTATTTCAGGTGTTCTTCGGGATTTTGAAGTCAATTTCGCATAATCATTATGAAAGTGTGATATTAACAATACTTCTTCCACAAGGTAGTTGGAAAGTGAATAAGGCGGATATCCAAGTGACTATATTTAAGCTCCAGTTGACATCATGGATATTATATAAAAGTTTAGCAATTAGGAGAAAGGTATTCATAGTTAAAATTTAGCATTTATAATAAAGTAACATGCATAGTGATGGGATAGGGTTATCTGTAACGGACAGTTATGAAAGAAAAATATGTATCTTTTGAATTTCTACTGGAAAAAATAGGAGGTGGAACATGTTTAGAAATTGCGTGACAACTATTTTTGAAATTAATGATGATAATTGATATTAACTACGAATTTATTGAAACTGCTAGGATGGATGGATGTATGTTTCAATTGGCAAAGTGTACCATAGTCACAGTTTGTTTTTAATATTTTTTCTGATATCATGGATTCTGAAGTCAAACATATAGAGAAATATTGTTTTTAACTGAAATTTCATTTTGAAAACTGTCACCCAGGAGGTTTCATTAAAGGACAATGAAGAAGCAAAATAATGAATCAGGAAGCTTCGGTCTTGGAGAGATGCACAAAATATGAAATCTGTTGTATTTTGAAGCTAACACTAGAGAAAAAAACCAAGAGCTCTCCCATGTTTCATGGCTACTAAGCTAATTAAGTGTGCATCCTATCTCTTTGGAGGACTTTCACGTAACCATTTTACTGACTCTGCTTCACCCTTCTGCCCCCTGAGTCTAGACACACGCCACATTTTTCTCCTTGGACCTCTCTTCTGTATTAAACGTTCAAATACCGCTTGGATATACTAGGCTGGCAATTTCACATAGTTCAGTCCTATGGATATGGAGATCTCATTGACTCCATTCCCCTTCTCAGCCACCATGGCTGACTTCCAGAGCACACAGATGTTTTTATCTCTTTAATATATTCCCACCTTTCCTTTGGCACATTTGGAATATCATATCCTCACCCCTTCTCAGTTGAGATCCTCAAGAATCCTTGGAATTCCCTTCCTAGCCCTCTGTGGCTTCCTCCACCCATTAGCTGGACTGAAAGGGTGCACTTCAGAACCACTGACTACACTGTGGCACCAGGGAAGATTTCCAGGCCTTTCTTGCCCCAATTTCATATAAATAGCCTCATTGGAGACATCATGGGCCACACAATATTCCTCGCTGTGATCCACATGTTTTTCTTTCCTTTGTGTTCATGTTTTGTTCCTTCTTGGTCCTCCCCTACCCCTCTCCCAAGGAAAACTCTATTTTTCTCACTCTCAACCCTAATACACTTATCATGATGCTTTTTAAACTCAATAAATGACACTTAGCCTGCCTGCCACAGTTTTGGGAAATTTGCACTTTTGACTTGTAATATAAAATAAGTCTTATGCCTATTTGTGTGTCTACAGTCCTTCACACAATGTGAGTTATCACTCTGGTTTAGTTTTATATCTTTCCAGCAGATTCCAAAGTGCATTAAGTTACCTTCGATGAGTATTATACTATACAGTTGCTTGGTACAATGCCAGGCAGGTAGCATATGCTTAATAAAAACTGTAGAATAAATGTTGCACAATGTTGGTGCTCAATACATGTTCTAAACCAAATATGTGTGATTATATATATTTGGACTTTATAAGTCACACCATAGTATCTGATGACATAGTCACTATTAATATTTTTCTATCTGCTTTAGAAAAGAGGTCCCTAAATTCACTTTGTCATGTTTCATCTTTAGTGTATAGAAAACAAAAAGAATTTTGTTATAAAATAAATTGAATAGACTTGAGAAGTTATCAGGTATTTGATTAGGAAATGCATTTTTAGTTTTCATGACACATGAAAATGTATATACTATAAAGGAAATGTTCATTCCAACATTTTATCAATTATACAAATTCTATCTATAATTGAGAAAAATTCTTCTTTTTAATGTTAAGGTAGCTGAGCATATCCAAAATAACTGGAAAGTTTGTTCCCATTATTATTACATATATCATTATATCTTTGTAAAATCATCAAGTAAGAAGAGGTAGTCTCGTAATAACAATGGTTTAGAACAGAGGTGAGCAAACTGCAGCTCACGAACCACATGCGGCTCTTTGGGTGCGTTCCGGCTCAAAAGTTTCTGACCCCTGAAAGAGCCAATCCCATCCCTCACAACAATTTAAAAATTATTCAAGAGCCATAAATACATCTTTGCATAATCACCATTATGTGAATATCCTTTAAAAATTTTATAAATGAAACTATGATAGTTTTATTTTCATTTTCAGTTTTACTTCAGAGCCACATGTACGTACCCAAAGAGCCGCATGTGGCTCGTGAGCCGCAGTTTGCTGACCATTGGTGGCTCTTCCATCTCAAAAGTTTGCCAACCCCTGGTTTAGAATAACTGTGAAGAAAATAACTTATAAGGTATATTAATGATAAGAGTCTTACCTGATTAAAATCTCAACAGCATAGCTATCTATGAGTTAAATTACAAAGAAAAAATAATTAAGGGGGGAGGAAGGCAGACAGCATTTGTACTACTGCATTTCAGGTGAGGTTTCTGCATCTTCCTTGTATTTTTCCTTCTCATTAACTGTAGAAACAAATAGAAATAAGTCTCTGTGCAGCTCCAAACGCCCCCATTTTGTTTCAGATGGTATTTCCAATAAGGGCACTGTTTCTTGCAAAGACTATTACATCTCACTAATTGTCCTACAAATCCCATTCTTAATTAAAATCAAAATCCTCATCTTAACAACTTTACTATATAGCTTGCAAATGTGTGTTTTTCTTGTTTGTTTGGAGGACGCCGCTCTGGATACATCTTTTTTTTTTTTTTTCCTTTCAAAAAGAAGCAGCCCTGGTGAGAAAAATTTACAGCAATTGATTTTGTTTGTTTGTGGCTGCAGCCATAAAAACTCCCAAGCAAAACTAAATAGCGCTTGTGGGGCACAGGCATGGTGGTTCATGGGCAAACAGTAAGTTTTCTAATATTGTTAATGTTAGACCATAAGACAAGGAATAATAATTCTAATTTTGCCATTTGCCTCTATTTTGTACTAAATTGTACACTACATCATGTATATGCTGGCTACAGGGTGACATATTTAATTCTGTATGTAGTCTCTGCTTTGTTACCCAGGCACGAAACTAGCAAGTCAGCTTCTCCTATGCCACGTACCAGCCCTCTAACAACAACAACACAAAATTAAGTACGAAATAAGTTTGAATAACAGGGATGGTGGGAAAATGTATCCCTGGGTTCATTCCTTTTAGAGGGAGTTGGCAAACCAGGAAGAATAGACTTTATCATGTGCAAATATGGTGACCATACATGGTGCTGGAGACTTTTCCATTGTCCTCTGAGTTTGCCATGAGAGAAAGCGGGTGAGAGGAAGAAAGACACGTTTGATAGAGTTGTGAAGAATGTTTGAATGGCTATTGGATGTTGGGCATTGTCTCGCAGTGACCTCAATTCGGTACAGTAGAGACCCTTGAAAGCACTGTCTGAAGTCACAATACCACTATTCTCCTCCATTTACTAAAAGGGATTAGTTAAAAGGGTGACGTTCCGTGCAGAGAGTTCCAAGTATTCCATGAAACAAAAGGCTCTGAAATGTTTTTGAAGTTATTTTTAATTGAGTTGAACTAATTTAATAAAGGTCCTAAGGAGGAAAAAAAAATAAAGGAATGTGATTGTTTTATGATTCCTCACAGATGGAATGGACATTTATAGCATACTTTTCCTTTAGTGTTCCAGAGAACAGTAGCTCCATTTACAGCTACTGTTAGCAATTTAAAACTGCTCCAAAATGAAGTCTTTCAAGAAGTTGACAGCTTATAAATAAATCTGTCTGATAAAATTGAACATAAACTGCATCTGTGGTTAGTTTGCCAAAATTAATTCTACATTTAATTAGAGATAGCAGTCAAACATATTTAATAAAAAACAGTCTTGGAGAGTAAATCAAATGAAGTCAGATTTTAGCAGACGTTTTGCATTTTTTTTGCAAGGAGTGATGAAATGACCTCACCTCTTCGATTCCCAGTTATATGGCAGCGTGAGCTCTGTAGAGTTATGGGGAAGCCAATGAGTTCACACTGCTTGGAAAGGCTCTTTGCTCAGCTTAGAGTAAAGAGAGAAAACGATCATTTTGTGATTTCGGTTGATTCCATCATTGGGTTTTCCTTCGATGCCTTATGTATTAAACTAACAAGTTAATAAGCGTATTACTGCTAATGATTACAGTGACCAAGCTAAGGTAATCCTAATTTGTATAGGTACAGGTACATACAGTCGCCCTTAAAAAATTTGTTTTGGCTTCCTTGGCAATCTTTCCCTGCCTCTTAAATTTCACTATTACAATGAGATGTATTAAAATCATACACTAGATACAATGCCATTTCTTCCCCTGCAAAGACTTAAAAAAAATCAGCTTTGCTTATCAAATATTTGTGCTCACTCTGCATGGTTTAAGCAATGTGGCATAGCTCTGGAATTTTGAGGAAGGTGCAAAAGTACACAGATCAATAAAAATGCAGCAAACAATATTTTGGAATAAAAGTGACTTACATTTCAAAGGGCACAGAAGCAGATCTTCAAACATTGGAAGTTTCAACACACAGTCCATAGTCCTAAGTCAAGTATACAGACAGACAATAGAGACTGGTTTTAGCAATATTAGTTTCAAATATGCATAAAAATTATATGTGCCTGCACAAGTGCATACAAAAACTAAAGTTAGTTAAGCCAATTTCAATCTATTTGATATTTTGACCTTTTAAAGTAATGTGATGTTACTTTACAGCAATGTGTAAGAATTTAAGAAATATTGTGCGATTTAACACTATTGTACTTTGTTAATATCAAATTTGAATTAGGCATTAAATATTTATTGATTGAGCTTCTCTATATCCTTAGCATTGTGAGAGATAGTTAATATACACTAAATATTTTCCAAAATACCTACAAGTTTTGGTGTCATACAGTTTCTGGTAGAAACATGCAAAGGCTTTTTTTTAAGTTTTTCAAGTTTCATTTATAATAGCTCTTTTGTCCTTTCAGAAGAGTATTTTTATTTTACAGAAGTGAATTTACCCCCAAGCATCTTTAACAAACTTTTGCTAAATTTTATAAAATGATAGAGAGTGAAAGTAGTACACCCTTATTTCTAAATTTAAACAATATATAATTGTTTTTGACATTTGCTTCTAGAACTTTACCTTGCATGTACTCAGAATAAATGAAGCAGAAGTAAATGTATACAGCCCAAAAATTCTATCTACCAATCACTTTTAGTTCTGTCATATTATAATTACACTGTTTTAAAACTCATCAGTGGATTTACTAATGCATTATAGTTGTTTCATCATTTATCAAAATATAAATCACCTATAGGCTATAACCAGAAAAACATTAAAATGTCAGGTATCTGTAAAAGAAGAGTTGACCAGTTCAATCATGCTATAACATCTAAATCATCAATGACATATCCCATAGGGCTGGCTGATCTCCATAACAATTTATATGTTGGACCTAAGGAAACAATCATTTTAGTCATTGGTTTCAACTTAGGTATGTGTGTTTCATTGCCATGCAGAATTAGGATATTTTTAGTGCAATTTTGTGGATAAATACTAAATGACTATTCTATTCAGTTAATAAAAAATATAAATAAAACAAATATCTTCCTTAATTTAGGAAACATGTAAAAATGTAATTTTTATTATTTTCATGTCATGTTTTTCGTGGGTCCTTAGAAAATACCTTGTTTCAAAATTTAATTATCAATTTTAACATTTATAAAATAAACAGCTTCAGAAATAGGGGTTAATGATTACATGGTTCCTTGAGGTCTTGTTAGAAAAGCCCTTTTAGGAGTTGATTTTATCTTGGGCAAATCAATTAATCTCACTGGGTCAGGATTTCTGTCTTTAAAATGAAAATGGTGACTAAATAATTTCTAAAGCAACTTCTTGGTCTTTAATTCCATGATTAGAGTATGTCTATCCCTTCTACTTTTTCTCTAATTTGAACCATGTCTTTTCATCATTTTGGCCATCTTCATGAGGTGACATTGAGCAGAGCAAAACTAATGGGGAAGAGAGACACTCTTTGCAACTGGGCACAGTTGTAGTTTTTGTTGTATCATTAGGTGTAAAAGATGAATGACAAATAGAGAAGTGGGTCAGATGATCCTGTTGAGACATTGGTGGAAAGGCACTAAGTCATAGTAACAATATTTAAATTAAAAAAATAAAAAAACTATACTGAGAGTAAAAATTGTCATCCTTTCATTGCTACAGAGGTTGAGAGGTTTGGTTAAGAGATGCCTAAAAAGGTGCCCTAGAATCATTGTTATCCATCTAAAACTAATATAATTTTGTATGTAAATTATACCTCAGTAAAACACCACAACCACCACATTTTTTGGATATTCTCAAAATTGATAAAAAAGGTGCTCTTCAAAGATATGTATTCTAAAAAATGCTAAATAAAGTTTTAAAAAGCATTGTGGTAGCTGCAAATCAATACCTTAGATATGCAGGGTTAGGGCTTTATGGCAAGCACAGAGAAAATGGCTCTCCAACATCAGTGCTTCCACCTTCCTCGAAGTTCTCACCACCTGTCCCAGTGTATCACAAATTCTCCTGAGTAGACTCCTCACCTCCTGTCTCTAGTTACATATCCATTTAGTTCATCGATGATGCCAGTTATCTTTTAAAGATGCAAATCTGGTTGTGTCCTCTTCCTGACTGAAAACCTCAAATGACTTCCAGTTGCCTACTGGAGGAAGGCTAGGCACCGAAGTCAGGGAAACACGATTCTTAGCTATCTTACCTACGACTGTTTCCAGCCTCCTCTTTATGGGCAGTGCCTTCCCCTTGCCCAAGATGTGTACCCTTCCATTCACAGCCTTCAAAACCTGTGGCTCACAATCAAAAACCAAAACAAACATCATCTCTCTGTCAAGCTTTCCTTTTCTCAGGCACATCCGTGATTTGTGATTCCCCCTCTCTCTCCTTCTCTCTCTCTCTCACTGTCTCTCCCTCCCTCTTCCCGCTCTCCCCACTTCCATACCTAGTATGCTTTTTAGTCCCTCTTTTTTAAACATGTTTTTAAAATATTCACCACCAAGCATGCAATATATATTTAGGAATAAATAATGAAGGTTAACTCTGTAGAACAGCAAAATGTAACTGATAGAGGAGAATTATTTTGTTGTCACGTGTTTTACGGAGGTCAAACACATTTAAATATAAAATCTAGGTATTTCCCAAATTCTAATAATATGTCTGTACGCTTCGTTTCGAAGAAAATATAGGTCACAGTTCTCTGTAGTTTTTTTTTTTTTTAATATTATTGAAATGGTTCCAAATTATTCTTAAGGATTTTCAAAGTTTATGTATTTAATGTAACATTCATAATTGCTATGGGTATGTTGTTAAGATTTTAAATTGCCATTTTGAAGCCAAAACTGAGATTTCAGCATATATATATATATATATATATATATATATATATACCTTTCAAAGGGAAATACCACCTTATATAAATTAGTAATTTCTTTTAATTGCCTCAAATGTTTCAGTCTCATGTAGATTTTTGAAGTTGTATGCAGCTTTGATGTTTTATTAATTATTTTCAAGGTGGCTTTCTTTCCAGAGTGAAGCATACATATTGATTTTGTGTGTGATGAAGACTAAAATTTCTATCTTGGCACTGATACTTCTTGCAATCAATTTTAGAAAGGGTTTGATCGTTTTTAAGCAACTCTCCAACAGTTAACTGTTGGCTGCCAAAGTTCAATTTAGATAAGTGAAGGGGAAGAGTTTAGAAATTTCACACATTAAATGTGTGATGGGAAAAACCCAATATAATGTATTAAAGATGCAGCCTTTGGAAGGAAAACATGGAGTATTGTAAGAATTGCGTGCCAGTCTCCAAAGGTTTGCAGTTAGGTTTGGTTCAGAAAAGCCCTCAAACGTGTTGGAAGCGGATCTTGGAAGGGGCTGGGTGGTGTGTCGGGGAAAGCACCAGAGTAAATCTTGGTTACACAGAGCCTGTAAAACTGACTGTGGTAGTATGACAAAAATTGGTCTGTGTAGTTTGCCACTGCCAATCTTCATGATTGATACAGATTGTTGGAGCCATATCTATCATATGGTGCTCCATATTGATTGTTAAAATCTGCAAAAGTGAATTATTTGGAGTATATTTTTCCATATCATTGGCTAATTTTTCCTGTGTCAAAGAGTTTAAAGCATTTGACCTTTGCTCTGAATTCTTGGTTGTTTACCATGGCTAGAAGGAAACTATATCACCATTTCTTTATTCATTATACTTAAATAATGATATTGTAATCTGATTCTTAAGGTACATATTAAAGGATAGCTGCACACTTGAAAAGTCATTGTATAAAGGTTCTCAGTAAGTCAGTTGTTTCTGTATTTAGAGATGGTTTCGATTTTTAATTTTTAAAGCTGCCATCTAGACTTTAAGAGAATTAGAAGTCTCACACCAAATAAACTCTTTTTAGAAGAGGTTTCAGTTCTCACCCACCATTACAAGAAAAATAGTTTGGATCATTTTTAGTATTGGGATTGGTCTTATTTATCTACAGGATTCAAATGTAATCCACAGGAATACAAAAAGACTCCAGGCTTTTTCATATTGAAAAGATTCTGCATGTTTGCAACATACAAGTGACAGGCGAGTTTCCTTTAAAGCACCTATAATGTCAGGATCATTATAAAGTAAACAACCAGAGTGCTGGATTGTATGGCTGGAAAGAACCCACATACAAATGAAAACAGATGGTATTATCATTCTATCCCAAGCACTGTGTGTATTTTTTTGATCAACGTCTGATTAAGGTTTCTGAAATTATTAAGTGGAGAGATAATAGAGAATAGGAAAATGAGAGTGCAGAGGTCTTGCCAAGTCTTTAATGCTCACTTAGAACTGCCTGCAGTTCCGCAGACCCAGGCCTGGGGTTTGTGGGTTTCCAAGGTCCCTCTCCAGAGAAGTCGTTTAGGGTGATGGTCACCATTTTAATTAAAGGAATATCAAACTATATGTTTAGAAGGATAATAATAAGGCACCCAAACCCAGATGCTAGATGCCACACATGTTGGAAAAGGGCTCTAAGGAAAAAACCTAAACACTCCTTCCCATTCTACAAGCTGGATTTAAATTAAACCAATGGGGGGAAAGTTACATATGTATGTAAGTTACATACTATATGTGTAGTATATGTGTATGTATACATATACGAAGCAGCACCTCGTCTTTCTGTGCAGGCATTTGTTCATTCTGAGGGTTTCCTTTGTATCGTCTTACACATTAGTATAATTTTACTTTGGCCTCCTTGGCTCCTTTGAAAACTATTCATGAATTAAACAGTTTAGCAAAAGTCAAACAAACAAACAAACAAAACTCAAGCCATGAGTGTCTATGATTACTTTCAGTTTGATTCCAGCTGAGGAACATTCAGACTTCAATCTTTGAGTATGCTTATTTCAACCATGTTTTCTTTTTTCTTTCTTTTTTTTTTTTAATTGTGGTTCAGCCATGTCTTTTAAAGTATAATTTTCTTAATTAAAATAAGTGTTTCTGAATTTCAGAAACATTTATTTTATGGATTATGGCTTTGGATTATGGCTCTGTTCCTTATATATCTATCTGTAGTTTTTTAGTGACCACTTTAAAACTAAATTTTTTTTTTTTTCATTTCTTCTACAGTATAGTTGACTCAGATCATAGCCCTCTGATGTGCTGGGATAGGATTTTTAACTGACACCCCTGTCTCTTGAAAGAAGAGTTTGATAAATATATTCTTGATTTTTCATTTAAGTCTTACATGGTATAAAACTAGGAAACTCTGTAGGCCCTATTTCTAAATGCTACTGATTGTTAATGAAGTGAATGTCTATCAATAAGAAGGTAACAAATTTAAGTTTGGAGGGTACAAAAGCAAAGTAATCCAAAGATTAGAAAACCACTTTCCCAGGTCATTCAATAGTCATAGTTAAGATTTCTGCATAGGGCACAGAACTTTTGAGAGAGGTATGATAAATGCTTCCGATAAATGCTGAAGGCAAAGGAAAAGTGTGGTTTTAAAGGCTTTGGGATTTTCTTTCACATGTACAAGTTTTGTTCATGTGAAAAAAAGTAAGACTTATTAAATTGAATATTGTGACTATTGAGCTTGCTTTTTTTTTTTTTTTCGGTAATTTACAGAAATAAACATTAAGCCTGACACCAGGTTTGCGTGGGAGTAAGGTAAATTTGGGCTAAATGACTGATGTACTGTTTGGATATAAACATGAGATTCCATATTGCAACTGTCTGTCACTACTCTTGCCATTAATCGAATAGATACTAAAATGTACAGCAATGTTTAACTGTATTTAACATAGTTTTTATAATCATTGTTGGTAGCTATCCAGGTGCAGGTGGTAGTTTTCTTTTTTTTTTTTTTTCTTCCTGTCTTACAATTGTGAGATCACTCCCTGCCTTTCTATAGAATTAGAATCTGAGTACACAGGTTTGATTTGATCTGTTGAATTTGGTATCATTTGTGGTCTAGTGACAATTCAGGATTTAAAAATCATGGACATGGCTGAAGCTTTGGGAGAAGAGGAAATGAATTCATTTGATTCTTTTGTGTGGACAGATTATAGGTAAAACAATTCATTCCCATTCGGCTATGAATTTTGAAGCAAAAAGTGAATTTGAAAAAATGGAAGCAGTGTGGTTCCATTAAACTTAATTCTATGCTTTGTCTATATTGGACTTTGATAGAAACAAAGATAAACATATTTTGAGCATGGATTAACAGATATTCAGTATCCTTATAGTAAATTGTAGTGTTTAATTTCCATTGGAATAATTTTACTTTAAATTTCACACATTTAAAATTTAATGTAGCTTTTAAGGAGAAGATATCTCTCAATTTTTCATGCTAACATCATTTTAATAGGCTTACTCTTTAAAAGTCATGCTAAAAGGGACCGATTAGTAAAAGCAACAAAATTTATAGATTATCTCAAAAAGAGAACATTTTAGGCAACTAAGATTTTATTATAAATTTACCAAGAAGACATCTGATACGTTTTTGTGTTTTTTTCCAAGCTCAAGTTTATTGTTTTGTATTTTACCTATCAAATAACCAAAAGCTGGACACAAGAGTAGTCAAGCAGTATAATAAATAAAAATTATTGTCTATTCTTTCTGCATGGTTTTGTACAATTGCTTAAATTCACTGAATGTTATTCCTTTTTTTATCCTTTTAGAAGATAGCAGAAGTGTGTAATTGGAGCACTTGCTAGGTAAAAGGTCTAAATATGAATCACTATTGAAAAATTCTGGTTTCTAATCCAGATGTTCATTTGAAAATGATAGATGGTCCTTCAGGGACCCTGAAGTGTTTTCATGGATTCTCATGCCTGGTTGGCAGTTTTATTGAAAATGGCTGTAAATCAGGAAAGAGAGCTGAAAATACATTTCATGTCATCTTTAAAGCAACTGTAAGTTATCATTTCAGAAAATGAAGTGGCCATTTTTACAGAAGGCATCATGATACGGTACTGAAACAGATAGAAACAAAAGAAAAAAGAAAAAAACAAAAATAAAACATGATCCCAGAGACTTGTCCGCAACAGTTACACATTAATTACAGAATTTATGGGAGGGGTATGGAATATAAAGATTAAAATCAAGACCATCTATGGAATCTAAAATTTAAATTTTCAGAAGCTGGTGCGTTTCTTTTTTTTGGTGGTGGTTGTTTTACAAGATGTTTATTGACTCGCAAATTGAATTTGAGCTCATGTGCTATAGGAACCAGGTGAACTCACACTCTCCAAATGCATCTGTTGTTTGCTTCTTCCAGAATAAATATTACAATTCTTGATGAACAACAGCTGGAAGCCTTGCATGTGGTTGCATTCCTCATGGGTTCACAGGATGAAATCACTTGTGCACCATTGACAATTTTAAATGGAGAAGAAAAATATATTCCATCATAAGATGTCAGCAAAAAGTCTTTTTCAAAAAACGTACATATTCCATTTTTCCCCTCCTTCGAGCTATACATTTTAGTATAGTGGATGAGTTAGAAGATATATGTTGTGCCCCAACATCATCTATGACTTATTTATGCTCGTTTTTTAAAATAATCTTTAGGAAATTAATGTGTAGTGAGCATCGAAGTCCAGTTGGACAATGCTTGCAAAAAAGAAGCAATATTTCATTTTTTAAAAATTTTTGAATACTTTTAATGTTAAATAAACATTTTTTAAAATTAGTTTCAGGTGTACAACACAGTGCAATAGTTATACTTTTTACCCCTCAAAGTGATGACACCCCCCCACCAGTTCGCCACCCCACTCTCCCCGCCATATCATACATATCTATTACAATTCCTTTGACTCCCTTCCACAGTATATTCCATATCCCGTGACTATCTATATATTCAGTTACAGTTGGCATACAATACTATACAACATCAGCTTCAGGTGTACAGTGCAGGGATCAACCTCTATTCCATCCATGAAGTGGTCTTCCTAACAAGACATGTGACCATTTGACACCCCACAAAATATTTACATTATTATATTCCCCGAACTGTCTTTCATATCCCTGTGGCAAGATTGTAGTTACCTATTTATGCTGTCTGATCCCTTCCCCTTCCCCCCCATCCCCACCCCCCTCCCAACTAGCAACCCTCAGTTTTTCCTGTGTATCTATGAGTCTGTTTCTGTTTGTTTTGCAAAATGGGAGCAATTTGATCATTACATTGCTCAGTGATACTTTTTTTTTTTTTTAAGATTTTATTGGGGAATTCAGGGAGGGGAACAGCATTGGGGAATCGGGGAAGGGGAACAGACAAGTTGCTGTCTTTTTGTTCTTCAGTCTAGTTTGTGGAGGACGTTGCTTCACTGGCCCATGTTGGTATCGTCATTGTACTCTTCCCAGATGAGGCAGATCGGTCGCTGGCCTCTGGGTGGTCGCTCACTGTGGCTCTTGGCAGCTAACACTGGCTGCCAGCCACTCATGCTGTCTGCAGGCCACTCACTGTAGCCTGTGGCAGCCCACTGCAGCAGGGGCTGCAGCCTACACTGTCGCTGGGGCTTGCAGCACAGCTCCAGGTGGAGCTGTTGTTAGCTGTAGAGGGCAGTGTCACTGGCCCTCATATGTGGGATCCGAACCCGGGCCGCTGGCATCCCAAGCCAGCTCTTAACCAATGCACCACTTGGCCGGCCCTGCTCAGTGATATATATTTTTATGGGTATTGTTTAAGACATGATAGTCACTATATTAATGTTTTCATTTATTTTACTGTTTTGGGTAAGGATTAGGTTTTCTCCATCAATGCCTCATGGAGAAGTTGGTAAAATGGGGCTAATGGACAGAATCCTGGCTGGAAGTGAGCAGTTATGGCCACACTGCTGCTAACAGCCACCAGGGGATTTGAGGCCATGGGCAAAGATGGTCACTGTCCTGTGCACACTTCCTCCTTATAAAACAAGGGGTTAGCATTGGTGATTTCTCTTCTCAGATCTGTGAGCCTATGATCGCTTCTAAATGTGTCTCAAGTTTCTTGATATTTGCTGCCAACACTGATCTCATTCCTTTTTACTTTCATTGTAGGTATTATCTGCTCCATGAATTGTCATGGTTGATTATATTTAATGATATATTTTATCCTACAAGCTTTTATATGACAATCTGCTCTCTTCTTTCAGGAGCACACATTTTAATAATATTGACTGTCTCATAAGGTTAGTTCTTATCTTGACAATGAAATATCTAAGCTTCTCAAGGAAAGTAACCTTCCACTATATTTCTTGTTTTTTTCCCTTTCTCCTCTTAACATATTACAAAATTGTTGTCACAGCTATTTGAAGTGTTGATAAACTTATCAAATTCAATTGCAAACTTATTTAGAACCCATGCAGTTTGCTTGATTCAGGATCACAAAAATAGAACATAGCTAACACTTGAATGGGAATCAGGATACCTGAATTCTAGCCTATTTCAACATTATCTGACTATGTACCCTCAAACAGATCAGTCTGTTTTCAGTTTACTCATCTCTAAAATGAGAAAGGGACCAAGCAATATCTAAGATTCCATCTAACTTTCAATTTCTGTGTTGTTTTTTTTCTGTAAATTTTATCCTGGAAGTAATGAACAACTTTGCTTAGCATTTTCAAAACATAGTCAACTCTTCCTCAAGCATTTTTATTCCACACATATTTTTTGAGCACTTATGAACTAAGCATTATGAGCCCAAAAGTATAAGATTTGAATAATAAGTGGGCAAATATTTTTACTTTCTTTAACCATCTGCAAAAGGGGGCTAGCAATAGTTACCTTAAAGTGTTGGTGTGAGGATTAAATGAAGCAATGCAGTCACACATTTTGTCCAGTACCTTCCAGATAGAAGGGGAACGATGTTGTTGTTAATACTGTTATTATGTGATAAATGTAATTTTTAAACCATTAATTGGGGGGGGTCATATTTAATAGTTTATACAGTATAAATATAGAATAACTGATTATTTGAGTGTAATACATAAAGAATTTCAAATGCAGTTTTATGTTGAGCAAGAGACTTATTCTTTTTCTCAGAAACGGGACAGAAATACCTTTGTCCTCTTGTACTCAGAATTAAATGAGGTTAAAACGAGACAATGTAAGGAAAATTTGCAACATAATGTTTGGCATATAAGGTTCATACATGTTTGTTTCAGGTAAAACTAACCTATGGTGAATAGGCAAAACTATCTTAGTTCTGTTCTAAACAAAACTAATCTGAGAGGGGTTATATCTAGTGGAGATTCGACTGGGAAAGGGCATAAAGAAACCATCTGGTGTGACAGAAATATGCTATATCTTAATATGAATGTTCTTACATAGATGAATACATAGGTAAACATCCTATGAGCTGTACAGTTAAGATTTTTAATTTATTGAATGTAAATTGTGCCTAAAAATATTTATTTTCTTCTCTAAACATAAACACTACATTACATTTTATAACTAGGAGAAAATACTAATTAATAATAATATTTTTCTAATGTTATCCCTAAAAGATTACTCCCGTACAATATTTTTTTTCAACAGTACATAAAAATGAAAAGGGTACCATGATTCCACGAATCCGCTGATGTCTGAAAGCAGTTGGAGGAACGCTCAGTGGTTCCATGTCTTTCACCACCCAATTGTTTCAATTTGACACACCGTATTTTAGGATATTTATTGCCTGGCTATTTCTTGGATCTACGATTTTCCCTGGAGCAGACAAAACCATACATTATGGAGTATTATTTTTACAAGGGCCTGGTCAAAAGGACATGATCAGCCCTGTTGCCTCTTTCTTCATGTAGTTTCCTGAGATGAGGACGAGCTTATGATTTATTCCAATGAAGCTTTCTTTAGGGTTGGGTCTGTAGGAAGGGGTGGAAATGGCGGGGGAGGGAGCGGAAGGGACAGCATAAATATATACATACAGTGTGTGAACATAAAGAAAGGCATCTTTTGTTACAGCTGGTTGCAGGAGTTTCTGCTTGCACTGCCGAAGATAGTATGAGATTAGTGGGGTTGTAGTGAAGTCGGGACAAAGACAGGCTGTGTGAGAAAGCTCAGTGTGTTTGCTCAGCGGAGCTTTCTCTCCAGTTGTTGACAGATTTAACTGGTGTAACGTTAGGCCTGGCTAGCTCCTCCCCACGATTGTCAAGAGGCAATCGTCAGAGTAGCAACTGGCCATGTGGAGTATACCATCAATTCCCTATTTGTGTAGTAGCTGTAGCTTAGGGTGGGGATTTAATATTGAATGGACTCCAGATTGTCTAAATTACAATCGCAGTGTTTATTTAAATAGCCGATGGGGACCATTAAAGCATTTTAACTTTTGGTCCTCTGTTTCTCATGTTAAGAAATCTTGAAGCACATTGGGGAGAAAAGAAAAAAAAAAATGCAGCCTTGTAAAAGCATTAGGATGCTGAATGTTCTCCCTGCTGCCAAAAATGCTTCAGAGTTTTAGCTCTGTGAACTCACGTGTAGTAGAAGGGATGGGATCCTGCTGTGGTCCCTAACTGGGGGATTTTCCTTGTGCAGATACACTAATCTGTCACCATGTAATCACTGCTATCTCAGCCAGGAGAGTCTTTCAGATACTGGACCTCCGCTTGTCGTGCACAAGTCTCTTCTGCTCCCAGAACTTATAACGCTGTAGCTTTAAAATTTCACATAATTCTGTTTCAATCACACGGTCGCTATGAAACTATTAAACTTTTGACTTTACATAGGGGTGATGGTGAGGCTTCAGGTTGGTGTGTGAGGACATGAACTTGAGATGTGGAGGACACAAGTCCATCTCTTTCTAAGACAGGGCTTCTGAAAAGAAGGCATGACTTTAGTTTCCATTCTCTCATTAAAAACAATAAAATTAAAAGCAAACAAACAAACAAATAAATAACTACTTTACAAATAATTGTCATTTAAAGTGCAAACGGAAATTTCTACTATTGGTTCCCTTCTCACTGAAGACTTACCTATTTTTTTGAAGACCCTAAGTCTGGAGTACGTTTTAACCACACTAAACATTATTTTCTGTTTACGGAAGCAAACTGGTCGCAGAGCTCTTTCAGGATTGCTGGGCTCAACTTCCAACGTTGATTCATTCATTTTTAATTCTTACCAAATTTCTAGGGTTGTGCTAGCTGCTTCAGGGCTATATTAAAATGAATTAAAGTTCTTGAGGTTTCAACTCTGGGTAAGAGGAAGAGTTGTGCCTCATTAGACACGTTCAGGGAACTCCCAGGACCCACTAAGCCATCCCTTCTGTAACGTTTCACCCTCTGTTTATCCTGGTAATAAAACTACCTATCTATCTAGTAATAAACTGGGGGCTAATGTGCTAATGTGTATAAAAGGCTTTGGTCTTTCTTGAAATAAAGATACCATAAGCATTGTTTTGCTGAAGGCATGGGAAAATCAGGAATAGCAGATCTTAAAGAGAAATAGCCTCCATTGTGCAGCTGGGCAATGCCATTTAATTTGACTCAGACCATATTCAACTGAAGGTTCTTTTCCACCACGAGTTTCTCAAAGTATCATTTTGCTTATCACCATGATATATATACTATAGGGCTACTTACTTCCAAAGATATCATGACGTAGCGGTAGATATTTTTCCTAAAATTCTTTACATTGCTCTTTATTCCATATTAGAATTAAAAATTTCAGATTTGTTTTGATTCAGTGTTCCAAATTCTTGGAACAATATCATCAGTATTTCCCATGATCCTGTTGCACACTTGCCTCTCATTTCTAATTCTTTTCCTAGGACACAATGTTGACTAAAAACCATAAATTTTACAGAAGCCCCATCTAATCTGCTAGTTTTCCTTTTATCACTATTAAAGTTATTTTCAGTAATTGATCCATTGCTTATTTATTTTCACTCTTTGTTTCACCTTTGTGCTTTTCAACTACTTCCTCTCTTCTTCCTTTCCCTCCCTCCCCACCTCTCCTTTCCTTCTTTCCCACTCCTTCTCCCTCCCTCCTGCTCCTGATGGGGTAAGCATACTGAGCTATCCAAAATGCAAGCTCCAGAGAGGAAAGGGAAGGATAGTATAACCCATAAAACTGATGATCAATTTGAGAATAACAAGGAGTTGACCAAACGAGTATGTCTCCTATTTAATAGCAAAGGATTCTCTCTCTCTCTCTCTCTCTCTCTCTCTCTCTCTCTCTCTATATATATATATATATATATATATATATATATATATATATATATATATATATCTGTATCTTTTATCTGATAAACTTCTAGAAACACTCTTTCTAGGACTACCACCCTCCAAAAAGGATATTTTAACTTAATATAATATTGAAAGGCATTGGGGTTTGGGATTACAAGGGAATCTGTACGGCAATTATTTTATTTTTCTGGGACAAACCTTCAGTACTAATGCTGTTCATGGTTGTTTTGACTATATTACATTTTGCTGAGCCTCGGGACTGCTTTTGGAAGGTTTAGAAGTATCCAGGGAGGTGCCTGCCACTTTGATTATTCATACCCAGCTCTTTATTTTTATTTGAGACATAAAATAAAAACACACCCTGGCTTCTGCTCAGCCTCAACTGGCATTCATTTTAAAAACAAACCTCAAACTGACCAAATGGCAGTGATACAAGTTTTTTTTTGTATGTGTGTGTGTGTGAGTGAGTCATCTTCCATGTCAATCAGAGTTCATTTATGGAAGCATTAAATTCTGGTGCTGGCCAGGCCACCTTTAGACAAATTAAATTGGGTTGGGTTCTGGTAGGCTTGGAACGAAGGACCAAAAGGAAAACCAGGGTGATGTTATGACTCAGAAAGAGACTATTTTCCTTGTGAATCAGAATTAAGCCACTGGTAGAATTAGTTCTTTCAGGAAGATGGCAACGTTTAGGTGAAAGGTTAAATGGAATATTTGACCACCTGTGTTCATCTTGCTGTGGTTTACATCTCTGCCATTTTGGATAATTACTTACTCTTCACCTTTTCCCCCATTGCTTAGTTACAAATAGGAGTCATATTTTCCTTCTTGTGTCTCTTAAAATGTTTTTAAGGGTGACTGTGAACTTTTAACCACTGGCGCCTTTTATACCAGAGGTGACTTTGTTTCAGTAATGTATTAACTAATGATGGCAGAAATGTACCACATTTTTTTCTACTCTGCTTTTCTGATAAACATTGGAAAGTATCTATCTAGGTATTTACTGTCTGGAATTTGCTGCTTATTCTATGTATGTACAAACGGCATCAATTCTAGTTTTCATACTTTTTGTTCATTCTTTTCCTTAATATTTCTATATATACTTCTAAGAAGGATTTTTCCAAGTATTCATTCTTTCAATAAACACTTATCAAACTCCCATTATGTATGGCTATTTCATCATTTTCACTATATCTTCATCAGAAGCTATTTTAAAATATTTTCATTTTCATAATTGATTGATTTCTATTTCATATCATCTGAAAGTTCAGGATTTTATTAAATCTTACCAATACCTACATGAATCAGATCGTGGGTTTTGTTTTTTTGGTTTTTTCTTTTTTTTTATTGACACTGCATAGTTAAGCATCAATAGCAAAATTTAAGACATTTTGCATTTATTAGCCCTCCATATAAACTCATAATCAGGAGAAGGGTTTATATCTTTTGGTAAATTTGTATGGCTGGTTCATTACAGAAGTATAACCATTTTAATCTCAAGCACGTTTGTTCATTCTGTATTTATTCATTTAATGAACAATTATTGAGAGCCTACTATGTATCATTAGACTGTAAGCTTCTTGAGGCATTATAATATTGTTTTTTGAATGAAAGAATGAAGGAGTACGTGGATTGATAAGCATGGTCCCTGCTGAAGAACAAAACTCCTTTATAGTGAAGTTGACTGCTCTGAATTAATTTAGGATTCAGGTGGTTTGGTATTGGATGCTGAGCCTTTGTATTATTTACAAAACAGCCAGATAAGGTGCGGATGAATGTTTTAAGGAGACCAAGGGCTTGGGTATGAAGTGAGGATGTGGGAAAGTTGACGGTGGTCATTTCTGGAAATTGGCAATCAAAACTCATGGACTTAGGGCCGGCCAAGTGGCATGGTGGTTAAGCGCTGGCTTGGGAAGCCAGCGGCCCCGGTTCGGTCCCACATGTGAGGGCCAGTGACACTGCCCTCAAAAAACACAAAACAAAACAAAACAAAACAAAACAAAAAAAAACTCATGGACTTAGCATTGAACCCATTTAGTGATTATTCATCTTGGAGGCACTGTGCCCCACCCTTTATCTTGTTAACTTACATAGTCTTGAATCCATCCCCAGGTACTCCTAGGTGTGATTAGAGTGAAATGTCATCCATGTGGAAACTGGACTTGTACTCTTTGACTAGCAAGAACATTACTGCCAAGTAACATCTGTATGGTTCACTTGTCTTTTTATCGCTGTTCCTGATGCCTGCAACTAGTTACCCTTCCCTTATCTTTGATGGGTTGGAGGGTACAGAGTGATCATGTAACACCTGGAGTCCAGGAGACAGCAGCTAGTCAAGATTAGGCTCTTGAACTTACTGTCTCTGCCAGCCTATAGTCATTCTTCTCATAGCTGCAGGAGAATCTGACCACTACTTACACAAAGCTGTTATTCCCTTTTTCCCTTCTTGTAAAGTGTCATTCTTTACCAGGAACGTTTTTCTATGCAACTGGGTATAATTTTAGAATAAAATCATCTGGAAATTGAGGATAATTATCTTCCAGTTTGCGTTTTTAATTTCAGTTTAAAAATTAGTATCTCAGAGGACTATATATGACATCCTGTAACTGATAGCATATATTTGTACCCTGTGTCCCTATATTCTTCTCACAAAGAGACCCTGGGCTATAAACTGTCATATGAACCCATCCTTATGTATTAATAGGCATATTTTAAGCCAACAACTCTTCTGAGACATGCATATTCAGTTATATATATATATATATATATATATTCATTGTTCTATTCAACAAATATTTATTGAGTATCTACTATGTGCCAGGTCCTTTTTAGGGCCAGGATA
The DNA here is from genome assembly GCA_033961575.1 of Aselliscus stoliczkanus. NCBI lineage: Eukaryota > Metazoa > Chordata > Mammalia > Chiroptera > Hipposideridae > Aselliscus > Aselliscus stoliczkanus. Next base: position 171,108,299 of record CM066727.1, read on the forward strand.
TAGCAGGGAACAAAATGAGGTTCCATACCCCATAAAGCACAGTCTCACGGTGAGACAAACAATAACTCCATAAATGTTTTAAGAAAAAAACAAACACATTTATATTTATTATGAATGCCACTTAATATTTAAATTATAGTATCTTACATTTCTGTATTATAAAATTTTTTAAATCATCTCTCATTGTGTTTAATGTTATATTTCACGTGTTGAAAAGCAGTTTGTAAACTGTAAATAAAAAGCTACATATAGGAAATATGTAAGTTAAGAGCACATGCTCTCTCATGAAACTCATCTTGTGCCTTAGATACTGGATGTTCAAAAGTAAATTTGAAATGTACTATACCAGTGTACATAAGAGTTATCTTGGGTGCTTGAAATTACATTACAATCTCCTTGGATGAGTTTTCAGGGCCTGCATTTTTTACAAGCAAACTAGCCAAATCTAACGCTGGCTGTGGGAGGACCACACTTGGAAGATCATTATAGTAGAGAGTTTATTAGAAGAGAGCTTGGAAAGGCCATTCTGAGAAGTGAATGCACACATTATGTTGGTGCCTCCACTTCAACAACTGACACTGATGGTTCATTTGATTTTTTTTTTTTTTAGACCATGTGGTAAGTACAAGAACTATAAAGGTGAACATGTCACAAACCCTAAGTTGAAGGATCTCAGAGTTTATTTATACCGTGGATTTCTCTGCCATTTTATAACTAGCTGTCATGGTATATTGTGGCATTTTCCGTTTATATAATGCTTTTGTATATGTTATTTAACTTATTCAATTGCCTTATTGGCCCTGGATGTATGAAGATTATTGCACACAGTTGTCATTACAGAGTAAAATAGGCTCAGAGAAAACTGGTTACATGGGCCAAAATCATAGAGCAAGTATGTGACACAGTTAGAGAGTGATCCCATATCCAGAGATTTTTTCCAATTTCATTGCATTGTGTATGTTATGGGTATTAGTTTAAAATTTAGCGTATTTCTTCACCTACCACAGGTAAATGATAATATTCAGAGATACTTTAATCTTTGTAAAGGCTATAATGTACCATGTTCCCAGCGATTGAAAAATGAAATCATTCAGCATCCTTAAGTAAAGCCAGATGCCTCCATTGAGAGTGGCAAGGATCTTTTGTAATAGGATTACTTGTGCATTCCAGAAAGTTATGACAAGTGACAAATGAACTAATACTAGGAAATAATATATAGACTTGCTGGGAAGGAGCCAATCTTTGACCACCTCCATTCTACGTGTTTCTTCCATTAGGGATTCCTGTTAGTCTATGTCGGGCCATTACTAAGGTTTCTTCTTTGATTTGCTATGTCTGTTATCTGTTCATTAATTCATTCATTCATTCAATAAACATTTACTGAGCGGTAATTACATACTAGAATAGGGCAAGTCACTAGTTATAAAATTATGAATAAGACACGTTCCCTCCCCAAATATGAAGCAAACTATATGTAATTACCACAGAGATGTGAATAAGGGTCTGTTCTATGATTTCTCAACTCTGACAGTTACCAGTGGAAATATTGGTTGGAGAAGTGAGTGTGTGGGTGAATTCTGCAGAAAGGGTTGAAATTTGTTATAGCTACGCATCTGGCAGTACTTAAGAACTATGAATGATTTCATGTTTCCATGGGCACATAGTACATTATAACACATTATGTAATATGCTGGTTGATAAAGCACTTTGTAAGAGTATATAACATTGTGCCTTTCTTGCCTTATTCTTAAATCACTGTACACACATTAATTCTTACAATATTGTCCTTAGGAGTTGTTGTTCAGATGTTTTTATTATCAGTAATAGCATAGGTAACAACAGTCTGTAGTTGAAAAAAGTCAGGCACAAAATAACTTGCCCACAGCCGCTCCACAAAAGATTGGCATAACCCCATCTCATGATTCTATGTTCAGTTTTCTAAGCCCCCGAATCTCTTTGAAGGAATTGCTAGACTCTCTATTTTGTTCATTTATTTTCTTATAACTTAGTGTGAGGCTTTATATAAGTAGTAGAATTTTCCGTGGGTGGTCCACTGGCAAGCTATAACTCTTCAAGGCCATGTCTCTAGAAAGCTGTCAGAAGTCCCCACCCTTCTACTGCCTACTACTTTTTCCTACAGAGAAACCATAGTTGAAGAGCTCTGGTCTATAATAATGGTATGAGTCTTTCTTGGCTTGCATTTAAGACATCGTAATACATTCCTTCATCAGTCTCTGTCACACAGGAACATTTAGCGCTACTGATAGTTGACCAGCAGCCCAGTTCGTTTCATTTTTGGTAAAAATCTACATTATTCATATATCAAATATCATGCTCTAACACAAACTACAAACTCACAATGTTACAAAAACGACTTTGCTGAAACTAGATGGAGACATCAGAAGTAAAAGTGAAAATCTTTTCCGACTTGATTCTACTCAGTGCTTATTCGTTCTGCAGTAGGAAGGCCTGGAAGACAGAATAAGGTTTTCAAGTCAGAGGAGAATTGTCTTTGCTTGGGTAGGTCAGGCCAGGTTCTTGTCCTTTTCTTGCTATTGTTGTACCTCTGTTTCTCAGCGATCCTGCCAGCATGTGAGTCTGCCTCTTGGGTCTGGGAGCATGCAATGTATGACTCCTATGCAAATATAATGATACCATTTGATGACAATTACTATAATATTGGTTTGTTTCTTGAGTAGATCTTCTTTTCTATTTTTTTCTCTCTCAAATTGCTATATTAAAAAAGAACAAAACTCCCGTTCGAGCACAACAATTATTTGAAACCATTTTCCTCAGAGCAAGAGAATACTTTATGTAGTAATGACTAGCAAGCCGTGTTTTAATGTTCATGTGATTGACGCAGCGGTTCACAACAGTTCCTCTGGAACCATTCTCACATTTTATATTATAAGGCCTGTTCAAAGAAGGGAGCAGAAGAGGGAAAGTTGAGGGTTTTTTTCTTTCTATTTTTTTTTTTTTTTTTTTTGTCAAATTGATGCAATGATTATATGGCAACCATGTAAACCTTACGTGAGTCAGTTATTACTATGGACCTAATTACTGACCTTAAACTTTTGGGTGACATAGAGGAAAGTTCTAGAACCAGATCGCTTGGCTTTCAGCAAGGCCTTCTGTTTAGAGCTTTGTAACAAGCGTTATCGTCGACACTGCAGTGGTAGCAAAATAAAGTGGGGACTTGGTTATTATAAAATGTGATTTCTGTTCAGATAATCATTTGTATATAAGACTGAACATTATGACTGCAAAGTGGGTGCATGTTAATAGTAGGTTCTGGCTCCTTTTGAGAACCAGTGAGGCAATTGGAAATGCTAACATTGGCTGGGAGGCAAGCAAAACTAACTTTCGGTGTTTCTTAATTCCTAATACTTAGACTTCTTACAACTTTTCCCTCTGTTCTTTGATTATGCCTGGTATAGGGAAACTGAACCATGGTTATTTCTGCTTTCTCTAAATCCTGGTTTTCATCTAAGACCTCCAAGTTTGGTGGGAAAACCTGACAACAGTAATAACTAAAAAAATAAGGAAAACAGCCAACATTCCCTGAGGACTTAACTAATTCCAGGGATGTTGAGTTCTTCAAATGCATTGTGTCTGTGAGGTGATTTATTAGCTTGGGCTCTTCATAAGTGACAGAAACCCAATTCAAATATCCTTGAACATTAAAGGGGAGAGAGTGTTGTTGGTTCAAATAAGTGACCCAGGGCATTGGCTCTCTCCATCTCTCATTTGTCTTTGCCTTTCTCTGTGCTGGTTTCTTTGTGCATATAATCTCTGCTCAAGCAGATCCAATACTTTAGCCTAAAAAAAAAAAAAAGGTTAGGGCTTCTTTCTTTGTAGCTCTATCACAAGTCCCATACATGTCACCTATTAGTTTAGCTTGTATATTGGGTCCAAAACTGAATCCATCCTTGTGATTGAGAGGATAAAGTCCTTTTTAGGCTAGAGCATGGTTATATGTTTATCTCTTGTTTGAGAAATATATATATATATATATATATATATATATATATATATATATATATATTTGGGAAGATGCGATGCAGGTCAAAACAATCACCCTCCATGACAATGGAGCAGTATCTTTTTCCTAGTTCACAAATGTAAGAACTTTGCCTAAACCCACATTGTGAATATACTGGAGAATGTGGAATATAACGCCATCTGTTTGATTCCAAAACCCATATGCCCACAAGAAGTATCAAGGTTGAGAGTGGAAGGCCAGAATCAGAATGTCTAGGAGTGATTCCTAGCTCCACCACTCACGAGTTCTGTTGTCTTGAGGAAGCTTATAATCTTTTTATGCCTCAGTTTCATTACCCAGTTTCATTAGTCAGTTTCATAAAATGGGGGTAATAGTTGTATGTACTCCATTGGGTTATTGTGAAGATTATGTGACATAAATATATAGACAGCTTTGTATAGTCCTAGCACATAAGTGCTCAATAAATGTTGGTGATTATTAGTCTTTTGTTTTGTGTGCTTTTTGTCTGTTTGTTTGCTTTTTTAAAGATTTTATTAGGGAATTGGGGTAGGGGAACAGCATAGGGGAATCGGGAAAGGGGAACAGACAAGCTGCAATCCTTTTTTTGTTCTTCAGTTTAGCTGTGGAGGATGTTGCTTCACTGGCCCATGTTGGTATCATCAGTGCGCTCTTCTCAGGTGAAGCAGATCGCTCACCGGCCTCTGGACAAGTCGCTCACGGGGGCTCTTGGAAACTCACGCTGGCTGCCAGCTGCTCAAGCTGGCTGCCGGCCACTCACTGTAGCCTATGGCAGCCCACTGCAGCAGAGGCTGCAGCCCACACTGTCACTGGCCCTTTTAGCTTATGAGGCAACATTCACCATCTTAACTATAGAAGCAACCAGGTGGAGCTCTTGTTCACCACCTTAGCTGTAGAGGGCCGTGTCACTGGCCCTCATATGTGGGATCCGAACTGGGGCCCCGCTGCTCAGAGCTGGCGTCTCAAGCCAGCTCCTAACCAAAACGCCACTCGGCCGGCCCTTTTGTTTTGTGTTTTAATTCACTGCAGAACTACTTGTGTGACTTAAATCACCAGTTGTTCTGACTTCACTTTTATTTGATGATTTACCCTAAGTGCAAATTGGATTTATAAACCCAAACCATCCCATGATTAAAATCCCTGATTTCTTCCATCATTCCACATGGCCAATTCCATTTATTTATTATTTTTTACATTTAATATTATTTTCATTGATCTTATTGTTTAGCTCTTTTATTATTACTTAATGAAGTGATAAGTTTGTACAGCAAGGGAACCTCATATTTTTCTGACTATATCTCTCACAGTATGTAGAACCTTGTATAAACTAAGTACTCTGTATATATTTGTTAATTTCATTTGTTTTGTTTTGTTTTGTTTTGTTTTTGATCGTAGGTTATATCTTGAAAGGCCATCCATAAAAAAACAAACTTTGGACAACGTGATTAGGTTTCTCTTAATTGTTTCAATGGTTTGCAATACATACTGTCAAATGTGGAATTTATTTATTGGAGATGAAGAAAAATAGGGCTATTTAGCTAGTATCACTTTACTAGCCACCAATTTCACCTATTTTCTTTTCAGATAATTAAAGTCTTTTGGTATAATGGGAATGTTTTAAATATGGATTTACTATCAGTAAAACACAGGAGAGCTGTTTTCAGAGTAAGGTGAAATTTAATGCCAGAATTTCAATATTTAAATAACTATAATGATAAAGATGAAACATGATATGCATAGAGTGTATATGTATATATGTATAAAACACTGTATGTAATTACAGAAAGAGAGCTTCTCTAGCAAGTGATAATTTTGAACTTCTTAAATGTTACAATAAAGGAATACAGCATAGTTAGATTAATGCCATGTTTCTTGAGTCTTGGCTATAGACTATTCAATAAAGAAGTGCATATTTGAGATACCGCCTCCCAAGAATCATGGGTCCTCCCATCAGAAGGAGTGGCTTGAATAGAGCCTTATTTATAAAACTATTTATATTGCCTTTATTTTTTTATTTATTTTTTTAAGGGGATTATTATAGTAACCTTCAAGGTCACTTTTTTCATATGGTAAAACAGTTTGGCCACTTTCTAAACCATAATATTGGACTAGCAACCCAAAGTCTAAAAAGCCTATATCTTTTTACCAACCTAAGACAATAACTATCCTCTCTATATTTACAGGTTTGTTTGTTTTTTCCTCTCAAAAGTAATAACACTCAGTACACAAGAAAATGCTGCTAGCATTTTGGAGTTTTTGACTAATTCCTCAGCAAAGAAAATTTACTGTATCCTGATTGTATTTAGTATAAAAATAAGAGGAACATCCTAGAGAGAGAGAGTGATTTTTCTAGTTGCTTACCTGCATGGAGATGTATTGATTTCTATTGGTAGCACTAGTTTCTGCCTACACTTGTACATTGTGTCCAGGGGTTTAGAAAACAGAGCTTTTAGTTCTTTGTAAATAGTAGCATTGTATGAAAGGATTTTATTTTTTCACTGCTACAAAAAATATTGTGCACATCGGTTGAAAATGAATTGACCTTTGTTTCAATGAGGGCGGTGTGTTACTTGTTATGGAGTGACTCCATTTGCCCATGCAAATAAGCACAAAGCCTGGATACTATCAGGCAATGGCAAAATTAAGAGGTAGGTCAGATTTAATGGAAACATCTGTCATTAACCCTTTTACAGAAACTGCCTCAGGGAATCCTTGCAGATAAAAGCTATGCTAAGCTATCTTACCTTGCTTTGCAGAGCTGCAAAAGGATGGCAGTCATACTGTACAAATTCTGTTCAGTGTATTTACTTTAAAGAATGGTATATTTTAGAACATAGAAGAAAAAGAAAAAACAAGGCTTATTTTGTGTGTTTTTCTCTGTACAAAAATTTAAGACTACTATTAATTTTTATATTTTGTACTAGAAGACTTATTCCCTGTTGTTACCTACATTATATCATTCCAATGAGTGTCTTCTTATTAATACCTGAAATCACAAATGAAATATTTATATGCTATTCTCTGAAAATATGAAAAACACAAAATTAGAAAAAATGTTGTATATCCATAGTTGCACATGGTAATCCATTTTTGCCGGTGTTGTGCTGTGGCAACAAGAAAAAAGTTCATCTTGTTAACTGAGCATTTATCGAAGATAATTCAATTTATGAAAGTTTAAAAGTAATTTCAATGCTGTTTATTTCTGTTGCTTTAAATTATGAGTTACTAATAACAAATATATATGAGTCAGTTTGTATTTGCAATGAAATTTAAAGCACAACTTTAAAAGATTACAAGTCATGCAATAAAATGCATTTGAAAATAATTTTTTTAAAAAAATTGTGTAAGTGAACATAAAGTGTTAATAATATTAGTTTATTAATAGGTAAAGAGGGTTTGGTGGGGAATCCCTGATTATCTCTATAGAAAAAAACAAACAAATCCGAAACAGTGTTTCTGGTGCTTTAGTTATATTTATTCACTGCGTAATTGCCCTTAAAATTATTTTGCCTCCCCTTTCTGTATTTTTATTTTCACATTACCTTCATTATAATATTTCATTAATTCTTTCTTTATATGTTCACTTAACTCTTTTCTCCCTGACCTTTCTTTGTCTTTCACACCATCTTGATGGCAATATAGCCAGGCTTTCTCTTTAACTTTTTGAAGTAGGATGAATGGAATAAAATGCACCTGACTTTTGACTAATTTTTCTTTTAAGTAAGGTTTTAAGCTTATATAACTAGAAAAGGATTGTAAAACGAACAAAGTGTCCATTTACTTTCTCTTTTTTAGGACTTTTTATACAATGTCTGACCCCTTCTGGTTGAGTGAGAGGGGCCCACAAGTTTATAAAAGCAGCAGAATGAGAAACCATTTTAATATGTACTTAATTTCCCCAAACCATGGGATTGGATTAAGCTGAATTATTCTGAATATTATTTTGCACAGATTAAAGGGTGTGGCATGAAAGAGAATTAGTGCAATCATGTATATTGATCTGCTTTTAAAAAGCCAGTTGTATTTTAAGCATTGTTAATTATGTTGTATTTTTAAGCATTAACATGTTTGAAAACTATTGTTGGACTTAAAAAAAAAAAAAAAAAAAGAAACCTCACACTCCAACCATAGAATTAAATCGGTTTGAAATGATCTTATGTTATGTTACAGAATTCACCTACTACGTATGTATTTATATACTTACATATTTATCAGAAACTACCATTTTATTTCAAAATATAAACTGTGTCTTGCTTTCTGTGTGAATGTGAGCATGGGTTCATATCCGTGCATCTGTCCGTCTGGGACTGTGAACTACTGAGAGGCGGGACAAGCCTATCAGCACTGACTATTACAGCAATATACACAATTAGGCACCTAGTTAGTGTGGTTTTGAAATGACAAAAGGTTTCATACACTAATACTTTTGTTCAGTGTGTAACTCTCCTAGGTTCAGGAAGGCATGGTCTAAGAAGGTTCAAAGAATTGCAACACATATTAAAGACAGAATGTTCAATGCCATCCCTTCCTCCCAAATCATAGTGCTGTAGGCTCTTGGTCCTAGAGGTTGGTCTGACCTGCCTAGTTAATTGGAAAGTAATGCATACTCTGTGGAGGGCGTGCCAGCTGCCTTTAGTCAGTTCATAGGAATGTGGCATTGACGAATAAGATTTTGCCTTCTCAGCCAGGTAAATAGACCATGATACCTCCTAGGTGTTCATTATATTTTGTACTTGTTACCTCATTTACAATATTCCTTGTACCTAATGGATAGATAAACTATTTTGGAGACATTAAATTTGGCTGAAATGTCTATTTTGAAAGAAATACTACTTTTTGCATTTTTATCAGGCTTTAATGATTCTCTTCTAAAAAACCCTTTTGTTGATTAAATGTCAGAGCAAGACCTGTCAGTCAGCAAACATCACGTCCTGGTTTGCAGAGGAGAAAATGAGGTATATGCCAATCAGAGTGGTAAAATGAGGATTATCTTTGATCTTTGGAACTTTTTTGTTACAAACAGAACTATGAAAGTCCCTTTTTGATTTTTTTTTTTTTTTTAAATTTTATTGGGGAATTCGGGGAGGGGAACAGACCAACTGCCGTCCCTTTGCTCTTCAGTCTAGTTGCGGAGGATGTTGCTTCACTGGCCCATGTTGGTATCATCATTGCGCTCTTCTCGGGTGAGACAGATTGGTCACCAGCCTCTGGATGGTTGCTCACCGTGGCTATTGGCAGCTCATGCTGGCTGCCAGCCGCTCTCGCTGGCTGGAGGCCACTCATTGCAGCCCATCACAGCCCATTGCAGCAGGGGCTGCAGCCTACACTGTCGCGAAGGCTCGCATAGCCCAGCTCCAGGTGGAGCTGCCATTAGGCATTAGTAGAGGGCAGTGTCACTGGCCCTTATATGTGGGATCCGAACCGGGTCTGCTGGCATCCCAAACCAGCTCTCAACCAATGCACCACTCGGCCAGCCCCCTCTTTGATGTTTAATTTGAGGCAAGACACTGATTTTTCCAAATCCAGTGGACTGTTGACCTGTAACTTTGAGACCCCTGTCAGTTAGCTGGGCTGCTCGGAACCCTTGACACATTGTATCTCTCTGATAATCAAGACATGAATCCTTGGCCTCACCCAACAAGTGCCTCTTTCTTGAAGGACTTATGAGAAGTAGTTATGAGAAGTAGTCACTATTCCTGACTGATGGGCCTGTTTGGCTTACATCTAGATTCTTAGGGTGAAACATTCTCATGTTGCTGTTTTTACCCCCAAACCAAAACAGTTCATTGTTATGCTAACGGATATTCACAATGGTCTGTTGGAATTAATTTTTTACCCTCATTTAAAAAAAATTTCAATTTGTGAAATTGCTTTTTCAAAGATAGTCACATGGTTCAGAATTCAAAAAGTATAAAATTGTGTACAGTGAAAAATATTTCTCCCATTCCCATCTCAATGTGCCCCGTTTCCTCTCCTCTCACTCCCCTAAAGTAACAATTGTAACTGGTAACTTGTGTGTTCTGCTAGATTTTCTTTACATCCTGATCACTTTTAATAGGTAGAACCTATTGCCAGCCTGCCAATTTGCACACGTCCATGTTCACTTGACGTTCAGGAAGTGTCTTACTATGACGTGACATTTAACAATGTGCATGTTGAATCTGGGTACTTTTTGCTTGGCTTTGCATTCATCTTTCCACTTATGTTTTGAAGAGAAATTTCATATTTTCTCTGCTCTAATTCTGGTTGCCAGGATGGCTGAATGCCATTCCTGGAAGGGGTGTGTGTTAGAGTTGGCACAGACAGAACAACTGGCACAGGAAAAGGAAACCATTCCTGTGTCAAGGAGATTTATCTATTCATTATTTTAAAAATTATTATTGTTACCACGATTGACCATTTCTTGTGTGCGACCCATATCCTGGGAACCCTTTTAAACACAGAACAGGTGTTCCTGGGTAGTGTCCAGGGGACTCCCAGCTTGACAATGTTGGGACTCTGGAGTAAAATTACAATTTCGATAGCCAGATCCTTAGCAATAGGTAGAAAACAGTGTAGGACAATCTTTTTCAAGCTGGTCTCTAAGGAAGGTTGTAGGTTTCTTGTAGGTAACCCTGGGGACAGTTAATGAAGGGATGGGAAAGAACATATTACCCTATTACTTTTATCTCTTTTGTAAATTGTGTCCCTGTAAGATTTCTATTAAAGAAATGTTTCAATGGGTATAAAAAAAAGTTTGAAATCCACTGCTATTGAAGAATGACTGCCTTAGCTGGAATCAAGAAACCATGTTCCACGGCCTTTTGAGCTCCTTTTGCTTGGCCGGCTCCAAACTCTGGCCTGTTCTTTCTCTCCTAATAATGATGCCCTGGCTCTGGCCCTGGCCCTTGGCCTTGCCCTCTTGGGCCTTTTGAGCTTCCTTTGCTCAGCCTGCTCCAAACTCTTTGGAGTGTACTTTCTCTTCTAATCATGGCCTTTGAGCCATTCTCTACTGCTCGGACCTGCTTCTGCTTCTTTGAAATGTATTTTTCTTCTAATAAACTGTCCTTTTCGGCAACTTTACCTCTCTGGTCCGTGTCTCCATTCTTAGGTTCCACAAGACCATGATCCTGGTACACACACACAATCACACATGAAAAAAATCACCAAGGCACCTTAACTCATCCCTCGCTCAGAATGTTTTATATACCCATTTTGCCTTTCTGTCTCTGAACCTCTTCTGCATGTGTGTTCTCTGACTCGTGCATGTGGCGTTCCCATACATACATATATATATATATATATATATATATATATATATATGTATTAAATTTGTTTATTTTTCTTGTTAAAAAAAAGAAAAAGAACCATGTTCCTTAGTCAGGCTGGGCCTCATTTCCATGTAGCATGGGGTACAACAGTTTGATGAGAACAGTTGCAGCTCACTTTGCAAAACTGATTGAACTTTGGACAAGTTAAGTGTAAATGTATGTTATTTAATTGAGTTACACTTTTCGTGCATTAGAGAAACAAATCACTATTTAGAGGGATCCCATAGGCAAATTTTTAAAAAGTTAAGGATATCTTTGGAAAGTGCATAATGCCCTGTTTCATGTTGTCCAGGTTTGAGTTTTTTATTTCTACTTTTTTAAGGGAGAGGAACGTATATGGAATAAGAGAGATCGCAGTAGCTTTGACTTCCTAAATTAATTGAAAGGTGTAGCATTAAGGGATACAAATATCAGAGGAAAGAAAAGAAGAAGTAAAGGATCAAAATAAATTTTATTTACAAATAATTATAAAATTGGATTCCAGGTTTTACAGAAATAGGGGAGGTGACCATAGCAGCAGAAACTGATCTGGCAATAATTTGGAGATGAGAGAATGGAGAAAGATGATCAAGTTTACGGAAGAGTTTTTATTGAGAGATTGTTTAACTTTTACTCTTTGGTTACAAATTAGGAAAAGCAAGTTATTTCTGAACTAACATGATTAAAACATTAGCACTTTCTTAAAATTGTTACTTTATATTTAAAGTCAGTTCAATTTATGTAAATTTGGTTGAAGTTTATATATTAAAGGATGACTATAAAAACAATGTTTCACTCATCACTGGCATTCAGTAAATGATTGCTGAATTCTACGAAATTACACTGAGATATATCCTAAGAATTCTAGCAGCACTAGCCATCTTCAAATTCAACAGGTAGTGAAAGGGTTAAAAATCAAGATAATGCAAAATTCAAGAACTGATATTTTGAGTTTAAATTGGTAAATTAATGGATGGCAATAACATTTAAGACAAGTGAATAACAGCAGAAAAGACATTCATTAAGTCAAATATTAAAAACGATTTTTTAATATCAGCAAGGTAGCATGAAACATATTGAAGGTACTTTGTAGGCAAAGGTTGTCCATGTTGCAATGTCTATTTAAAAAAATCTATTTCATGTAGTCTTGCACCTGAAGAGTTGAAAATCATGTGTAGGTTTTTGAATGCAGTATTTTATTTACTTTGTTTTAGTACTAGCTTCCTGGTTCTCTCATTCCTTTTTAACTTTGACCTACATTCCCTGTGTAGGGCACGCGTTAAAGGGGCTAACAGTGAACTACTGGGGATCTCCCATGGTGAAGAGCAGGTAGAAGAAGTGACAGTGAGAGGCTGAAAAAGGCTGAGCAAAGAGGCAGGAGTCAGGCAAGAGGCATTCTGAAAGCCCAGGGAGCAAAGAGCTAAGAGGTTTGTGTGTGACCGTTCCAAACAAGCTCAAGAGAGGTTAAAGAAGATGAGGCCAGACAGCAGCCCACTGGGTTTGGAAATTAAGTGGATAGCGGTACCTTTGAGAAAAGCCGTAAAAAGGTAGGAGCAGAAACATGTGCAATGGATTGAAAAGTGTCCAGGAGATGAGTAAGAAGGGCAATGTGGCTGTTGGTGAAAAGGGAAAGGAAGCTAGAAATAAGGGAAGCTGGGTCAACAAAAGATAATTTGCCCATTTTATTATTAACTATGTGTTTTAGTGCTATTGGTGACAGACTCCCTTAGAAGTCAGTTTTCTTCTCTTCCTAATTTATGTTAAATAAATCTGGAATGGTTGGCACTTTTTTCAAAGACTTTTAAACAATTTGCTTGTGGGTTTAAACTTTTTGTCTACTATTTTAAATGTAAAAAATTTAATAGATATCTTTGTATTGAGCCAGCCTTTCAGCCTTGCAGAGAACACCAAGTGGGAATAGTGCATTATTCTTTAATTTACTCTTAAAATTTTGTTTCTTTGTGTTTAAATGAATTTGGTGTGTGTTTATGTGTGTGTGTGTGTGTGTGTGTGTGTGTGTGTATGTATGTGTCTGTATCTGTGTATACACTACACTGTATTGGTCATGGCTTGATATCAGAGTTCTTCTAACCTTGTAATAGAATTGTGAGTCTTTTCATCATTTTAATATTTTGGGACTGTTTAAACAAGAAAAAAAATATGATTTTTAACTTCATTTTATTAGAACCAATATAAAACTACCTCCTACCTGGGTCCAAAAAGGAAAACAAAAAAATCTACCTGTGCCTATCACTTTTTAGAGATGGATTTTTAACAATCCTTTTAATTTCTTCTATGGTCATTAGCCTATTTAGGCTTTCAATCTCTTGTCATTTTGTTATTTATCTTTAAGATAATTATTGTTAGGATGGAGGAAACAGGTATATTTTAGGCTAAGGAGAAGGAACTAGTGGACAAGGAGGAATTTATGATAAAAATAGAGTATTAAATTACATGATTAAGGAGAAAATTTATTCTGGGAGGAGTGATGGCATTAAGAACACAATTGGAAGGACCAGAAAGAAACAGAGATCTATCCCTTAACTTGAGAAAAGGAGGGAAGGATGGGCAAAAGTAGGCTAAATTTAGAGGTGGAGGCAAATTGTTAATTGAAGGGAAAAGGGAAGGAAGTATACATGTATTCATTTGTTCTCTGCCAGGCATTGTGCCAAGTGTTGTGTAGGAATAATCACACTTAGTCTTCATTCAGCCCTATGAAGCAGGTTTTATTCTCTCCATTGTATAGCTAAGGACACAGAGAGGTTTAGTAATTTGCCCAAATTATAACTGTGGAAACTATGAAACTTTTATTAGTATGTACTTAATATGATTTACAGAGCTTTAGGTCAAAATATTTATTTTTGTATCTTGTAATTGGGCAGCATATATCTACAATTGTGCATATATATATATATATATATATATATATAAAATACTTGTATCTGTGCATAGTTGCATATAAGTACACATTGTGTATATACATAAACCTTATGTGTATCTAAGTATACAAATACAGTAGATAAGATTAGGTGTATATTTATGTAATTCATGTGAGCAACTTCTATATCTAGGTAATTAACCGACAGGCAGTCCTCTGCAGATCGTGATAATATTAATAATAATGACAATACCTTCATTTACTGAGCAACTACAACAGCCCCTCCCTACCTTATCCGTGGGGGATAAGTTTCAAGACCCCCAGTGGATGCCTGAAACTGTGGATAGTACTGAATCCTACATATATACCTATGATACAGTTTAATTTATAAATTAGGCACAGTCAGGTATTAACAGCAACAATAATAAAATAGAACAATTATAACAATATACTGTAATAAAAGTTAGTGAATATGATCTCTCATTCTCTCAAAATATTTTATTGTACTGAAAGGAAGTACTTCATGGCTTTTTGTTGGCATATCTGAAATGCCAGCATCACTTCTCTTGCACTTTGGGGCCATTATTAAGTAAAATAAGGGTGACTTGAACACAAGCACTGCGATACCGTGACAGTCGATGTGATAACCAATGGCTACTAGGTGACTAAAGGGTGGGCAGAATATACAGTGTGGATACGCTGGGCAAAGGAATAATTTACATCCTGGATGGGATGGAGCAGGGCAGTGCTAGATGTCATCATGACATGCATGACATACTCAGAATGACACGCAATTTAAAACTTATGAATTATTTCTGAAATTTTCCATTTAATATTGTTGGACTCTTCTTGGCCGCAGGTAACTGAAACTGTGTAAAGTGAAACTGTTGATAAGGGGAGACTCCTGTTTGTACTTGATGACAATTTACATTTTTTTATATTTCTAATCTCACAACAATAAGAGGTAAAACTGTTATCACCATTTTTATAGAGGAGCTTATTAAAGCCTGGAGAATTTCAGAAACTTGCCTCGGGTTGCTGCTGCATTGCTGAGCAGGCATTCAAACCTAACTGTAAAGAACTGTACCTCTATGTATACCAGACAATATCTCTTCTGCAATATTCACTTACTATCTGTCAAAATTGTTTAGGATGCCCCTTTCTTTTCACAGAAGCTACTCTAATGATCACTGCTTCCTTCATAGGTTCAGCCCTGCAAACCTTTGATTGTTAGAGGGTTTTTTGGTTTTTGTTGTATTGACTACTAGGTAGGTATTCTTTGCCTATGATAGGCTCTTTAAATAATCCAAATAAAATTAAACAGACCCACGTTCATTTTGCTGAAATGGCTAACCAGGTACTGTGCACAGGGTATGTTTGTTGATGATGCTTATGATCCTCTGAGCAATGCATGCCTACTCAACAGGACTGAAGAAACCTTACACCTGTTTATTTGTACGAAAATGAAAAATGTAGCATTTGAAAAAAATCCTGTGACCATGTGACTTGTGATTTTTATACTTGGTGGAAAATAATTAAGTGTAGACTTTGGAAAATTCACATTTCATGAAACTTCAAAGACATTTCTAATGATCGGACAGAGTCACTCCCTTATCCACTCGCCTTTTCTTTTCCCCCTTCACTTCTCTGCCTTGTGCCCACAGCATGTGAAAGCATTGAAAGAAAATAAGAATCTTAAACTCATAAACATACCTGCTTACCATCTGGCAGGCATCCCAGCAGTCTGGTGATCTCCTTTAGTTATCCAGCAGATAGTAGAAAAACAAGAGTCCTGTGAAGATTTCACATGTTGCCATATTCCTGCCAGATGGTGATTTGTAAAACATGGACAAATTGCACTGGCTCTACTTCCCTCCGACAATCACAACAGAAACACTGTAGCAATGGTGTTTCATTTGAAAGCAACTTCAACTGAGTAACTTTTAAGGTATAAACATCTAAAAATGATCAGGATTGGGCAGGCCGAGTGGCATGGTGGTTAAGAGTTGGCTTGGGACCCCAGTGGCCCTGGTTCCGGTCCCACATATGAGGGCCAGTGACACTGCCCTCAAAAAAAGTAAATAAATAAATAAAATAAAAATGATCAGGATAAAATGTTTAGAGAACCGAGAACTGGTCCTTCACGACCCGCTCTTCTGTGTACTGGTAGGTTAGTCTAAGATTCTCCCCTTCCCTCCCACCTCCCTCCCCCCGCAAAAAAAAACAAACCGAAAAGAAACCTATGAAGGGTTGGGGAATGTCAACATCATGTGACATTTGATTACTAACTACTGATTCTTTGCCACAACATGATGTTTTTCTGTCATCTAATGATGGGCTGCAGGACTAAAAATTATATTGACAAATTTGCCAGTTGGTCAACTTCACATTGGAACATGAACTGAATCTGGGCAGGAGGAGGGAATTACATTCTCTAAGTATTAATAAAACAGTAAGTGCTTTTAAAATAGTACTTTCCCACTGTTTCAGTGGTTCTTTGTGGTTGTCTACACAATACTCAAATCACTGGTCACTTTAGATGAAAAATGTCAAACACGCGGTTTAACATTAAGTAAATAAGCTACCAGTTTGTGGTTCTAACTTTTTCAACAAGCTTTGGTCTCAAAGCATACTTGACCAGAAAGGGATATCTTTTTGACTCAGTGATTCAGGAGTCCACCTGAACAGAGCAGACTAATGCTTTGCTGATATTAAGGGGCAAATGATAGAAGACAGCCAACTCTTCTTCCCTGTTGCAGTAGCTAGATTTGCTTAGTAGTTTCTTTTCTCCATTGAGAATGTACTGCCTATTTCTTCCTGATGATATAGATGCAAAAATTTTACATACATTGTTTTGGTGAGAACTTTATTCAGATATAATGTATCTAAGCTATAATTCACCCATTTAAAATGTATAATTCACTTATTTTTAGTATAGCCAGAGTTGTGCAAACAGCACTACAGTCACTTTTAGGACATTTTCATCACCCAGAAAGAAATCACATTCTCATTAATAGTTGCTCCTCTTTTCTACCTCCAACCCCACATCCATAGGTAACTGCTAATCTGCTTTCTGTCTCTATAGCTTTGTCTATACTGGACATTTAAATTAAATAGAATCATATAATACGTGGTCTTTTGGGTCTGGAATCTTTGAGTTAGCATAATATTTTCAAGGTTCATCCATATTGTGCGTGAACGATCTGTGTCTTTTTATTGCCAAGAAATATTCCATTGTGTGGAGAGACCGTATTTTATTTATCCATTTATCATTTGATGGACATCATGCTTGTTCCCACGTTTTGTGGAAAGGTAGCTCTGAGTATTTGGGTACAAGCTTTTGTGTGGGTATATATTTTTATTTGTCTTGGGTATATCTAGGACTAGAATTGCTGGGTCTGTTAGTAGCTCTTTGTTTTACCTTTTGAAGAATACAAAGGACTATGCTTGTTTGTAACTCCTTGTTTTGTACTGATGAGGGACACAGTTGTACCCTAAACACACTGAATTTTTATAATCCATCATTTGAATTCCTATTCCAGAATAGTCAATGGTCGTGGGATTTAGAATTAGACTCCCCTAAACTTGAATCCTCATTTTAGCACTTCTGAACTCTTATCTTAGGCAGATTGCTTAGTATATCTTAAATTTCATTTTATCATCTGTAAAATGAAGATAATAACACTAATTTTGTCTGGAGTTTGTGTGCATCGAATGTGATGATGTATCAGAAAGCAGCTAGCGCCATTATGATTACATAGTAATTTTCCAATAAATGCTGTTTTCTTTTGATTCTTTGCTTTTTGCTTCTGAGTACCTGACGTGTAGTGACAGCCTTAAGGAAAATCTTTTTTGGGATGATCTAGGTATTTATGGCAGGTTTTCTTGGCTGATTTATAGGTTCCTTAGAGAAAGGAATTACATTTTTATATTTAGTCTTTAAGACTATATTTAGAATTTAATAATCAGAAAACAAAACAATGTATAGAAATATCCCTGAAACTTGTAAGGAGTGCTAAAAAATGAGACTTGATTGGAATTCTTATACATTTATGTCTACCACTTTTTAGACTTGGGCCTCATTCCACATGTAGACCCCTCAGAAGGAATTGACATTAGAAGGAAGTACGATTCTGAGAAATACATCTTTTGTTTTAATTAATTATAATTGACACATATAACATCGTGTTAGTTTCAGGTATACTAAGGAATAATTTCTAGTTAGAGTTTCAAGGTGAGGCATTTGCACAAGGAAGTAAGCCATCTATGATTTGCAGACACTTGGTCCTGTTCAACCCTTTATGGTGATGTCTACATAGTTCCATGGAAAAGAGTAGGGCTTCCTGTGGGAGGTGTTATAAGTCATAAACGCATAAAGCCTTTAAGATGCCATTAGGGATGTCCTCCTGACTTCAGCATAAACCATGCTACTATACACATAATGATATAAGTGTTGAAAGATCATTAGCAAAGGGATTTCATCATCTTCTCCCCAAATGGAATACCCATATGAAATAATTTTCTACATGTAAAATCTGGCCTGACATGTAACTTAAATCCTTTTTGGCTTCATTGAAAGTCCATTTCCATTAAATCCCCTTTCCTGAGGCAAAAGTATTATTAAATATCATGACAATCTGTTAAAAGAACAGGAAAATATATACATCCAGATGAGCCAGTTTTCTCCCTGTCTCCCCCCCCCCCGCCCCTCCCATCTTTCAGACAATCCCAGAGAGGTTCAGATCAGCATAAATGGTGTGACCAGTGAAATGGAGATGATTTCTTTCACCATGTCTTTGGGTGGTCATCCTGCTGACCCTTTGAAACTGTAGAGGTATTTGAAGAAACCAAGAAAGTTTTATTTATACCTCCAAAGTGGGGGGTGGGGAAAAGAAAGGAAAAATGTGAATAGGTCAGGAGATGTAGTTCAAACATATTCTTGTTTATACTTCAATTCACACAAAATTTGAAACCTATTGATGGTTTCAAGTTCCAAGTTTAGGTATCATTAATTATGCTAAACATTTTTAAATAATGAATTTGACTTTATTAGTTATAGATGCTATCACAATTCTATATTTCTGTGTCAAACCAAAGAAGGATTTGAATTTTAATAATTATTCCAATTTAAATTATTAAAAACACACTACAGTGGTATCACAGATATTAATAAGCTTTGTAAACCCTTCTCCCAGACAACTCATGCTTTCTTTTAAAACTCAATTTGAATTTCAAGCCTAGATTACTTCATAGTGTCATTTTAAATTGATAACATCTGGAAGGGGGGGAAAAAAAAGTTTGCCTTTCAGCTCTTTAGAACATATTCCATTTCAAGCCCGCCAGAAAATTTAGACCTGCTTCAAGTTTAACTTTTGCATCAGACCTTTTTTTTTTTTTTTCCCATTCTCTCCTTACCCAGTTCTCCCCTCTCGTTCTGATTCTCCTCCCCTGCTCTTAAATGTGTCTATTACCCTCAGGCTTTGACCTTGGGCCGACTGTGAGCACAAAGTCATGTTATTTAGAGTGAAGTAACACCAGTAGTCAGGAAGGAACAATGTAGTTCAAGCCAGATAAAATAAATCTCTCATTTCCTGTCAAGGGACTGAGCCAAAAGCAATGATGAGAGACAGAGGGGGCAAACCGAGCAACTCGAAACACAGACACTTGGGAGAGACACAACCACAGGCCTCCTCTGAAGACAGACAACAAAACCAAAACAGCCCGAATGACAGGCGACTCCTAAGAGCTATGGAATAAACCAAAACACATAAAGCGGAGGGGAATCTGGGCAACTCCCTGGCCACAGAAAACACTGACTGAGTGAGTAGGGAATCCGAAGAACAAGCCTGAAACTTGGTAGGGATTCCCCAGGACAGACCGGAGTCTCATAAACTTGGAAACATACCTATGTTGCTGCCACTTTTGACCAAGTCAGCTTTTGAATGAAAACACTACACACTGATTTCTGAGTAACAGTGGGCTGCACATTGAAATTTGAAAATAGCCATGGGAAGGAACTCCCCATATTTAATTCAACAGATATCCACAGTGGTTACCCTTGTCACCATCTGGAAGAAAAGTTGCTGTCCACATGACTGCTGATTTATTAAGCAAATGCCAAGAGTGCCTGCTATCTACAGGTGCTGTTTAAAAGTTATTTCAAATATTTAGTCCCTTTAATCCTTAAAACAACCCTAAGAGGGAGGCATTGTTGTACTTTCATTTTATAATTGAAAAGCCCAAGGCACTGAGAGGTGAAGTAACTTACTTAAAGTCACGTGGCTAGTAAGGGCGAGAGCCTCCATCTGAACCCAAGCAGCAGGGGTCCAGGTCCCCTTTCTTAATTACTATGCTTGGATGAATCCATGGCCATACAAGACTAGCGTGACATTTTACTAATCTCAGTTGTTTGCAAGCCCTGCTTGGATTCTTTCGAGATCCACTATTCGTTGCAGAAGCACAATGCGACTTTGAATGCTCATGTCAGATCCAGGAGAGATATAAAAAACAGTGGGAGCATGCTACATTCATTAACAATACTGAGTATTGCATTTTGTCCAGAGCTCTTCCAAGATAGTTAGGAACTGAGAGGTCATTCATTCATTCATCTCCTTCAACAAATGCTCATTATTGAGTCCTTACTACATGTTAGGCACCATGATGGGTGATGGAGTAGTTTCCTGGCTGACAACATAGTCAATCAAGGATGCATTTTAGATCCAATTAGATACAGGAGTAGCAAATCAAGAAGACAGCAAAATTTTCAAAGATGAATACTAGTTAATATTTAGAGACAGTCAGAAAAACATTTTTTAACTCAAGATGAAATATAATTTAATGCTTTGAGTCAAACATTTCAGTTATCATATGGAGTTACCATAAAATTAAAGTTTATTGGGGTGACAATGGTTCATAAAGTTACATAGGTTTCAGGTGTACAGTTCTGTACTACATCATCTCTATATCACATTGTGTGTTCACCACCCAGAGTCAGATTTCCTTCCATCACTATACATTTGATCCCATTTACCCTCATCGATGAGGATGGAAACATTTTTTACGACTCTGCCCATTTAGTGCCATAATGACCAATGGACGTAGGTTGTTTAAAAAGAGCATACCTCATCGTGAGACTGTTTCTAAGAAGCATTAAAATTTCAGTCTTGTAGTTTACTGTGATACTCCTTGCCCCTTTTAGACTGGAAAAGAAAGAAGTATTTTGGCTCTTAATATATACTGTGCATCATTCTATTGCCCATAATATATTACATTACATTTATCTATTAGATGTAGTAGTATTATACTATACTTACCTGCTCAACCAAGCCTCCTGAGTAGGGCATTATGTTCTTTATCTTTGTGTTCGTTTATCTGTCATAATATCTAGCATATAGAAGTTACTCAGTGTATGATTGTTAAATAAACTGATGAATATACTTTGTGAATACATATAAATAAGAGACATACACGTACACTTTTATATGTGTAATGTTATGCAAATTGTAGATGATCCAGGACAAATCGTTTATTAAAGACAACAATTATTCCTTTTATAAAATAACAACAGTGATATAAAGGTAATTTATTTGAAGGTCTACTATAAAAGGCCTAATAACATCTGATTACCTGCTTTTAGTATGGGTTATTTAATGTAATCCTTATCTGAAATCTATGAAGCATGTATATGCTTTGTTATCAGGTTGAATTGAAAATAACCCTAAGTGATAGATCTTTTTACTTAAACTATTATATATTTTTTCTGTCACCATTACGAATGGAAAAGACCCAGGAAAATAAAAATATTCTCCCTCGTTTTCTAAGAAATAATGATTGTAGTTCAAGTTCAAGAGGTAACTGTAGCTCACATTTATAGTTTTGTGACCAATTCCCTAAAAATGTCCATATTCACAAAGAACATTCATGTAGATCAGGAAAGGGTTTCTTTGGGCAATGTATGACTTTATGAGGAAATTTGGGCATTGTTAGGGTACAAAAAACAAAGACATGCCCCGTGGTAGACTTGTTGGACCCTTGCCTCAATCCCTGAATCAAATCAGTAGGATAATTCTATCCGACCAATCGAACGTCTGCGGGGAGAGCAGAAGATTGTTCTAGCTCTGTCATGCTTTATTTTGAAAGACGGACATTTGTATTTATTACATTTGGTTCTCTGCCCATATATCATACCTACACAGAATACAAAGTATTTGAACAAAATAAGAGAATTAGACATTCAGAACCCTTTTTCTTGATGCACTCAATACTTACACATACAGGTACCTGATAAATACTGGCTGGTCTTTTGCTTTCTGATATTTATTGACCTTTTTACCTCTCTGCTTTGTCTTTTGTTGACAGAAAATGGGACTTTTGCTTAATCTAAGCCAGGATGTTTCCTTTAAACAAAAACAATTACTTCCTTTCTACAGGAAATGTATGAACCAGAAAGTCTGTGGAGACCATTCATCTCTTCTTTAGGTGGTTTGCAGCAGTGTGAGCCTAAGGTCAGCCCAGGCTCTGGTGAGGAGCGGTATCAATTATTTTTATATGCTCCAACATGGGGTTATCTGTCCCAATGTCTACTCTATTAATACTCATATTTAGGATGTAACAATTAAACTTTGATAAATATTAGATAAAACATTTTTTGAGAAACATGTTTGCTGAAGGTTCGGTGTGCTTTACATAAGTGGAAAATGAAATAATTGAAAAACGAGGAATTACAGATACCAGCACTGTATTGTACCCATGAGTAAAAGATGGAATTCAAATTTAAAATATTCTCCGTATGGACTAAAGATGATAATGAAAAATACATATCTAAGTAGTGAATTTCCTTACCTTTCTTCATGAGGAAATACCCAGTGAAATTAAATATCATTATCGAAACAGTTCAAAGGAAGTAAATTTTTATGCAACATACCATTAAACTGTAGAATTCATTGCTGCTTGCTGGCTATCATTGAATGTCACTAAATATATTTTTTTTAAAAAGGTAAATCATTTTTATGGATATAGAGAACATTTTAATTACGTTATCTAAAGAAACTAAGAGATTCCAGTCAGTCACACTTCAGAACAGATGAATAGCTTGGTCAGGAAGAAATATTTCCAAATTCGGTTATCACAGCTCATTTGATATATTATTGAACTCCAGATTCTATTGTATTAGGAAGTATTCAAGATATCCCAGATTAGGATAAACATTGTATAATCTGTTTTATCAATATTAACTGCTTTCTTACTACCTTGTATATATGATACTATAAAGGTGCACACTGATATTGTTATGCTAAAATTAATGCATATGTAATAGAACCAACAAAATACCCAGGCTTCCTAAACCTTGAATGCTTTGTTTATATGCCGTATTATGTTATGTTTGATCCTTTGTTTTTGTCATAAATATATTATGTGTATTTAGTTCTACATGAATTTTTTTCATGATATTTGAAGACATATTGAAAAGGGTTAAATGCAGCATTGGTTAATAACTTTAAAATACAGTTCAAGTGCTCAGCACTGTTCTGCATGGTAGATGTTAAACAAACAACTTTAATGATTGGTTTTGGACTTTAGAATAGGACCTAGTGTTCTTTGTTGTGCACTTACCGTTCATTTTAAAATGTGAACAACTTATTATTAACCAATATGTTGAACAAATCAACTCTTACCCAAATTCAGTAGCTTCTCACTTTATCACAAGGGCATTCTGAAATTTAGGAGTTGTGTTTTTAAAGAGTTACTGATTATTTCTTCATACCCAATTATAGAAATTGTTATCTAAGGGTGTTATTAATTTTCATTAGGCATCTTGGTGTTTCCTGAGCATGGGCAGCAGTTTTTTGTTTCACCTGTGCTTTAATTTTTATAAGAATCTTTCAATATTTTATTCACCGTTAGCTTCTATCATGTGAACAGTTTGAAGAGTGACTTTTTGTTTCCTGAAGTTATAAATTCACAAAAGGAATTCAGTTTTGATAGATATAAAATTAATGGTTTAGGGACTTCAGCATATGTAGTTATGGTATTATATATATATATATAGTCTTTAATCAAAGGAACTCCAAATACTATAACGTCCTCATAAAGTTCTTCTTATAACTGATTGTATTTCTAAATCCCAAATTGATTCCTCTCTCTGCCTTCTGAATCCAAGAATTTGACATTTTTCTCACACTTGATATCAATAGTAAGCAGTTCTCTGGCGTTTCCTTATCCTGACAAACATTTTGTTTTTAATATTTAGGGACTGAAAGTGTTCACGTACCTAGATTCCTATGATATGCAAAGAAGCTCTTTTATAGGATTCAGAAGGGGAATCTAGGGGAAGCCCCGTGACTAACACCCGCAGGGCCATATAAAGTGATATTTTGGGATTGTTCACCTCTGGTATCTCTGGTCCCTTTGCAGATATAAGTTTCCTTAGGTGTCCAGATTTTCTAGTTTTAGAAATATTAGTATACTTTGGTGACTCATAAGGTGGAAATATTCTTTAATTTAGAGTTATACTTAATTTATTAAATGGTGTTCTTTATAAAGGTTTTTTTTTTTTCCTCCAATGACAAGGTATTCCAAACAGTTAAAGGAATTGTTAATGGGCATTAAAGACATGTAGTTCAAGTAAATATTTAATATTTGTAGGAAAATATCGAAAACATTTATGTTTTTCCATTATCAGAGAAAATTCTTGTAGATGACGAACAACCAAAGGCCATAATGTCTTGTGACAATATAATAACAACATTGCTACAATTACTTCCTTTCCACCATGTGCAAGTATTTACAAGGAGTGTATGTGTGGTAAATTTGTGATCATTTTTACTTGATGAAGTTTCATCACAGACCACTGTACAGTGTAGAAAGTGAGACTCAGGAATGTTCAGTAATTTGTCTAAGGTCACACTCAGTAAGAACGTTAAAACCCTGGATATTTTCAACTTGTATTTCTGTTCATTTTTCTAACTGCTAAAGAATAATATTTAGGACTAAATATTTTTTTTTCACATGCTGGTCCATTTTTGTCCCATGCTGTGCCAAAAAATATTTTACCATTTTTTGCAAGCATTTGAATTGATCTCAGAATATATCAATAGTTATATATTAAACATACACCATCTATTTACCACAGTGGTAGGTTTCATAATTCATTATACAGAAATCATGTTCTATCTTATTGGGCACATAATGCTAACATAATTGAACCAGGGCAACGCAATAGAATTGCCAGTCTGATCACATTGGCGTGAATTCAATTTTTAGTTTTAAAAATTGGTATAACACCTAGATTCCATAATAAGATTAAGATCAGCAAGGCTAGGAAACAAGTGTTCGCTACTATTGTATCTGCAGAGTTTAGCTTCCTACAGGGCTGAGACACTTCCGATTAGACACAATAGGCAATTGATACAAGTTTCTTGATTAAATGAATGGCTTTTATTTGGTTAAGTTTTAGTATACTATGTTTAATACATTATCCTCCTTGTATTTATGTCACTAGAAAAATACAAAAAGATGTTAAAGGAGTAGGAGAAGGTAATATACATAAAGTATAAGATATGGATAAAATTTTCATTGATCTGAAAATGCTGAGATTATTCTACCATCATATCTGGAAAAGTATTTTACTATTTTTACAAGCGTTTTAGCTACTTTAACTGTATATCTTTTCCCTTTCGTTATTAAATGTGACCGTATCATATTGTTAATATACAAGTGAGATTATTTTACTTTTATTTGACTTTTCTGATTGCAGCAACGTTACAGATTTTGTTTTGTTTCTACAATCAATGAATTCAAGAATAGCCCTCTGCATGGAACTCATCTCAGTATTATCTACCTAATGTTGACTCGAGTGAGACCTTGAACAGTCACCACTACACAATATACTTTAAAGTTTTAAAGGCTATTTGCTTTGGCTTGTTTTAGTCTAGCAATTGAGAAATTATTTAGTCATAGCCAATCATACTTAGACACAGGAAAAACCATCAAATCATCGTCTTTATGAATCTATGTTTTTTCGGGAGGCTTCATTACTTCTGGGGATATAAGTGACTCATGTGTTGGGAAAACTCACAGTTTCCATGACTGCTCACATTTTTGACTTGAGCATTTACCATTAAGTTTGGTATTTTATCCTGCTAGGGATGTGGGAAGAGGGAAGAGCCCCTACAGTCTCATTCCTAGTAAAACTATGATTGGATAGCCTATGCCATAAATACAGGTAACTTTCCTTATTTTTAAGCCAAGAATCAGAAGAAAATATAATAAATAAACTAATTTTAGAAAGCAGAGATAGTTGTGAGAACAACATGTATAATTTTTAATTAGGATATCCACATAAAAATCACAGGGAGCTCTGCAACTTAGTGGAGCCTGACGTGATACACATCTGCAAATGAGACTGAGGTGTTGTAAATATTGATGAAAGTATTGAGGCTTAGAAGACTCAGAAATACTGGTTTTCATTCATTCTCTAGGACATACCGCTCAAGAGTGAGTAGTCAAATTATTTTCTATTAGGCTTCAAATCTAAAGTATGTAATTTCCCACCATGAAGAGTGAATGAAAACATCTATCTTTTTTTATCTTCCTTTACTTAACTGTACTGGGCTCTACCTGGATCTCTTTTACCCTTTTGAAAAAATACAAAGCAAAGTGGGGGTTGAAGTTCTCATTATGTCAATAGGCCTCAAGAATGTGGCAACATTTGGTTGCGTAATTAATTTGTTTCACAAAGGGAAGAGCCCCCCTTAGGATTTTTGGAGCTGACACTGGAACTCCCCAAGCCCAGTCACATGTCACAGGCCTGTGGTGAAATCCTGCTCTGTGGGTTACTGAGAATCACAACAGAGCAATTCCCACGTGAGTTGGTTTCTAGAGTTGGTATTGTCTCTGCTCCAGAAGGTAACAGGAACGCCTGGGTGGGATGAATGTGCAGGACCACTGAATTCCACAATTCCACGTCCTCACCACTGACTTCCTGGGAACTCAAGGCACATGTTTTGCTGTAAAGAAACCTCCAGAGCCACAAGGTTTCTGGCTGAAAGAAAGGTTTATGTGGTGACTCATTTATCTCTATCTTCCTCTGCTAATTTTGGTAGGGTTTTGCTTTTGCTTCTACAAGCTGTATGATTAAAACTCTCTAAACATTAAGAAAGTATACAGGATAGTTTTGTCCTACTTTAAATCTCCACTTCTGCTGTTTCCTCCTGTTGTGTCTCTTTTGGGTTAGGGTAAAATGAGTGGCTTTAGAAAGCATCCTAAAAAATATTTACAGCCTGCATGACTCTTGATGCATTTAACTGTCAAGTTTGGGTTACTACTTTTATCAGTACTCTGTGTAAAATATTGTAGGAGGCCCAGTAATACTACGATTAAGTGTACAGTTAAAACTATAGCATATAGTGCCACTCAAGTGGAGAAGTAATGTTGTAAATGGCTGGACAGACACCAGTTAGTCTCTATTTTGAGGAAATATTTTAGAAGAAATGAATAAATAATTCTTGTAGCTATAGATACGTATAAGTACACATTTATGAAATGTAACATCGTGTTGTAAAATTTTATATTTAGATTTTAGAATAGAAATACGTTTAAGATGAGTTATTTTGAACTTAAGATAAAGATCACTTAAATGATATATTCCGTCATATATTTCTCACTGCATTTTATATTTGCCAGCCTCCTTGACACTCCCCTGGTATAACTATGATCATGTATTAAAATGTTTCAAGTTAATATGGGACAAGATGGCTTCCTCTTTTTCCTAACTCACCTACCTCTTTTAGCTGTAGTTGATGCAGAGCAAGTTTATACCCGGAATCACAGTTATTGATTAAATTCACAAAATGTTGTTACCATCATAAATGGGAATCCCTCTCCTGTGACAAATGACAATGCCAAGAAATGGGCTTCAAGATGGTTAACTTCTAGATGTCAACCTACCCACTTAATCAGGATTCACTCTTGCTATCTATATATCTGTTCTAGTATGTGTATTTGTGTTATTTATTTGAATTGTCCAAGTGCGTACTTGAATAGCTTGCAAAGGTCAAAGAGAGTTCAAATGATAGAAAAATGGTTTGTTATTTGCTCCCTACCCCTCCCCCCCATTGCTAATGCTAACTGATGAAGAGGGCAGGCAGTGTCCTTCAATTTAAAGAGACAACCTTGTTCATTTGGAGGGTGTGAATGCCATTCTTGTGAAATACTGTGAATAGTAATTCACAAGAGGGTGACTTTTTTATTGCTTTTACATTGATAACATGCCTCGTGAAGACTTACAGTTATTCTGCTGAATTTAAGAGAGATAAGAATGGAATGTGTATGCTAATTTAAACATCTGTGTATGCAATAAAGGAATCCCTTATTATGAAGAACTCAGATCCTTTTCTGTGTTTACCAGTTTTAAATAACTTTTAGAGGTGTTACCCAATATGTGAATACTTTATTACTTTACTCCTTTTTTTCTTCCCACCCCCTTCCTGAAGTAGCCAGCGAAGGGTTATGATCAAAAGATATATCACTGAATGTATAGTTTATAAAAATGAATGTGAAGCATATTTTGGAGCAGTGCTCACTTGCCACAGCAGCCTTAATTTGCAGAGCAAACATGAGAGACACAAGGACTAAGAGTGGCTGTCAACCAAAAGAGGGGTGCAGCTTGCAGCTGACTGTGTATTGAATTTTTATGCAGCATACTCTTTAACTTGATAAAAAAAAATATAATGCCCACATAAAAAGGTGATTGGTGAATGTAAATATGACTGATTCAGTTCTCAGGAGACCTAACTGAGCAACACCAGTCAGCTACCTCGCAGGTTAACCCTGTGTACCTTCCCAGGATTTAATTATTTGGTAAGGTACAGTGGAAGCATTTGAGAGTTGGAATGCCCAAAGCTGTTAAGTAAGTGTAGTGTTGGAATGTTTAATGGCATTAATTACCATTTATACATGGAGCTACCCCTCCTTAAGGCCCAGGAGGCCGTGACTCACTGGGTTGTCATTAACTGTCATTATTGCTAGTAAAGTCAACTTCCTATTCATAAAAATCAAGAAAAAAATGAGTGGTGAAAAACATGTTATTCTATAATACAATGTTTGCGTTGCTAACTAACTTATTCTGTGTTGTAGAATCCTATTGGCATTTTGAAATGTTGACGAATCTCAATATTTTTATCACTGCAGTTAAAGCCTTTAAAAAAATTCTGTGTGTAAGTTTGTGTGTGTGTAATTTTTCCTTTCGTGAGGGTTCCCCAGTATGAAAAAACAAAAAAAGCATCTTATAAGAGATTTGCACAGCATTTTAATTCTTGTTTTAATTTGATCATTTCTTAGAGGGACAGAGATCAATTTGGGAGAATAAGTATCTGGAGATGGAAGCAAACAGCTGGTCAATCAAGGGCAAAACTTTCTCCAGTCTGAGGGTTTGGCGCTATACAGTTCAACCATTCCTGTTTAGTAATGAATGAGGGGGTAGGCAGTGCTCTAAAAAGTAGAAATTTTAGTTGCATAAAGTTAAAATGTTTCCCATTATATATAGAAAAGGAGATGCTTTTCTTTGTTTTATTAAAAAAAGAATCATTACATGTAAGGGCCAGATGAGTTGAAGGACTGTGATTTAATTTTTTAAACCTAATACACTTATTGCATTTTATTGATGGTCACTATTTGTGAATGTGGTATCCTTTAGTTTTAGTTTTAGTTTCTGTTAAAAGAAGAAAAACTATTTCTGTAGCTTTCTTCTAGACTGTTGTTGTTATATTTCTTTGCTTTAGGGATGCTACTTGGTTTGACTTATACATTGTAATAGCTTCAAATGATCCATCAGAAAAAGCAGTCTTTATTGCTGATATTGACTTTTTATTTGGAAATGTTTATTTTTAATGTTAATAGTTATATGGGTTCATGTGCCGACATGTGTATATGAGTGTATTGAACAGACTGAAATGTAAACTGGTTATCATTGATTGAACAAATGTGTATCTTAAGACTCAAGTTGGCAAAATTTAAAAGTAGATGGCATTAAGTAAGAAATAGGTACAAGTTGCCCCAAAATAAGTGTATTCAGAGTCGCATAGAATCTTCTCACAAAGGCTCTTACTGCCATCATATAGTATTTATTGAGATCTCATTATTTGCTACATACGTAAAAAAGCTATGAGAAGAAATGACCATGATTTCAGACAGAAATGTAAAAAAGGATTTGGGAGACTTTGTGAGCTTATGTGGTAGGAGATGCTGGGGTTTTAGCCTTCTGTTTCATGTGGAGACCCACAGTTAATATGGTCCTTGTTCAAACTTAAAACAGCTCTATTAGTAGCTTGATTGAGAAGGGGGAAGAGGCCTAGGGTAAACAAAAGTATGCGTTGCAAGGCAGCCTAATTGTATACAGTGCATATGCTTCCGTACTTCCTTCTAATCCATCAAGTAGTAAAACACATAAGTTTAGTCTATTAAAGTAGATAAAATTTTTAGGGAAGTATACTACATGGTCTGAACGGGGAAAATGGCATCTGTTTAACAATTCTCTATTGTTCAAAGGATCATAGACAGACCATTGCCTGCCTGTCACATTCAATCAAGTTGGTTAAAATGCTGCCTGGGAGAAAAGGAAGGAGGGAATTTTGAAAGTATTTGCTTACACCTTTTTTCAAAAATTCCCCTGGCATGATGCTGATGAGAGTCCCAGGGGTAAGGGAGAACTCGGTGTTGTGAAGTGAAAGAGTTATTGGTTCTCCCTCACCCCCATCCCTGTCTTTTACTTTGGTACTGCCCAGGAAAGCTGCTTGGCAGTCGGAACTAATTGTAACTCACTCAGGAAAGTCTTCATTAGCACTACCACACATGGTTACCAGATGTGCTGAGAGGGGAAGGAGAGGAGGCTGAGGCATCCGGAGAGGGTAGAGAAACAAGTAGCTTCATTTCAAATTTAATAATCTGCCTTTGTTTCTAAGAGTATTGTGTTAGAGAGATGAAGAGAGAAGGGCGTTTGGGGGAATGGAGTTCCTTCTCATTCACTCATTCTCTGGACTCTGAATGGAATTCTTTGTCTTCAAAATGGCAAAACTTTTTGTAACTATGTATGTGTTCGAAATGCTTCACTTTCTCCATCAGATAAAATGAAAATTACCTAGATTATCAAAACAGTTATTATGTTTTCTTAATGGCTGATATTGGTAGTCTTACATTGGAGGTCCCTGAATAGAGATTGGATTTATAAAATGTGTAAATGACCTATAAAAACTGTTGTCTGCAGGGTCCAAAAACAAATCCCAACTAAGCATTCCTGAATGCCAGAGGACCTGAGTCAGGCATAGTGTGAGGTGGCTTTTTATCTTTTATACCAACTGTGCTCCTTTAGCAGTAAGAAGTACTGATTGCAGACTCTTGAGATTAAACATTTCATCTGTACTACTTACAAGTAAATTCCCTGGAAAAGCTGGGTTTATCCCTACTCACTGTGCTCCACAAGAGATTCAATGAATTCACAAGAATTTCTACTGTTTCTGACTGTTATTCACCATTTTTCTCATGTAACTATTACCTATATCTATAGACACAAATTATTTTGGAAGGCCAACGAGAACTATTCTGTCTAGATGAAACATGTGGTTTTCAAAATGGAACGTTTTGACAATGCAGAAAAGTGTGACTTAAAAAGTGATCATCATAATTTGGGTTCTCATAAAAAGCATAGAGACTTTAACTGTTATTTATTTAGTTCCTTATTTAGTTCCTGGATATATATATATATATATATATCTTAACTTTATAATGATCCTAGACTTTCAAAGTACTCTTTAAAGTTAGACACTAAGAATTTAGAATAAATAATTTGTAAAAATCTTGAATTTTACAACTGAAAATTTCAAGACTGGCTAGGTATTTTACTAGCAATTTTAGGACAGAATATTTTGGGTGATGCTTTTTTATTTCCACTCCTGCAGTAGAATCATAAAGATACTTGGAGGAAAAAAATAAATTAGAAGAGAAAAGTTCCCTCAACTAGTTTTGGATAAACATGGTTTAGATTCATTTCTAATTTTGATGAAAGATCCAGTGATTTTTTTAACCTATTTGAGGGTCATGAAACCATTTGAAATTTTCATGAAATCTACGGACTTTCTTTTCACACATATGCTTATATACAAAATTTTAATGTAATTTAGGACCTCTCAAGATTCAGTGTCGAGTTTGAGGGTTCCAGTTTAGAGCCTTTCATCTCCCTGCCCACCAAAAAACCCCCGCAAAGTTCAAGTGTTATAAAGTGTGAAATATATGACCTGCTATCTTTAGTCCTAAAAAGTGGTAGAAGACAGTAGAGTCTGAAGGAACTTCATTGAAAATGAAATGTTTTTCTTTTATCAGGTTTAGTTGCTACTTTAGAAGGAAATATACCTATGTTTAGTTTCCTTAGTCAAGTTCTGAGTTTCTTTCAGACAGGAATCATGCCATCTCTTTCACTTAAAGACTTTCAAAGACTTTAGCACACATTATCCTCCCCAGTACTCAACAGGCATGGTCTTACTGAATGAATGAACAAATGAGATAATTTTGTTGGTAGCTGCTCCAGTTAACAGCAGGAAATGCCACCAACTAAACTAATTCTTCATAAAAAATTTGTTAGGAAAATGTTACCTATACTTGTAATTTTTTTAACTGAACAAGAAAAATATATTAAATCTTAAATTTTTAGTATGTTATATCAAACCTTTGCTTATCAAGTAAAAATTTCCAGGAACTAAGTTCTTTTACATGCTATTTAAAAATGCAGATGTTAGTGGATTTTCAGTGTTAGAATGGTATATGACAAAACTAATATTTATAATGTTATTTCTTTTTTTAACTACTGTGGTTTGTCATTCTTGGGCTGCCTATAATTATTTTTAGAAAAATCAAAACAATGTAAAAATATTGATGTTTATATAATATTAGCTGTTACTATAATTTTTCCCATAATTTATTACCTCACCGATAGCCGCAGTGTTCTCAGTTACCAAATCAAAACTATCTACTAACTATATGCTGATTTTTATTCAGTTCTCCTCTTCCCCATCTAAATACTTCAATTTAGGACACACCATCGCTTACTAACAATAACAGCATTTCAATATCTCCCTTGCCTCCAGTTTATTTTCATATTTCCCCTGTTATGATCCTTCTAAAATATGCATTTGAAGCTATCATGCTGGCACTATCGTTCTTTATAACATGCCCACGTCCTCAGCTCCTGCCACTCTCCAACATTGTCATGCTTAGCCATACTGAGTTACCCTGAGTCTTTTTTATGGTAGGAAGGGGGAAGGATATGTTATATGTCAATGATTCTGATTTTTCAAGATATGTAAAAATGGAGCATAATATATTTTTATGAGTTAGTATAGTCAAATTACTAAGCTAATAATTTATAAATGACTTTTAAGAAGACTAGTAATTTGTAAGTTAGAAACCAGCATACATAAGAACATCATGATCTAAGAATATTTTTGTTAGTGAACTATGCAAAAATTACTACTGCTTGTGTTTTACAGAATTGGCATAACACAGCCATATAGAGAATGGACTCTCGAGCCCAGCTGACTCAGTTCAAACCCAAGCCCCTTCCTTAACTCACCCTGTGACAGAACATGTGACTTCATCCCCCTGGGCTTGAGTTTTCCAACAGTAAAACAAGGGTGAAAACAACACCTACCTCACAGGGTGGTTATGAGAATTAAATGTGATTAACACATATAAAGTAGTTAGAAATAACCTGGTTGCATATGAAGTGCTACATAGATGTGATACATTTAAGCTATCAATATTTCTCAATTCTTTAATTCAATAGAGCTATTCAAAAATACCGTATGCAACACAGTATTAAAAGTTGACTGTCCTCCTAGTTAAATAAAATGAATTCATCTTCAAACTACTGTATTTTGAAATCTTCTAGGGCTCCTTTCCTAATTTCTTCTTCATTCAGGAACTTTAAAAGCATAGGAACTTAAATATGATATTAGAAGTCAGTGGTCAACATTTTAAAAAAATATAAATGCAATTAAGAGCTCAACTCAATTTAAGAAGTATTCATTGGTCAAGCAAAGCTGGGCAAATGGAGTTATATATGAAAATAAACATGATGGGAAAGTTTTGGCTCTTGGTAAATATCCCATTAAGGCACATTTAACTGTGGTATAAAACTGTTGAGGTGACATCTCAATTTTAAAGTAATTATAAACAGTTGCTAAGGAATATTTAAAAATACAAAACAATATATATTAATTATTAAAATGTCATTGTGTGGGGAAACAATATTTTTAAATTTCTTGCCATGTCTCCTATATATGAATATATTCAGTCATTATTATTTCTTATAAAAAATATGTTTATTTTTGAACCATGATTAGTTTTGCTTTTAAGTAGCATCAACTTATTTGTTGAGTTAGGTCCTTCACATTCTTGTGTTTGGGTAAAGTGTTGTTTCTCTTATTTGTTTTCAGAAACAAATAAAAATATATTTTAAAACTGACTAAATAATATTAAGTAGATGTTTGCTGCTAATTAGTGTATGGTTTGAATTGTGATTATGTCATCCAAGGGGACTTGTAAATATAGTCTAGTTAAAATGTGATTCAATCTTCATTCACAGAAGCATATATTCATTATTATTCATTTAGTGCTCTCTGATTTGAGCTCTAAATGTAATCCCAGGAAAAGATGGAGGGATTTTACTTTTATTGTCATGATTTAATATAGCAGATCCTTTAGTTATCATCCTATACTAATCCAGGGGTTGTTGCTACTTCTTGAGAGTATTATTTGATTTTTAAATCAGTCTGTTTATGGAACCAACATAGCAGCATGTAACTGCAGGAGTTTGGGGGAAGATGCCACATTTCATTATGAGGCATATGAAACAATCAGCATATATTTTTCCACTGTTCAAATTTTAGTTTAACTTTAGACAAGTCTTCATTTCAGCTGTTTGTTATATTACTACTTTAAAACTCTTATCTATGGTTGCTATTAATTTAAATTGTGAAGGAACCAGCTTCCTTCATCAGACAAAATTTAGTAAAGTCGCTGCTGGGTGATGCATTGTGCTAAGTGCTAGGAGTATTGCACTGAATCAGAAGGACAGTTATAACCTCCTGCCCCAGGGATCTTACAGCCTATAAGAGAATATGTTCATTTAAAAAGTGCTATAATTATGAAAGTGTTGATTGCTACAAAAGTTTTGACTACACAGGGTGCCTAAAAGGAAAGTGTCATAATCTAGATGGGTAAGTTAGCCCCTCCGACCCACAAACACCAGAAGTGATAGAATAGTATTTTCTAAGGCCCAGAAGTGAGAGAAAGCGTCATGAAATCAAGGAACTGCAAGGGGAGAAATACAGGATAGCAGACAGAATAATCAGCATGCAGTTAACAGGAAGCAGATTAGGAATGGCCCTGGAAGCCTGTTCAGAATATTTCATGTCCCTTCGAATTGTGGTGGCGATGGAAAATGTTTGATGTGATTAGATTTTCATTGTGGAAAGTTGAGTTTAGAGGTGGGGTAGAGGATATATTGAAGTGAAACAAGACTGGAGGCCCACATTTGTGGTTAAGGGGAGAGTTCATGGTAACCTAAAGTTAAAGGCAGAGTCAAGTTCCAATATTAGGGTGACTTTGATTGGTGGAAGATTGGACACTGATAAAGGGGCTTCCATATGAGGACCTTTCATATGTGTCCCAGTTTTGCTTCCACATTGCTTTCCTTCTGACTTTTCATCCTGGTCTTAAAAAATACATTGCTATACTACCTTCAGATAGCAACTTGAATAACCTTTCAACAGAAAGAACACTGCTTTTGGAAATCATGTTGAGAGGAAGTCACCATCCACTGATCAGCATTTATCTTCTTATGTCTCTATCCCAAGTAGAATGCTGTGACAGTGGTGTCAAAGTTGAGAGATAGGGCGAGCTGAGTGGTGCGTTGGTTAGGAGTTGGCTTCGGATGCCAGCTCTGAGCAGCAGGGCCCCAGTTTAGATCCCTCATGAAGGCCAGTGATGCAGCGCTCTCAGCAGCCAAGATGGTGAACAACAGCTTGACCTGGAACTGGGCTGCTGTGAGTTGCCAGATGGCATAGGCTGCAGTGGAGCTGGCCGGCAGTGGGCGTGAGCTGCCATGAGCGGCCAACCAATGGCCAGTGAGCAACTGCGTCACCCAGGAAGAGCGCAATGATAATACCAACATGGGCCAGTGAAGCGACATCCTCCACAACTAGACTGAAGAACAAAAAGGACAGCAACTTGTCTGTTCCCCTTCCTCGATTCCCCAATGCTGCTCCCCTCCCCCAATTCCCCAATAAAATCTTTAAAAAATAAAAATATTAAAAAAAAGTTGAGAGATATATAGGACGATGGAGTAATAGGACCTAATTGTTGACTGGATGTTGGGAATTATTCTTAAATTTTGATCTTTGGCATTTCAGCGAATGATGGTTTCATTTAGAAAACACTGAGGAGAGGGGAAGATAATAAATTTAATTTTAAGCATTTTGAATCTTAGCTGCCTGCAAAACATCTAAATGAAGATGTGGAAGGCATTAGAATATGGTAGTTTGGAGTAGAAAGAGCAGATTTGAGTGTTCTTTTTTATATAGAGCATTTGAAGTCATGGGAGTAAATAACATGTGAAGAAAGAAAGTATAAATTATGAGGAATTTCAAAATCGAAGGGTCTGGTGGAGTATACTGGAATTTCAGAAACCAAGGGAGAAGATGTATTTTGAGGAAATAGGAGCTTTTATTAGTGACAGACTTGCTGTGGAATTAAGCAAGAGAAAGGATATGTGAGTGAGCGTCTGCTAGTTTTATCAATATGAATGAAGAGTTTTAGTGGGTTAGCATGTGCTGAGTAGCGAATCAGAGACAATTTTGAGATTTTTGAGATGATAACCCTACAGTTTTGTGCGTTCACCTGGCTTTCAGATTAACTTTAAATTTACCTGTATGTAAATATTTCTTAAATGCTTCATTGCTGCTGTGGCCTGGGGTTTTATATTTATGATTGCTGTAAAGTCCTCAGAGCCTGGTGTATTTGTGATGGCGATATAGTATTCCCTGGGTGGCTTCCTTTTCTGGAGTGGATGAGATTACATTAATTCTCTTGCAAATGTGCAGTGGAGAACTTGAAAGAAATGTTTGTATGCAATTTTACATCCATAGCCAGGATTCAAAGCTCCTCTATAGTAAGACTTCATCAGCCCTAACCATAGTATGAGACTTTTTCAGCCACTATTTAATTACAATCAATAATTTTTTTGGTAAGATTTTTCTCAGATTTCTCTGTTTTCAAATAAAACATCTTTTATACTCTGAACATCTAATGCAGAGTTGGAGAAATTCTTTGCATGTTAAGGGTAAGCTGTCTTCTGCAGTCCAGGAAGTAAGTATTACTGAAAGCTTCACTCCCATGGTTACCCTGTCAAAATCATTTCCTTTGGGATGCTAAAGGGCCAAACTGCCAAGGCCAAATTTAGTGTTCCTTTGCTTCCTTTTTCACTATGTTTACCCTCAATATCACAAGATATTTTGCTTTCTTCTTACAAATTGTTAAGAGTGTAGCTATATTGACTGTGGCTATTCAAAAGAAGTTAAGCTGTGTTGGGTATGTTCAGATTCTAAGGTTTTATTTAAATACAGTACACTCCAGTAGGGATGTGGATTAGAAAGCAAACCTGGTCTCCTGGAGCTAATTGTTAACTATAGCAGAACTCCTGTGTTAATGATTCTGTTCCTTCTAATCTTAATATTCACCTTAGTGAGAGCCAGCTCTTTTTCCTGATGCATTTGTAAATAAGAAAATTAAGTGGCCACTAATGAGCATAATCATCCCTTGGTATATGAGGGGAGTTGGCTCTAGTACCCCCAAGGATACTAACATGGGAGGATGATCAAGTCCCTTATATCACATGCAGTAGGATTTGCACATAATCTATGTATACACCCTCCCATATACTTTAAATCATCTCTACATTACTTAAAATACCTAATACAATGTAAAGGCTATGTAAATAGTTGATATACTGGATTGTTTAGGGAATATTGACAAGTAAAAAGCCTATACATGTTTAGTACAGACACAACCATCATAGGCCTACCTACATACTATATATATGTCAGCAACAATGTAAAATTCTCTTTTGAAAATCTTTTCACTCGGTTGGTTGAATCTGCAGATGCAGAAACTGCAGATGTGGAGGGCTGACTGTATTGTTATTTAATTCATTTTTTTTTTTCAGTAACTGTAGTCATTGGTATTTTTTAAGTGTGCTATATTATTTTATGAATAACTTTGAAAGTTTTATTGGTATTTTATCGTTGCCCATTTGTTTACCAGCTGTCAGCTAATTTTGGAATTTGAAAGGAATCTTTCACCTTTCCCTGTAATAAGCATTAGGTACCACTAGGTAGAGATAGAGACCCCCTACAGCCTAGGAAAGACTCATCCTGTGACTATTGAGTGTCTCTGTTCTCTGTATCTAAATATTTTCTTTGGGTAAACTGCTAGGAAATGCATTGTGTTAAAAAGTAGAAATGGAGGTATTTAAAGCAAGAGAACTAGAGTTGTGCTAGTAACTTTTAATTCTTTCTCTCTAAACTGGATTCTTTTCATTGTTTATGTAACCTTCAGACCTTTTGTATAAGTTTAGAAAAATATGGTTCTTTCCTTTAGACACACAATGAGTTTCATGGTCTCAGATTCCTGGCAGCTGCACTCTTTGGATTACAATCTGTAGATTGTTATCTTTCCATTTCTCACTCCAGTGTTATCTGTTTTTTTTTATTATTAAAATTTATTGGGGACAGTGTTCAACAAAACTGCATAGGTTGCAAGTGTACAATTCTATAATACATCATCTCTATATCATATTGTAGGCTCACCACCCAGAGTCAGTTCTCCTTCCATCACCATATATTTGACCCCTTTTACCCTCTTCTACCACCCTCCCTCCCTTCTTACCCTCTGGTAACCACAAAACTGATGCATGTTATCCTTTAAGTATAAAATCCCATCCTCTTAAGTTTTACTCAGACCCTTTCTATTCAGAAGCTTTATGTTTTATTTCTTTTTATTTATACTTTCCTTTTTAATATTTTATACCCTAATATGAGAATTTGTTAACATTGTAGAATATTTTCCACAAGTTTCTTTACATGGTTATTAAATAATATTTTAAAGTAACTGCACATGTAATATTTAGTAAAAGGAAGGATTTTAATCAATGTTTAACTACGAGTACAGGTTATAGTTTCTCTTATTTTTTTTTAAATAATCACTTTTTTTGTATACATACAGGTTATCATGTTTGAAGAAACCATTTCTGAAATTCCCTATAGGATTAAGAAATTCAGTGTGTGTCTTACTCTTTGCTCAGTGAAAATCTAAGTACTTAAATTTAGGCTTTATTATCTTTTCATAATTGGGTCAAATGAACTTCTAAATACCCAAGAGTTACAGATTGGATATGGTGTAGAGATTAAGGGTTGTAGTCCCTTTTTATGTATTCTGTCCATCCCTAATACATTATGGATCCATTCCACTTATTATTTTGGCAGGATCATTAAGTATAATAATTTAGATATAATATTTGAAAAAATTTACACATATTTAAAAATGTCTGAAATGTAGTCAAATTTAGTCAGCTGAACTTGTTTTGAAGCAAAATATTCAACTTGAGAAAATGCCTATAAATGCCCATGTTATCTGAATTCAAGTGGTAATTTTTAAGTCCTACTACTTACTTTTCATGACTGTTATATAGCAGTTATTTAGAAAGTTAAATCTAAATGGATGTGTATTGCTGTAAAATTTGGTTTGGTTTCAGTTAATGTGATGCAATGTAGATGAAATAGACTCTATGATTTCATTGTCTTGGTATAAAATTAACTTGATATTTTGATTGGATAATGAGATACACTTTATAATATATCAAAAAAATTGTTTTGTAGCTAAAACAAAGTAGATCTTTACCGTGTATAAAATAGAAGTCTGCTGTCTTGGAAAGCATAATTAACTCCTAACCATTATACTTCATTTCCATTATATTCCAAAATACAGAACTAATAATGGACTTCTTTGTAGTGTAATAACTTAAGAATATT
Source organism: Aselliscus stoliczkanus (assembly GCA_033961575.1). NCBI lineage: Eukaryota > Metazoa > Chordata > Mammalia > Chiroptera > Hipposideridae > Aselliscus > Aselliscus stoliczkanus. Next base: position 171,148,622 of record CM066727.1, read on the forward strand.
CTCAAAGTACTTTTCTTAGTTTAAATTAGCTTCTGACATGAAGGGTTCTGGCTAAACGCTTATTATAAGGTTATAATGTTTTAAGAAAAACATAGCAGAATGGTTAAAACCCAACACTTTGGATTACCCAATATATGACCTAGGGTGATCTACATATTGCTATAGGTCACATTTTCTTCACATTTCAAAGAGATAATAAAAGCACTTTGAGGGCAGGGATAATATCTATTTTATTCCTTGCTATAGTCATAGTGCCTGGCACACAGCAAGATCTCAATAAATATTGAATAGATTAACGAATGGATACCTGTACCTCATGGCTCTAATACAGATAAAGTTAAAAAATAAATAATTTAACAAATACATACATGCATGCATACATACATACATACATACATGTATATATAGTTGAAATATGATCCATTTAATTGCTCAGTTAGGGGAGTTATTTTTATAATTCTTCCATGTCAACTCTAAAGATAAATATTTAAATGACCCCAAATTTACGACTGCACATATATGCCGATGTCAAAATTCAGTAAAAGGGATAATCAAGTTTAGCAATTGATTTGGTAGTTTATTTTGTTGAGTATAGTTGAAGTACTGTTTACAAACTGTCTAAGACAGCAAGTTCTGTACTGAGATAAATTTTCCTTCTTCATATCAGACACTCTAAGACTTAAAATGTGTACAAGATAATTGTACATTTTATATTTGGGATTTGGGTAGCTTTTCTGGGTTTCAGATTAATATGAAAAATTTAACATTCGCCCAATTTCTGAGGTTTATTTTAACTATGCAGATCAAGTAATAGTGCTTTTCAGAAAGGAAATGAAGTGGCTTTAAGAGAAACTTGAAGAGTCATCCTCAGAAAGCTCTCGATGCAGCTGTTCTAGCGTGTGTAACAAACATCTGAATATGCTTCCTGACTGTGCTCATTATTCAATAGTTATATGTCACATAAGGAACTTAGCTTGTATGCATGCTCCCTCGGAATTATGACTCACACATACATTTATAACTTTTTTGATACCCGTCACATTGAAATATAAAACTTAAGGTTTGGGCCAGCTGAGTGGTGCGGTGGTTAAGCGCTGGCTTGGGAAGCCAGTGGCTCAGGTTCGGGTCCCACATATGAGGGCCAGTGACACTGCCCTCAAGAAATAAAATAAAGTAAAATAAAATAAAATAAAATAAAATAAAACTTAACGTTTCACATATGGAGGTTAATTTGCAAAAAAGCCATGCCATTTTCACCTTTGGATATCTCAGAAGAAGAAAAATCATTATTTTTCCTTGAGAAATCATCCCAACCCAACCAATAGCAATAAATTTCTAGGAGGAAAGCATGCCAGTTCTTTACTTAAGTTCAAAAGTTTTGTTGAGGGCACTGAGTGCCACCTTCTAGTGGTGCAGCTAAAAGCCATTCATTCATTCAGTGGCATTGAACAAGGAGCATGTGAAAATACTTTGGGAATTAATTTAGTTGAAATTCTCTTTCATCAAAAAATGGTTCTCCTCCTGAGAAGACAGTTATCTTTGACCAGGCTCATGGCTCAGGTATACGGACCCCATGGAGCCATAATACCAATTGAATTAGCCCGTCAATCTTTGAGAGGAGATGCCACTCTACTGTACTAAGCAATGTGCTGGGCACTGGGAAAGAAAGAAAGGAGTAAGTCCCTCAGGCATTGGGGAAGTTGGGTGGGGCTGTACCTTTCATTCACTTTCCTTTTAGTGGATAGGCAACAGTTATCTTTTTTCTCATCATCTCGATAAATGAATTGTAGTGCCACCACCCTCACAATGATGTCACCCTGTGTTCTTTATGACTCCGTTGCTGCTGGTGAAGACCTTTTTGAGGAAAGGGAGTAAGCTCTGTAGGCTGGGTGCCAACACTGTCGGGCTGCCTCCATAAACAAGCAGTTGTTGGGATGTTTTTTGCAGGGCAGATCTCTTCTTCTTTAATCACTAGTCATAATGAAGTTTTTGTCATATTAAAGAGGAAAGAAGAGAAGCGATTGAGAATCGTTTGAGAGGATGACTGTGCGGTCCTTCAGGTCCAGTAACAAGGGGACTACAATGGGTAGCTTTCAGAACTACATATGGTCTTCCTTCCGAGGGAGTTGATTAAGCGACTCCGGATGAAATTGAAATCCTGTGATTTGACCTTTGTCTGGCCTGGGAGGGCTGCAATTCGCATAACAATTTCCTTTTGTTCTTTGTTTGGAGTTATTAATCCAACATGAGCCTCGAATTAATCAGGGGTAGTGTGTAGCTACATTGCTAATTCACAGCTCCACGGCTTGTGTCTTTTTTAATTAAGGCCGAATGATAGCAGGCCGTAGCTCTGATTGCCACACTTGCTAACCACACATTGAGGGATGAAGAGGCTAAACAGGCAGAATGAGATTACTTCAAGGTTTCACTTAATTGTTTTCTTCCTTTAAGTAAAGAGCACTGACAGAACGTTTGTTAATTCTGGGCTGGAAGAGCTGCTTTTATGTGTGTTTTCGTGTCTTGATTTTGGAACACAGTAGAGAGAAATCCAGGTTCTTGTTAGTACCCTCAGGGCTAATGACCAGAGGGATTACCTAAATCACAGCTTCAGTTATTGATTTCAACTGCACAGCACGTCTTTATAAGGAATGGGAGGTTGGTTAATGGTGGGCCCGCGTCAAAGCATTCTGACCCATAGTTACCTGTATATTGTGTAGTATTTGGGGCCTTTGAGGCTCTAACACAGCTCAACATTGCATAGTCAAAAGTTTGTAAGAGAAAATAGATTGGAAATTTGATGTGACTTACATTGTTCTAGAATTCAGTATCACATGGTTCTGTCTTCTACTTTGTTCAAAGGGATTTATCTACTGGAAGGACCTAATCATAGCTCAGTTTCACCAAACAGGCTTGGCTATCCAGTGTGGGCCCCAGAATGCATCCTGTGGGGTTTCAGTAATAACTTTCTTCCCTTTGATAAAAGTTATTAATTGACTGCATTCCTTCATACTTCTCGTATTTTATTTAGTTTTACATATTTTTATTAAAAACATAGCTAACATGCAATATTATATTAGATTCGGGTATACACCATAGTTATTCAATATTTATATACCTAAAGAAATGATCACTGTGATAAGTCCAGCAACCATATTGTAACACGCTATCACAATATTATTGACTATATTCCCCATGCTGTACATTATATACCATGACTTACTTGTTTTATACCTGAAAATTTGGACCTCTTATTGACCTTCACCTTTCTCCCCTTTATAAATTTTTCATTTACAGTTGACATGCAGTATTATTTTATATTAATTTTTGGTATATAGCATAGTGGTTAGATATTTATGTAATTTAAGAAGTGATCCCCCTGACTAGTCTGGTATCCACCTGGCACTATACATAGTTATTACCATATAATTGACTATATTACTTATGCTTTACTTTACATCCCCATGACTATTTTGTAACTACCAATTTGTACTTCTTAATCCCTTCACTTTTTTTCGCCCTGCTTCCCAACCCCCCTGCCAACTATCACCCCAACAAACCTAGTACCCATCTGATACCCTACATAGTTATTACAATATCATTGACTGTATTCCTTATGCTATACCCTACATCCACATAACTACTTTGTAACAACCAATTTGTACTTCTTAATTCACCCACACCACCAAACCCCCTACCATCTGGCAACCATCAAAATGTTCTCTGAATCTATAAGTTTGTTTGTTTCGTTTAATTTGTTCTTTAGATTCCACATATTAATGTAAACAAAATCATATTGCACCTGTCTTACCTTGTATGACATACTCCACTCAGCACAATACTCGCCAGGCCCATCCTTGCCGCTGCAGATGGCAAGAACCATTCCCTTCCATGGCTGAGAAATATTCCATTGTTTTATGGGCCACCTCTTCTTTATCCATTTTTCCATCGACCAACACCAGGCTGCCTCCATATCTTGGCCATTGTAAATAAGGCTGCAATGAATGTATGGATGCACATGTCCCCTAGAAGTAGCATTTTGGGTTTCTTTGGATAAATACCCTAAAATGGGATTATTGGGTCCTTCTTTGTCTCTTGCTATAGACTTTGTTTTAAAGTCTATTTTGTCTGGTATAAGTATTGCTACTCCAGCTTTTTGTTTATATCCATTTTCATGAAATATCTTTTTTCATCCCTTTACTTTCTGTCTGTGTGTGTCTTTCAACTGAAAGTGAGTTCCACATAGTCAGCATATGTAAGGGTTTTGTTTTCTTATCCATCAGTCTTCCTGTTTCTTTGGATTGGAACATTTAATCCATTTACATTGAAAGTAATCGTTGGTAGATATGTAGCTATTGCCATCTTATTCTTCATAATTTTTATTTTTTATTTTTTCCCATCTTAAAGAAATTACTCTAAAATTCCTTGTAATACTGTTTTGGTGGTGATGAAGTCCTTTAACCATTTCTTGTCTGGGAAGCTCTTTATCTGTCCTTAGATTTTAAATGATAGCCTTGCTGGATAGAGTGTTCTTGGTTGTAGGTCCTTCACTATTTATCACATTGAATATTTTGTGCCAGTCCCTTCTGGCCTGCAAAATTTCTGTTGAGAAATGAGTTGACAGTCTTATGAGAGTTCCCTTATAAGTTACTAGTTGCCTTTCTCTTGCTGCTTTTAGGATTCTCTCTTTGTCTTTAACCTTTGCCATTTTAAATATAATGTGTTTTGGTGTGGACCTGTTTGGGTTCTTCTTGTTTAGGAATTTCTGCTCTTTCTGGAATTGTATGTCTATTTCCTTCACCAGGTTAGGAAAGTCTTCAGTCATTATTTCTTCAAATAGATTCTCAATCCCTTGCTTTCTCTCTTCTCCTTGTGGTACCCCTATGACGTGATTGTTGTTACACTTGATGTTGTCCCAGAGGTCTCTTCAACTAGCCTCACTTTTTTTTGAATGCTTTTTTCTTTTTACTGTTCTGATTGGATGTTTTCTGCTACCTTGTCTTCCAAATAGCTGATATGATCTCTGCTTCATCTAGTCTGCTGGTGATTCCTTCTAGTATATTCTTCATTTCAGTTGTTGTATTCTTCACATTAGGCTGGTTCATTTTATGGTTAGATGTCCTTTTTTAGCCTTGCTGTCTCTTTGTTGAAGTTCTCACTAAGTTCCTTGAGCATCCTTATAATCATTATTTTGAACTCTGTTGCTGGTAGGTTGTTTGCCGCCATTTCATTTAGTTCTTTTTTGGAGTTTTCTCCTATTCTTTCACTTGGAGCACATTTCTTTGTTGCCTAATTTTGGCTGCCTCTATGTTATATATTAGGTAGATCTGCTATGTCTCCTACTCTTGACCTGGTTGTCTTATATAGTAAGTGTCCTGTGGGGCCTTGGCATAGTCTCCCTGGTACTCTAGGAATGTCCATTGTAAGGGTTGTGTGTTGAGACTTGATTGCTATTGGCATGTCAGTGGGTGAAATCGACTCTCAGGTGATTGGCTGTGGGATTTGGCCACATCCATAGCTTACGGGCTGCTGTGCAGGAGGCTTACCCTAATGAGTGGGATTCACCAGTGGGCTGTCATTGAGATCACTCTTTGTGTGTGTCACTTCTAGGGCTAATTGGGCAGTGGTCTGCTGTGGTCTGAAGCCAACCTCCAAGTATTTTGGTTCTGGGGCCTCTTGGAAGGAGCTCTGATGCAGTCCCAGCTCAACCACTGTTTGTGACCCTCCAGGGGTTACACGGTAGGAGCTGCAAAGCAATCCACAGGTGTTTGTTGCCTGTACCAACCTGGAGGTGTGTGTTGAAGAGGCCACACTGTGAACCATGGATGTCTGCCACCAGTACTGGGCCTGGAGTAGCTCCACAAAAATCCAGGGCACTCTGAGGCCTGCTGCCACCTGCCCACTCCCTTAAGCTTCAGCTGCTGATAGAACCTTGTGCAGTATACAAATTGGGTGAGGCAAAGTCTCAGGGAGTCATTAGAGTGGGAAGAATTGTGGTCACTAATTTAATGTAGATTTTGGTATGGTGCCTGGAGCTACTCAGCAAAAGTCTGAGAGCACACAAAGACCAGTTGTTGCCTATCTGGGGCCTGCTGGAATCTTACAGTTTTCTAAGAAAGAAAGGAGTAAGTGCCTCAGGCACTGGCGTTGTTGGGTGGGGCAGGATTTCAGTGGAATCCTCCAGACCAATCAGATTCAGATTTGGCTGAATAGAGGAAGGCTCAACACAGGAAAGATGGTACCTGCCTGCTGGCTGCACAGGGAAAGAACCCCTCACAGGGAAAGTGGCGACTGTCCTCCAGCCTCCCCACCCCCAAAGCCACTTACCTGATTCCGCCCTCCATATGCCTCCACCCCTCTCCCTCCAGTCTCCATCCCTCTGCCAGAGCCCAGGGTGAGTGCCTTTGAGTGAATGAGTCTGTGTGGGCTGTGTAACCGGATGTTTGGGTTTCCTGCAGCCTTCTGTCCCACCAGGATGGTCAGGATATTCACTGTTTTTCATAGCCAGATATTTTGGGGGCTCTACTTCCTGGCACCAGTACTGCAGACTGGGGAGTCTGTTGCAGGGCTGGGGTCCCTTCTTTGGGGGAACCAACTGTGGCTGAGATATCCCTCCTTAATCTCAACTGCCACACACAGGTTGGTGCCCATTCCAAATCTCTGCCTCTCCTAGCAGTCTCGGTGGTATTTCTTCTTTATATTTTTAGTTATAAGACTATTGTTCATCTAGACTTTAGAGGATTCTCCAGGTTGATTGTTCTATAGTTTAGTTGTAATTTTAATGTGTTCACAGAAGAACGCAGTGTTTCTCTACTCTGCCATCTTGAATCTGCTTCTGCTTCTCATATTTTAGAAAGGAAATATAACATACAGATATGTAGATCAAATGATGTTAAGTAAAATTGAACTCCAATTTATTGAGTTACTATGCCTTTCCATGGAAGAAACCTCTTCTTTATAGTGGTAAATCAGCTCTGAGACACTGGGAAATCATCTCTGAGGCAGTAGTTTAATTAACCACTGTTGCAGTGAATGTGTTAGGATCTTTATACAACTCCACAGGTAACTTATTCCTCCCTCCAACTGTCTGACTAACCTAGAAGAAACTGACTCTTCCTTACTACATAGTTCAGCATTGGATAAAGGTATAGAGTGGTATAAACAGAGTCACTCATTTGATGTATGACCTTTACTTTTCTGGGACTCAAGTTTTCAAATAAATAAATAAATAAATAAACAACAATCAAACAAATAACAGGAAGTTGGACCAGAAAAGCTATATGGTTCCTTTTGTCTTTAAAGCTATAATGCTATTTTTATATATTCTATTTCAAATCCCAGATTTGGTTATTTATTTTTCTAATTTCTGTTTTGTGTATGTCTATGAAAATTAGTAGGATTCCATTGGGTAGTCTATATATTTTCCATGGAATTAAAAGCAAAAAGCATTTTAGTTTAAATGAATTATTATATTTCTAATTGGCTTCTTCTTATGGTTGCACTCAATGTTACATTTTTTTGCTCATATATGAATAATAATTATATGTAAAGAGGATTATTTTAGGGAATAGAATTCAACTTGTAGAAGAAAGAACATGAAACTGGGAGTCAGGAAACTTTAAGTTGGGCTATAGTTCTGCTCTTAACTTGCTATATGATCGTAAGTGTTTAGGTGTAATTTACAACTTAGACAAAATTACAAAGAATCAACCAAAAGTTTCTTTCAGCTCTGACTTTCTATGATTCTGATCCTTTCATCATTATGAGGACTTTGAGACTGATGCATCAGATATGTTAAGTATTGTGTTTTTAATTCTATAATGTTTGTGCACTTTATTGATAGATCAAAAATGTAGGTTAAATTTCTAAGCAAATGATAAAAACAACAAAAACTTGAAGGGAAAATTTATTTTTATCTGCATTTCAAAAATCTAATTTCTACTTTTAGAATAATAGGCTATGAAAGTGACCAGTGAGGTTGGGCTGAAAAGAATAATCTAGGAGAAAGGTGACAGGGTGGTAGTTAAAGGGATAAGGGGGTGAAGGAAGGATTCAATAGGATGAGGATAATTTGAGCATGTTTACAGGTTAATGAGAATGAGTTGGTAGAATAGAAGGCATACTAAGGCATACTTCATCATACTAAATCGATGAAGGAAGGTCCTGAGATGATGTGAGCTTAGTGGATCCCATCCATTTATGGGGGTTTAACCTCAAGCAGAGGGAGAGATGCTACATCCTATGACCCTGCAAAGAAGTTGATTAGGTGGGTTGCAGAAAGAGATGTGTGTGTGGATGGGTCAGGTAGTGCATACTTATGGGAGAATGGTGAAGGTTTCGGACAGCTGCTAAAGAGAACAAGAGGAGGTGAGAAAGGACAACTAAAATGATTGTTGAATGAGGTTAGAGCACAGATGTGGGTGGGATAGTAGCAAGGATCTGTCCTATTGCCTAATTTTCTCCAGCTACGTTCAGTTGCCTTAGGGTAGATGAGCTTCAGAAAAAGTAGAGTGGAGTTGATTCAGAATGCGAGCTCCTAGAGGAAAAGTGTGCAGGAATAAAGACAAGTTGATACGCCTCTGTGCATTGATTTATTAATTCCTCAAACAATCTTTAAAGATAAACACAATTATTGACAGTTTAAAGAGATGGAAACAGAGGCTATAGGAAGTTGGGTAATGCCGTGAAATCAAACGTTCTTGTCTCTATACCTTATACTGTCATTTAAGAATTTAACACATTCCTCTTCATTATTTCCTTCAAAATTATTATATTGAGTAATTCAATGAATTACATGGCTGAGAACATTTCTCGTAAGGATTACATAAAACTAAAAAGTAAGCCTTGTTTGGTGAGTGGATCTCATTTTACCATAAATGTCAAATACATGGACAATCTAGAAACAGAAACCCTGATATTTATGATCATCAGTCCTTGGCTTTCCGCACTGTGTCACAGCCTTTTGCTCTCTTTCTTTCTTGGCTGAGATTCAAAAACATTTTTTTTTTCAATCTTTGGGAAAGGCTAATAGCCCTATGCAAGTCAAGATACTATTGCTACATTTCCAAAACGTGGATGCCAAACTCTTTGGGGTTGTGATACACCCAGATGGTCTTCCTTTTTTGCATTTCTGCAAATATTATTACCAAATACAACAAATTTTTCTCCCAAGTCATTAGAGCCCATTTGGCACCTTCTCTAATCTGTCCTACTTGTTACCTTTTAATTACTTTGTGAGGGGATCTAGTTGTCTTCTTGTTGCTTAGGGCCAAATGACCAAGGGTTAATGCTTTTTTCTGTCTTTGGCCAATTGGTTTTTAGTCAGTAGTTATTTATGGGGAAGTCCAGGGGCCATTAGTTTTCAAGTATGTGCAGCTGTACTCTTCACAATTACTAGTCCATAAGCAAATGTGGACTTATTTTTTGTGTACGGTTGTTTTTTTCCTGATTGGTTAGACAATCTGTTGCCATTTATGAATGATTTTTGTTGATGCAAAACATGGCATTGAATTCTATTTTATTATTTGGATTCTCTGTTTCATTGGATGCTGTAATCTTGATTCAGACAAGGCATGAGGGGATACACCTCCTGTCACTGGTGACAAATTGCTCCTGTGTTGCAAAATGTCAAATCTCACCCACCTCATGTTAGCTGTGCTATTCTCCATAAATCGGCATAGGTGCTGATGAGCCTCATTGTGAAATCAGTGACTGGTTGGCCTTGGCCTTTACTACTCATGCTCTGTTCTTTTGGACATAAGGTAGAGATTACTATTAATGGTTCTTTCAGTTCCTTCGGAGCTCCTCCCTCTGTGCTGTCTTACTGTGATTTTTTTTTCCCCCTGCCCTCATTGAATAGTAGTCTTTGATGTCACACAAGAGAATACTGTTGGCTAACAGTCTGGAGGCTGCTTCATTTGAGCTAACCACCACATGAAAACAAATGTGATCCATCATATTTCATTAACTAGCTGTCCTCCTTTTGGGTGCCCTTTTTTGATGTCAGAGTGCATCCTGACAGGAATCAGGAAGATATGTGTGATTAAGAACAGTAATAATGCTTATTGCATTGTATTGTAAATTACCTTCCTGGACCCTGCTACTTTACCAGCCCCACTGGCATTGGCTCCTGCACATTTTTGACTACTCAGTATATACAGTGTATTAGCGCAATGGAGATCATTATGTGGCCTGTATTTGAGTCATTTTTATTTAAGATGCCAAACAATAAGCTGTTGATTGGGGGAACAAGAGGCGAACAATAATGTTCTGTGTCACATAATACACCACCATTTTCCAGCTTTGCTTTAGAAGGGCCCTCTTTATTGTTTTTGTATAAAAATGGTTCTTAGGAGGAGGAATATTTTGCTGAGGTATGTCATTATTTTGCAAATTTCTATTATCTCATCATGTTGTCTTCATTGTAAATTGCAGCTAATTAGGAACCTAGTTAGAGCCCCAGCTTTGAGGCTGGCTTTTTTGTGAAAAGAGCCCACCGATTACCGCACTACAAGAGAGGAAGGGAGAGAAAAAGGAGATTAATCTGGTTACCTAGGCGACACTCGCTTCCATCTGCGAGGAACAATACATTTTTGTTTCCTTGGCTCAGTTCAGATCTGTTTTGTTTAGAGGAAAAAAGAGAGACAGAGAGAAAGAGAGGGAGAGAGAGAGAAAGGGAGAGAGAGAGAGAGAGAGAGAACCTAGCTTCACAACAATGCTGAATTCTGTCTAGCCCAGACTTACATGCTTGATTCCTCTGCAAGTTAGGGGTCTCAGGGGGATGAGAAGATGAAAGAGATATAAACTCCAAAGTTGTCAAAGGTCATGACCTTGCCACACAAAGCCAGCAGTTTTACCTTTAAATCCCCTTCTCCCAAAAAGCACTTAATGAAATAATATACTGTGCTTCTCAACACCCTGCAGTCTATATTAAGGAACAAGGCCCTCAAATTGTGGGTTTAAGGAGTCATTTTTAATTTCATACTAAATAACCAGTGACTCTAAGAAGCTACTTATGGCTCCAATTTTTGTCTAGGCAAGTAGACTTCAACTTTTCTACTTTTTTCCCAAGTGGTTTTCCCCAAACCTACTATTTTATTGTGGTGACATATAATGTTTAAGGTATGATTTTACTTTCGAATGAATAAAAGAAACCTATTGAATCAACACAATATTGAGGCTTATTAACTACTCACTACCAGTTGTTTGTGTTGTGCATCAAACTTTTCAGTCTTTGAAATGGGATGGCCATTTACTTTGCTCAGATATAATGTATGAGTGTTGCCAGGCTGTTTGCTGCCTCTTATATAGACACCGGAGAAAGGACTGAGTATGGCACATCAGCTGAAAGAGTCAGGCTAAAAAGGCTCAGAAATCCTAGGGAGTCTTCAGGAGAATGGGCTAAACCCACAGCCTCTGATAAGCCTAATACTTTTGGCATGTTCTCACTGGTTGGTATGCCATCATGCATAATGAGTCATTATCCAGGAAGGTTATGTGTGATGACATATAGTTAAAGGAGGCTCCAAGAGAGGAATGCTGGCTTATCTGAGCTTTCTAGTTATAAAATGCATTGATTTAAATCAGAGCAACTAGATTATTTTAAAATGTCCTGAGGAATCCATGCTTCACATCCATGAAATGTCTCATCAGTCCTCTTTCTAAAATACATTCTTAAGAAGAAAATAAATCTTCTCATAATAACTACAAGTTACTGTTGGTTCTGTTATGCTATATGTGCTAATAAACACTTCTCTTCAAAGGATATTACCCATCTCTCTTATTTATTTGCAAATGGGGAAAAAGATACCTACCCAAATTGATTCTATGCTTATCACTCACCCAATCCTCTAGAGCATCTGTACTCTTCCTTATTCCCATTATAGCATTTGACCAACTCCAAATGATGCATTTCATAGGATTTATAAGCAGTCATAGAAATCTATGAAATAGATTTATTTATAAGCAGTCTTAGAAAACTATGAAAAAGTTAAAACTCATGCAATTCTAATCCATTCTAAAGTTTATTAGAGTTTATGGATAAAAACAAAATCTTGCTTCTTATCCCAAACTTAAGCCCTCAAAATATTACTCTATTTGTTTGAGCCTTTCTGCACATCAGATAAGCTTTCCAAGGTACCCTGAGTACCGCAAATAAGACAAGATACAAATTAGTTCACTATGGCAAAGCCTCAACAAGAGTCTTCTTCTCCCAGTAACCTTTTACACTATAAAGACAAATTACCAAATACCACACTGTTACTAGAAGCTGGAACATCTTTCTGAAGTTTGTGAAACCAAGGCTACTCTTGGCAATGGCAGGGACTAAATGTGCAGATGTGTTTTAGAAATCCACTTTGAAACAGGCACATGAATGGTCTCTTCTTATCTGAATATGAGCTTTTTACATTAAATTTATAAAGCTATTTTAAGCTTTGAGGGGACATGATCTCAATACTTTCTTTTTAGTGAAGAAATTTAGTTAGTAGCAAGTTATACAGAGAAGTATTTGTAGCAAATAAGTCAACACTACTCAGAACAGCTTTGTTTTCAGAAAGTAGTTGAGCTTTAAAGAACAATCTCTAGAAGGACTTCGGTATCTCTTTCCTCATCTGTCTGCAGTCAGTCCATCCAATTCCTGTTCTCAGTTTACTAGGGTCACATATGGGATCTAATCTCTATGAAGGCTTTGATTATATGCTGAGAAAGTATAGAAATGAAAATGAAGAAAGTATTTAGTATGTGCAGACACAGATTTTTGTTCATGTTTCCTAAAACAGGTTCTTCACCCTCAAAATGTGTTAATCTAGCATGGGATTGCAGTTACCACCAGGTGGGATTGCAATAGCTCTTCACCAACATGACTGGAATTAATAGATAGTGAATAAGAGTGTGTCTACCTGATAGATTCAGTGAGGATTTGGTAGTTCTTTACTGTATAAGTGTCTCTTATTTTCAATACCGACTTATTATTGCTCACTCAAGACCTTAGGTTTCCCCCTCTTAGGAAGCAACTTATAATATTCTGCCCTGAAAAAGTGGTTCAAACGGATGCAGAGGAAAGAGTGCCACCTGCTGATTTCTCATCCTAAAGCAATTCTGAGTTCCTTGGAGGTTTCTCAGACAAGATCTAGCCCTGCCTGCTACCATTTATTAAGTCATAAATGACAAGCACAAAGACTAATGTTGTGAGGCTACAGTTTCGTGATCATGGAGTTATAAGGTTGATTCAGAGCAATGCAAGGAGTGATTACAAAATGTTTTCATTTAATTCAAAATTATCTTCTTCATTTTATGGGTTTCAAAAAATTCCAGTACATCATTTCATCAATTCTACACATTTTTCTTCTTAATAGTTACAGAGAAAATTGTGGACAGTAGCAAAATAACTTCCTTGTCATGTGAAATTTCATTGTTCTGAATTTCCTCTGGACTCTTCTCAGTGTGGAAAAGCATGGTTAATGAAAGCTCCTTTTGGATGTTGACGTGGAAGTTGGTTTCATGAACATGACTTTTCTTCATTCTGTCTTGCAAGAAAGCATACTTCTTTCTAAGTTGCCTGTGTCGCTATGGAAGAAAATTATTTAAAATAAAAGTAAAGTAAGCATTAACTTGTCCCATAAAGCGTCCATTTGAAAATTAAAATGAAGAAATCTATCATTTCTCTTTTTCCTGATGAAATTTACACTTTGAGAAAATTTTGTAAGTTTTTAAACAACTAACTGTATGTAATTACCCACAAAATATTGGGAAGTTAGGAAAAATGATGTGTGTTTAAGAAAGAGATGAGCCTTTAGCTGATGAATAAAAATTCAAGTAAGGAATTATTTTCAACTGTAATTCTGACCTAAGAAGTATCAGTGTAACTTTTTTTGGTCACACTTGTACCACCAATTAATAGAAGAGTACACTATTTTTCTTAGTCAGATGGTAGAGGAAATGTTCCATGCTAATACCCATTCTTTTAAAAAGACCCTCAATTTATGGATAATTTTAAAAATTGACCAAGATAATGGGTGGGCTGATGCATGCTTATCCAAAGTGAAACTCATCACCTAATGCAGTTTATTTATCCCTAATTGTTACTTTAGAATAGTTACCATTAACCTGTGCCTCCAGTGTTAAGGTGATTTTATCTCTTATCAACTCAGGCATGAATCAGGTTGCAAGCACAGCCAGAAGAATGAGCAACAAAGGAGTTGTTACCACAAAGGAACAGCTCTAAAAATGGGCCAGAGCTGTCAATATCTCTTCCTACTCTACAAAATAAAAGTTGTTAACAACAACAACAACAAGATGGAATCCTCTTCTTTTGGAGAAATAAAAAAGAGCATCAATGGAAAAAAAAATAAGGAAATTTAGTTGTAAAGTGTTCATTAATAATGTTATACAAATAAAACATATTTTCCAAAGATTAGGAAATATGTTTTATTTCAGTAACATTATTAATTAACCATTAACATACCATTGATATGAGTGGCCGTGGTTTCCCTTTGTATTTAGGTGAGGTGAACGTGAGTGTGGTGGGGGAGGGGTAGACACATGTGTAAGGAACGTTGCTTTCTATTTTTAAATTTTGATTAATTTCTGCATATAAGCATTCTTGTCTATGTGTAAGTAACCCTACCATACCATATTATAAACATTTTTCTAAATAGAATACTTCATTGCTATATTATTACTAAATTATTATGTTTTCCACTCTGATATGTCTGATATTAACTTTTTAAAACAAGAAAAAAAGTAGTTAGCAATTATAGGTTATTTGGAATTTAGTCCGCTGGTATCTTTGTCAGCAAAATCCTACTAATATTTTAGAATATTATTCTAATTTCTAAAGGAAAATCCTCCAATAAATGCACAACAGCTGGCAATAACAACAACTTTTATATAACACGCAAGAACGCTTCTTTCCATTGTCCTGGATGCTGGTTGTTAGTCCTTTTGATTAACTTCTCGTATTACCTATTTAGGCTACCTCCTGTTTCTGCTCCTATCTGTATAACATTTTTTTTATAGGGATCATACCTCTCAGGATGCAGTGCCGTATGTCGTATTTCTCCCAGCACTCACACACAGTCATTCGTTTGCTTTACACATATTATTGAGTACCTGTATGTGCCAGCCATTGTTCCAGGGGTACATCTTGGGATACATCAGTCAGCAAAACCAACCAAGATCACTGCCCCTGTAGAACTACATTCTAGTAGGAAGAGAGGTCAACAAGTAATAAGCTTATCTTGACTCTGAAAATGTTGACAAATGGGTTGAGTAATGAGAAGTTAAGTAACTCCTGGCACATAGTAGTTGTTCAGTAAATTGTGTTATTTCAATTGGGAAGTTATTTAATTGTGAGGAAATGCATGGAAAATATTTCTGTTTCTGCAGTGGTAAACTGAATCTAAAGCTTAGGCTAGATTTGGATAGTTGAATGAAGGTAAAAAAAAAAAAAAGAAGAAAAAGATATACGAGTTACTGAGAACCATGATAGAGATTGGAAGATACTTTCTTTGGAAGAACAAAAGACCCACAAAATAACTCCAGAAAGAAATCTCTACTTTGCTCATTGTTCCTTCTTTAACTCTTTGAAACTTGTATCTTAATTTAGAAAAATTTTGTAGTTAAATATTTGAGAGAGGGTATTAGGGATGCCATTTTGACCAAACAAGTATTTTAAACATTCTGAAATGAAAATGTAACCTGATACTTCTGGCTTATAAACATTTAAACATAAAAAAAAATTATTGAATCACTACAATAGGCTATCTTTCAGCTGCCATTTTCTTTTGGGCTTTCATAAAATAATAGAAGTTTCAAGCTAAAGGCCTCTAATATTATTAATCTCTTCTTAGGGTTTGGTATCTCTTTGAAAATCTGAAAACCTTAGACCCTGTCATCCCCAAAATTGAATATATGTATGTAAAATGCTGCTTTAAATTCCAGATAACATAAATACATTCTGTGGCCCTCAGATTTGACCTCGCTCATGTCTAGTCTGTTAATTTTATAGATATATAGAGATGCAGGTAAATTGTGGTTTGTTTAAGACCACACAAGTAGTGAATGTCAGCCTGAGAATAAAGAAGTGTCCTGATTCTTACTTCATCTTTCCACTCTACATTACATTCTGATTTTCTGTAGCTGTTCTACAACCCATCCAAAATTTAGAGACTTAAACCTCTAATTCGTTATCACCTCTCCTGGTCCTGAGATTTGATTGGGTTGAGACGGATGATTTTTACTTGGGGTCGATCATGTTGTTGCAGTCAGATCACACAGCTGGGGCTGGCTTCCTCTGATGGCCTAACTGGTTGGATATCCCAGATAATGTCTTTACTTGTATGTCTGGTATCACAGCTGGGATGGCTGGAACAGCAGGAGGCATAGCATTGTTCTCCCTCCATGCAGCCTCTCCACATGCTAGCTCTTACAAAGCATGGCAGTCTCTTAGATGGCAACTGGCATCTTCCAGAGTGAGTATTTCAGGAGCCCCAGGTGGAGGCTGCAAGATTTATTATGACCTAGCCTTGGAAGTCATGCAGTGTCACTTCTGCTGTATTCTATTGGCCAAAAAGCAAATCACAGGGCCCACCCAGATTAAGGGCAGTGGAGATCATGTGATTGTGAATACCAGAAAACACAGTTCATGGAGGGCCATCTTTGGAGACTAGCTAGCTGTCATTCTCCCTGTTAAGTGTTAGCTATATGTGGCTTTGGGGGGCTGAGGGGATTTCTTTAAAAACACAGACATTTACCTGCAAATTATTCAAAATTTGAATATTTAAATTATCCTCTTGAAAATGATATCTTTTCTGGTAGACTGGTTATTTTTCTAGTTAACATTAAAGTGAAGGGTTATAATACCTTAAAAAGAATCTTAAGAATTGAAATCCTGAATATCTTTTATATTTGGAACTAGATCTTAAGAATAGATGCATAGATTTAATCCAAGCTCTGCACCTAGGATGTCCATCTATTCCTCTTGGTAATTGAATTCCACTGACTGACATAATTAGGCCCTATCTGTTAAACCTGTTGTGTCAAAATCTTCTTGAAGTGTCTTCATTTACATATTTCAAACGTTGCAGAAACAATCATAATAGTTGGTTCTGTCAAGGCCCATTGTAGAATGCTTTCATTTTCTGATTGACAGTGATAATAATTGATACTATGGGTCCTTTATATTACAGTAGTTGTTTATAGGGCATAATATTCTAGAAAATGTGTACTGAAAATCCTTAAAAAGTATTTTGGTAAAAGAAGCTTCATCAGTTTTTCATTCTTTTTTTTTTGTTCCTGTCATCTCAGATGGTTTGGATCAAACTGTCCCTAAATGAGGAGACTGGAGAAAGAACAATCTTAGTCTTATTTCAGACTTTGTCTGGTCTCTAGAGTCATTCCTCTTCACAATCATTTACAGTTTACTGAGTGGCAGCTAGCTATACTTAAAATATCTAAGGCATTTAAACCAAAGAAAAGATATCTTTCCTCTCTTAGCCCATTCCTTAAATGTAATTAGGAAGACATTGTAAAACCATTTAGTAACTAAGGAAACTGACATATTATAAAGTAATTTTAAAGTATCCAACATTAGGGACTTAAGGACTCCCTAATTCTTGCTACCTGCTCCTTAATTCTCACTGCTCTGTTTTTTGTTTTGTTTTGTTTTGTTTTTCAGTTAAGATATTCATGCCTGGGCAGTTAAGTCCTATTTGAAGTTGTTTGAGGAGGACTAATTAAAAGATCTTCTCTGTCTGACTTTTTTGAAAACCAATCGTTAGACAAAAGAATAAGGTAGATGAAGACTAAGGGCTGATCTTTATTACTGATAAAGGTAATATCAGAGACTGTGGACAGGGAGTCTTGCTAATACTGAGTGCCGGAAGTAGGCAGAATTGCCCTCCCGATTGTAGGCGTGAATAAGGCAGGCCTCCTCCCACAGGGACAGAACCACCCAGGATTTGTGATCTCTGCAGGCAGCCAGCTCCCAAGAGAAAAAGGAAGGCGCTCAGGAACTTATTATGTTCAATTCCCCCTACCAAACGACCACGCGCACACGCACCCACGCACTCATGTGTGCCGGGACGTTACCACCCCTCCCTTAAAAAGCAATAATAGAGGGGACAGTGAGAAACCCGGAGTGCATGATAATGAGATTGACTCCACAAGTAAGAACATTAGGAAAAGCATTTTATCTCGACTTTTTCCAGTTTTTTGTTCTATTGATATCTTGGGCTTAATTATTAAACCATTAATAAAACAATGTATGAAAATAATTCTCTTACCTTCAGTGTCAAGGCAGTCTCCTATTTTCTGTTCTATTCTCTTAATAAAAAAAAAAAAATGGGGATTCTCTTCATGTGTGGAAGAGTGACCATGGGATGCTCTGACAAAAGCTTTCCTATTTGTTGACTGGGTCAGGATAATCATTCTTTTTCATTGATGATTACTATAAAGCCCTTTGGCATCAATGACCTATTTAAATAAGCCAATGGTAAACCTAGCCGAAGGAAAGAATCCAGAACAGATGTCAATACAAAACTATTTCAGATGAAATAGAGGGCTCATGTACCAGTTAGGGGATTATTTTCCTCTATATTTTGTCCCACTGGAAACTTTCCTGAGATAAATACGTATATAGTAAATCTTTCCAAGCTTTGATGGTTTATTTTACAACTAGTGAAACAAATTTTTGCTTATGTTTAACTGCTCTGTATTTGCTCATGGTGATAGCTGTATCTGTTACATGATTAATCAATTCAACAATTATTTATTGAGATTCTAATATGTGCCAGATACTTATCCATAATAAACTTGTATTATTTCATAATAGACTTAAAATAAATGTAATGAGGAAAAGAAATGTAAAGTAAAAGGAATGAGAGAAGATATTTTGGATAGAGATGAAGTCTATCTATCTCTAGGTGACAACTGACCAGAGTACTTCATGAAGTGAAGGGATGAGCCACGAAGATAGATGTCATGCTAATTCTGGAATTGTATGTCATACAGAGGGAATTGCATATGCAAAGGCTCTGAAACACAAACATGCTTAACATGCAACTTGTATTAGAATGTGGCTAGATGTGACAAAAAAGATTGCATCTTTAGCATGAATTTGATATTTAGTAGTGAGGAAGAGAACCTGAATATTTTACTGAAAAAAATGTGTTCCTCTTTTTGTTCTTCTTTTTCAGTTGATTTTGCTAAACTGTGTCCTCTGCGTTACCATATAAACTGTAAAATCAGCTTGTAAATTTCTGGAAAAGAGCCTGCTGGCATTTTATGGGTATTGTGTTTATCGTGTAAATTGAGGGAGAGTTTCCATTTTAATATATTGAAACTTCCAATCTGTGAACGTGGAATATCTCCATTTATTCTCTAATTTCTTTCAGTGATATATGGTAGTTTTCAGTATATGTCTTGCACTCTTTTGTTAAAGTTATGCCTTAAATTTTAATTTTTGATGGTATTGTGAATGAAACTATTTTCTTAATTTCATTTTAGATGTTTCATTGCTAGCATGTACAAATATATTTGATTTTTGTATATTGATCTTTTACTCAGCAGCCTTGCTAAACTTTTTCATTATTTTTGCAGTTTTGTCAACTTCTTCAGATTTTTTATATCTATATATGATCAAATAATCTGTGGGTAAAGACTGTTTTACTTCTTACTTTCCACCATGGAGGACCTTTATTTATTTATCTTAACTCATTGCACTGGCTAGAACCTCCAGTACAATATTTACTGGAAATCTTGAGAGCAGATATCATTAATTTGTTCCCTATCTTAGAGAGATGACATTCAATTTTCCCACTCTTAAGTAATATCAACTGTAGGTTTTTTTCAGATGCCCATTTTAGTGTTGAGAAAGTTTCCTTCTATTCCTTGTTGGTTGAAAATTTTTATCATGAGCAGTTGCTGGATTTAGTCAATTTAGTTTTCTGCATCCATGTAATGGTCATGTAGTTTTTTGTCTTTTGTACTACTAATATGATGTATTGTAGTAATTGATGTTCAGTTATTAAACCAACCTTGCATTCATAGCATGCATGCCACTTAGTGAGGGTATATAATTCTTTCTACGTATTGCTGGGTTAATTTGCAAATATATTGTTGAGCAATTTTGTATCTGCATATATATATGAATATTGGTATGTAGTTTTCTTTTCTTGAAATGTATTTGTCTGTCTTTGGAACCAGGATAATATTGGCTTCATCAAATAGATTGCTAATTGATCCTTCCTCCTCCTCTATTTTTTGGAAGAATTTGGGAAGGATTGATATAATTTGCTCTCTAGAAAATAGAATTTACCAGTGAAGCCATCAAGGTACCAGTTTTTCTTTGTGGGACTATTTTAAATTAATTACTAATTCCAAATTTTAATAATTATAGGTCTGTCCAGGTTTTGCTGTTTCTTCTTGAGTCATATTTGATATTTTATATCTTTTTAGGAGTTTGTATCTTTTTTTCTATGTGTTTGATTTATTGACATTAAGTTTTTTGATTGAATGCCTTTATGACACTGAGTTCCTATAAAGCCAGTAGTGATATTTCCATTTTCATATCTGATTTTGGTAATACGTGGTTTCTCACATTTTTTTTTTCCTCGTTCACTTTAGCTACAGGCTTGCCTTTTTAAAGAAACAACTTAGGGTTTGACTGATTTTTCTCTCTTGTTTTTCTATTCTCTATTTTGCTGACCTCCACTCTTATCTTTATTATATCATGCCTCCTGTTTGCTTTGAGTTAGTTTGTTATTTTTCTACTTTCTAAAGATGGAAAATAAAGGCATAAAATTTTCCTAAGTGCTATTTTGGTGGTATCCCATAAATTTTATTTATTTATTTGTTTATTTATTTATTTATTTATTTATTTATTTATTTATTGTTTCATTTAGTGCATATCATTTTCTAAGTTCCTCTGTGATTTCCTCTTTGGCCTATGGTTTATTTAGAAATGAGTTAATTTTCAAATATTTGTTGATTTCCTAGACTTCTTCCTGTTGTTGATTTCTAACTTAAATCCATTTTGGTCAGGGCACATGTTTTGTAAAATTTCAAATCTTTTAAAATCATTAAGGCTTTTTAAATGGCTTACTGTATCATGTATTAAGAGAATGTTTCATGTGCACATGGAAAAGGATGTGCTTTGTACTGGAAGAAGTTATCTATAGATATCAGTTAGGTCAACAGTTTTATAGTGTTGTTCAAGTCTATATTCCTTCTAATTTCTGTCTGGCTCTCTTAAGATTTCTGTTTGCATGGTCTACCTTTTCCATCTTTTTTGCTTTTAATCTATTTGTGTCTTTGAATCTAAGGTATGTCTCTTGTAGACAGTGTATAAATAAATCTTATTTTAAAATACCACATTACAATATCGACTTTTTGATTGTAGTGTTTAATGAATTTAAATTTAATGTAGTTATTATAGTTATTATTTGGTTAGATTTACACCTGACATTTTACCATTTGTTTTCTATATATCTTATGTATTTTGTTCTTCTTTTCCTCCTTCATTTCCTTCTGTGTGACAAATACACATTTTCTAGTGTATTTTAAAATTATTTTATATATATAGTATATGTATTTTTCTATATTTTATTATTCTTGTAGTGATTACATTATGCATTTAAAATAATCACAATCCAGTTCAGATTAATACTAACCTAATTCTTATAAAATATAGAGATTTTACTCCAGTATAGTTCATTTCTTCCTCATCCTTGTGCTGTTATTACAATATGCATTATGTATCTATGTCATGTAATCAGTAATATAATATAATTATTGATTCACTCAACCTTAAAGAAAAAGGGACAAAATGTGTTTTAAATTATTCATATCAACTTACATATTTACCCTTTCTGGTACTCTTAATTTCTTTCTGTGTGTTGAAGTTAACATTTGCTTATCAGCTTTAATTTTCTTGCTCCGTTATACTTAATTGCCTCCACATTAATATAATTTTTATATGCTATGAAACAATACATCTTTATAATTATTTTATAATTATTGTTCCATGAAAGTGTCTTTTATAAAAATCTCTTAAAGGATTTAATCATAAGAAAAAATATTTATGTTTATACTGTCTTTACAGTGCTTTTTATTTATTTGAAATCAAGTTACCATTTGGTGTTATTTGCTTTCAGCCTGAGGACTTTCCTTAGTATATCTTGTAAGGAATATATACTAATAATTAATTGTCTCATTCTTTGTTCATCTGGAAATATTTGTATTTCTTTTTCGTTTTTTGAAGGATAGTTTTGCTATATATAAAATTGTTAGTTGACAGATTCCTCACCCCCCCGACCATTTTTAGTATAGTATAGTATTATAATTACTGCTTTATACAGTTTCTTTTCTTTTCTTTTTTTTTATTGTTAGTTTCAGGTGTACAAAACAATGCAATAACTATCTTTTTCACCCCTTACAAAGTGACTCCCCCTTCCCCTCCACTGACCCCCACTCCCAATATCATACGTATCTATTACAATTCCATTGACTCCATCCCCACACTATATTCCACATCCCATGACCATATATGTGTTAAATTATAGTTAACATCTAATATTATTCAGCAGCAGCTTCAGATGTACAGTGCAGTGGTCAAGCCTCTACACCGTCCATTAAATGGTCTCCCTGACAAGACATGAGTCCATCTGGTCCCATAAAAATTATTTACAACATTATTGATTATATTCCCCGAACTATACAGTTTCTTTTAAATTACTTAAGAGAAGCAAAGGCACACACACACTCACACACACGCACACACACGCACACACACAAACACACAGTAGTATATTTACCTGTATGAATATCCTACCCATTGCACTCTGGCCTTTATTGTTTCCTTTGGGAATTCTGTTGTTAAATTTAGTGTATAAATTTCCTTGTGTATGATGAGTCACTTTTCCCTCACTGCTTTTAAAATTTTCTATTGTTTTTTAGCTTTTAACAGCTTGACCATTATGTTTCTAGATGTGGATATGTTTTGTTTATTTTATTGAGGTTTTGAACTTCATGATTATGTAATTTATGGTTTTTGGCAAATTTTTCATATTTGTGGCCATTATTTCTCCTAATAATAGGAGAAATGGTTTCAGTGCCTGTCTTTCTCTCGCTCTCTCTTTTTTCCCCGCGGGACTCCCATTATTTATATATTGGTGTACATGAAGTTTTCCCACAGCTCTCTGAGGCATTGTTCATATTTCTTCAATCTTGCCTTGTAAATAATATTTATTGATCCTCTTTTAAATTAGCTGATTCTTGCTTCTGACTACTTAAATATACTATTGAATCCCTCCAATAACTTTTTAATTTCACTTACTATATTTTTCCAACTGTAAAATTTTCAATAAAAAAATTTACCTTTTTGTTGGATATTCTATATTTGATGAGTCATTGTTGTCATACTTTTCTTCCTTCTAAAATATGGTTTACTTTAATTTTTAAACTTAATTATAACAGTTGTTTTGAAGTTTTTTCTGCGGAGATCAACATCTGAGTCTCCTCAGACAACTTCTATTCATTGTTTTCTCCCAGTGTATAGGTTGCAGTTTACTTTTTTTTTTTTTTTTGCATATCTATTTGATTGTTGAAAACTGGACAATTTGATAGTATATGCATATTATAGTAATTTGTGATTCATTCCACTCCTCCCCCCACTATTGAGAGTTGTTGCTGGTACTATTTATTTGTTTAGTGATTGGCCTGGACTAATTTTTGTGGATTTTACCTCAACCTCAACATACATCATTGATGTCACTTACTGTGGTTTTTTTTTTGAGGGCAGTGTTAGTGGCCCTCGTATGTGGGACCCGAACCAGGGTTGCTGGCTTCCTAAGCCAGCACTTCACCGCGCCATTCGGCCGGCCCTCACTTACTGTGTTTTTAATGTAGTTAACTTTTTTTTTTTTTTTTTTTTTTTTAAGTCTGGCTCCCCATATTTCTCCTGGATCAATTTGGTGGTCAGACAATGATTGATTTTGCTTAAAAACCTTGAACCAGTAAGACTTTAACTCTTTGTCAATGGGTCTGTGTGTGAATTGAGAAACACAAAATTTAGGCAGTTTATAAACCTGTCCCATCTTTTACATTCTGCATGTGCATATTCAGATAAGTGTAGGTAAATCTATGTGATCTTGCAGTCATGTTCATAGCCTTCCAGATCAACCAAGGTTATATGGAAGTATACTAAGGCCTACAGTGGCTACCTCTTTCACGGGATCTCCTCATAACATTTCCAATTGTTTGTAGGTCTGTTGTTTACCCCAACCAGTGTTGTAACCTCATATAAATTATGATGTTGGCTTTCCCTGATTGTCTTCCACATAGATTGTTGCTGATTGTGACAATATCTCAGGGAATAAGCCTTTTCAATTTCTGCTCCAAAGCACTTTTTCCCTGTGTGGCAGGAAAGGTGATGTTTCTTAAAGCTTGCCATGCCCTGGTAGAAATACAGCAATAAGAGGGTGGAAACAGCCCCAGGATAAAAAGCTACAAAGACTCCCATTGTTTTCCTGAGGTTTATTAGTTTTTCTTGAATAAACATTTCACTACGTTTTTGTACACCTTTGGTCAATTTTCAGAGCTCTGAAATGGTTGATTTTGGCAATTTTATACAGTTTTATTGTTGCCTTGTATGGAGAAGAATTGCTGAGCTCTTTACTTAGCCGTTTAGGAAAGATCTTCAATGATTTTTAGTTGAAATTCATAGTAACAAAAAATTAGCCATCTCAAAGTACACAATTCAGAAGAGTAGTCATTCACTATTTTGTGCAACCACGACTTCTATATAGCCCGAATTATTTTTATCACCTCATAGGAAACCGTACCCATTAAGAGTCACTCTCTATTCTCCCATTCCACCAGCCTCTGGCAACCAGAAATCTGGATTTGCCTATTCTAGATATTTCATGTAAGTAGAATCATACAATATGTAACCTTTTGTGCCTGACTTCTGTCACTTAACTCACAGCTTTTAAGACCCATTCATGTGATAAATGTGTTAGTACTTTATTCCCTTTTATGGCAGTAATACTCATATATATGTATGTATGTATACATATGTATAAGTGTGTGTGTGTGTATACCATATAACACACACACACACACACACACACACACACACACACACACACACACACACACCAGGCTTTATGTACTTGTCTATTCATGGACATTTGAATTGTTTTCATCTTTTGACTATTGTGAATAATACTGCTATGAACATTTGTATACAAATATTTATTTGAGTACTTATTTTTAGTTCTTTGCGACATAGGCCCAGGAGTAGGATTGCTGGGTTATTCTATATTTAACTTTCCTGAGAAACCACCAAACTATGTTCTGTGGCAGCTCCACCAGTTTACATTATCATCAGTAATATATGAGTGTTCCAATTTCTCCACATTCTCACCAACACTTATTTTCCATTTTTTAAAATTGCTATAGTCATCCTAGTGGGTGTGAAGCAGTATCTCATTGTGGTTTTGATTTACATTCCCCTAATGACTAGTAATGTTGAGCATCTTTTCACTCTTTTTCAGATTTTAAGCTAAAATCATAGAACAATCCCTGGATTAGATTTTAGGTTTCTGGAATTTAAGTTCAGTGGTCTTTTCTCAGTACAACAATGTCTTCTGCTACATGTTACATGATATAATTTAATGTCTTGAATTTGTCTTAACCTTATTGATTTTATCCAAACAGCAAATAATGCAGGTCTGTCTTTATTGAGTTAAATAGAGTTATTCTAATAACCAAAATGAATTAAATAAACTTCTCTCTATATATATAGTCGTATGTTTCATGTATATGAGGTACTATACATCCTAAGATTCAACACACTAAAAGGACTTTCATGGTTGAAAACTTCACATTGGACTTTCTTCCATGTATAGGTTTAACCTGATATTGAAATATACAGTTATATTTTTGTTTCAGTTACACAAGGTGAACAAGTCCTAGAGATCAAGTGTACAGCATAGTACTTATAGTTAATATCATACATTACACTTAATATTTTGCTAAGAAGGTAGATTTTATGTTAGGTGCTCTTATTATAAAAATAATAATAGTACTGTACTAATAAATAAGAGGGAGGGAGGAAACTTTTGGAGGTGCTAGCTAGGTTTATGACCTAGATTGTGATGATGGTTTCATAGGTGTATACTTATCTTCAGACACGTTAAGTTATAGATATTAATTATCAACAGCATTTTGTATGTAAAATAACACCCAATAGGAATATAAATAATTGAATTAAAAAATATGGGCAAAATATTTAGAACAGACACTTCATCAGATGAGACAGATGGCAGATAAGCACATGAAAAGATGGTTAATATTATTGCGCATTAGGGATATGGAGATTAAAACCACATCGGGATACCACTACATATCTATTACAATATCTAAAATTAAATGTGCATATTACATATATGTGTGCTCTTTGGAATGTATTGTTAAGTAAAGAAAAAAACAGAAGCAAGATAGAGAAATTTTTGTATAGTATTCCACCGTGTTTCTAAGAGAAAGGGAAAAAGACATTGAGTTATCTAAAGATAGAGATTAGTTATCTCCTTTACTTAAAAATCATATTTTGCAATTTTGTATGGGGAGGAGGCATAGGGAGAGATAGAAGTTAGACTTTTTTAATAAACTACTTTTGTAGATTTGTCTTTAACACCATATAAACCCATGTATTTTTGAAATAAAATTATATAAAACCTTTTAAAAAAGAAATTATTATTTATTAAAGGCGAAGTTTACTAAATATAAGGAAAATATTCACTTTAATATTCATATCTGGAAATTTTATTAGGTGAATAATGTGTAACTATAATACTATGGGTAGAGTATTATTAGCTTTTGAGTTACTTGCCATTATCCTCATAAATGGAAAATCTCAAATAAGATCTGATCACTTTTGGAACTCAAGTAGTCAGCATTGCTGTTTTTCTTTCACATTTGAAGAAAAAAATGTATCTTTTTTTCCTCTTGTCATTATAGTTGTAGCACTTGGCTACCACACAAATATCAGTCACTTTAAATGACTACTTAATGTAGATATACTTTTTGCCTAAACTTTTGTTGTGATTTTTGTCTGTTTGAAGAACACGGGTAGATGGTCTCCATTTAACTTCCAATACTTTTAGTACATTGAAAGTCACAGGAAAAAATATTTTTTTTAAAGGGCTGAGAACAGTTCTCAAATGTGATTACTCTTCGGCTATTTATGTTGGCAAACGTACGTTATCAAATCGTGACGTTGAGGAAGATAGTGAAGGCACTATCTCATTTATGTGTTCATTTATTCATGCAGTCAGTAATATTTCTTGTGTACCTAATATGGGCCACGTGTTCTTCTGGCCCTAGAAACACAGTTATGAAAAAGAAGAATGATCTTCCCTTCATTCACGGGACATTCAGTCTCATGGGGAGTATATATATTAATGACATAATTACACAATCTAATAAAACGCACCTGTGACAGTGTGCTATGAAGCAGAGTTCCACAAAGCGCTGGCTCTGTGGGAAGAGCTACAGGAAGGCTTCTCTGAGGAATGATATTTGAAACTTTCAAGGAGTTAATTAGGCAATGAAAAGGCTGGGAGATCTTTCCAAATAAAGGAGACAATATTTGCAAAAATCCCATGACAGGAGGAGTTTGGTGAATTTAAAGACTTCTATGATTGTTGCATGGAGTAAGAGACTGCATGGTACAAGTCCAGCCTGGAGAAGTGGAGGGGGAAGACCGTGTTTCCCTTGTAGGCTCCCATCATGGTGCATGCGATCCCGGATACCATGGTCAGATTCAGTTCTAACAAATAATTCTCGGTGTTCTGTGGATAATCACGGAAGGTGGAGCATCAGTGGATAAGACTAGACAAAATAACAGACTATTACAGTGTTCCAAACAAGTTGTCATAGTTCCTGGAGCTAGATGGAGAAGATGGAGAGACATGTTTGGAATAGAGATTTTTTAAGAGGTAAAATGCCCACCCTGGATTCATTACAGTATGTATTTATATTGCAGATTTGGTCTGAGTTGGTCCAGGTGGGCTAATAAAGTGTAATGACAAGTTAATTTCAATCTCTCTCTCTCTCTCTCTCTCTCTCTCTCTCTCTCTCTCTCTCTCTCTCTCTCTCTCCTCTTCCCTTCTCTGCCCCCCAGCATTTATTTTACAATCAGTATTTCTATTCATAATCCTTCTTCGTAAGTGTCAGATGTATATATTTAAATATCATGTCCTCTGTTTAATTTACTATGTGATGTGACTAATAAAAACTTAATAGACACTAATTGTTGTCAAATTTGCCAAGAAAAGACTTACAAATCTTGTTAGTTTTTAACATTCTGTTCATTTTGGAGCCTATAATGTATCCCCAGCAGGGACTGTGCTGGGAAGCACCAGGGACTCCTTGGAAGAAAATATACTTGACAGATCTCAGGTCAAACCATAATCATCCTTCACCAAGATTGATTCTGGACATACTGTAGGTAATGATACATTTTTATACTGCGGGATTTATGTCTCTTTGTTGTCCAATTGTTCTAGATATTTATCCATCAAATCATGAACATCTACAGAGATGTATACAACAACAGCTTTTTTTCTTATATTAGACCATCAGCTCAAACATGCTCATTCCAACTTTCCCATATCCATGAAGGTTTGGACAATTAGCTGCTAAACCTCATCTAGTGAACATAAGTGTGGATGTATTACCTTATCAGAAAAAAAATCTCATTATTTCTTTAATTTACAGATCTCTCTCCTTCCATCAGAAACCTCCTTCCATCCTATATTAATTCCTTTGATTCATTATTGCTATTCTTCCTTCATTTTGCTTTAAAATTTCCTCTCTTCTCTATCTCACTTATTTCATTATTTCCCTGTTATTAATTTCAGACTCCCTCCTTATGCTGTACCCTTTCAGAAACACTCTTTCATGTATTTGCTTCTTAATTTTTCTCTTACTCTTTTTTACTTCAGGTAATAACGTAAAAGAATGTTTTTTTACCAAAAGATTCCTGAAAAACACTTTGTCGTTTTGGATCCTTTGTGGCTTCGGGACAATGAGGCAGTAGACTGGGGGTTCTAAAGGGAAACGTTATTGAGTCTGGACCACAGAGGTATCTGGGAGAAATATGTGGTATGTTGACAGTCTGAGACAAAGTTGTCATGATGGCAATTTGGAGTCTTGTCTGATATGACATCCTTGATTTGATTTGCTGCTCCATATGAAGAAAATAAACATGGTGTCTGGGGACTAAATTTACTTGTGTATTTGTGAACTACATTAAAGGTAGATACTAAGATATGTATGTGAGGTTTTTTTTTTTCTTTTCCTTTTTTTAAATATTAGAACTCTGATTTACCAGAGTTCTACTCTTTAATATAGCTTGTTTGTTGTATTTAAAAGGAAGTGATTTGAAATATGCATTGGTGTCACTGTGAAGTTAGCTTGTTCAGACAAATTCAATGTTTTGTTTTTTTTTAGCTGAGCCATCCTGCAACAAATTCAATATTTAATTGATCTTATATTTATTGTTTTGAATAGTGTCAATAAATGTGAAGTGCCTTATGGTATTGTAATTCCAAATTGTCTGAGATATCTAACCTATAAACCACAGTCTAGATATCATGAATTCTGAGTATTACATGTCCAGCACAAAGAGTAACTCTTTGTAGATTTGTACCAATCCTCTGGGTAGTAGGTTTAATTGTCAGTATGCCCATTTATAAGGAAGGGACAGAGAGGAGCAGAACAAGAAGTAAGATATAATAACTTTGTTATCCCTTGTCTTTCTTCTACATCCTCCTGTACAAAGTGATTCTGTAGAAGTGTTACCAGCATGGAATTGTCTCTCCTTATGCATGCTTTTATGGTTGCAACATAGAGTTACCTGACCAGATTTTCAGTAGACCAAAGAAAGTTCACTTTGGCTTTTTGAAACTTGTTATATAATGAAAGGAGACTTTCTTTTCTTTTTTGGGTCTAAATGGTTACTGTGTTATATACAATTAAACCTCAAAGAAGAAATTATGAAAAAAAAACATATATATTTGAATGGTCATCCATTCCTATATTCTTAAGTGTTCTACAGACAATGTTTTTGTTTACAATCTACGGAATGATTACTGGGCAGTGAGAAAGAACTCATTGAATTTATTTTTCTGAAAATTAGATACATTTAATGGAATAAAGAAAAGACATTAAACTTCTGGGTAACTATTATTATTTTAATAATATTATCAAAGAAATTATTTATGGCTGCATTGAAAATGACATATTAAATCTTGTATTTTTAATGTTTTATTTACATAATTTGATTTTGAAACAATGTCTATAAGTATGTTCAAATTAATAAATTGATTAGGGAAGAAATCTTTTTTGTGTGTCACATCAGTTTCTGTGCAAATTTTCTAAAGTAATATTCTACCTGCGGATAGTAAGGGAAAATCTAGCTTTTAAAAATTTCTCATTGTTTACTAAATATGTTGTTATAGGTGTTGCCAAACCAAGCATCAAAATTCTTCCAAAAATATTTAGAAGCTATTGAGATACATATTTTAAGGAAACTATTAAGAAATGCAATTTCTTTCTTTCTTTCTTTCTTTCTTTCTTTCTTTCTTTCTTTCTTTCTTTCTTTCTTTTTTTCTTTCTTTCTTTCTTTCTTTTTTTGTTCATTGGGGTGACAATTGTTAGTAAAGTTACATAGGTTTCAGGTGTACAATTCTGTAATACATCATCTATATATCACATTGTGTGTTCACCACCCAGAGTCAGTCCTCCTTCCATCACCCATGTATTTGATCGCTTTTACCCTCATCTATCACCCCTCACCCTCTACCCTGTAGTAACCAGTAAACTATTGACTATGTCCGAGTTTGTGTTTCTTTATTTGTTTGTCTTGTTCCTTTGTTGTTTCAGTTTTATATACCACATATCAGTGAAATCATATGGTTCTCAACATTTTTCTGTGTGACTTATTTTGCTTAGCATGAATAATCTCAAGATCCATCCATCTTGTCTCAAATGGCACTATTTCATCTTTTCTTATCGCAGAGTAGTATTCCATTGTGTGTATATATATACCACATCTTCTTTATCCATTCATCTATCAAAGGACACTGGTTGTTTCCATGTCT
The DNA here is from genome assembly GCA_033961575.1 of Aselliscus stoliczkanus. Lineage (NCBI taxonomy): Eukaryota > Metazoa > Chordata > Mammalia > Chiroptera > Hipposideridae > Aselliscus > Aselliscus stoliczkanus. The sequence goes on from CM066727.1 coordinate 171,179,788, forward strand.
TGGCCAGCGTAAATAAAGCTGAGACTTCTTTCATTAATAAGCCCCAAACAGCACTGATAGTTGTTTCCTGAGAATGGAGATGTATTATTTTTGTTTCTGCTATTGATGATGATGAAGGCTGATAACACTGTATGTGTTCAAGAAATATTATTTTTGGAAAACTGCATAGGAGAAAATAGGTTTTTATGTTACCTCTCTCTTTAAAGAACTAAAGACATTCTAGCAAGTGATACCTGGAAGTTACTGACAAAGTGGTCCTTAAACCAGGCTAAATGTTACCAGAGGGTTATGGGATCCATCCAGGCAGTCTTTTCTGAGAATGTGATGATTAGGTCTATGTTACTTGTATTTTAGTCTTTTAAGTACTCAATCTGCATCATTATACAAAAAAGTAAATGAGAGAGACAGAGAGAGAGAGAGAGAGAGAGAGAGAGAGAGAGAGAGCCTCCTATATTCACCTGTCTATTTGTTGCATCCCATTCATTTTCTTAATAAATTATTTTATTAACAAATGAAGAAAATTCAAGTAGTTACAGTAGTACCTCCTGTGACAATGTTGACTATAAATTTCCTATATCTACAAAAATAGCATTTTAATACAGATTTACAATTGCTTACTGGCATTTCTGAATTTTTTTTTGTAGGTCATTTTGTGATTGAGAAATTGGAAATAAGTTATAAAATTTTTGGTAATTCATGTAATGGAAAACCTAAATGGACCTAACAGGTGGCTACTTAGTGTGGACATTCATATATTTTATGGCAGAAATATCAACATATTTGATTATGGGATATTGCCTCAGACTTCACTGGTAGTGCTGTGTAATATATGGTATATATACCATGTTGTATTTCTATAATCTGTTTTTTTTTTTTTTTTAGTATTCTGAAGCTCATTTGGCTTCTGGGGTTTTGGATAAGGATCACTTACCTATAATATTAACAGTTTCATTGAAGTCTAATACGTATCATAAAAAATGTCAAAAATGTTTTAGTGTGGTCTGATTACTATTCAAACCTTCTACCTTATATTATATAACATCTTTCGTTAATTCTTTATCAAGCCTTCTACCTTATATTAGAAACCATCTATTCAGCAAGCATTACTGAGCACCAACTATATTCTAGGCAATTTGCTCCATCCTAAAGAAACAGACAATGTCTATTCCCTCAAAAAGCTTAGAGACATTGCTTAAAAAAATAATACAACTGAATATATGGAACAATAAAAGCATGTAGAAGATACAGAAGTGTAGTAGGAGGTGATAGGTTGATGGTTCTTTCTTAGTATACAAATGTCAGGAAATGGATGAATGGGACAGGTGGAGAATTAGAGAAAGCTTCACAGAGACTGTGATGTAGTTTTCAAGTTAAAAGGAATAGTCTGAGTATAACACAGATATGAAAAAGGGATGTTACATTTGCATGTAAGGACAAATGATTGTATTGCAAGGGAATCATGGGAAATGTGGTCAGAGGAATAGGCATTGATCAGATCATCGGGGTCCTTGATTGCCACACTAAGGAGCTTGGACATCATTCTCTGAATATTGGGAAACTATTGAAGGGCTTATGGAGGTGAGTGCTGTGATCCATTTGATATTGTAAAAAGCTCTCTTGTGAAACCTTGTGAAGGTGAACCAGATGGGAACAAGACAGTGGACAGATTTCTTAATTTATAGCATAGTCTTTCGGTTCTAATTTGTCAAAACGTATCTTCCTTCCTTTCCATTAATTCCCTTTTTTGCTTTCCCTCCCTGTCTCCATTTCTCTCCCCGTTTCCTTTCTTTTCTTCTACTTTTCCCCCTAGAATCATATTATAGTTAATAATGACACTATCTCTTCATATACTTTCAAATCTAATTAATGTTTGTTTAAATACTTTTTTGTTTTTATCTCACTGCCTTCTCTTTCTAAAGTTAAGCCCTTCTAATTTTTTTAATGCCATCTATTGTGACAGTTGTCATGCTTCTTTCTTGCATGACTTTAGTGTTCATGAACTGTCCATTCAATATCCTCAATCAGTCTTATTGCCACTTATTTACATGACCAAGCCCTGTTCCTTATCATCATTCAGAAATGTCCCACATCGGAAATAAGTCTCCTATTCAAGACTCTGACTGCAATCTTCTATGTTCCCAACTTTCTTCCAGGGATGCCATATAGGATGACTCTAGGAAATACTATTCACTTTGCATTTTATGTGAGCAAGCGCACTCGAGTAATTTAATGTGAATGACTTCCCCTGGAGTAGTGCAAAGGAAGCTCTTTCTTGCTCTAATTAGACTTGTATTTCAGTCTTACAAAACTTCAATCCTTTGAGTCTTTCTTTGTCTCTTAGCCCATCAGTTCCTCCAACTTCACTTAATTCCCTGTTGATTCCAGACCCATTTGAGTATCACTTCTCTCACCATTGGGAGAGCTTTCAAAGTCCTTCTTTGCTCTTTTGCTACCACTTTGGTTTAAACAGCATTCTGTTTCTAGACCTGACTAAAGCATTTTTTAAGGAAATCACATCATTAGTGTTCGTTAATTTATGGTCTTCTTGCTTATTTGAGTGCTTCCTATACCTCTGTCCCACATCACTCAAATCCTTTTACTTGAGCTTAGACACATGTTTCTCCCATAAAACAGAATTCTTCACCTTCTGCACAAAACTGCTCCTCTGCCTGTTTTTTCCATCATTATAAGTCACATATCTTTCAACCACTTTCTCAACTCAGGAACCTGTGAGTTATTATTGACTCTTAACTTTATCTCTTCTGCATCCATTCTGTCCCCAAAAGATAACACAAAGCCAGCCAGTTTTTTTCATTTCTATTACATTATTTGGCCAAAGCACCATTGTTGCTCACTGGATTACTGTAATAAAATCTCTAGTGTGTTTTTCTACTTCCAGTTTTTCATCCTTTGAAGCCAGGGTGGTCTTTTTATACTGTATATCAAACAATATCTTCTTGTTTGAAGACTATCAGTGAATTCCCTTCATTTATTTACCATGGCTTTCAGAATCCTCTAGATGTGGTTATGACTACCTCTCTGAGACCATTTTGTACAACTGTGCCTCTAGCCTGCTGGCCTACTATGCTCTGGCTTCACTTATCTTCTGTACCTCAAACACACCAAGCTTGCATTAATGCTTACTTCCATCAATAGTCCCACTGGAACATTGAAGTGTACTTCTACCAATCCATGCATGATTGGCTTCTCCTTGTTATTAAGATCTCAGCTTGAGTGTCATCCTTTGAGAGAGGCCATCTCTGACCACATTAACTAGACACCCAGTCACTCTAGATTACATCATTCATTTAAATTCTCTGTATAGCAGTTATCACCATTTGATCTTTCTTCACTCTTATTTATAGATTTTTGTCTCCTCTTGTCTGTCTCATTTTCTATTATATCCACATCTTGTAGAATAGTACTAACACTTAGTAGATACTCAATAGCACGTTAAATCAATAATTAAAGTTAGCATTATTAAATATAGTAGCAAGTAAAATCTGTTGATTAATTGAACTCAACTTCATCTTGTAATTGAGAGAAGAAAGTAAATATTTTTTTTCTAAAAAAAGCTAAGAGTGATTTTTAAAGTGAGCCTTTGATTTGAGGAAAAAGAAGAGAAACTCAAAGTAGAATTTTAAGCTTTTTTTTCTCTGCGGAATATAATGGAATATTAAAGAAAAGGATGGCTAACTTGATAAAGTCACAAACCTCTGAAGGATTATAAGTGGTTTTTATGATCCTCAGAATATTTTTTCATTCTTAGAATATTAAAAGGAGGAATTAATAGATAATTTAAAAATCTGGTATCACCCCTACATAATACTACTACAATGGTGTGTCACTACAGTAGAAAAAAAATATTCATGTTGATGAAATAAAAGATCATCCATATCAGTTATTTAGTATCATGTGGCTCAGTTTGTTGATTGGCTAAATTTTTTACTTTCTCTATGGACTGATGAATCACCCAATTGATAAGAGACATGTTTTGTTCTTCTAATAGCATATTATGATTCATGTAATGAAATATAATTGTTATTATTGCTACATTATCACATTAATTTGATTGATGTTGATAATAGCAGTGATTATTTTTGTACTTAATAATGTACTTAAAGTGATGAAAGGTCATCGTCCCCAAATATTTCCACTCTGTACATGTGTATATGTATTTTTCTCTCTGCAGATTTCATGGGGACAGGGGTTTTTGTCTTGTGCGTTCTTTGAAATTGCCTGAAAGCCTACAATTATGTTCCAATTAAATCTTAGGGGCAAAAATAAAACACAGTTCACATATAGTATAGGTTAAAAATGGATTCATTTTCTTACCCCGATCATTTTCTGCAGTAGGCAGAATAATGCCCCGCCCCTCCCCAAAGATACCCATATCCTAATCCCTGTAACCTGTAAGTATCTTATTTTACATAGCAAGGGGGAATTAAAATTGTAGATGAAATTGAGGTTGCCAATGAGGTAAAATAAGGAGGTCATCCTGGATTACCCAGATGGACCCAATGTAACCACAAGGCTCTTTAAATGGAGACAGAGCGATGGCATTCTGAGAAAGACTCCTCTTCACATTGCTGACTTTGAACATGGAAGGGGGTTGGGAGACAGTAATGCCGGAAGCTAGAAAAAGCAAGAAAACAAATTCTTTCCAAGATCCTCCAGAAAGGAATGCAGTGTCGTCAACACTTTGATTGTAGTCCAGTGAGACCCATTTTGGGTATCTGACCTCCAAATTGTAAAATAATTAATTTGTGTTGTTTTCAGCCACTAACTGACAATTTGGTAAGGCAGCAACAGGAAACTAATACACTTACCCTTTTGCTTTTCTTCTCAGAAACAAAGAGTATTTCAATGAAAGGGAATAGATTGTTTCTATGTGGATCTCTGAGGGCTTTTCACTTAGCAGTGGACTTTGCAATTTTTTTCAAGTTATTTTTGTTCATTGTTCAGACTTCTAAGGTCACACCTTGTGAGACAGTATAAACAAACTAGGACAATGTAATTTAATTACAAACATTAAGTTATCTGTTTTTAGTATGCACATCAACGTATTATTAGTTGGAGAAGGAAATGTATAAAAACAAACATACATTAAAAAACTGATCATCTTGATTTCACCAAGAATGTAAAGCCCTTTTAGAAATGCTGGGCAGCAGTTTCTGTCTTTAACAAAATAAAAATGATGCAAATGAAATTTGTATTTGAACTTATAGAGGGGTGCTTAAAATACTTATGAGAATGAACGATTTTAAAGCATTTTCAAATATTTTAAAAACACATTTACAAAAACACAATGTATGTACTAATTACAATTATTCTTATCTGTTTATTGTATCAAATGCCTTCTCAATATTTACTAAGCAACATTTTCAAACTTTGATTTGCTAGGTGTATAGCGAAGTCTAACTTAAGCATAGAGTGCCAATTCCATGAAGCAGTAGCTTTGTAGTTTGAAACTTACTTTTATTCTGGCATTATCATCTGTGTGCTCATTGAAACAATTTCTATTGATTTGCTCAGGTATCAGATACTGATAAGGATCCAGATTGTACATCTCCATCTTTCTCTCTTCTCTACTTCACTATTGCTGATGATCCAATCATGCTGGACACCCTGCTATTCCCTCATATGAGCCACATTCTCACTTCTGGAATTGTGAGCACATTGCTCCTTTTCAAGAAACATGCAGCATTCCTTCAGCCAGCTCTTAACCTATTGTGGGTTCCTAAATCACTTAGGGCTCAGCTTCATCTTAGAAGTCTCTTTCCTAGGAAGCTTTCCATAATTAATCCATGACCGAGTAAATGTTTCTTCTATGCTACTTTGTGCACTTTGTAGGTTGTTGTAATCTAAATTTACTCCTATTGGAGTACTTACGAAAATGATGAACTTGCCCTTTCACTTGTTTTCCTCCCTCCATTTCTGTAAGCTTCTTTAAGGCAAGGATTGTGCCTTGTACATTATTATTTCCCTGATGCTTATTAGCACAGTACCTGAATATCATAGGTTTTCAGAAAATGGTTACTAACTAAATGAACCAATGACTATGTAAAAGACATACAGAGGCCGGCTGAGTGGCGCAGTGGTTAAGCGCTGGCTTCTGAAGCCAGTGGCCCCGGTTCGGGTCCCACATATGAGGGCCAGTGACACTGCTCTCAAAAAAAAAAAAAAAAAAATTAGAGAAAGCAGTATTGAGAAAGGACAGGGTGTCCTTTCTAAACTAAAATTTTTCTCTGAGCATGTATTACGGTTTCAGAACTAGAAAATAATTTAGAAATTATGCTGTTTCTGGTATTGCCTTAGGTCATTCTTAAGGATCTTGTTTTCCCAAGCTATATATTGAGCTTCATTTTAATTTTGGTTAAATTTTTGTTTTAATTCATTTTGTCTTTAAATATATTTAAAGGACACTACTGTAAACTTGTATCTTTAAAAATCACTTCCCTTGGGGCCGGCCGAGTGGCATGTTGGTTAGCAGCTGGGTTGGGATGCCAGCTCTGAGCAGCGGGACCCCGGTTCAGATCCCACATATGAGGGCCAGTGACATTGCCATCTATAGCTAAGGTGGTGAACAACAGCTCCACATGGTTGTGTCTATAGCTAAGACAGTGAACAACAGCTCTACCTGGAGCTGGGCTGCTATGAGTCGCCGGCAACAGTGTGGGCTACAGCCTCTGCTTCAGTGGGCTGCCATAGGCCACACTGAGTGACCGGCAGCCAGCATGAGCTTCCAAGAGCCGCTGTGTGCGGCTGTCCAGAGGCGAGCAACCTGTTTGCCTCACCCGAGAAGACAGCGGTGATGATACCAACATGGGCCAGTGAAGCAATGTCCTCCACAACTAGACTGAAGAGCAAAAGGACAGCAACTTGTGTGTTCTCCTTCCCTGGTTCCCCAACACTGTTCCCCTCCCTCAATCCCCCAATAAAATAAAATAAAATAAAATAAAATAAAATAAAATAAAATAACTTCCCTTGATACACATTAAATAATTTGACAAATAATAAATAAGGGCAAAATTTAAGGGAAATTTGGTTTGTAAAGTTTGGTGACCATCTATCCCCTAGAAATCTCATTTTCTGTTAAAATAAAAACCTCTTTTCAGCAATCATATTTCACGAATTCAGCTTTTCATAGATTTGGAATGTACTTATAATTCTGAATTAATAAGGTTTGAGTGCATTTAGTAAAGGATTTTAGATTTATGTTTTTATGGTATTGACTTAATTTATATAGAATCATACAATTTAAGCATAAGAAGGAGAGCTTCCCAGCTCGTCTAGCCCAACTCCTGATTTTACAGATGAAGAAAACCGATTCCCTGTTTGCAATCACTGCTCAGGTAATCTCAGATAAGAGACACAAGCTTCAGAAGCCAACCTTCTGTCCCCATGAATGTTCACCTTGTACCAGAAAGGCGTTTAATGATGCTTTGGTAAAACTAAGCGTTTAATCAGAAAGCATGGCTTGAGCTTCGAAACTACTGAACAGAGGTTGGAGAGTGAGGGAAGGAGGGGATGCTTATCAACCCCTGACACACCACGGTCTGTTCCCATCACTGATATAAAGTGGAGAGGAGGACACTGCCTGCCCACTTCTAAACACAGACCCTGAAGGCTTCCCTGAGGGACCTTGGGTATCAGGGCTTTTTCAGCATAATGGACTACACATCCTCGTGGCTGGCAAACCTAAGAATTTTCTGGTGCTTGGACTCCAAGATTAACTCAAGTTCATGATCATGCTGGGATGACTGGTTATAAGAACCTGAAAAGGCTGGCAAAGGCATAAAATGACACATCTGCTATACTGTCCCATAGGGTAGCACTGGCTGTGACTACTGAGTTATTGAATTGTGGTTAGTCCAAACTGAGATGTGCAAAATATGCACTAGATTCAAAGGCTTAGTAAGAAAATATAAATTTAAAATGTATTCCTTTTTAATATAAATTACATATCAAATTGTATTTTGACATGGGTTAAATAAATTATTAACATTTTTACTTTTTTCTTTCACTTTTTTTTAATGTGACTACTTAGAAAAGTGAACATTATGGAAGTGATTCATACAGATATTTTTATTGGGCCATGCTCCTTTAAGGAATAGAGTAGGTAAGATTAAAAAGTCGTGTCTGTGACTGGGACCAAGACTGAGTCACTAAACCGTGATTCCCATCGCCTATATACTATGCCGCTTTCCTGATGGATTCAGAATGGACAACCTCTGTGGGGGCTCTAGATACATTCATACACAACTCTGAATGGAGAGTTGGGAAATTTAAAGGCTTATGAAATAAAAACAGCAATGATTTGTCACTCTCGCTGCCCAGTTTTCTGTACCATGTATATAAAGAAAGTAGAAAAGTTACACCTACTTGAATGTTACAAGCTTTCCAGTTCTCATGTACTTCAAAGGTAGATGTGACATCTCTCCTAGCCTGAGGGTGAAAATTGTAAGGTAAGGTGAGGCATTGCTCTGTAAGTCATACAAATGGGCTTTTATGAAAAGCATGCAGTTTATGGTTCTATTCATTCAAAAGATGTTCTTCTCCAAATATATTTCCCAGACTAGAATTAAAGTTTGAGTTCAAAATTGTTCTTATGTGCTTACTTTCTTCTCAAAGAAAACATACTATGTACATATCTTCATCAATCATACTTCATTGAATATTCTGGATGCTGATCACATATAGAAAACGATCTAGTCCCTGCCCTCTAGTTTGTACACTTCTCAAGTTATTAAATCAGGGTTATATAATACAGCAGAGTATTGCCATAAATATTACAGTGACAGAGAATATTTTCATATATCAGTGAATAGAAACCCTAGTTAATTTTCCTAATTATCATTGGGAACACTGGTAGAAAACAAGGAACCATTTTTATGAATTGAGAAGAATAAATACTTAATTTTGAGAATTTAGAAAAAAAACGAACATCAATTAGATCACCTTTCTGAGCTTCTGGAAGAAATATACCTAGGAATTTCCACCTTGGAAAGCAATCAAACAAAAGAAAAACAGGCAACAAGCGTCATCCTGTATTTTCAGGATTCTTCACTCAGAAATATTTTTTAAAGACTACATTTAATGATTTTGAAAAGTAAAGATTGAAATAAATCAATCAGAATCTAAAACCCGCATTGCTCACAAGTGTGTGTGTGTGTATGTGTGTAAAATGTACATAGAAAAATAATATACTGTGGTGATAGCCAAGGAGTAGTTAGCCACTGCTCTCAGAAAATGTCCCCATTAGCACCACGGCCATACATTGATTAAAATATTGGCCATTAAAGATTAGGAAACACAACTGAAAAAATCCAATTTAATAGATAAAGTCCAAATCTCTTTTGGATCATTATTCCTAACACATTTTGATGAGTTCATGATTTTTGTTGTTGCTGTTGTTGTTCTGGAATTTCAGTTAAAGGAAGTCCCACCTTCTTATTTTTTATTTCATTGAAATCTTGAGTCTCCCAGAATTAAAAGATATAGAATTTAAACTAGGGCTATAGGGAGGGAAGAAGTGTTAATAAAATCCCAAATGGGATTGCTACCAATTTCCATTTTCGCAGTCCTCTCAGCGAGGTACGTAGATAATAGAATTAGAATTGGAGATATATTAGTAGATCCTGGCTACAGGTTGAGAACCCATACCATGGAGACATAATTTAAGAATGTTTTGAAATCCCTTAAAGTAGACTGTACTAGCTTCAGACTAACTCATACTTAGAGTACCAGGTGATTTAGAGGGACCCACGTTGGCCCTATTCTGACAATGATTCTCCTTCACAAGTAAATGTAAGGGGCCAAGGCTCTATGCCCGTGCAGACCCAAGACCCCATTCCTGCTCTCCTATACCATAATTCAAAGACACAGAAGCAGGAATTCTTACTTAAACAGACTAAGCCACCACCAAGGTTTACCCAGGCCTTTCCCAGCCCAGACTCCCAGGAGAGGCCTTGTTGCTGTGAGTGCTCACTCATGGGCTCAAGAGCTCATTTCAGGAGCAGTGAGGTTCTGTGGAAGACAGGTGGGGAAAAAGCAGAGATGCAGCATAGCTTGTGGTGGGGGCTGGGGGGAGAAGGAGGAGTGTTCTCTCTCTTTCTGTTGGAAATAGTGTAAGGAGTGGACTGGAAGTGTTCCCATACTGGCATGTATTTTAGATATGTTAGGGATAAGACAACCACAAAATGGAAATTATTAAAAATATTTTGAAACCTTTCCCTAAATACGAGCTTGGATTCTTTGTTGATGTTACATCTCAATATTGATGGTAGTCACTTCATAACAGGGAATATTAAGGATAATCCCATATCTTAACACATTCTGTTAAGATTTTAGAATTCATCCCCCTCCCCAAATTTTATGTATAAATATGGGGGGGGAGAGAGAGAGAGATTACATTTAAAGGAACAATAATATTATTGACATTAATATTTTATCAATGGCAATGAATAGAGAAAATCAATCAGTGCCTTCAAAGTTAGGAGGAGAAACAAAGATATTTAACTGCATTTTATATTATGTAAGAACACTTTCAATCATGAAATAACTTAGTTTACTATTCTCTGGCCCTATATTAAATGATTATTCAAGGAGATTCACTAGGAAAACAAAAGAAGAAATCTTACAAAAAAGGAATATATATGAAATACAGGTAATAGTGGCAGCTAATTGTGGCCATAATAAGGGAAGGAAAATAGAAAAGTAACTGAAAGGTCATTTGTTAGATACTGATACCTGGAAGATACCACTTCAAAAAAAAACAAAAAACAAAAATAAAACCCAAGACATAAGATAACATTTTTTAAATGAGATCAATAATATTTCTCAGACTACAGTTAAAAACAATATTGTATGTGTTCCTGCTTTTTAATTTTTCAAATCAACCTATAGGGGTCCTAAATGGTGTAACAAAACAGAATATGAATGATAAACCTTAATAATATAAACATGGAGGAGGAGAGGTAGGGAAAAGGTTTACTAATTACCTCATCTTTCATAATAAGAGTAAGTAGATACCACCTTTATTGATACATTGAATAAACTGACAAGTTCAGAAAGGCAATACAAAAAGGCATACAGAAATTAGATAGTTATTAAGTAACTATATGTTAAACTTGACTAGTCTTAAATTTCAAATAAGTCAGCAACATAATTTAGAACTAAGTATGAAACCCAGAATCAGAAATATCTAAATTTTCTCATTGGCTTGGCTTTAGATTAGTTCATGATAAGAGCAGTAAATTCCTTATCATATAGATTGAAAGCAAATATTTCACATTATTTCTAACACGTATTGTAAAGAACGATTGAATAGTGATTGCAAAGAACACTGAGCAGCTCAAAAAATGATGTATAGCAAAAAACAGGTGATAGTATTTTGGGAAGCTTGATATTACATTTACAGTCTCATGTTTTAGTTTTTGTGTCTCAGTACTGTGGATGCTTTCTGTTATTAATTCTGGGGCTTCATTTCCTATGTACTGCAAATAAATAAAAGACCACAGTTTAAAATTTTGATTTTCATGATTGGTTAGCATTTGATTTGGGCTACATTTAGACTTCATTTTTACTTAAGATTGAAAACTTAAGTGTTGAAATGTGCAACATGGTATTCTTTATGATTGAAAGACAAGTTTTTGGACATTGAAAATATCATGAGTCAATCAGTTCTTGGAAATTTACCAGCCAGATTTTGCAGAGGTTTAAATTAAAGTTACATACCTTTGGGTACCTACTCCAGCTGAATTTATTGAAGATTAATAATAGTTATATAAATCACATGTCCTAATACATTTTTATCCAGTAAGGTGTCATTGAACTCCTTAAATCCAAAACACAGGATGCAAACTGTCCCAAGCTTATGAACAGGTTGTTTCAAAAAGCTTGTTTGGACTATGGAATTCACAACACATTTTTCTACAGAAATAAAGTTACGAATTGTGTTTGCATAACCAGGTCAGTCCATAAAAGCTTATTTAATGTACAAATTAGCATTTGGATTACAGTATTAGTAGGTTTAGAACTGGTAGTCAGGGGGTGCTTGTGGTACAAACGGGATAAGAAAAGCATTTGTTTCTTTTTCATTTTTTAAGTGCAAGGGTGGCCTACAGAAAACAAGAAGAAATATTGTGTCTTCGAAACTTTCAGCCTCTCTTTATGCATCTTAAACTTTTCTCTGTTATACCACTTTTTTGTTTACTCAACCTTCAGTCCCATTGACTCTCCTCTTTGGGAGTTGGGAGTTGGGACAAGTAATCAAGTAGCACAGCATCATTTTGTAGTATGTCCTGAATTCCAAAATTATTCCTTATTACCTCACCTCTGAGTCTGTTCCATATTGTGTTAATGACCTTAATGAAATATTGGAAGAAAGTATTCTTGACTAAATTAATTCACAATAAGTCATAGATGGTAGTCTCTTAATAGAAATCTTATATCTTGCTATTATACTTAGTTTTCATCCCCAAATTATTTTAATCAAAGTATGATATGTCCGAGAAGGTGATGAGGTTAAATGCAAGGTTAAGTTACGATAAAGCAGAGTATTTTACTATACTTGTGAAAAGGTCCATCTTAGAGAATCTGAATCTTTTTCTTCTAACCTCTTTCCTCCACTCCCATTTTTTGCTTGTTATATTTGCTTTTCACAGCATTTTTTTTTCCCTTCTTTCATTTTAAATAAAGGTTGGTATTTTATTTTATGTCATTTTTTAAACAAGTAGGTTTATAGTGAATACTGGATCTTGGAACGGAAAGTTGTCAGTGTGTTTGATGTTCTTTGTACACCCCGGCATATAAAAGGGACTCTGTATGTTATTATAACAGTCATAGTTTACTGACTTTTTTGACAGCTACAAATCCACATTCACATGAATATCCAGTGACCTTCCTAGTCACTTCCTAAGTAATATTCCTTCTATTACCCAAATCATATGTGATTTCTACTCTTAACAAAGGTTATATTTATCTGCTTTTCAATAAAATAACTAGAATTAGGCAAATCCCTGGATTTGTTTTTTGGGTTCTACTAACTTTTACTTTTCTACCTTTCCTCTCTTCTTGTTTGCATGTCTCATCTTCCACTTTCTTTTTTAATGGTGTTGACCTCATAGAAATGATTGAAGACATAGACTGTAAGAGACTGAAATTCTTTGGAGAGACTGTTCAACCATTTCCCCAAGATGTAGTTCAACTGCTTGGTGTAAGTTTCTTAGCAATTTTGACAAAATAGATTTTAGATTTAATTCCAGACAGAACTTTGTTTCTTTAATCAATTCAGAGAATAGTATTTTAAGACTATTCAAGGATTTCATTAAATTCCATACTCTGAAGGAATTTAAACTACTGTACTTTTATTTTAAAATCATCTGTTTCACGAGAATTAAATTACAAAAAGATTTGATTTGTTCTTTAAATTTATATATTTACATTATATGTAAAATATGCCTTTTTTACTCACTGTTGTGCTTCATAGTTAAAATGAGTTATAATAACTATATTTGATGGTGATGTCAATAGCTGGAAAGAGCTGATAATTCAAACTTACCCATCATAATTTTGCTTTACAAGTAAGTTGAGAAGGAACCTTTTGTTAGGTGAAGTGACATGGTGGATTAAACACAAGTCTCAGAATTTAAAACTTTTGACTTCTTTTCTGGTCTTTGCAAAACTTGAGTAGTGAATATGTGCAAGGCACTTATGCATATTCATTGATTTTATCTGTAATATAACCCTATTAAGTAGGAATTATTATCAACCTCAGCCTCACTTAACAGATGGGACAATTTAGGCACAGAGAGTACCTTATGAGTGACAGGAATGGGATACGGACCTGGGTATTTTGGGCTCTAAAATCCATGGGACATCACACTGCCCCACTAGAAGGAAATGCATCATATTCCAAAGCTTCTGCAACTCAAACAAATAAGTGATAGCAGGATGCTAATAACTACAAAAAAGGTAAAACAAACCACAATTCAGAACAACCCATCAGCCAACAAACATAAATAACAATAATAAAAAACATTAGGTCTGGCTATATGAACGATGAACAGGACCCTAAGCAATGAACTTGGTATTTGGCCTTTCCTGTTTGATACTTAATATAAGTACATCGAATATATCTTAGGCTTTAGGGTTTAGCTTTGTGGTTATTGTACTGAGTTGTCAATAAGAAAAGAAACCAATACAGGGAATCTTAGATTGTGCTCATTCACTGGTTATCTACATAACATTTTAAGATTTTTTAAAATCTATTTTCATCTAAATAAAATATTTGAACATTTCCCATTGCTATATGCCTATTTCTAGTACTTAGGCATTTAGAATGCCTACATATTAAGTAAAAAAAGCTGACAGAAATTAACTTATGTTATTATTTTAAGTGACAAATTTAATATAAAGCAGATGTTTGTTGAAATAGATGTTATTTATTTTAGCTTATCTTCAAATAGAAGTGATTTCATTTTAGATTGATATTTTAGCTTTTTTTTGTCAACATGATTCAGTAGATTTTTCCAAACATATCTAGAATATTTTCTTCCATAATAGTTTGTCTTTTCTCATAAAATATTTAGAAAATTCCTTCTATTAATATTTTTCTAATTCTCTTAAGTTTTCCTCTACCAGAGTGTTCCTTATTTTTCCTATGACCAAAATTTCATACTTAATCATTTATTTTTCCTTTTACACATCAATCCATTTTTAAGATTATGATTCCACACTTTTCTCTTTCATTTTCTTGCAAAATGATTCATTCTCTTGTCTGTACTATTGTTCTGTGATTCCTGCCTAGTAATTTCAGAGAGATAAAGCATGGACCTAATTTTTTGTAGGAAGATAATAATCTAGATTTTGAAAAGAATGATGATGGGCTGGTTATGAATTTATCTATCTATGATGATTCTTCTCCCTATAATCCTGTCATCTTTTAATATTAGATCATGTCTAGGTGACATTTTATGTTTTCTCTCAATTTGAAATTAGAGTATAGAATTTTTTTTGAATCATTAAGATAGATGATGTGTCAGCTACACAGAAGAAAAAAATTTAAAAAAAAAAACAACAAAAAATAAAAATAAAAAAATTACGTATCTATCCAGGATATATTTAGTGCCTTAGCATTTTAGTTTTATAATTACTTTTACCCTGAGGTGTTTATGCTCAATTTTGACTATGTAGATATACTCAACTGACATAGCTTGAGAAACACTAATATCATCTTATCTGGGTATGTTTTGTGTGTTTTTTTTTTTTTTTTTTTTTTTTAAAGATTTTATTGGGGAATTGGCAGAGGGGAACAGCGTTGGGGAATTGGGGAAGGGGAACAGACAAGTTGCTGTCTTTTTGTTCTTCAGTTTAGTTGCGGAGGATGTTGCTTCACTGTTGGTATCGTCATTGCGCTCTTCCCGGATGAGGCAGATCGGTCGCTGGCCTCTGGATGTCGCTCACCGCGGCTGTTGGCAGCCCACGCTTGGCTGCCAGCCGCTCACGCTAGCTGCGGGCCACTCACTGTAGCCTATGGCAGCCCACACCATCACCGGGGCTCGCACAGCCCAGCTCCAGGTGGAGCTGTTGTTAGCTGTAGAGGGCAGTGTCACTGGCCCTCATGTGGGATCCGAACCGGGGCCGCTGGCATCCCAAAACCAGCGCTTAACCAATGCGCCACTCGGCCGGCCCTGTGTTTTTTTTTTTTAATGTCAAATTGCAGTGCTATAGGCAGGCATGGGGGACAAGTTCTCATGGTATATCCCCAGGCCTTTCCCCTAACTAAAACAGTGTAATTTTTATCTCTTATATTTGGGATTGTTATATAAGATTTCATTAAGTGTTAATATGTATTTATTGACTGCAGAGATGAATAACTATAGTAAAATTTTGAAAACCATTAAGCTGCTCTAATCGACTCCTTTTGGAAATACCATTCTTTTATGGTCTCACTTTTTTATCTATGAAGTGGGAAATAATAACAGCATATTGTTATGTATTTTGAGTAATATATAATATAGTGGGTATTAAAGTGCCTGCACAGTGTTTAGCACTAACTAGCTTTCAACCTGTGTTGATTTTTCCATTCCCAAATCTGTCATTGGCAAAATAATTAACAGACTTGGGAAAGATAAAGGATTTAGCAGAGATTCTAGTTCTTTTTCAAAATATCAGAATTATTGAAAAGGCATTCAATTGATTATTGTAGTTTTTTGTTTGTTTTTTGTTTGTTTGTTTGTTTTTGCTTCCTGGACTTTAGGAAATATGAAGAAAAAAATCTGTATAGCTTTACCATCTGTGAATCAATTATGTAGTGTAGAATTTAATTTATAGTTATTTAAATCTAAATATCTCCACTGTAGAAGAAGTGATAATGGTTGTTAGGGTGGTAATCTTCCTAGATAAATTTGTATTAGTTGCACAAAAATGAATTAGCTGACACACTTACTCGGATAGCTATAATAAAACACAAAACACACACACACACACACACACACACACACACAAAATGGAAAATAACAAGTGTTGGCAAGGTTATAGAGAAATTGGAACCCTCTTACATTGCTGATTGAAATGGTATGGAAAAGTTTGTTGGTTCCTCTAAAAGCTGAACAGAATTGACATATGCTCAAGCAATTCTACTCAGTAGTATGTACTCACACGAATTGAAAACAGGGACTGAAACAAATACTTGTACGTCAGTGTTCATTGTAGCAGTGTTCACAATAGGCAAAATGTAAAAATAATGTAAGTGACTATCCATAGATGGGTGGATAAAGAAATGTGGCATATTCATACAGTAGAATACAGTTCAGCCATTAAAAGGAATGATACATGCTCCAACATGGATGGAGAAGTAGAATTTAAATTGAAATGAAGTGTAAGTAGCCATTAGCCAAATAAAAATTGGCTAAATATTATTACAAGCAGAGAAAATAGTGGAGGAAAGAAACTTTGGCTCAGAAATGATTTAGTATATCCTGGTAACAGATAAAATTGCTGTGACTGGAGCTGTAGCAATTAAGATGTGTTGTGTAGGCCATAGTAAGGGTTCTGGATTTTATTCTAAGTGGAAATGTGAGGACTGAATATTTTAATCATGAGAAATAATATCATATATTTTTTTTTGAAGAACATCAATCTGGGTATTGTGTGGAGGGCAAAATGGGTTGAAGAAAACAAGAGTAGGTAGAGACTAAGAGGAATTGACCGTACTTTAGCAGGACATGATAATGCTTTGGATTACTGTGGTGATGACTACATTAGAGACAATTAAATGATTCAATATATATTTAGGAAATAGAATTATAATAGAAAGACTTGGAGACAAAATTGATAGGAAAGCCTGGGGGAGAGGAAAGTGTCAAGATTAAATGAATCCTAGGTTTTGGGCCCAAACAATTGGGCAGATGTTGGCTCCATTTATCATGATAGAAAAATTGGGATACAATAGAGAGGTGAAGAGCTTCCTTTTGTTTCATGTCGTATTTGCGATGCCTACAAGACATCCAAGTGGAGTTATAAAATTAGAAGAGGGGTCTGAGATAGAAATATTATTTTGGAGTCTTGACATATAGATATTAAAATCAAGGGATTAAATTAAATTGCCCACTGCAAGAGAGAATAGTGAGAATTGATGGTCAGACCAAGCAGTTCCAACATTCAAAGGTTGAGCATAGAAGGAACAACATTCAAAGAAGTCTAAGAAGGGGCATAGAAGTATGACGTAAAACAGGGACCCTGCTGTAATGGAATTAAGGCAGAGAGAATATTGAATAAAAGAAGGTTTGGCCAAGCTCAAGTAGTATAAAAAGTGAAGTTTTCACTAGATTTAGTAATTTGGAGGTTATTTTATATCTCACAAATAGCAGCTATGGTAGCATTGTGTGTGGGTAAAAGCAATACTGTATTTCATTCAGAAGTGACTATAAGGTGGTTAAATGGTAATAGCTAAGTGTAGTTTTCAGCCAGGTAGCCAAGTAAACTTTTGAGAAAGTTTAGCTGAAAGGGTTCAAGAACCAGTATGTACTAGAGAGGTGTGGAGAATCCATTTACTGCCATCTACTATTTGACCATTGGTAAATTACCTAATAGCTTTGATTTTATACTCTAAGAAGGATGATACTAACCAGAGTGCTTACCTCAAAGGGTTGGCTGAAAAGTGTTTATAACAATGCTTTGATATTTAGTAAGCATTTAATAAAAGTAAGCTATGATTATCTTGGATCTCGTTATTATAATATCTGATATTCTAGGGATCTTCTCAACCACAAATCTAAAGTTTATAGGCTGCAAAAAATTTTCTAGCTAAGAACACCAAAGCCAGGATGGTCAGATGATAAAGACAGATAGAAGAAATTAGGGTCTGTTTATACTAATTTTAATTTCATATTACTAATATTTGGTTAAAAAGTCTTTCCAATTTCCCATTCTCTATATCCAAATATTTTTACATGTTTCCAGAGATAAAATACAGTGTTTTTGCTACATCCATTGGTTTAAAATTATTGTGAAAGTAAAAGGGTATTGTTTAAATTATTGTTTTTAATCTAAAAGACATGTATCTGGGGAACTATTATTCTAGATAACTTACAGACTATACATTATCTTCCTGTTTCTACCGTATGTTGCATATTGTCTGTATAATTTTATGGAAAGAAACTGTTTTGGCAGATGCTAAATCTAAATTAAAAATAATTTAGAATATTGTGCATATTTAGAACTTTTTATATTTCCTATTTATGTATATTTTATATGCCTTTTAAAAATACCAATTGAGCTTTTCATTTTCCTCCATTTCAATTGGCTTTTTTTGAGCTGTAATGCATCTTTTTTAAACAGGGATATTTCTCACATTTCAGTTTAATATGCTCAGTTCATTACGATGGACCCACCTAGTGTCGACTTTTCAAATTCATTCCCTTACTGTGTGCATATGCTTATGCTAAACATCCCATAAATCATATACTAAATGAAATGCTTAAATAATCTTAACATTTAAAGCTCATTTCAGAATCTTAATGTTTTAGTTTCCTTTCTTATGGTAGGCATTGTAGGCAAGGTAAACAATCTGAAAATAATTGACTATAGGTTAAACATGCAACTGCTAGGAAGCATCTTATTGCTCTTTTCAGCATCATTCACTCAAGAGGAAAATATAATCACTGGTATGGAGAGTAGTATTATTGAAAGAGGTCATTTTACATGAGGATTTCTGTTATTTATTTTATACACTGGAGTTGCTTTTCTAAGTTATAAACAATACCTTATTGACTGTAATAATTGCTAATGTTATATTGCATTTCACAGTGCACAAAGCATTTTTCATGTATATTGTAATATTAAATATTTATATCATCTTTGCAAGATAGGGATTGTTATCATTCCCAATTTACAAATAAGGCAACTGAGGATCAGAGAGATATTATAGCAGAATTACGACTTGAACCTAGATTTTCTGACTTCACTTAATGCTTGTGTTTATTCACTATATTATATTGCTTCTGAGATTTGAGTATGCAACTCAATCAATACATATCTATTATAGCTAACAATGTATTCAGTATGCGTGTTACATAAAGTGTGGACTGGCTATCAAGTACATGCAGTGTAAATGTTCAGAAACTGGCCTATATGCAGATAAATTAATAAGATTTAATTAACTTTACTGGGCAATCCAACATATTTTTCTTCATTGCATTTCTGTAATCTCACTTCTTGTCAAGTAAAATGTTTCATTTAAATCAATTTCATTTTAATATGTTTATTTTCAATGTATACAATACATTGAAATATAAAACTTATTACTTAGGTGTTTATGACAATCACTGCCCTAAATTTCCTGCCTTTCAGTTTCTTGCCTAAATGAAACAAACGTGTTCCTTTCCCTTGTCTGGGAGGGATAAACATCCAGTACAGGTCATTTACCCAAGCAAACCTCTTATTGCACTCACTTGTTTTTTTTGTGGGTTTTTTTGTATTTGTTCTTTTTTTTTTTTTTTGTTTATTGATAATGGCCTTCCTTCAGAAATTGAAAGGAAGAAATGGAGGAGAGAGGTAGAGGAAAAACCGTGCTGATTCCCATCCCTTCTTTCCCTCCCTACTACCTCTCAACTCAGAAGACTGACTATGCAAAAGGACATTTGTGCTGCTTTTTTTGAACCTTGAGTAAATCACGAAATCATCTGCATCAAGTAATGGACACACACAACACAAAACTTCTAAGGTTGAATATCACTGTGATCTGACAGTCGCTCACAAGGTGCTATAAAGCCAACTGTACGAATGCAAACATTTGTCACTTAGGTCTGCATATCTGCCGAGTGGTGGTGGTTGTTACACTCGGAGTATCTCAAGGGGATCGTAAACCCCTACGCGGAGGGTCAGTCCACAGTTTGTACAGAAAGTTGTACGGTGCTGGGGTGATTTATTTCTGGTCTTTTTGCCTGAGGTCACCATTACCATCACCCCCTGGCTCTGGTGGCTGGTGTTTTCGAGGCAGGATCTGACAATGGTCCAACATGCTCTGGCCGCCAGAGTTGAACCTCAAGTCACCAGTAAAACGAAAGGGCAATATGATAGGCAGGTAGGCCTTTGCCTCAAACATGGCTGTGCAGGACTCCTGAGACGAATCAGACACTGGCCACTCTTCGTTTTCGGGCTACTGTGTACGCCAGTGACCCTGTGTCCTTGATATTGGATGTGGACAAGTTCATGGGCACCACGAGAAGGGCACACAGACAGCACTGGCGCAAAGATAGTCCCATCCCTTGGTAGGTGATGCAGTGCGCAGGGCACATCCTGAATGGGAATATGCACACCAGGCTCGTCCCCTAACGACCCTGCCTGCCCTGAGGCTGTGGGGAACCAGCCACCAGCCACCCTCGCCCTGGTCCTGGCCTACTCCCTGGCTCAGGTCTGCACCTCCAGTGGCAGCTTCTTCAAGTTTAGTTTTTTGCAAGCACAGCCTACCAGCCTTATGTTAAGTGGGCCAGACTTAGCGGAGCATGTAAATATACTTGAATTTTTATTGATCTACAGATGCCTATAGATGTGTATTCATATGTACGAACGTACATTTGTATTTAAAATATTCAAGTAAAGCCATTTGCTCTGAGGTGCTTGAAGCATTTGAAAAAACACTGAGGTATTTTGTATTGGGTTACACGGTATATTACATATATGAATACATATATGTGAACACTTAAGAAAGCATTCATTGTTATGTTGGAATTTACACATCAAAATAATGAACAGTCTACTCTAGAAGTATATTATGTTAGCTGCCTTTTCAAGGCTGGCCTAGAAGGAGATGTAAACCTACTATATTCTCCTGGATGTCCTGTTTTAGGAGCACCTGTGCTAACAGGACAGCATGCATCTTTAAAGAAAGCATAAAATACTTAGTAGCTTAGATATGTCTTTTCTGCCTGGTTTGGTTGCAGTGTAAATAAAGGGCATAATAAGTGAGTGTTTTTGAGGAACACATGTGAATGGTGAGAAATAATTACAGTCGTATAGTATATTGGGACACTGAAAAAATAATAGATACAGGAAAAAAGGCCAAACATAAAATAAGGCATTTTATAGTATATGTTATAAAAGATTATAAGTATCTAGTTGGCATTCTTTTAGTATCCCAATAGTTATTTCCTATAGTATGTCTTAATTTGCTTTTGTAGACATTTAGAATTATTTTGCTGTGATGCTTTTCTAACTATGCTTTGAAGAGGGTGGGATTTCATGGAATACCCCCCACAAGCCCCACCACACAAAGTCATCCCTGTTCTTTGGCTTAATATTCCAGCTCTCTTCAAATTTTGTTTTTGTTTTTGAGAAAATGTTCCAAGGCTAAAGAGTTTGAATTCTTATTAACCAGTTATAACTAGTTTATAGCAGCCCGGTTTTCTTTGCAGAATGCTTATTCAAATACTGTACACTTCAAATGCAAAAGAAAAACAAAAAACTGTTCACTGAATAAAATGTACAGTATTCCAACTTTTTGTACTTCATTCCTTCATGCATGTATGCCTGCTAGACTCAGGATATAGTCAGTTGTAATCCTGTTGAACATATCTCTGAAAGCTTTCTACAGTCGGGTCATTCACTTAAACCAGTCTAATTCTCCCTGATACTGAATTTTGCTCTTATATGGGTATGTCAGATGCAGGGACTAAGGACAATGCCTTGAATTGTGCATCTGCTTTTATGATTTCTTTAACTGTAGGTATGTAGACAGAACTGCATGGGTATGACCAAAAAGCATGAGTATGTACATTTGATAGGAATTATAGAAAAATAGAAATGATATTAATTTATTATTTTTGAACTAATAGAACATAAATGATGTCTCATTTGCATTTTTCATAACTAGTCTTATGCTCAGGTAGCATTTCCTATTTTCTTCTGTACTTACTCAGCATGTTAATAGGACAGCCTCCTATTTGTTTAATTGGCTTAAGAATTTATTTAAATATGTTTTAATTTAGAGGAGGTTATTTGCCCTTTTTTGTAGTTAAATGCATCCATGAGAATGTCCTTTAGTAATAGTGTAGTTTCCTTTTAAAAGGATTTGCTTGCTTTCCTTAAACTAAAATAGAGTAGTCATCTTTAACATATGTGGTGCTATTCATCGTTCCCCTGCCATGCTTTCAGAATATCAGAATGATAAGGGGAAATCATTAGATTCTCTCCATTTAATTTAAGTTTTAATTGGACAGGATCATTATTACATTTTCTTTTAGTGAATTGTGGGTTGTATTTTCAGTGAATCAAATTGTTCAGGTTGCTTATGAGGTTCAGCCCTTGGCATAATGTCACTAATGATTTCTACAGATAAAGCAACAGGAAAATCTATCAGCAAAGAGATATAAATGGAATATTTTTAGATCAAAAATAAGATTAAAATCCTTGTACTGGAAGAAAACGACAACAGTGAGCAATTGCATACTTGATCACTTTAAATGCAATCAAAATGGCAGTGACTGCCTAATTGCCAAAATAGCATCTGGACACATAGAAAAATGAAATGGCAGTTGTATTTGACAAGGATTATTGCCATTATGAAATTAATGAAGAAGTCCATTAAGTTATGAAAGCAATGGCTAGTTCATTATTTTTTCTCAAAAACTTTAGACATGTTTTGATGTCAACGTTTTCACTGATGTATTTTTCCTAGTATTCTTTCAGGTGATACTCTCCTCTTTCTGATGCAGTTCCTAATATGAAGATCCTATGTTCTTTCTCCAGTTTTTTCTGTGAAAAGGTGGAAAAGCTATAGAATTTATGGTTTCATTTGCCAGAGATGAATTCTGTTCTCTTGGTATTTTGAGAGTATCTTTCAACAGTGACTGCCTAATTGTCCAGATCAATGACTTTTTAAATAGTACCCTTTTAAAAAATGGTTATTATGTTATTTTTACTTTCTTGAAACTTTTAACGTTTTTGGTTTAGTGCTTTACTCACCTTATAAAACAGCCTTTCATACTTACAAAATAAAATCTATTTTTTTCTATGATATTTTTATACAATTCAGTGGAAAATTTCCATTTCTAAGTTGGAAACCTCTATGTGTATGTTCTGCCATTATGTCATATTCAATGTAACATCACTTTTCCCACACAAAAAAATCCCAACTTCCAAACTTCTGTTAATACCACCCTGTTGAACTTTAACACTCCACCACATGTTGTTTGTTTCTTACATTCAATCCTCCTCTAGGGAAGGTATTTTTGAGGAAATAATCTACAAAGCTAGATGCAATGGTGATACTGGATTAGGGGAATGTGCCCCAATCTTGGGAAATAGATTGTGCAAGGGACTTGTGATGCCAAAACACGCAAAATTAGGGTCCTGAGGTCTTGGATTTTTTTCTTCAGATAGAGAATGCCATGGGTATTAAGAACTTGAAATGGCTGGTCTGGGGAATATAATAATGAACAAGAGCCTTCTTCTATACAGACCTTAGAGCTAAGTAGTAGGAACTTATGTTCTAGTTGGTATGATGGAAGTCCCAACAAGGATAACAGGTGAAGGATCAAGATAAGATTCCAGTAGTGTCTGAAGTTTCAACAATTTTTAGAAGATGAGTAGAAAGGAGCTCGACAAATTGGGATAGGAGAATATGAAAGATATTCCAGGAAAAAATGTACATTTCACACAAAATCACTGAAGGATGAAATGATAGGCTGTTTGCCTGCAACTCTATCTGTCTCTTGGAGCTGGAGCATAAAGTTCATGGCATGTTGGGAGAGATGAGGCTGGATAAGGAGACCATGACAGAATGTGAAGAGTCATGTACTCGATTTATAATAAGGCTGTCACTTCTCAAGTTTGAGTTCTTATACAAGACTCTTTTAAAGTAAAAAAGCCTAAACCCCTAAGAATATTTTCACTGGGTCTTTCAATTTCAATTAAATAAACATTCTAGAAACTAAAATTATATTCTATGAAAATATCTATGTCTGTAAATTTAAGATTATCATTAAAAATGAGAATTTTGCTTTTTCTAAGGTACAGGTAAAATACTTTTTAATAATAAAAATATTAAACATTAATCACCAGCCTCTGAAAATATGGATGGGGTCTGCTGATCTGAATTTGAGAAATATTGTGTATATTTGATGGGCAACCATTGGAGAGATTTTTAATTAGATGTGTATCTAGATAGTTTAATTTATGTACATTTAACTTTTTTTTTTTTTCTAAAGAAACAGACTCACATTCAAAATTGGCTCCATGTTTCTTCTCATTCAAAGATCCAGGCTGGTAGAATAGTATCTATATGAGTTATGCTATTTTCATGGTGGAAGGCAGAAACAAGATAAGGGGACTGAGCTAGATCAAACATTCACACAGAAAGCTCCATGTTCCATTGGCCATAGCAAGTTACATACCTAAGATAAAGTCAGTGGGATAGGAAGTAAACTTGATCAGTAAGGAAGTATAGCAAGAGAGAGAACTAATTATTTATGAATAAATAATATAATTTAACATAAAATGTTAATCAAAGTTTTGACTTTATACCGAGCAGATAGGATATAAAATGGTTATAACACTGTAGTTGTAAACTGCATTTTCATTAAAGGATATTGAGTATTCTTTGTTTAAGAACCATTTCTCTTTTCTTTGAACAAGTTATATTATTTGCCTGTTTTACTATTGGATTATCTTTATCTCATTGATTTCAAAGAGCTCTTTACATATCACAGAGGTTAGCTCTTTCCTTTGATATGGGATGCATATACGTTTCCCAGCTGTCTCTTGATATTTTTACAATGCCTTTTGTCATTCAGAAGTATTTGGTGTTTATATGGTTAGATTTATAAGAATAATGGTTCACCTGTAAAAACTCAATAAATCTGAAGTTTGGTCCCCAACCCAGGAAGGACATACACATACTTTTACATTTTTAAGTATGTGCCTAGGATGCTGACATATCTTACAAATGCTTGTAGTATTTTAGTCTATGATTTGACTTTAAGCAAGATTTAAAAAGAAATGTTTCCAATTACAGGCCCATGATTTGTTAAGTTGATTAATCTTTAGATGTTTTTAAACACTAATATACCATTTGACACCTGAATAGTTCTTTTACTTGAGGGAAATTGACAAATACTATTTTATCTTTATTTTTTTCCCATTTTATGAAAGTATGCAGTATAAAAATTAAATATATATATCCTACCATACAAGTATAAAGATTCTATGCATATTTACTGAGTAATTGACTGAATACATTCTTTTTGTAAAGCCTGTTTTCTTGCATTTTCATCCTGCACATAGCCTGACTGAATTGATATCTATATTATGGCAGTAAGTAATTTTTTTTAACAATAACGTGTGAAAAAATGCTATTTGGCAGGAGTTCTACAGAGTGTTCACAAAATTCATTTTAAAAACTAGGTTTTCTTGGGGCGGCTGAGTGATGCGGTGGTTAAGCGCTGGCTTGGGACGCCAGCGGCCTGGGTTCGGGTCCCACATATGAGGGCCAGAGACACTGCCCTCAAAAAAAAAAAAAGAAAACACAAAAAAACCAACTAGGTTTTCTTAAACATAATTTGCCTGTCAGGATTTCTGATGTTTCAACTTTTTAGTTTGTGTTTGAGTTTCTCATGTGATGTTTTGAAATTCTGGATAAAGGTAGACTCCCCTTGTATTTATTTCCCCCTCCACGCCAGTCACTGCCATCCCATACATTATGTGTCCAATATAGTAAAAAACTGGTTTTAATTATCTCGTTGACCTAAGTAAAGCTAATAAATGTAATTGTACTCATCAGAGAAAATGAAAGATGTGACTTGAAAATTCAAGCACAAAAAATTTTTAGATTTACAAATTAGATGAATTCAGTTATAAAAAGATATTTTAAAAACATGATCTTTTATTTTCTGTGACCAATTCAGTTCTCCTGATCATTTTAACGTAATAGAATTTAGCCGAATTAACATTAATTAATAAAAGATTTAATTTTATTATTCTCTTATATTGATGTGCGAATGTAGTTATGACATATGTTAAAGGATGAAAATAAACTACAGAGACTAGTCTTCAAACTTTTAACAGGGATAAGAGTGAGAAAGGTAAGAAATTTTATTTTTCAAACTTATAGAGCTAGAATCAGAGAGTGGAGAGGGACCTTAAAACTCATCTTCCATGAGCGGTGAGAGACTTACGGAATACCACATCACTAGGAAGGGAGAAATAGAGGATCTGTTAGAACACAGACCTTCTAACTTTCAGGTTAGCCAAAATTATTTCTGTGCTGCTCTAGATATATGTAGACTAGACATTGTTGAGGAGTAACTTTTTCATTTCCTATGAATAAGATTTATTTGTCATTTATTTAGTATGCTATCAAAAGAGAATATAGAGAATAGACAAGTGTCATCAACTTAAAAGTGAAGTGAAATGTTCAAATGTTTTCATACTTGACTCATACTTTTAGTCCTTATTTTTGCTCTAATTAGTTAGTGTAAAGAAATACGTTCGACATCTACAGTGGAAAAACGTCCCCAGAAGGTGTGTAATAAAATATGTTGCAGAAATAATCTAATAAGTAAGAATCAAAGCCATGTTGTAGCAATATTGTGGTGCTACTGCTTCTCACTTTGCTGCTACCTCTTTTAAATGTCAGTGCTGTGTGTTTCCTGAACTTCTTTCCAGATTGAGAAATTACAATACAGACAGTTTGGTGACCAAGAGAACTTTTGAAAGATATGGTCCCATTTGAATGGCTGCTCTTCTCATGGGCCATATGGATTTTTTTCTCAGCAGGTATTTTCTGATGTTTCCCACCATAATGATTGGTTCATGATTTTCTTATCCTCATGAACTGATAGCCATTAGACATCACAACGTATCACAAGGAGAGATGATTGTGTAATGAGTAAAAGTAATAAAAGTATAACTTCAGTTGGTATTATCTTCTTAATAGATACGATTTGCCCAAAACAATTCTTTCTGTAAGATAGAAATTCCATTGCATAGTACTTACATGGGGACAGGAAAAGAGGCATTTTACCTAAATAGGCATTTAATCATAGTAAGACAATGTTTAGGAATTACTTTTAAAAGAGACCCAAATTATATGATTTCTGTTAATATCTTTATTATCACCACAAATAGGATAAGGATACTATCGCTGAACTCTTTTTTTAATGTTGTATAAAATTCATCCTTTATATCAAGTTATTTGTGAGGATGGGACAGTCAATCTAATTGTCCAAAGTTTTGACCTGCCCTCAACATTAAAGCATTCTTATTAAGCACTTTCCTGTGTACTTGATATTTAATTGCTGTTAGGCTATATCTGAAATAAATTGTCATTTGGCACCGTTTGAGAACTTTGGAGGAAAGATGTCAGAACTTTGGTGTTGATCATCTCTGCACTTACTAGTTTTGGGAACGTGGACAAATTAATTAAATTATTTTTGTAAGCCACAGTTCCCTCATTTTTTAATTGGAGTAATACAACTAGTATCTCATATTGTTGTTTTAAATATTAAATGAGATAATTTTATATGCATACAGTGACTGGTAGAAAGTTCTCAAAATTAAAATCTATTATTTTAAACTTTCTTCAAATTATTCTGGAAGAAATAGAGTGTGGTGTCAAATAGTGGTAGACTGGGAATGGCATCATCTCTGAGAGAATTATGAGATAGGAGTTTCTAATGTGAACTTTTATTGTGTTCTTGAAAAACACTCGGTGGTAAAACGTGATCTGGGGACAATTCATATTAATATTCTGACAAACCTACTGACAATACCACAAGTAGGCTATTATTACCAATTCTCCCATGTGTTATGGAGAAATTAATTTTAGGTCTTTAAAAAAGAAGATAGGCTATTGAATCCGTAGGTGTTTTACTGAAGAGGTCCCATTGCAAGACTTTAGTCTACTCTAAAAGTTTTAAGCTGCACATAATAGCTCCATAATGAACTCATCATGCATTTCGTGTATGGCTCACAGATATATACATCAATTGGAAGTTCCATTTTTTGAAAGAGGGTGGGTCCTTTTTAAATATTTTTGTGACAAAGTTAGTAACAGAGTAGAAAAAAATTAGGTGAAAATTTTCTTAATGCCTCTTGTATCAGGTTAATTTCAATACAATGTTGGTTGTGTCTCACACTGATTTGCTTTAAATTCATTGTGCTTATAACACTAAAAGTTTTATTTCTTAAAAATAACCTTCCATATTCCATAAAAGTGAAAACTGAAGCTCGGTAGGAACATATATCAAATATTAAAGTGTAATCTGTACCTATGACTACCTATTTCAGTTTCAGTTGTTAAAATTGATGTTTCATAATTCTAAAAATATGGGGTCAAAAATACTTCCTTTTAAAATGAGAAGAGAAATATTAGAACTGTTTGCTTGAAACATTGCCTGTAAGGGGTTAAATGTGGAAATAATTTATTTGTGATTTTAAAAGTTCCTGATAGTCTCCTTGAGCATTTTCCAGCAGCATTCACTAGCATATCTTACATTTTCTTAGCCAGTGAGAGTCTCCTTTTTATATTTACAGTGGAAACAACATGAGCTGAAAAGCACACTTTTCAGCTTCATTCCATTTTCCATAATACTGCTGCAGCAGTGTCAGAGACTCATTAAATGAAAAATTGTTTTTATGGCTTTTCTATTGTAGTTTGTGCTCTGGTCCTCTCTGAAGATATATTTATGTTTGTATATCTATGTTTATAGATCATTTTTATATTACCCATCAATTTAATTATTGTTCAGTGAAGTTCTTGTCATTGTTTTTTGTTCACTTGCTTATTTATTTTGGTTTTAATTTTTTT
Organism: Aselliscus stoliczkanus; assembly: GCA_033961575.1. NCBI lineage: Eukaryota > Metazoa > Chordata > Mammalia > Chiroptera > Hipposideridae > Aselliscus > Aselliscus stoliczkanus. The sequence goes on from CM066727.1 coordinate 171,209,099, forward strand.
AAAAAAGATTTTATTGGGGAATTTGGGAAAGGAACAGCGTTGGGGAATTGGGGAAGGGGAACAGACAAGTTGCTGTGCTTTTGTTCTTCAGTCTAGTTGTGGAGGATGCTGCTTCATTGGCCCATGTTGGTATTGTGATCATTTCGCTCTTCGTGGCTGATGCAGATCAGTGGCTGGCTGTTGGATGGCCTCTCACGGAGGCTTATGGCAGCTCTTGGAGCTGCCAGCCGCTTACGCTGGCTGCCAGGTACTCATGGTAGCTCATGGCAGCCCACTGCAGCCCCTCCGCAGCTACGCCATCTCCAGCGACTCACAGTAGCCCAGCTCCAGCCGTTGTTCTCCATCTTAGCTGTAGAGGGCAGCATCACTGGCCCATGTGGGACCAAACTGGCGGCCCTGCTGCTCAGAGCTCGTGCTCCCAAGCCAACTCTTAACCAACTGAGCCACTCAGTCAGCCCTTGGTTTTAACTTTTAATGTATTTGCGTTAGAGGGCTTGGATATTAAATATAATTAATTTGAATTTTGTTCATATATATATATATAATTAGATCTGTTACAAATTTTTCTTGAATTCCTCTTTTAAAGTCACTACCACTTAACATATTGGTAAGCATTTAATAGATATTCAGTGAATGCTAAAGTGTGTCTCAATCTACATATATTATGAAACCTTCTGGAGACCTACTTATAATAGTATAACAAAATCACATTCAGATGTTAATTCCTATGTAGAGAATACCAGATACATAACCAATTGATTATGGTTAAATTTTTCAGGTAATTGATAAAGAATATAGATTTATTTAACACATATTTATTATATTGTAGCCATTAACATATTTAATAGTTAGACAGTTAACATTTAGTGTAAAATAAAAAGATTTAGTAATTGACTTTTAAACATTGGATTGATTGAATCAATTCAATCATTTAATGAAATTACCAATGACAGGATTTGATAACATTTTGGCACTGCTTTCTCTTTTGCTGACATTCTAAATCTTGCAGAAATTCTAATTTGCAATATAGAATTCAAATGAAAGAAAACTTTTATGGCCTAGTGAGGTACATTTAAAAATATTTATGTCATTCAGCCATCAAATACAGTACTAACTTATTGCCAATGAGATTATATCAAATTTAATTTCATTACCAATTATTTAAAAGCCTTTTAGATCACTTAAAAAGTGAGTACCATCTTGGGATTTTTATTCAGCTGTAAATTCTGGAGTTTTATTCTGCATTATGGTGTCACAAGTGAAATAAGATCTGGCTTCAGCTAACAAATGGGCCACTGACCAGTTGTATGACTTTAAATTCCTTTTCACTAAGTTTAAATACTAGAAAACTTAGGGATCTCCTGGTACATACTCCCTCTTTTCTATGCTGTGTATGATTCATGAGCTAAATCCACGTCAACAAAATTTCCTTGTGAGCTTGGGGGTTCCATTTGTTCAAAATACCATTATTAGAACGATCATTATTATATTTGGCAAATTTTCTGTCTAGTTCCTAGTCTATTTCAATTCATTTAGCAGTGATGATTGTGTAAGAAATCATGTGTTTTTGAATGGCTATAGGAATGTTTATAGAAATACGTTGAGATCTTAAACTGACTTCCAAACTATTTAACATGTCCCTGTACATTCTTTGTGTTTATTTGGCATATGTATACTTACACATACTTATATTTAATGTCTACAAAACAAAACCAAAGACAAGGAGGATCCTGATATGAGCATCTTTTCCTTTATACTGTAGTTGGCCTCAAACACTCAAACTCTGTTTTCTACCTGCTCTGCTGACCTTCTGGATTCGAGTTTCAGAGAACAACCAGAGGTAGTAGCTGTAGCAAGACAGCAGCTGGGACCATACGGATCTCAGCATCGTGCCTTATGGCCATTATCTTTGTTTCTATCTTTATGCTGCCACTATGTCTCCTTGTGCTCTCCCTGCATCCTCTCCTCATTGCCTCCTCCTCTTCCTGACTCCAGCTCCCATTGCCCCCTGTAACTTGCCCTCCCACCTTCTTCATTTTACTGTATACGAGCGGAAACAAGATTCTCTATTAGGAAAAATGTTTGAAACTATTTTTTAAAATTGTATGTAGCCATGCAGCTACCATTCCCTAATTTCCACAACCACTGTTAACAATAGAAAAAAATATTTTTTTGTATACTTTATCAATTAGAGTTTTTCAAATTGTAGGTCTCATCAGGGCTGAAAAATAGATATTTAAAATAAATGCAACAATTTCCTCATTTTTCTATGTAAGAGTGGGTTGTTGCTATAATAAAAAAATAATTTGAGGCTAACAACAAGAAAGAATAGTGAGTAATATCCTTCCCCCTCCCCCAACTGCTGAAAATGAAAATCATGTCAGCATCAAGTCATTTTTGCCACATCCCTTGTTAACAGCTTTTTCAGGGTGGGTCATAATTCTGTGTTTTGTTAGTGCCTTAACTCCATAGTGACACATGCTTAAATCTTATTCCACATTGATTTTCTAGTATATATACGTTTATTTTTAGCATATCCTGTGAATGATGGATCTCATTATTAAGTTATTATCAACTTTATAAAAAAAAATATGAGCTTTGAATGAGGAATACATGTACTAATATGAGGTTAATAATTGATTGTGCTATTTAGAATATGTGTATGGTGTCACATTGTGTATGTCTAAGAAAGTAAACTTACTGTGTGCCTGTCGCCAGAAAAAAAAAAAAGTGGGACCTAATCAAACTGCTGTGGGGTCAACCCTTGTGGTTTTAAAGGCCCTTAATGTTGTCCAGCTGCAAAATAAAAGGAATTGGGAGGGGAAGTTGGAAGGAGTGGAGGGGGTTGGGGGGGAATGTGTGGAAAAGAACAGGGAGTCTGGCTTTTATTTTTTTTTTTTTAAAGTGAGTTCAGTGCCAGCCTGGACATTGGCTGTGCAGACTATTGAGCCATTGTCTGCTCCATTTCCAGAATAGCCCCCAGTTAATCACTTCGGCTTTGAAGGGAATTTCCTCGTGGAATTCTCCACAGAAAATCTAATCAACTGACCTGCCCTCTCAACAATGGAAGGCTTTTTTTTCTCTCTTTCCCTTATTGGGGCGGGCTCTGTAATGTAGCCTTTTGTGCAGAATGAACCCTCCCAGTAGGAGTGGAGAGCATGTGTGAGTGACTGAGTGTGTGTGTGTGTGTGTGTGAAGAATGCACACTATCTCATGTTGGTGAGTGTGTGCTTACTCCCTGACCAGATGCTGCAGTGCACAGGGCAGCCACCATCTCTGCATGCATGTCTGTGTAAGTGTGTGTGTGTGTGTGTGTGTGTGTGTGTGTGTGTGTGAGCCTCTGTCATTTCATGTCAAAGGTACATTACCTGATTACCTTCCTCGCCTGCCAGATTTTTATCTAGATAATTGAAACTGCTATGGAGGCTGTGCCTTGCCAGCCAGCTTAGGATCCGTAAAGCCATAGTTTGTCCACCTTGTTATCTGTGGCTGCCTGGGCTGAGGAAATTAAAGAGATCCAGAGCCAGGGGAGCGCTTCCTACCTCTGACCTCCCCAGCAATCCCTAACAGGACAGTTTGTTAGTACCATCTTTTTGTTTTCATTTTTTCAGTTGGGTTTGCATTTCTGTTCCCTCATGTGTGTGTGTTATTTTGGCATGTGGATACCTATTCCCCTCCACATCGCACATCGTGTTTTATGGAGTTTGGAGCTGAGGAAACTTTGGTTGGGTTGCCAGGACGTTCGCACCACTTTGTGGAAAGCACGAGCTAACAGTGAGACCGACAGAGTGAGTGACAAGTTGTTTACAGGTTTCCTTGAAGGGGCCTCTGCTATATTTCAATCTGTCAAAGTTGCTTTTCTTCCCTCAGAACAATGCCTGATTGTTGTGTGTGTGTGTGTGTCTGTGTGTGTGTGTGTGTGTGTGTGTGTGAGAGAGAGAGAGAGAGAGAGAGAGAGAGAGAGAGAGAGAGAGAGAGAGTGTTTCCGTGTGCGCACGGAGATAGCCTAGAAAGGGGTGAGAAGGAATAACAATTCTTTGTGTATAAATTCTGTTACTCTCATTTTTGTTTAATTACTTAATAATGCAGTTTAATTGGGGTGCTGTGTGTGTGTGTATATATATATATATATATATATATAAATATATATATATAAATCAGCTGTAAATGCATTAAAAATCACACAGGGGTGTGTGTGTGTGTGTGTGTGTGTGTGTGGTGTGTGTGTGTGAGAGACTTTTATTATTTAGAGGAGAGAGAGTATGGGAGATGTGTTAAATGAGTTGACTTCTCACATTCGGTGATGTCTAGAAGAGAGAGTTAAAAGGAAAGGACAGGCACCCCGAGGTTGTCTAGTGCCTTGCAGCCTGAGCTAACGTGTGGCTCCGTGGAGGGGGGAGCGGCCAGACCCCGCTGCTGGAAGTGCGCTACCCCTTTAAGAGACTGGTCAAGGAGTCCTAGGAGAGGGAGGGGGGAGAGGGGGAGAGAGATTGAGAGATTGAGAGAGAGAGAGAGAGAGAGAGAGAGAGAGAGAGAGAGAGAGAGAGAGTGAGAGAGAGAGAGAGAGAGAGAGAGAGAGAGAGAGAGAGAAAATCAATTGGTTTAGAAGATTTGGACTCACTTGACAGGTTCAGTTGGAGGCGATCATAGGTGGCTGCTGTGACAAAGGGAAATTGTGCTTTTCCAGCATGCTTACTGACCCTGATTTACCTCAGGAGTTTGAAAGGTGAGTACAGTTTTTTTCCCCTAATATATTGAAGTACAACTCTCCCATTTTACAGTGGTCTCTGAATCAATTGGAAGATGCTACCCTGTTTGTTAGAAAAGCTTGTAGATAGTGTTTCTGCAATCTTGTTAGCTGATTTTTGCGGTGATTGTCGGCACCAAATTGAACTGATTTGTAAAGTCTCTGAGGTTTCTGCTAATGTTTTTAGGTTGCGTCTTATACCAGGAAATTAAATGAACATTAAGCATCTCTCTGTCCTCCACTCGCTGCTTTTCTTTCTCATTCACTTTTTCACTTTCTTCCTTCATTGATATTTTTTTTTCTTCTACACCTTTTTAAATGCTTTTGTGCAGAGTGTTAACCATTTTTAACATCTCTGTCTGGTCATTTTTGGGGTGACAGAAGGTTTTGGTGGTTAAAACAGGGGCTATAAGTTCCTATTTGATCCTTCCGTAAAACTTTGGAAGCTACTCAGTAAAGCACATGACCTTTTGTTGATATAAGAGAACAGATTTTTTTTTCTTTTTAAAAGAATATTTAACCATACAGAAATTTATTAGTAGATTACTTTTGAAATGTCAAAAAAAGGGGGAATGGAGATGATACCTTTCTAAGTTTTAGTGGCCACTTTTTTTTGCATGAGCTGTCTTAAACTAAATTTTGACTTACTATAATTTCCCCTTTTGCTATGAGGAGAATAAGTATATTTTTAATTAATTTGGTCCTATTTGAAGAAATATGTGCAGTATCCTTCCATTTGATGTTGTATCAAGTAAAGCAGGGCTTTGGAAGAATTGTACCCCTTAGTGTTCCTATAAGTACACATTGCAATTTTTAAATTTGAGTTCTTCTCCCAGCATAAGTTCATTTTTGGGAACTATAAATAGAATTTTGTTTGCCATTACAAAGAATTCAAACTTCGTATTCTGTATGGTGAATTTTTTTTTTAAAAAGCCAAAAAAAGCCAGGATGCATGATACCCAGGCTTTTTTTTTTTCATTTTCATGAAAGCTACCTTCTGTATAAACATTTGCTGTATCTGACTATGCAATGCAAGCTAGGTGCTAGACCAGCTGGTTAAAAATATGCTAAGTCAAGCTGTTCATCGCTCAAACAACTGAATTTGATATGAAAAGACGGAAAAAGAAAGGACAAAGATTAAAACATCCTAGAAGTGAAGCAGTGGAAGAGAAGGGTATTGAGAATAAAATAATGCTTGAATGTGGCCAAATATGAGAGAAGCCAATATTAGATCAAGGAAGAAAGTAAAATAGCCAACATATATTATACTTTGATACTGTCTTCTTTTTTTCATTTCCTCTTCATCTTTTCTTTTCTTTTTTTTTTTAAAAATTAAGGTGAATCCTTACTAGATAATTCCAGTGAGTAGTTGAGCTTGTTTAATAGTTTTGAATTCACATTTTCAAACTTCTATATATGAACTCTTTAAAATAGCTTTTGTTTGCAAATATAGCCTATTTCATATGTAGATATTGAAGTTACTAATATTGGAACATAGTATTGCTTAATGTAACAGTTTAGTATATCAGAGTAAGTTTTCTAGTATGGGTGCAGAGTAGCACTTAAATAATAATATTCTTCAACTCTGTACTTTTTGAAAATAAAACTCGAGTCTGATTTGTAAGCGTGTTTAACAGACTGTTCTTATAAAATGGTAGTTACATATTAACAGGCTGTAGCCTATTTCTCTATATAGGCAAGCTTTCCTGCTGTGAACTTTATTTGTAGTTTTTCAATTATCTCTTTTTAAACTAAACTTTTCCCTTTCCTATTCTGATGCTCAAATCTCCTAACAATTTTTTTTTTCCTCCTGGTGAGAATTTCATTTTTTTTGTCACCCAGAGGCATGCTTTTCTAACTGGCTAATTAAATAAGCAAGTGGTAATCAATAGAGTTGTTAGTATAGACAGCATATTTGGCAATATTAGTATCTAAAATAATTTTGAAAAATGTCATACAACATAAAATTTCTTAATAATTTCCCCTGTGGTTATACTTGGTAATACATACAAAAATCTCAGTAAATCATTACTATTTGTTTACATTGAATTTATATGAGTGAGTGTATCTCTCGTCACCCACATAGAGTATATCTTGCAGACTCATTATGGAATATCTATATTCTCCAAAGGGGGTATATATGCTATAGCTACATTATCATATGTAGTCAGCTATTTTTGCCTTTTCAAATATTTGCAGCTTTCATTGAATAAGTAGGTTCACCGAGTATTAAATTTTCTTCTATTTACTCACCTGCTATAGATGAGTTGTTCACGCAAACTGAGTCAGAAATCTGAAAAGAAGACTTCTAAATTTCTTTATGAGGTAGAGAATTTTGCTCTAGAGGATATAAATAAGTTGTTTGGGGTTCATGTATTTTCGAAGTTTTATGTGATCTTTTTTTTCTATTTGCATTTCTATTTCTATTGCTTGTCCATCATCTGTTATTCTTTGCAACCTGTAGACTATTTGGAACTTTAAGAAATATTCAAAACTTAAATATCAGCATCAAAATTTGGTTTTAGATTTGTGATTATTATTATTATTATTATTATTTGTATTATTATTATTATTATTTGTATTATTAGCCCTAGAAATGAACATGATCAATACTGTCAGACTAATAAGCAGTTGTTAAATAATTCAAAAGTAATAACAATTTCACTGTCTTTGAAAATGTTCAAGGTAAATTCAACAGTGATTCTAAATAGTAAAGAAGTTGAAATATTTTCTTTTTTTTTTCATGCATCCTTGTCATAACTGATTATGACTAATGAAAAACACAATTCTCAGGTGGGAGTTGAAAAGACAAAGCATGTTCTAAGGAACTGTTTGTGAGCAAAGTCTGTTAGGTCTTGCTATGTAAAGGAAACATAACTGGCAACATGGTCTAAATGTTAGTAATAGTGTCATTAGAATGAATGCATGAACTCTCCTAAAAATTTTTATAGAAGACAATGAAATTATATATTTACCTGAAAATAAATAACAAAAAATTGTGACTTAAGATTTTTTCCTTTAGGAGTACCATCTACTTTTTTCATATTCATAGAATGAAATATTTAAAATTTGCCTTAAATATCACTATTATTTGTATCTGATGAATGAAAATAAAAACAATTTTGATACTATCATAATATTGTATTCTATTTCTTTCCCTTATATTTATTCTATTTGATAATGTAATAGTTTTATGACTAAGCAACTTGTTACACTTTCTAATTGCTTTATGTTAGAGACTTAAGTAAAAAGCAAGATGATTGCTTAAGAAGACAATTTGATAATAAATAGAAAGAGAAAAATTGGGATTGAATCTAGTGAGATGAAGCAAATTAAGTTTATAGTATCACCTATTTGATTGCTTCTCTCAAAACGGGTGCAGACAACAGACTGCCTATTTTCTACATGTTGAAGGTAACACTGCAAGAGTAAAACCTGTGGTGAAAATGTAACTTATTTACCCTATATATCCATCAGATTTATTTGTGGTCATATTGGCTAAAGAAATCATTTTTTTCCTAGTAAGAAACTTTTAAGTGTTTTTCTGAAGAAAGAAATATACATCAGGTATTGTGAAAAACTAATCTGTTACCATGAAAAATTCCTATTAGCGGTCTATAAGAATATCTCTAACATTAGCAGTACTTTAATTACCTAAAGTTTGGCTATGGTAATTAAATTTTTATTGCCTAGGCAGATTTATTCTGCTTAATTAGAAAAAATTTAAACCATTGTGCTCATGGTATAAGTACATTCAAGTTAGCAGGTAATCTCTAGGTGTGAATCAAAGGAAACATACCTGTTTACATTCTGTCACCTAATGGCAACTGTAAGCCTGTAACTTTGATATTATGTTTTCAGGACCTTCTGATACCTCTCTTTGTTAATGTTATTATTATTTTTTACTTACTGATACTTTGTAAAGGAAAAGGTGCCTGTCACTGATTATAGATTTTAATTACCATCTCAATAAGTTGCAAGCTAAATGAGCTAAAATATTAGTTTGGAATGCAGCTTGCAGGAAACAGTGGACAAACTACACTTCTGTCACACTCATGCTGGAGCACTGTCCCAAAGTCTTAGCAGGAGACCTGACTGATGACCAAGAACAACAATTAAGGAGTCAGTGTCAGGTGGCATTATATACTGCTTGGTGTTTAGCAGGTTGATCAATATAAAAAATGTGTGAATATTAGGATGGCTTCACATGTTGGCATGTTCTGTTTCTTCAATATAATAAGCACACAAGAAAAGTATTTATCTGTTCTTAGGGAGCTTTTAACTAAAATCTGTATGTGTGTGCATCATACCTGAGAGGCAAATATAAAACCTGTTCTAATTCTTTAGCACATTACTCCTCCATAGAGTTGGAAGCTATTTCAAATGAATTGCATTCATAATGCATTTAAAAAACAAAATTGCATTCATGGTTAAAATCTGATTTTTATTGTTTATTCTTTCCACTGTCAATTCTCAAGCCACCTAATGAATATAAGTATAATGCAGATGTGTATTATATAGGTGGAATACGTCCCTTTATATAGATTAGTTAAATAAGTATAATGCATGGATTTTTGTTTTCTTCCATAATTTGCTATTCATTTATAATTTCAATGCATTTAACTGAGAGCATGAGACAAACTAATTTAGTTATTCATCTTGTACTAATTCACATACAGTTTAATATGTCAGGTCACTGACTCAGATGATGGCAGTCAGATAAAAAGATGTTCAAAGATTTCTACACAATATGAAATATCTCCTCTTAAAGGAAATATTTTGATGAATAAGAAATGGACTAAAACATAGCAAATTCTTCCTTACTTCATTCGGTGCTTCTTTCTTTTTCATTGATTGACATCATCATCATTTCTATTAAATGTAAATTTTGCATGTTATATACATGAACATATAGTGGAATTACTAACATATAGCATTACATAGATGATCAAATGGTATTGCTTGAGAAGAAAAAAATTTAAAGACTGACACTATTTTGCAAAAGTGAACAGTGTTTATTTGGGCATCCTTTAGGAGAATATTCCTTTATTTAACTCAGGAACTAATAATGGTTCAGAAGACCTTTCTTATCCATTCTAACTGCAGTTTGACTGTGTTTTCTCCTGCAGTTTGGAAGCTGCACTCCCTTCCCTTTAAAATGATCTATTCTCTTCACTTACTAGTTGAGAGTTCATATATCTCCTCTGGAGATATTGGGGCTGTGGCGTATGGTTCTGCTTGTCCAATAGGGGGGTGTTGCATTACTACACATTCAGGATCCTTTTCCGCTGGAGCCTGAGTAAAACCTCAGCAGTGCTCCCTGTCTTTGCCAGCCTCAGAAGTCAGAGACTCAAAGTTGTTCCCAGCTCTTGCGCCTTCATTGTAGAGCTGCGTCCTGCTCAGTGGGCTGCCGAGAAGGACCAGACCGAAACAAGATTTAGAAGAATTCTGGTGAGAACTGTTTATAGGGATATGGTATTTTAAAAGAATGGAGTAAACAAACAGAATTGTGGCATAAACAAAGATAATTAGCATAAACAATGTCGTTTTAGGACAGGTGGTTTAAAAAAACAAACAAAACAAAAAACCCAAATATGAACCCAACTTGAATGCTGCCAGTTTGGAACCACTGAACTTTAATCTGTATGTACTTCATGAGAATTAACCAGGTTTGTGGATCAACTTGTTAACATGCTTTTTCTGTTTCTTTTGTATCATTTTCCGGTCATTATGCCCTTTTGTCACCCAGCTTGAAAGCAATTAATCTATTACAAGGTAGTTTAAGGACTTTTTACCCAGAAAACATGACAGAAGGAAAATTCAAGACAAAAGCTTGTAGGTGTTCCTAGACATTTGAAATCAGTGCCTAACCTTAAATCAATTCAGACCTGAACTTGGCTCATTGTGTTTCAAATCTTTCTTTTATCTGAGTGACATTTGAGGCACTTGGCTTTTTAGTGTTAATACCTTTACTTTTGTCTTGCCTTTGAATTCAGAGATTTTTTTCTTTTTTTTTTTTTTTTTTTGCTATGGCTGTATCATCATCACTTATGTTATATGTGTATTTCTAAGTGTTGCTTATTTCATCTTCCTATTTTTCTCTATAATTTATGAAGGTGTTACAACAGTGTCTAAATGTAGCTGACGATCATGCAATATGAGGATGCTAGTTATTGCGAACCACATCTAAAACTACTGTGCCGTCGTGATGAATTTTTATATGGAGACATTCAAGTTGATTGCTCAGTGATGTTTTTTCTTCATGCTTTAGACTGAAATATTTTGACTTCAATGAAATGTAGAGTGTGGTGAATAGAAAGGTGTTTATTTTTCTTGCATTAAGGACCTAAATTCTTTATGGAAGTTAATAAGATTTATTTTTTTTTTCCTCTTTGATTTCTCATGGAGAATGGGCACCAGGAATTCAAAGTAGATATCTCTGGTATGCTGTAGCCCTTCTCATTGCTGAAATGAAAGCATTTGTGAATGAGTTTTGGTTTTTTGGAGTTATAAAGATGTGTGTAAACTAGTAAACCATATCTCATTCATATGCTTTGGAGATTTCTCGTACTTCAGGGACAAAAATAATTTGGCTACTAACGAATTAGGGCTACCTGCCAGTGCCAACACATACTGTAGGTAAGAGGAACACTATAAAGAAAAGCTGCTGGCAGCAAATCCGTTGAAACTTTCATATGTAACAGCATTTCTATTTCTGCTTTTCACATCTTTGAAAGAATGCTTTTTTTTTTTTTAGAAAATGTTAAAAAACAGAAGATATGATCTTTCTTAAAACTGTATTAGTAGTTTCTTTTTTAATAGTTCTTATTGTGGATAGGGTTTCATTCTGTTCTGTGCATACGTGACTGTTCTACCCATCCCAGTCATTTCTGTCACATTGAAACCTAAGAATCAGATGCACTGGGAATAGTTATAATTGGAAGAAACAAAATTCACTCTGTAGGGCCAAGAAAAAAGTACCCTCAAACCTTATACATTTTTTATATTGGTGGTTTAAGAGTTAGATCAGCAGTTTCATAAAGGATATGTCCTCCCCTATAGGGCTTCAAGAACATTATTGAGAAGAGAAAGAAAAGGGTTAACCTGCTTTGCTTGTTGATAATTTTTTAATCTACAAGTAAAAGAAGACATAGGCCCAAATAGTGTTTTCCTGGTATATTTTTTAATCAAAATTTATTGTGAAGTATAGCAAATCATTTACTTTAGTACTGATTTTGTATTTGTTTTATGTTAATGAGGATGAAGAGGCTAAAGTGGTAAATTGTTTGAGAACTGGTTGTGGAACTTTCACATGTAATCTGTTGGCTTCATTTAAACACTTTCATATTCATCTAAGAAAACAGCATCCTAATGAAAAAGAAATGCAAATGTTGAAAATGAGAAATATGCATTCACATAGGACAACACAAAACAAAAAACAGCAACGCTTTATTTATGCTATTAATTTTTCATTCACAATAAATACAGGTTGCTTGAAAAAGCTCTAAACTATTTTTATTCTAATTGTTAAGTTAGGGTATTACTTGTTTGCCCACTAATCTTCCTTTGGTTTATTTACCTGGGCTAGAGTTTGTTGGGCAATAATTTACAAAGTCCAAAGACTTTTAAAAAAAAACCCTTTCCTGATGTCCCTTTGTTTTACTCCAATCCCCCCGCCCCCGTTTTTTTATTTGCTATTGAGTTTCATAATATGTTTGACAAGAGTGTGCAGGAAGATGTCACATCAAACTGATGTTACTATTTCTTTTCTTCTTTGTCTGTATGACGAGAGATATATGTTGAAGATTCATTAAGATAATGTATAGTGTTCAAATTCTTTAGAAGAGAAGGAAAGAGCTGTGCTCACTGGTGATCAATTTCTGGTTCATTCACTAATTCAACTTTGAATGAGTGATAGCTGAATATACAATATCAGATTCAGATTATCATCTCTCCGATAGTATAATCAGGATATGGAGATAACTTTTATGTAATATTCTAAGTACCATTAATCAAACAGAACACCTAGGAATGGAAAAACAAAGATAACAATGAATGCTGTTCCTTAGGCAAGAATTCCTATTTCCTTCCAATCCTGCACATAGCTAGAATTTGAGAAATAAAAGAAAGAGACTGTTTTTACAGCCCTAAGGGTTATGAGGTATAAATATTGTAGTGTAATTGTTTCTTAAAAATTTAGCATTACTGGAAAACTAAAATTGATCTAATTTGACCTGTAAACAGTTTAGGAAAATTCAATGCTAAAAGCATTCTTCTAGAGAAAGGAAAGCATATCCAAAAGACTCTGAGAGCAATTTAAAGAATCACAGTGAAGGAGTAGAATATATAGACTTTTATAAGTAAATGAAAGGATAATTGGGAGTCAGTTAACAGTTATGTGAATAATTTATTTTTGTGTAATGTAATAGTTATACACACAGACACATAATAAAAGTTTGGCATTCAGGAGAAACTTTTTCACTTATAGGGTAATTGAAAATTGAATAAATTTATTTTGTATATATCCTATCAAATCTTCATGAAGCTGCTCTTTTGGGGAGAAAATCTTGAAAGGAAGAGCTATTTCATAGAAACACAAAAAAGATCCATTCCCACATTCTCATTTGCAACATAAAATCCTATGGCATGAGCTATAGGGACATACAACAGTATTCCAGCTTTAAAAATCTTAAGGTGGTATTGTCATGCTCACGAAATGGAAGAATTGAATTCAAAAAGTTGGGTTAATCAAGGTATGCTTGAGTAAAACTTGAGGTTTCAGGTTGCGATGAGAAAGTTAAGTGTTGGAGTCCTAAGGCATACATATCAAATGAACAGTTTTTTTGTGGATTTTAAGTGTTTACTCCTAAAACATAGAACAATTTTCCTCTTTTTTTTTTGGTAAACATAGACATTTGTCAGTATCATCACTGATTTTTGGGGGAAAGCGTAACACTAATAGAAAGTGCTATTAGCTGGATGTAAGATCTCAAGTCTTAGTTCTTCCTTACTGATTTGAGAAGAGGTTTTGGGTTGTTGTCTATGCATCTGTAAAATGCAGAGATGGGCTGGATAATTTTTTAAATCTCTCAACTCTAAAATTTCATCACTTCGAACTACATTTGAAAGATCCCTAGCTCTTTACTCCAGTGGTCAGAATTCTTGAATGTATTCAGCTATTTGGAGACAGATTTCACATAACCAGCCTTGACATGTGGAATCACTTCTCCATTTCCCTCTCAGTGGAGTGGTGCTGTGCAGAATCAAGTAACCATGGTATATTTTAGGAGCTTGAAATCTCAGTACCGTACCATGTATAATTCTCATTTAGGATCAAGTGTTCAAGTTTGCAATGAACTATTTTGAAGCTACATGTTTCAAAAGATAAGATTCGTATTTTATGTATTTGAAACTCTCAGGTGCATCAGATCACCTATTAAAAATATTGTGAAAAATAAATTATATGTAGATTACTGAACAAGACACTGAGGGAATATGGAAAATGTGAGAGTGACATTTTAGGTTAAAGTGCTGAAAGTGTATTTATAAGGATAAGATAAAAGGAAAAAAATAGACAGTAGAGCATTAGGACAACACGGGGTCTATAAGCAGTATATGTCTTTATATCAATAAATAACACATTGGGTGGGAAAGTGGCAAGATCAACTAAGATTTTAAGTGGTTCTCAAAATAAATTAGACAATTATTATCATTAGCATCTGGCCAGCCAACCTAATATGCATTAGTTGGTAGTTGGCAACTCATGTTAAGATAAGAAATGTTAAGCCCCATGAAGCAAGGAGTAAAGGAACAACCAATGAAACATGCATTTAAAAAGCTATATTATCTGAGTGGAGAAGCTTTCCATATTTTTAATATCTTAAATAAGGCAGATTGCATCCTTTTCCTTTTAAACAGTGTTTTTTATAAAGTGCAGTTATACCACCAGCAAGATAATCTGTGACTACATATCTAAGGACCTTCTGTGTTATCTATACTTCAGAAATATGAGTATGGTATCAGGAAGGCTTTATCCAAATTAGTTTCAGGTTTTCAATATTGGTTCATATATTTGGGATAACATAAGAATTACCTATGAGTTAAAATTAATTATTTGCTTAATAATTATGTTACAGACATTTTAAATTATACCCCTGCCACTTTTAGGAATAAAGAATGAGTGTTCCTCTTTGATTCTCCTGGTACATATATAAAGGTTATAAGTAAAAAACAAACAAACAGAAAAGAGCATTACTGAACCAGAACTACATTTAGAACTGGGACCAAAGGGAAATGTTCAAGCATCCTACTGTTAAACAAGAAAGGAAATCTGGAAATCATTCAGTTGGACAACTTACTGCTAATATATTTTATCAGGCAGCATTTAGTGATATACAAAGTTGGCATATGTTCCTACAGTTCCTAAATCAAGAATTAAAACTTCATGATGTATAAGTTACTCAAATTCTTTGGATTTGAGCCATGTGTCTAGAAAATGGGCTTTAAAATGAGTATAACATTATTTTTCCCTCAATGCTAATGAGTCATCTTTAACTTATAAAATTTAGAAAAATATTTGGCTATTTCTGAATGCAAGCCACCAAATTCAAAGTTTGAAAACTAGATTGAATTTTTGGCAAATATAGAATGATTAGCACATCAATAAAAGTTATATACTTTTGTTGATAACAGTAGTCTGATAGTTGAAATTATTTTAGCATATAAAATAATACATATAAGAAATCTATGGACTTATTTTTTAAAATTCTGTAGTTAATGAAACCATAATTGTTTTAAATGCACTTATGATTATTGAGCCCAGGTAACTTGTACCTAAATGGCACCAATATATCTGTAGTTTCCTCTGACTGCTAATAATGAAATAGTCTAAAAACACACCTCTTCCTATTTTATATGTAGGAAATCTGATACACTAAATGTTGTTTTTGGAAGTATCAGTGCTAGCATATCAAATATTAAAGTAATGAATTTGCTGATTTAATATATCCCTGTGCTTTAATCTGGGCAAATTAAAAATCATTTATTTGTATATAATCATAAAAATTAATCATTTTATAGAACAAATTATTGGACAAAAGGAGTGATTTTCTGTAAGGTAAAAACTGTCACACATTATTGCTTTTTAAAGCATTATTTGTACTGATATTTTGAAAATTAGAAAATATTAAATAACTTAAGGAAACTTACCTATACAAATATAGTATATTATAGAATTTCCTATAAGCAGCATGAGAGGTTTTGTATTAGCTAGCTACCTATTCCTTAGACTGTAGGTAAGGCTTGGGCAAATTTATAGATTTCTTATTATGGGCAGCTGGATAACAAGCAAACAAAAACATCTGAGAAAAAGAACCCTTGTTTTTGATATAAAATTGTTTTTTTCCACTGAAATAATCTGTTGAAAGCCAGAAGCCATCCAAAGTGCTGATACCAATTTAAGAAGATGATCTTTTGCCTTAATTATACATCTGGGAAATATTAGCTGAACATTTTGTGGAGAACAGTGAATACCTTAGTTGCCAGTTGTCTAAAATGCTGCTAATGGTCGACATAGTGCCAGTGTTTTGATGGCTAAAACCTAGGCTGAATATGAATACAAAGAACACAGTTGGGGGAGAAAAGCGCACATTTTATACAAAACAGATTTCAACCATCTGCTTGGCACTTAAGTTTGCGACTATAGGCGATATATGAAAGAGACCACTGTCCACACTATGAATGGTATCACTTTTATTGGTACCTTCGAAAAACCATAGCTTGAAAGCTTAGAGAACCAACGAGTTTCTTCAGCTAGAATAATGCAGACAAGGGCACCCTCCAAAATTTGTTCTCTCTCTAATCTCTTCTATGCTAGTCTTCTTTCCCTAGCAAAAGGGGTTGCGCTAATGAAGTAGGTCTTACTTACTGCTGTACCTCAGGATATTAAAATATACCAGACAACACGATGCGAGTGGCCCTAAGGACACGCACCCCAGATGGTTATGAGATAAAATAGTGTTTGCTTTAGGAATGGGGTATATTCCTGAGTCTGTTGCCTACGTACTATGGTGCATGTCTAATCAGCATGGAAGTTAATGGCCCAGAAGCACTTCTGAAATTAATGCGTTCCCATTTGTTCTGAATTTATAGTATGAAATCAGACCAGTGCTGTTTCCTCACTAGTTCAGTAAAGGAAAATCATGCCACAGATAGTACATGATAGACAAAAATCTAAGTATTTCGCCGATTTCATGTATCTTAAAGCCTGGGAGAAATTCTCAAGAAAAGAATCTTGGTAAATATTGTGTGCTAGAAGCTTTTGCATTGATAGAGTAATTGATAGCAGCTATTATAGACTGTGATTTAGCACCACATAAGCAAAAAATACATTTTTGACTAAGTAGCTTCACCTATTTTATTTTCCTTAGCTGAAGTCTATTTTCTATTTTTAAATATTAGGAAAAATGATCTATTAGAATGTGTTAGTTTATTGATCTGTCTAGACTGTATAATTTGCCATAGATATATGGAGAACCTTTTAGGTCTTGAGGAAGAAGTATGTGCTTTAGTGAAAAGTATAAAGAAATGCTCTCAGAATCCCTTTATATGGGTGCTTTCCAATATTGTAGCCACTGGCCAACGTGCCATGATTGGAGTACTTGAAATGTAGCGAGTCTGAATTGAGATTTGCTGTCAGTATAGAATACACACTGGATTTTGAAGACTTAATTTGAAAAAAAGGATGTAAAATATCTTACTAAGTTTTTTTTTTTTAAATATTGATTATATTTTGAAATCCTAGTATTCAGATACACTAGCTTAAATCAAATGGTAATAGAGTTATTTTCACCTGTTTTTTTTTTTTTACTGTTTTTTAATGTGGCAACCAGAAAATTTAAAAATTGCATGTGTGGCTCGTACTTGTGGCTCACATTCTATTTATATTGCATGGTGCTGTTTCATTCCTTTCTGTGGAGGGAGGAAAACTGAAACTTCTATCTGTATCCAGATTCTAGCAGTTCACAGCTCAGTAGGGTAGCAATGAGTCAGAAAGACTTAAGTTTTTATTAACTGTCTTCCTTCTTAGAGTCCTTCTACGAGAAGGTGAAATTTTATCACGTTTTAAAAAGTCCGAGTAGTCACACTGACCTGCACAGATGTTTATATCATTTACTGAGTGAATGCTGCCAGTTCCTTCAAATTTTGATGGAGTTATAGTGGAAAGGAAGATCTTTGATTAAGGATTGTATAGATTATTTTAGAGAGTATATGTTTAAGGGACAGTTACATTTACTTTTGGAAATGCCACACTGTGTATCTGTAATTTCTCTACTGGGTGTAAAGAAGTTTGTGGTTGGGTAGGAATACCTTCCTTCCCCTTTTATATCCCTGCTGAATCTACATACCATTTTAAAAATTGACTCACAAGATGTGATACAAGCTCTTTCTCTATTCATATGGAGATATACTTATGGAGATAGATATAAAGATAGCACTAACAGTCAGTGTGTACTTATTACGTGCCAACCTTAGCCTCACAAAAATCTTATTTGTTATCCTCATTTCACAAATGAATAAAATGAAGCAGAGAGAGTTACCTATTCTCCAGGTAATAAGTGGCAGAGGTAGGATACAAACCCAAATAGGCCAGCTCCAAAAACCTCATTATTAACCATTACATTGTTAAATCGATCCACATAATAAAGTCCTTCCAGAACTTTAGAATCTATTGTTTATTTTAGTGGCAGAAATTTATTCATTCAACAAATGTATTTCAAAAACCTATTATGCCAGGTATTATTTTAGTTGCCGAATAAATATTATTAAAATGCAGACACTATAAATAAATAACATACAATGATTGTGATATAAAGTTCTAATTTCTCCTCTCTGAATTCATTCATTCATGGCACAGGTGATGTGCTAGGTGGTGGGGATCCAGATGTATGGATAATTATGTAACAGTTTTGTGGTAAAGGCTATTTGGAGCTATGTTTGAGAAAAACAAATTTCTCTCAATGCACAAGAAGTGTAACAATGTAAAACTTCTCGAATCTCTCTCTCTTAAGTCCTTTACAGTGGGCTACCTGTGGAAATAATGTCTTTATAGATAAGCAGTGTCTTTGCTCAGAAAGTTTATCCAATTAGTTTTTACTGTCTCAATGGGCAGTAAGCCTCTGTATAGTAACTTTTAAGAATGTCAGTGTCATCCTCTTATATGGTGATGCTAATATGGAAAACTTTGGGATGAATTGGTAAATAATTATATAATTAATATATTTATCCTTTGATCTAATTTGTAGTCATGACATACTGATTTTATTGGGTAGCAGGCAGGAGTGTCAGTAATTTTGAGTAGAAAAGTCAATCATGTGTGAAAAAATAAGGTGACTTGATGAAAAGACTGCAGGTTCCTGGGAACAAGAAGACATTTGGGAAGGAAGATGAACCTCTTGGTTTTACTTGGTGGATTTTTAACATTGTACTGTAAAATTAATATATTTTAATATAAGTTTGACTTGTTCCATGAATCTCTGTTTTAAGTCCGGATCTTTTAAGTGTTTTTCCATATGTAGATATGGCTGGATTCTTGTGATTTCTCTGATTTCTTGATACCTTCCCAAGGAGAGGCCATGTAACTGTAGTTACCGATGAGGTTTACAGTCAACATGCTTAAACTTATTTTACAACCCTACTACTTATTAGCTATATGAATTTTGCAAATTTTATCCATTCTACATGACGTAAGTCTTCATTTGTGAAATAGGGATTATAATAATTCCCATCATTTAGGTCATTTTACTGGTTAAATGAGAAAGTGTATGAGACTTATCATGCTCAGGAAGTGTATATTATTATTTCCTGGAATAGATTTCAATCATGTAGAAAGAATTGCAAGGATATTTCACATAAATGGCAAATGATATTGGGTTGCATATGGATACATAAATATTAAGTAATTAGTACATAATGATAAAGTCCATGTTTTTTACAGGATTTATTAGAACTTCAAGTATTTCCTAAAAGGGTTAAAATATTTAAAATTAAATACTCATGTCATAGAATCACTTTTATTTTACATATTATATATATAATACATATATTTATGTTACATAAAATATACATATTTTATAAAATTATATATTATACATGTTATACATACCATATATATTATGTAAATGTGGATGGATAGATAGATAGATAGATAGATAGATAGATAGATAGATAGATAGATAGAAAACATAAGGGAAGATAATTGTTTCTAAAACAATGACTAAGAATAACTCCGTGTTACTTGACAGTCATAACAAAGTTAATAATTATCATTTCCAATTTAAAAACAAAAACAAAAAACATTTTATCATTTTGGCGGGGGGAACCCTGAAGTCCGACGGAGTAACTTATTATATGACTCTTTAAATTGTCTTTAATAGAAGTATTTCAGAAGGTTAATAAGGTATTCTTCATATTGCCATTTTGAGAAGAGACCAGATAAGAGAAAGATGAGTGAAAACTAGCTTAGTGAGGGAAGGCATTTCGACAAGTAACTATACTAATCTTTGCCAGGCATGTAGATTTCCTGGTGAAAGGATCCTTACTGGCAGACACCTAAGAACAGGCTAGTATGTCCCTTAAACTATCTCCTTTTAAGAACAGTTCTTACATCCCTGCTGTTGCTAAGAGATGAGGAACAATCAGTTCTTGACTGAGTTGTATTCTTGCCTAGATTTAGGGCACTCCCACCTCTATCCTTAAATTGACTCTAGGTTTAGGAGTGCATAGAGGCTAGGCAAGACTTTTCCCCAGAACTCATGTTTGAATCTGCTTGAGTGCCTGAAGAGATTCCCTAGAGACCCTAGAGCTTGGTATAGTATAACACCTCAGGGGTTGTCTTCATTTGAAGGACCTTAAGGCTGTCTATTGTTATTTGTCTGCTCTGATACATGTGTTGTTTCTTCAGTTGTTGAACCACACAGTATCTCATTGTGCCCTCTGGGTGGATTTTTAGCTTGTTAAAAAGTCATCCCAACTTCGTTAAAGTAAAGTAGCATATAATTGTGTATCCTTTCACATGATTTAGTATTACACCTATGTTTAGAGTGATGTGGACAGAGAAACATTTCCATCTTGATTTATTCATTTAAAAATATTTAGTGAATACTATGTGAATAATTTGTTTGGCAAGATGAAAGTACACATCAATGTGAATGAAGGAAGAGGAGGGAGTGACAATGCAGGAAAAAGTGTAGGATAGCAAAGATATTTACAATTTATCACTTTATCAATATGAGAATGTTATTTAAAAGTATCTCTATTTTCCATTTATTAACTGAAGTACCGAGGGTGCCAAAAAATGTATACAAGTGGACTCTTTGGTCAACGTTGCTCAAGCAGTAGTTCGCCATAATCAGAAGTGTCTGGACGCTTTGAGCACCTCTTGTAATTGCAGAAGTCAAATGTGTCTTGTATTCATCTTTTGTTATCAGTATACATTGAGCATTACACTTGAAATAGATTTTTTTTTCCCTTTCTAAAATGTGCATACATTTTTTGTCACCCTCTGTATAGCCAAAACTGATGATTTTGATTTACGTATAATTACTTTAGAACTGCTCCTTATGACATTTAGGCATTTTATAGATCAAGTTGGCAGATCTAACTCATAAGCCCGGAAGAGTTTTGACTTCACATTTGTTATGACTGAAAACATTCTGGTCATCTTAAATATGTCACATTTATTTGAATATAGAGCTTTTCTTAATGTTTCCCTCTCTTTATTAAAAAAAAATATCCATATCTACAGAAAACTTGATTTAATAGTACGATGAGCATCCATCTACTTTTCAGGTAGTTTTGGTAATGATTAACTTTTGGCCCCTTTGCTTTCTCTTTTTCTTTCTCTATTTCTTTTTCTTTTCTGATTCCTTCGCAATAAGTTGCAGGCTGGCACTGAATACTGGGACATTCTCCTACATAACTGTAACATTAACACATCCAAGACATTAACATTAGTACAGTCATAGCCACATTTTCTAATTTTCCCAATAATTCCTTTTATTTTTTTCCTCTTGAAATCCTGGAGTAAGTCAAGCATCAGGTATTGCATTTATTTGTCATATCTCTCTAGGTCTGTTTTAATTGTAGATAGTTCCCTGCCATCTTTTTGTCTTGACATCAACATCAGCATTTTTGAAAAGTTCAGGCCATTTGTCTCATATAATATCTCAAAATCTGGATTTGCCTGATTGTTTCCTCATAATTAGATTCAGGTTACATACAAACTTTTGGGACAGGTATTAAACCATTGTCCTCTTTAAAACCACTTAAGATTATAAGTAGGTCTTTCAGAAGTAGATATGTACCAAGTTGAAATTTTTGTGTACCAAGTTCATGGAGACATTTTTTTTTTTTTTTCATGGCTTAGATTTTACGAGATCTAATCTGGGATCAGAAAGCTATCTGAGCCACAGTGATTTTGCTTGCTGAGAGCTGTTTGGTACTATTTGAGAACACAGGATTTCCCTAATCCAAGAAACCATCACAACTTATCCAAGAAGTCTATTTTGAAGATGGCCATTAATGCAAAAAAAATTTGCAGATAGTAACCTAAAAAAATATTGATTATAAAAACTCTGTGTAATAGCATTGAACTATAAGTGTGTATTTAGTTAGATTGGAATTCTTGGAACTTCAGTGTTTGTTCTTTATGAAAAAAACGCTAGAAGTCAACTACCTCAGTCAAAACAAATTCAATTATTTTCCCTTTTCTTCATTCACCATTCCCATATTTTGAAAATCAGAAATGTTTTTGAAGTTCTAAAATATTTTGTAAATGTTGAAAAAAGTAGAGGCAAGTATAGGCTATTCTTTTCTGTTTTAATGCTACCACTCTATTATTTGATAAATATATGTTAAGATTATGGAATGGAGATCTCTTTTGTCCTTAGCATTTTCCAATTCTCTAAATGCTTAATGGCATAAAGCAGTTATTCAACCAGAGACTTTAATGTTTGAAAATTTCCCCTATTTAGAGGTAATGTACAGTATAGCCTCTAGGATCAGATGCTTGTGTTCAAATCCTGGCTGTATATTTCCCTAGTGTACGATATAGGGCTACTTACTTAACCTCTCTAAATTTCATTTTCCTTTTATGTAAAATAAAAAAAATGCCTATTAAGTAATCAAATATAAATAAAGTACTTACAGTTACACCTCTGATAGTAAGCACTAAATACATATTAGCTATTATTATTGATGGCGAATTGTCAATATTTATAGTTATTAATAGAAATTTCTGAATGGCACTTTAGGGAACAGGTTTTTAAAGCAATAGTAAAATATTTCTGTATTCCTTTTTGAAAAATTTACTGAACACCTTGTATATACTAGACAGTGGTAGTTTCTGGAGGTTTAATAATGAACAAGAGACATATGGCTTTTGTCCTCATCAAACCTCTAGTCTGAAAAAGGAGACAGACATTAAGCAAGCCTTTGCAATAAATAAAAGGGAAATATTGTGAGTGGAGAAGTTTAAGTGCAAGGTGTTATGGGAGAACACAAGGAGACCTAATCCTGGTCTGTGCCTTAGAGCTTTTTTGGAGGACAGCTGAGAATTGAAGATGAAGAATAGTAGAATTTTCCAGACCTAGAGTTGTATGGGTCACAAATGTGGGCTCTCTAGTAAGTCTGCCTATTTTCCAAGCCTGGTTCAACCCTATGCAGAATGGGTTCCCTTGGGTAACTTTTAAAGCTGTCAGTACCTGCTTCACTTTCTTCATTTGTGAAGTAGAGATAGTAACACGAGTATTACCTATCTCATTGGGATGTTCTGAGGATGAAAAGAGATGATTCATGGACAACGCAGAGCTGTCATTTTTGCATTGTGAAGTACCCAATACACATTACCTGTATCATGTGAGGATTCAGCTTACACAAAGCCCTGATAACACAGGTATGAAACGGGAGGACTAAAGTGCGTTAATTTATTTCTTAGAGGTAATTGTGCCAGGATCTTTTAACAAATTTCCTTCAGCTTTCATTCTCCTTTCCCCTATCAATGATTACAGCTTTCTTTTATAGGGTTACATGAATCTGATCTTCAAAACATGTCAAAATATAAAGGTGAACATATTTCTGGTTTTCCTCGGTATATTAATAAAAATGGCATTTTGTGATAGCAAAAAATAACCTAGTCAAGTTGCCATAGTCAGGTAAATTTTATATGGGTTTGAATGAATTCAAAATGACAGTGTTCTTGGAAAGTTTATGGAACAAAGTCCTCTTTACCAATGTGAACAACTTAGCCATTTTCTCTGCATGTTGCTCTCCTCCCCACATGACTCAGTAACATAGTTACATTTATTGGTTGTTGACTTACTTTTAATGCCCTTCATTCCACTAAGGTTTGTGAGGGGTGAGAAAGGGAGCTTTAGAATGCATGCCTTGAATTGAAAAGAGACCTTGTGTGGTCAGAGTGAGGATGAGTAGAGAAATTGTGGGGAAGTTTGAGTTTTGAACAGCTTGTTGATTGTCCCTTTTTATTGAATGGAAACACTAAAGAATGATTTACTTTGATGAAGCTGCTGTTATTATCCTGCCCATTGAGGGAGTCTGATAAACCTCCACGCTTTTTTCCCAATGGCAGAATTTCTAAATATAACATTTCCTGTTGATTCAATACAAGCTGTCATGTTAGAGCTCAAAAAAATAGTTTTAAAAAATAATTTTCTAAAGATATGAGATATCCTCAGGTGAAAACATGTATGTTCAAAAAAAGTAAACGTTGTTATACAAGTACAGATTATACTTATCCATGCATGTGCTATATAAATATGTTCTCTGTTGTAATTTTACTTATTTCGTGTTTGGAAAGGTGGTTTTCAAGATTTTGTTTGTTTGTTTTCTTTCATAGTGGTCTTAATTTCACTTTTTCTGTATTGGATAGATACTGTTAAATACCCAGGTAAAGGCTAGTCCCATAACATGTGAACATTGACTCATATTTGAAGTCCCCTTAATTTAATCGGCTATTCAATATTATTCAGCTCACAATACAGAATTCAAGCATTTTTTTCATTAAGAAAAAAAGTGTAAGAAATGAAGGGGCAACGTTACCTTTTTAACAGTTTCTCGACTAATGGTTTTGCTTTTGCTTTTTTTTTTCTTTTTCACTTATATCATGGTCTAACATATAACTGCTTGTTTTCATAATGTAACATATAGCTCTTTAAGGTTTTTACAGGACTTTATATTACTTTGTTGATTTTACAATTTTTAGTGTAAGAGTATTCCGTATCTGGAGGCAAATGAGCTATTAACTAAGGAGCAGCTCTCTGTAGGGTAATACCAAATTCTCTGCTGATTGTTCCACTTTGAATTTCTGTATCTGTTTTAAAAAAAATACCACTACATTTTTAATGTTGAGCCTTTGTTTTTGTTTTTTAGAAGGCAGATGAAAACATTTATCCAGAGAAGCCAATTAATTTATTACAATCTCAATTTGGATATTATTTTTATAGTTATAATTATTTACATAAATTAGTAACACAGCTAATCGATTATGAATAGACAATGTTTACCTAGTAGTGGGTAATAGAAATTAAGACACCTCTATGATAATTTTCTCTTGGGTTCCTGATTTTTAGGGGTCCAAATTTTTACTCATTAGCTATTACTTGCCACTTTTATTAGCAATAAGAGCTAGGTAAAGATCATTGCCAGAAGGACAAGTACAATTTGTTTTTAATTGAAAGTCAGGCAACTGGAAATGCTGTCTGTCCTACTGTACCCAAGAGCAGCCAACATTAATTTCTTTACTTATAAATGACTAGTTTGCACATGGAAAAATATTTTAAAAATCAAGAGAAAGTATATTATTTTATAATAAATTTATGTTTTTCTATATTTCACCTATTTTGACTTTGAGAAGAATAAAATACATAAAAGTATTTTTAAGTGTTTAGAAATTTAGATGTCTAATAAGGATACTAAAGGTGAAAAGCTTTTTGCATCTTTCCACCATCAGTTTTTTGGGCTTTGACATTAAAGAGTTCTATTTCAATTAAAGTGTGACTTGTCGATTCCCATAAAATACCTTGGCTGCACAAAAGTACTGAGCTCTATTAAATATAGAAAGGAAGACCACATTTCTGCTTCCAAAGGGCCTTGTGCTAATAGATATTGAATCTCTGAGATTTCACTTTTCTGGTCTGCTTAGACTCATAGCAGGTCTTGTGTTTTTCCCTGTACCTGGCCTTACTCAGCCTTCTTGGTTTTGCCTCTGTATTTTGTGGGACTGATCTGGCTTCAACTTCAAGTTTTGTGACCTACTTCTCCTGGGAGTCAAGCTACAACGCAGTGTCCTTCCTCATTTGCTCAACGGATTTTCGCTGGGGAGCTTCATGACTGTTAGATGCCCTGGTTCCGTCCTCTCCCTCTGGCTCGTTGATGCTCCTATTTCTTTGGTGTGTATTTCACAACCATTGAAGGGACTCTGAATCTTTTGGGTTCTGAAAAATGTAACACTCTTTTGGAGAGACATGAATTTCAAGATGAGCTTCTTTATGAGTTTGTAAGGATCTCTACATTTTGTAGAACAAATATAATATCACACACTAAAAGACGTAAATAGAGATCGGTTTTACTCATGTCCTTTAAGTATAAGCTACTTATGACAGACTACCTGTAGTTCTTGAAGACCCAGCAAAATCAAACAGCAGAACTATTTTGCATGTTTGTCAAAGATGGGTTTTTATATCATAACTTCTTTCTTTGGAAGAAAATATGGTTATAACTTGTCATTAAACAATGATGGAGAATGATTGATTTGTAGGCATTATTGTAGCCTGTGAGGAAAACTGGAAAATTAAAATAACTATTTGTAGTGATCAACATCATTTTAAGAAGGTGGAGTATTTTCCACTAATTATGGAAAATACATTGCCTCAGATCTTGTGTCTTGTAACCCTACTTCTATGTATGTATGTGCATATGTATGCATGTATATAACATGAGAGTGAAAGACAGTGAGAGCAGAAGAGTGAGAAAAGAGAGAGGGAGGGGGAAGAAGAGGAGGGTGTGTCTATTTGAAGACAAATTGAGAAAGAGATGAAGAATGAGAGGGAGTGTCTATAGTAAAATACTATGAATTCTTCACAGAAGTGATATGATTCCAGTGGAAAGGACAACCCCACTTTCTCACACTTAGAAGTTATCATAGGATCAGGAGCCTCCCCGAAAGAGGTTATGCAGCTTGTTTCAGGGGAATTTGCATAGTTGCTGTGATAGCCAGGGGCAGTGAAAAGGGGCTTTGCTAATTTATAAGAATTTTTGATTAAGTTCCTTTCAGGAAAACAAAGAAAGGAATATCCATTTTTAAAATTAGGTTATTGAATTAATTGTGATTGTTTTTATTTTTATTTTATTAGTATTAGCTAGATCCTTGTTTTTTCCTATTGTTTTGTTGTTGTTGTTGTTGTTGTTCTGAAGATACTAGATAAGAATCAGGGGGTCCTTTCTGGCATGCAACAAAAAGTTCTTTATCCTATTATCTAATGCAGATCTATGTAAGTCCTCTTTGAAATAGGCTTCTTGGCATCTCACTTCTGAGGTTGGTCAATCTTCCAATTCAAGTTTTTGAGAATTTTGCTTCTGACAAACAGAACTCATAGGCAATGTTACCCATGTTACTCTTGGACACTAGTAAAAAAATTACTCTCTCCTGTTATCAAAATGGTGCTTCTTTTGACAGGAGAAAATTGGTAATGCTTTAAATCAAAGTAACAAAGTGCTGTAGGAAAAAAACAACATAGAATATTGAATATACTAAACATAATTCATAAATTCAGTTATCTTCAGTGGAACATTGGTCGAAAATAGATTAAACCTGTGGATTGAGAAGTTTTTTAAGTTTATATTTACTTGTCCAATGTACATAATTCCATGCCTGAAAAACACAGTTTATTTATTATTGTTTTCTCTTCTCCCAGTATATGTATTACAGGCTCTGACAAGTCCTACATTAAAAAAAAAAATGTTTAGTATAACATTCTCTGAATTTGTTTGATGAAACTTCCTTTTTTCCAGCACCGATTTACTTCTTGGGTGATGTACCGCTGAATACAATATTGAAAATGCCTATGTGATTCAACCAAATCCAATCATCTAAAAATTTCAGAGTAAATAAACATGAGTTAGTTAGTAATTAAAAATACCAAGTCACCCTGGTGTTGTAGAAATATCACATTGATTATGGATATAGAAAATCCTGGCATCTTATTTACCCTTATGGAATCAGCATCCTCATCAGTATGCTGCAGCGCTAATGTGTAGCAGCTGTAACCAGCATGGCTCTATTGGCCATTAATAGCCAGATACATTCTGATTGGTTGCTGCCATGCAATACCCCCTAGTGAGATATTTGAATTTTCATCTTTAACCACAGGTGGTTGTGAGAATTTAATGAAATAAAATATTATATAGAATACTGTCAGAACAACATACACAAGTATAACATTTGCCAGTTTGTTTCCAAGATGCAGTTTTTATAGGAAAATTGAGTAAACAAATAAGTTTTATATCAATTCTTACTAAATATTATTGGATTTGAAACAGATTTATATTGGTAAGATCATTTATGGCATTGAATATTCACCGTGAAACATTGTAGTATGGTTATAAATCTCTCTTAAAAAATATCACTGTAACTACTTTCTATGTACAGATTACTATTCATCATTTACATTTATTGTTCATCTTCGTATTTAATTGCACCTTGAGATGGAGTTTTCAAAGGAAAATACTGCTTCAGGCACCTATCACTAAGTTACCAATTATATGAAATTGCATGTGAAGCTTTTCTTGTTATATAAGAGAAAAGTATTAAAGAAGTTGATTTCGGTTACCAACTATGAACCACTTTTGACTATTAAGGAGATGTTAAAAACCACACTGATGTACCACTCACTTGCTGTCCACGGATACTGAATCTATCCAGAAATTAATTCAAATATAACACACATAAAATTATCAAAACATTGTATGCATTTTTGATGTGTAAGCGAAATTCCATTGAATTTTACCTATCTTGGAGAGCCAAAGTGGTATGCTGATGTATGCGGTTATAATTTGATTTGTGGCTATATTATGAAAACAGAATATAGCGATGATAATTGCAAAAATTCAAATTCATGGTAACATTTGTGATAATTTATTGGCATGATACATGGAAAATATCTCATGGCTTGGATTTTCTATTAACCTGTTTCATGAGACAAGAATAAAAGGAATTTAAATTTGAAATATATGGATTTGACTATATGAGCTTAACTAAGCTTTTGTTAGGTTGAAAATTTTGACTGTGTTGAACTATGAATTATTAGATCTCCTGAAGTCAATGGTAATAATTTAAATATGTAAAAAAAAGTCTCTACTATACACATTCTGTGAATTCCTTGATCCATTTTTTCTTTCAGAGCTTCTTTCCCTTTTATTTGACATTTTAACAAATGTTCATTTATCCTGTAAGGATTATGATGAATGGAAGGTTAAGATATTAATAGTCTGCAATTTATAGAGCTCACAAATGTATTATTTCTTCATTGCAACTGATTTAAATATGTATCATTTTTACTCCTAACTGAGGAACATCTGGTAGAAAGAGAAAAACTACATTACCTCATCATTTTTGGTGTTTTCACTAAAATTTCACTTTGATTTGTCAAATTATATAAAATTTATAAATTTAGCTTCAAATATTTCGTTCTTCATTTCACCTGTTGTAATTTTTTATATTAAAATATGACTCTGAGTAAAAGAAAAAAAATTGGGAATGTTTATCACAACATTTACACTGGCTAAGGAAGAAGTTGACTATGTAGTATGTCTAATATAAAAGAAGCAATTCATGTCACTTCATCTCTGATGTTAAATTCATATCAGGTTTTTTCATATTTCTGTCACCTTCATAAATCTTTAAGATCACTTTTTAAAAAGAAAACCAAACATATCTAAATACTTAGTCTTAATACAGTTCATTGAGCATATGAACACAAAACCTACTTCACATAACAACTACAATACTTACAGAATATCATGGGAGCTCAAAGAAGGGAAAAATACATTCAAACAATGATATGGAAGAAAGTTACATAAAGGTGCTGACTTCTGAACTGGGTCCTGAAGGTTGTCCAGGCTCTTGGAGCACCTGGCATAGGGTTGAAAGATTGCACGTTGGCCTGAACTGTGTCATAATGCTCAGCTTTGGACATGTCAAGAATCTTGAGTGACTTAAATACAGGGTATAAAGACTTAAGGCTGTGGAGGGTCCCAAACCCCAGGACTGGCTGTTACCCTGTAAGAAATGGAAAATGATGTTTGAGCTTGGGTCAGTGATTGCATGATGGACTTTATGGTGATGTAGCTTCTGGTTATGACACTTCTTAATTTAATAACTTCTGATAACTCTGCAGCATCCTCACACTCCAGTGTTAGGTATATTCTTGGTAGTCCAGGGATGTTCATTAAATAATCAGGCCTTGCTCTGACTTTCTGGCTCTTCATTCTACCATTTATCTAGTCAGTTTTCTGCCAGTTCCCATCTACACCCTAGCCACTAGCCCACTCTCTATATCACTCTACTTTCAATTTGGTGGTTTTTTAAAATTTACTTTATTTATTTTTTATTTTGTGGTACAACCTGGATTTTTAAAGTATCCCTTTGGGTGGTATCTGCTTTCTGAAGCCTCCTTTTACTAACTGGGGAAGGCAGGTACTCCATGACTTTCAAAGGATCTTTCTTTCTACTTCTATTTATAGTGTTTCTCACAGTTGTGTCTCCTCATTAGATTGTGGTGTCACTAGATTGTGAATACATTGGCTACGATTTATTTTGTATTTCCTCACACCAAACAAAATATGAACACTCAAAAAATACTTCTTGAATTGGATTGAATTTTCAAACTATAAATTTAATGGCAGTTTTTAACATAGGGTAATATCTGGTACATGTTACATATGAATATTTTGGAAACTATCATTTATAGGATCTCATTTTCTCTGTAATAATATCATCTAAAGACTTAATTTAAACTCCAGCTACACATATGAAGCTAAATGTAGTAAATCATAGAGAGAAATATTTGTAAGGCACAAGTGACCCATGAAGGCAGGCGGATTTCCTGTTCTCTTTGTACTCATACAAATGGAGATACTTTTCTTGACACAAAACCCTAGGTTTATTTTGTGGGTTGTTGATTCTAAATTTAAAGGGGAAAATATAAGCACTGTGTGTGGGTAGAATTTCAAAACCGGCGTCTTTTGAAGAACCTTAGTAATATTCTTGTATTCTAAATAATATGTTGATAATCAATGGCAATATGGCATTAGACATTTTGTTCATTCCTATTATTTTCTTTCTTTCTTATTTTATTTTTTTCTATCAAGACTGAACAGCAGGAAACTGTGTTGGCAACCACGACATTGGGTGGGATTCAGGAGGAGGTACACAAGAAAGGAGTGAAAACAAAGATTGCTTTGGTCTTCTTTTAAGGAGGAACACACTAGCTAGTTTATAGCATTATTCCCTTTGGAAAAAAAAAAACGGGAGCTGAAGGGGCAATTGTCCGGTGTGTCAACTAGTCCATTTTTTTTTTTAAGCCCTGCAGACTGCAATCATTTCTGTATTCTTTGCTCCTAATGAAATAATTGTTATATGCTGGAAGTTAGTGATTGCCTTTTTGGAGAGAACGAAGGAGTTTTACTTTGGGAAAAATAAATTAGTAATGGAGTGGCGGGGAAGAAAAGACTGAACAGCTTTTCTGTTTTCCGGTTTGGATTCTGTAGTGGCTTTGCTGCCTTGCCTGCAGTGATGGGTATTGCCAGCACTGGGGGAAAAAAACAAAGCTAAAATGGCAACATCGCTTAGGAAAATCTGTAAGACTGTAAGGAGGCTGGGTGGTTGCGGGGAATGTGAGTTGCAGAGCAGATGCCTCTGGTCTGAGTTTCAGTCCTCACAGTCTGTTTGCTTTCTTGCTTTGAAATATTTTTTGTTTCTACCTCCTTGGTTTACAGGGAGCTGGGGAGGCTCGTTTTTGTTGTTGTTTTTTGAAATGTAAGTTTGCCAACAAGTGAAACAGAAAATAACTGCTGTGACAGACATGTCCCCTAAGACCTTAGCTTCCAGGGAGACACCCCTGCTACTTGATTCAAAACAGAGGCCCCCAACATTGGAATAGCAGGTTCTTTTTGTCTGCAGTACAAGGGAAACATGTAAATCCGTCCCTTTGGATTTTTAAATTTTTGTAAAGGTCATATCAACTTGGAGGACTGAAAGCAATAATTTCGCTGATGGCATGATTTGCTTTTTTTATTTTTAATTCTTAGGGCAGACATTGTGCTAGTGCTGAACAGCTGCTTTAAATTCTATGTATGATGGAAATTTGAGGTTTTAAATGCTCTTACTTAATCATGATCAGACCTCCTCTGATGGATACACTGCTCCTGTTGATTATTTTGTCCTTCTTTGCTAGGCTTCCTTGGCAGCCCAGAACCTGTTCTAACTTACGTTCCCTTGGAAAGGGTGTCTTAGGTATTGTGTACCAGTAATTATTGTAACGATATAAATGGAAGAATTATTTAATGGATTTGGATTAGTCAACAAATACTTTGTGTCAGACACTATGTTAGCCCAAGGTATATAGAAAACTATACATAGTTTCTGTGCCCATAAAATTGCCAATCTAAATAATAGCTCTACCTAATTATCGATTAGAAGTTTTTTATGTATCCTTTTCACAACACATGTTATTAGCCATTATCAGCATTGCTTATAGACCTTATCTTAATGACCAAGATTTCTGTTTTGTTTTGAATCATGCTATTGTACATATCTTTTATAAACTGCTTACTTTGAGGCCCTCAAAGTTACTGTGGAAATTTAGGTCTAGGTAAGATTTTTTGCAGAGTTTGTTCACTAACATACTCTTCTTTCTTCCACTTAGAGACACTTTTTGGCAGGCATTGCTCATAAGGGCAGGTCCATGGATCAGGCCAGTGGCATTCTTGTTTTTTGTTTGCTCTTCACAGAAAGATTCATGGAAATAATAAGTTTCTGCTTCCAATTTATACATAATCTGTGTGAAACTTATGATTCCTATACTCAACTGAGACCTAAATCAGAATGGGAAATTAGACAGCAAAAGCAGAAATGTCATTGATCCATGATGGGAATTTTTGTCTTAAAGCTAGTCTATTACTAATCTTAGAGAATTACCTGTCCAGATTCCCTGAAAGAATATGCTAGTTACTCTTAAAGTTCATCCCTCACTTGAAATATGTCGGGGGTCATTTCCATGTGAAATACAAGCAACATTTGGGCAATTAGGAAATTATATTTTAGGTAAATTAAAATTAAACAAATGGCAACTCATTATAAATATGGATTTGTTTCTATTGCTTTGGCATACGTTTTTATATTAGAAAATTTCTATTTAGAAGCTTATTACAACTCATCTCTTTAAATCATTTTTTTTTATTTTGGCTGCAGAGATGATAAAAACTATTTCAAGAGCATATGCCATAGGTGAATAGACATTTAGGCAAAAGGAGTGCTGCTCAAATAAATGTTGATATTTGGCAACAGGGCTACAGACAATGTATTAGATTTAAAATAGAGTCTACTAATCATGTGTACCACATTTTCTGGGACAATTTTAGTGTCAAATATTATAATAAAACACCACATCATCCAAAAGTTTTAACATTTTTGAGTCTAAATTGTATTTTCCAGGCTGTCTCCCTCATTCCTAAGTGGTACAAATCTATTTGCCAGAAGATATGTCAATTTTTTTAAACTTTATTATTATTATTATTATTATTATTATTAGTTACAGATGTACAAAACAATGCAATAGTTATCTTTTTCACCCCTTACAAAGTGATTACTCCCTCCCCAATATCATACATATCTATTACAATTCCATTGACTATATCCACATCCCATGACTATATATGTGTTAAATTATAGTTGACATATAATATTATTCAGCGGCAACTTCAGATGTACAGTGCAGTGGTCAGGTCTCTACACTGTCCATGAAGTGGTCTCCCTGAAAAGACATGCGTCCTTCTGTTCTCCTAAAAAAAAAGTATTTACAACCTTATTGATTATATTCCCTAAACTGTCTCTTCTGTCTCTGCAGTAGTATTGTAGTTACCAACGTACCTATCTAATCTTTAAACCCTACTTATAGTCAATATTCCTGACCCTATTTATGGCTAAGGAAGCCATGGGACAGAAGTGAAGTGACTTGCTCAAAGTCATACAGTAGATGATAGAGCAGAATTCAGTCCCGAGCCTTTGTCCCAGAGTCCAGGCTTTTAACCACTACATCGTTTCTATTGCAATTTTCTCTGATATGCCATTTAAATACAGTAACTTCTACAAAAAAACAAACCCACCAAAAACTGACTTATCTTATCAGGCAACATTTTGTTGTTACCACATTTAAGTGAAAGAGCTATAGCTAAAGTGAGACCAAGTACTAAAAGATTCTGAAATAGTTCTAATATCAAATGTTCTGTTCACGGTTAGAGTCACATTAAACCAAAGGTCACAAACTGATGGACTGGCTGTATTTGTTGTTTTTCTTCTGATTTTAGAAATTTTACTAACATTACAATTTTGGAGAGTTCTCCTAACAATCCAGATTTTTGTTTTTTCCTTATAATTGAATGTTTTGACCGCATTGAGCCAGCAATCTGACCTGAGAACCATGAACCTGCGCTACCTTTCTAGTCTGGGCATATATTCTGCAACTTTCTACAGTCGACCTGTCACAAACACACCAATACAATGTAGGCATTGGAACAGTCATATTCTTCAGCCATGATGTTGTCTGTCCAGGGTCTTTCAGCCTCTAGGTTTTTGTGACTTCCTATTAGGCGGTTCTGATTTTTAGATTTTTTTTTTAATAATGTTGACTATTTTAAGCAAAATGTTAAAAAGTATGATTTAGGGAGCATTATTCTCCTTATATATAAGTGGATAAAACATTTGAGATGTATGATCAAACATAGTAGAACTTGAATATATACCAAATCCTTACACCTAATAAATATAGTCAGCTAATAAAGTACCAGATTCATTATGTTTAATGAGTTATAGAGTAAATTTTCATTCTGAGTTTTTGGTTGATCCCAAGATGTTGATTACTGGTCTCAGGTATTTTAACTGGCAATTTAAGACTTGGTATCAGTGCTTTCTTTGTAGTAGAAGATTGCATGACATGTAGAGGGAGAAAAGCGAGGGTGTTAAAATTGCATGCCCATGTTACCTCAAAATAGAAATCTCTAGGAACCATATGCTTTGAAATAAAAAACAAAACAAAACACTTTGAATACAGAAAAAGATTCTAAATAAAAGACTCTAAAATTCATTAGGAAATGGAAAAACATAAATTCAAAGAAAATACTAGAGCTGTATGTTAGGAGACATGAAACATACCTACAATATATTCATATATCTTCCTATGTTTATATTAAACATCAATGCATGATAATGGCTTGAAAGAAGAATGAGGAAAGAATAATCATTTCAAATCTACCATCGGCCTTAGAATATAACTCATATAAACTGTTACCAGTTTTTATACTATTATCTTTAAAAATGAAGGAAAGTATACTGTATAATATATAAAGTATTTACATGATTAGTTACCATATCATGAGGAGTTATCCATAATTGCATAATAGATATCCAATTGATTGGGTCTCTTGAAAATTCTTACTTGTACCCTTAAAATTTCCATTTTCCAATGTTTTGTACTTTCATCGGAGAGCTGTTAAATTCTGTTACTCACCGGAACATATACCATAATAGAAATATTAACAAATCATACACATTCTGTTTAAGAATAATAAAATGCTGGTACATTGGAAGGAACCATAAAGGTCACCTAGTTCAACTTTTTAAAGGTATGCATGAATCCTCTCGATAGCATTTCTGATATGTGATCTGTCTTCTGTTTGGATACTGAAAGTGTTGTGGCACCCATTATCTCATGACGCAAGCGATTCCATTTTTGGTTGGCTTCAACAGAAGATTCTTTTTAACACTGAGCCTAAATGTACCGTCCCTTAACTTCTGCTTTTTACTTTTCTTTTTTTGTCTCATCACTATTTTTTTGTCTCATCACTATTTGTAAATCTTTTGTATGTTATATAGCATTATAATTAATATTCTGTCTTCTGCAAGAGAGGGCACCCTGGCACATAGCACCTTCAACAGATATTAAACGAATGAGTGAATATTTCTGGTACTGTCCTCTAAAATCACACAAAATAAATACAAAATACACGTCTGCCAAAGCAGCAGGTTGGTTACCTTTCAGTAATTTTCTTTGATCTATATAATGAGCTGTCTATGCTGTATATAGCACAAAACTGTCATGTATAATATTTTCGAAGTTAACACTTTTTTAGATATACAAGAATCCTTGATAGAAATTCCATAGGTAGAATTTTCCATACAAGTTCATAAAAATGTTTAATTCTGAACTTTAGTAGAGACTCCGGGGTTGATGCCCATGTTAAGA
Source organism: Aselliscus stoliczkanus (assembly GCA_033961575.1). Taxonomy (NCBI): domain Eukaryota; kingdom Metazoa; phylum Chordata; class Mammalia; order Chiroptera; family Hipposideridae; genus Aselliscus; species Aselliscus stoliczkanus. The sequence continues at coordinate 171,245,438 of CM066727.1, forward strand.
CTGAAGTAGGAATTCTAATAACGCATTCCTTGATTGTGTTCTGTGGGTTTCCAAGAATCAGGAAGGCTACATTGATCATTTATTATAAAACATTTTCCCTAGTGTTTGCAATTAACACAATATTGCTAACATTGAAATTTCAACAGACGATATAATTTAAATGTATTAATTTCCCTTAGATTATAGTTCTTTACTGTTTCTTTTATTTGTCCACAGAACCTCCAAAATATGAATGAAGGTTTACATTTCTTGACAGTACCGTGACAGCAGTGCTTATTAATTCTGAATAGTTTCTAAATACTCCATGAGCAGAGGGGATATAGTCCATATGGCATGTAATTGGTGATGTTTAAACTATCTTGACATCACTCCGTTTTGAAGTAGCTATTATTTCAATCTGCTTTTTGGTGACAGCCAGAAGATACCTACCTGCAACTGCACATTTTAGATTGATTTTTTTTACGCTAAATGATGCCAGAGTGTTTGAATTCAATTGTTTTCTCATAGCGTGTTTGTGGTTATATTCCTTGTTCTGAAACATTTTATTAGAAGAAGAAAATGATTTTAGGTGAACTACATGATCATTTTGGTAACGAGTATGGCTAAAACTTCTGATGAAAATTTATAGGGAAAGAACAGTGTTAAACTGTTTCATTAGCTAGATAACAGAGATTGAAAAGGAACTCCTTACTAGTTGTTTGTTTGTTTTTTTCTTTCAGTCTTCTGTGATAGTTTGATTTTTCTGGTCAAAAATTACCCTCTTTTGGGTTTAGCCTCACAGTTCTTGGATGGCCATACAAAATGCTAGCTATCCATCTAAGCCAAACTCTGAGTTTCGTACCATGCTAGTAGAGCAAGTCTGGTGACACAGTGCATCTGGGTTCCACATTAATTTTTTACAATGGAAACCCATTTCTTTGTCTGGAAGTCTTAAGTCCTGTATATAGAATGGGGAAATTGTTTATGTGAATAGCAATTTCTAATGAAACTTACAATGACTGAATCTTACAATAACATGTACTACTTTCCTTCATCCTAAGGGGATTTGCCCTACCCTCAAAAGTGGGTGGAAGGAACCTATTTTATATAAGTTGTTTGGAAATGAATGTAATGCAGCGAAAAACATATTCTGAATTCCTAGCGATGGGACGAGGTTTTGGTACATTGGGAATAGGGAGACTGCTAGTGTACCTCTCGGTGTCACTCAAGAGCGATTTCTTTTCACTTAGTTTGAAACTAGAAATATTTGAAGGCCGAACATGCTGCAGTGCCAGATAGTAGAACTTGATTACTCACTTTTCCAGCAAAATTTAGAAAGCTTAGCCTTGCGCAGTAAATTCTAAATCTTATTTTTTATTCAAAAAAAAAATTGGCTGTATAGAAATATTAAAATAACTCTTGGCTTTTTTCATAGGTCCAAATATATTAAACACAGATGGCTTCTTATAGCTAATTAGATGGTGTCATACCCTAACCTTAACTATGCTTTACAACTGAGTGGTTTGAATCAGATTTAATTCAATTCCATTCCAAATAACACCAATAATAATAAATAGCATTTATCAATACATATAGTGTGTTTGGTACAATGCTACATGCTTTTACATGTACTTATTTACTTCCTTCAAAATGCATACCTAGTATTTACTGCAGTAAGAAAGTAGAGATTAAGAGAGGTTAAGTGTCATGGTCAAGGTCACGGAGCTAGACAATACAGCCATGGTTTTTTAAATCAAAGTTCATGCTCTTAAATATTACCCCTATGCCTTCCCTTTGGTTTACTGTGCCTATGCGAAATCCTGCATTAGATTGAAAAATGCGTAATATTGTTTGTGGCTTAAAAAGTTTACAATTCAAAATGAATAACTCACAAAGTCATGATGTTCGAAATCCAAAGTGAGTAAACTCACTTTGATTTAGGTTACGAAGTGTTTTCTAGATGAAAAAGCCTGTTAGATGGGTTTTAGTATTAGAGACCAGAATGTGAGGGTTTGTATTTAAATCTAGAATTTTCAAATAGATTACTTACTGTAGTACAAAAGTTGTATAAAATTTGAACAAAGTTGAAAGTAAATAAATGTGAACTACTACCACAGATTTAAGAAACAATTCTTTAATTAATAATGATAATAGTAGTTGATTTTTTAAAATATCTAAGTCCTTGGAAATCAATAAGCTCCTTTGCATTATTCCTCGTATATACAAAATTTTTAGTTGTTATCCAATGTCTGTGCCTCTTCCTATCTCTTCCTATTTGATTTCTTTGTTCTCCACCATGATAGAATCTAAATTATTTTTAAGGAAATAAAAATTAAAACACAACTTCTAGATATACCTCAAGGAAATTCTGAGTTCTGAAGTTGTTTAAAGTTACTTGTCCACCCAAATCAATGTCTATTTAATGAAGCCTGTGCTGATTTGACCTAAATCATTTCAAACTACTGAAGCATCTTGGGATATATTATGGAATATTAATAATTGAGTATCATCTTCTACTTTTCTAATGGTGGAAACATATAAACAAACTACTAAGAAAAAAAGTTTGAAAACCATAGATACATCATGCTCCCCCTCTATAATTCATTTTTAGTGCCTGATTATACAGCTAGCACCAATAATAGTTAATTTCACAGGAAATTAGTGAATCTTGAGCTGTGAGGATGGAAGAGGATGTGTTAATATGTTAACACATATTAACAGTTGATGATAATTATTTTGGAGATTATTCCACTAACTATTTACAAAGATTGTGATTTGTGTAAAAGTTTCCTCAGATACATTGGCTGTTACCTTCCCAAAACTCTACCTGTATTAAAAGATTGAAATGCTAGATCAAACTGATCTATTTTGACAGTACAATAACATATACTATCTTTTGTAAGCATTTAAATGAGGTAATGAGTAAAAAAGAAAAAAGAAAAAGAAAACAAAGGAAGAAATGTTAACCTACCACTGGGAACATATTATGGGAGAGCAGGATGTCATCAGCCCTGTGGAGTGTGCATTAAGAATGAGCTGTGATACTGTAGTGTTTTCTTCTAGAACAATCATTAAGTATTTGCTTATCGTGGTTCTTAAAAAGAAAAGATGATGTTACAAAGAGTGTGCTAAAATAAAGAACCTAATGAAAAAAAAATTAGCAGAAAAAAGAACATTACCCAGTGTAGCTCTAACAATAATGTTCAATAAAAGCTTGTATTCAAATAAAAGCAACAGAAATGATGAATATATTTCTAATTACTTGGAGAAAAATTATTTTTAAAGACTATAAGTTCCTTCATAAAAAGATGTTCTGTAATGAACATGTCATAATATTTGGATCAAGTCTAGCTTCAAATTCTAGTTCAGCACTGCAAAACTTTTATTAGCTTACGTAAAGGCTCTGAACCAGTTTCCATAGGTAAAATGGAGGTATTAATGTTTTTAAAAATTGCTTTATTGAGATATAATTTGCATGCCATAAAATTGACTCAGTTAGTATACAATTCAGTCTCTCTTTTTTATTTTTTTGTATATTCGGGGTTGTGTACCTATCACAATTTAATTTTAGAATAGCTTCATAACTCTAAAAGCCATCTTGTATCGTTTAGCGGTCACTTCCCATTTTCCTTCATCTTCACCATCCTAGGCAACCACTAATCTGCTTTCTCTCTATATAGATTTGCCTATTCTGGACATTTCATATAAATGGAATCATACAGTATGTGTCTTCTGTGGCTAGTTTCTTTCACTCTGCATAATGTTTTCAAGGTTCATTCATGTTGCAGTCTGCAACAATAACCAGTAGTGTCAGTAATTCATTCTTTTTTATTACTGAATAATATTTCATTGTATGGATATGCCACATTTTACTTGTTCATTTATCATTTGGCAGACATTTAGGTTATTTTCACTTTTTTGACTATTATGAGTAATACTGCTGTGCACATTTGTATACAAGATTTTGCATGAATATACATTTTCATTTCTCTTGGATACATACCTAGGAGGGGAATTGCAGGGTCATATTGTTACTCTATGTTTACGCTTTTTAGAAACTGTCAAAGTATTCCCAAGTGGCTGCACTATTTTACATTCCTACCAGCGATCTATGATGGTTCCAAAGTCTCCATATCTTCTCCAACACATGTTACTGTCTTTTTTATTTTAGCCATCCTAGTGGATGAGAAATGGTATTGTATTGTGGTTTTGGCTTGTGTTCCCCTAGTCCTAATGGTATTAAGCACCTTATATTCTTATTGGTTGTTTGTATATCTTCTTTGAAGAAATGTCTCTTTAGATCTCTTGCCCATTTAAAAAATGAATTATTTTTTTATTTTTATTATAAGAGTTGTACAATAGTTATAAACACACACACACACTCACACACACATACACACATATACATACATGAGTGGTTTATATATTCTTTATATATACATACATGAATGCTTTATATATTCTGGATACAAGTCCCTTGTAAGATACAGGATTTGTTTTCTCCCATTCTTTGGTTTAGCTTTTCACTTTGTCTATACTATCATATCCAGCATAAAAGTTGTTTAAATTTGAGGCAGTCCAATTTATTATTATATATATATATATATATATATATATATATATATATATTTTTTTTTTTTTTTCTTTTGTCTCTTGGGTTTTTGGTGTCAATCTAAAAAACCAATGCCTAACCCAAGGTCATGAAGATTTCTCCTGTTTCCTTCTAAGAGGTTTATGACTTTAGGTCTTACATTCAAGTCTATATTCCAATAGAAAGTTGTTATGATAATCAGAAAAAAATCCACATAAAGCGTTTAGCACAGTGACTGGCATATATCAGTGAACAATTAGTGAGAGTCACTCATACCTCTCTGAAACCAAAGTGAATGAATTTGTCCTAGAAAATATCTTTAGATCTCTCTCTCTCTCAATACTATTTTTCGTACTGCTTGTGGAAGGAGATGTAAATAACAGGAGTTGCATGTTATTTTAAAGAAACATTTCCATAGAGATTTGAATCATTATAGGTATTTATTAATAAGTCATTTAAAATAAGAATACAAAGAGATGAAAAAAAAGGAGATAAGACAAGCTTGAACAGATTTAGGATTCTACTGTTCATTTATGAAAATGTTTATAAACATGAAGACATTACAGTATAATGAAAATATTCTCTTTGGAACATATATGTCAATTGAGGAAATTTGGTTTATATGTAAAATAATTTAAATTATTACTAATTTTCTTAAGATGTCACAATATTATGTTATCTTCAGTGGGTTGGTTTCCCTTTTTATGATATTTTGGTGGGTTTTGTGAATGTTTCATAGATTATGCACAAATATTTCTGGCGAGTTTTCTAAATATGTTAAGAGAAAGCAAAGTTGGAAGTTCCTGATAGTAAAGAGGTGAGTTTTTAAGCATTGCTGCCTTTTGTAATGGAGCATATAATTTTTTATCTGTATTCTGCTGTCTTCTGCTTTCAAATCATTTTTACGATGATTTGAATGACATTGGCAGGTTTGTGATACAGTTTAATATGCTCTGCTTGTTTCCTAAGAACCAAATATTTATTAGAAAGGAATTAGTCAATTGTTTCTGAAAGTAGACCACCACATGAAGCAAGTGGGACAATGAGTAGTTGTTACTCTAGCACCTACACCTGGCCGTGGATATAGGGCGAGATAAACTCTGCGAGCAACATAATGTACTTTACAAAGCTATGTTTTGTTTTATAAATATACATTTCATGTTGAATAGAAAAGTATACCAATTGGCAAAGGAATCACATTTTACCCCACCCAAGGATCACTCCTTTAGATCATTGAAGAACAGTGTGAAGAAGTGTTACACTGCAGCTGTAGCAGTCTTCGGATAAATAGAGGCTTTACTAACACCCAAATATTTGTCCCAACCTCAAAGGACATCCTGAAATAGAATTTTACAGACACTACAGCTCTCTCCATATAGGTTCTGGTGGCCCTTGCCCAGGGATTTCCTTCGACATTTAATATGTCTCGCCGACTCTAACCAATGCAGTTATGGTACCTCTCTTTGAATGTAAGTTGGCTTCAATCCTTTATAAATAATGTCAGCATAGCATGTAAGAATGACCAACGTGGAAATAGGAAATGCGTATTTAAATCTCTGGAAAATCATCCTCATGGTTCGATGTTCTTGGACACATGAAGGGTTAGTTTTGAAAGGATTAATTAGCTAGGTCAAAACTTTCCTTCAAACTTCAGAGCCATATCTCACAGTTGCTATACATAAGAGTTTGCACATAGCCAGCTCCCTTTGAAATACGTATTCTACAGGAAACACATTTTTGAAAATGTAAGATATAAACCCTTGATCCCAGCACTCATTCCACCTCAATTGTGTATGCTTTACTGTCTTTTAAAGGAATATGTCATTTTCTAGAGTCCTTAGAAGAAACAACTATCTCGCAATCCAAAGATGTTGACAATATTTTAGCATACAGGAATACAAAGCAAGTTTATGTAACCATTAAAAATGTTCTAGAAGGATGTGTGGATCATTTAATGGAGAGAAAAGCAGTATTTTAAATGATCATGATGCCATAAAGTTGCCATCAGTAGAAAAACAAAACAAAATCCAAAAAACAAAAAAAAAAAGGGGAGAGGGAGATTGGGGAGAACTCTGTTCCCTTTGGAACACAAAGGTCTTTCAGTTGTGGGGGATCAGGATGGGGGTGTTTGGGGAAAAAAAATGTTCTAGCATGTGGTAATGAGGTTAAAAAAAAAAACTGCAATGGATGATTACTTTTCTCCATCAAGGCTCCTTTATCCTCATAAGCTCAGACAGTGGTCAGCATGTTAGACACCCCTCCCTGTTTTATCCATCCCTTAACTGTGTTCTTTGACAGGACTGGTTTATACAGCTGGGCCTTTGTTGAGCTTTGGGGGAAATACTACGGGTACAGCAGAGACTATGGCAGAGTATCTATAAAACAGTAAATGATAAAACTCTGTTGAGTGCAAGATTCCACCTTTAAAGGTTTGCTTTTTATTGATTAGTTTGTCTTTTATGGATTTGTCAAGTGAACATCTTTAACATATTTGTCTTTTATACTAACCGGTTTTATGATAATATGGGTATGTTGGTTGTGTTAATCCGTAAAAGTCTTTATTAACTATATTTTAATAACCGAATAGGAAAGAACTCACCTATATCACTGACTGAAACTTCGATACAATTAGATATTTCGATTGTAGTGAACAGTATTATAAAAAACACCTACATTGTGTGCACTGATTAAAAAGAGAAAGCTAATAGGAAAAGCTATTTGCTTCAAAAAGTTTATGCGTATGACATACATACACATAATTTTTAAAGTGGAAATTCGATGGTGACAAATCTATTATTCCTGTTTGAAATCTAATGTAAACCTTGTACGGTGATCTTTTGTGCATCTTATCTTCGTCATACCTTCACGAGAGTTGGATGATTTTCTTCTCTACAGTATATGCCATATGCTTTGACTTTTTATTTCAGGGGCAGGAAAGTGGTAGCACTGAAGTTACTACTGAACAGTTTGTACACATTTATAGAAAAGAGCTAACATTCCTAACTTGTCCACAGTGGCAGTATGAACCATACTTTTAAAGTTCCCCCCCCCCCCTAAAACAACAGAGAATATGCTAAAACCAGAGAGATTAATGGGGGAAGAAGATAAACAGTTAAGACGTAAAATGAGTGTAGAGGTCAAGCTAGAAAAATAAGAAAGCTTATGGATTTAATTCATATTCATCCAAGCAAAGAAGCTGTGGCATGAAAGGAGCCAATGAAGAGGCTAGGCATTTTTATAACATCAGCCATTGCTGCATCCCGCTGTTTTGGAGTTTGGGCTGATAGATGCTCATCATCTTTGGCACTGCACCCTTACTTTTGGTCTTTTCACAATTATAATGGCAAATTTTTCATTTTCCCGGGAGGTTCAGAAAGTGTGCCTTTGCCTAGTATGCCTGCCTCTCACATTAGAAGCTGCTGTCCTGGGAAAGATTTGTGCACTGTATATATGTTCTTTGCTGTCTATTTTGAATATAACACAAATATTTTTTTACTTTGTTCATTTTTCAACAGCTGTTGTAGAAACAGACTGCAACCAAGTCTGTTACAGGGCATGAAAAGAAAGAGTGAGTCCCCTAAATTGGCCAGAATTTAGCAATGTATAAACTTTTCCTTGTCAGGGTTATTTGGATTCCAAAGAGGGTATGGGTCATAATATTTTTCTTCATTGGACTACTTAGTCATTCTTAACAAATCTGACGTTGATGTTCAGTCCTTCTTTTAGCTGTGAGCCTCCTTTCTCATTTTTGCTAGGAAAAAACAACACACCATTCTCTAGAGGTTTGCTTTTGAAGGCTTAACTTGCTTGATTTCACAATGACCTTTGAAAACAAAAGAAATTAAAACTAGACTGGTTACTTAATTATTTTTGTCATCATTATTAGATCCTAGATAAATTAAACACACCACAGATTTTATTTCAAGATGTACACCATGCTAAGAATAAGTCACTTTTGATTATGGAACAATTTGCTGTTTGTTTAGACTTAAGCCAGTAATGTGAGAGGGGACAGAGCACAAGGTGGGGGGGGGGAGGCACTTTAAGAGGAGGCCCTGTTAAGGAACAGGGAGGGAGGCTCAATATAAGTACTTACGGGTATTATTTTGGAAAATAAAATTTTATATCCTATTTGCAGTTCTGCCAAAGGGAGGGTCCTCCTGGGAGACTCGAAATGACAAAGTCATTAAAATAAATGAAATGATATTTTTCAGAGGGGTCAATATCATTAAGCCTAAGTAGATAGGCTTCCCTACTTACAACTGTTTTTTTTTGCATGTGCACCTCACCTGAGCAGTGATGTTCATGAATGTCAATCTACCTTCTCTCGCTATGAATCTGGTGAAAATGAATTATTTTTATAGATTATTACAAACATGTCCACATGTGTGTGAACATATGTGGACATGCATATATCCACCCTGATGAGGATAACATGAAAAAAATTGGCATTATTTTAGAAAGCAATACTTAAGAGATTAGTACTGTCACTGTAATAGTAATATGTATTACATTTCCTTTGGCATTTTTTCTTCTTTTTTTTAGGAGTTAGCAAATTGGAAGGAGTTTGTTTCTACTTCTCTATTTTTTCCTTTGAAATACACAAAACTTTCAACTAAATAGTTTTGAATTACATAGGAAATAAAAACTGTTAGCATATGATTAGGATTAAATTAAGATGGTGCTATCCAATTCTTAATAGAGAGGTTCCATAAAAAAAGTATATTAGTGCCCATTACCATATCATTATACAGTAAAAGTCTTCTGTCTTTCTCCTCCTTCCCCCTCCTCCTTTTTTCCTCCTCCTCCTCCCTCTTCTTTTTCCTCCTCCTCCTCCTCCTCCCCTTCATTCTCTCTCTCTCTCTCTCTCTCTCTCTCTCTCTCTCTCTCTCTCTCTCTCTCACACACACACACACACACACACACACACACACACAGTACAGGTACTCTTAAACTTCCTCAAAAGGTCATTCAAGGATAGAATAAAAATGGAATTAATCCCTGTTTCACTAGCTGTTCTGATGGAGAACAGAAAAATTTGTCCCCTTTGCAGGGAATTCTACAGACAATTTTTAAAGATACCTTTTTAGAGATCTTGAGAATAGATATGCATTTCCTACAATATTCTTTCACTAGTCGCCTATCCAGTTGTCTATAACGTGAAATTTGTACATGTGGCAACCATGTGTCTCAGAAACATCCAAAAGGCTTCTGACTTTTTAGACTTTCTTTAACTCAGAGGCACACAATTACTTGTGAAACTATTTGTCCCAACTTTTGGTTCACAAAAATGGTACTCGTATTAAACGCAGGGTTTTTTGTTATTGTTTCTTCTTATAATTAATCAAAGAGTTGTACAGCATGCCCTGGAAGAGAGAGTTCTTGCTCTTCCCTAGATTCCCCCCGTCCAATCCTCCGTCTGTCCCAGGAATGGAGTATGTGGCTACTCAGTACTCAGCTTTCAGACTCACAAGGAGCCGAGCATCTGGGGAAGCTCAGGAGGTGAGCACTTTCACGCTGACTCAGAGACCAGCCGTGTGACTCCAGTCTGGCGCTGTCACGCCTGGTTATGGAAAGGCAGGAACAATGCCTCCCTTGAGAAGGGGGAAAAAAGTCTAGTGCAGTCCCAATTTTGATGTAAAATTTAAATCATCCCTCCACATCCTGTGGACTTAGAGCTGTCAGAAAGGCAAAACCCATGCTCAAATGGAAAAAGTTTTTTATTTCCCTAAAAAAGTATACCCTCTCTAACTATAATTACAAGTTTCTAGAACCACAAATCTTAATGCTAGATTATTCAAAGTAATTTATAAATATTCAGAACAAAAGGACTTTGACTTTTTTAACCTGTGGACGACTGACTGTTGAACATTCTTTTACTGTTTGTTTTTGATTAGTGACAAATGTATAACAATATATGAATGAAATAATTCACAACAAATTAGTGTTTGTGGTTTTGATTTTTTTTTTTTTCTTCCAGACTCATGCATTTGGTCATTTACCGACAACTTAAAAGAAATTTCTCTTCAACAATTAAAGTTCTCAATCATTTTTGTTAGGTTCTCTTCAAATAGATTTGGTTGAAATTTAGTGTATTTGGTGATTAGAAAGATTCTGTGATTGAATATTTAATAACTCAAGAATAGGTGTTTAGAGATAAGGAAAGAAAATTATAACAATTATTAAATGAGTCAAAGTTAGCTTTTTGTTTGTTTATTTGTTTTGTTTTGTTTTTAAGTAGAGGGTGCTCATCATATTCTTATTTTGTAAATCAGGAGACAAGTTTTGATATTTTTTTTTAATCTAGAATTCTGTTAAAATGTTTACTAGCTCTTCTCTTTGTGAAAATGGCTTTGTATTTACAAATCGTAAAAGTTCTTCTAACCAGTTTTCCTTTAGCTCCTTAAATTCGTAATGAACTCTGCCTTATTTTAAGTTTTAGAACATTGTAGAGTGATCATAGTAGAGTTTAACTAAATTTCATAATATTTTTACCTTTTTATTTATCAGGAATACTATTGTTGTAGGCTCTTAGTAAGTGTGGATTAATTTTAAAATAATACAATAAAATGTAAAGATGAAAATTTTTAGCTGTCAGAGACATTCTTTTCCGTAAGTTTGAGCTCTGGAGCCCAGCTGTTAGAGTACTCATAATAAAGCTATCTTCTTATTTAGAAAAAGTTTCTTGGGGTCTTCATCCAATCATACCTGGTCTATCTTTGGAGTATGGAGTGAATTTTTAGTGATTTACAGTTGTTAGTGAGACCGAAAAGAAAGTAGAAAAGGAACCAAATTTTGAATTCTGAATCATTGTAAGGTGGAATTTTGCTTCCATAAACTATTTGTTTTGTTTTGTTTTGTTTTGTTTTGTTTGAAGGCAATATCACTGGCCCTCCCATGTGGGATCTGAACCAGGGCCTCTGGCGTCCCAAGCCAGCTCTCAACCACCACTCCACTCGGCTAGCCCATCCATAAACTATTTGTAAATATTTACCTTTGGTATTTGGATCCCATGTTTAGAAAACAAAACAAATGGGCATTTGAAAGTTAATTTTATTGCAGGCTTTAAGTACATTAATTTAAATACTTCTGAACTATCCTACGTCCAACTAATAAAGAGATACTCATTTCTTTCAGGTACTGACAAGCATTAAGTTTTCTTTCTGATTCTTTCCTTATCTCTGTTTAACTTCTGATTTTTTACCCCCCTTTCATTTTCCACCCTTTCCTTAGAAAACCTTGTGCCGCCTCATTTTTCCCAGTTCTTAACTTCCCTTCCTTCTCTGACTCTTTGGTGGTTTGGACAAGGCTGGGGAAAGCCATTTGGTAGGAGCAGAGATGCTAGCAAATCGAAGGGCAAGAAGGTGGTGAGCAAGTTGAAAGTGGTGCTGTTCTTATCAGAGAGAAGGAATAGTAATAACGACTTGATCTCAACACAGAGAACGTTTCAGAAACTAAACATGTCACAATGTACACACAGGAAACAGCCTTTGTAAAAATCACTTTAAAATTTCTTGGTGATGACAACATTTTTAATTAACACAGCTTTAAAAACAGTTTAAACTTTTGTAATATTTAGTCCATTTTTTTCTGTACATTTCAGTTGTATTCCAGAACAAAATTGTAAATTTATTCTTAGCTAGCTGTAGCTCAAAAATTAGTTTTGGTTTTAGATTTCAATGTTATGGTAAGTTTTGTGTATAAATATTAGTAGAAATAAGAGTCTACTCTGGGGAAATGTATAATAAGGATTACAAGGGAGTCTAGTCTTATGTATTATTCTATGTTGTCTGTTTTTATATTTCTATGAGATCTGTGTTTCTACTTCCATTTGTAGTTTATGCCAGGATCTGATGAACTTGCTCATGCCTCTAAATAACAGCAAAATGAATGAGATGGGAAACAACGGGCAGAGAAGTATAGAGATTGGCATGTTCTGTATCAGAAATTGATGGCAAAGAGGATTTATAGAAAATAGAAGAAAAATGTTAAGACTACATGTTTACCACAAATCAATTTTCTACTGAAAAGTCTTCTGAATATTAAGTATGACAGAGTTGGTTATAAAATATACATGGAATGTTCACAGGGTAAACACAAAGCTTACTAAATTTAGTTGGAAAATGAAGATGTTTAAAACATAATGAAAAAGAACAAACCAGAAGATATGAATAATAATTGAAATTCATAGATAAGGGTAATGAAACTGATTTTTTTTTCTTTAACAAAATGATATGCTAAATTTGTGTAATTTTATGTTTATGAATCAGGTACAAGTGTTGGTTAGTTCATTCATTTGAATCAAAACCTTTCCATTGATGTTAAATGTCTATATTGATTTCCCCTATTGGATAGGTAATATTCTATTGTGAAAATAACTTTGATGAACACTAGTGTTTAATTCCTACTCTTGATTAGCCTTCTCACATCAACATTAATTACAAAAGGAGCCAGATAGGTGATGTAAATGTCCTGAACAAATAGGCTTATTACTAGAAAAACTTGAGGCACATAATTTCTAAAAAAATAGTGTAACCTTTGGATATGAAAGATTGACAGTTATTATTTTATTCTGTAATATCCCATATTCGTTATTCTCATAAGGAGATGTAATCTTCCAAGTATTTTCAATTGTTTTAAAAATGTGCCCTGCTATGCTTAAAATTTAACATGAGAGAGTAGAAAATTAAAAACAAGTATTTAGAAAAGAAATTAATGCAAGTTACAAGTTAAATAAATGTCATGATCCAAAATTTTAAAACATTGTGTTCAGAATGTTTAGTTTTGTAGAATTGTTTGAAGAATAATGTTGCTTCGCTTACAAGCTTGACTTCTCTTTATCTGTCTCTTTGTTCGATCCTTTTGATACATTGGTCTCCCAAACTTGGATGGATTGCAAAATTCAGATTCCACCCCCACCCTACCCTGCTCTATTTTCTTCCTATGTTGCCCTTGGAGAAACAGTTCTGTTTTTAAATGCTCTCTATTATAATGCAAAGATCTTATAGTCTAACAAAAGTTATTTAACCACTCTATGACTCACTTTCCTCTTTTATAAAACAAGAAAATAAAAATACCGATCCAGAACATTGTGGAAAAAGTCAGTGAGAAATAATTACAATTATTGGTTAACTCTCTACTTGTGTTTACATGATAACACTGCTTTCGTTAGGTTCACAGAACTCCTGCATTTTCTAGTAATCGGCCATTTTATTTTTTTTTGAGTCCTGCATTCACCACAGATTTATTTCTAAACTGAATTTCATGTTTTCCTCCAAATTGGCATTGTTTTCTAATTTATATATTTCTCTTATTAGCAATATTCTCTAAATTGTATGTTCAAGTAACCCCTTGAATTATCTTACCAACTTGTTCCCCATATCCATTTCCCACTCACAACCTTCTATCAGTTACTAATTTCTGAAGCATTTTCTTCCTAAAAGACAATTTTGATTATGTTTCTGTGTGGCTCACAAACTATCCTAGGTTCTCTTCTGCCTTCAGTATCAAATTCAGTTTTGGTTTAGCCATTCAAAATTGATAGGATTTAACCAGAATCACCATCATCTAGTTCCTGCCTTTCATCCTTAGTTGCATTTACTCCTTGTAGAGTCTGCTGCTTTAACCAGACTCTTTTAATCACTACCCCATATCATTCTATAAACCTCTTTAATTTGCTGTTGTCATTTCTCCTGTCTGGAGTCTTCTCTTCTTTTCTATGTCTGTTCACATCTAATTTATCTCTGTTGCCCTGTTGAATCCTCACAATTTGTAGGAAGCTTTCTATGATTATTTTAACAAGACATTACCGCTCTGTTATAATACTCATATTTATAAAAAGCAATTTATCTTAAAATATTCTTTCTTGATAATTATGTTGATATCTAAAGGCATCTGGTAGTTTTCAATATACATATATATATATATATATATATATATATATATATATATATATATATTTTGTTTTTTTTTGCCATTAAAGAATGAATGGATATGTGGGTATATGTCTTGTCTTTTCATCCAAACTGTATTTCCTTAAGGGTAAACCAGAAGGGTCTTCATATCTAAGTTGCTTGTTTCCCCCGTGACACGAAGGTAATTTGCCTGGGACATATCAGACCCTCATTCAATTCATTTATGTATAGAAAAATACATGGAGTGCCAACTATGTGCTAGGCATTGTGCTGCATATAATTAATTATATTTCATTCAGCATAGAGGATTAGACTACTTAGGGATGCAATATAGAGCAATTTGGAAAGACCTTTATGCAGTCATATCTTTAGCATTAATCTTGGAAAAGCCAGGTAAAATGGTCCTGTATGTAACAGAATCTTATTAAATTCAAGATATTCTATGTGTATGGCAAATTAAAGAAATTTTATAAAAGATATTCTTGCATTCCAAGTGCTTGTATTCTAGTTTTAGATACTATGTATACTAATAAGAGGAAAAAGAGAAAACTTAAACTGTTGAATAAATGTCACAGGTTATACTGATGTTCCATTTTTGTCTGTTGGCTGCTAACAAGAATCCTTGTAGATTGAGGTGGTGAAATCACTGCAACTTTGGTGGTACATAGTGGAAGAAGAACTGGTATTTGAGTTTGCTTTTTATAGATTTTCCCCCCCCAATTTTTATACAAAACTGCAAACCTTAAAAGAAATAATACTATGCCAAAAAAATAAATAAATAACCAGTAGAAGGCACTGCTTCCTAGGGCTTTATCTCTAAATTAACCAAAGGTTAAAATATTTAGAGAAAGAAAGAAACTTTGAAAAGAAGCTATTATATAAGGAAAGCAGTTTCTATTCTGAGTCTTCCATTTTATGTTTGTTCCATATACAAATTCCTTTGACTTTGCATATGTTGTCATTTTCCAGAATAATTTCAGCAAAGAATAAATATATCCTAAGCAGACAGAGTTAAGTTTACAGCTGTAAGTAGATGATTCCTCCGTAATAAGTCTATTAATAATTAACTCTGTAGCATTTTTATAGTCACTTTTATAGGCTTTTACTTACTCATTTAAAAAAAGAACTATAAGGGCTGGCCGAGTGGCACGGTGGTTAAGAGCTGGCTTGGGACGCCAGTGGCCCTGGTTCATTCCCACATATGAGGGCCAGTGACACTGCCCTCAAAAACAAAAAAAAAAGTAGCAAAAAAGAACTATAAGATTTTTTTTACAAGTACTTTAAAAACTAATCAAACAGGATTTACCAATCCCTTTACATAGAAATTATTTTAATAAAGGATACTTACTCTATCACTGAACTTGATTTCCTTTTTTTCTGACAATATTAAGACATTTTCTAAGCATACTTGTAAGTCTAGATCTTACAAGTATTAATAGAGAATAGACAAAGAGTTTCTGGTTTTAGTTAGTAGCTTTCATTTAACAGATATTTATTTAAAGACTACTATTTTCAGAAATGATTCTAAGTACCGGGTGAGTAGTTGTGAACAAAAATAAAGTCTGTCTTCATGTAGCTTGTATTATAGTGGGAATGACAGATAATAAACAAAGAAGTAAATACAAAACATGCCAGGTGGTGATAAGTGCTGCGAACAAGGCAGAGTCAGGAGCAATAGAAGGAGGCGCTGGTTTAGGGGGGAAAGCAAGGAAGACTTCCCTGGGAAATGATGTTGGAGGAAAAAACTAAATTAAGTGAGGGACAAGCGAATATAGATCTTGGGTAGGGGTATTTCAGATGGAGAAAATATCAATTGTGAATGATATATACCTAAGTAAGTGGTATATTATTTTTCTGTTGCTGTTGTAATCAGTTACCACGAGTTTAGTCGCTTAAACAATACAGACGTGTTCATTTAAAATCAAGGTGTTGGAAGGACTCATTCCTTCTAGAGGCTCAAGGGGAGAATCTCTTTCATTGCCTTTCGCAGCTTCTAGAGGCCACACCTTCATTCTTTGGCTCCTGGCCCTATCATTCATTTTGAAGGCTAACCTCATGGCCTCTTCCAATCTCCCTCTCTATGATCCTCCTGCTTTCCCCTCTTGTAAGGAAATTTAGGATTACTTTGGGACCACCCAGAATACCCAGAATATTCTCCTCAGCTCAAGATCCTTAATCACATCTGCAGAGTCCTTTTTGCCTTATAGGGTAACGTATTTTCAGGCTTCCAGCATTAAGCTTTGGATGTCTTGGGTGAGGGGTATTATTCTGACTAAAGGAAATTGTTCGCAAACTTGACTGTACTTTAGAATCACCTAGGAGCTTTAAAAAATTCTGGTATCTTATGTGTACCCCCAAACCAATAATATCAGAAAGTCAAGCAGTGTGACCCAGGCAATCAGTACTTTTTAAACCTCTCCTTATAATTCCAATGTGCAGCCAAGGCTGAGAACCACTGGTATAGTTTTCTGTTGCAGTCTCATACCCTTTACCCTACCCCTAAGTTTGCTACACACGTCTGAACACTAATGGGGGCATCCTACTTACAGAACGATGCTGGTGACATAGAGAGCCTTTAGACCATAGCAAAGGACTCCAGTGCTTTTAAAACTACTTTCACATATGGAATAGAGTAGTCTGTGCAGATTGCTACAAAGACAAGTAAAGGAAAAGTGACTCCTTGTAAAAGCAAGTTGCCCCATTGTATAAATGTGCCACAATTTCTTTATCCAGTCGTCTATTGATGGGCATTTTGGTTGTTTCCATATCTTCGCTATTGTGAATAGTGCTGCAGTAAACATAGGAGTGCATATATATTTTTTGAATTAGTGTTTTGGGTTTCTTTGGATAAGTACTGAGGAGTAGAATTGCTGGGTTATAAGGTAGTTCTATTTTTAATTTTTTGAGGAACCTCTGCTATATTTTCCATAGTGGTTGCACCAATTTGCAATCTCACAAACAGTAACATAGTCACAGGGATGTGAAATACATTATGGGGAATATAATCAATAATGTTGTAAAAATTATATAGGGTGCCAGATGGGTACTGGACTTATTGGGTACTGGACTTATTGGGGGTATCACTTCATAGATTGTGTAGATGCCTGACCATTGCACTGTACACCTGAAGCTGATGTAGAATAATATTGAATGTCAACTATAATCTCACACACACACACACACACACACACACACACACACACACACACTTACACATCCCTGAAGGGTGCCAAAAATGTATACAAGTGGACAGTTTAATCAACGTTGCTCAAGCAGTAGTTTGTCGTAATCAGAAGTGTCTGGATGCTGATGGTAACCACTTTGAGCACCTCTTGTAATTGTAGAAGTCAAACATGACTTGTATTCATCTTTTGGTATCGGTATATATTGAGTATTACAATGTTAATACAGTTTTCCTTTCTTAAAATGTGCATGCATGTTTTTGGCACCGTGTGTGTGTGTGTGTGTGTGTGTGTGTGTGGTATAGTCACAGAATGTAAAGTACAGCATAGGGAATATAGCCAATAGTATGGTAACAGCGATGTGTGATATCAGAAAGATAGTAGACTTGGGAGGGTGGTTATTACTTTGTGAGGGGTGTAAATATCTAATCATTATGATGTTTTATATGCCTGAAACTAATATAAAAATTTTTTTACAGAAAATAAAAAGCAAGTTGCCCCTTACAAGAGAAGCTGTTTCTTATTATTCATGTAACTCAGCAGCTCCACGAATGTTGTAGATTAGAGATGGGATTTAAGTAGAGTGCCTGAAATACATGTTTAAATTCCCATTAGATGAATGTCTTGTACATAGTAAGTGGTCAGCAAATGTTGATGATTTGAAGATTCCTTTTTGCCCTGGAATTAGACATCAGTTCTTTCAAGAAGATTTTCTTCTCTATACACAAAACTGAATTAAAAACTATTAAGTTAGCTGCGTACATTAGTTTCACACTGTATTCTGTGTCTGCCTCATTTCAGTTTCTTCGAGTCTGAGTTTTGTTCATTCATAAGACTAGCATCTACTGCAGAAATGATAGAAGTCATCTCTCCATGAATACATAAGAGCCTACTCAGCCTAGAGCCTCAAAATGTTCCCCAGCTATCCTTGCACTGCGACACAGCCATGCTACTCAAGCCATAGGATTCGAAAACCCTACATATCCCAGATAGATAATATATAGATTTTTGCTGTGCTTTCCTAATGCTTTTTTGAAATGAATGACACTTTTCTTTGTCCAAAATGAAACCCTGTGATAGATGAACAAAACCTTCATGTTCATTATTTTAGGCCTTGTAGATTTTGCTTTATAGAATTTTTATACACATGCACACACGAGTGTGCGTGTGTGTATATGCATGTGTGTGTATATATATATTATATATATATGAGAGAAAGCATGTTTATCCAGTTGTATATAAAGCAAAGTTACATATTGAGGTAACTAGAAGTTTTGAGAAGGGTAGCGATATCTTAACTGTCTACCTTATGTCTACTATTGAACTATTAGTTTTCATAATCATTACTAATGATATTAATAAAGTAGAAATCAGTAAAAAGGCCATACCTTCTGAAAGTCATAAAATTGTGTATTAGAAAAGGCCAGTCGATATAGCTTTCTGCTTTGCTAACCTGGAGACTTGCTCATGACAATAGCCTGGAGTTTTCAGCCAGGAGGAGTCTGATCATGCATAAGACTAAAGTAGACACCAGAACACCAATTTATTAATTCCAGCAGGAATGATAGTGGCCACACAGATCAAAAACACCACGCTTTGTGTAACAAATACATAATCTCCTTGCATTCAAGCTACATGTGAAACTAAGCAATAGCTAGAAGTCCCTTTATTGATTTACTCTTATAAAAGTCATTCCACAAAGACCTTAAACATTTTAAATCTGTTCTGTCAGCCCCTTTTCCTATATGGGAATCATCAGTTTGCTTGGAAAGCATGGAAGCAGAACAGTGGGAGCTAAATATCTCTAGTGTTTAGAGTTATTACCCATAGTTTAATATATCAATTTGGTGATAGATATGGCGTTGCCGATAACACTAAGACTGTTCAAACAAATTGTGTTAACTCCAGGCCCTTATTTCCTTTCTCCATACTTAGAGTATACTTGAAATGAACCTTGGTAATGAGATGAGAAATAATTAAAGATACCTGAAGTGTGTTGGCCCAGCCTACTTCTTCTTCACGGTAGCCATCACCATTTTCTTCTATTTCTCTGGTCTTTAGCCGACCCGTACTATTCACATTTCTTCTTTTACACTTGCTAATACATTTTTTTCAGTTTATTGTCAAGTATGACTAGCTATGGGCCGTTTCTTTATTGAGAGACTTTGTATTTTATGTTGATTTCACAGTTTAACTCTTAGAAGACAATCTGTTTTCTTCATTTTGGAGGCTTTTTTTGTTTGTTTGCTGTTGGAGGGGGGTATGGGCCATACGTAGTTTTAAACTTTGTAAAAAAACAAAAAGCTATTGTTTATTTAGTGTCTTCCTCTGTACTAAATGCTTTACAAGTCATTTTTCATATGGTACGCAGTTCATGCTCAAAAAGCATTACAAGTTGATATTACATCTCACTTTAAAGGTGAGCAAATTGACGTAAAGAGATTAAAGTGAGTCACACAGCTTGTAAGTAGTGAAATCAGTATTTTAATCCATGTTTGTCTGCATCCAGAGCTCTTATTTTTTTCTGCAGTGCTATTATTATTTCTTAAGAGAATATCTTCAATACTTGAATACTTTTCTTTTGAAACTTCTAACACTAAGAGTAGTGTTATTCAACAAAGATTAGCGGCATCTCTTTTGGTAATACGCTTTACATTTAAAAATCAATGATGTATATGAAAAAAGTGGTGTTACATTTAGTTAATACTCTCCTGCCTTCTGTCCTACTGGTCTAACATAAGAATGGATGACTCTGTAAACACTCCTTGTCGAACAAAACTTACAGCTTTTTCAAGGTCAGATCAAGTTGTAAACAGAAGACTTTCATTTTTCATTAAAAATTGAAGTCTGTATAATCTATGTAGAACTTCTAATGAAAGGAAAACGAACTCGCTATTTAGCTGAAAATATTTGCCACATATTTTCACCTATGATAATACTCTCAATCAAACCTAAATACAAAAAAACGTTTAAATTTTGTTCAATTATCTAAGTGCACTCATAGTCATATAGACATTAGCGCATCAAAACAAAACAGCTTTTTTTTTTCCCCTTTTACTTAGGTGTCTAAGGAGTACCTAAGTCTAAGAAGCCACATCTTAATCTTTCATAGAATTGTGGAAAGAAAATTGAAAGAACATTATAGTCTCATGTCTTTTACTACTTTGCAAATTTGATATTAGAAGTAAATGCCTAAATTGGGTGATTTAGAAGGGGAGGGAAGAAAAGTTCTTCAATGTTCAAGATTAACAGTGAGTGTAAAATTCATCCAGTTCTAAATTCAGCTTTAAATAAATATCAAACTTCTCCTCATGTGGTCTGAGGTTTACAAATAACTGATATCTCTATATTTCATAACAATCTCACTTTTAATAAAATGTAAATTTGTTATAATGGCATCCATTCATTCATTTTGTTTACTTTTTGATGAAATAAATTTTATAGTCATTTCTCTTTTTACACTGCCAACATTATTTGCTATTCATAGATGTTCTGTCTTCAGTAAGGCCTATCAAAGTGTAAAGCTAGATGACTATTTTTCTTTCCTTTGAAATAGAATGGTCTTTCATTATGCAGTATTCTTAGGTGAATTCTCTTGTTGAAGAAGCCAGAATACAAGAGAGTGCTATATTAGTGTATTATTCTCACAACAAACAAGCACTGTTCTGTTGCTACCTGCTTGGCCATTGTTTCTGATTGTGTGTGCTTTGCAGTGGTATTTGGATAGTTTCCTGCTCTCTGCCAGCACAAAAAGGCATTTCTGTTACAATGGCCCCTAACCACACAATGACGGCATTAAGGATTTATGTGGACGTTTCATTATTTTCTCCTCTTTTGTTCCTTCCAGGATGTCTTCCAAGCGACCAGCCTCTCCGTATGGGGAAGCAGATGGAGAGGTAGCCATGGTGACAAGCAGACAGAAAGTGGAAGAAGAGGAGAGTGACGGGCTCCCAGCCTTTCACCTTCCCTTGCATGTGAGTTTTCCCAACAAGCCTCACTCTGAGGAATTTCAGCCAGTTTCTCTGCTGACGCAAGAGACTTGTGGCCATAGGACTCCCACTTCTCAGCACAATACAATGGTAGGTTTCTCATGGGCTATTGTGCCTACACTCACTTTTTGACCAGGCTGGTCTACTAATAGTTTGGCTTCAGTCCTCTGCTTTATAATTATCATGTACTTAATAGCCATACACAAGATACACTCCTAACATCTTAGAATTCTTTATAAGGAAATTGATTCCAGCAGGAAGGATAAGATATGCTATTTTTTGTGTGTGTCTTTTTTGTTTTTTACCAATTCTGCTTCTGAGACACTGATTTAATTAGAGGGGGGAAAAAAACCATGAAAATATAAGAATAATGTTAAAGTAACACATTTAAAATGAACAGGAGAGATTTCATTCTATTTCTAATAAAATGCTTTTTTTCCAGATAGAGTGACAATGTAGTTTGAACATTTCAACCATAATAAATCAATGTTTTTCAATTTTTTGCCTGGCTCAGATTCTATTCCAGTATTCCTTATAGTATTGGGAATTTTAGAGAAGTATATATTTTTTAGACACGATAGTTTTCTAATGTGACCACAGTAATTGCTAGTCCCATTCATGCTGTTGTTTGGGTAATTCAGTAATTCCTTGGTGCATCCTATTCCAGAATTTGAAACTCAGGATAATTTTTCTGGCCCCTCATCCTGGGGTCTGAATCACGGGGAATCTGTGGTTTCACGGATGAGAAGAAAGAAGACAGCATAGCATCTTGACTGAAGCTCAGACAGCCGACACATACAAATAAGGCTTTTAAGTCAGTCTTAGGAACTTAAATACATAGACAACATGTTGGCCAGGTGGCAGGGCACTTAGCTGCCAGTACAGCCACCCTCGCCTTTTCAATGTGGCTGCTTTGGTGGATGTCCCATTTCTGTGACCTCTCCTCCTCTTCATCTTCAGGAATGCCATTAATTTGACCTGGATTACACCAACAAACATGTCTCATCACACATTTTCATACCTTTAAAGATAGCCCTGATTCTGTTAAATGCCTTTTTATTGCTTTCTTTAGGAAATCATTACATATCATAAATATGCCTGGTACTATAATACGCCCACTTGTTTTTATGTTGTTGCATTACTGTATGTGGAGTTAAATCAACAAGAAGAACCAGATATCTTCTAATAGCTGTGAAATAGATACTGTTCTTTGATATCCATGTTAGATTTAAATATTCTCATTCAACATTTTAAGCCTTGTAGGTAAAAATTCCCTGGGTAATTGACTCTGTGCAAGAATTTTCCACCAAGAATAATGGTTTAGCTGACGCATATATAGTGTGTATATAGGTGGGGTGCTTTAAGCACATTACATATGTTAACTCATTTTCTCTTCACAATAATTCAGTGAGTTATTGTTATTAATCCCATTTCACAAACAGGGAACTGAGGCAGAGAGCGGTTAAATACCTTGCTCCAGATCACAGCTAAGAGTGGGAGAACCAGGGTTTTACCCAAGCAGTCTGGTTTTGGCATCCATACTTATAAACATTATAAGCTCTTCACAAGAGCACAGGCATATTTTATTTTCTGATGATCTCTTATTTGGCAAGTTAAATCATACTATCCATAATTTCTCCCTTCTTCCTCTACTATGAGTTCATGTTAGTTATGGGCAAAGATATAATTTTTTGGACTCCTCTCAAAAAAGGTTAAACTGGGAAAAGAAAGGGGGAAAATGGGAGTACACAGTTCAACAGGGTAAGGATGTCGGACTCTCCACTTGAGGTTTCATCCCTACTAATGCCTTTGCCCTCTCAGTATTTTGATCATTGACTTGTCTCAGGGAGTACCCTATTGAAAGTGCTTCTTGGTTTGGTTTTCTTGTGATGCTATTATAAACATAAACACACAAATTTGACAGAGTGGATATAAATAGTTATGACTAGAAGAAAACCACAAAGATAAAGGGGAGACTATTTTAAGTATACTCAAGGCTGAGTATAAGAAAAGTATATTGAATTACATACTGTAGTTGGCATGAGGGGGATGCCATGATACAGGATGTTAGTGAAAATGAAACCATTCAGTTTGTAATGGAGTATTCAGTCCAGCTAAATAAAAACTATGAACTGCCTACTTTGTACCAAGTTACTTTTTTGTTGGGTACTATGGAAATAGATTTGAATATGACACAACTCCTTTCCTCAAGCAACTTCGCCTAGAGCAGAAATTCTTAACCAGGGTGTACAGATAACCTGAAAATGAATGGAAAATTCTGTATGTGAGTAAGAATATGGCTTTCATCAGATTTTTAAAGTAGCTCCTGTAACCCAAAAAGGTTAAGATCTACTGTTCTGGAAGTTAATACGGTTTGGATACAAATGATTTAACTTAGCTTTAGTGCATGAGCACTAATGCGCTATATGTGTAATTTGTTTCTAAATTTGCTTCTGCCTCAAATGTTTCTTGATTCCACCAGCTTTTCATCTCTTTAGTAGACAGCTGGAAGAGTCTCCTGTATGATCTCAAATTTTCAGTCTCTTCTCTTTCCAGTCTTTCTTTCATCTTCCACTAGGCTTGTATGCCTGAGAAATGAGTTAGAATATTTATCCCCCTATGGAAGCTAACATGTGTCATTGTTGCTTACAGGATTTAGTCTAGAACTCTACGTAAACTAGTACCAAACGATGACTTTAGTCTTCTCTCAATCCTGCCATGGACCCCATGTTCCAGTCATGCCAAGCTGTTGATACATATTCATCAACATACCAAGTGACATCAAATGACACAGCTTTATTCTTTCTACATAGAAAACCTCTCACTCTTTATATTTTACCTTCCTGGTGTATTGTGTATCTCCCACAAGACTGAGTTCAGAAATTGCTTCTTCTTAGATGCTTTCACTGACCTCCCAAGGCAGAATGGTTGCTGCATTATTCTTTTATCCATGACACTTGTTTATATCTTTTCTCATGGCCTGTATTATAATTTATGTGGTTACTTGTTTGCTTTTTTATGCACTGTATTTCTCCTTGAAGCTATATATAT
Organism: Aselliscus stoliczkanus; assembly: GCA_033961575.1. Lineage (NCBI taxonomy): Eukaryota > Metazoa > Chordata > Mammalia > Chiroptera > Hipposideridae > Aselliscus > Aselliscus stoliczkanus. The sequence goes on from CM066727.1 coordinate 171,270,144, forward strand.
ATATATATATATATATATATATATATATATATATTTATGTATTTCCAATACCCAGCATATAATACTTAACTTTATGATTACTGATTAAATGGTGAATATGCTGATTAAATGGTGAAAATTTTTCTAGAAATTTTAGAAATAAAAAAGAATCTACTAATGTAGTATATTCAGAAAGCAGAAAGTATGTCATAATAGTTATGATATATTCAGCTGTTAATTTAATTAAGATATATTTTGCCCATTTATCAAAATGATTGAATATATTTATAGAATTGTTATCCAACACAAATACTTTTTTTTTTTTTTTTCTGGATACTAGGCCATTGTCATATTCACATAACATGTCCTTTTGTTTCAGTAGGAAAATACATTCACTACTTTTTTCCTATTCAGTATCCTTGAAAAAAGAGAGAATGTTGCATGGTCTTTATATCGTAGAGTTCACTTTAAGGGAAAAAAAACTGGTTTCCAGATTTCATTGCCGATTTCTCTGATATTCATGCTCCATTCATGAATAAAAAAGAGAGATATTGAGAGGTCTACATTTTGTATTGTCCATGTAGTTTAGAGAGAAAGTAAAACTGATAAGTCCCTGTAATGATGGCTTGAAGTTGTAGAGATGCTGTCAGGAAAAAAATTAATTTGGAAAATATTTCCCGAGCTAAAGTTCTGTACACTTCATGACTGTTGCCATAGAAAGACAGGCATCATGGTCCTCTCTTCATACTCAGGATATTCAAGTGTTAACATTTGAAATTGAGTCAGATAAAGATGCAGTTATTCATTGCTGAAGTTGTGTTTGTCGCCTTAATATTTTGGATAAACTAACTGTGTAAGAGATACTCTCAAACACAGCTATAACTGATATGAATACTATGAGTCCTTCTATTCTTGGAAGGTTTTTTCTCACTATTCAAAGTACACTATAGATGAACTGTACTAAGCAAACATATATGTGTGTATATATATATATATATATATATATATATATATATAGTTCTGTAAGATTTCTAATCAATATAAGATTGAGACACAGATATTTGTGTGTATGAAAAAAACTTGGTTCTTTCTCTGAAGCTCTCATAATCTTGTGACATAAGTAATAGCAAATTTTGATCCTTCAAAAAGGTAAAAGGCAAGGTTGGCAAGTTTAATTCTGACATGAATGGAAAGGCAGACCTGAGCTTTGTTTTTATTGAAGGTCAGATCTACTCTTCTCCCCGCCCTGCCACCTCCACCTTTTTAAAATATGAGTTTGAAGGCTGTCACTTCAGTTTCAGAGACAAGTAGAGTCACTAAAATTTTTGGCTCCTTTTTAATAATAGTTCTAATATGGATGGATTTATTTCATGCTGTAAAGAACTTTCCAGAATATGTCCTCATGTCAATCAACATGATTATTTATGAACACCAAAAGGGAATAAAGTCTGAGGAGAATCAAATGACGCATTAGATGCAGCCAGAGGAACTCTATGGTGGCCATTTTGGTGCTCATTTTCTAACTGGTTTCTACTTCCGTTGAATAGATTGTTGTTCGAGTGTCAAATGTGATGTGAAATGAAAGTCTCGACCACCTGTGGTTACTGAATTATCAGTTGCGGTTTTTTTCCCCCCACAATAAGTCTACTCTTATCTCAGCCAAACTCTCTTTTGAATCTTTAAGTTCTTGAGTTGAGTGAACAGTCTTGTGTAACTGTAGAGTAGCTGCATCTCACAATTGATTTAAAAAATATAAATATTTATTTTAACAATACAATATTTTATTAAAAAATAGACTTGCCCATTCTACAGATAGCTGAATTTTATATGAAATAGAATGTAAAGTACTATCCAGAATATGTCCTCATGTCAATCAACATGATTACTATGCTTTTGTGTAATTTTTTAACATTTAAAGATCTATTTGGAAATATAATGTTATAATATATTTTAATATCTCATCTATTTTTTTATATTGGTAACATTTTCCTGGAATTGTTAAAGAAATCTGGGCATATTATGTATGGAGTTTAACAGTACCCTTGGTATACCTTAATGTGTTTAAACATTTCAGGGACTCTAGTTATCATAAAGCAAAACAGAGTGTAAGTCAGTTTCTTCCTTGAAGCTCATCAAAAGAAGAAAAAAGTGTTTTCTTAAGGTGATAGTCTATAGAAGTTGAACCTGTAGCTGAGAACCGAGTATAACATTATAGCAAGGCTCCAACGTATGAAATGCAAACTTAAACACTGAAAGAATTCATTCAGTGCACACAACACAGAGAGGCTTTTACTTGCTCAGGCTCACTGTCAACTTCAGATTCTTTATATACCCAAAATAACTTTAATTGCTATATTATAGCGGTGTCTTGAAATACCCTTTATATAAATTTTGCCTATAATCTAATGGTTGTTAGTAATGTATTTTTGATGTGTGACTAGAGTAATGTTATGTGTGAAATACTATTCAGAAAACTCAAGAAGGAAAAGAGAAAATGCATGTGTTATTTAAAAATAAGTCACAGAATAGGGCCTTAATTATAGTATGGTAAAGATTCCTATTTTTATATGGTGGTTTTTATAAGCTTTTAAATTTCTGGTTACCTTTGTCCGTCAAACTTAGCACAAGTAGTTGTGATGATATAATGCATATTGTTGTTGACACTACTGTGGTTATTGTGCCAGTTTTTATAATGAGAATTTCATTGTTTAGGGAGAGCAGTCTTCTACACTCTAGACAAAAGTGTAATTACTTTTGAACGATGTGGAATGTGCTCAGTTTAATAGCACAGAGAATAGATTCAGAAAGATTCAGATAAAGTAAGCCTGGAAGCCATATGTGCAGTGTGGCAGTATAAAATCATGATAGTAGGCAGTCTAATTCTACACACACATCCTGGATTTCACACAGTTTATCTATAAACTGTTGTTTTCTGTAAGAGATAGGCTTGCTTATCTGAACAAGGTCAATTCAGCTGACAGGAGGTGAAAATGGTGACAAGTTTGCATTTGTTTTGTTTTTTATGGTAAATTGATGTTTATCATACAATGAAATTACATTGTTTCAAGCATTATTCTGTAGATGTTGTCAGAAAACACCACATGAAGCTGTTTATCTAGATATAATTTCAGGCTTGTGTTTGAATGTAAGTGGTTCAATCTTTATACTTGCATTGTTTCTGAAAATTACCCCCAGGGCTAACAGGAATGAGGACATTTGAAAAATAATCAGTTGGGGTCCAGCAAAGCCACTGGTTAAGTTGTGCCATACATTGTTTTGTCCTATTGCCATACAATTCCATTCTATCTAGTTTTGGGAGGCTCTAATATCAGGTCGAAAAACCTTGAATCATCATAGTGTGTCCACAGTATTTGAAGTGTGGTTAAAAGTTAACTGGGTCTTGAGTAATTAATGAATTATTCTCATATAAAAACATAACTTTATATGGGAGTTGCAGGATAGTTCAGGATGCCTAATGAGGGTCTACTATTAGTATCCCCACATGGTGGTATGCAGTGACAGGGGAGGAAGTAAGCACTTCTAATGCTGTGTTAATGGGGGAACATGTGTTTGCTTCAGAAGATTTAGCCTAATGAAATTTAATGGTTTTCATTAATAGGAAGTGTTGTGAAAAGATTCCACTCAAAAACTTACAATGAATACCTATCAGCAGAGATACAGAAATAGGAACTAGTCGCTTCCCTCTTGTAGTTTTTTGCGAGGTGTGATCGAAAAATATGGTGAATGCTTAAATTTAAAAAATTTATTACAGTAAAAGACACAACCATTAATCCTCTTCAAAATACTCTCTCTCACTTCAAACACACTTATCCCATTGTTCCTGCCGTTTTCTGAAGCAGTTCTGGAAGTCTCATTCGTGAGTGTCTTTATTTCATCTTTCATCATGACAAAACTCCGTGTTATACATCATTTCTGGTATGGCAATTTCTGTCAAATGAAAACATTACGGTGTGTCCTAATTTACCTTATTCATGGATCTGTCACTGTGTGACTTCTGGCTCTTCCCCAAAGTCAAAATGACCATGAAAGGTAAACATTTTGAATCAATTCAGGACATTGAGGCAGCATGACAGCACAACTAAAGACACGAAAGAGGACTTCCGGAACTGTTTCAGAAAGTGGCATGGATGATGGGATAACTTCAAAGTGTGTATGTGTGTGGGGGGTATATTAGAGGGATTAATGACAATGTGTGTTTTACTGTAATATATTTTTTTAATTTAAACATTCACCTTACTTTTTTAAATCACACCTCATATACAGTATGGAGGTAAGATAAGCACAAAAAATCACTATAATGTTAGTAGAAACTTAATACAAGCTAACAAATGCTAAGGAGATTCACAGTTGACAGATATCTCATCTATGGGGAATCAAAAATAGATTTATTTGAAATTGTTTCCACACACACAAAATTATTAGGTGCCAAAATATTAAGAAAATATACATAGTGGATCAGTTATCATTAATTCAAGGTCTTTAATGTATAGTATAGTTTTGTTTTTGCTGTAATATTTTTTTTTCCCAGAAGAAATAAGGAAAGTTAAAACAATACTGAAAATAAATTGTACTGTAAAGTTCTTAATATAAAACAGAGAGAAGTTAGTGAAATATGTTCCTCATATTAATAGGAATAAAAAAAGCAATTTCAGTTATTTGAGTTTTAAATATTTTCTTTCTTTTTCTGGGTGACCACCTTGAATGAAGTGGAAAAAATGATGAAATAGTTGGCTAGGATATTGGAAATAGGGACACCACAGCAATGCTGGAAACTTACTTGAATGATGTTCCAGATTTTGTGGAATGGATGTGTTCATCTTTATCTCATTTGTTATTCTAGGACCTGCATAATAGGATCATTTGTATTTGGATGTCAAAAATAATGAAAAGCCTGGGAACCAACCATCATTCTGTATCTTAGATGTTTTGTTTTCAGTCCTTCATTTTCTTCCTTTGATTCGTTTCCTCCTTTGCTCCTCTTCTTCCTCTCTTTCAATTTCCCTCTATCAGAACACATTTTTAATGGGTCCTCTTGTGGATATCAATGGAGCCATTATCAAGAAGGAAGACAGGGTAGGAGAATCAGCACCATTGTGCTCTGATATATACTTCCTTCTTATTTACATATATTGCCTCTTGGGGATTTGCCAAACCTCCTTGCAGTCAGCCTAGGTTTCTCCTACTGTATGTGATTTAATAGATCAATTGATTCTGTGATAAAGTTTTCGCTGATTTTTAGTGCACAGGGACAGTGTATTAATTCTTCACAAAACTGTCTGGTATATTTTTTCAATTTAGTCAGATTATATTGCTTTACTTCTTTGAGTCAATGTTCATAGTAAATAATAATTAAATTTTTAATGCCCTTATTTGAGGACAAAACAATAAAATTAAAATGCTATGTTAGTTTCCAAATTGTTTTTGAAAGTGTACTTATCAGTGAACCCAAATGCCAGGAATCTCTAGTGCGGTAGTGACTTCGTATGCTCTTTGTGTGCCTGTACTAGCTTCCCTTTTAAATTTTTGGAAAGCCTCTGTTAGTATTTTCAATCAGTTCTTGATTGTTTCTTTACCTTAGTTGATTTTTATTTTCATATGTCTTTCCTAAATTTGAAATTTTATAGAGATTAATTAAAGTACAAAATAGAGACTAGACATCATTTTCACAACTGGAAAGTAATTGTGCTGTTAGTGTCAGTATATTAACTTACTGTGAGTGATAATAGCAATGTGTTTGTCATTATTTCTTATTTTTTACTTGCTAAGGACAGTCACTAAGGGAATCCAAAAATAGGAATTTTACAGTGTTGGTGCCTGAATTCTAGTAATTGGAATGACGTCTACAAGACTCAGTAACTCAATTGCCAATGAGACTTCAAAATATTTCAGATATTACTTATGTTATATTTCCTCTTGGCTGTATCAGTTAGATACAACTATCCACTGTATCTAAAAAGGGAAAATGATCTTTTTATAGCAGCCTCTTAAAAAGCACAGCCATTTAGCTGTGAATTTGGATCTTAAAGTGAAGTCATAAAAATAATGTAAAAGTATTGTGTTTTCATTGTAATTTCTTTTTCTTACTTATTTTGTCAATTAGACTCACGTAGCTCTCTCTTTGAAAAGTGTAGACAAAGACAAATACCTGGATGGGGGCCGGGGGAGTTTAAAAAATAGAAAGGAGTTCTATAGGATAGTAAAATCTAATACGAAGATTGGAAGCACTTTCAAGAGAAATGATTCCCTAAGAAATGACAATCTGAATTCAAAATGCTTTGAATGCTTTTGGGGCCACATTGGTGCCTTTAAAAGCATTACATACATGTATCTAAGTTCTTTACGTCCTCCACAAGGTCTGAGATGCCCGTAATTTGTACCAGCATTAAAGCTGATATTAAAACTGAATTCATGACACTAATTCAATATGCTATCAGTTTTGATCCTCTTGTGCCATCCCCCCCCCCAATTTCTTGTTTTAGAAATTAAATTTTATGTTTTCCTTTTTTCCACTAGGTATGAGGTGGGGGTGTTCCTCAGTATTTGAAATGGGAAATAAATACAAAGCTAACTTAAGTTGACAATTACAATCTGTCCCTTTGGTTATATATCTTTTTTGTACAAAAGCAAAATGTTTTTTTTAAAAAAAGTTGCCATAAGCCAGTTTTAGGAATTATCTATGTGAGCAGATGAGGTGTGAATGCAGGAAGAGCAGCCTTGGCCAGCTCTGTGTCACTGACATCACATGATAAAGTAAATGAACACAAGTGACTGGATTTTGTGTCGTATTTAGTCAAGGCTGCTTCTGTGGCAGCAGAGCAAACAATGTTATCATTATATAGAGAGGCAGTGTTTACTTCAGTGTCTCTTCTGAGCTCTTAAAAATCCAGCCTGTCTCAAGATAAAACAGTTAATCTTGTTGGTCGATATCCCTAAACGAGAAAATAATATTCTAAGGGTTAATAAAAGTTTAAAATGGAGGTAGGATATGAAAAAGGGGTATAATTACAAAGATGCTGTTAAGTAGTTGTCTATGCATTTCCAAATATAAAATATGTACCATGTAAAAAGTCAAAACCTTTATCAATGAATAACAGAAAATAAGTTACAACAACTTATAGCATCACGCTTAATAATGTACTAAGCCCGGGAATCACCTCTCCTGCCACTACTAGACCCTATCCTCTGTATAAACATATATCCTGGAGAGGGGAGATTGCTGGGTTGCTACTGTATCCATCTTAGGCTTTGTGGCTGTGGCTGGCATGCTTTGCACACGAGGGACACAGAGTCAGGGAATAGGCTTCTTCTGTATCAGAGATTCTGATTTCCCCAGGGTCATTAGCAGAACATAAGAAGCGACTTTGAAAGTCTTATGTGAATATATCTTACAGCCTAACTGCAATCTGATAGTTGCAGCTCAAATAGGAAAGATTTCAAACAATCAATACCCTTTAGAATATGGTATGTAATAATTAATAATAATAGGAATGTGTGATATTTCATGTTGTCTACGTACCAGCCACCTTGCCTTTATTATCTCAGCCAATTTTTGTGTCACCCCAGTGAGTTTAGCAACTGTGATTATCCCTGATTTATAGATGGAAAACAGTCTTGGATAAAGTGATTTGTCTAATAAGTAAGTGGTAGAGTTTGGATTTATGGGTTCAGAACCCAAACACTTCATAACTGTGCTCACTGCTGTGTCTCTCATACAAATATTAAAATCATTTTTATAGTTTATCAAAATAAGTAATTTTAATAGCCGTTAGAAATACTTGTGGCGAACGTGGATATCACCATTATTGCTTGATTATTCTACCTTCACTCAGAGATAACTTGATTTTTAAATATCTTTTTAGGTAGATTTAAACAGACCAAGAGATTTAACTATTTCAGAATGTGCACTAGAAGTTTTCCATAAGATGTTAGGCAATATATAACATGCCAAAGGATTATTTGCTTAAAACTTTCACATAAAGATTAGTATTAATTTGTGCCCTGGCTATAAGACTGTTGTCATAACACAGTGGTTTAGCACAGAGCTACTTGTGACAAAATTACTGAGTATATTCCAGGTTCTGCTCTTTGATATCTGTATGATGTTTGGCAAGTTATTCTAATTTTATGTACCTCATTTTTGCCATCTGTAAAACGGGGATGATAACAACAGCATTTAATTTACAGGGTGTTTCTAATGTTAAAGTCAATACATATAAAGCTCTCTGGTGGCTGGAATATAGCAGGAACTTAGTAAATGTTAGTTCAGTACCTAAAGAAATGTTTGTTCTGTGATCTTAGAGAAAAATGGTACATTGTATTGAAATGGCATATGTTTTTAATTCTTATAAATTTAAGCAACCTACAAGAAAATTTTAAGCTAAGGAAAACTACTTTTGAAATGAGAAATTCAAAAGAGATTTCAACCTGTTGTCACTAAAAGGGTTTCTAAAAAATATTTTTAACTATTAAAAAAGGAGCTCATTTAACATGAAATGTTGTTTCTCAAATACGTATGGCATATTCAATTACCATAAATATTGTTCATTGCCAAGTTTTTGCTTAATGTTGTTAAGGCGGTTCACAAGCAACAACCATTATTACCACCACCGTCACAACGGCCAAAATCCACGGAAGCCAAGTCAGAACTGCATTTCGATAAGATTATGAGATATAAAATGGGATCATACAGAACCTAGACTCCTTCTTAGAACTGTTTGGGCTCCAATTGTAATTCTACATTTTACGAGATGTGTGACTTAGATTAAGTTTTCTGGCATCTCGCTGTGCCTTTGTTTTCTCATCTGAAAATTGTGGATAATAATAGAACCTCTCAACATATAGAGGTGTCTTGAGGATTAAATAGTAAGATTTTCAGAAGTGGTTTTGAGCCATACCTGGCACATAGCGAGCACTTAATAGATGCTATAATTCTTGAATATTTTGTACTCCATTGACTAATTACTACTAATTACCAGAATAAAACCTTGTGTTTTCTTTTGGGCTCCCAGTAGTCATGTTTTCCATTTTAGTAACCTGAAGGGATATTACCCACATTTCCATCCCATTTCTAGTGGTCCAGTGTATGTTGGGATGTAGTTCATGTTGAACACGAGATGCAAACTCATTTAAAGGAGAAAGTGCTATGACGAGTAGTGTACTACATCTGTCTTGTTCAGGACTGTTCCCTAGAGTCTGGTACAGTGGCTGACACAGAGGAAGCATCTCAAAATGGATGAGTGAATCTCTCTAACGCCTGTGTTCACAGAAGACACCCTGAGTGTAACTTTCATTTTCTGCATGTTGAGGTTATAATATTTAACTCACAGATAGTTGACAAAACAATTGAATGCAGTTGTTACCTAGCATAGCACTTGTCATATAGTGAATATTCAGTTAATGTGAATTCCCTTTCCATCACCCTTCTAATTCTCTCAGCCCAGTTGCTCTCCAAGTCACTCATTCAAGATCACTGCATTCTTCCATGGGTTCAAATGTTACACTCCTCCAAATAGTTTACCATAGGAAAGCAGTAGTTTACCAGAGAAAAACAACATCAGCCAGAAGATAACAGCAAAAATATTTTGCAACAGAGTATATTTAAAAATTGCTTAAGTTTTCTTGCGTGAATATCCTAAGGGATAGATAATGATTTTCTTTTAGGACATAGCTAATGTGTTTGCTGTTTATTACTATGGTTTTATTAACATACCCTCTTTTCGTTTTGTTTTGTTTTTACTTTTCAATACATTTTTAAATTTCTGTTTGACTTTAGGAATTGTAGAGATACTGTGGGAAATTCAGTCCTTTGTTTATCAGTATTGTGTTTATTGCTTTTTAGTCCTTTGATCTCTCATTTTTGTTTACCCATAAGGGCAGCTTGAGATGATGTAAAAAGGATGTGATAGGGATAAGAGGCATAATACAAATAGATTTATATACTATAACATCTCAACCTGTCAGAAATCTAACATGTTTTATCTAAAACTGTCACCGCTAACCAAATTATGTATATCTCTAGCTATTAATTCTTGATGATTAAACATATAACTCTGCCTTTGTTTTAATGGGTAAAACTTTGACTTGTCACTTTCCTAATGGGCTTCATGGGATCTTTTTATTTCCTATCATGTAAACTCTTCCCTGTTCGTTTATGTCCTCTTCAGCGATTCTATAATTATTTTTGTTTTACATAGATAGAAACATGTTTTTCCCCCTTTTTTACATATGGTGTTTTGCTTCATGAAAAGAGAATTACACAGATGACATTTTTTAAAAATCCAAATTTTATTCAGTTTTACATTCTTATGTTTATAACCCTGAATATCTCCAAAATACCCTTACCTAAAACACTTCAATAATTTCATTACTAGATTTATACGAGTAAAGATACATCTGCTTTCTTAGGGATAATCTTTAAGCAGAAGTTAGTAAAACAAGCTTTGAAAACAATCATCCTAGGAAAGTAAATCTCAAATCACGAAACTTCAGCTTAATCTCTCCCCTTGACAATTTAACATGACAGATTGAAATATAAAAGCTGATGCAAGTGGGATCAATGGATTATCTAAGTCCCCAAACTTCTCTTAAATTGGGGGACTTGACAGAGTGGATGTGAGAGGGGTGTGTATTATGTGTTCCTTGCTCTGTGCAGAGCATTAAATTTTCAGAGCTTGGTGCTGAGTGGATGCAGTCTACGTGGATGTGAAGCAGGGAGAAAGAAATTGGGAGGGAATGAAAGAGAAAAACAGGGGCTACAGGAAGAGAGAGTTACATGTAAGAACTCGGGGGCTTTGTCATGGCAATTGCGTAAAGTGATATACAGTGCAAATCAACTTGTGCATGTCCCCGGATAGCAGGCGGTTTACGGCCTCCATGAACTGAGATTACCCCTTTATCTTGTCATACTAAATTAACATGGCAGCACATGGTTAAACAGTGGTAACCTCTTCATCTGGGGAAATTGCTGCCTAGAAGAGAGACGGTATTTAAGTGTCTCTCTCTCTCTCCTCTCCTCCTTCTCCACCCTCTCCCCTTCTCTCCCTCTCTCCCTCTCCTTATACTCTTAAAGCATTTTGGGGTTAGCCTATAGCCATTCTTAAATTATTATAGAAAATGTGTTTTATATTAAGGTGGCAACAGACAGGGTGCAATTAGATAAAATGGACAGAATTTGGGGAGAAGAATAAGATTTTACTTGTGCAATATTCTGAGAATGGCATGTGATCTACATTGGAATTAAGAATATATTTGCTGTCATTTTGACTCCTTGTTATTCTACAAATATCCTATTAATTTATGCAGGAGTTAATTTCTCTACTTGCCATGAGAATTGATTGGTGGTTAAAAAAACAAAATAGGAGAAATAAGACTCAGACACTGGCTTTCCCACTGGTCAGGTAAACGGATAGCCAAAGAGAACTAGCCAAATAGAAGTACTCAAGTTATCTCTTATTCCAGAGTTTATCAGGTACTGCTTCATTCCTCAGATTCTTTTTTTATTTCTTTATTAAAAGGGGAGAGAAAAAAAAAGGTCGTAAGACTAATTTGTTTCATCTCTATGCCAGACAGCCACTGTTCCCTTCATGTGTTTTCTAAGTTCTTATTTATTTAAACATATAGGGAATGTATTCATTTTTTTCCTATCATAAAATGTTGATAAATCAATCAAAATTCTGTGTATATACTTCAGTGCTCAGTAAGTACCATTGGAATTTGAATCAAAGGAGGGGCAAAATAAAGCTGCAAAATTCCATAATATGAGTGCCTATTTCCCAGTGTCCTCTGGCAGAGCTGATGCTCTGTCCCTAACGTGTAACCCCTGGACTGCTTTCTCACTAACCTCTAGAGCGAGTGTTTTTAACCTGGGTGTTAAATCACTATAAGGCCTGTAGGATGAGCTATGTGGAATCTGTGTCCTCCCTGAAACTATGTGATATATTCACTTAGAGATCTTTCTAGAGAGAGTATCCATAACTTTCATTATATTCTGTAGGGAGCCTGAGCCTCCAAAATAGATTGTTACTTCTTTAGTACTTAAGTCTGTCTTAGAATATTACTGTAGAACATCCTAATACTGGGGAGAAGTTAATAAGCAGAAGTTAATAAGACAAGTGTTGAAAAGTATCATTCCTGGGAAAGTAAATTTCGAATCATGAAATAGCAGTTTAATCCCTCCCGTGATATATATGTATATATACACACACGAAGTGTGATCAAACAATACAGTGAATTTTTTAAAAAAATATTAAGTACAAGACACATTGCCATTAATCCCCCTCAGTATAGTCCCTTTCACTTCAAACACACTTGTCCCGTCGTTCTTGCCACTTTCTGAAGCAGTTCTGGAAGTCCTCTTTTGTGAGTGTCTTCAGTTGCACTATTGTGGCTGTTTTGATGTCCTGAATCGATTCAAAACATTCACCTTTCACAGTCATTTTGACTTTGAGGAAGAGCCAGAAGTCACATGTTGCCAGATCTGGTCAATAAGGTTGATGAGGACACACTGTAGTGTTTTTATTTGACAGAAATTACTGTATCAGAAGCAATGTGTGACACATAGTCTTTCTATTGCAATCACAAAGTATGATGAATGAATGTGCTGCCAAGTGCCATGCAATGGAAAAAGTCAGGGATCTTCAATACAAGAAGCAGTGCATCGAACTTTAGAAACAGAGTGTGACAATTTTCAACTTGTTCAGTGCAGTCTGTTGGGTGTGAGCTACGGTTGAGAGAAAGCGTGTTTTAAAGTGCCATAAATGATGGATCATGAACAGCGCATTAATATGAAATGGGCAAATGGCTTCATCCTCCATCGTGATAATGCTCTGTGTCACAAGTCACTTCTGGTATGGCCATTTCTATCAAATAACATTACGGTGTGTCCTCATCCACCTTATTCACTGAATCTGGCACCATGTGACTTCTGGCTCTTCCCCAAAGTTAAAGTGATTTAGGACATTGCGGCAGCCACATCAGTGCAACTAAAGACACTCACAAAAGAGGACTTCCAGAACTGCTTCAGAAAGTGGCAAGAACAGTGGGATAAGTGTGTTCAAAGCAAGGGGGAAATATTATGAGGAGGATTAATGGTAATGTGTCTTTAATAATTTTTTTTTCAACATTCACCTCTTTTTTTTTTTTGTTTTTTTGTTTTTTTTTTCTTTTGTTTTTTTTTTGAGGGCAGTGCCACTGGCCCTCACATGTGGGACCGAACCGGGGCCGCTGGCTTCCCAAGCCAGTGCTTAACCACCGCACCACTCGGTCGGCCCTTTTGTTTTTTTTGTTTTATCACCTCATTTTTTTTATTACACCTCACCTTATATTCAATTAAGATACTGACTTATAGACACGGTTATGGCTTCACTTATTTTGTAATTGGGAAGTGTATTCACCAAACCTGGCTTGGAGAGTTTTCTTAGGGCTGCCATGCTGGAATTAGTCCTATAGTCTACTTATTGTTCCTGACTACTTAAAACTTTTCTTCTTAGCATCCTTTCCTGGGTTCAGTTTTGGAGCACAGTGGCTCAAGAGCCTGGCTATTATTCTAGTGTAAAGATGGGGTTCAGTTCTCCAGTATCCTGAATTCAACATAGAAACACAGAAAGACCGTTCAGCTTGTGAGGGATGTGGAACAGGGGCACTTTTTTTTTTCTTGTAACTTGCTTTCTCCTGCCCACTGCCCCCTCTCCCCTCTTTTCCCCAGTCAGCATGTTATCAGAACTATAAAAAAGAAAAGACATATTAATTTAGGAGTGACCTGATTAGTTAAATTATTCCAGGATGCCCTGGTATCGTACTGTTTGACTAACACAGGGTATTTAATGTCAAAGCAGTCTTTTTCTGTTCAATATTGTCATAAACATAGTGTTTTTCTTCAAAGGAAATAAAATAAAATGACCAAAGCTTTCACCGTGTTGACTTTGTATGCTATATATTAATATTATTTGGGAGGAGAGCTAATGTTAAAGTGACTATACTTAGTCTTTTTCTCCTTCTTCTCCCATTGAAAATTTCTTCTTCCCTAGTATTTTTCATCATATTAGATGCATTAGCAACTCTTTTTGTTAAAATAGAAAATCACAATTGTCACAGTCTCCTATGTTTAACTGTTTCTATCCTTGAAAAGTAATTATTTTAGTTAAGTTCAGGACGTAGTTATAAGTTTACATGGTGTTATTAAAAATATTAAGCTTTTCTTTATCCCTCACTTACCATTCCATTTTATTTATTTAATAAGTATATTTAATGAGTACTTTATATACTCATATATTAAAACTTTGAAGGGTTTCTTTCAGACAAATTGTGAATTTGATATAGGAAGTCACAGAGGACAGATGAGATTTAATTTCTTATGAAACAGTCACATGTCAAAAAGTAACAGCATAGGACCCTGGAAAATATACTATCAAAGCCAATCTGGGTGTGGTGGAGAGCAGTCTAAGGGGCAGGCAGCCATAACCACCCGAAATATGGAGTGGTAGAGAGCCTTATTCTGGTACTGGATGCTTGCAGTAAGTAGAAAACTTGAATGCTAGAGATTCTTTTTTAGGAGATTCCTAATATTTAGAAAGTCAACGTGATATACTATTTTTCACAAATACAAGTAGCTAGGAGAAAGAGGGGAAAAAATAAGTAAACAGAAAGAGAAAGTCTATAAGGAAAGAAGTAGAAACAGTTGGCATTTGTCATACTAAATATAAATGGGTAAACTTTACTTTGGAAAGAATATTTTCAGAATTTGTTTAAATCCAGTTATATATTCCTCAGAAAGTCAGGCATATAACAAAATGACATAGATATGTTAAAAATAAAAGGAATGGTAAAAATATAGTAGACATCTAAAGACAGAAATCAGAGATAGCATTATTTATCAGACCAAGTTGAATCAAATGCCAGGGATGAGTCCTCTTATGTTGTTATATAGAGATAAAATCACCTGAATATTTATATATTAAATGAACTGTGTAAAGAGAATGATAATATATTATGTTTCCCTTCCCTTATAGAAAGGGAAAATATTAGAAATAGGAGGTGTTTACAGAAACAGAATTATATTGAGAGAGGTAGTAAGGTATCCTTTACTCTTCCATGGATGGATTGGACTGAAAACAACAAATAAATACATAGAGGATTTAATGAACATCGTTAATAAGGCTAATTTAATGTCTAAGTGTAAATCACTTGAACAATTTTAGGGATGTACACTAGTAAATAATTCTTGTGTTAAAATAATCAAAACTAACTGCAAGCTGCTTAAAAAATCATAGCATGGCTATTACATGTTAAAACTTGCATGAAATGACAAAAGTTATAATATTGGCAAATTTATAAATTTAAGTACCTTCATTATTAAATGAAATGAATAGGAAGAAGAGAACAAAGCATTTAACTTTGGAGGCAGAAAATCTTTATAATAAAAGAACTCCAATCAAAGCATAGAACAGAACCTGAAGAAGATAAGAAAATAAATAAATGAACTGGGAGGAAATTAGGGAGACCTTTTCCTAGATTAATAAATGAAAAAGAGCAAACACAAACACATAAATGTAGAACCAATAAAGGGTAATATTATTATAGTTATGGAGATACTATAAATTGTTACAATATATTCTAGCATCTTCAAAATTGTTTTCTAAAGAATGCATGTAACATACAACGCCCAAGACAAAAATTCTACAGTGTCATCAATTAGTAAAATGTTTCATAATGTATCCCATTTTTTGATATTCACTGCCCACATGGCCTATTAAAGGTTCTAAGAAGTCAGTCATGTTTTTCAGAGAGCTAGTTAGCTTTATCATGCACACTTAATCAATCATAGAACCCTTCTTTAGTATATAGCCTCTTGAATCAATCACTGGAAAATAATATCCCATTGAACACACTGACAAATGTGGCTGTATGAAATTATGTATTGATACACTGAGAATCTTGTTGAAATGTATAATTTTATAGGACTACACAGAAAGTAGGAAATCCATAAATGAAACCTGTAACCAGCCCAAGTATTTTCAACTTCTAAAGAACTGAGAATTCCCAGGCTGTGTAAAACCTTTTTTCAGAGGAGGGGTGTGTGGAATCTTTTTAAATTAGCATAACTACAATACCAAACCACCCCCCCAAAAAGAAAATGAATCCAATCTCACCTTAACTATACATGCAGAAATTCTAATTAAAATATTAGAAAAAGTTTTTTTCCTAGACTTTTTTACTAGACCATTCTAAAAAGAGTTATTTTGGGGAATGCAGGGAGAGTTCGATAAAGAGAAATATATATTTGCATAATTTATATTATGAGTCAACAAACTACTACTCACTGGTTTGCTGGTGAAATCTGGCCCACAGCCTGTATCTGTAAAAAAAAAAAAAAAATGTTTGTTAAACAGAACCACACCCATTATTTACTAAGTCTCTGGCTGTTTTTGTGGGACAATGGCAGAGTTGAGTAGGTGCTACAGAGCCCCTGTGGCACAAAAAGCTGAAAATATTTCCTATCTGACCTTCTACAAACAGCTTTGCCAAAACCTGGTCTGTATTCTCACTGGCTCAAGGAGAAATCTTACATGAAAATGCTCAGAAAGGTGTTTGAGAAAATTCAACCAAGTCTTTGTAAATAATTAATAGAGTGGTACCAGTACAGTCTCAAACTCACAGTTGCTTCAAACTTAATGGTAACATTCTCTAGTTGGGGACAACTAGACAACTAAACGCAAGTTAGACTTGCGTTTTCACCCTCTTCCCCTTTCTTTCTTTCTCTAGTTCCTTCTCAGTTCTCTCTTCTCTTTCTTCATTTTTTTAATAGTAAGAGAAGATACAGAAGCTTTCAAGGAAAAATAGTGGGAAATTTTTCCAGAATAATAGAACTTAAGCTCATGTTCTGAAGTCCTTACTTATCCTATTGAAAACCTTTCAAGAGACAACTGTTTCTTAATGATACAGAACAAATGATTTTCTCTATACTTTTTGATTTTTTTTTAGAATAACTAATTTACAGTTTCTCTTGATAATGTCTATGTGTGCTTTTTAAGTCAAAAGATTCTAATTTGTGATTATTAAACAGAAACTTCATGCTTTGTTTTAAGGTTCTCACTTCTAGGGACAGAGAGTAAAGCTCCCTCTTAACTATTTGTTACAGGTAAGCTACACATTTTCAACCTGTAATATGCCAAGAAAATCCACAATCCTGTGGAGACAGCCTTGAGCTGGGACCATGAGGTAGAATGCAGATTTATGGCTCACTCTTAAACTCGTCCCTGTTCCTAGAAAATGTCTGTTCAAATAGCATAGATACTGAGGTTTTTCAAGCTATAAATGAGTATGCACCCACCAATTCCCTTTGCAGTGGTTTGAGTTGGAAAACAGTATTGACACAGGACTTCAGGGATTTTGTTGTATGTGCAACCTACCTTTTCATAGCATTTTCTCATCATTTACAGGACTAATCATTTCTCTTGGGTTCAGATTTAAGTAGTCTCCCTGGAGAGTATATTCATTCTCAGCAGAGTCCCTGGACTCACCTTTGCCTCTTTGGGCTCATCTTGGGACCTAGATATCTTGGGATCATCTCTTCACCCTGCCTTCCTTTCTATAACTCTAGCTTTAGGTTAAATTCTCTTCTAAGTTGCTACCTGTAACTTTCAAATTTCTTTTCTGTACGATAGGCCTTTAACTGTGGATGAAATCTATCATGTCTTTACCACATGTTCCCTTCCCATTCGCTTTATTTTAGTGCCATTTGAAAAGACACTAGTTTTACTGGGTCCCTCTCAAATGTCATAAGAATTTCGAAGAGTAACTAGGTTATAGTGTTCTCTATCATATAGTGTTTCACCGAACTTGATTTCCTAGGTACTGCCAGGTGTCTGCAACCCGCAATGACTGCCCAAGGACGAAATCTGGCATTGAGGTTGATTTCTTCTTTGACTAGCTGTGGTGTGAATTTATGAAACATAAATAAACAAATATTAAAATGCTGTTTTAATGGTTGTTCACCTAAGAAGTTAGATGAGGAAATACCATGTTGAATCTTGCTGGAAATGAATTGTCTTTAGGTTTCTAGGTCAGGAAACAATTATCCCCCTTTTTTTCCCCATCTTTCTGATCTGACTTGGCTTTATACACTTTCTTATGCTTATTTCTCATTCCATGATTTATTACAGAACAGAATGTAGTTTTGGGACTCACCATCTTTAAAGCATCTACTAGTCAACATTTTTTATTCAGAAAATTCACTCATAAGAGATTCACAGTTAACCATACTTTTACCCAAGAGCCTTTAGTTCATAGTAAATTCCATCTGGTGAAAGTCTTTATGTAGTCAAATTATTACAAAGATTTGTTGTTGTTTTTATAATTTAGTAATAAGTTAAATATTGGTAGCACATTGGCCAGGTACCCACATGTAGCTTTTCAAATTAGTTTCATGAATCTTTTAAACAAAATTCATGCAAATATGCTTTATATAGCTTTTCCACAGTGGTGTCATCCTTTACCAGTAGGTTCCTGTATATCCTTGTAGCAAAGAAAACAAAGTGATATAATCTAAACCAGAAATAATAGATTGTTTGACTAAAGAGCAAATATTGTATGGAAATTACAGTATGCACAAAGAATTTACCGTTGAGGTGTGCATCACAATGATATCTATGGCTGGCAAACGTACAAACCGGTACTTACTAATAATGGTTTAGGAGCATATAAAGAAGTAGTTTATTTTTGTTGTCAGCAGTGACATTTCAGTTAATTCTTGGCTCTGGAATCAAATGCTCAGAGATACTGTTTTAATGACAAACAAATATCATGCTTAAATTATAATAATAATAATAATTTAAAAAAGCATTTTGAGGCTGGCCGAGTGGCATGGTGGTTAAGTGCTGGCTTAGGAAGCCAGCAGCCCCGGTTCAGGTCCCACATATGAGGGCCAGTGACACTGCCCTCAAAAAAAAAAAAAAGTAAAAAAGCATTTTGCCTATTACCTAAAAATAATGTAAATTTAAAAAGGATTCATTTTCATTTGTTAAAGTGGTCTCCTGTGAGGAAAGTAAGATATTAAACTAAACTTTGCTAATATTTTACAGATGAAGAGAGTTTGAGAGCAAAGGTCATTTTGATTGTCTGTGCATTTGGGGAAAACATTTAGTCCACTAGTTTAGCATTAATTGGTCACTGACTATGAAGACAATCTACCAAGAGTATTTATCACCCCTTTGATTTCCAGGGTGCAGACAGCTAACATGGCTGGCAGGATTTGTGCCTCCTTTTCTTGAAGCTGTATACAGTCTTCAGAAATCTTTTGAAGGCAACTATCTATCCAATTGTTCTAAAATCAGGGATATATTAATAACTTTGTGATAGAACTCCTAAGCTGTATGGTTAGCTAGTTACTGAATAGTCTATCTAAACAGTAGCATGTTCAGAAAAGTGGGTAGTAAGTCTGTGTAGTTCAAGAAAATTATGGGGAAAAAAAAAACTTGAAATGTAAATTGACAAACCAGGTTTTATAGTTCTGTCAGTCTGTATCCAGAACCAATGCACCGTTTTGATTTTTTGTTTAATGTTTTATCTCATATCAAACCATAAGAGAGACTGCATTTTCAGGTATTTTAAGGACAAATAATATAACTTCTGGAAAAAGAGAAGCAGTCTGGTTATATGTGTGTTTATGCTTGTATTTTTGACTATTTATGAGGAAATCTCATAAAATAGTAGGCAAGTTGAAGGTATGGAAGTAAATAAATATAACACATACAAAAGATTCAGTGAGAATAAATGTAATATCATACTTCTGTAAATTCAAGCTTTGCAAAGATTTTATACTGTCAAATGTTCTTAGAATAATCAGAAGAAAGAAAAGATAAGGAGAAAATACATTGTCATAGACAGAGCCATCTTATCCATTAGGCACTGCAGACACAGTGCCAGGAGCCCATAATACTTTCAGAGGCCATTGAGAATGTGTTGATTTTTTTTTATATAATCAAAAGGAAAAAAGTGAACTTTTAGGTCGAAGAAAATGTTTTAATATATCATATGTTTGTTTTTATACCAGTGGAGTCAGAAAATTTTTAAAAATTCTTTCTTTCCCTTCCTTCCTTCCTTCCTTCCTTCCTTCCTTCCTTCCTTCCTTCCTTCCTTCCTTCCTTCCTTCCTTCCTCCCTTTCTCCTCTCCTCTTCTCTCTCTCTCTCTCTCTCTCTCTCTCTCTCTCTCTCTCTCTCTCTCTCTCTTTCTTTTAGTTAGTTAGTTAGTTAGTTAGTTAGTTAGTTAGTTAGTTAGTTAGTTAAATGCTTGGAAGGGGTTTATGAAGGCAAGAATTCCTAGGTCCCAGGAAAGTTATGATGTGGCCCTAGTGGTGGGTCCAACACCTAAAACGATTTTGAAAATGTGTTCAAAGCAACCTTTTATATAGTACTCCTACCACTTTCCTTCTTTCTCATCTCCAATTTTCATACCCACCTTTTTATATTCCATGTTTAATCCTTCTGTGTCTGAAACTGAAATGTCATTCTTATTTCAAGGCACTTGAATCATAATCCTTTAGTAGCTGGAATTGTGATATTGACCAGCTGATCCCAATATTGATCTACTGTCTAGTCCAAAACAAAGATCAAGTTTTTTTTCAGTTTAGACTCATGTTGATTAATTTGTATGTTACATAAAATGTAGTAGTTATACAAATAGAGATTTTTCAGTAACTCTATGTACAATTAACAATAAGACAAATTAAGATAAATTTAATAAGAAAGTGAAACAAAAATGTTAATTTAGGACTATTTGTCTTTCCATATCCTTGTATTTCTTCTTTACCTGTTGAATAGTTTATTCAAACATAATGAAACAATTAAAAGCTAATATCAACATGAAAACTTTTGATTATTTGTAATTAAAATGATTTTAATTTAATCTATGAGCTATACATAGACATTTAGTTTCTTTACATATTTCTCTCATACATAGTTTATTATTTTTGAGTAAAATACATGCATTCACACGTATTTTATAATTTAAAATAAGACCCAGTAGTCCCTTCATCTAATTTTGAATAGTTAAGTATTTTTGTTACATTCAAATAGCTACCAGATTTCCATGGTGGATAAGGGGATTTTTATATGATCCCTGTAATTATGAAGAGATTTCCTTAGTGAGTGAAGTGCCTCATTTATGCACCTCTCTGAAAAAAGAAAAACAAAAACCAAAAAAACCTCTGCATCTTAGTAAATGTTACATAAGTAGCAATAGTGAAAAAATTGAAAGAGCAGTACAACCAGAAACCATAGCTAAGAATATGAACACAGCAAAACCACTGGGAATGGCACCAATCCAATTTAGAGTAAAATTTAACACCAACTCCAAACACCTGGTTTACATAGCTAACGGGGAAAAGTAGGTTGAATAGTTACTGTGGGCTTCTGATAAGAACCTTAGACCTTATAATTTAGCTACAAATAGGCTCAGCTGTGGTGTTCGACTTTGCAAGTGGATCTACATCAGTTTGCTGGTGTAGCCTAAGTAGTTAGAAATACTGCTTTTTTTTTATTGTAAGAGCTATATCTAAAGTTTTAAATATGTATATTTTGATTTTTGTTCATTGCTCTTTACAACTTGCATTGCTAAATGCTTTCTTGTCTGGAAGAAGAATGGGCAGAGTTAGAGTTTGTATTTGTGGAGGAAATCAGGTAGGCCTTGAAAGGCCTCTAGGTTTATAATGGGAAGAAAAAAAAAATAGAACATTTGGTATAGGGGAAAAGTTTGGAAATCAGGTATAATCCTCACTGTACTTGTATTTCTTTCCCCTTACCCCATCTCCTAAATATTCCATTTGCATTACAGATGGCATCTCATACTGTATTTAATCTCTGAGAAATTGTTCAACTCTCCTTTTACTTATGGTGCAGATTCTTATATATTCTTATCTTCCTTCTCTTTTCAATTCCTTTTCTTTCTGAGTCTTTTCTCATTCTAATCACCTTTCTATTGGGTTGTCGGAAAAGTCATGACATATTTTTTCTTTGTTTTTCGTTGCAAAAATGCGTCATGACTTTTCCGACAGCCTGATAGATTTCTCTCTTATTTCCGCACTCTCTTTCTAATATTGTAGGCACCTTAGGTGCATTGTGAGTACCAGTATGACAGGAGAACATTGTTCCAAAGGAGGTGGTCATGGTTTGCCTAAATCTTAAATGCCTCATCCTTGAGTGTAACAGGGGCAAGAAGTCATTTCAATTAAACTAAGATTTATCGAATATATCTTATGTATAAAAAGATTGGATGCAAATATGAAAGACGCACATTTACATCCTCTGGGAACTCATGATCTGGTGGGGAAAATGGATGCATACATAAATTGTAACTATGGCTTTGAGAATATTGTGGTGAGTGCACAGATGGAGAAATTTATGATAGGTTATGAAAGTTTATGGGAGAAGAACACCTATTGACTGAAGAAGAAAAGGATATTGCTGAGCAAATGGTTCTCAAGCAGCGCTTCTCAAAATGTGGTCTGTGCTGCTTCCTTCATCAAGAAGGCCTTGTGAAAAGAACATCAGCTAAATTAACAGGGTACTTCATGATACAATTGATTTTCATTCTGCAGCAACTCCTTATCTTGTGGATGGGTGCTTGAGGATGACTCCTCTAGGGGAACGTGGAACACATCTAATATACATGCACATATCACATTAAATCAGAAGCAAGTGGGATCAGTTTCAGAGGGGCAGCAGGGGGGCACTTGGAGGGCTTTCACTGAGAGAGGGGAAGCAAAGAAAGGCTTCCTTAAACCTAAGATAATTAAGTTGAGTCTTGAAGGATAGGTAGGATTTGAAAAAGTAAGCTGGGGAGGAGAGAAATTGAGGGGAAGGAGATATTACAAGTGACTGAAAGAAAGAGCTCGCAATAAGGATCAGATCTTCTAGGTATGGTTATGAATATTATGTAGTGTACAACCTGTACTGCTGTTTGTGTCTTTCCAGAGTATTCCTGGGTATGTGTGTGGAACACTAGGCAACTTAGTTTATTTGATTGGAGTGTGCTTTCAAGGAGTCTAGTAAAAAGGAAATATCATTTATCAAGAAGTAAATATGGGCTAGATATTAGTTTATGCGTTTGTACTTATTGTGTAATATGCTCAACCTTCTGCAAAGAAAGTATTATTATTTCCATTTTACTGTATGGATACCAAAGTGGAGAGAATAAAATAGAGTCACAAAAGTCTCACAGCCAGTAAGAATGAGCCTGATTCAAAAGACCATGTTGTTATGGGAAAAACTTGATAAGGCATATTAAGGCCAGATTATGAGAGGCCTTGAATGCTATCAGATGAGTGGGATTTATATAATCTGCAATTGTTGGGAGCCATGAAAGTTTATGGATGTACAATGGCTTTATAAAAACCCTATCTCATCAACTAAATACTAATTTATTTTTAGTTTAGACTCTAAATATGTATTAAAAAAAAGAAAAAGGTCTAATTCTAGTTTGTTTCCAGATTTGATCCATGGAAGCACAATTGAACTAGAGTTTAGTTCAGGGTAGAGTGTTATGAGGGGAAGTGGGTGTCCGGTTGAAGAAAAGCCTTTAACTGTTTTGGTTGGTAATTGGCTTACTTGTGCTTTAGAGAAACACATAAAGTAAAATCTGTGAAAAAAAGACCAAACATTATTTTGTCTGTTATGTATCAGAAAAAATAACTGCTGCATGTAACGCAGGATTGGATAATACAGAGATTGCCACAGACAGAAGTGAGTAGGTTTTGTTAACATCTGAGAAATAACCAGGAGGATCCATATTTACAGAGAAAATAATTTCCATTTGCTTGAAAATACTTGTAATATATTTTCTTCCTAGTCTTAACATTACTTATGCAACCAGGCCAGAGTGTGGCAAAATCAGATGAATAATTAAGCATTTTAGAGAGATCAACAAAAATAAATCTTGATTGTCTTATTGTTCCTAGAAATACTGAGTAGTCGTGAAATAGAACAGTTCACTGCAAGCAGAAAAAGCAAAATATGAAATCTGGATTAGACCAGCTAATATTAAAAGAGGTTGAAGTATTAACACATTTGTTGAAAACAAGCAAGGGAACAGAAAGGGAGGGAGGGAGGGAGGGAGGGAGGGAGGGAGGGAGGGAGGGAGGGAGGAAATTAGAATTATATACCTAGATTTTGTCATTTCTTTACATTTTCTTCAAAATGTTATTTTTTTTCAATTGAAGTTAAAACTACATGGCTGGTAGTTGTGTGTAATATACACACACACACACACACACACACACATGTTGGGTTGTTGGAAAAGTTATGACTCGTTTTTGCAATGAAAAACAAAAAAATACGTCATGACTTTCCCGACAACCCAATATATACATACACATATACACACATAGATATCTATACAAATACATATATAAATACATATGTATGTGTACATATCATTAGCAATAGAAGTAATAATTTTAATATTAGCTGTATTTTGTATGCAGAATTTTTTTAACTGTCTCCTTTGTTATTTACATCCAGCTAGAGCTTGATTTGCATACCTGCTTTTCACAGTAAGAGATATATATCATTGTCTATTTGGTGTTGGCATAGTTCCTATGGAAAACCTTAGTCCTTTCCATGACTGAGTTAGGCCATTTAATCAATTTCAGTAGTCGCCAGTAATACAAATTCCTCATTTGTTTTGCTATCGCCAGTAATACAAATTCCTTATTTGTTTTGCTGTAAATCCAGATATTTTAAAATGTGGACTATTTAAATAAAGATAGAATGATACAAGTTTTAGAATGATTGAAGACTGAAGGTAAGACCTGTTGTGTTTTCATATATTTACCACTCACAGATCTGTGGAATTTAAAACTGGCATTATATTCTAAACAGCTTTAATTAAAGTTCATAGAGGGTAAGAGACTTAAGATCAAAAGAAGGTATTTTTGCTTTCCTCCTATGTGATAGGGATAATGTTGGTGCCACAAGAAGGGAGAAACCAGAAATGCGCCAAGAGCAACAGCTGGTTTTGGTGACAGAATTCTGAGTTCACATTTATATGTTAGGTTTGAAACAGTGAGATATTTCGGTGGAAGACAGACTATTGGAAATACGAGGTATGACAATTAAGCTCATGAACTCATCCTTGATAAAGCGCTCCATACCTTATTGCTGAATATGGTCACCTTCAAAGTACTCCCCTTGGGAAGCTATGCACTGATGCCAGTGCCTCCTACACCCTGCAAAGCAATTTTTAGAACTCTTTTTCTGGAATGGCCATCAGAGCTGTCTTCGTATTACCCTTCATGTCCTGAGAATCATCATAATGTCTTCCTTTTAATATTTCCTTTACCTTCGGGTAAAGAAGGAAGTCATTGGGGGCCAGATCAGGTGAGTAGGAAGGGTGTTCCAATACAGTTATTTGTTTGCTGGCTAAAAACTCCCTCACAGACAGTGCCATGTGAGATGGTGCATTGTCATGATGCAAGAGCTATGAGTTGTTCATGAAAAGTTCAGGTCATCTAACTTTTTCACGCAGCCTTTTTAGCACTTCCAAATAGTCAACATGGTTAACTGTTTGTCCAGGTGATACATATTCATCATGAATAATCCCTCTGCTAGCAGAAAAGGTTAGCAATATCATTGCTACGAGTTCATGAACTTAATTGTCAGATCTCATGTGTGATTGAAAATTCCCTGCCATGAGATGGAAATGTGAGAATCACCTGCATAGATGCAAGATCTGAAATTGTAAAGTCATTTATGCCACAAATACTCATTGAGAATTTACAGTTCCCTAAGGAAGTAAACCTAAGCCATATTTTTAAAACTTGAAGTTGTCTTAAATGAGGCAGGGGGTGAGAAAATGAGTGCATGGTCTATGGAAAGCATGGAGTTAATTATGGTTGTGTCGCTAAGTGGAGTGGAGAGTAATGATAAATAAGTTTGTGTATCATCTGAAGGAGGTCTAAGTTTTTCCCGAGAGTTGAGTGGAAGACATTGAAAGCTCTTCAGTGCACCATGTCAAGATCATATCCCTGAGAGATAGAGTTCAGAAAGAGAAGTAGAAAATTTTTATGGCTATTGAGTACATTTTAGAGGATGTAAGGTCAAAACAGGCAATGCCTAGGATGAGAATGATCAGCAGAGGGTGAACTATCAGACATCTAGGAAAAAAAAACTGGTCAGTAGTTGCAAACATTTTGAAGACATTATGAAAGATGTTGGATTTGACTATTAGAAGATTATTTGTAGTTCCTCTGGGACCCAGTGAGATGTTTTTCAAAAAAGTACACATATGGTTTACAAATCTTGTGTTCATGCCTCATTGGTGTGCGTGTGTGATGGTGGTGGGAGGCAGGAGGGTGTTTAAAATGTTATTAGGAGTTTGACAAAAATGCTTAATTTTCATTTGGAAATACAAGTCAAGGAATTTGAAATATAAGATGTAGCCAATGAATTGAGTATGTTAAAGTACATTATGAAACCAAACTGGTATTTTAGAAATGCTGTATGGGATTGAGATGACATATATGGAAATAAAACAAGCTTTGACTAGAAATTTAGATTAAAGTTAGTAAAATTAGAATGATTAGGTGTTTTCAGTCTGATGAGAAGCTGTATAGCGTAATGATTAAAATCACAATTGAAGGAATCAGAGAGATATGCGTTCAAAATCACTTGTCATTTAACTTGAAGTATACAGCTTAAAACTCAGTTTCTCTATGTGTAAAAGCGGTAATAATACCTACTTCATAAGCCTCTTAGGAGGGATCGAAGTAATAGCCTACAAGGAACCCCAATATAGTGATTGGCGCATTCAGTTAATAAATGGTTCTCTTATTACTTTGCTTAGAATATGCCCTCAGGTTCAGAATGAAATCTGAGGTTATTTATAAACAAAGATCATAACACAAATATATTAAGTGAAAAAATTATCCTCCCGCATATTGCAATCAGAGTGATATATAAGATGGCCATATAAAAATCCACAGTTATTCAAATTGTCAAGTTTTGGATTTGACACTCAAGTGAAAGCGTTGAAAGCCTCATCATGTAGGTCATTTTAAACTAGATTCTGCTTGTACCACACTCAAACTCTGTGGTCAAATTCTTATCCTTTCCACTAGTTGCATAGGTCTTCCATGCACAGACATGCTATTGACTTCCCGTTTTCCATGCACAAAGCTGCTATTCACTTCCAGGGAAATCGGTGGCTCTGTGGAATTGGATAAGAATTTGGCCTACAATGAGTGATTTGAATGAATGAATTTGGAATTGGCAAGAAAATACAAACATATGCCACATTTACTTGGTACATTCACGCTTCAAGAGAACTCAGGTAGCACATAAATTCTGTGCAGAAAGCCAGAGAGTTTCAGCAGGAACCTATTTCAAAGTCAGCTTAAATCTTCTCCATGTATTTCTGTCATATTCAAAGAACAAGGCAAAAATATTATATGTAATTACTGCTTATTGGAATGTAAAAAGAAAAGGTCCTTTTCAAATAGTCTCTTCTGATAAAGTCATATACAGCACCTACACTTTACAATGCTGGTGTCAGAAAAGAGGACTAACGGTAACCTTACAGGCTAATTTAATGTGGATTTATTACCTTTTTTTTTGGATACACTATGTTTTAAGCCAGTCTTCAGTGGCTGGATGGACACTGGACTACTTGCAAATTAAATGTTGTCATTTCCTTTTTGTAGGCAAAATACAACCAAGGTGTGTGAGGGCCCACTCCTGTGATGGCATAAAGTTGGAGGGAGTCTAAACGTTTTTATTTTCAGTAGTAGACAGATTCCGTCTCTTGATATTATTGCTCATGCAATTTTCACTACCAGAGATGTTGGGCCTTTAAAAGGAAGAGGTGTTACGTTTTTGACAGCTTCTCCCTTCCACTGACTGAAACAATAAAAATAAACATGAAGCTGTCGGAATGGCCTCTGCATATAATGTTATTTGCATGTGATTTTCTTTGCTTCTCTAGATAATTGAATTTATTCAGGCAATTTATTTTTTAAATGTGTAGTCTCTGTGAATGGAAACATCTTAACTAAAGACAACCCTTTTATTTCCTCTTAATGAAATATATACATGTATGTGTATACTTCTGTTAGAACCAAGGGAGTAGAAGAAAAATAATGGAAATGCCAAAAATGTACTTTAAAAAAAAATTAATTAAAGAGATGAAGTGTGACTCCTGTAACCAAATATTCTGTCTTTGTGTTCCCCCTTTCCCATCCCCCCCATCTGTATTCAAGGTCTCTAGGTGTTCAATAGGGGCTTTTTAATTATTTTTCCCCTTTTGATGTTGCTAACTATAATGAATGGATGTACCAAAGGACTTTTTGTAAGGAGCCTCTGTGTGTGTATCACCTCAGAGCTGGTAAGCATAGCATTACTTGGTTGGTTTCCATCCTGAGACTCAGTCTTAATAAATTTCAGGCGTAAAGAGAATGACTAAATTGAGCTCCATTAGTCAGACAATGTGGCTTTATAACACAAATAAAGCTTATATTCTATAGGTGAGAGAAATGTAAAGAACATGCCTTTTTTGGATTGGCATTTATGTGGGTTGTTGAGCACCAAACCAGAATCACTTTGAGATATCAGAAATATCCAGGGATATTCAGAAGTCAGGAATTCAAGTAGAAATGTAGAAGAGAGTGTGTTTGTCTAAAATCCAAAATTATTTATCTCCTCTCTATAGTCCATAGAATTTAGTTTGCACTAAATACAATTTTAGTTTTTCGCACGTATACCCAGCAAGTTCCCATGACAGAATACTTTATTAATGGGGAAAAAAAAACCAACAACTCCTATTTATAACTGTGATCACAACTCAATAAAGTACTCATGACAGTAGGTTTCTGCAGAATTCTTTTGGTGTTGATAGATTTCAATTTTTGTTTTCACCTCATTCAAACATCTACATGTCAAAAATTTTCGAGGTTACACAGCACGGGAACTCAGCATTCTGAGAGCTAATTCATTATGAATAAGGGAAAGAAAAAGATGTGTCTCATATTTTTTAAATTTATTTTTACAGCGCTATCTTTTTATCATACTTTACTCTTCCTAGAACAACAAAAATCCTTTTTTCTGACATTTGTATTCTAGAGTTTTGCCATTTTTTAGTTTCTCTGCTTTGCTTATTCTATAGGTGTCATTATTTCCGTGTATGCGTTTTTCTTTCCAAAACATCTTTCATCTCTCAAAATATAAGTAATGACAGAATTTCAAAACTCTGCATGGTAAACTCAAATAACTGAAGGAGATGGTGATAGCCACTTATAACTGCCGTTTTTGACATAGGAGTACATGAAGAGGGTTTGGCCATTTGCTCGTCTCCCTGGTGCACACTTTCTGAGAGTTCATGAACTAACATGGATTTAACCATTCTCCTGGAAATCAATGGTTCACAAGTCATCATTTTACAACTTTTATTTATTTACCTGCATCTTGTATTTTGAAATGCATTTACATTTGGAAGTTCCACATACAAATTTAAAGATTTCAAACAAACCCTTTATTTGAATCCTGAAGATTATATTGCACCTGTTATTTGTAGTCCTGGGTCAGAAGTTAGAGCTAATACTCAAGTAATAGACTAAATTAGTTATGTGGATGAATTAATGGTTTTAGGTATATTGATTCTATTTTAATATCCACCTCTGTTTGCTAACCATTCTGTTTTTTCGACACCATAATCGTTCTTTCAACCTCCCAGGCAAGAAGTATGCTTCTCTTTGGCTTCTTCCTCCTTATTTTCAAGTCATCTGATCCTGTCATTATAACTGTAACAGCTACAATCTAGTGGAAAGCTTGTTATTATCACATCTGTGACATGGTAACAATTTCCTAGTCAGTGGAGGTCTTTACTTTCTTTCCTACCCAATTAATGTACCTTACCACTACTAGGGTATTCGTCCTAACAACCTACTGTAAGAGAATCACCCCGTATAGAAACTAGAATTGTTCTCCATGGCCTATCAGGTCAAATGTAAGCAATTCTATTTGATGTTCATGATGTTCACAGCCCTTCATAAAGTGAACCTCTGTGATAGTTATTCTTCCTATTTATTATCCCCCATTTATTTGGGTTAAGCCACTTCCATCGTGTGTGTGGGTGTGTGTGCACTTTAAAATTTTCTGGATTATGCCTCTGGGGAAAAAAGTTCTATACCTTTTTCTCTCTATTTTTTCTAGACTTAAACCAAAAGAATATCTATACATAAATATTTAATAAATTAATGGAGTCAGTATGTCTTTATTAAATACTAATAATAGGGTTTGGGGTACATGATGAATAATGAGATGTGTTCCCTGTCTTCATGGTTTGGAAAGAAAATGAAATAAACGATCCCAAAACCATGTGCTAAGTGCTATGCTAAAAAATTTCCACCGTCCTTTGGTTTCCAATGTCCTCTCTTCTTTAAACTTCTTCTGCATGTGTAATTGGCTACTATACAATTTAGTATTTGTTATCATTATCATTACTAATTGTTTCTTGTGTATCTATATGCCTCTCAAATTTAATTTTAAACTCTTGGAGGAGAGAGAACCAGCTCTATTTCTTTTTTATACCTTTGGCACCCCTTGCAGCCCCTGAATCAGTTGAGGCATGCAGTCCAACTTAATCATGACCAGCATGGATATTAAAGTTAGATGATCTTGGGTTTAACTCCCCAACTTACCATTTCCTGCTCTTACTTTGGGTAAATGACTCTTAGGAGCTTAATTCCCTCATCTGTTAAATAGGAATAGCAGTCTTTATGGAATTTCTCTGAGAATTATAAAAGATAATGTCCATAAAACTTTTAGAACAGTGCCTTGAAGAACTCCAGGAGCGGTAGCTGTATTTTTACTGAAACACTAGTGAATTTAAACAGATTTTGTGTATTTGGTCAAGAAAACTCCTAATAGTTTAGAAATATTTTTTAAAGTCTTCAAAACGATAAAACTAAAATAAAATGTATATATAGCATTACTCGTATAAACGATGTGAAAATAATATTTGCAGAGAACCCAAGTTTTATGTAAAGAATCAGTGTCTCTGATTGTGTGTAGTACAAAATGGTCCTTACATACCAGGCTCAGGAAATTATGATTTATACTGTGAATAAATAGTTTGGCTAGCTGGGAAATTTTATAAGAGTGTGTGGACTCTTAATGTCTTATTGTTACTTTTGGAATGAGAACTGAAGCTTGTGCTTCTTCCATCTCAAATCATTGCTTCATGTCAATTTATGCTAAAAGTACTTTTTGAAGAAAAAGTGCTAGTTTTGCTATAAACATAGTGAGTGCTATATTGAAAGTTTTAATTAGTGTGGAAAAATAGGCCTTTGTTATTGTTGTTGTTTAATAGGAAGATTGGATTAGTCTAATGACATAATAGAGTTGACTGACACTGGGCTATGAAATCATCATCCTCATCTAATTAGGAGACATAGTGCTGCTCAAGGTGTTAATGAAACACTGAGGAGCAAAGCTAGCAAAAATAGTAGTTAATCTGTCCTTCCCCATATTACCTTTGTTGTTATTTTGTCTTTATAGTGTAAAGGAACACAAGGATTTGTTCGTAAGAGAACCTAGTGGTGCTGATTTTCTCATGAAGAAAGAAAAATCTTAATATGACTATCTCACAAGAAAAAGGAGAAATATGAAAGTAGAAATATGGCATAATAAGTAATTGATGTCATATATTTATGAAAAATAATTCATTACTCTATGTTTTTTTCAGACTTTGACTTTAAAAAGTTTCATTTCGTAATGAGGAGTAATTGAACACTCTTTCTTTGATCATTTCCCTGAGTTATCACTTTGTAGAGAACCATGAAACTGTGAAATTTAAAAATTGAGTATGCAACAGAGATAAAAGCACATAAATGTCGCATGACATTTCATGGACTACATTTTTTTTTTCTTAAAAAAAGTTCGTATTAGGTTATCTTTAAAAATGGGTCACCTTAAAATATTTAAATTGTTCTTAAAAAAATTGATTCCATGGATGCAGTTTAGTTTCAGCAGATAGAACTATGAAACTACTTGTATATGCATTTTTTGGGGGGATTGGTAGGGAAGTAGTTTATCTCTTCTCCTTTTCCTGCTAAAGGGCCTGACTTTTTCTTTATTCACTTTTTATATTTTCTGTGTTTTGTTCATCATTAGACCCTAATATGATGCCTGGAGCATACTTATTTTAACAAATACTCATATCACTCTTGTCATTTCCCCATTGCCATTTTATGAGTTTTATAATTTGTAACTCATATATTAACTCACATAATCCTCTAACTCATAGAGCTCATTTATTTTGTAACTCAACCCACTAAAATCCGAATGAGGCAGATAATATCATACCCCTTTTGCAGATGAAGAAACCAAGGTTTAGAAACGTTAAATAACTTGCCCAGGGTCACAGAGCTAGTGAATATGGAATCAGGATTTGGCTTCAGATCCACTGCTCTAAACTGTGAACATTATTATGTTGCCTCACCAGTTGCCTCACTATTACATGAATGAAAGAGAAAACTGAGTGAATGAAATATTATTTCATATTTTTAAATAATTATTTTCATTACTGTTAAATTCTGGTGATCAATTACTTATCATTTATCATCCTATTTTATAGATAGAGAAACTGAGATTCGGAAAGTGTAGATAACTTGTCGAAGGTTGTATAGTTAATAAATAACTGACAGAGCCTGAATTTAAACCCAAACATCCTAACTCCTCACTCCAGTTTGCTTAGCCACTGCTTTGTACCGCTTTACTGACACCATATTTTACTGAATGGGGACAAACAATTTGTTTCACTTATCATTGAACATTTAGTCAGTTCCCAATAATAAGTGATGCTGGCAAACACTTAGCTTATTAACTTTACGTAGTGTCTACTTTGTGTAAAACCCTGTGCTCATTGCTCAGTGGATAAAAAGAAGTCATTACCCAAACAGATCACAGCTTGAGAAATCCCTCAAGTTTGATTTCTTCCTTCAGACTTAGAATGAATAGGTATTTAGTCAAGTTCATTGACAACTACAGTGATATTCTGGAGGCTTCTTATGAAAATGATAGATGAATTATTATATATAATTAGTGGCTAGTTACAATACGTGTTCTTTATTTCTTAAAATATTATATAACCCACAGTGCTAGTGGTAAAAGGAGGTGTTTTGATTTGTAATCTAATTTTTATTTAGAAACATGTTATGGTTGACCTTTGAGCCCTAGGAGAAGAGATTATCAAATGTCTTAAAATGTATTTGGTACATGTTTAAACATAAGTAAGGCAGTGCACACATCATCAGCAGGAGGATAATGAGGCTGCCACAGCACAAAATGTTCTTTGTTTTTACAGGTTTGACTGGTTAATGTATTAGAATTCTCTAAATGCCACTTTTGCTTATTAAGTGGCTTTGAGAGCACATGAAAACATACATTTTATACTTGAATGCAGCATTTCTGAGATTCTTAGTAAATGTGATTCTGAAAAAACAATCATTAGACACCTCTGCCCATGTAGCATCCACATGCAAGTTAAAATGTTTTCTGAAACTATTTTTCCTATTGTACAATCCCTTATTGAATCAGAGAATTTGCCCTTAAATTTCCATTTCACTCATTGGAATTAAATTAGATGGCAAATTGGGCCAGCCGAGTGGCGCGGTGTGGTTAAGCGCTGGCTTGGGAAGCCAGCGACCCCGGTTCAGGTCCCACATATGAGGGCCAGTGACACTGCCCTCAAAAAAAAAAAATTTAGATGGCAAATAAGATATTGATTAAAAAAATGGAAACATACTATCAGTTTTATATTCATATTATAAATGAGATTAAACTATTAATAAATTCAAACCAAATTTTTTATGACATTTCTGAAAACAATCTCTTTCCACAAGGCAATTTTGACACAATCTCAGATTCTCTAATGCGTATAGTTAGTAAGAAAATCAGCAAACATAAGCCTGTTTCAACCTGTGCCAAAATGACTGTTAAAAAAATTAAGTCAGCATCATTCTCGGCCAAGATGTATTCGTGATTTTTACCTCTACATGTTTGCTAACTCTTCTTCCTCTCCCCTACTCTCCACTTCCTCTCTTACCTTTCAGTTCTCCTCTCAAATCCATTGATTAAGTCCTATCACTTTTTTTTTAAACTGAAGTTTATTAGGGTGACAATTGTTAGAAAAGTTACATAGGTTCCAGGTGTACAATTCTGTGATACATCATTTATATGTCACATTGTGTGTTCACCACCCAGAGTCAGTTCTTTTTCCATCATCATATATTTGACCCCATTTACCATCTACAACCCTCCTCCCCGTTTACCCTCTGGTAACCACTAAACTGTTGTCTGGATCTATGAGTTTTTGTTTCTTCATTTGTTTGTCTTGTTCTTTTGTTGTTTTCAGTTTTGTATCCCACATGTCAGTGAAATCATATGGTTCTCGACTTTCTCTGTTTGATTTATTTCGCTTAGCATAATAATCTGCAGATCTGTCCATGGTGCCACAAATGGCACTATTTTATCGTTTATGACAGAATAGTGCTCCATTGTGTATATATGCCACATCTTCTTTATCCAATCATCTATCAAAGGACACTTTGGTTATTTCTATGTCTTGGCTACGGTAAATAAAGCTGCAGTGAACACTGGAGCACGTGTATCTTTATGGATGTTTTCAGATTTTTTGGTTAGATACCCAGGAGAGGGATTGCTGGGCCATGTGGTAATTCTATCACTTTTATGACATCTTTCTTCACCACTGCAGCTTTTAGTCATCTCCCCCCTTTATTTTCTCTCCCTCTTTTTCTTCTTTAACTCTTATAATTTCATATTCCTTGTTCTCAAATTTTATCAGTATGTCTCCCCTGGAAAGCTTGTAACATCACATTGCTGGAGCTCTACCCTCTGACTTTCTGATTCAAGAATTCTGGGAATATCATCAATAATGATGTAAATATTTTATAGGGGACCAGATAGACTCATGTCTTGTTAGGGAGACCACTTCATGGAGGGTGTAGAGGCCTGGCCTCTACACTGTACATCTGAAGCTGCCGATGAATAATATTATATGTCAACTGTAATTTAATACATATATAGTCATGGGATATGGAATATAGTCTGGGGATGGAGTCAATGGAATTGTAATAGATATGTATGATATCGGGGGTAGGGGGGCAGAGGATGGGGGAGGGAGAGGCACTTTGTAAGGGGTGAAAAGGATAACTATTACATTGTCTGTACACCTGAAACTAATACTAATAATAAAAAGTCTGGGCTGAGGCCTGACAAAACTGAGTAACGTATTTCCGGGAGATGGCAATGATATGAGTTGGCGGACCACCATTTGAAAATCATATTTGTGCAAATCATTCATCCTTTATTGTTGTTTAGTACCACATGAATGCATTTTAAGAAAAAATGCACTTTTGAATGTTCATTTAGTTTTCTGATCAATAATTAAATATGAGCCAAGCAAACATTTCATCTTAGTGCTTGGCAAAAAAAAATGCAAACCACATTAGACTTTTGCTGAATTTTCATCCTATTGTATAGCAAAGAAATCTTTAAAAGAATATATTTTTAGGCTTCGAAGAAATATCAAACAGCTTTCACTTTTTCTGTTTTCATTGTTGAAAATACATTAAGAAATCTTTAAAAACGTGGACTACATCCTATATTTGAAATATGAGCCATTTTTATGAAATAATGTTTTACCTAATCTAGTGACGCCTGTCACTATTTAGAATATTAGATCTGCCCCAAGAGTGGGTTGTGTTTGCATTACAGAGCCAGATGAACCTCTCTAAAGAATACCTACAGTATTCTTTGAAAGTTAGAACTGAGCAGAATATAGAATTAGAAATTTCAACAGATCATAGAGCAAAAAAGCTACAACCAGTACATATTTGAGTCTTTTAGAATTTCTGCCCATTTTTTTATATTGTGATGATTGAATGATTTTAATGATTTACAGTATTAATTTTCAGGGCATTTCAATTATCTCATAAAATGTTGGAATATATAAAAACATAAGAATTCCTTAAAAATTGACTTTGATTTCTTATGACCAACTTGTACTAAATGTAGAGTAGGCCGGTACATCCAAGCCAAGCATCTTATCATCACAAAACCTTACAGAACTTAAAAAAAAAGAAAAGGGGTAGGGGCGAAGGAAATGCATACATAAAGCTTGCTTGTCCCATCCCTAGATATGTAAACCACTCATCTAATATCTGATTTTCAACGAATTTACCTTGTAGTTGTTTAGGCACTAAGAATTGTTGACCTTATAAAACTCATTAAGTCTTACAAAGGCATTATTATTGGCTTTTTTCCAATACAGAAAGGTGACCAGTTGTGTCTCTGTAGATGACTATGGGGATTGCCCAAATGAAACTGTGTCTGTCAGTGTTCTTATGTTTGAACCACTGAACCTAAGTATATATTAGGCAGCTCCTTTTTAAGCTAAAGTTTAGAAAAGATTTAAGTTGGATGGGTTTAACACCAGGGATAATCGTAAGTATAATAGACACCCATCAGAGATCTGTAGTTGTTTTATAGATCTTGGAAACTGACTAAATTCCTGTTCCTAGAATACTGAATTTGATCATATTAACCAAAGAAAGACGCTTAGTGTTCTTTACAGAGCATTTTATAGTAAATGCTGGTTTTTGCCTCAGTATTCATATTCATATGCTTACATCCTGTTTTCAGGAAAAGTTATATTTGAAAATTGAACTGGTACAACTTGTCAAAATCATAAAATTTTATTTATAAAAGTTAGCAATTTGTACTGCCTTCCATTTCAAATTTATACATGCATTATCACAAGGTGATTGCTGAGTAAGAAGACAATTTCCATAAATAATGTAATTTTTCTTCAATGTGTTTATTCAAGTTATAATTAAAATATTGATCTCTTTCTAAATGCTTATTCAGGAACAGAGAAATTTTAAGTTATTGACTTATACACCTCCAATTTTATTTAAGGAAAATGTCAACAAAATTGATAATTTGAGGTTCTTTTGCCAATAATTGGTCATTTTTAAATCATCTAATTTGTATGTGTTGATGGGTTTAATAGTACTTTCCTGGGAAGATATATATTTAGGTCAGAGCTTCTGAACCTGTCTCTAATAGTTTTTAAGAATTTCTGGGAATTTCATGAAGGAAGTTCATAGTTGTAACTATATGAGAATTAGCTCTCTAAACTTGAATTGTGTGTGCAGTTGCATGAGTGTGTGTCTGCCTGTATGCATGTGCATGTGTTAGGAGTGTATGTACAGCGATCATCCGGGATCTATGATCCCAGAGAAGGAAGCATTACTGGCTTAGGGTTTCATGCAGAACTTAGTTTCAAAATAAACATTTGTGATAAAATATTTTTCTAATTTTTAAAGAGCTTAAGAAATAACCAAATTATATAGCTTTTTATTGAGATATAATTGACATATCACATTATATTAGTTTCAGGTAAACAACATAATGAATCACGATTTATATATATTAAGAAATGATCTCCTTAATGTCTCGTTAACATCTATCACTGCACATAGTTAGAAACTTTTTTCTTGTGATGAGAAATTTTAAGATCTATTCTTTTAGCAATTTCAAATATGCAGTACAGTATTAACTATAGTCACCAGACTGTACATTACATGCCATAGGCTCATTTATTTTATAATTAGAATTTTGTACCTTTTGACCACCTACACCTGTTTCAACCAAATAATATAGCTGTTAAACTCTTTTTCAGGTTTTTTTTGTTGTTGTTCATTTGTTTGTATTTTTTGCCCTGGTAATATTTACAAGAAGAGTCCTTAACTGGAAAATAGAGTGTGACCATGTCATAACGTGTTCAGCACCAAAGCACTTTCTCCCTGTATCTGCAGTTCATTTTGTACAGTATCAAAATTAATGCAATTGCATTAATGAGAATCTAGTTAAAAATAGTCCAAGTCTCCTGTAGTGTTCTTTTCCTAAGTTCAAAACTTTATTGTGCTGGAAAGGATGCTAGAGATGCCCACACATTTTATAAAGACAAAGTGAAAAATCATAAATGGCCGAACACCATTTCTTTGATGAGCCACTTAAAAGTTAAATCTATGTGTTTGGTTTCAATAATTATTTAAGTTTCTTATTTTTCAGTATGACATAAACCAGTGGCTATTTGAATCAAGAGAACTTTATAAATCTAGAATATATTTGGATTAATTCATTTTCAATTCATTTACAAAATTTCTTTTCTTTAGGAATTGAGCAGGTAGGGTGAAAACCCCTCATTTTCCTATGTAATTACTAAGACAGCGTACCTCGTTCATCCATAGCCTTGAAGGATTTAGGCATAGTTAGGAGATTTTGTGTTTGTTTTAAGAGAGAGGTACTATTAGTACTGTCGTTGGAAACCAGAGCTCTGAAACCCAATAGGTTGAGGTTGATTACTCTACCTTTTATGATTCATGTAATCTCAGGAATTTAGTCAGTCTTTGTGCCTCAGTTTCTCAAGCTATGAGGTACAAATCATAATTAGGCTGGCTGTGAGACTTAACTGAGTTAATGCGTGTAAGACTTTGAATAGTGCCTGACACAAAGTAAATATTCAATAAATATTGGCTATTATTGTTAGCAGTTTTAATCTGAGAGACTGACTATTAAATGTAATGTTCCACTACTCTGGATGAATTTAATTTCAGTTTTTGAACCAAAAGTCAATATGATAATAAGTATCTTGAGGTCAGACGTCAAGGATGAAATGTCGTTTGGACAATAAAAGGTACATAGATATCTGGTTGAGTCACATGTAATCATTTTTCAAATGAGTTCATTCTTTTTAATCACCACATTATCTAAACTAAAATTTGAACATTAAGGTTGAAATAATATTTCTCTCAAAGTGTTCATAGCAAAATGGTGTCTTTAGAATTCATTAACAAAAATACATTTTAAAACATTTTCAGTGAGGATAGATACATAGATACATTGGGCTTGTTTTTTTGTTTGTTTGTTTTTTGTCTCACGGTTCCAAAGGCGACAGAGGAAGCCAGGTTAAGTAAATCTTGCCCAAGAATAACAAAAAATTACCAATCTCATTCTAAAAGTATAGAACCCTGTTTTCATCATTAGGTTTTAGAAGTCATACATCACAGTTCTGAGATCTCTTCTGCAAAATATTGAAGCTTGTCCCTGGAGTTCGTAAAACTTGATTTAATATATACTGCTGGTCTGCACCAGTAATGTCGTTGCCAGTAGACCCCCTGGCTGTTCACTTGGCATCAAAGGGAAGAGAAACACGCAGTCATTGTTTCAGGTATGATAAATGCAATCTTAGGGAAGAAACTGGAAAATGTAGGACTTCCTTGTTGAAGACTGTGCCAGCACTCCTTTCTGTTGTTGTTGTTTTTGAGGGCATTGTCACTGGCCCTCACATGTAGGACCCGAACTGGGGCCGCTGGCGTCCCAAGCCAGCGCTTAACCACCGCGCCACTCGGCGGGCCCTGGGCCAGCACTCTTAAGCAAGCTATTCACCATGCAAATGAACAATGGAGTCCCATACTGAAACATCTGGTTAACTACATAAAACTGTTAGAGGCATTAACACTGCCAGAGGCTGAAATGTAATCAGACAGGTGAAATAGTGATAAGATAAATATTCCTGCGTGAAATAGCAGTGATGCTTAATTAATTAATTTATTTTTATCCTCTTGTGGTAACCGAGTTTAGAATACCTGTGAAATATGTTATACTCTTTGAAATATGTTTTTCCTCTTTGCAAGGTGTAGAATATTAGACACGCAAAATGGGATATTGTTGTACGAGTATTTTCTTTTAATTGGAAATATTTTCTGATATTTTAATAGACTTGATTGCACACAACATGAGTGCTATTCTCTCTGCTGATGATGCTATAAAAACATGTGTGTGGTTTTCAATTATGGCAAGTGAAGTTCAGCCGCCAAACTCTTGTTTGTAAAGTTTGTCATCATATAATGTGAAAACAGAGTATAAAGTAGACATGTTCAAAGCGAAGCTAAAACTAGAATGTCTCTGCCTTTGACCCTGGAGATGAATGAGAAGAAAGATCTGTGGGAAATGAATACAGAGGGTTTTCTATATTCTGGCTTGCACATTAAATTGAGCTAATGTGTATTGTGGACTATTCATAAAAACATCCCTTAGTTTACTGAATGTGTGATTGTTGCGTGTGTATGTGTGTATGTGTGTGCTGTGCACATTTCTGCATTTGCTTCTATTTATGTATGGGTTTTAAATAAATAATTTGAGAAGTATACTTTCACTTAGCCTGTAGGGGTTTGTAATTATTACATTATACACACTGGTTTCTAAATCTAAGTACATCATAAGCTAAGATTCATCTGTGAATGTATTATCTATAGAATAGACATTCAAAACAACATAATCATTAGAGGCATGTTCTGTAATGTTTGTAAGAAATAGAAACCATTTTAGGGTTTAGAATCAGAATTTCAAAGATTCTGTTAGCACACATTTTTTATTCTTTATTTCTCCACATTGCCTTGTTCCTACCCAACAAACTGATATCTGTACCATAGCTAATGTCGTTGTATTCACTAGTATCCATTAACAAAAAATCCTATGCACAGATTATAATTATATTTGTGTTGACATCTCCATTTTTAATCCATTTTTAAAAATTAGAATGACATTTTATCAAGTTTCTTTGCATATTTTTAAGTTAGTCAATACTGCTCACATTAGCCAAAAAAACATTAGATATCAAATCAATGTGATTTTTCACTTTTCTGGGATCAACAGACCCTATTAACATTTCTTAAATAGATCAAGAAGATATGTGTAAACACGGATATAATCTATTATTCTGAATATTAAATATGCACAATCTAATATATGTTAATGGAAACTTAATAATGTGAAATTAAGAAATATACTTAAGGGGAGACTAACTTCTTCGAAGATCTTAGGATACAGATTAATTTTTAAGAAGAACTCTACTTTGTAGGAAGTCAAAGGATTATGGAAGTATTAAAAGATTATGGAAACAAGGAAAACCTTTAAGAAAATTATTTTTTCTTTATCATTTTAGTATCATTCCTCTTGACACTATCTAAAAAAAAAATAAATTTAGTGTCTTTTATACAAACTATACCCCAAGTATTATACAGATTGCGAAAGTTGTGCTAAAAATTGTGGAGAAAATAATGACAAAAGGAACACCAAAAAAAAAGTGTTTAAATTTTAGAATTATAGACCAAATTATTTTCATACACAAACACAATTATGAAGAGGCAAAGACTTCAAGAAACTTGTATGGCAAATGAGACTTAAAGTAAAAAATATCAGAGAGTATTGACGGAAAAAGTGCTTGAGGTAACAAATGGAATTGGAAATATCTTCAGCATAAACAGAAGTGAACTTGCAATATTCCTGTCTGATGTCAAAATAACCTGTGTGGCTGATGGTTTCTTAAAAGAATGCAAGAGAGGTGAAGGACCCTACTTTTATTAGGAGTGCCATCAAGAAGAGGTGGTTACTTAAAATGAAAATTAAAGTATATGCAATGTTATTTAAGTATTACAGTGTCATGAGGAAGTTAACTAGAGATGGCTGCTACATTTAATGTTCATAGGAAAAGCCAAGACTTCCACACAACAGCAGAAAAATAAGTGAAGCTAATCAATATAGGCTTTGTATAAGTCTATACTGCCATTTGTACTCAGTCTAAGAGACACAATCTCCATATTTTTATTGCTCCGATGAATTAGTCTTTGACTCTCTTAATGCTAGCCTGGAAAGTTAATGTATTCCTTTTTCAAATTTTCTTTCATCCTTTAGCTCTCACAGAGTGACATTTCACT
This sequence comes from Aselliscus stoliczkanus, assembly GCA_033961575.1. NCBI lineage: Eukaryota > Metazoa > Chordata > Mammalia > Chiroptera > Hipposideridae > Aselliscus > Aselliscus stoliczkanus. The sequence goes on from CM066727.1 coordinate 171,311,990, forward strand.
ATTTAATGTTTCACCTGAATAATGAATTTAAAAGCTTTGTGAATTTTAAAGGGTTTTTTGTGTTTTGTTTTTTCCCCTTTGCTTCTTGCAGGAAGTTGATGGCAATAAAGTTATGTCTTCATTTGCCCCACACAACTCATCTACCTCACCTCAGAAGGCAGAAGAAGGTGGGCGGCAGAGTGGCGAGTCCTTGTCCAGTACAGCCCTGGGAACTCCAGAACGGCGCAAAGGCAGCTTAGCTGATGTTGTTGACACCTTGAAGCAGAGGAAAATGGAAGAGCTCATCAAAAACGAGCCAGAAGGTAAAGGCTGGGAAAAAAAGTTGTTGGTCTCATTTTAATAATTCGATTTTAACCTCTAGGTCTGTTGGGGTTTGTTTTTGTTTGTTTGTTTGTTTTTTGACATATCCTCTCTAAGTTAAATTGAACAAAATAGAAACCGAATGCTATGAAGATGGGTAGAATTTTTTCAGAAACATTTAAATATGGCTATTTGAATTTTCACAATCATGAATTTCTGTTGTGATGGCTTCTTTCTTTTCACACATAAGCTACAGTGGAGTAAAACTTAAAGATTCAATCAGATAAGTGGAATATTAAGTGCTTATTATGTGTGAGGCTGGGGTTCCAAGGTGAATGGGAAGTCATTCTCCCCAGGAGAGCCTCCCCAGTTAGTAGGAAGGAAAGCACACTTTGGAACTGGAATGGTTTCCTCTGTGTTCCCAAGGTACTACTATAGTCATGTCTCAATTTGGCACAAACATTGGGCAGTTTGTCCAACAATCCACCTAATCAGTATCCATCCATTTCCTTTTTACTCCCCTGTGGTCAACTGGCTTGAATGGCAACACAGAGTGAGTAGTGATTTGCCTGTAATAGTATGTGAGTATCCTACTAATGAATTATTAATTAATACACGTGTTGCATGGCTTCACATCAGTTAATTGAGGCACTAGTAGAATGTGAAATTAGAACTGCTAATAACAATGTTCCATTGTTTGGAAATAAAAGAAAATGAATAGAATGTGGCAGCGGAGCCCAGAATAGTCCCTACCTGCCTGCCAAATATCTATCATACAATTTGTTCATCTCCAATATTTTTCGCCAAGGCCATTTTACAACTTTGTTACATTGTATAACTCAGTTAGCTATGCCGATGTTCCCATTTGTCCAACATCCAGGATGCCTTTCTTTTAAGATTTTATCTTCTAACTCTCTTTTAATAGTTACTGATAGTAACCTTTAGTGATAGGCATGTGGGCTAATCTTAAAATTAAAGTAAACAAACTAATAATACAACTAATGCAAGTTGGATAACTGATGCATAACTGACAGTGATTCTTTATGTTACAGATGTTTCCTAAATCCTATTTAAACCTGTACCCAACCTAAGCGTAGGTATCACATTGCGCACAAGAACATCCCTCCTATTTTGGAGTCAGATGGAAAATTAAAACAAACAAAACAACAGAGACAGAAAAAAAAACATATTTTATATCAAAAATATACTGCATTTATACTATATAACACTGTGAGACTCATTTCTAGTCTGTTGTTAGGACACTGGTAAATTATGAGTATATTTGGCACAAAATGTATGTTAACCAATATATTTGGGAGTTATGTGTTGATTAAAATTTCTGGGTCCCTACCAGATGCATAGTTGGGACATGGATTTTAGTTAAAATTTATGTAATTTACATGATCTTACACTTGGAAGGGATTTTAGAGATAATCTAGTCAGCCAAAGACTTTTTGGCTCCCGTAGTATGGAAATACAAAATGGGGTTTTGAGGAGGACCCAGACAACTTATTTTTAATGTGCTGGAATATTTTCTGATATTAAAAATACTTGCCTTACTATAAGAATTTTAAAAATAAATAAATAAATAAATAAATAAATAAATAAATAAATAAATGGAAGAAAATAAAAATCACCCCAAATCATAGCTTTCCTGATATTACATCTTTTAACCTTACGATTTTTTTTATCTTTTTTTACATATTCTTTTCATTTTACATGATTAACTTTCTGTTTTTAAAACTATTTTGCATCATTTATGTTGTGATATGTTATTATTAACTAAATTCCACAATTTATTCCAGTATCTTTGTTTTTACCACATGTGCTTTTTCTGTTCTAGGATGCCTGCAAGGATAACACATTCATTTAGTTGGCATGTCTCCTTGGGCTCCTTTTGGCTGCGACAGTTTCTCAGACTGTTCTTGATTTTGATAACCTTACAAGTTTTGAGGAATGCTGTTCAGATATGTTGTAGAATGCCCCTCTGTTGGAATTTGTCTGGTTATTTTAGCTTAATTAAACCGGGGTTGTAGGGTTCGGGAGGAAAACCACAGAAGTGATGTACCATTTTTGTCACATCATATCAAGGATACTTTCTATGTGATTTATGAATGTTGATGTTGACCTTGATCAGCTGGATAACATGGCGTTTGTCACATTTCTTCACTGTAAAGTTCCCCTGTCCCCTTTCCATACCATAGTCTTTGGAAAAATTGTGCTACGTGCAACCCACATTTAAGGGGTGGGGCACTGTGCTCCCCTTCTTTTTAGTGGAGTGTCTGCATAATTTATTTAGAATTCTTCTCCATGCTCCCATTTATTAATTTATTCAATCATTTATTTATATAAGTATGGATTCTTGGATATTTATTGTACACTTTGAGTTATAATCCAATCTATGTTATTTTATTGCTCAAATCATTCTAATTTTGGCCATTGGAAACACTTTCCATTGACTTCTGTGTCGATTTGACGTACCACTATTATTGTGGGTTTTGTTTTGTTTTTGAGCACTTCTTTTCTTTCTGCAAAATCATCTAGTGCATTCCCTGTTCCAGTTCTGTAGGTTTTTATGTAATGTATTTATCTGATTTTGGTATTAGGGTAATGCTGGCCTCATAGTATGAGTTAGCAAGTAGTTCCTGTTTATTTTTAATTTCTGTTTGAAATGTGTTCCTGGTCCAAGATGAAGGCCCAGAAAGAACCAGCATTGCAATGGATTGTATTATATTACAAAGTAGTTTGAGGTGGGGGGGGGGTTACCTTTAGATTGTGTCCTCTGTGGAAATTTGGTATATGACATTGGTATGCCCCTGTGTATTACGTTGACTTCCTTCCTAGATGCACAGACTCCTTATTTGGAGTATATGACAGGGCAAAGCCAAATGAGTAATTCCCAACAGGAAAGTAGGCAGGAGACAGTGCCCCCCAATTTGCTTAGCAGGAGACAGACCTTAAGAGGTATTGGGAATTAAGAGAAAAGTGCAATATCTAGTAAGTGCTGCACAGGCAAAGGAGCACAGATAGAACATCCACAGAAGAAAGAATTGACATGAAGAAATATCACTATTACATGTGTACATTAGAATGTTTTCATTATTGTATTCCCTAGAGCTTTTTTGTACTTTCCCCCTACAAATATAGTAAAATCTGAGCTCAAATCAAGAGTGACTTCTTATTGAATAATATAAAAATATTGAGAAAATAGAGATAGTCTTCATAGAAAACGAGAATATAAATTGAACATGGCAAGCATCTAAAAGCATGAGTTCCAGACAGATAATTTCTGTATGAATATAGAACCACTAAGATACATTTTATGTTTACGCACTCAAGATTCCCAGATGTATTTTGAGTACGCAGAAATGTAAATAGACTCACTTTTATTGATAAAGTTATTTGCTGTGGCAAGAATGTTTAAGAACTGTAACAACTGGGAGATTTATCAAGAAACAATTTATGTATTTCAGTAAAGAGATGATCTTAATCACTAAGAAAAATAATAATAGCAAAGCAGAAAACTGTGCCATAGAAAAGGAATAGGATATTTTTTTACTGCAAGGAGATAAAAATGGGGAAATCATCTTGGGACATGTGTAAAAGTCTCAATAGCAGGTGGGAAGGTACACTAACTTTAAAGAGTCCATTAATCAAAGGGTAAGGTTGGACATGAAAATGGACACCCAAGCCTGACATCATTCAAGCATCAGGACAGTACACTGTGTATAGGACAAACAAATGATCTGGAGCTCTGTGATATACTATAGTATCAAAAGAATAAAATACTTAGGAATAAAGTTAACAAAAGAACTACAAAATGTATACTCAAAAAACTACAAAGCATTGTTGTAGCTCTGTGATGAGAGCAGCAATATGGGGATGAAGGGCACAGAGACAGGGTGACTAGAACTAAACGTTAAGCTCAGAAATATATGCCACAGACAAGTTTTTTATTCCCTCCAGCTATGTTTTTTCCATTGTTTTTCAAAGGCCATTAAAATGAACTGCAGGTTGTGATGAAAATTTCATTAGCCCTAGCTAAATTATTATGAGGGTGCCATAGTCAGGCCTTTACTTCCTCTCATTGATGGGGGAGAACAGATTTCAATAGAAAGACCATATTATTTCCAACCTTATCTCTGCCAACAGCAAACAAACAGAAATTTAGAAGTTATAAGAGAACAGTGTATCATACCAAAGGGACCACTGAGGCAAAATGGGTAGAAAGAAAATTAGATTTGCATATGGATTGAAGAAAACATGGCTCTCTTATTCCAGCTAGATTATCTTTTTCAGGAAATTAATTAAAATATTTCAAAAATTATAAATAGGGGGAAAATATATTGATGTATTTTTGTTTGTGTCTTTTTCCTCCATCAGAATTTTTACCTGATATTACGCAAAATGGTCTGATGGTAACGATTCTTCTTTGTCCAGTGTCACTTTAACTGACCTGGAACACACCAAAGTTTATAGTAAATTCACAGATCAAAATATCTGATGGATGAAATATAGTTATTTTATATTTGTTAGTAACTGTGCTCTATCAGTTTTTTAAATATTAGACTTAGCAGTTAAGAACAACAGTGAGTTTTAATATCATAATATGTGACACATAATTCCTGTATCAAGGTATTGAATAAATTATTACACATTAAGGGGAAAAAAAGTAGCATATATTCAGTGCATATCAAGTGTTAAGTAGTGTTGTATTATTTATATGAAACACTTCATTTAATCTTTGCATAAACCTTATAACCATGCCTACTATATATAGCTATTCCGATTTCAGTAAGTGCCATACCCATGAACTAAATATTGTTTCTTATTATCTCCATTTTCAGATGAGGAAACCGATGATTTAATATCGGTGACTGTCAAGGTCCTTATTCAAAATGAAGTCAACCTTTAACTAGAATCCCTGCCCTTAATCACGTTATACTATTTCTTCCAGTTGGGATTTTGCCAGTAATAATTTAATATTGCTCTTTAGCTCATGTGTGCCTAAGTTCCTTTGAAATATTGAATAATAAAGTAGTAGTCAGTAATTTCCTACTGAAGTAAATTTCTCATGGCTCAATGATGATCAAGTTTCCAAAAGTTTTTAAATTGAAAATCAGCTTTGCTTAAACTGAGTTTAAAGTGCTAAAACGAACAACAAAAAAACCAAACCAAAAACTTTGGAAAGAATCTTAATAAAAACTTGTTTTAGAAAAATGGGAGCAAATTAATAGTGAAATAAAAGAAATTCAGAATTGGAATGAAATTCAGACGCATTTTAGGCCTCTATCCTCATTTTTGACAAAGAGAGAGAGAGAGAGAGAGAGAGAGAGAGAGAGAGAGAGAGAGAGAGAGAGAGAGAGAGAGAGATTTGAAATCACACAGTGAGTTGGTTACAGCCAGAATGAAAATCCAGTTCACATCCTGCAGGTGCAGGTTCCTTTCTTTCCTGATCAGTTACATCATGCATTTCCATATTCTCACTCTCTTTTTATTGATCTTTTAGAAATAATGTCATCCTCTCATCTTTGTTTTAAAGAGTATTTCACTGTTCATTAAATATAAATAAATCCATGACAACCAGATATGCTAATTTAGCTTAATAAAGTCCAAAAAGGCAGGTATTGTAAATATCCTGTGTTCTCAAGTTCCGGGTAGCTAGGGATGGTCTATAAATATAGAACAGTATTTAAATTTAGATCAGATTCAAAAATTAACTTGATTTTCATTCAAACCATCAGTTCAATTAACAGTGCAGGTGAAAATAACTTTTACCTTGATGAGAACTTTAGACATCTGATTTAAAATAGGATCTTTTTAGATAGAAAGATTGTAATAGGCTCTTATTTTAACTTTTCTGTATTAACATCTATGTTACCTTCAATATGTCTTTGGAATTGCTATTTAAGCTTATAGACACATTCGTTTCTCCTCCTTGAAACCAACAAACAAAACTCACCTTTTCTTGATTCCCTCCCCTCTATAATTCTGTTGCTCATCTATCCAAGTCTAATTTGCTAGAGTTATTTGCACTCACTGCATGAACATTTTCATCTTTTAAAGAACTGTTACTTGCCTCTCTTATTACCCTCACTTAACTATAGTATAATTCTCCATTTGTCTCCTATATTATGCATCTATATTAAACTCCTTCAGAGTGAAAATAGTGCACATACTAAGTATTCAAAATATCTGTTGAGAAGATTTTTAAACTGTTTCAGTGTTGCCCCATTGCTGTTGTGGGGAAAGGAAGTGAGAGACCTTCAGAAATATATGATCCTGGGCCGGCTGAGTGGCGCGGTGGTGGGGGCCGGTTCGGGTCCCACATGTGAGGGCCGGTGACACTGCCCTCAAAAAAAAAAATGTGAGAAATATATGATCCTTCTGCTAAACATGTGAGCTCTCTCTTTTAATCCACAAAAACTCTGAAGTTGGTATCATTTCTTAAAAATGAAAAAATTACGACTTCGGAACTTGTTCATGTTCTTGTTACAGAAAAAAGCTAGAATTAGACCTACATTGTCTTCCACATTATCTTACCTGGCATTGAACACAAGAGCATATATAATCTGACCCAATCTTTTTTTCCTTTTCTCTTTGCCTTATTTTCTCAACACTCTCGACAATAAATGTTCTCATGTTGTCTTGTGAAACTGCATGCAGTCCTCTCAACACTCTATTTTAAATACCATTCTCCCTTTGCCTATGCTGTTCCCTCTGCCTTAAATGTCATTCCCTGTCTTATCTACCTAATACGTATGTATTCATCTTTTATGACCCAATCAATACCTTCTCTGAACACCTTTGCCAGAATTTGGCTTAGTGTACATTGCTAGCACGAACTCATCTCCACTAGTTCTTACCACATTATCACCATTGCTTATTTACCTTCTCTCTTCCACAATAGAAGGTATGTGACTGTTGAAATGAGTTCACAGTTCAATTATTTGTATCTCTGCTTCCTAATAATGGGCTTGGCATGTAGTGGATGATTGTTTGTGTTAATGATGGATGACAATCAAACCACTAATTCACATTTTATTGTCCTTGCTTACACTCCTCTTAAAAAATGACTAGGTTTCATTTGTATTCTTGTGTTTTTACTGCCCTCTTTTCTTCATGTCCTGTTCATACTCTTCCTTGACCTTGCAACCTATTTATTTCATTCATCCTATCTTCTCCATCTTTCTTCTCTTTGTATGCATACCCCTGTCGTAACTGAATCTTTGAGATCATTACTTTCAATTTTTTCTGTGACTTGGAGGTTAAAGTGCTGTCCTGGGTCACAAAACTAGATATTATAAGATCCAGGATACAAAACTAAAATACACGTTTACAGTCACATTAATCTTTTAAATAACTCTAATATTGCACATTTCTCTAAGGAAATCTGTTGGCATTATCTATGATTTTGTGGCCATAGATAATAATTCTTCTGCACTGCTGTAGGCAAAGTGAGGCATGAATTGTATTGATCTATGAATAATTCCCCAGAATTCAGGCTCTAACTGATTCTCTACTAGTGTTTCAACATGATGGAGACTAGCACCCTTTTCCAGGTGTGTAGAGTTGGCATGGGAAAGAGACGTCTTGTTTCTTATGATGGGCTTAAGGTAGCGCAGCTTATTTTTGGGTCTTCTACTCCACAACACCTACCCCCCACACACATACACCCACAGTTCATCTTAGAAGGGCTCTGGTAAAAGAAAAGTAACTGATTCCTTTTAATACCTTGCCCCTTCCGTACAGTATTCCAAGGATTCTAACATGTTCCCTCAAGGGTAGAGTTTCCAAACTTAGGATTCATGAATTCCTTCTGAGGTCTTATAAATTCTGGAAATTGTATGCAAAATGGTGAGAGTATGTATATTTGTGCATTTTTGAGACATAGTCCATAGTTCTTATCCTACATTTAACTCAATCCATGATGAAAAAGAGTAACTATACTGTGAGTCAGTGTTGGAGTTTTAGCCCTGATCCTGTTACTGATTACCATGTGATTGTGGTGTTATACCTATACAGTTTAATCTGTGGTCAATTTTGAGGCAATAAGTTACAAGTATTTTGCAATATTTGTGAATTTCATTTTATCTATTTTGCAACATTTTGGGGAAATGCAATTTTTAATTTGAAATAAGGATTTCTTTGCATAAAACTGAGCATCTGCTTTTTAATTTACATTGTAAAAAACATTATAGTTACTTTCCTTTAAGTTGCTATAATAATCGTGTTAATGTAATGAATGTTTACCCTCAGTTGACAGTGCTAATCACCGTACTTTCATCAGAGGGTTGTTGAAGGAAATAAATGAGGTAATGCACATGAAAGTACTTTATAAATTATCACCAACTTGGAATTGTACCAGCTATTGTCATTATCACATCTTGGCTGGTTGGAAATGTTGGCTGGTTGGAAACGTTATTTTAGGCACACTGGAAACATTATATAATTTCCAGTGCTACTTTCCCAGGATGTTTTTATATACTGAAAAATTCTGATTGAAACCTGCAAAAAGCTGGAAATTTAGGGTATGGAGCTGACAAAAACAACAACAACAAAGCCCATAACATTCATAAAAATCCTGTGATTGGTAGTTGCTTTGAAGTTTATTTATATAAATTTCCTTAAGTAAAATGTGACTAGACAAGTTTCTACCTAAAGAATTACTTTTCAAAGAGAAATATTTCTCTAAAGTGTTTTAGATAAAGTGGCACATGGTGACCAACAAGAAACTAGGAGAGGGATTTAAGATTGGATTTGTGGATTTGATATCTTCTTATTTCTACAATAATATGAATGTGTGTACTGAAGACAACTGTAATCAAGGGCTCCCTTGGCCAAAAGTTACATAATTTTCCTAAGATTTTTAGCTTTCTCTTATGTGTTTTACTTGTTCTTCCTTTCTCCCCTATTTTAATGTGTTCTTTTTATTCGTGTGTGTGTGTGTGTGTGTGTGTGTGTGTGTGTAATCCTCCTTTCAGATCCCACATATGCTCGGTTTTATTTAGCATCTGTATCTGTCAGTATTCTTCCTTCTTAGAGTGTGACGCCCACACCTCCAAAATTGTTGTGCCATGATGAGTGTACTCCTCATGTGTGAGAAACTACATTTATTTATGAAATTTTATTTCTACTCAAACTAGACTTGATCATTATTTACACAGCAGAAACTTTTATTTTTTCTGAATTTTTTTCAGAAAATCTTTGCTTACAGTTGTGTATACAAGACCCTAAAGGCTCAACCTATTACCAAAGTCACCCAGTGTTACGTTACATGAAGCAGTTCATTGCTTTTAGTACAAACTTCACAAAAAGAGTTCTCATCTTGTGAGAACTAATAAAAATCATGAAATGAGTTGGAAAAGTATCCATTATAACAGACCTAAAGCTATCATCCTGAGTCGTCACCTATAGACCATAAGAACCATCATTGAGTGAAGAAAATACTGGGATTTTCATTCCCAGTCAGTGTCTCTGTCTCTCTGTCTCTCTGTCTGTCTCTCTGTCTCTGTCTCTGTCTCTGTCTCTGTCTCTGTCTCTCTCTCTCTCTCTTCCTCTCTCCCTCCCCCCCCCGCCAGCAGATACTATAGAGGAGATTGCTGTCTTTGGTGGAAAAACATAAGCAGATATCACTTTGACATCATGCAGTGCAATACAAATTCTCAGTGACAAATATCAAAAAATCTTACACTTAACTCCATTTGTACCATTTTTAGGAAAGGGCTGGAGACAGTGTTTAAGGTTATAATTAGAGGTTTATGAAACAAAACTTTATGAATTGTTGGTATGGAATTATCCTCTCAAAATTTAAAAATATGTATTGATTATGTGTAATATATCTTTTTGATGTTGCATCTGTCACATATATTGAAAATAATATAGTTTAGTTGACTGCACCTTCTATGTTACTTTGCTTGTGCTCCCCCCTCCCCGATACAGTTTTGTGTTAATGGCCTTTCAACTTTTATTACAAATGTGTTGACATATAGAACAATTAGATCTTCTAAATGGATATAAAGCATTTTCCCGGGTCTTAAAGTAGAAGATACAAGCAGTCTATTTTCATCTGTGGTGTGTTGCAGCATTATATGGAATTATTCTGTGGAAAAGACAGACCTCTGGTGCATGATGTTTGGCCTTGGGAACATCCCTAGGCATTGCGTGTTTGATGTTTGAGTTTACATTATAAATCACAATGCCTGTTCTTCTAAGTTAAATGTCTGTTGGTGAACAACCCTTTAGAAATTAAATTGAACCATATTACATCATCAATGGACAAGTGGAAACAGAAATTCAAAATTACCCCCTCATTTTGCTAACTTTTTAATTACTATTTTTATAGGGAATTAGAGATTGGCTTTCCTAAATTCAAAATCCCAAAGCATTCCATTAAATTAAGAATATTTGAAATTCACTTTGAAACCCACTCTTGTTTTAAAACCTCACTGGATGAGGTGGGAAAAATAAAAAGTGAACGGATCAGGGGAAAAGCCTAAAGATACTTTAATTGGCAGAGGTTTGAGTTGCTTTTGTTTAGTTACTCACTGTCCTTTTGACAAAGTACATGTTGAAGAGGCTTTGTAAGTGCTGTTCCACTGAAGGACAAACAAGGGTACTTTTCAATTGAGCCCTTTTAAGTTTTGTTCCTCACACTGCTGCTGCTGTTAGAGGCTACTTCTAACGCATTGTGGCTGTGTGTTCATCTCTGCCGCCTGCCAATGGAAAACATCTCTCTTCTTGTTGAGCAAGCTAGAGCCTCACCTCCAGGCACCCTTTTCAAAGGCGCCGCTGTATGGAAATCGACACTCATAAAATGATAAAGAAAAGAGTTTATTTTTTAAAGATGAGGGCAAGAAGACACCCTCCAATGCTGTTGAGCCTATTTCTTCAGGAATAAGTGTTTTAACTGTAGCACACACAGCACGCTGAGTTGGAAGTCTTGTAATTTTTCAACACGAAAGTGCAAGTTGTTCGCTGTCATCTCCCTTTCAAGTGGTGTCCATTATGGAGGTTTACCTTGATATTGTTGAGCTGATTAAGTGTTATAGAAAACTAATTTGTGTTTTCTTGAAAGAACGTCTAACTTGCATGGTAAAGGCCCAGGGATAGCCCTTGGAGGAATCTCTTTCATAGTTGTAGTGTTGTCCAGACAAGAAACCCATGTGGTCCAAGAAGACTTCTGTTTCTCTTTGTAACTAGTACTTTTGTTTTCTAAATCAAACTTGTGCTTTTGTTAGTAAAAACATAATCCTACTTAGCATTATGTCCTAAATGTGGATCCTTCTGTAAACAATCGAGCCAGCATTCTTTTTTCAATGTGGCTATTTGTCTGCTAATATAAGAAGAGTTTGATTTCATTCCTGCTCATACATGAGTTGGTCTACTATAACAGGACTCTGTATATTTACTGAAATGTTTCTGATATTTTCTAAACCTTTCAGATAAGGAAGGTACCCCTGGTTTTCTTGTCCTTAACTAAAACTGTCAGTGCCAGACTTTTAGTTATAATACATGCATCTATTTAAAAAGACCCATTGACCCGCCTCTCCATTAGCAATAAACATTAGGGGAATGTGCCAGCCCTTCTTACTGCTTATGAGCCACAGCTTTTGGACATATCATTTATTCCAGAGTGAAGAGCCAGCCACCTGTTTTGGAGGCCTCTTTTCCCCGACATTAAAGGTTCAGGCCCTTGCTGAATAGTAACACTCTCATCTTGGCAACACACACAGCATTTTTTCTGAAGCTGATTTGTCAGACTCGACTAGCTGGAGGATTTTGTGTGTTTGCCGCCGTGTGTGTTTTTCACTCAGTTACCCTTGAGGCACTTGTCACGACCATGCATATTAAAATTAATCAGACCTCCTCGGCCTATGTGGCTGTGTGTTTAACATGAAGAAGTGGATATCAAGCAAATGCCCTAATTACATAGGCCTGCGTGGTTTTGTTCTAGTGGATGCTTGGTCTTTTTTTTTTTTAATAGGAGTTGCTTACAGGGAAGGCACGGACAGCACTAGAGCCAGTGGAGAGCTCACTCACATTTCCTTTGCCATCTGCTCCCTGAGTTCTGAGACGTCAAGGGCTCCCTGTGTGCCTTCCTTAACTACTCTTAATGTTGAGGAGAAATATGGCCAAGATCATGAGGGAGCCATGAGGCTAGGGCAAACAGCATGAGCATATGACCTGGACATTTGGATTGATTAAGATGGTCCCTCTCACGTGTTGATAACTTTGGATACCAGACCACTCTGTGCTCCCATTTTTGGATGATGAACTTTTGCATCTGAGAGGAAGATCTTGCATGAAATTCAGAATTAAGGCCCTTTCTTTTCTGTCCTGAATTTGGAAGTTAACTTTTATTCATCTCTCTTAATATTTTTATATTCATCTTTTAATATTTTAATTTAATCTTTTAATTTTTCTAGGTCATCTACATATCATATAAAACCATTTATGAGGCACTAACTCATACAGATAATGTATGAGTTATCTATGGATGGATTATATATGTAATCCATAGATAGATTATATTATATATATATATATACACACACACACACACACACACACACACGTTCATTTCTACTGTCATAGTATTGGCCTTAGCCTATTTTCATTTTTGTTACACTTTTCTCACTGCTTTACGGAAGATGGTCATGGGACATTTGGAAATAAACTTTTATGCTCAAAATACTGAAAATGTCTCAGGCTGACACAACACAGCAGCTTTCCTATTTGTGTATTTAAGGTCATAAATGAGACAAACTCTTAACACCCTGATCATCGAGTTTGTGGATGTTAGTCCCCGTTCATGCATGTTATTTGGACTTTTTTATGTTTTAGAAAATAGGAACAGAAAAATTTATTGAGAATATTTCAAATTTGATCTCAATTTCTGGAAACCACATTGGAAACAATTTGAAAAATAAAGTAATGAAAACTCTGCAGTGCTGAAGGATTTGGAGCTATACTTTAGGAAATTTCCAGGTAACTACAACAAGTTATCTGGTAAAAGATTACTCTAGTAGGACATGGTTCATAAAATTGATTTGTTCCTTCCCACATTGAAAAGGTTGAAGAATTCCAAAAAAACTATTGTTTTCCAGTTTTTCTTCCTCCCCTCTCATTGCATCTACTAGGTAAAAGAATCCATCCATTAACCTGCGTGCTGTCTTTTTCATGTGGGCGTGCAACTCACATGTGGAGAACTGGATCGGCAGTGCCAAGCGACTGCCTGGTACTTGACAGCATCATAGAAACCCCTCCTAGGTTCACTTAAGTTGCTACTGGTTATTTATTAACACAGTCCAGACTGTTTAGTGTGGGTGTATATGAAACAGAAAGAAAAACAAAGACCTTGAACAAGTAAATACATCTTTCATCATTTCTTTTGTTTCGTGGGTTTACTGTGTGCTATTCTTAGTCAATAGAAGTTGTTTGAGAGTTCTGCAAAAGGGTGAGGAACCTTTTCTTGAACTTGATCCTTTTGTTTTGTCTGTAGAAAAAGTTTTCTATTTGCCATTTTCTTTTTATTGCAACCTGTCTATATAAAATGTTTTTTGAACTTTGTGATTGCTATTAATATGACAAGTGCAGGTGATTATGAAACATGATAGACAGTTTTGTCAACTTTGAAATGGACAACTAAGGGACAAGAATTCACATAGCTTTCATTTCTGCATTTTTTAATGGAAACTGAAAATGAGATATACAAATCACCTTTTTTGTCTCCTTCGAAGAATCAGACTTTTGTTCTCAGATGCTGTGTGTGCTTCACTGAAATATTAAGCCTTGATTTAGTTCATACTTAAGTTATCTCCTCCCCACCTATTAATATAATATCAATGTACAGCTCATTGTATGGTGTAATTACTGAAGAGCTCAGTAGTTAGGAAAGCATGCCATAATGGGGCACGTCGGTTTGTTATAACAGGACAGTGCTCTTATGGTGGTATTTAGTGTGTTAATAGATAAGAATTGATTTGCTGTTTCAAGATATATTAAATCTCTGTTGCCTAGGCCTTTCTTTTCTGAGAAGTTATGCTTTGTTTGTAGAAATTTGCCTGAAAGGTTTATACACCACCGTGTGACATTTGTCATGTGGACAACTTGAGAGCAGAAAGCCGTGTAAATGAACAAAATGCACCTTCCTCCCTTTGGAGTTTTGTTTTCTTTTCCGTTTCCCCGCCTCCCCAACATTTTAGTTTCCATCTTTGCTCTGCATGCTAATATTTTTCATCAGTGTCAACATGCCATGTGTAAGTGAAGAAACTCACATAAACAGGGAGGTTGCGACATACAGTGTAAACAGGAAAGGTGAGTACTCAGCCTTCGTATAGGAAGGTATAGTACTCCAAATTCCAGGGAGAAAAACACGTCCAATAGCAAAGTGAAAGGTTGGGGATTAGCCATGTTTGCTCATGTTTTATGTCCTCCATGCTTAAGTTGAGTTATTCTTGTTCTGTGCGGCAGGAGGACAGCTGCCTTGTTGTTTTACTTGAGTCTTTTCTCCATGCAGCTCCTGGAATCATTAAGAATGAGCCAACAGAACTGAATATAAATTGAAGTTGTACGATTTTAGACAATTCTTAATTAAATAATATTATGATTAGGGGATACTAAAGAACATTAATTAAGTCAAAAGCATAGTAAGTCTTGGAGTTCCTTTTTTTTATTGCTGGGATTTTTTCCTTTGTTTTCTATATTTAAAATAATTCAAATGAAAAATAATTGCAAGTTTCAAAGTACATTACATTAAATAGAGACATATACAATCTTGTCTCTTGAAATGCTTTATCTAAATTCTAAACAGTGAAACCTTCTGAAATATTGTTTAATGTTTGTGAAGACTTAGAATTTAAAAAGTATTAAATGTCTGTCATTTTTTATCGATACCTATGCTCACATACACTGGACAAATTCTTACCTATTCTGTCAAATCTCCACAATTTCTCTAGAATGCATAAATAACACACACACACACACACACACACACAATATAGTAAATAACAGATTTTAGTAACATTTATTTCACTCAATCTCCAAACTAAAAATGTTGGCCTAGAACAGTTTTTGACCAAAAGAAAGTACACAGATCAGGATCTCAGTACAGAATAGAATTTTCCATTCTGTTCTATCTCTGATTTTTTTTCATTATCTTTGGACTCCTGTTAACATCCTGTGTAAAGCCTCTCTCGATACCCAACATGGAGTCAATATCTCCTTTCTCGGTAACACCTTTGTGTTTTATTTGTTCAACTATTCACTCATTCTCTCATTCTGACAGAAAACATTGAGGGCCTATTATGTGCTGGTTATTTTATAAGTTAATGAGAAGACAGAAGTCACAAAGTTTCTGTCCTTAAGTTGCGAATGTTATTTTGGGGGAGACAAACCATGTGACTTCATGGTGAAAGGAACTGTGAGTGAGGAGGTACAGAGGGCTCTGAAAATAGAGGAAAGGTCTTTTTAACATATATTTATAACCAATGCCATAATTGTTTATCCTTTTAATTGAATTAGTATTTACATATTAATACGTACTTTTGTTGTTTATGTCACCTGTGGAGGTCATGTGGCAATTATCACTACTCTAGCCGATTCTCTTTAAGTGCTTGTGCAAAAAGGTATTACAGTGTTCACTGATCTATCTCTATGACATAACTTCTTTTAGTGTAGTTTCACTCATCATCCCATCTTGTCTGAGTATTTTCATGTTATTGATTTCTGCTTATCCACAGCCTTCTGAGAAAAATTTACAGCTCTAAAGATATTCTAATTGCTTTCCTCAGGCCATTCAGCTAATAAGGCTAGACATAATACATTATTTCTCCTTTATGAATCTTTAGCCTTTACTCACTAAAATTGTAAAGGATATTATATTTGAACTTTTGTTGTATACGAACAGCAGAATGATGTTAGGAAAGCTGAGCCATAATCATGATGATGGTGATGATGTGTACCTAAGCTAAATCTGGCTAAAACACATAGCTTTGTAAGTGCTTGATTCATGCTGATTCATTATCCAATATTTAAATACTTAGCTAAAACTCATTAAAAGGTTGTTTGTAATTATAACTTTAATTTTGAAGAAAAGTGCTTTAATTCTAACACACACACACACACACACACCCATGTGTGTGTTTTATATAACACATATATACCAGGTACATATAAGACAAAATATTAATACATTTATTCTGATATACTCAAATGCCATGCTGGCAGTTAATAAAATGCAATCCATATAGTATTTTTCATTCTATACCCAAGGAGAAAATACAATGGTGAAGCAGTCTCAGGGATATGGAAGGAGAGTTACTTAATTTCTTCTCGAAAGTGGAGAAAGCGCCTCAGTTGGCCTGTGCCATCCTATATCTTTTATTGGGTCTCCCAGAGATCTTTACTAACGTGGGTGGGCAGTCAGCCTTCAGCTGCAGTGAGTTCACTTCCTGTCTTACTCTCCAACTTCATTTCTCTTTTCCTACCACTCACTGCTTATGACTTTTCTCTAGTAATGCTGAATTGCCTGTGGCTTTTCACAGCCACCGTGCTTTTTTTTGCTTTTTTGCTTAGGATGTCTGGTTGCAATGCCTTTTACCTTACTTTGCATCTGGATGATGGCCATTCATTCATAATATTTAGCTCAGGTTTCACCCCTAGTAGGAACTTTCTGCTAACTCTTAGCTAACCCCATCTTCCCTCCCTGAAGAAAGTTGGTCTGTGCCTCTCTCCTCCATTACATTTTGCTCTCCTAGAACATTGGTCAGCAAACTATGGCCTGTAGGCCAAATCTAGGCTGTTGTCTGCTTTTGTATGACCTGTGAGCTAAGAATAACATTTTATGACCCATGAACATTATAAGAAATTCAAATAGAAGTATAAATAAAGCTTTATTAGAACATAGCCATGCACATTCATTTACATATTGAAGCAGTGTTTTGTAATGTAATGTACTTTAGGGTTATAATGGTAAAGTTGATTAGTATAGCCCACAAAGCCCCCAATACTTGCTGTCTGGCCCTTTAAAGATGAAGTCAGCCCATGTTCTAGAGGGCAGTACAGAGTTTCAGTCACTCGATTATCCAGAGTCCCTAGCACAGTGACTCCTACTTGAATAGTTAAGTGGTTGCATACGCTATCTCTGTTCTTAACTAAGGCATCCATCATAGGATTTCTAGTTCTCTTCCCAAAGGAAGTTTAATAGAGGAAATACTGAATTATGAAGACCTTGGTGCTAGTTTTCAGTCTGTCGTGTATGTAATCTGGGACACATGCTTCATTTTCTTTTATTTGATAATAAAATTATTACATTGAATTGATTGTATAGTTCTTTACAGATATAAAATCCTAGAGATATTATATCAATGTTTTCATTAAGTCAATATATAAAAACAAGAAGAAACAAAAAGAATTAGAGAGCTCTTTATTAAGAAATATGGGCAAAAGGAAGAAAAGAATGGTGAACTCTTATAGACCTAATATACACCAAGTTTATTATTATCAGTGTTGATTAGGTATTGCACAATAGTTCAAATGAAAATAAAGTTTGTTGTTGGTCTCTACTATGAATTTTTAGAACTAAAGTATAGGGGTAGAAGATAAGATCTCATATTGTAAAATTTGTGGCTTATAATTTATCTACATTACTTTGGTGTCCAAATAATGAAAGGCAGACACCTTTAATGTTAGTTTTGACAGAATCCTGACTTATCCTGTGTTTTCTTCTCTTTTTTTGTTTTTGTTTTTGAGGGCAGTGTCACTGGCCCTCACATGTGGGACCGAACCGGGGCTGCTGGCTTCCGAAGCCAGCGCTTAACCACTGCGCCACTCGGCCAGCCCTCTTCTCTTTTTCATCATGTTCTTCTCTCATATATGAAGCGGCCTCCCCAGAGATATTGCTAGATGAAGGGCAATGTTGCTAACCAACCTGCATTCCTTATTTTATAGATTATGGGAAGAGCAAAGCCCTTATACCTCTAAAGGGACTTCTTTAATTCTAACAGGGGTGCCAGTTGAACTCTTGGCCATCATAAAGGCAATCCTGAATAAAATATCACAACATATTGGGTTGTCAGAAAAGTCATGACTCATTTTTGCAATGGAAAAACATAGAAAAAATATGTCATGACTTTTCTGACAACCCAACAATTTAAAGACTCTTTGGATGAAAACACTTTTGCAGTTTATACCAATTTCTAACCTATTTTAAAAAGCAATTAAAAAGGCAAACAAAATTAGATTTTTGTTTTAAAATATTATCCATGAGAATATTCCTAAGTAAAATTGATCATCACACCAATGTATAAAAATAGTACAGGTATAGAACTAAAATGGAAAGATAATTTTAAAAATATTTTAAAACTGGGTAATTACATATGTTTCTAACATTTTTTTATATACAGCATTAAAGTACAGCACTGGAAATAGATATACATATTGGGTTTTTTTTGCAGTTTTTGCTAAAAAGCCTAAGAGGTTATGTGGAACGCCCACAATAGGAATGCCCACCAAATTAATCTTTTCAGGTTTTCACACATCCAGAAAAGACTTATATCTTAGAAGTTGATAAATAGAAGGAGAAATGTTCCCAATAATGTAAAGGCCAGTAAAGGGAGTGAAAAAATTATGTACAACCAGGAAGTATTTCAGAGAAAAAAAATTTTTTCCTAGAAGTTTTATGTCAACTTTTATGAAATAATCTCAAGAAATAACTTTAAAAATTGATAATTTTAAATAGTGTCATCACTTCTAGTATTAGGGTCCTGCTGCTCCGTCGTACCACCTTTTCCATTGCCTTCCCCAGGAATCTTATATTGGAGGCCTACAACCATTCAGTAGGGACATCTCATTGTGGAAGAGAATAAATTTCCTGTAAATACACCTGCTTCAGGGTTTGCTGTGTGGTCTATCACTGAATCAGGTGTGCTACCAGCAAGTACATGAAGGGCAACTCAGGAGAACCAATTTCAGAGGTATCAGAACATGCTATGTGTAAAGCATTTTTAATTCCACAGGGTATGTATGTTAGAGGTAATTAGTATTATTCCCACCATTTCTAGTTTTCTCATTCAGATTTTCACTCAACAAATACAGAGGGTGCGAAAAAATGTACACAGATTTTAAGAAAGATAAAAACGATTCAAATTGTTATCCTCAATATATACTGATGAACATAAGATGAAGACAAGTCACGTTTGACTTCTGCAATTACAAGAGGTGCTCAAAGTGGTTACCATCAGCGTTAGACACTTCTGATTACGGCGAACTACTGCTTGAGCAATGCTGACCAAAGTGTCCAATTTTTTGGCACCCCTGGTATTTGCCAAGCACTTTTTTTCTCTATTTGGAATTCTGAGGGACATTAAAAACATAGCTGAACACATCTACAAATTAATATGCTTTTTCATCTTATTTTTATTTTTAATGCACCCACCCCTTCAAGTGCTTATTATAAGCATGTAAGATCATAAACCCCAATTGGGCAAAGATGAATAGTCTTTACATTTAAAAAATAAAAAGCTCTTTAATACTCTTACATTCCCATTTAGATTTCTCCATGTGAAAATCTAATGTCTTAAATGTCAAGATTTGTCTTGTGATTTTAAAGGAAAAAGATTGCCCTCATTTATGCATTTGATATAATTCTAGCCTAACTAAATGTCAAAATATCAACCACTTTATTTGTTAACATGTATGCACTTATTTCAATATGAGTAATTTAGCAACTTTCTCTCAAGTTAGTCATAATATGTAAAGAGATTATTTTACTAATGTTAAAAAATGTAGACACGCACTTTCCAGAACTCAGAAATGAACTTCCTTAAGAAAATTTAAGTGTGCATGCTCTTTCTTCTGTAGCAAATTGGACGTGTGTGAGGAATGACAGTTAAAAAATATGTCGTTTGTGTCTAAAACAAAGTAAGCATTTACTTGCTGAATATAGGTTTCAGCCTGCGAGGATGATTCCAGAACAACATGCGCTTCAGTTAAAACAGGTTTGAAACAGCTCCTTTCTACATATTTACTTCTTGCTTTTCCTAAAAACATTTAATGTTCAGAAACGCGGTGATCAAATCCTGTGATTTGTATGTAGGTGAACGAGCAAATGCATCTGCACCCTTCCTTTTCCTTATCTTCCCTGGGTCTCCCTGAGCTCTCCCCAAGCGGAGACAGATGGCTGCTGGTTTAGTTATGTGCGTGGGAGAGAGGGACTTCCACATGTGATTTTTACCATTTGGTAGTAATTAGTTTGTTGTATAAATTAACATTAACTGAACCATTCTTCAGGCATTGTTTGTAATTATCTTCTTTGAGTCTCTGAGTTGTATAGAAATAAAAAACAGGAAAGAAATTACTCCTTATTTTATAAAAGTTTAAGAATCTATTATTAGACAGAATAGATCAACAATTATTGTTGTACGCCCAATAAACAGAAAACTTTGAAATAACTATAAAACAGAAAAAAAAAACTAAAAATTTTTTCTGAAACTTAATGGTGTAGAAATTACAATTAGATTTTCTGAAAATGTGTGATTTTTTTAAAAAGATACAGTTGAATGTAATAAAAAAGAAATACAATACAGTTTGAAGAATTTTTCTTGGCATCATTTAACATACTGTTTTTTTTTAATTCTCAAAATAACTTCCACTTGAAGGTCACTGTCTGTATTGTCTTTTTGCTTTATGTGTTTCCTAATTTATGTAGATGATTTCAAAGAGAACTATTTTAGTGTACATTTTATGCAAAGCATATATTTTTCTGAGCTATAGTATGTTGATAGTCATCTTTTTAAGCAAAGCTTTTTATCACTAAATGGGATTTTGATAATTCAGGTTTTAAACTTTGTGGAGTCACAATTCTCTATCCCCTATCCCAAATGAAGACATTGGACATAAAGGAAACAAATAATAAGCAAACTGTGCTTTTTAAATCCCCCCTTGAGTTTGGTTTTGCCTTACTAATATTATTTCTGGGTTTGAAATTTTCTTCTGTGTCTTTCTCTAAAGAGATCTAATAACTAATACCATATAACAGATTGTCCTTTAAAACATAAATGTTATTTTCTGAAAAAAAATTCCCATCTGTGTTTTTCTTTGGAAATTGCTCTAAGAAACTACCAGGAAGAACATATTAATACTAGACATACTTTGACCCAAAGTATTTAAAGTGTGTCATTGCACTTTTACTGTTCATAGCATAGTCATAACTTTGATGTTGACGAGAAAATCTGATGGTCATTATTCTACCAAGAATTTCTTTATTGCAGCACATTAGGTAAAACCTCAGTCCCACCAGAATTAATATTTGTGTGAACCTGTTATTAGATTATTAATAAAAACAGAAATGTATACCATAAGTAGCTATTTTCTCTCATACAGCTTCAACTACTGATCAGATGTCAGTTTTAGAAACTATATCTACCAGAAGTAATTCATTTCTTGGCTTTTTAGAAAATATTGCTTCAATTTATTTCCTGGAAAATAATTATTTAATGGTCTCCAAGATTTAGAAATATCCCAATACCATTGCAATTTACTTGGAAAAATAAGAACATTTCACCCTTATTTAGAATTGCTTCACTTACTGCTTTTTTTTTTCTTTTTTACCATGACCAAATAGGAGATTTATTCCTGAAATGCAAGATGGTTTGACAAACGAAAATTAGTCAGTGTAATAATTTACCTCATTAACAGAATTAAGGAAAATTTAAAAGGGAAAACATACAAAGTATGTACTCAGACAACAATGGAATTTAAAACAGAGTGACAGAAAATTCCCAAATGTTCGGAAATTAAAAATTATCTTTTATTAAAATTAGACACTTTAAAGGCTGCTTTTTGTTTTGAGTTGTTGGGTAAGCCATTTATGTGTTTATATTATTCTGAGGTTAACAGAGATATGCCTTTTATGTTTTTTTAATGAAAATTTTTCAAGAAGAGTTTCTGGATTACTATAAATAACTTTTGTTTTGTTTTGTTTTGTTTTTAAGTACTTCTAATGCAGCTATATTTATGAAATAGGAAAACTAAAAGTACTATGTATGTACTCAGATATTGGCCTGCCCATAAAGTATAGCATCCTATATTTCTCATAATTAATCAAGATTCTAAATCATGCTTTCTTTTAAATGTAAATTACTTTTGACTATTTTAAAAGCTCCAAAGTTTCTGAATTTTCAAAAATTTTGCCTCCTCGAAATAGCTTATGCACACATAGTTTTCCCAAATTGAGAAAAAGAAAATCATTATTGTGTTATCTCTTTATTTTGGCTGTAAATCAAATAAACATAAAAACCTTATGCTCTGCATTTTTTAAAATCCAGAGCTGGCTAAGAGAAAGCAGCTTCAATCTTCAAGATATTCCCTTTCCCTGCTTTATAAGACAGATGTATATTTTCTTTTAAATTGAGCAGGTACAGAATTTAGTCAAATTTTGAAGGGCAAACTTTGTGTCTACTCAAAATTCACTCCATATTCTATGTGTTACCTGCGAATTATACAATTATAATTTTGTCAAAATATTTTAATAGAATGGATTTTTGACCTGTGCATATTCTTAGTATCAAGCCAAAAGATTTCTCTGTGAGAGGGAAAATAATCTTTATGTTCCTCAAATAAGTTTAGATCCTAATTCCTGGAAGTGAAGCAAAATAAAGACTTCTGCTTCCAGACTGATTTTACTTTTGTTATGTACTTGTGTTCATAAGAATACATAAATCTAGGCTTACATGCATCTTTTGAAGAAATTACAGTATCCTACCATCCCTACCCATAAACCTAAGCCAGTTTTTTTATTATTCCCCAACTCAAAAAAATCATTTTAATAGTTCTTCTTTTGGAGGAATACTTTTCAGATTAAAGTAATCAACTATTGACAAATATACTCAAAAACCACCTCTGAATAAATTGTTTTGGCAGCCATTTGAAATGCAAACTCACGTATGACATGATATATTTTGGAACCAGAGATAAGAAGGGAGGCAAAAAAAAAAAAAAAAAGCGCAGCTCTTCTGTGGCTGTGAAGCTCAAAGAGAATACATTAATTAACCCAAGAGAATTTCTAGGAAGCTGTAGTGAGAAAGTGTAGCTTTGAAATCTAGTGATCTTTATCCACTGTTGGGTTTGGGTCAAAGACCTCGGACAGAGAAGGGAAAAAAAGGAAGGAGGTACTATATAGGAGCCAGATGTTAAAACCTGATAAGGGCCGACCAGCCTCCTGCTGCTGAAATCTAACCCTACTTCCATCTAAAAGGTGACATTCTCCTCTGAAGCTCCTATGTCCTTCGAGGAGAGAAAGCGACACAATTCTGGCTCTGCATTTTTCCTTTGGCCTACCTTGTCGAATGGCCCTAGAAGACTAAACAGGTGTTATCTACTTTTGATTTCAGTGCATTTAAATTAATCCTGTCAGCTCAGCTGTTAAAACAACTGTCATCTCCAGCTGTTAGTAATTTTCGACTGGGCATTTTCACAGGTTGCCAAGATCTGAGCCTGCATTGTGTGTCTCTCTCTGAATGCAATAGAGTAACAATCTGTGGGCTTTTTTTTTTTTTTTTTAAGGAGCTTGTATTGTGATGCTGAACACATGAAATCCTAATAATAATCATTTCAAAAGACTCTCTGGTGCCATGTTTTGTGCTATATAAATTAAGCATGTGCTAAATGCCACTCCTTGCCATACTCAGTGGTGTGTTACATAACTTTTGGGGGTATTTAATTTAATGACCAATAGGTCAACTTGGAAAGCATAAAAGGAGGTAAGATGAAGTTAGGAGAGAGAAGGTAGTGCTGCACCTGCTTGCGATGGCTTCTGTGTCCAGGAACAATAGTTGCTTCCAGTAGAATTATGATTTTGTTTTCACTGAACTATTTAGTAAATGGTTTGTTCCTTTTTAGCATTTTGAGGAACTCTGCACTTTAAAGCCAAATACAAGGTTTCTGGGCTTGACCTCCGCCTAGTAGCATTTTAAACCATAAGAGGCATTTCTTGCATAATGTCAGTATTTGGAATCTATTTCAGTTAGTAGCATTCATAGCTAATACTGTGGAGGGGAGGAAAGGCTATTAGGAAATTCGGCCTATTATCAACAATTGGAAACCATTAAAAACATGCAGTAATCTCAACTCTGTCAAAAAGAAGACTAACAGTTGCCACTAATATATTAGTCTGAAGCTAATGAGTATTACTCCTATCCTAACCAATGGAAAAATGATAAGTTTTCTGTGTTTTTGCACAGTCTAAATTTGGTTTTATTTTTTACTGTTAAAAACTATGTTTCAAAAGAAAAATAAATATATAAGTGACTTAAATTAATTTTAAATTATTTATGTTTAGGAATAATATAATCCAATCAATACTGAAAACAAGTTTCAATAAAATATACCAGTTACAAAAATTCTGGCTAACTTGCAATATTTTATTTGAATTTATGCAATACTGATATTGAATAAATTTATCCTGATTTAGTAACTGTTTTCTACATTTATTAATTTCTAAAGAGCTTCTGATTCCATATTTATTTACATTTATAAAAACGTAGCTAATATTTGAGAGGATATTACTGGTGTACAAGGTAAACAGTGAAAAATATTATAAAATGAATATAATGGAAAGTATTTCTCCTTCCTACTTCTGTTCTTCACTCACCCAATTTATGTTTTCTCCTGTATACTTCTGGAGATATTCTGTGCATACACATGTAAAAATAAGAGTGTGTGCGTGAGGGGCCATGTATATCAGAAGGATATTATACATCATTACCCCTGCATTTAATTAAATAATGCTTAGTCTCTAGCATATGTGTACATGAGCATAAAGAATAAGGTTTTAATGTATGTGATATATGTGTATGCAAATACATAATTATCATTGAGACTTAAAACTCAACATTGAATAAAGAATATTAGATGTTTTCTGTTAATACTTATCAAAATTACAATATATATTTACCTTTGACCTAGTAATTCCACTATTAGAAGCTGAATATTCTCACATATATGTCAGAATTTAGAAGTATATTGTTTGTGAAATAACAGTTATAGAGAAACTAGAAACTTTCTAAATGTCAGAAGGCTGGCTAAGTATATTGTGCATTCATAGATGGCTTTCTATGAGATTGTTAAACATTATGGAAGTTTATCCATAGAAATATGGAAAGATATCCATGATTTATATTTTAAGTCTAAAAAGTTTCATACTAGAAAATATAAGATTATCTAATTTGCTTAAAGTATACATGTGTATATGTTTTTGTATACACATTAATTTTAAGTCTTAAATATTTATCTAAAGTATATATAATAAATTATTAATACATGTTTTATTTTGCATATTTACTTAGACTATAAATCTATTAATATTTGATTAATTACTAAGGATTCACCTTTAAAACATGAAGAGTCTTTAGTAATGCTAATAAGAATCAATGACTGATGGATTTTGCTTTCAGCTTCTATAACATTAATTTACAAAGGAAGAGTTATTAAAAACTAATGTAATATAGAAAATATATGTGAAGGCACTAGGTGAGGTGTGATAGGACAGAGTTTGGGACAATTCAGAAGCCCATAGGAAAGGTATAAAGAGTGTGGTAGATAGAAATATAGAATTAGTTTTGCTCCTTTTATTTCCAAATCCATATTTGGAGAAATATCTCCCTTTAAAAAAATTGGTGGAAAAATCTGATATGCTTGCTCACACAAACATCCACATATCAGGATTCTGAATGGGAAACAGTATGCCCTGCTCAAAATTATCTTCTGCACAGATGTTGGTAAAGATTAATATATTTGAATTAATAAGATACGCTTTGTTATTAGTTTCCTAGGGCTGCCGTAACAAAGAGACACAAACTGCATGGCTTAAAAATAGTGAAAATTTATTCTTTCACAATTCTGGAGGCTAGAAGTCTGAAATCAAGGTGTCAGAAGATCTGTGCTCCCTCTGCCACTCTTGGTAGAACCCTTTCTTGCCTCTTCCTAGCTTTCCGTGGCGGCCATCAAGCCTTGGCTTTTCTTGATTTGCAACTGCATCACGCTGATCTCTGTTTCTGTTATCCCATGGGGTGCTCTCTGTGTGTCTGTATTTTTACCTGGCTATCTTCTTATAAGGACTCCAGTCATATTGAATTAGGGCCCATCCTGATAACCTCATATTAACTTGATTAAATCTGCAAAGGCCCTATTTTCAGATAAGGTCAGATTCACCGGTACTGGGACTTAAGACCTCAACAAAACTGTTTGTGGACATAATTCAACCCATAACACTCTTGAAACATGAGCACAAATGGGTCAGTGGACCAACTGACAGTTCATAGATGGCTTTGAATTCATTTAGACATAATATGAGCTTCAATTCATATATGTTTCAATTCATTAAAACAAATATTGGCATATAAAAGAGGAATAAACAATTTCAGAGTTTATAGAAGCATTGATATAGGCCACTCCACCTCAACAGACTCTTCAGTGGGAGGTCTAGACTCCCAAAAGTTGACCTAAAGGTCCTGGGTAGATAGTTAGAAGTGGAGCAAAGGTAAGAAATTGTGCTGAAAGGAAGAGAAGATTACAAAAGAGAAACAAACATACTCCTTTTCCTTGTAGGAGAAAATGTTTATATGCACCTGGTAGTATCTTGCTGCCCAAAGATGCGGATACTAGCTTATGGTAGGCGTGAAGAAAGTTATAGGACCTTGTGACAAGAAAAGCTATGCAGAGAGCTTTCATTGTAACTTGTATTTCACTGTTACTGGGATTGTCACTCTATTTTGCCAGACACCCTTATTGTTTAAAAAAACAAAGCCAGCAATTACTGAAATTTGCTGAATAAAACCCTGTCTTTTTCCTTCCATGCCACTATTCTTGTGATAGGAAAGGCTTTTCTTTTCTTTTTTTTTTTTTTAAAGAACAAGGATAATTTTTACATTGTAACGGCACCTCAGTTTTTCGTTTACATTTTACATCGATTCCAGTGCTATAAACCAAAGATCAAAAGAAATGTTTGAGTACAGCTAACTCAAGCTAACCTCTTTCTATTTATGTCCGAGTTAAACATGTCTCCCACCACCTAGGAGGAGCCGAGTGTTGCAGTCAAAGCAGTCCTCCGATTTGAGTGCTCTGGACTGGGGAGGAGAAGATGCGGGTACGTGCTGCCCGACCTTTCCTCGGAGAGACAGACATGTCTTCTGTACTTCTGCCCTGTGCTTTTCATGGCATTCTTAGGAGCAGTGCTGAGAAGTGTTAGGTCTAAGTGTAGAAGACTGATGTTTCATTGAAGTATGGAAGGTTAATGGAAGAAAAAAAAAAACCCTGAGAGCTGAAATGGAAGGTTCTTGCTTTTCCTTGGCTCTGTAAGGTTATTATTATAAGTCAAAGCCGAGCAAGAATTGAGAGGATTGTCACTTGTCTTTTTTTTTTTTCATATTCATTTTACTGGGAAAAAAATGCAATTGCTCATAAAATTGATGATTAAACATTAAAATATTCCCAATTCCATAAATTCAAAGGATGTATTACAGTGATGCGTTCTATCTGAATCTACAGTATCCTCAGAAGTGTGTTGAGCAAGGGCTTTCCACAGCATACATTGTCTAATCACATAAATATTAAAATTTAACTGCACATACAGTGAATTATACAGCGAAATATGAAATTTTAAGGCTATTAGGAGGTGATAGCAGTATATAGATAATTTGCAGACTGTAAAAGTTTTCATTTAAATGATACTCTTTTCTGAATTATCTGGTACATATTTATATAGACCAGTCTGATTCTTATCTATCAGATTCCTAATGCGTTGTGTTCAGGTTGTATAAAATATATAAACAATTTTCTCTTTATTTTGATGGCAGGGAAAAAACATTGCAAACTAATTTTGACTAACTTGAAAAATTGTACTGGGTGACACTACCTTTTAATAATAGTAGATTTATTCAGCATATAGTTTTTTCTCAGGCATCATGAAACACACACATACACACACAAACACACACACACACACACACACTTGTACCCCACTGAAGATGCGGAAACTGATGTCAAGTCAAATAAATTGACTAAAGTCTTAGTAAAATCAAGACCTGACCTCAGATATGTCTTGTGCAAAACTAGTGTGTTACCCATTACACTATACCATTTTCTTGCAGTTTCAAATAATACCATGAGCGTAGTTCATAACAATTTGTGAAGTAATGAATGAGTTAATTCATTCACTCATTCATTCCACAGACTTTTTTAAAACACCTGGGCTTGCAAAATTCTCTAACATGCAGCAAAGCAAGTAATGAGTGAACCGTGTCACACAGATTACATTTTTGCGGTGAAGATTTTTTTTCCGAGTACGTCACTAGCTGTACACAATAATAGAGAAAAGTCAGATATATGAAATGATAAATATCATAAAAAAGGCAGAGATATAGAGAAAAAAAAGTGGATTATTTTATGATGGAGTGATGTCATTGAATGTGGCCAGTATCTGAATGGACAGAGATGGAAGGAGGATAATCTAGGGCTTTTTCAAGGGGAGTTGAATTGGCGTGAAAAGTTTAATAGTTTAATTAAAAGCACAGAGATAAAATGCATCAGGTATTATCAGGGACAATAAATAAATAAATTAGTTTTGGGGAATGTAAGACAAATACATTGAGAAGAGGAAAACAAATTAGATTATAAATGCAGTTGAGGGTCAGGCTTGAGAAACCCTATATGCCCCAGTAAGGAGTTGAAAATAGGTTAAGCATTGAAAAGCTATCGATGGCTTTCCAACAGGGGAGTGATCTAAGTTCAGTTCTCAAAAACCATTTTCATCATTGATCATTCCTCCTTACCACACACTTGCTTGAGTTTCTTTGGCTAACAACAATAAGACAGTAGTGCCATGGATATCCTGTTATAGATCAATATGTGTGGTTTTATTTTCCATTTTAATGGTGTTTTAGGTGGGCGGCACTATAGATGGTGCGATCAGTTAGTCCCACGTTTATTTCATTCATGTATCCACCCTGGATTTTCTGTTACTTTTTTTAAAAAACATTATTATTATTATTATTATTATTATTAATTATTAGTTACAGATGTACAAAACAATGCAATAGCTATCTTTTGCACCCCTTACAAAGTGACTCTCCCTTCTCCCCTCCCCTGCCCCCTCACCCCCGATATCTATTACTTTTTTAAAGAACATCTATTTTTAATATAATCTTTGTAATATTTTCACCTTGAGATTTTAAGTGTCTTGAGACCAGAAAGTTTGTTTATTTACTAAAGAGCAATACATCATAGTTGCCTAATTATGGTTTATTAATGAGGGAATTAATGTGGAAATGTTAGATGCTTAGTAAAAATTATTTGCTAAACGGATAAAATTTAAACAAAATTCAAACCACGCAACTCTTTGTCTTCCTCTACCTGCAGCTGTATCTGAACATTCACATCTGAGGTTTTATGACCATATCACAATTTTCACACTGATGAGATGCTGTTAATACTGTACCATCTTTATGAAAGCTTAACCACTTACTTTTTGGGATAATCTTTATAAGTCCTTTCAAACTAAACATTGCCTTTTCTAAGCAGGAATTTCTTCTCATTCATCAAGCTGGTTAGAAATGCAGCTCTGTACTCATTTTTTATGCTTATGTAAGATTTACTATTTATACCTCATAACACTTAATCACTCTATTTCACAATCTCCTTTTCACTAAATTATAAATGTCTTGAGAGCAGGGACTGTGTCCTTTCATTTTTGTTTTCCTAGGCTAATACAGTATTTGGTAGGTAGCAAGTTAATATTTTGCTTTGTTTGATGAAAGAGTGATGGATTAAAGGATGGGAGATTCATTAAGAAACTATCAGAGTGCTCTGTGATAGAGGTAGTCAAGGGGTAAACAAAACTTTTAGCTTTATAGAGAGAGATGAGAACAAGAATTTCAGAAATATATTGACAGGTAAGAAATAGTCGCACTTGGTGGCAGATGTTATGTGAAGATAAAACTGAGAGGTCACGATGCCAAGTGACTTGCAATATGAGGGTGCCATTAAATAAAGTAGATGAGTCAAGAGTAGAACCCGATTTATTGTTGAAACAGATAGTGAGGCCTCTTTTGGACATAGCAATTTTGAGTGACCATTGGGCAATCCTGAGATGTTTAATAAGCAGTAGAAACTGGCTGAAGTACATGAGTGGGGCAGATTGTAATAGTGCATTTAGAAGACAGGAATTATTGAATCTCTTGGGACACCTATTGTAGCACATTCTGAGGCAAAGGACTGAGAATAAATACTGAGAGAGAAAAACAAAGAACAATTTCAGGAAAGTTAAGTTTGTAGTTTTTGGTGTGTTTTTTGCCACCTATATTGAGGTATAATTGACAGATAAAATGATAAAATATTTGAAGTACATTGTGATGATTTGGTATATATATACATTGTAAAAGAGTTTCCCCCATCTAGTTAATTATGTAGTTCTGATGTTGAGAAGAATGGCTATAATAGAAGTTGTGAATAGTATAATATTCTATATTGTGGTTTAGAAGTAGTTTCTGATCAATCAGAAAGCCACATTGCAAAGGATTAAGGACACAAAAAGGAAAGCAATAAGATGGTAAATTATTTGAGTAGCAGAGTTAAGATAAATAATTGTTTATGAGGCATTTCTACTTTCAACTAAAATGGCATATACACCCATGAAGGATGTTTATGTGGATTGTATTAAAATGTATTGTAGAAACAGAAATATTTTACAAACAATTACAGTTGCCACTTACATTCCCTGTATATCTAGGAAGACATCAAGAGTAGGGTAGACTTCGTTGGTAGATTTTGCATTTCAGTCAGCAAAACCATACAGATTTACACAAGTAAATCGTGTTTTATAAATGCATTATATTTTGAGATATAAGACAACTGACTTAATATATGAGGAATCTAAATGATTAGTGTTTGTAATCGAAGTAGCACGGTGTCTATTTATAGACTACCTACGTTATAAAAGCCCGAATTAGGCCTGATGTGTTTAAAAAAAAAAAAAGTAACAAGAAAATTAAATGTCCCCTAAAGTTTGTCTCATATCTAATATTTTGAATTTTATAGTTATAGTATGTATTTCCCGAAAGAGGTCTTTTTCTTTTGATAGTTGAAAAGGGGATTCTGAAGACCATCTTTTTTCCATAGGATTGCTAGGACATGGTAGTAACAAAGATTGTGAAATGAACTAAAACCTGATTTGGCTTGGTTTTTTTCTAATCATAGAATGTAGGAATGCAGATGAAATCATAAATACCATCCAAAGTCAGCAGTATGAGTAGAATCTAAATACAAGTATCATTGTAATTTAATTTATGTAATAGTAGCCAACTGAAAAACTGTGTAAATAACTTTTGGTTAAATTAATAATGCTAAATATATGGAGAAAATACTAGGTATAACAATTCATATTTTGTTAAGAAGTAATTTTTGTATTTAAAGGAGATTTTATGGCCTAATATTTGACTGCATTTATTGAATTTTTTAGATTTCACCAACAAAAGTTATGTGTTTTTTTTCAAGGAATCATTCATATAAAGATTTGAGCTCACTCTCTTGAGCTTTAGTTTGATTGTGATTGAATTACCACTGTCTGTTGACAAGCACCTCAAAAAATCTCTAGGCTATCTGAGTTTGGAAGATTGAAAGAAGACCTTATGATTGGACACTATTTTCTTATTCCCTGTTTATATTTTCCAGGTTCTCTTTTCCTCCTTGTCCTCTCCATTTCCCCTCTTTTAGTTCCCCTTTATTTTTATGGACTACTGTTTTGTAAATTAGAAGTCCCCAATTATATCATGGCCAGTAAATCTTATGTACTAGGTTTTGCTATGGTGTCAGTAGAGTTAGGTACTATAAAGCTGCCCTAGGAAACAAAGGGAAATGGTCAATAAGATGTCCTGTTTCTGGTAAGGCTTCTCATTGCTTTGGGGGAAAATAAGCCCAAAGAGGAAAGGGATGCAGCAAGTGTAGCGATTTCCTAGAGAAGTATTTCTCAAAGTGTAGCCTAGTGCTCCAGTAACTACTACAAAATGACATGGCGTGCTTTTCATTTTGTCTGCATTTTAACAAGTTCTCCAGATAACTGAATGCTTTTCATTATTATTACTATCTAATGTAATGTACAACCCAATGAGGTAGGATTGTCCCAATTTTATAGTTAAGGAAACAGTCATAAAGAACACATAGAGTGTTTTTTTTTTTTTAAAGTCAGGATGGCAGAGAAGTTAAACACTGTGCTTACCTCCTCTCACAACCACTTCAGAATTACAATTGAACTACAGAAAAATCGTCACCTGAAGTCTAGCTAAACTGAAGCCCTACAACCAAGGACATATAGGAGAAGCCACTTCAAGACTGGCAGCGGGGACAGAGACATGGAATGGACTGCTCCCACACCTGCGTGTGACCATTGAAAATTGGGAGAGATACCTTGGTGGCGAAGGTACCCCCTGGAGGAGTGAGGGGCCCCAGCCCCACACCAGGCTACCAAGCCCAGGGTTCCAGTGTCAGGGAGAGAAATCCCCATAATTTCTGGTTGTGAAAACTGGTGGAGATTGTAGCTGAGTGAGAAGGACGGTGGCTGCAGTCCAAGGAGCTTCTCTTAAAGGGCCTGCACAAGGACTTAATTACTGACAGAATCACACACTCTGAGCTCTAGTGCTGAGGCAGCAGCTGGAAAAGTGCCAGGGACATATGGGGAGGAACTGAGTTGTCTGGCTACAGGGAGAGGGCTGGAGGGGCAGCATTCTCCCCAAAGAAAGAAATAGAAGAAGCTATTGTTTCTTAGTTGAGTTCCCCCCTCCCTCCTCCAGGCATGCAGATGCAGCTGACTGCCATATTTGAGTCTCCATCAATCTTGCAAACATTGTTCGTTCACATTGCCCTGGTGATTCTGAGACCACACCCCTCCCAATTTTGGGCACAACCAAGCTGCTTCAAGTAGCTTTTCTATACAAACAGCCTGCCTTGGCTCATGCTGTGGACTTTCCTAAAATCTCTCAAAGTTGCACAAAATCCAAACAAGCAGCATCTGGCTTCAGTGTGTCCCATACCGCTAGGTGAGCAACCCTAGGCCCTGCAGTAGTGACAGCTGGCTTTGGTTTGCAGCTTGGCCTCTCGAGGCACCTCCAAGTATAGCATGTAAGGCAGCTATCTGCAGATGGCTTCATGGTCCATTCCAGGTGGCCCTTAGCAGGGCACAGGCAGGAGTGGAATTCGGCCTGCAGTGAGTCCCCTCCAAGGAGATCTTGGGGTTGGCATGCCCAGTGGACAGCATTGGACTGGGCCAGAATATCACCTGGCCACCTCCAAGGATGATACATCCAAAGGACAGATTTAGCAGATCCCTACTAAAGCAAATCCTGCTATGTAAGGTCACCCTCTGCACCACAACTCCTCCACTGCAGTCAAGGCCAGTCCTCACAACAAATGAGCCTGAGGGTCAGTCCCTTCCTTTGACAAGCAAGCAGCATCCAAGGCTCAACTACAACAGGAGGACATACACCACCCACAAAAGGGACACACCTGGAGCACTCAGCGCTGGTGACAAGGGAAACGGCACCATTTGGCCCCACAGGAAGCCCACTACACAAGGACACTACTAAGACAGGGAGATATAACAGCCACCTAATACATAGAAACAAATTTAGGGAGGCAGCCAAACTGGGGAGACAAACACTTCCCAAATAAAAAGGCAGAACAAAGCTCCAGAAAAAGAACTAAACAAAATGGAGACAAGCAATCTACCAGACACAGAATTCCAAACACTGGTTATAAGGATGCTCAGTGATCTCAGAACTTCAACAAAGAGATTGGAAACATAAAAATGGAGATAGAAAACATAAAAAAGAACAGGTCAAAAATAAAGAATATAATAACTGAAATGAAGAATGTACTAGAAGGAATCAATAATAGATAGATGAAGCAGAAGATCAAATCAACAATTTAGAAGATAAAGTAGCAGAAAACACCCACCCAGAACAGTGAAAAGAAAAAAAAGAATCCCCCCAAAATGAGGATAGTTTAAAGGAGTTCTGGGACAATATCAAGCACACCAACATTCACATCGTAGGGTACCAAAAGGAGAAGTGAGACAGAGAGAGGAATTGAAAACCTATTTGAAGAAATCATGATGAAAAACTTTCCTAACCTGGTAAAGGAAATGGATATTCAAGCCCAGGAATCATAGAGTCACGAACAAGATGAACCCAAAAAGGTCCATTACAAGCCACTTCAAAATTAAAATGTCAAACGTTAAAGACAAAGTAGAATCTTAAAAGCAGCAAGAGAAAAGCAGTTAGTTACCTACAAGGGAGCTCCCATAAAACTGGCAGCTAATTTCTCAACAGAAACTTTGCAGGCCAGAAGGGATTGGCAGGAAATACTCCAAGTGATGAAAAGCAAGGACCCTACAACCAAGATTACTCAGCAAAGCTATCATTTAGAATTGAAGGACAGATAGAGCTTCCCAGACAAAAGAAAAAGTTAAAGGAGTTCATCACCACCAAACCAGTATTCCAGTATTACGAGGAATCCTAGAAGGACTGCTTTAAGATGAAAAAAGAGTTTTAAAAAGTAAATAATAAAATGGCAATAACTATGTATCTATCAATAATTTATAGGTAAATGTAAATGCTCTAATCAAAAAACAGGGTGGCTGAATGGATAAGAAAAAAAGTCCCTTACATATGCTGCCTACAAGAGACTCACTTCAAATCGAAAGACATACACAGACTGAAAAGGATGGAAAAAGATATTTCATGAAAATGGAAACAAACAAAAAGAACATGAGGTAGCAATACTTATACCAGACAAAATAGACATTAAAACAAAGGCTCTAACAAGAGACAAAGAGGAACCTAGTAACCCCACTTCTGGGCATTTACCTGAAGAAACTTAAAAGGCTACTTGGAGGGGATGTCTGCATCTCTATGTTGAATAAGAGCTTATTCTATGGCCAAGATAGAGCTATCTATATCCTCAACACTTTACAAGCCGATTTCTGAACCACTGCCCAAAATATATCAAAGAGAAAACTTACAGGTTTAAAACATCTCTATTAATCTGATTGTGACAATACCTAGTCTAAGAAAAATCATGCTTTCATTTTAAGAGCTCGAACTGCTAAGGTACCAAGAGAACAGGAGGGCATCAGGAATCCATTCTAGTAAATATGATTTAAACTCATTAAGCATCTGGTGATGATTAAGACCACTTTGAAGTTGTATTATTTTTCAGATTTTACATTCAAGTTAGGCTTGTATTTTGCTTATTTAAGATGTATATAATACAGTCACTAATTTCTCTTTAAACAAAAATATCTGTTGTGAAATAGTATGGAGCTAAGCACATAAGATTAGCCCCACTTTCTCTCATGTATTTATAAATATATTTTACTTAAAAGCTTTGCAATGTAGAAAATGTTTAAACACACACATATATAATACTGTATGAGAATGAATAAGCACCCTAAATTAGAATGGAAATTACTGTATTGCTGATTCTTTAGGTAGTTTTCAGTTAGCTCTTTCATGCATTGAAATTGTAAAACCCTATCATTTTGCAATTAGGAACAATTGGTCTTCATTTAGGAGATCCAGTTGAGGAGCAAAATACAGTCTGAGAGTTTAATCCAGACTTAATGCCTCCTATTTATTTCCTCGTAAGGCCCATTGGAATATGAAAATTCCACCATCAGTGATAGCTCATATTTTTGCCTGTATGTGCAACAACTTTTACTGTCATTAAACTCCTTGATATGATTTTTAAGCATTAGCTATGCAACTCAGCTATGAATATGTGCCCTTTGACTTCTGGTAACTTGTGAAATTCTGACTATTCATTCATATATGCTTTTCTTTTCCCCTTCCCCTGAAATTTTTCCTCTAGGGATACTTAAAAGTCTTTAGAATAATGATACATTTACTTTCCCTGCTTTTCTCCATTGACCACTGCTATCTTACTGGGTTCTGCAGGGTTTTGTTCAATGTTGCATTACACTTTATACTTCTAAGAAAGAAAGAATTCAGCTGCCAGGCAAGACTTGAGGCAAAAGGACTTTGAATGAAACGGCAATGTATAATTTGAGTTGTAAACACCATGGATCCATTGTAGTTTAAAAGTATTCATCATAACTGAGTTGTACTTAAAAGGATTTGGTAGATGATTGGGTATAGATAGGTAACAGTTAGGGGTTTACCAGACTACCTTTTATGTGGCTGGATGGGAGCTGCGTGTCAGGCAGGTTCAGACTCTTAAATTACACCCTTCCTTGACCTTGTCGTCCAGACTCCAGAGTATTTTTTAGTATATTAGTTAAATACTACCCAGTAACTTAAATACTAGAAAGCTCCATTTTTTGGAGATTGTTTCCAGGAAGAGTAAATGATGATCAATAGAGATGTTACAAGTGATTTTATATTTTGTGTGCATGTATACACACACACACATACACACTCACACACGTGCACACACACGTTCCTGAGGGTGGCCTTCTATAAACTGTAGCGTCATTGTATAGCTGCAACCTTTGGAAATTCACTAACTAATAATGCACAGCAAAGGGTCTGTTCCGTGGCAAGTCCTACCCACAAAACTCCCATTCAGCACTTTTTCTGTGTTCCTGGATTATTTGAACAGTTAATAGGCACATACACATGAGCACACACTCACACGTACATGCTTATCCCACATCACAAAAACCACCCTCACATTTGGCTCTCATCGGATCCTCAAGTTGGCCACAAGGCAGGACTTAACAAGCGTGTGTTAACTCCATTAAAAGAGTATCCAAAAGTAGTTTTCAAAGGTAAAATCTGAGGAACATAGTTGAGGTAAGGAAAGGGGGAAATTATATTTAAAGTCATAATATAACTTTTCTGTACTAAACAGAATAAGTTTCTAGAATATCTCTTGCTAGCATTTTTTTAATGAACTCTCTGTTCTTTGAAAATCTTATACAAATCCACCTATCCAAAAAAGAAAAAAAAATCAGATACTTTTGTAAAAGATATTCTTGTGAATCTGCCCTTTATTTTGAACCCTATTTTCAATGCCATGTGAATTGATTCCTCCCGATTTTCAGGAAATTCAAAAGTTATTACTCTGTTCTAGAAAGAGGTCAAATACTATTAAGTACTCACCTTTATGCATCCTTCAACATATAACATTTAGGGCACTGCATTATGAACACTTGTGGTTAAATCAGCCAATACAACTTTAACATAAGTGATAGTCACAGCAGAGTCTCAATAGTATTACAGTTTACTCTTGAGGTTCTCTCATTGTATATTTGTTCGGAATAAGTCATTTTATTTTTTAATACATCAGCTGGATTGTTAAAAATCATAGTTCTAATTTAAGTTGAATAGAGTGTTCAATTTTAAAAATTACTATTTAAGAGATGATTAGCATTTAAAGGAGAGTCTAAATTTTATTTGACTACAAGTTATTTTAATGCCAAACTACAAAAATTAGATATTCTTTCATAGACCTAAATAAATTAGTCCCAAATTAATCAGCTTTATTGTCAGCTGAATATGAACATATGTATCTGCAGTCATATTTTGATGAAAAAACACCAAATACATAATTATTTGTATATTTTTGCAAAAATACTATTTTTAAATCTTATGACAAACAGCACAAAATATTTCCAGTAAGACTTATGTTTTGTTTTTGTTACATTTATTACATGACTCCTATATGAAAGATACAGTATCTTTTGAAGGGAATGCTAAAATAAAGACTCATCTTCTAAGACTACCAGGGAAAAATGAAGAATAGCCATAGCATTACATGGCAGTTTTTTATGGCATCTCATTTTACCCAGTTGTTTACAATCTGTTAGGAGACAGTGACATACCATGTATTTGTAACTGTCAGACGACAAGATTAGTGAAAAGTGTTCTGACATCGACTATATGATTGTATTTTTCAAACTCTCACAGTAAGAAAATTTGCTTAAAGGAGTTAAGATCTTATAGGGAACTAGAATTATAAGTTAACCTACATAAATATATATGTAGGTAAAGAATAGTTAGGTTAAGATGTGTATAATACTTATTTATGTGTATACTTATGTGTATAATACTTATTTCTCAAAAACAAACTAATCAAAATAGCACACCAATTAAAGAGAAAGTCAATAAAGTATCTCATATTATATATGAGTATATTAACATAGAGGGTTATTCCTTTCTAGATACAACTTTTTCCATATTCTTCCCCTGTGGTTTCAATGAAATGCTTGTTAATTCATTTTATGTTAATCATTTCAATGAAGGATTATGCAGAACATACATACACCTTTATAGGTTTAACTTTAGCAAAACAAATGGCCATAGTCACCATATCCTGTGAAAATAAGAAACCAGGAGAAACACTGTGTCTCTTGGGAAAGATGATATAAAATGTTAGTACCTCGGTCACAAAATTGAAGAAGGCACTCACTCTGTGTCTTGCCAATGAAGAGCTGGCAAGTGCAGGACTCAGAGTAACGGTCTTCTAAACCTTTGCAAAGACCTTCATGCCCCTTTAGCCTCCTCCTTATCAGGTCCGGCTCTGAAGGCAGAGGCTACAGTTATTTTGCTTCTTGCTCTACCATGTAGTTGTAACACAGACACATTTAATTAATGTACTAAATTCAGAGTCTTGCTCCTTACAACTTCACCATTATTTTTGCTTAATCCTCGCTCATTATCTTGCTTACCCTAAACATGCATCAAGCAATTGAGAAAATTCTGCAGAAAGGGAGGAATCTTTACCCTTTTCCCAATCTTAGATTAAGGATTTGATGGCTTTCCTAAATACAGAATAGCTTTAATGTTTACATAGGCATTCTGTATATTTTTCCTTTACTCTAGTTAGGTCTTAAATATCCATATGCTTAAAAGTTACTGTTTAGGGGTATCACAAATGCATATTGTAACTTCTGGGCAAAGAAAAATATTTTCGAGGGTTATTTTCCTTGTAAGGTACTTTTGACTAATGTGCTAATTTTAGAGTCTGTCCCTCTCCTGAGGGCCCAGCAGACAAGGGCCTAGCAGTGTGCATGGCACAGAGTAGGCACTTAATAAACGCCTATTGAATAAATGGCTTATATGGTAACTACCAGTTTTTTACTTTAAAACTTGGAGTTACTCATGATTTGCATGTATTTTATCAGGACTTCTTGCAGCGATGAAAAATGTATACAAAATATATATCTACTTATTTTCACATGAGGGACATGCACAGTTAGGGGAAGATTACTATAATTTTAATGGTAGGTCTAAAATCCCTACATGAAAGTCTTACGAGAGGAAAGTTTCAAGATTTTTTTCCAAATGATTCGTCTTTGAAATTCTTTGCCTTGATAATTG
Organism: Aselliscus stoliczkanus; assembly: GCA_033961575.1. Classification (NCBI taxonomy): domain Eukaryota; kingdom Metazoa; phylum Chordata; class Mammalia; order Chiroptera; family Hipposideridae; genus Aselliscus; species Aselliscus stoliczkanus. Next base: position 171,351,679 of record CM066727.1, read on the forward strand.
GGTTTGAATTTAAAAGAAAAAAAAAAAGGTCTCAGTGATTTTCTCTATAACAGCCCATTTTACATATTACAATTTCCATACAAACATCCAAACTCATAAATACAATTTTAAAATACTTCCTGATTGGAGAGTAAACTTGTAAACAGCTATGGGATAATTTTACCTAATATCTTCAAATTTTTACTAAAGCCTGTCTTATCTTGAGACATATTTGAAACAATTTGTCAACTGTGGAAGCATCAGTATTACAGTTAATCTATGTTACTTGCAAAGAGCCACTTACAAGTTATTACTGAGTCCCAGTAACTCATAAATAAACTTCTCAGACTAGATGGCCAATGTTCACAATTCAGATCATCTCAGAGATTTTTTTTTTCATTGACTAAATATGTAGCCTAATTGATCCAAATGTTAGTATTTGGTAAACATTCATAAGAACACAGATTAGAGATAAGGAATTTGCGATAAAATTTCCATAGAACGTACTAGTCTATATGTACTCACATAGCTATCAATGTCCAGCTCTTTAAACACTACAGATGGGATATTCTGAAACACAATGTCTCTCTCCAATAAAAACAACTGGAAATTCAAGCATACTTGCATGTCTTAGCTGGGACACAAAAGAATTTCTTATTCCATATTTGTGAAATGGACCCCAGGACATTTTTTTTCTGTGTAGTATGAGTCCTATGACCTTGCACACCCATGGTGATAGCCACTTTGTCTTAAGAGCTGTCTCGGTGTAATTAACAAATCTTGATTTCTGGTAGATGGGTTGGGAAAAAGTAGAAGTTTACTCTGAAATTTTAACCCTCAGCAGTTGGTAGACTGGTTACATGGCTTATTGAGATAGGAAACACTGGAATAATTGAAGAAATTGAGCTCTGCCAAGTCAAAATGCCAGGCCATTTCGCTAATTATTTGCTCTAAGAATATAGACATCTTTCCCTAAATTTTAAAGGAATATTAATTATCCACCTCACAGAGCAGGTATAAGGATTAAATAAGAAAATATAATACACATTAAAAAGCTGATTTCAGGGCCGGCCGAGTGGTGCAGTTTTTAAGCGCTAGCTTGGGAAGCCAGCAGCCCCGGTTTGGTCCCACATATGAGGGCCAATGACACTGCCCTCAAGAAAATAAATAAATAAAATAAAATAAAAAGCTGATTTCAGTGGTTGGTCCTTAGTATGTACTCAGTAACTAGACACTAATTTTTATTATTAAAATGCAGTCTGGGGCCGGCTGAGTGGCTCGGTGGTTAAGCGCTGGCCAACGGCCCCGGTTTGGGTCCCACATATGAGGGCCAGTGACACTGCCCTCAAAAAAAACAAAAATAAAATGCAGTCTGATTTGGATATGTTGATGTATAGCTGCGAGATAATACAGAGATATTTAGGAGACAGTTAAAAACGTGCCTAGATATGGTAGCTCGAGATTCAGGACTAATTTACATAGACTTAATAATGTGAGTAGATGATATTTCCATTGGCAAACATGTAGATTGTAAAGAGTATTGTTCACAGAACTTTCCTGTGTGAGTGTGAGTGTGTGTGTGAGTGTGTGTGTGTGTGTGTGTGTGTGTGTGAGAGAGAGAGAGAGAGAGAGAGAGAGAGAGAGAGAGAGAGAGAGAGACAGGCACAGAAAGGCCAATGAAGTTGTAAGAGAAATATGAAAACTGGGTATAATAGCATTAAATCACTATTGAGTTATATATTGTATGCCTAATTCTTGATACAATTTTTTTGGAAAATTCAAGTAAATTTAATTCAACAATTATTTATTGACACTGCTACTAAGAGTGAAGTACTGCGCCAAGGGGCTTAAAGTTAGATTGATATTAATTTGCAGTTTTCCAAACCAATGCTTTTCTTAAAAACTTATCCAGATTTAAGAGATTCTTATGTATATATTGCAAATAAGGACACTGAAGATGTGATTACGAAATAATAAAACTCATGTAAACACAGAGAAAATTATTTAAATGAAGACAAATAATGTATTCTGATTATTAAGTGGAACACATAAACTGAGAAAAAAAGCAAATGTCATTCTATTACCAATTTTATAGTTATAATAAAATTATCATATGGAGCCCAAACTTGTAGATACTCTATAGGAATATATTTTCTATATTTGATGCTCTTAAGAGGTTAAATGTTTATTACTGGTTTACTTTACATAGTTAGTTACCTTAAGAACACTTACAGGAAAATCCTGTGGTAGACACTATATAATTCATTTTAAGAATGACTTGCGGGGTTGATCTTCATAAGACTGGAATGCTATATTTTACTGAGACACAGATTCGTTGTTTTTTAAAAGTATGGAATGTGTCAATGTTTCTATGTATATGATTATTTTTTATTATTTCCCTCCTCACTTATATCTGGGACTATCCAGATCAAGAAGATTTGATTTTGTGTGTTGCATTCAAACAACAGAAGAAGTGATTCTGTGTTCTATTACCTTTTTCTATGATCTCCTTGTAGGCCTTGAAATTAAAGTTGACATATTTGTAAATATTATTTTCTTTCCTAGGTCTTTAGAAAGTTTATTTACTTGACAAATAAATTATCCTGAGAATCCAGTGGTGACTCTGGCTATATCAACACAATAAGGAAATTATCTGTCAGATAGCTAAATTAACATTTCTCTATGTACTATTATGAAGATAATTGGTCCTAACATGATAATTTAAAAATTGAGGCTCTCTTAGTGCATAACTCAGTTCTTGGAATAGGGTAGTCAGGAAAGCTAAACTACATGCCACAATTATAAATCTTGTCTGTAGTCATTTTAATTTTGAGACTGCTAGGCAGGCAAAATCTATTTTGAAGCTAACACTTAAGAAGGTTGTTTGAATGGACAGATGAATACTCCTAACCCTTTATAGATGAACCATAGGAAAAGCTAGCTTGCTTTGAAGGCTTTCCAAGTAGAAGTGATATACTTGTACTGATTCATTCACATATTCTGGTCTTCTTCTAATAATTAGCATGTGAGCAAGGAACAGTTTAAATATCTCTGGCTCAAATAGGTATCTAACCCGTGACTTTGCCCCTAAACACATGATGCTTCAATTTTTTTTTTTTTTTTTTTTTTTTTAAAGATTTTATTGGGGAATTGGCAGAGGGGAACAGTGTTGGGGAATCGGGGAAGGGGAACAGACAAGTTGCTGTCTTCTTGTTCTTCAGTTTAGTTGCGGAGGATGTTGCTTCACTGTTGGTATCATCATTGCGCTCTTCCCGGATGAGGCAGATCAGTCGCTGGCCTCTGGATGTCGCTCATCGCGGCTATTGGCAGCTCACGCTTGGCTGCCAGCCGCTCACGCTGGCTGCGGGCCACTCACTGTAGCCTATGGCAGCCCACTGCAGCAGGGGCTGCAGCCCACACTATCACCGGGGCTCGCACAGCCCAGCTCCAGGTGGAGCTGTTGTTAGCTGTAGAGGGCAGTGTCACTGGCCCTCATGTGGGATCCGAACCGGGGCCGCTGGCATCCCAAAACCAGCGCTTAACCAATGCGCCACTCGGCCGGCCCCATGATGCTTCAATTTAGATAATAATCTAAAAAGATTGTATTCTCCTTTAAGAATAGGCCAAAGGCAGATTGTGTAGAAATCACGAATGATAGATCACCCTCCCCTTCGTATCACATTTCATAGAAAGTTTGTTTTCTGTTATATCACTTTAAAGGCTAATACCAGTAACAATAGGAAAAAGCACAGGTACTTTGAATATTGTTGGAAGTCGGTATTATTGCTGTTGGACTTAAAATACACATTAAGGATAGGGCAAGACAGGCTTTGAAAATGTTCACATAATTCAATAGGTATTTATTTCAAAAAATGGTTTGAGTTAAATTAGAAAAATGGAGTCTTTGACTGCATTTTTTTTGGTCATTTATTCCTCTCTCTCCTCTCTCTCTCCCTTTTTCTCTTTCCCTCTTTTCCCCCTTCCTCCCTTCTCCCCTTCCTCATTTCCTCCCTCCCTCCTTCCCCACTCCCCCGCCTTCCATAGATGCTCTATGCTATACATTATATCAGATGTCAAGTATAGGAGATAAAACAGTAACATATAATTCTTACCTGGATGATGGAAGATGCCAAAACTTCCCCCATAATTGTGCTATGATAGACATGCATACAGAATATTTAGTGAGCCAAGGAGGGACATCTGAGAAACAGGCAAGGAGATTAGTGAAAAATGGCTACCTTTTTCTTAATATATCATCTCATGCCTTCTTTTTACACGTTGTAGCTTACCTATCTTATAAAACTAGTTTTCTTGGACATATATTTGATATCACCATAGAGGCATATGGTTTATATTTAAGGTTTTGAAAACATTTTTATTTAAATGTGGCAGTTCTGCTATATGAAGAAAACATTCATTGACAGACCATAGAGATAGCTTACAGATATTCTCTATGGCTCTTAATATAATTTTATCTTATAGGGGGCTTCTTCAGCTACAATAAATACAGAAACAGTAAAAATTTACTGGTACTTTTTTTTCTCATGTTTAATATTGTTCTCCATTTTCAATGAACAGAGCCTGGCACACATTATGTGCTCAATAAATATTCATTGAATCAATCTAATAAGTAATATATACTTTTCTCCACTCCATGTTCTTGTCAAATTGTATGAAGTCTAAACTCTTAATATTCAATTGTTACAAAAGCTCAGTTGCAAAACAGAATATTCATACCTGGTTAAGTACAAGCATACCTGAAGTTTTCAAACTTTTATCTCAGGATGAAGCAGAATTCCATGTTCCACTCTTAGGCCATTGTACAACTGATTTTATTAAACTATGCCATGGCATTATACCATTAGACTGTGTCGAGGAATTTAAAAATAAGTGTTCATAAAAAACCATGGTATTGCAAGAATATAGTTTACTAAATCAAATTGAGTGTTCCATGAATGAAGATCCATGAGAAGATTTTCACTTAGATTTGTGCATCAGGAAAAGCTTTTTAATGGCTGTGCAACTGATTTGTTTTTATCTGATGGACACTATGAAGCTGTAAACTCTTTCTCTTATATCTCTGACTAGTAGGAAGTGCTAGCACTTGTACTGTACTTTAGGTTTATATATGCTACTCTGTAACCTGACCCTCTTAATTCATTTTATTTCAAATATTTCTTACTATTTTTCTGTATTTTCTTACTTTTGTTGTTGTTGTTATATTTTATATGTGTGTAACTTCATTTTTTTTCTATTTAAGAAGCAGAGAGCATAAAAAAGAAGAATGAATTTTTAAAATATTGGAAAACACTGGCACACCTATTTTGGCTATTATTCAATCTCACTTTTTGTTATCCTTAGTTTAATAGAGATACTGATAAAATAAATGTATGAACAGTTATCCTGCTCACTGTGTTTACATGGTAAGACAACTTTGTCTCTTTTCAGAGGGTTACTGCTTTTGTTACATCTTAGTTTCAAAAAGTACTTTCCCTTTTCCTACATATTTTCCCTGCTAATGTGCGTAATAGACATGATAATTGAACCTTCAACTATAATTCCATGATTTATAACTCTTCTTTTACTTTACAAAAATATATCAGTAATGTTTCTAGATTTCATAGTAAATCTATACAAAACTGAAGTATCTTTGATTAATTAGAAGACAGCAGGCACTGTGGTTTATTCCTCAAATAATGCAAAATAACACGCAATGATGTGTTCTCATAATGATTTTAAAGTCCCATATTAGCAATGGGTGTTCCATGTAAGGAATATAATTATGACTATAATTAAGTTGGTATTGATATATTTAAGACAGCAGTGTTCATCATATGTGCAACTCTTGGATCAAAGCAAATGTGTAATTCTCTTTAAACAATATTTTGGAAAAGAGATTTTTAATTGCCTCTCAGTATAATTTAATTTAAGACGTTTGGGTCTAGGATTCAGGAGACATGATGTAGTACATACATTTCTGCTGACTCAACACAAAATCTCAGTATCTAATAACTTTATCATTTCAGTTTCCCATTTGTTTAAAACCACCCTGTACAATACCTGACAATTACATTTTTAGGATGAACAAGGTTTTAAGTCTCATTGCTCTGATTTACAGCTTATTGATAACCAAATGCTTTCCTTTCTTAAGAAATCAAAAGCATTTTAAATCCAATACCTTGTAAAATTACATGACCCGTATATGGCAACCTTGATATTTTGAAGAAGGTAAATGAATATACTGTATAGTAGAACTGCAGTATCTTTAATTGCCAAGCCATTTAGTTCCATCTCTAAATTGATACCTGAGATGCCAAGCAAGATTTCCCGAGTGCCTACTTTGGCACTGCCCTAACTTTTGGGAATAGAAAGAAAATAGGAATGTAAGATATAGTCTCTTCTCTCAAGGACTTTACTGTTTAGCTGGGAGACAAGAAAAAAAAATAATTACAGCACACCCTGACCAATGTTTTGGTAAGACAAAGCTGATCTTCAGCAGGCACACATTGGTAAATATTACATTTACTCTTCATCATCACTTACTAGCCAATCTTTTGCGCTCCTAAATGCCCCTTTACTACTCCGGCCGTCTCAGCGCGAACCCCAAGGCCATTCTGGTCTCTCTACAATCCAGGAATTTAAGCCTGGCAATTAATACGTCCATGTTTTACTTTTGGTTCTGCAGTACTAGTTGTTAATGTGTTAGTATTTTTTTTCTTAACATATTTTAAATATAACCCTAGGAGATAGATATATACAGATTTGTATATATGGGATACATGAATGTATGGGATACATGAATATGTATATATGTACAAATCAAACTGGGACTTTGAAGAGATCTTTCTAGAGGAGGCTGTACTTCATTTGAGTACAAAAGAAAAAATAAAAAAGATTGGGCATTAGTTAGAGGAAAAGAGAATGATAACCCTTCATGGCATCTCTAATAATTAGTTCGTCATTCAGTCATTATTTGAACAAGTCTTGAATGAAGAAATAAGTACTTCAGAAGCTGAGTCTGTCAAGGGACACTTTGAACTCTTACAAACTTCTTGCTCTTAGAGGTACAATTAGTTAAAAGTATGCCTTACATGCTTTCATTGTTCTTTCTTATTAAACAAAATAATTGCCAAATTTGGATCCCATTTTGTAATTAGTGAGTTTGAATTGCTTTTAAAAATAATCATGAAAGAATTGATAATGAAAAAAGTTTACAGAAAGTCTATGGTATTTCATAAAATAGCGTGCTCACACTACAGAGAACTTTCGCTCTTCCGAATTTCAGATCTGTTTCTGATCCATGTATTCAAAATCTGAAGTATGTTTACCATATAATTTACATTCATATATCACAAATACTTGTTTTATCTATTCCTTGTACTGTTATAAACCTACAAATAGTTAATTTTTAATGAGTATTTGGATTTTTCAAATTATGAGGATGGTATCTAGAAATTACGTGGTTCTAGTTCTGTCCCTCTACCCTTAGCATCTGAGACCAAAAGAAGTCCTGTGATTTACCTAAAACTATGTAACTTGGCAGAGTACCGATAGGAGAAATGGTCTCTTCTTACCTTTTTGTTCTGCTTACAGAGACTACTTGGGCAATATTAGTGGTTCTCAAACTATGAACCATGTGTTTCACTAATAAAATCAAAAGAGGAGTCTTACTGATTTGTAAAAAAAAAAAAAAAAAAAAGGAAGATAAAAACATGTTAAAGTAAATTACTTAATTTTGTTTTTCTTTTATAATTTTTCTCCTAAACCTTTGGTACTAGCCATTCCTTATCTGATGGCAAGTCAGATGAAGAATAATGGAAACAAATATTGATAAAAATTTGAAAACAGTAAGAGTTACTTTCAAAACAGTAAAAGCTTAAAATCTATTTTATTCATTGATTTGTCAAACTTTGATGTTGTAGTTATATACCTACCTTATTGTTAAAATTTCTTCTAGGAAAATAATTCCTGATAGACATAATAGGAGCACTTGTCTCCCACAAGAGTACTATATAGACTTCTTTCACCTGAAAAAGAATGTTAATTAAATACTTTTTGAATTTAAATAAATTAGTAATTTACAAAATAGGTAACTTACTTCATTTGTTATTATTTTCCCAGAATTTAAAAATATTCCTTAGTTACTAATCAGAATCTAAGCAATAATTGTAACTATTGGAAAGAAAAATATGTGTTTAAAATATGGAACTTTTATAATTTAAATAGCTATATACAATAGTTTGACTTTATTGCATAAAACCTGTTAACCAGAGTGCAGAATCAACTTCTCAATATTTTAAGTGGAAGAATGTCTTTCTTATATGATCCCAGCTGTTGTGGGGTAAACCAATGATTTTATTTTAAGATCCGTATCCTATTATACTTTATTGTCCTTGGGGAAAAAATTGGGTGAGGAATAGAAAATGAATATTCCAATGGTTCGTTTTAAAATAAAAAGCACTGAATTGATAACTAGAAAAGTTGTTCTCATTTTAAATTCAAAGAAGCTTAGATAACTTGTTTACCCCACTATTTAAAATTTCTTCATACTTTGCTTTCCTGTTTGTAATTCTAGCCCAAGTAAGAAAAGGAAATGCCAACAAAAATGGGAGAAAAAAATTTTTTTTTTAAGTTTAACAACACCAATAAAAGTCTATATAACCCTTCGATTCTTAATTTTGGAGAGACTGGATACATTTATGTGAACTTATTAAAGTTAAGGAATCATGTTATCTTTACATCAAAAGTATCCCCAGTGCATTCTAGTAGTGTGTATTTTGTGTGTGTGTGTGTGTGTGTGTGTAATTTCACTTCAGTGTTTTATGAACACTTTTAAAAAATCAATAGCACTAATTAACGTTATTATCTATATATGTGATTTATTCATGAATTTCTAATGAGTGAATTTATAATTGATAAAAAACAAAACAAAAACAGAAAATTGTACAGCTATGTATTATATTCAAATAATTCCTTAGGAAAGTAAAATGTTAGATAAAAAATAACCTTTTGAAATAAACATCAAAAATTACAAATATTTGTAATGATTTAGACTTTTTATTGAAATGTTTTTATTTAATTTTGCAACATTCATCCACTTGTTATTTTTTCCACAAATAATTCAATGTTTAGTTTAAACACAAATGACACCAATTCAGCATTCATACTAATCCTATAACAACAAACTGATGGAAATGGAAAAATTAGGTATTTAAGAAAGTAGATTTTTATTTAAAACTTCTAAAGACTAATTTTAAACAGCAAAACATGAGTTCTGTGGCTATCCAAATGTCTAAATTCTCAACAAAAGCTCCCAGGTTGGAAAACAGTCACCTCATGAAATTTATTTTATGTAACTCACGCTATAAATATTTTTGAAAATGTGTATCAAATACACTTGTAATTGTTGTGGTCTTTCCCATAAAGGAAGTGCAAAGCTTTGATTAAGTCGGTGACTTTTGTTTTTAATGCCATGGAGAAAGCATTGCAATAAGTAGTCCCGCTTATCCATGGGAGATACATTCCGAAACCTTCAGTGGATGCCTGAAACCATGGTCAGTACTGAGCCCTATATGTCTATTATTTTTTTTCTATACATTCATACATACCGTATCCCTTATAGGAAGCACTTTACAACTTTTCTTTGGTGTATCTAAAGTTGCCACCATCACTACTCTTATACTTTAGGGTCATTATTAAGTAAAAAAAAAAAAAAAAAAGGGTTACTTGAACACAAGCACTGTGATACCGCAACAGTCCATCTGATAACCAAGATGGCTGCTAGGTGACTAACGAGGGAGTGTATGCAGCATGGAGATGCAGGACAAAAGGATGATTCATGTCCGGGCTGGACACAGTGGGAAGGCACAAGATTTTATCATGCTACTCAGAATAGCATGCAATTTAAAACTTATGAATTGTTTATTTCTGGAATTTTCCATTTAATATTTTCGGACCACAGTTGACCATGAGTAACTGAAACCACGAAAAGTGAAACTGCAGATAAGGGGGTGTGAGGGGGGCGGGGGCGGCGGGTCCTACTGTGCTTCTTCAAAACTAAATAATCAGTGGACCTTCAGAGAAGGCTGTGTACTCACACAAGTCCATATTTTGCTGCATGTCCGCATTTTATTTGTTTAGATATATAAATGGTAATGTGTTAATCAAATAAATCAGAGTCCTCCATAGGTCCACATGAAACTTTAGAGGTTCTGTCATCCAATCCTTCATCTCACCAGGTAAAGACCTACAAAGATACATATTTTGCCAAAGCTATCCAATGAGTGATAGAACAGTCAGGTCAGGAACCCTATCTTCCCACCCTCAAATCCGTACTCTTTCCATTACTCCTTGTTACCTTGTTTTGTTAGGTTATTTTAAAGACTTGTTTGGAGATGTCAGGTGTTAATTGTTCAGCAATTAAATTTTGATTGAGTTAGTTTGTTAAGAAGACTAAAATAACTGGGTCACTGAAGTTTAATTTATTTCTTAGAGCAATCCTCCAGGTTATAAACTCCATGTAAACGGGTGAGAATGCCCAACTTGTTCATTGCAAATTTCCAGATGCTTGTCCAGTGTCTGGGACATGGTAGATTCTCTGTAAGTATTTGTTGAATGCTGAAGGAACGAACTTTAGTGGCCTATTTGGAGCCTCTCCATTCTGTGTCAACTAAACAGTAACAAAATATCTGACCTATTTTTTTCATAAAATTTGGATCTATTTACTGTGAAATTAAGACAAAAATAAAATTTCTAAGTACAACTTGTACTCAATGGTTTTCATATATAGGTTATTTAATTTGTTGGTTACTATCTTGCTTTCTGCTTCTTTACTTGTAGTGTTATTATTACTGTTACTATTATGTTCTATTTGCTAGAATAAGGATAAAAGCAAAGTCTTCTAGACAAAAGAGTATGGCTAAATAAAGTGAATTTCTCTTTCAGCTTAATCATTCAGGATTTGGTCCCCTGTTCTATATTTTTAAATAGTGATAAACTAAAACTGTTTTTAAATTTTGCTTGATTCTATGTAGTCAAACAAAATCATTTGATTTCCCCGCCTCTCCCCAAATTGCTACACCTTCGAGGAATGCACAATGACTAAGGTTCTTCTCATCAAATTATTAGTTTTTTATAATTATAGAAACTTGTCATACTTCCTCTATGTTTCATTTATTTAAGATTAACATTTAAAAGTTGTTTCTTATGATCTAATCTTTGTTTTAGACATCAGATATATTGATTAGCAAAAAAGACAATTGTAGAATACATATTCTAGTAGATGGAGACATATAAGATCCTTTCAGATAATATGTGCTATGAAGACAATAAATCAGTGTAATAGTGACTATGATGAGCTCATTTAGATAAAATGGTCAGAAAAGTTCTGCTAAGGAAGTGGTATTTGCGCTAAGAGCTGACAGCGATGGCAGTGTGCTTTTTTCCTAAGAATGGTTTAAGGCGCTTTACAGGAGAGTTCATTAACTTCCATATTTATAAAATCATTATAAATATGATTTTACCAGCACGATGAGAGCAGATCCATCTCTCTGCAGTCGTTTCACTTCATCTATGAAGATTACTTTCTTAAACCAGATGCAAAAGTATAGTTTTAAAGTAAAGAATAAACACTACAAAGTTTATGATACCGAAAATCCTTATGAAAAAACAGACTTTTTCTCTTCCTGTAGCTATAGATAGATTCATGTGGTAAGCCAAATAACTGTCTTAAAGATATTGGTAAGCATATTATTAGAATAAAGGAGTTACATTGATTGGATATCTATAGCTAATGTAATTACAAGAATAAGGATAATTTTGCCGGTGGGACAGGCTGGTGTTCGCTATAACTTTAGGCATCCTTCTCCACCTTAGAGATGGCCTTGCCAATCAATGCCTCCAGACCCTTGGTCATTGTTGATAAGTCTACTTTTCTGCTCCTTTCTTATATTCATATAACCTTCAATCCTTCCTTTCCCACCCCCTCCCCAATTTTTTGGATGCCTAGAACTTCCTTTCTGAATTATTGACATTCCTTCAAACAGGTTCAATAAATTCTTAAGGACTGAGGAGCCATTCTGATTTTACATGTCTCTGTTTGTCTATTATGTTTTGATCCTAAGGTTCTTTTTATCTCTCTATTAGAGAATTACATTTTTTACTACCAAATCTTGGATTCATAAAACATATGTCTACCTAGTTGAAGATGACACAAGATAAAAGTTTATATAGAACAGTGTGATTCTAAACTATTGTTGAAAAAATATGTGTTTATGTAATAGAAGTACTTTTAGGTCTATATTTCTATTGTTAATTCAAAACCTTTCCCTAGGGGGTTGGGAACTGAAGACATACTATGATACCTCATGATATGCTAATAGTGATTAGAATGTAGTTGACATTCCATATTTGTTGCATGCCTCAAATGTGCTAGATATATTGCTATGTATTGCTATGGAATTGTCTGGTCCAGAAATATATGTGTGTGTGTGTGTGTGTGTGTGTGTGTGTGTGTGTGTATGTATTTTTTTTTCCTGTCTCACCATCAAATTCCAGTCTTTTAAATCTAAGTTCCCTTTGGTTTCCTTGAACCTTAAAAAGTTATTATTTTCTGTCATTTTTAAAATCATCATGACTCATTATTTCAGTTTAACTTAGCCTAAATAAAAGTAGTGTCTGGATTTGGCCTTTAATTTAGCTTCAGTTTTCCAAATCCTCTCAACTATGTTGATTTAGGAATAAAGAGAAACATACTGTCCAAAGAAAGACTGATTGTGTTCTAAAGAATGAACAGGGGGAAAAATACACATACAGAGAGACAAAGAGACAAATAAAACACATTCAAATATTTTAAGTTTCACTTTATGTTCAGTTTTCTTTGGCTGGTATCTTTTTTTGTTTTTTAATAGCCTACCTGAAACCGTTTTCCCTTTTCTTATTTTTAATCATTTAAAAGTAATTGTTTAATTACTTTAAATGCAGGAAGATATTGGGTAATAAAATTAAATGATGCTTTGTTTTCCCTTTTGTTTTCTTTTAGAAAAAGGCAGACACAGATGTTTTTAACAATCAGACCTTGTGTGCTTGCGTGTTTTCTTTACTTCCGTGTTTTCTGCAGTTATCTGTGAGTAACAGTCATCTGTTAGCAGGATCATAACACAGATTAGAAGGGAGGCAGTTTTCAGCCTCATGGTTAGTTGGCCAGAGCAGAGATGAGAGATTAAAAACAAAACAAAACAAACAAACAACAACAAAAAAAACACTCTATGGTAACAGAGGAGGTTTTTATTAAAAGCATGAAAGAAATGAAGTACAGAAAAGTGTAGCTACTTATTCTTCCTTAGGTAAGAAATCTTGCTTTTGGTGCCTTGCCCTTTATCCAAAACATGGGTACTATTATCTCAGGCTTCATAGACTGTTTCATGCTCTGAGATTAAGCAAGGGAATCACCAGGGAAATGTGAGGACCAAATTAAGTAAGTGGAATAAATATGGTTAATAATCTTCACAAAACAAACTCTCCTGTTTTGTGAGTAGCAATGCTCCATTCTTTTCTGGTTCTTTCCTTTATTTCAGAAACTTCTTTGCTCTGCAGGCTCATCATCTCATCCCTAGAATAGAGCCAGTAACTTATTTCCCACCTCCACTCCTCCTCCCTACCAAGACAGGCTATCTTGTCATGCTGTACAGTTCTATTTAAAGCCCTCCTTTGGCTATATGTTGTTCACTTTATTAAACGAAAACCCTTATCACCTTCCCAAGGCCTCCAAAACTTGATCAAATTGATTGCTTATTGTGCATCAAATATCTACCAATATTGCAGAGTAGAACTTTTCTAGTTATTGTACGTGCTTGCTCTTTATATCCCCTGCTTTTGTGCTCTTTTTCTAATCTCTTCTGCTGATTTAAAATAAATTCTGCCTCATTCAAGAGGTTTTGACTAATTTTAGCCCTGATATACTTCTTTCTTCTCTCCCTCTTTTTTTTGTTTGTTTAAATCACACTCAAACCAGGATCTCCTGGTTAGTACTTAGTTTTTCCTTTTTCGTTATGCATGTCAGCTTTCTTAAAAACAATTTTCTGGCTATATTACAAGATCCTTGAAAGCAGGATGCAATCTCTTAAAATTAAAAACATAATATACAAATACCTAACAAAGCATAGAATACATAACTTTTTTGACTTATTGGTTTTCTTTTTTGTCTTTAATAACATATACTCTGTAGTTTTTTTAATAGGAAAACTCAAAATTCACTTTCAAAATTAAGGAAAAATGACTGCTATTTATGCTCACACAGATTAAGTAAGGATTAACTAGCTTTAATAAGGAGTATTGATTAGATGTGTTACCTCTAACATAAAAACTATACAGTATCCACATTTTTCAAGTAATTCTAATATGACAATATCAATCATCATTAGAAATAAAAACTTAAAAATGTTTGTCAAAAGACTATAAACAAACAATAATTTGGGAAAAACTGCTTGGATCATTATGATACTTATTAATGTCAGTATCAAACATTATCCTTTATATACGCACACACACACACACAGAAATTTTATCTAACTAAAATACAACATATTGAGTTATTTGGTTATTTATCATAATATATGCACATATATATGTATATATTTATATACACATGTGCACATGCATGCATGTGTGTAATGTGCACTTATCATATACTAAAGAAAAAAAGTAAAATTTGGGTGAAATTTCCCTCAGTTTGAGATCAAAAATTGTCAGGAAAATGAAATTACAAGAACTTTCCATGCAATTTATCTTGGGCCAATATTTCTTACTCATAAGACACTTTGTGTCAAACCCTGAAAATTTAATTTCATCATATGGAAAAAATTTTAGCAGACAATATAACTATTATAGGTATGCATACTAAAATCACAGGTATCTTCATTCTAGTCTGTGAATTTAATTACAAACTGTCAAACTAAGCATGATTGGTTATTTTTAAATTTATGTACTAATATTTATTAAAATCGCTTTGCTACTTGTTCATTTGTTTTTGTCATTGGAATGTACTTGTTGGCATACATTAGGCAACAAGTCTCAAAAGTTTTAGAAAGACCTGAGGTAGACCATTCAGAGGAAGTAAAGTCAAGTGATTTTATTGGATGCAGATGATTTTGTAGTAAATGTCATCCCTCCTTTTTGCAATGATTACTCTTGATCTTGCTTTTGTGGCTATCATAAGGAAAGCATCATAAGGAAAAATTTAGTATTTCCCAAAATGGCACTTGTTAAGGCCTCTATGAGGTGGGAGTATTATTCAATGATAATTTATGAAAATAAGCCTTTTTATATTTGGGGATGCAAAAGTTAGTCATTAAAATGGACTATGGAAAAGTTTTACTGTGAAACTGTCGTATGCTGGAAAGAATAAAGACACACATCTATCTCTGTTGTTATCACGCCCTGCTACATATCATTGCCCTTGCTTGGGTGACACTGTCCTTCTCATTCACGTGTAAAACTCCTCTTAGCTCTCATGAGTGGGCTTAGTTAACCTAGTTTTGCTTTGTAGACCTTCTTGCATTAATGTCCTTCCCTGAGCTGCACAGCCTCATTCTGTATTCCATAGCATATTGAGCATACTTCTGCCATAGCTCCTGGTCCAGTGGTAATTTACGGGTCTAATTTGTAAGCATTCTTCAGTCAGAGAATATATCTTTTATCTTTGTAACTACCGTGAATAACTTAGTGACTGGCACACAGTGGGCATAGAATAAATATTTTTTATATAAGTCATTTAATGAACAATAGGTATTCCCTCTTTTCAATTTTTAACTCACTTCAATTTTTGAAGAGATTATAAAGATTTGGGATATTATGTCCAAAATTTTAGAACACGAAAGCAAGTGGAAAAAATATAACTTATTCTCATCTATATGTACATAATAAAATTTCCATACTTAATTTATTTGAAATCAGAGTCACATTTAAACTGGTTTTAGATTCTAAAGTCAGTGGGAAGGACAGAATTACACTTGGAAATACCTCAGGAATTTCCCACAGTGGAGACCATCACAACATTATCATTTGGTCGATTTACCAAAGCATTGCATCATGTTGCTGTTTCTTTGGTTGAACCTCAAATGAAGTTGTTGACTTGAGTTTCATAGTCAATGAAAAGTATGTGTCTTTAAACATGAAACTCACTTTTGGCAGAGTGAGAGGCTCAGCCTGGGAGAGAGGCAAACAGGAACTGAGACCAACTGAAGGAACAGGAGGCTCAAATCATATGTGTCATGTGTCAACTCAGTGCAATTTATTGATGCCAGTGACAAACAAAATCATCTGCTCTACTTAAATTATTAGTTTTCTTACTTTTTTTTCACAAGTGATCTTGAATTTAGAAGTCATTACAAATGTAGATTTAGAATTTAGATTTTAAATTTAGATGGAAATACAAATCTAAATTTAGATGTAGAATTACAAATGTCATTGAATTTAGAGGAGTTAAATATTTGTATAATGTGACTCCACAGTAAAGGAAGGAAAAGGTTTTTTCTTTCATTTTACCCAAATAATCATCACAGTTTTATAGATCCTTCAGAAAGCATACACATGCAGATAGAAATTGAATCTATGTGCAGTAAGAGGTTATGTGTGTATTTGCATGCATATGTGTATACAGAAATTTGGGAACAGACAGATGTTAAGGTTACTAGTTGTATCTCTCTGACATAATTGATGAATCCAAAAAGAACCTATACTCACCCAAAATTAGGAAAAATGTAAGCCCAGAGTCACTTAGAGGACAAGGAAATTATATGGCTATTAGTTTCCTATTACCTATGCTGTTTTGATTACATTCTCTCTTAATATATTGAGTTAGAGATAACAAGTATATAGCCTTGTCAATATCCAAATTGTAACTATTTTGATATATAACATCTATGGGAAATAATTAAGGAACTTGAATAATACAAATTTATCACTTTTCTCTCATTTGGATCCACTCAAAGAATGGTCTTCCTACACATCAGGAATGACTTCCAAATTATACATAACCTGAGTCATCTTAAAGCAAAAAGGATCCAAGAGTCTGGCAGAAACCCATACACTCATTCATTTATTCAATAAATATTTTTGTGTATGTCTGATACATGCCAATCTTTGGTTTCGGAAATGAAAGTACATAGTGAACAAGACAAATACCTTCCCAGTTCTTCTAGAGCTTATATTTTAGTAGGATGAAGAGAAAATAAATAAATGTATAAAGAATTTTCATTAGAGATAAGTACTATAAAAAAATCAAGGAAATCAGATAGAAATTGACTGGACATGATGGTAAGGCTATGTTGCTTTATATGGCATGTCAAAGAAGGCCTTTCTGCAAAGATGAAATATGAGTTAAGGTGTAAGTAAGAGAAGGAGTCAGTCATGTGAAGTTTTTGGAAAATAGTGTCTAACATAAAGTAAACAGAACTCAAAGTGGAAACACACAGAAATGAGGGTGAACTTAGCTAGTGGGAGAAATACAAAGATGGCCACAGAGGCTAGTGCATGATGGGAAGCATAGTAGAAAATTACTGAAGAAATAAATGGATGTCAAAGCTTATAGAATTCTGTAGGCCTTGGTAAGAGGTTCACATTTTATTCTAAGCCCAATCAGGGTTACCCTTAAGAACTCAGAAATCATCACCAGCAGGAGCTTAAATTGGTATTGTATTATATGCACTCAATTCTATTTGCAATATGTCACCCATCATTAGTAGGTTTGTTGACTCGGTAGTGTTACTGGTTAAGAGATAAACCTTTGAAATCCAACACATATGAGCTTGAATCCTGGCTTATTTCCTCACTAGCTGTGTGTCCTTGAGAAATAACTTATCCTTTCTAAGTTAGCCTCAATTCCTTCTGTAAAATAGATGATAGTAATAGTACCTACCTCTTAAAATTGTTTTAAGAATTAAATGAGATAATTACAGAAACCACAGTACTATGCATGGTACATAGTAAATAGCCAATAAATGTTAATGACTTTATTATTATATAACCAAAATAAGGAAGAGGGAAGAATGCCTAATATGACTCCAAAATGTGTAATATTCATGATACGTAGAACATTTGTTTAATTGATTTGGGGTTATAAAGTTGTCTCTTTGGTCTGATAGTATTTATTATTGGTTAAGCTATATAGGTTTTTCATAGCCATTATAAATGCAGAATCTGTTATAAGGTGAATTCTATTTTGCATACACACAAAAGGAGATAGGTAGCTAAAATTTGCGTATTTTAGAAGAGCATCACTGTAAAAAAATCTTTCTGTAAAGTCATGGATTCAGATTAAAGACGTATCCCAGAAAAATTGTTTTCAGTAGTCAAATGTTTACCTGTGTAGATCATATAATACAACTTTATTCATATTTATTCTCCAATTAGTTGGTATAATTTTCCAGTATTTTTTTTTTCTTCAGAGAAATTGACCAAAAGAACAAAACTCAGTGTAAGAATCGAGGATTTCTCAATGCAGAGCTGCTCTTTTCCTTTAGAATGTGAAACATTTCTCATCTACCTTTACTTTCTCTCTGTTATGCTCAACACTGTCAGAGTATAATCATAATAATAGTCAAAACATGAATAAGTTACCATGATTTAAAATTTTTGGAGACAGAAAAATACAATTATTTTTCAATCCCAGTCTTTCATATGATTCCAAAATTTGAACGAAACTCATTAGGTAAATATTCTACCTAATTCCATTTATAATTATAGCCAAAATATGTAAAAAAAAAAAAAAGTGCAGTTTCTTTATTTGCCTTTTTCCCTACCATCATCCAGTTATAGCGTCCAGATCAAAGCATCAGTTTGCTTTAGAAAACATAGATTTAAGCCCACAAATGACTACTTGAAGTCGTTAGTTCCAGAATATGGCTTAATAAGAAAATTGCTCTGTGTACAGGTGTATATTCACAATGGCAGTAAAAGGGGAGCCTGACAGTATTGATGAAGATGGTGAACATGCTTATAGCAGCCATCCTCTGATAAGCACTGAACGTGTAGATACCATTACAATCTCTGTTTCTCAGTTTCTCTCTTTCTCTCTCTCTCCCTCCCTATAAGGCAAGAAGGCATCATAATTTCACTTTTAAAAAAGAGCAAACTGAAACCATTGAATAACTTGCCTAAGGCCATTTGTTAGTAAAGAACAGAACCAAGAAGCCAAGATTCAAATCTAATTCTAACTCCGAAGTTTTCTTCACTCCACACTACACTCCCTTTGATAAAGTAATGGAATTATTTTTTCCCGCTACCTGCAAATGTCAGTCTTATTAGACTCGATTCTTATTAACCTTTTAGTGTTTGGTATTGAAATTTAGGTTTCATATTGGCTTTTGTAGCTGGCGTCTTTGTATCTCCAAAATCTGACAAAATGTAAAAACTTAACTTGGTTTTTTTTTTCCCCTTTTTAGAAGATCAGCAACAAGTTCTAAGTTAGAGAATGTCCTGGCAATAATGAAAGGGCTTGCAGTCTTTATATTTACAATTTATAGTTTTTTTGTTTGTTTTTCAGAATAGATTCTGTTCCTTTTATCCATACTGCCACTGGATTTGTTGAACAAATTATTTCTAAGCACAGATGAGGGACAAAACGTTAGAAGCATCTGTGCTTTTAGATATAAAATAACTGAAATTGTCATGCTTAACACGTTTAGCTAGAATCAGAAATAATTTAAAGGAAGCCCATGGTAGAATCCAGAATATTGAGTGTTTATATCACACTCTTGAGTTGCAGAAATAAGATTAGATCTTTATTAGAATAGCCTCTCTGCTACCTTTGCTTTGTAAATAGCTAAACACAGAAGAAGCTCAATAAATGAAGACTAATGTTATTATTAAGCCTTCCAAACATGTAAAAGTCTTGCAGATACTGATCATCTTGAAGAAGCAAAAGGTTGTTACGAGCTCTGTCACTCACTGAACTGCTTGAGATTAGATTATTTGAGCAGTAAGTTGACTTATAAAGATGGAGATGATGATAAGGAGAAGGAACAGGAAGACGAGGAGGAGGAGAGCAAGGATGGCAAATACTGTATTGAGACACTTTACTAAGAGAAAGTCATTTAATGCCCCCGTAACGCTAATGGTAGGTATATTACATAATACTAATTATACAGATGAGGATACTGGGGCATAGGAGGTTAAACAATTTTACAAGATGTCTAAGCTTGTAAATGAAGGAGGAAGACTCTGATGCAAAGTCCTTGCTTTTAACAACACAAATAGGATTTTGCAAGAATTAAAAATAATTCTATATAAAGCACTTAAAAGTTAATACCACTTACATACCACATGAATTAGTAATTATTATTATTGCTTAGCTATTATTGTTATAAAATTATATAAAAACTTTTCATTGTGAGTTTAGAGGGAACTTTTTTCTCTAATTTTAATTTACAGATAAAAAAAGACCTCCAAATATTTAAAGATATGGAAGATTTTGCGTAGTATTGGTTATTCTTATTTTTAGCCAGCTGTTGTTATTAAATGTTGATGTGCTTTTTATGTAATCCAGTGGATAGCACTTAGAATTCTGGAAGGAATCTGTATTAATTATTTTAAAGAGAAGAAGCCTCAATGGCAAAGATAAAATTACATTGTGTAAAACACCAATTAACACCAAGCATGGAGTTAAAAATGAGCAACCAAATCGAGATATCAAAAAAAAAAATTCCTTCATTACTTAATATTTCTACCATTTATCTTTTCCTATTTATTGAGTTGAATGGCCCTCATTCAGGAATTTCAGGTTTGTAGAGATTTAGGAAAAGGACTTGAAATTTTATTTCTATTTTTTTATTTCTATCACTACCACTTTGTATAAAGGCAGACATGCAAATATGCTGGGGAAAAAAAATCGTAGGTCTTCCTGATCTTCGAGAGATATGTCCATTTTGGCAAAGGAGGAAGCACACATTTGGATACATTTTATGTGCACCTCAAATTTGGGTGCTAGTGTGAACTGCCAAACTTGAGAATTTTCACATTTTTAATATACCAAAGTGGGTTAAAAAAGCCTATTAGTATAAGGAGTATTTTTGAAACTGTTGACATTTGGCTACTGTTCTTTCATCCACTGTTCTGTAGTCTTGACAGAAACTTGGTTTAACTTGCAGAGAGAAAGTGAAAGACAGAGAAAGGTGTCTATATGAAATGCCCCAGAGAGAAGCCGGACTCCTGTAAGGCAACATTTAGGCATTGACTGTGACACTGTATTAACCTTTTTAATGGATGTATGTAATAAAGTGACATGTAAATGGAGCACAAGGGGAGATATGACACTATATCTGGAAAAGGATAAAACAGTTGGTTGAATACTGGGCTATTATAGCAGTTTGCAAACCTTGGATAAACTCAGTCAGCGGTTGTATAATTGGTTATTCAATCCCGACCCTTGTTCACAGCTCAAAGCCAGGAACACTGAGACCTGTTGCCAATTTGAGTGAATATAGTGACTGTACTCGGCCGGGGCCTAACATTGGAGCCAGGCCTTTTCCTGTGGGCTGGTTTCCACCATGTCTGGGACTGGCTCAGTGACAGTGGGTCTTTTGTTGTGAAAGGCTGGCTGGTACTCCCCTCCTTTGCAAAATGTCTAACAGCTACACAAATATAAGAAAATAGGAAAAGGGACTTACTGTAGCTTTTCTTTTAGTAAGTTAATGTGGAATTATTAGTTTTCCTTTCTTTCTTTGCTTTTTTTTTTGCTCCTTTTTTTGGAAAGTCTGAGTTAAGTAAACAAACTTAAAGAGTGATATAAAAGCCCACTTTTAGATAAGAATTGAACTTTGCTAATCTCTGTTTAGAATACGCTATGTATGTAGACATTTATAGTAATTTGATTCACAAAAATGTGTTTCTGAATAAGGTATTTTTACTTTTCCTCCTTTCTCTTGTGAATGTTCATGTACGGCAATTGTTTTTCCTCAATATCTCCTCCTTGACTGAAAGATATAGCATGTTTATAAACCTGTTATGTATTTAACTTTATGAAACAAGCACCCCAACTTCGCTGCCCAAACATACTGGATAGAGGCCAACAGACTAACCACTTACTGTTTCTAGTCTAGTAAAATTTGAGAAATAAATCAGTGAAGATTTTGATTTGAGTGTGAGGTATAAAAAAATGCCGTCTTCTTACAGTGCCCAATTCATAAAGGAATCTGTAACAAGCTTGTAGTATTTGCCAGTTAGGTGCTGCTTACTGATAGGGTGACAGTTCCCAGCTGCAGTCAATTATGCTTCCATTATTTCTGTTGTTTAAACATACTGAGGGATTCCAGTTCAGAAGATTTCACAAAATGCACCTAAGTTCCAAAACAAAGTAAAGAGCATGTTAAAAAAGAAAACACCTAGTACAGGCTGAATCAAGAATTTTTTTTTTCTGAGCGTATTTATAATCTCTTTGCCACCCCCTTCCCCTCCCTGATTTCACCTCACACACCCAGCATTTATAAAATCACACACACAACACAGAGTGTTTGATTTAATGCAGGGTTGCAATTCAATCAAGAGACTGCTGAGGTCATATAATATAAATGGCTACAGTCCTTCTTGGCTCAGTTAGAGCCTTGATCATTCAGGGCTTTGTTTTTGTTAATTGAGTAGCCTCCTGCTGGGAGGAGCTCCTAAATATTTTGGACTATATGTCACTAAAAAGAATTTGGAGACTAGGAGGTAGGAGGGGGGAGGAGGTAGGGAGGAGGAAGGAGGTAAGTTTCACTAGCAAGGGATAATGGAAAAGGAAAGAGGTTGTTCTGAAACCATGACAGGACAAAGGGAAAAAAAGCAAATTGTTTTTGAATAGAAAATTAATCATTGCAAAGGGACTGGCTATTGTGAGGCAAACATAAAAATAGAGGAAGCATTTAACTTGAAATATATGAAAAAAAGCACTATAGAAACTCCAACAGAGGCCTTTAATGGAAAATACACTGGGCCATCTCATTAGAAGTATATCCCTGGGAGCCAAGTGTTATGAGCATTAGTAAGAAGGTGGTATTATGAAAAAAAAAATTGATTATAATCAAGCTTAGTGTAGTTGAGGCTTAATAAAAGTATTGTGTGGAGGTGGTGAGTATCATGGCATAATAGAGACCTCTTAGTATTGGATTGTTCATAAGTATTGTATTTCATAATGTTGATCTCTGGAAGGCTTGACTTCCTGATGGGAAAACAGGAACTTGTTTTGGTAATGAGAAGATCACAGAATTGTAAGCCAGCTCCTATTAACCCCAGAAAATATAATTCAACCTATATTTTATCATCATAATCTCCCCAATATTTCTCTAGTTCCTATTATAATACAATACTGTATATGACAAACAGATGTTCCCCCTAGGTCACTGTTTGTAATTTAGAGAATTGTAGGTGTCCAACTGGAGAGCCTAGAGCTGCTGGTGAAGAATGAATGCTTGAGATGCCTCATTAATTTAATGTAGGTAAGAGGCTGGTGGGCTTAAAGGATTTGGTGGTAGCCCCATAGAGAACTACCCACATGTAATACAAATGGTGTGGAATCAACTTTTTTTTTACTATTATTATTTCCCCACCATGCTGTGAACCCTCACTGATCATTATTTTTTAGGCACCTTATGTGTCACAACAAAAACGGAAAGGCTGAAATATGTATGAAAACAAGAGTTTCAATTAAACTCATATCAAGTATCTTTTCAGGGTGCTGGTTTTTAGTTTTTATACAGCTTCTTTTGGCACAGAACTCTTCACAGGTTTTGAGAGTTGGCTTTGCTGCTTTGTGATTTTGAGGGTACCGTGCTATAAGCTTGGAACAATTTGCTGAAAAGAAAAGAGAGAGAAATAAATAACCCAGGTTTTATATCTGGAATTATGGACTAAAAAAATAAATTGACACCTACTGTGTAATAGGAAAACCTGTTAGATTAGGTATACACTTTTAATGTAATTTATAAAGTTTGGGAATATTCTTATAAAGAATTTAATCCTCTCATTAAACAAAGTAATTCCTCTCTTGTTCTTTGGTAGCTGCCATGGAACAATGATGTTTTTCCTTTCTTGAGCAATTGAACTCTTTCTTTTATTTTTAATTTCATAAACATTTATTTAAAGTAGATAATACACCTTTTAATATTTGCCCCTGTTAAGTAGTAAAGATCAGTTTTGCTGACTACAAATTTATTGCAATGACTTACAAATTTAGTTTACCAAATGTCTTGCAATCAATTATTTGCCTTCTGAAATAAGGTTATAGGCAGCTACCATACTTAAAATGATTTATTTAGAATGCATGTAATTTAGCAGAAGATTCAACTCCTATTATTAGAATACTTTAATTTATAAGAATGATTAAATATGTTTCTAATTTATTATAATTATTAACAATGTTTTATCTGAACCTTCTCCCTAGAAGAATTATGAGATTTTTCCAAATAGTTGAGGGCAGGAAAGCCTTTTTGAAACCTTCAGTATTCACCCCAGTTCTCACTTTGGGTGGGAGACCTAATATCCTATAATAGAGACACTCTGACACTTAAACATAGTCTGCACCTTTTGTGAGAACTGAGATAGCAGGTTCCTGGGGGTTTTCGTATCCCTCAGGGAAAATTTTCAGAGGTATAAATGTTTTCGAATTTCTAGCATGTGGATACACAGAGCTTTGTGGCTTTTGAAAGACCATCCTCAAGTTTGTAAAAGCTTGCTCTCTGACCTCCAGGTCAGAAAATTGGGTGGTCTGTCATGTTACTGGATTCATCCATCCTGTGGGATGAAATAATGACCTATATCTTAATTTATTGACTGCTGATATTTCATTGTACTCCACCAAAATCCCTAGACTGTTTTAAATAGCCTGTTTTTACCTTTTACAAAATTTTCATTCTTTTAAATCAGTGACCGTTCAGAGAGCAAGGGATATATGTATAGTAGGGTGACCATCCCTTGAGCCCTTCCCATCCCACCCACTTTACTGCTCCGATACATTTCTAATGAGATAAGTGAGTTCAAATTATATATGCATATTATATATGAATTATGCTAAATATATGTATATGTGAAAGAAAGATTTATGCAATATACATCATTTATTACATACGTATATGAGAGTGAAATTGTTCAATAATTACTTCTGGAAAGCTAAGCACAGGAGAAAGAAGAAACGTTCAACAGATCTCTGCCTTTTTTGCTTTCCCTTTTCTCCCTGGATATTTCTTTCTCCTTTCAAATGTTGATGTATCACATTTTCCTCTCACTTACTAGATTTGAGACATGATTCTATAGATGGAACTGGTTGATGTTTTTAAGAATATAGGAAGAATAAGCAGTCAGACTGCTGCTATGCTGCATGTTAATTATATGCAAGGTAGAGATTATTTTATTTTCTACCATTACCACCCTTCGTAGGATTAGTAATTTGTTGTCCATCCAGTCCTTTAAATCCATAATGAGGATTTTATTCCCACTCAGGCTTCTCTGAATTACCAAATTACTTGTGACATTATTTCACCATTTTTCTCTGAGTCTGCCGCACCTCAGTTCTCAGTCATTCAAAGAGGATGGATGCCCTGTTGTTTGGTTAAGCGTCAGATTTCACTTGTTCATCTCCGGAGTTTGTCTTTTCTGTTTGCCACTTACATAAATAAATGTACCTCTCTGGTGTGTGCAGTACATTAAATTGAAGGATATATATGTATTTCTAACATGATTCATGGTCTTTTATATAAGATTTTTAAAAAATAATTTTGATCCCAATACTCCAGAAGTAATGCTTCCTATTTCCCCTTATAATAAATAAAATATATATGAGTTCCTGGTAGTTCATTATAGCATTTTACCATGATGTTTTTTTAAAATTTGTCATTGAGTTGTGAGTAGAAAAAGTACTGGAAAGTATTGAAATTATCCTTTAAGTGACACTGTGATGTTAGCAAAGTGTTTTTCCTTTCTAAGAATTCAGTCAATTCTACTTTAAGTCTTACTCACTTGAAAAAAGTTTTCAACTCAGATTTCTGAAGATTTAATCGAATTTTTTAATTTATATTTTTCTATACTGAATCAGTATTTCCTCATCAAAAACTTACCTCAGGTCTTGAAAAAATGCAGATTCCTGGGACTCAAGCAAGACATAAAGAGCCAGACTCTCCTGTGGCCCCGAAAATTTGCATTTTAGAGAACCTTCCCTATGACATTGAACTCTTGGACTTGGGAGTCACTTTAGTTTTACTCTTGTTAATATGCCCTGTGCCTGGGAAAATCTCTTTTAATTTAACTTTACATTGTTAGCATGCTTTAATTCATATTACTTTTCTAATTATGGATAACATAATAAATTGGCCCCTGTTTTGAAAATTATTGCTGAGTATAATGTTTTTTTATAACAGGTTTGATTGATAAACAGAAGACTATTTTAAAACTCTCTATAGCAATACTATGATAGTAGCATTTAAAAAAAAACATAGCAGTATATTTATTTGCTATTCATTAATATAGTAATTCAAGTAAAGCATTGTTCTCTTTACTTTTACTTCAACAAGTGAAACAATAGGAAAATAACTTAATAACACTGTAGCAATTTGAGTCAAAAGCTTAATGTCTGGTCACTGTCAATCTATCCGCCTTCTCCAGGAAACAGTGAGTTTCTTGAGGTGCAGAGGCCGTGTTTTAGTGTCTATCACAACAGTGGCTTAATAGATAATTGTTAGATAAATGAATGAATAGAGTATGATGCCTCCCAATCTTGTGTGTATGTGTGTGCACACATGTGTGTGACTTGTGCAAAATAAAGAGAATAGCAGTATCTAATATGACATATATGTCTGTTAAGTAGTAGTCGGATAGTTCTAATAGTACATTTCACCACTAAAAGCAAAGATAGCAGTTTCGTACATTCATTCAATTCAGAAATTTAATGAATATACCAATAGAGCGTACATGCCCAATTTGATACCCACTGCCTTTAAGCTTGAGATTTGTAAGTCTCTGTTGATATAGGAAAAGTGAAAACCAAACTATGCTTTTCTCTTTTTCTGTTTATCCAGACTTTTTTTTTTTGTTTGCTTTCTTTTAAACCTGGTTTCATTTGTTCTTTCTTAAATGAAAATGCTTCATAAAGAGAACTCTTACAGGTTCCTTTTGTTGCTGTTCTGCTTTTTTTTTTTTTTTTTTTTTGCGGGGGGAGCAACAACATATCATAGCTAACACATTACTGTAAGTTTCATTGTTGATTAGATTGTGTCTAAGCTTGTGGATATTAAATGCCATGTTGACAGTAAAACTATTGTATTTTCCCATCTAAAATTACTCTAAAAATTACACAATCCAAAAATCCATGAAAGGTTATGAGAAACCAAATATAACAAGTTGTTAAGGCAGATGGACTACTTTGGTTGAGAAGGGTATGTGCAAATTTAGATATATGATTTTAAGCAAATCAGAGGATATTTTTCTTAATTTTAAAATCTGATGCTATGCATTGAACATAAAAATATAATTTGAATTATAAGTAGCTTTTCAGCTCAACTGTTCCAACTACCTGCATATCCCAATCTCTGATTTATCATATGAACCATGTCAGTTTTTATTGTTCATATCTTTTCAGGCATCTGGCAAGCTGAGATTGCGATTTGTTTTCACATATGTTGTGATAGAGACGATTCAGGATGTGTAGTGGTTTAGCATCAGGCTGTATGCGCTTTAATTCTCACTTCCAGTGGTAAAACATTCTGTCATATTTTTAAAGTTTTGGAATTCTTATTCTAATGTATGCTAAGTAGTTTTCTATTTCTATGCACCCCCTTTCACAATTTTAAACAGCAAAATTGTACAAATATGATCATTAATTTTTGTTTTCAGCATGGGCTAGATATCTAATTAAATGGATGATTATGTGAATATACTTTTTTATGGTAGGATAATTGCTTCATTTATAATTCAAACACATATTTAGGTAATTTTTACTTAAATATATCAATAGGCGTATATAATTCGCTTAAAACTATGCACTCTCATCTTTACTAAGCTATAATATGTTTAAGCTAAGCTATTTTAAGCTTTCCGTTGTTTATATGTGTGTCTTGTGAAATTAAGACTTTTTTTTTTTTTTGAGGGCAGTGTCACTGGCCCTTATATGTGGGACCCAAATCGGGGCCGCTAGCTTTCCAAGCCAGCGCTTAACCACCGCACCACTCAGCCGGCCCTAAGACTTTTATAAAAATTTCCCTGATTCTCATATACCTTTTGCTATAGTTTAGTTCTTATGGCTTGTCTTCTCTTTTTCCTTCTTGCTCTATCTCACATACATATACACAGTTGAAAAAAATACTATTTCAAATAAAATATATGTAAAATAACAGATTTATTGCAATTGATTTCTGAGAAATTTGATTTTTTGATTGGATGAAATAGTAAAAATCCTCCTGAAAATCTTTTATGAGCAATACTTTAACTTTTATAAGTTGACTTATTACTGACACATCATAAACATCATCCCAGTTTTCTTTCTATCAAATTTCCTTTTCTTTTCTATTCTACCTCTCTTGCCTTAGTAACCCCTTTATTCCTCCTACTCCCACTCTCACCTCTCTCATTGTAACTAATGGCAAGAACTTAATTCACATTTCCCCACCCACACTTTGCTGACATCATAAATTATTCGGATACAAATGGACTGTGTTCATTAGCTGTGCACTTTACTGAAAGGACCGTACACAGAAGCACTGCATCCTCCCATTTTTATTAAAAGTGAAACTGTTTTTGCTCTCTTGGGGGTTGGGATAGGTTAGCCATGATAAAGGACAGGGCTACAGTGCTAATAAATAAAAATAATAAGTATTACCATTGGCTGAGTGACCCTGGGATAAGAGCACTATAAAGCTATTTGTTGTTCCCTCTCACTCGTCAACAGCACTGGCTTAAAAGCTTTTGCCATTGTTAAGGCCTAATAGAACCTTTGGAAAGTTAGACAGACAACTGCCAAAAAAAAAAAAAATCAGGCAAAGATTACTCGAGTATTTTTGTATGTCTGTGCTATTTTAGGACAATTCTTACTTTTACCTAATGGAAGTGACAGCTGTCTTTGTCCCTCATGCTACTACACTCTTTCTGTATCATCTTCATTGACATGAACCAACTGAAAAAATCATAAATTATGATGATAGATAACCAGTGAAACTAAGGGTTGTGGGTCATTGTCATAAAAATGTGAAGAGATATTCGGTCTCACATATGAGGGCCAGTGACACTGCCCTCCAAAAAAAAAAAAATTGTAGGGCCGGCCGAGTGGCGCGGTGGTTAAGCGCTGGCCTGGGAAGCCAGCGGCCCGGGTTCGGTCCCACATATGAGGGCCAGTGACACTGCCCTCAAAAAAAAAAAAAAAAAAAAAAAAAATTGTGAAGAGATAGAACTATTACCTTTTGCTGAGGCTTTTGATTTCTGGGTAATTTTACTGATGGGCAAAGTGAAATTGTGTGTGTGTGTGTGTATGTGTGTACATATGTTTGTGTATACATCTAGATAGATAGATAGATAGATAGATAGATAGATAGATAGATAGATAGATCTAAAATTTGAGTTTTGTGGCCGGCCGAGTGGCGTGGTGGTTAAGCACTGGCTTGGAAAGCCAGCGGCCCAGGTTCAGGTCCCACATATGAGGGCCGGTGACACTGCCCTCCAAAAATAAAAATAAAATAAAAATAATAAAATTTGAGTTTTGAAGTAGTTTCTTGGTTTGTTGTATACTAATTTGTAGTTGTAATGTTAATTAACATTTTTGAATTTTACTGTGTGCACGGTACTGTTTTAAGCATTTTATATAAATTAGCTCATTTAATTATTTTGACAATTGAATGAGATAAATGCAGTGATTATTCCCCTTATTGATGAGTAAATTGAAGCATAGAGAGGTTAAATTACTTACCAAAGGTCACAAAACTAGTAAGTAATGGAGTCAGTTTATGTGATATTAAATTTTTGGGTTTTTTTTTTAATATTTAGTAGCAAGACATGAGAGATTTTGTACATGAGAAATAATTCTGCAATTATGTTCGGAAATGCTCTTCTCAAACTAGTTATGTCATTTTTGCTGGGATCTAATATTTCAAACAAGCACACACCAAAGTGTTGTAGACTATTCAAGTAAATGCACTTATTTTCCAAGTGATGCAATGGACAAAACTGTATGAGTTTTTTTTATTATTATTGTTTTTTGAGGGCAGTGTCACTGGCCTCATATGTGGGACCAAACCAGGGCCGCTGGCTTCCCAAGCCAGCGCATAACCACTGCGTCACTCGGGCGGCCCAAAACTGTATGAGTTTTGCAAGTCTGTCTTTTCATGGAAATTTTTGTGTAAATCATATACAGCCATTTTGAGGAGTAATCCCAGTTATTCAAGATCATTGATATGTAGCAATTATATCGTATTGAGTATGGCATAATCAATCATGTGATGAATAATATTCCTCTAAAATGTGGTATAAGATTGGGTATAATTGAATAGGTATGTTAATAGTTTCAGCTTATGCAAAAAGAAAATTTAAGCCTGTGAGTAATGATTTATATATTGCAGTATTCTAAAAATGTGTTTCAGGGAGTGACCAGTTAGCTCAGTTGGTTACAGCCTGGTGCTGATAACACCAAGGTTGCTAGTTCAATCCCCGCATAGGCCACTGTGAGATGTGCCCTTCTTAAAACAAAAATTAAAAAAATAAAGCACTGATGAATATATATATATATATATATATATATATATATATATATATTTAACATAAAAATCTATTTCATATTAAAAATGTCAAAACTTGAATCAGCAGGCCAAACAACTCCCCCCCCACCCCTCGCCCTACTTAAAGTACAGTACTCCTAGAGCTTAATTCACATCAGGATAATTACATAAAAAAATGAGGCTTATTGAAATTCTAATGCTTTGGAATTTCACATGTGTTTCTGTTGTGTGTTGTGGTATGTGTTATTTTTTAACATTTCCTAGAAGAACTTGACATTTCCAGTGTCAGACTAGCTTTAGTGCTTGGCTAATGGGACTTTTACGAGGCCTTCTGGTCGTCACTGCACAAATAACTTTCCAACTATGTAAAAAGTTTTACACTACTTCCATTGCATTATTTACTATTTGCTCCAAAATGTTGTCTAGAAGTGCAGCTATTGTCAACATGAATTGAACTCTTA
Source organism: Aselliscus stoliczkanus (assembly GCA_033961575.1). Lineage (NCBI taxonomy): Eukaryota > Metazoa > Chordata > Mammalia > Chiroptera > Hipposideridae > Aselliscus > Aselliscus stoliczkanus. The sequence goes on from CM066727.1 coordinate 171,382,835, forward strand.
CTGATAATGTGATTTCCAGAAATGGCTCAATCTTTTTCTCAGAAATCATCTTCTTATCAGTTATTTAATAATTAAATAGCAACATATTGAATTATAATTAGCCTTCTGAAGAAAAATATATTTGACCAAGTACACTAATTTACATTTATTCTTCAGTTTTATGGGGCCATCAAGTGAAAGCTTCCAAGGGGAATATGTTTCCTTAACATTACCTAATTTTAACAGGAATTAGCCACCCAGACCCTTATCACACAACTGTTGTCTAAAACTAGATGAGGTGAATAAAAGCTGTACTAACATTTCATTTTGGATAAGTTTGACTCTTTATTAAAAAAAAGAACTCGTGTATGGTTGAAAAGAACACTGAACTAGGAGTTGGGCTTCAAGTCCTGCCTTTATCATTAATTAGATTTGTGATCTTAGACAAGTTTTAACCTTAATTTACAATTCTCAGCCTGTAAGATGAAGAGTTTGATCTACACCAGTTATTACCAAATCGTATTGAGCAAAACAGTCATCTCCCAGCACTAATTTCCTTGGTCAAATATTTGAATAATACTATGTAATCCATAACTCACTTAGAGGTTGACAGCCTGTTAGCACATAAAAAGATCTAAATCTTGTTGAAAAGAAATGTAAATTTGTTTAATGTTAATTAGATTTACATGATAATAGAATGCTTATTGTGTTTGTTTTAGTTTTAATTTTAAGTGACCAAACAATTTGTGTTCCATTTATGTTCAACATATGTCTTAAATAAATTACTTTTATAAAATGCTTATCTAAAGAATACTTAAAAATCCCCCCAGGTTTAAAATTCTGATTCTATGACACAAACAATCTATATATGCTTTTACTTCTTGATTTTGAAGAAGGTATTGGTAGATTTTGAAGTTTAGCTGTAAGTGGTGTTCCTTTCAAGAGATAACTCCCATTCCTAAATGCGCACTCGATCACATGTCAGGAATAACAAAGCTTAGTCTAAGCTACAAAATTAAAATATAAACAGTGGTAGATTTGGTATGACCTAACTCCCAGGACTTTGTTTAAAGAGTCAGATATTATACATACATATTTTTTGCTTGTTTGAGTTTTCAATGAGCTCTGCCACTGCAGCTCAAGGGAGATTAAGGAGAAAAACCTACATAAACACAAAGCAAAAACCTGAGCGTGTGTGTAAAGCTACTGCACTGGAGCGAATGTGGTTTAATTCTTGGCACTGGCAGCTTGTTGGAGAATTACAATATGCTGGCAAGAGTCTCTAGGTCTCATTGTTCCAGATGAGGGAGTCAGCCTTCAGAGTGTTTAGCACTGAAGGGAAAAAGGAGAGAGAGTTATAGGGAATGAACAGGCCCTAAAGAGGCAGGAAGCGATTGTAACAATGGCTGGCACAGTTGGGGGGGCCATTCGCTGGTGGGGATTGCCATAGTCATTGATGTGAAGAAGCATATGTGAGCAAAAGAGGCAAGGGTGAGAAGGGAAAAGCAAGCAAATATATCAAAAGGGTCCAGTAGGCAAAAGGGACAAAAGCAACCCATTTAGAAGCATTTTACTCCCAATGTGCTGATGAGGATATCTTTCATAGCTCCTCAATTTATCTTACAGTTTATTTCTTAACATTTATTTTGTTTTTCTCTTTTTAAGTATATGCATATTTGCCTTTCCCTTAAAGAGACAGATCCTTGAATTAAGAGGACTTGGTTTTGTATTCCATCTGTTCTCTTTTCTGCTCAGGTAAAGTTAGGCAAAGCATCTTAGCCTTAATTTTCTAATATGCAAAATGGACATGATATATACCATTGACAACATTTTTATTTGTATATGATATACAATGCTGGAAATAAAATGCTATGCAAATAATAGTAACTATCAGTATGCTTCATATTTATTTTAATATAGGGAGCTCTGGTTTTTATTTTAACTGTGATATTCCAATGCTTGGGAGAAGTAAATCTTTGGAGAATCTTTAAGAGTTTTTAAATTAAAACTATGATACATCTTAACATGAAAATAATGGATATTCCAGGATTGGAACATTTGGAAATAATTATGCACATAAACATATCTCATTCATAGAATAAAATACAGTTTGACATGTATTTAAAAAACACATTACGTTTTAAAAATGGAATATTTAACTGATAACTACTATCTCACTTCCTTATGAATTACCAATGGAAACAAATTGAGAGTTGTAGTTGGTAGAATACCAGATGTAGATTTGTCTAAAGCTTTTTGTTTTATAGTAATTCAGATAGCGAGGTGAAATGGGTGAAATTGTTTGCCTTTGGTCCCTTTGAGCTAGCCAGTGTGCAAGTCTTGGTGAGAACCCAGATTGTTTGATTTACAGCCCAGTGGTCTTTCCACTATATGAATATATTTTCATTTCATTGTCTCTGCCAAATGACTACAGGTTTTCTGAAGTTGTCTGGAATTCTAAAATGCAAAGTCATATTGTGGGATTACATCCTGAACATAATGAGAACTATAAGAAATCTGGGCTTTTAATCCCATCGCGCTGCTCATAGATGCATGTCACCCACGGGGGAATTCAGTTTACCCTTTCAAGTTTTAACTTCATCCATCCAATGAAGTTAATAATATTGGGGCCAAGGAAACTTTCCCCTTACACCTTTAGTTTTTCTGGATGTTTGAATAATTTGGATGACATAGAGCAAATTAACAGGAGAAAATTAAAATTTAATATGTATGCATGGCAATTCACATAAGCAAGAAAATCACAGACAGTGAGGTAAGATGAGGTATATACGTCATTTTTGGACTAAGGAGGAGGAAGTAATCGACTCACAGGTAGACGAGAAAGAGCAAACATTTTGTACACAAATTCTTGAAAGGCCATCCAGAAACAATGGGACACTAAGGGGCATCTAGCTAACAGAGTTTTGCTTGGATGCTTCCAGCCTGCCACACTTGTCATATGTTCTAAGATGAATATACTAAAGTTCCCTCCCTGAAGCAGGTGTTTATATCTGAACCTCTTTTGGCACGTAGGGAGGATGTAAACAAACTTCTTGAGTTTGTTGGGGTTTAATTGTTTTCAGCCTGAAAATATCTGCTTGCCAGCATGGCACACTGTGGGGACAGTTGCTTCCAACACTCACAGTAGCGGTGTAGTTTTCCCCTACTATCGAAAGATGTTTTAGGATGAAACGAAATAATACGTGTGCACTAGAAAGAGCAAAGACGTTGGGATTCAGTAGGTTGAATGAACTCCATATTGGGTGAGTCGTGATAGTTCCCTAAACTTTGGTTTCTTAAATAGTAAAAAAAACCAGATGTACCAAAATCTAATTCAGAAGATTATTATGAGATGTTTAAGATACCATGTGGAAAGGACCTGGTTGGTAAAACGCTTAGCATTTACCCTCAAAATGGTGGCTCTCCTCATCATTTCCTTGTCAACAAGTGAGTTAGGAAATTTCAAGGGGAAAAAAAAAAAAAAAGCTTAGTTCAAGATTCAACTCTACATTTTGTGAAACATCAGATAAGCCTTTTTCTTCTTTTTTAAAACCTGTACAGTGGATATAATAATACAAAGTGAGTCTGCAGGTGTTTGCTATGACTAAATGAGAGAATACAGGTAAAAACATGTAGCATAAACCTGGCACATAGGCGGCTCAATAAATGTGTATTGGATCCAAATTTAAAGTCTATATCTCATCCAAATTGCAAATATTAATGTTTTATTCACCCACAGACATGATACCCCCGAGTTAGATACGTTTCTGATTTTACATGTTTCAGATTACTTGGTCTTAAAGAAGTTATTCACTATTTTTCTGTAGTCCATGTTCAAAGCCAGGTACTTGCAAAATGTGGCTCTGTATTTGAGCCTCATATCTTTATGCAAGTTAATAAAGAAGCCAGGAACGTTCTGCAGTTTTCAAAAATCTGGTGGCTGTTTCTTTAACTCTGCAACTTAGACAGAAGACTTCTGTTTCTTTACGAGCACACTACAGTGAATATTTTGTCTAGCTGCAGAGGAAAAGCTTTGTCCTGGACTTTGCAGACAATAGCCTTAAAAGTAAAACGGTCTGCTTTTGGTGCCGGGAGGTTCAGGGGCCTATTGTTAGCGCACAATGGATTTCTATGGCTGCATTCCTGCTTTGCAAAGGTTTGTTAGCTTTTAATGACTGACAGTACTCTATTGCAAATACCATAGTGGCTGTGCCCTGTTTACATGCTTCTCAAGAATTTTTGTAGAGTGCTAGAAAAAAGAAACAGTAGTGTTTGTTTGACCTACTCTGATAAGGTTTAAAAAAATAATTTCACTCATGAAGTGTTTAATGGGAGTGTGGAAACAGTGGAAATCCTTGCAGAAGTAGTTAACGTTACCTTGAAAGCCTCTATAAACAGAAATATTGATTGTTGTATAAGAATATAGTTAATCCATGTTATTATTCATAGAATTGTCACCACCATGTTGAAAACAACATGGTATAAAAATAGAGATTGTTTAAGAAAAAGTAAATTAATTAGGCTCTTTTTTCCTAAAATGCGAAAAAGTGGAGATACGTATTTTGTTACCATGGGGAAAAACTACATTTCACACATTCCATAGGCAAATGGATACGCAGTAGTTGTGGTGTGTGAGTGTGTGTGTGTGTGTGTGTGTGTGTGTGTGTGTGTGTTTGCACCACACATACAGACTATGTAAAACAGTAATCATTCATAGTTTTTCTTGTTTCACCAATTTATTTTCAACAAGTTTTTGACATGTGAAAACAAAGCATTCCATATTGTTACAGTTATTCCAAGGAAAATTTCACTCTGTTGAGACACTCCACACCAGTTTTGTAACTCTGCTGGCTGATCGCTGTTAAGATTGAGACCTAAGAAAAATAGGTAGCATTAGCTAAAGATGAGGGTGAAGTACCTTAAAATGCATTTTATGTGGGGAAAATGAACCAGTTTCTAATAATCGTATGGTCTCTAGGCCAGACGGTCCCTTTGATAGGTTAACATATACTCCCTTTATGCGCCTAGTAGGGGGTAGACAAATGTCTGAACAAACACAAATACACATAAACATCAATGTGGAGAATGGCAGTGTGTGTCTTAGATCCAGATAATAAGTGTGGGTATTGTTATTTAGATGCAGCATACTGGGACACTTATCTTTTAGTACACTCCATTTTCTAACTGAATGCAATGCTAATCGTGGTATTGAAAGCCATTGTAATTGTGGCCCATCTAAATTCTGACAAGAATATACAATTACATTGTTTGGAACCCAGTTTAATGTTGGGGACTTTTATTAGCTTTTATATTTACTTATACATTAAAATCCAAACACAAAAGGAGAGGGCAAAAACCATGGGATATACAGGAGCAAATATCAGACTGAAGCGTAACTTTGCTCTCTAAAATATGTGTACCCTGTCCCAATACAGGGCATTTTAAAATAGTGTGATACAAATCGGAAACAAGCAAATAATAGGTTTCCATTATAGGTATTACTCACTAAATCTAGATTTTTGCAATCTTTGTAAAGCTTCTTTCATACCAACTTTTTTGTTTTCTTTTTTTTTAATGTTCGCCGTACTGGCAAATCTTGCCACAGTGTGCTTACCACCACACAACGTTAAACACATATTATAAAGTAGATGTAATTGTAAACACACAGAGGGATATAATTACATGTAGCAGATTTAAGAGCTAATTCTTTGCCTTTTTTTACTCTGCATTTTATCAACATAATTATTTTTTTGACTGCAGACTAACACCCTGAAATTGACAAGCATCCATTATAGCAGGAATGTATTCACCAAATTGAAAAACAATGAACTGCAGGTTTATATGTACCCATTGTCATAAAGAATTAAAACGGCTTTGTTCCACAAGAGGAAAAAGCTAATGATTTTGAAACAGCAGGTGACAAAACACATTCTTTTTTTCCTCCCCTGTTATCAGTTTGTTGATGAAGTCATTATGAACTGGGGCAGGGATAGGGATGGCCTTATTTTTAGCACATAGACTTTTAATGAGCTCCATTGTAAAGATAGTCATGTTGATTTGCTTTCTTTTTTTTTTTTCCTTTATTTAGAAACCCCCAGTATTGAAAAGCTACTCTCAAAGGACTGGAAAGACAAGCTTCTTGCAATGGGATCAGGGAACTTTGGTGAAATAAAAGGTAATATGTTTGCAATTATTTCAATCCAAAATGTACCAAAATGAAGTTAACATTTAGGAATATGAATGGTGATGAAGTTGTTCTGTCCCCACCTCCTTCTGCCTCATAAATTCTCTGTCTTTGGTGTTTCTTCTTTCTAGCTGGAAAGTGGATGTAGCAGGGTTCTTTTTTTCTCTCTTTGTGGCTGATGGGATAAGTGGCGTGTTGTTTTAAAGAATAACTCCACTGTATCTTTAATAGGCTTTGCTTTTTATTATTTTAAAAAAATTGAAACGATTTGTTTTGTAATTAGGAATGTATCTATAGCAGGGTTAAAAACTGCCTATTATGAGATGGTTTATATATTATGCCTATTAGAAGTATGAAAGTACATAATCTACATTTAAAGCCAAAAATGATGAATGGCGAAAACTTAGTAAAAGGTTGCTTTGCACAAGAAGGACATTTCTGTTGTTGTTTTTTTTCCATTGAGTCAGAAATTATATACAACAAAGAGAAAAATTCTATATAGACTTCAGATAATACTGAATATTCATATCTTAATAAACTTTTACTAATAACAAGGGGAGATTTGATTTCTCATATTAAAATAGAATCAGATAACCCTTTCAAATTAATTGAAAAGTGTATTTTCTCATGGCATAGGCAATTTACGGTTTTCTATTTGTTGCCAATAGGACACTTCGGATTCTGAATTCAAAAAGATTATTCTTTTAGAAAACAATACTTATTCAACAATATTAAAATATTTAGTCATCTATCACTGAATATTTTGTGATAGAGGCTGAATATCTATCTAAAATATAACCAGATTTGTATTAATATACATGTAGAAATATGTGTATAAATAACTTACGTGTGTACGTGCATGTGTCCTCCCAATGAGAGGGACAATTGTCTCTCTTTTTTTTTTTTTAAAGATTTTATTGGGGAGTTGGAGGAGGGGAACAGCGCTGGGGAATCAGGGAAGGGGAACAGACAAGTTGCTGTCTTTTTGTTCTTCAGTCTAGTTGCAGAGGACGTTGCTTCACTGGCCCATGTTGGTATCGTAATTGCTCTCTTCCAGGTTGAGGCAGATCAGTTGCTAGCCCCTGGATGGTCGCTCACCGCGGTTATTGGCAGCTCACGCTGGCTGCAGGCCACTCACTGTAGCCTATAGCAGCCCACTGCAGCAGGGGCTGCAGCCTACACCGTCGCCGGGGCTTGCAGCCCAGCTCCAGGTGGAGCTGTTGTTAGCTGTAGAGGGCAGTATCATGGCCGTCATATGTGGGATCCGAACTAACCTGGGCCAGATCTTAACCAATGTGCCACTCTGCCAGCCCCGGCAATTGTCTCTCTTAAGGCTGTAATACTACACCAGAGATTTTGGAGAAAGCCAAAGCATAGATTGGTCTTCTCAAATGTTTGGCCTACCATGACACTAACCTCTCAGAAATTTAAAACTTCCAGAAAACGTTTGACTGAATATTTCACTTTTTATTCACGTATTTGGAGTTTGCAGATATTCAGGCTCTGATTGCCTGTGAATGGGTGATGAGAGAATGAATAGGGGCGAATCAACAAATTCAGGAACCCAAACCTATAATGGAGTCACATTTAAACAATTAATGATATGCCTTAAAGAGCTGGGAGATAATACAAAGATAATGATGAAATACAACAGAGATATTTTTCTTTCTGAGGCAGCAGATCCCTGATTTCATTTTAACCTATTTGCTCCTGAGGTGTAGGATGTATTCTCCCATGACCTAGGTAATAACTGAGAGAAGAACAGAGAAGACCGCCTATTCCAAATCTTGTGATCTCATTCCATTGGAGGACACACGTTTTTTTCCTCCCTTGTTTTCCTCACAAGTAGGACTTAAAAGCAGCCCCAGCAGTAATGATAAGTGTACAGGAGAGAAGCTTAGCTGTTCTTTCAGGCTTGCCTGTGGGGTTAGTTTGGGAAGCTATCGTACACCCACAAAAGAAGTTTCTGTCTTTAATTTTGAGTTTTTTAAGCTTCACATTCAGAGCACAAGTTTCGTTGTCCTACAGTTATGTTCAAAAAGCTGTTTTCTGATGCATTTAAAAGCCACTGTAGATCTTTCTCCTGTTGGGTGGCGTGATTATGAGGTGCTCAGATCAGGTTTGACAGAAGACTGGGAAAATTGCGATGGGTTACTTTTCCTGCTGACTGCCCGTGACAGTTGCAATTACTATCCATTGTTCATAGGTGGCTAGAAAGTGAAGAGGTTACAATAGTCTGTTGCCCTCTGGGGGTAAATAAATTTGACTTAATGGTTCTTGGGGGTCACACACAATGATTAGCAGTGCCCAGGAATGTGGCTTTCATGCCACCTCAGAAATTAGGCAAGAACAATGGCTTAACTGTTTGGCAGCTGTTTATTTATGAGGCAAATAAAGGTGAAAGTCTCATGTACGGGTACAGTTTTTGATCAAAGTAGGGAAGGATGAGTATGAGCTTTTTTGTTTTTGTTTCTAATCTGAAAATATGAACTCATTCGTTTATTAGATGATTTATTAATGATGCTTTAGAAAAATGTATTTGAATAGAATCTTTGCATATATTAGGATGTGTAGAACCCGAGTATTTACCGAGTCTTCTTGCGGATTGTCACTTTTCTCCTCCATCCACACTGGTCAGTTTTCATTTAACTTTTCATTAGTTCCAGCAAAGAGCGAGTGAGTGAATGAATGAATTGAATGTGTGTGTGTGTGTGTGTGTACACGTACCTATTCTCAAATATCTAAGACTATAGCCAAGTGAGGACAGAGCTCCCTTCCTAAGTGTTGGCTTCAAGTTCCTGTGAGTGAATTCCGTTCAGGGCATTTGGATAAAAATTAAAATTTAGTTTGGCAAAGTTCAAAGAAGTATTTCTTCCTTACTATTACTATTTAAAAAGTAAAACTTAAAAACTTTAAGAAGTAGGAGAAATAAATAGCATTTCGGTTTGGATAGTTTAGCTATCACTAAATTGTTGTCATACTCACTTAAAGTCAATCTCATTTTTTGAAGAAACAATGTGAGTTTGTAAAGGTCACCACGTCTAAGAGCATAAAATTATTTTTTCCTGTTAGATTATTTTGCTGTTAAGAACTTAAACCATTTTATGGTCTGGTACTTTGGAAACGTGAAGTAATTAGGTTTTAAAGTTACATTAGAAACAATCCTCTAAAGAAGGACACGAGATCCAGTTTTGCAGAAAAATGCAATTTGACTAAAAAGCTCTGCTGACAGCAGTCAGTGTATGTTATAAACCTGGAGAACTTCTCTATTTCTTCTTCTCTAATCAGCCATATGGTGCAACTGTCCAGTTTACAGTTTTTTGCCTTTATCTATATAGCAGAAGCACTGAATACAGGTTGTGTGAAAGATGAAGAAATAGCCTCATAGTTATTGAGAAGGAGGAAAAAACAATGCCAGCATTCCCGTTGGCAACCAGTGGTGTCACACGTTATTTCAGCTAGCCTGAAATTCCACCACACCGAAGGTCATTGCATTGGTACGTCCCTGGAGAACCATATCTGGGATCCATGGTGGCTGTGACTCATCTAAACAGATCGTTTATGTTTCAATAAAGTCATTGAAAAAGATTGTGTTTTCCTGACTTAACATTTATTCATAGAATTATAACAGAAATTTCTGCCTGTGAAATTCTCTCAGATATTTCTACCTTGGTGAGGCTCTAAAAGAAGGGCATTGTTTGAAAGGTTTTCTGGCTCGGTCACTCAGAAACGCCTAGATCAGTTTCTCCACCTGACTTGTTTGAAGAATTCTTTAGAGCCTGGTTGTCTATGCCTGGTAGACAGACCCCTCTCACCCTGTTCACAATGAATTAATTTAGGTCGGCAGAGTGTTTAATCTGGTTTTAAGGATTGCCAGCTACAGTTAGTATAATAAAAATTGGCTGTTTCTGAAAGCTATAATTTTTTTTTTCTAGAAGTTGGGACATAAAGGCAAACACCGAGCAGCTCTATAATGCCAATAACGGATTCTAGGAAAGAGTCCATTCAGCAATACTGTAGCCTTTCAGAACTCATGAATGAAAGACATCTTATGTGGATTCAACTTGTGGTTTAAAGTAGATCCTCTCTTAGGTGACATAACATTTTGAGATGAAATACGTATATTCAGTATGTGGCTTGAAAGAGATAATTCTGTTTAAATAGCATTGGGCCATTTGATAACAAGCAGACTTGAATAAGAATCATATCTCAGGTAATCTGGGTGGGTGGGGGGGCGGTCTGTCTTCCACTCTTGTTGGATAAAAGGGCCACTGAAAGAAGCATTAGTTGTAAATTTAGACTAACTTAAGTGAGTTTTCATTCATTGTATTTTCAGTTCATTGAACAAATACGGCTATCTGGATGGATCTGAGTTTGATTGATTATCTCTTCCATTTAAATATGAACTTTATGAAGCAGACATTCTTGTCTGGCTTACACACCATAGCATCCCCAACACCTAGAATGGTGTGAGGCACATAGGAGAACTCTTCTGTGCATATATGCTGAATGAATGAAAGAAAAGAGCCAGTCTTTTGAGGTAGTGCTCAATTGGGGATGATTTTGCACTGCCAGGGGACATGTGGCATGTTATAACTAGGTGGGGAGGACTGCCAGCATGTAGGCAGTGACACTAAACAACACAGCTCCCCAGAAAAACAATTGTATCTAAATGTCAATGGTGCCATGGGAAACCGTGATCTGGGGAAGAGTTTTCCAGGGGGAAATATTGGTGTGCAAAGGCCCTAAGTGGGAGCAAGTTTGCAGATTGGTTTTAGAGGAATTCAAAGAAGGCCATGTGACTGAAGCATTTTGGTAAAAGATAGTGTGGGAGGTGATGATGCCAAAGGGTGTGAGGGTCTGATCATTCAGGGCTTTGTAAGGGTAGCGAGTTTGAATCTTATTCTATATGCAGTATGAAGCTATGATATGGTTTTATACAGGCATGTGACATGGTTTGATTTACCTTCCTAAACAACATTCTGAAGGTTTGCTTGGAAAGTAGGTTTTGATAGGAGACGTGGAAGCAGGCAAAAGAGTTAGAAAACTGTTGTAGGAGTCAAAGCAAGGATAGATGATGGTGGTCTTGATTAAGGGTTAGTACTGAAAATAATGACTCATGGACTGATTTATAATATTTTCTAGGGTTAACAGGATTCCTAATGCGTTAGAGATAGAAGATGAGGCAGAAAAAATAATCCAAACAATTCATGGATGGTGATATCTCTTACTGACATGGGGGTGATGAAGCTGGTTTCCTTCCCTCGTGATATCTGTTGCATTATATTAAGGCACGTTCTGACATGTGCTTCTCCTACGGGACATACAGAACTATAAGAGTCACTCAAATGGCTATCATGCCTATTGTTACTAGGCAGTAGGAAGAACTGAAACATAGAATATACTTGTCTCTTACTTTAGTAATCATTTTTCCCAAAGGAACTGGAGCAGGACTAGCATATATTAAAACACATAAGAGCACAAATAACTGAAAAAATGAAGACATATTATTATCAATGAAACACACATATACAAAAACTCATATCATTAGCTATCTGAATCTGATGGAGCTAGTCCATGCATACACGATAATGTTTATATAACTGTATGGATCCTAAAAATCTCAATCTAAGTAAACAATAGCTCCTCCTTTTGTTTATTGGGCTCTGGGATTTTCCAATAATCTAATTTTCTTTCTTTCTTTCTTTCTTTCTTTCTTTCTTTCTTTCTTTCTTTCTTTCTTTCTTTCTTTCTTTCTTTCTTTCTTTCTTTCTTTCAAGTTTAGGATGTTTTGTGGCCATTACTAGTTTCTCCAATGTTCATAGATCGTTTATTGGACCCTCCCCACTCACTGGGAGATAATTATAAAGAACATGATAATTTAGAGATGAAACCATAGCGTTTTCTCCTTCATCTTGGTTTAGTATTTTTATAAAAATGGGGAAAATTTCTCTTATAAAAGCTTAAGTTCCTTGGCTCAACTCTCTGGAGCCAAAACCAGAACACTTAGGCAAGTGATATAAGATAAAACATCTCCCCATTTCTCTTGACTAAATAGATGCCTAAACTGTGGTTTAGTGCTATAAAGGGAAGGGACTTTATTCTTTATATCATTCATTAAACAGTAGTAGATGACTTCGTATATGTGAGGTGCTATAGTAGGCAATGAAGATATAAAAGTTGGTAATTTATAATTGTTGCTGTCACAGCTATCTCTCCTGACTTTAGGAGACAAATATGAAAATATGATAATACAATGTAATGTTTAAGTACCATAATAAATGTATATACTGTGTAGATCCCCCAAAAAAGGGAACAACCTATTATCAGTGGGAATAAGGAAAAGAATCATAAAGAACAAGACACAGAAGCTGGAACATAAAGAATGAATGTTTATGTAGTTGGCACTTGTGAACATTTGAGAAGAATGGCAGAAAATTCAGTGTAGCTAGAATTTAGGATGCACAAAGGAAGTGGGAAGGTTGGGTTATATTTTGAAGGACCTCATTCATTCTTAAGAATGAGATGACATTTTATTCTAACAACAGTGAAAGTGTTTAAACAAGGAAGTGATGTGATTGGATTTGTTTTCTAGGAAGATTATTTTGGTACCTGTTTAGAGGATATACTTGCAGAGGGAAAAATTAATGACAGTAAGTTAATTCTATTAAAGTTTGCTACAACAATTCATTAAAAAGATGATGAAGAATGGCAGTGGAGATGGAGAAGGGAAGTTTTCTCTAAGCATGGTACAGCCGTGTGTATGTTATATTATGACTTGCGTAAAGGAAATTGTTATGGGTTGAAGTGTCCTCCCAAATGTTCATATGTTCAAACACCTACTACCTCAGCATGTGACGTACTTGGAGATAGGGTCTCTACAGTGTTTAATTAAGTTTAAATTGGGGTCATTAGGGTCAGCCCTAATCTAATATGACTGATTTCCTTATAAGAAGAGGAGATTTGGACACAGATATGTACAAAGAGAGATGATGTCAAGACACAGATGAAAGTTGGCCATTTATAAGCATAGGAGAAAGGTCTTGGACCAGATCCTCTCCTCACAACCCTCAGAAGGAACCAACCCTAAGCTATAACAGATTTTTCTATTTAACTACATATATAGGTGGTAGATGCATTATTAAAATAGTGCTTAGTGTCTTATGTTTCAAGTGAAAATTGTAATTAAAAATATGTTCTCTCCAACTGCTAGTACATTACCATAGGGGTCTTGTCTATCTGGTGAATTTTGAAAGAACAATTAAAAGTGATAATGTGTCTGTTTCAGTGAACTGCTCACATTTCCAATGTATCAAATAAGGATTTTAGCCTGACTAAGACAACTCACTGGCATGTTTTAAACTCTTGTGCATTTATTTTATTTTTTTTTCATTTTTTTATTTTTTTTTGACGGCAGTGTCACTGGCCCTCATATGTGGGTCCCGAACCAGGGCCGCTGTATTTTAAATGACCGCTGTGACTTCTCCAAATTATGGATTTAACTGTAATCTTGAGTGACCACAATGTGATCTGTTAGTTTTCCAACAACATATTATTTCATGATAGACTAAACTTATATTCTCACACTTGAATATTTTCTCTGCTAGCTGTATTCTAGTTTTGAAGAAAGTCTGAGCGGCCCATGAGAAAACAGTCAAAAACTTAATTGGCTAATAGATGTTTTTCTCCCCTTTTAACGTAGGATTCCTTAGTTCTGATTCTTAAAGATTCCTTTTAAAGAATCATATCACTGATAATAGTACCTTGATCTCTTAATAATTATAGTTATTAAATTTTCATGTTTTTGTCTTGCTTCTTTAATTGATTAAAAAAAAACTACTTAGGTGCTTTTTATTTTCATCAGATCCCAGTATATAACACTAAAAATAGTAGCTGGTCAACCTACAGTTTTTGATTTACTTGTAAAATAAAAGGGAAAAAAAGCTATAGACTATTACTTGTTATAAATTTTAAAAATCAAAGTATTGGGGCTGGCCGAGTGGTGCGGTGGTTAAGAGCTGGCTTGGGACGCCAGCGGCCCCGGTTTGGGTCCCACATATGAGGGCCAGTGACACTGCCCTCAAAAAAAAAAAATCAAAACATTCATTCTAATATTTTGCAATAGGTAATAACCATCACTTTTTACTGTTGAGTTAAAATCTAAAAGAAGGTAAGTATATGTGTGTTAAACCTTATATTTGGAATGGTTCTCTATACAACAGAATTATCATCATTGAAAAATCATTGTCTTCTCATTTCTTCTTTCTTGTATGTTTTATTGTCATCTTATTTTTCAGGGACTCCTGAAAGCCTAGCTGAGAAGGAGCGGCAGCTCATGGGTATGATCAATCAGCTGACCAGTCTGCGAGAGCAGTTGTTGGCTGCCCACGATGAGCAGAAGAAACTGGCTGCATCGCAGATTGAGAAACAGCGCCAGCAAATGGAGCTGGCCAAGCAGCAACAGGAACAGGTGAGTAAGGACTAGAGACACAAATTCCTTAGGCTTTGTTTTACCTGATATTTATGTCACTGTCAGTAGGCATACGAAGGTCGATTAAATCCTATACTTTCAGGGCCGGCCGAGTGGTGCAGTGGTTAAGCACTGGCTTCGGAAAACAGCGGCCCCGGTTCGGGTCCCACATATGAGGGCCAGTGACACTGCCCTCAAAAAAAAAAAAATCCTATACTTTCAGACCCCACATAAATATAATTAGGCAAACGCCAAAGCAAACCAAAAACTCTGATCTGAAGGTTATCAACTGCTTTAGGTACATAGCATGGAAGTACTTATAATCAAGGTGAAACGCTGATAGGTTATAAGTACCAAAAAGAACCGTAGAGTATCAAAAGAACATTTCCAGTCGGGCACATTATGAAAGACTTCAATAGACAGGTGTTTGGTATGAGCTTATAGGAATAGGTAGGATTCACCAAGTGAAGTAAATTTTCAATTATAGGCAGGAATTTTAGATAGGAGGGTATTAAAATATTTTAAATAAGCAGTAAGAATCTTAACTAGATAGGGTAAGGAACATGGGAAAAAAAGAAGAAAGGAATAAAAACCTTGACCAATGCAGAGGTTTCACTGAAGAGTTATGCTTAGTTGAACTTTTTCAGTGGGCAAAAGGGAGAGGAAATGTTTTGAGCTTGAGTAATACTGTGTTCCCCCAGAAATAAGACCTAACTGGAAAATAAGCTGTAGCATGATTTTTTAGGATGCTCGTACTATAAGCCCTACCCGAAACATAAGCCCCAGTTAAGGTCATCAGCCAGACATGACTGTTTGAATAAATGTAGATTTTTGTACATCAATAAATGCATAAATGTAGATTGTTGGAGCAAAATTAATGTAAGACCCAGTCTTATTTTCTGGGGAACACGGTAGTTGGGGGAAGACAACTTTGGGAAAGCAGGTGGCTTGAGTACGAGTATGTTGAATTAGAGCTGTTGTCAGGCTGCCTATCTGGGGGTAGTGAGAGACAGGTAGAAATACCAGTCAACAGTATGGAAGAGAGGGCTCAGCTAATCGTTTGATTATCTACAGTAAAGTTGGTAGTTTAAACCACTGGAGTCAATAAATTTTATTCATTTTTTCAACAAATAGTAATCAGATGCTTCTTATGTGCCAGGCACTGTGCTAACTGCTGAGCCTACCTCAGTTACCCAGAAAGACAAAGCCCCTAAGTTCTAACAGAAAGAGATGATTAATAAAGAAAAAGAGAAATTAACAAAATAATTTCAAGTAGTGTTAAGTAATTTGAAAAAATGTAAGAAGAATAATTTGATAATTATTGACTGGGATAGCAAGGCAGTGTTTCCTAGATTGGGTAGTTGGATCTAGCAATTAAGCTAAGAACTAAAGGACACACAAGAGACAGCCATATTAATATCAGGGCCACAGTGTTTCATGCAGAGGAATGGCAGCTTTATAGACTTAAATTATAATGGTGATATCATGAAAAAATGGATCCTTGGGAGAGGGGAAAATGAGCATGTCCAGAAGCAAGAAGCTACTAGATTTGTCATTTAGAGTCTCATCATTGGCCTTTGAAAGTGTGACTTCTGTGGAGCTTTAGTAGCAGAAATCAGACAATGAGAATTGATTTGCAGAGGAATTGATATGAAGTGGGGAAAATGGTGACAAATGCATAAGAACTATTAATGATAAGAGAAGGTGGAGGGTGTCATAGGGTGAGCTTACATATAAAGATGATGCATTTTTTCCAGGGCTAACTCCCTTTAACATCTCATGTTCTGGTCTCAGTCCACTCACCATCCTAAATAGAGGAGAATCATTTATTTGGTCAAGGATATTTATGTTCCCCCACAAATACTACAAAACCTTCTAAACCGCTTTCAAAGTATAAACTAGCAGAGTTGAAAGAGGTAAAGAAATATTCAGGTTATATTATTCCGTTTATTCTACTTGGTGGTTCATCTCTGCTTGACAGATATTTTATTTTTAATGAAACACCTCATCATTTTCCTTAAAAATATATTTTGCCTATTATTGACTATGGTTCACATTCCTTTTGATTTACTCCTATGATAAAACAGTTCAGAATCGTTGCCTATGACAGTCTACAAAAGCACCACTCTTGTGTTTTGAACTCTCAATACCTTCATACATCTGAATTTGGAAAATTCTAGGGGCCTCTGAAACTGCAGCTCTGGTGGTGATATTTCTTTGTAGGAATTCCTACTTTGGTGGGTTTGAGGATACACTTGCCCTAAAAAAAAAAAAAAAAAAAAAAAATCTGAGCAATCACTAACAGAGAGCAGGTTCCTAGCTTTCTTTTTCACATTCTGGCCAATCCCTAAATATCATCAAGCATTCTGGAATTTTTTACTTTCTCTGACATCTCCTTGGAACTTTAGAAATCCTTAAGTTCTTCCAGAATTTCTTCCCTGTATTGGAGAGATGCCAGGCAATGAAGCTTACATAGCCTGAGGGAAGATCCCTTGTGATAGTTTACAGATTAGATTTCTGGACCCCAATCTGCTCTCCCAGATCTCTCCTCTGTGCAGCACTGGCATGCCTAGTCACCAGACTGGTGGCCACTGACCATTTCATCAGGGCAAGGGGAATTTCTGAAGGACATTAGTCTTTATTCCTTAAAATTCAGGTTAGACTTACCTTCTCTTGAGAACTCCTTTTCTGATCCTCCTTCTAACACTCCCTACTCAGTATAGAGTGTCCCTACTCTGTGCACCCTAGTTTTCCAATTACAACCCCTAGAGATGCTAATGAACCTGTTTACTGATCAGCCTTTCCACCAGACTCTGAGCCCCCATTCCACATTCATCTATTCAACAAATAGTCTTTGAGTACCAATTCAATGCCAGATTCTGTTCTAGTTACTAAGATACAACAAGGAATAAAAGAGACAAAGATCCCTCATATATTGAAGTCTAGTTGGGAAGAGATAGACAAAAAATTAAAAAAGCAAAATATAGTATATGTTGATAAGGATGATGGTGAAAAATAAAGCAAAGAATAAGGGTTGAGGGTGCCAGGTAGAGAGGTAGGCTCTTTTAAAATGAGTGCTCAGGGGCCGGCCAAGTGGCGCGGTGGTTAAATGCTGGCTTGGGAAGCCAACGGCCTCTGTTCGGGTCCCACATATGAGGGCCAGTGACCCTGCCCTCAAAAAAAAAAGAAAATGGGAAGACCTTATTGTATTGACAGGGTAATATTTGAACAGAGACGGAGAATGGTGAAGGAAATGAGCCATGCAGTTATCTGGGAAAAGAATGTTTCAGATGGAAGGGAAAGCAAATGCAGAGACCCAGAGGCAGGAATATCCTTGGTAGGTAGGAACATCCTCAGTGTGTTCAAGAGACAGGAGAGCAGTGTGGCAAACATAGAGTGACAGAGCAGAGAGAGAGAGGAGATGAAACCAGAGAGGTAACAGGAGGCCAAATCATATTGGGCTTGCAGGCATCATATAGATACTGGCTTTTCCTCTGAGAAACAAAGTGTTTTGTAAAGATGAATGACATGACACAATTTATATTTTCTTTCCTTTTTTTTTTTAAGATTTTATTGGGGAATTGGGGGAGAGGAACAGCATTGGGGAAGGGGAACAGGCAAGTTGCTGTCCTTTTGTTCCTTAGTCTAGTTGTGGAGGACATCACTTCACTGGCCCATGTTGGGATTATCATTGCGCTCTTCCCAGGTGAGATAGTCGCTCGCTGGCCATTGGACAGCTGCTCACGTCAGCTCATGAAAGCTCACGTCAGCTGCCAGCCAGCCCCACTGTAACCTATGCCATTGCTGGTGACTCATGGCAGCCCAGCTCCATGTTGAGCTGTTTTTCACCGTCTTAACTGTAGAGGGCGCAGCGTCACTGGCCCTCATATGTGGGATCCGAACCAGGGCCCTGCTGCTCAGAGCTGGTGTCCCAAGCCAACTCCTAACCAATGCACCACTCGTCCAGCCCGACACAATTTATATTTTCAAAGGATCTTTCTAGATGCTGTTTTGTAATAGGTTTTAGGGAGCAAGGGCAGAAGCAGAAACAACAGATAGGAGGCTGTTGGAACCATCCAGGCAAGATGCAACACGAGTTTGGAACAGGAAGAAGGGTGGAAGGGTATGAAGTGGTTGGTTTCTTGATAAATTCTTAAGATGCTGAGGATTTAAATATCAGCTGAAATATTTGTATGTCAAGGGAAAGAACTGGATTCAAGGGAAAAGGTGATATTCCTTTTTTTTTTACTATCTCCTTTCTTCCCTTTCTTCAGAAAAAAAAATGACTTTTTTACCACATTCCTAAGATAAAAGAAATCATAATTGTACCAATGTCCATAAGGAAATAAAAGTTCATTACGCAGCTGTGTAGACCCATCCTTTCACGATGGTTCTTCATTCTTATTTACAGTAGAATATTCTACAGGTATCAAAATTTTTTTCCCTGAATTTTTAGCTTTCTGTTACTGAAGTTAAGGGATATATTTTTTTTTTATGAACATGAAAGTGATTTTAATATGATGAGAATAAGATGTAACACTTATTTATAAGAGACTGATTAGTTACAATCTCACAGGAAGGTTTCCTGCCCTACACGATGCAATGAAATCATTCAAATTTTCTTCTCGTCTATCCAATCAAGCATTTTTTCATTAACTCTTCATTCTATACTTCTTTTGCTCCAGGCTTTTTACAGATGATGAGCGAAATGTGCATGATCTCTAACATCGCTTATTGGTGGCTTTCTACCTAGGAGATGTTAATTAAAACAAAACCAAAAATAAGTATGAAATCATAGTGTGGTATGTGTTAAGTTAGAGGACGTTATCAGAGCAAACAAGGGGGTGGTTATGCCAATTACTGGCTTAGAAAACACTTCAGATGACCACACTGAGGGCCAAGTCCTGAGTTTAGTTTTGAATCTGTTGAAGTTGAAGTACCTTTGGGAATGTCATTGGATAAATGGGTCTGAAGACTGCAGCAAAGGTCTAAGCTAAAGAAACAAAACTATAATCACATGACATACATGTGGAAGTAGGTACCAAAGGAAAAGAACTGAGGCTAAAATTAAGCCTTCTAAAACTACCACTTGGGGTGGCTGGACAGAGCCTTCGAAGGAGCCTGAGAAGGAAGAGACTGAGAGGGAGGAGCAAAACTAGGAAAATGGGATGTCCTAAAAGCCAAGGAAGAAAGTTCAGGACCACTGAAAACACTTAAGTGTTGAATTCTGATGAAAGATCAAAGGTAAGGACCAAAAGCCACTTCAGAATTTTAAAAAGGAAAGTGACTGGTGACTGTATTAAAAATCGTTTTAGTAGAAAACGGGAGCAGAAACTAGAATGAAAAGCGTTGAGAAGTTGGCCATTTAGGGGTTTGTGGGAAGCAGAAATGAGGATGGCATTTACTAAAAAACAAAACAAAACAAAAATACCAAAACCTCTCTAAGGAATCAAGCATCTTCCAATACTTTCTGCTATTCTGAACTCCTTGGTCAAGACAAATCCATGTTTATGCAATACTCTCTTGTAGTAAAGAGCTAAAACGTCATAGACAATACCTTCTTAACATATTGACAGGAAGTGAGATTTTTCAAACTCTTACATTTCATACTGGATTGGATCACTGTTGCCTTGGGCTTCTTTTTTTTTTTTGGCGGGGGTGGGGGGCAGAGAGTGTAAATGAGACATAATAGTTCCTAAACATTCTTTTTTTTTTTTTTTTTGAGGGCAGTGTTACTGGCCCTCATATGTGGGACTGAACCGGGGCTGCTGGCTTCCCAAGCCAGCGCTTAACCACCGCGCCACTCAGCCGGCCCCTAGACATAATGGTTCCTGAAGACTAAATGTCTTTTTCGATGCTCCTTAAGGATGAATTTCTGATACTGTAGGAACACAAGTACACGTATTTTCACTGTCTTAATCAGGTCAGATCACACTTTGAGAAACAGAACATTGGTGATTCATTTCGCCCCCGAACTGTAATACACTTTAAATTTTTTTCTTGTGCAATTTCTCCACAGATTGCAAGACAACAGCAGCAGCTTCTGCAGCAACAACACAAAATCAATTTGCTTCAGCAACAGATCCAGGTCAGAAATCATAATTCAAATATACGTCCAATTATAAAGCATATATTTGTATGTAATTGTTTTGGATTCTTAGGTGAAGGTAACTAAAATGACCTCCAAAGGAAAAACTACTTTCAACCTAATTCGTGACGTGTTGCCTCCTGTGCCATGAGAATTGTGGGAATAGTGGCAGTCTGGCATAGGCCCTCCTGGGTCAGGGAGCTCTAATCCAAACAAGCAGATGGGCATCTTCATTCTATAGTGAAGGGTAATTAGTGTTAGAATTGTTTCATTTTCTCTGTTTTTTAATGTTTAAAATGTGCCTGTTTAAGTGTTTTAATGGGGGAGGTCCAGTGGACCAAAGCAGACGGGTCCATCCGGTTTTTAGTGAGCGAGCAATGGCAGAGAGAACTTTGTACTGAGTGCTCAAGAGCCATGTGTGATAACGCTGGAAGTTAGGGAACGTAATGATTTGGTGTTCCAATAGAATTTCACCCTAAGTATTGTCAGAAGAAACCAAGACTGAGGGCTCCGCAGTCTCTATATTTGTCACATGTGGAAATTTGCAATGATGAGGAACATCAAACACGAAAGAAGACAGCAGCTATATTAGGAACAAAAGGAAAAAGTAACTTGCCAGGCATACATACCACTTGCTAGCACCATGAACTTTGACAAAATTTGTATCCCTTCCTGAAGATTCCCTTTCTGAAAGCACTTATTTCTTAGAGTGTTTATGAGGATTTAATGAAGGCATGGATGGAGAGCTGTAGCATAGTGTCAGTGCACATAATAAGTGCTCAATCATACTTGCTATGACTAGCAAGAAAAAGGAATCTAATTGATGGAGCTATGAATCCAACCCTCTGCAAGCAACTGTTAGATTTGCAGTCAGGTTTTCCAGGGAGAAATCCATCATTCTCTTCAAGTTACATTTTGAGAATCCAACATATTTTATTAAATGTAAATATTATAAATGAGATAGGCAAACATGTCAAAATTATTTCATCCATATGTTAATTATGTTCAGGCTTCTTTGCCAGAGAAGTGTATCCCATTTTATCTAACTGGGTCAGGTACACTTAATTTATTTGCCTTGGGGGATATAGCCCAATCAGGGTTTACTCATTTTTGTTCTACCTGAGATTTTTAGGGAACTGGTCACAACTTCAGTGAGTCCGAGAAACATCACTGAGATGATCCACCCAGGAGTCTTTGCCTTCCTTAACTGTAATTATGAGCAACCCATTTCTAATGTGAAATTGTCTATCTGTTCATATCTGGGGTGTGGTAGTTCAATCCAGTGGTTTAAACTGTTCATAGAATTTCCATATTCAGTCTAAATATACTGACTTTGAATTTAATTTTAGTTGATGGTTGCCATTTCTCTACATTGAAAATGTTTTTAATGGCTGAAAACTTAATACGTAAAACTATTATAGAAATCTCTCATTATAAATAAGATACAATTATATAATCAGTAGTATGGCCCTTTGCAAGTCACTTTGTTTCACTGTAATTAAATGGGGGTACCAATGGTTCTAAATTTTTGTAACTTTTATGAGGTAGAGTGTCCTTTGCTAATCATAATTTCAAAAATGCATCTAAACCCTTATATACATCAATATGAACAAGGCCCAATACGCTTCGTTTTTGACCATTTAAATTTAGCCAACACTTTCAGTACTGTTGTGGAATGGTTCCATAATTATAATGACTACATTGATAATGTGAATTTTAAGCTCTGTCTTAATGACAAAATGTTGAAATGGATGGATTCTTGCTCCAGATCATGGAACATTATAATTTATGTCAGAACATTTTAAAACTAAATTGCCTTAAAAATGACCTGTCCTAGAAATGATATGACTATAGAAGCTATATTCTAAGGAGCTGAAGCCAAGTTGAAAGACTTGCCCAAGACCACACAACTATTGGGTTGTGGAAAAATCATGACATATTTTTTCTGTTTTTCGTTGCAAAATGTGTCATGTTTTTCCTACAATCCAATAGTTACAGGTAGAAATGGAATAAGAAGCAATATTTTCTGACTGTTAATAGAAGCTTTTCTGAGTATGAGAAATTTAGAAGCTTAGAATTTCTATTCAAAATGTTCACCTCCTGGCTTCCAGTAGTTTGCAGAGTGGGGGAAAAAAAAAAGCCCCTAAAGGAAATAATTTTGCACTGATGATAATTTGGGGGAAACATTAAGAGATAGGTTGAGGTATTATATCTTTGTGTTTTAGTACAGATAAATGATACTGACAGATCAAAACCCATCTAGTTATTATTAAAAAAAAAAAGAGTCTGGAAAGTAGGGAATGTTTCAGGTAAAAAAAATAAGTGTCAGGCTGAATAAGCCTGACAACCTGCAAGGAATTCATTTTCACAGTTCCTAGTATACTCATTAACTAAAAGCATAGTTATAAAGCATATTTTATAAATTGTTAATTTAGGGCAGTCTTACAAGCACTTAATAGTAATGAAAGTCACAATATATTTAAAATAGTCTATTGAGAGATTGTTCAAACAGTTTTGAAGAAAGATTGTTCAAACCGGAAGTACTGATATAATGGCATGTGTAGAAATAGAAGATTAAAAACATAAAACAGACCCTGTTTTTTCTCACATAACTCTATACCATATTTCTTTTTATAGAATGCTTTCTCTCCCTTTTCTTCTTCTTTTCACTTATTCCTTTTCCTTGGCAGCACAGGACAAGGAGGACGAAGAGTAAAAATCAAACCTGTTTTTATGGAAGGCAAACCAAATTCATAACTAATTTTATTATAAAATTTATTTTTGTCAATGAATACATAATCAAATGCTCACAGAAGAATTTACCATAGATTAAATTGTCTTTGATATCTGAATATACTTCTGTAGTGTGTTTTGAATTTGATCTACTACATCTTTTTTCTTTCTTAAATATGGAGGCTAAAGACCTCACAGGTAAACACATCAGTTTACATTTCTCATCTTGATTGCATTTTCTTTGATGTTTTATGCTGATGTTGCTTTGGACCTTGGAAAACAACGCATCCCTGTTCCTTTTCTGAAAGAATAGTGTACTGCAACGTTTCTGTTTCAATTATAAATACATAAGACATTAACTTGGTCCAAATATTGGGAGAGGCGATGCAATACATTAGATGGGTTAGGCGGATCTGCTAGATGGGTTAGATTGATAGGGTAAGAGAGCAGGACATATTTTCACACTTGATGGATATGCCAAATGACAGGAGGAGGATGAGCCCCAACACTTTTCTCATTCTTTTACTCTGATCTCTTTAAAGGAGGTTAATATGGACATCTTTATTTCATTTGAAGTACACGTCCATGTCCATCAATTTTAAAAATGTCTGAACAAGTTTGTACATGTGTGTATGCACAAACATTCATATGCTCTTCACCAAGTTTTATTTAAAATTTTTTTTGGCCTTTTAATTCTGTGTTTTTTTTCAACTTCAGATGAAAGGAGTGGTGATAGGTTTTACTTAATAATGTAGAATCAATTATTTATAAACTTTTTCATCTCTTTAAAAAGCATCCTTAGCTCTAAAATTGCATGATTCTAATGGGATTAAAAACTCAATATACATCACTTCCGTGTAAAGACTTGATAGAGTTATAGTCATTTTCCAGGTTTACTCACATGACTCAGGATTAAAAGACTTAAGAAAGTTTCTGTTATTCTTTGCAACATCATAAATCTGTTCATTCTACAAATAAAATAATGTCATAATACCAGAAATATCCCATATACCCTGAAGAACGTGTTCATTTCTTTTTTTCCATTTTTTATTTTATTTTTTAAAGACTTTTTTATTAAAAATATAGCTAACATACAGTATTATATCAGTTTCAGGTGTACACCATAGTTGCTCAACATGTATATACCTAAAGAAGTGATCACCATAATTCCAGCCACCATTTGACACCATTCTATGGTATCACAATGTTATTGACTATGCCATACGTTACATCCCTATAACTTATTTGTTTTATACTTGGAAATTTGAACCCCTTATTCCCCTTTACCTTTTTTCCCCTTTTTAAATTTTTCATTTACAGTTAACATTCAATATTATTTTATATTAATTTCAGGTATACACCATAATTGTTAGACATTTGTACAATTTAAGAAGTGATCCTCCTGATTAGTCTAGTACCTACCTGGCACTATACATAGTTATTGCCATATCAGTGATTATATTCTTTATGCTTTTGTTTACATCCCCATGACTATTTTGTAACTACCAATTTGTACTTCTTAATCCCTTCCCCTTTATCCACCTGCCCCGTCAACCCTCCTCCCATCTGGCAATGATAAAAATGTTCTCTGTAGCTGTATGAGTGTGTTTCTGTTTTCTTTGTTATTTTGTTCTTTAGATTCCACATATAAGTGAAATCACATTTGCATTTGTCTATCACTGTCTGACACTCCACTCAGTGTGACACCTCCCGGGTCCATCCATGACTCTGCAGATGGCAAGAACCCATTTCCTTCCATGGGATTGTGAGCAATATAACGTTGTCTATATGTATCACCTCTTCTTTATCCATTCATCCATTGGGACACCCAGGCTGCCTCCACATTGCCCATTGTCAATAATGCTGCAAGGAACATACGGATGCACATGTCCCCACAAAGTAGCATTTTGGGTTTCTTTGAATAAATACCTAGAAGTGGGATTACTGGGTCCTTCTTTGTCTCTTGTTACAGCCTTTGTTTTTTTAATTTTTCATTTTTATTTTTAAGAGGACAGTGTCACTGGCCCTCATATGTGGGATCCGAACCCGCTTCGCTGGCATCCCAAGCCAGCTCTTAACCACCGCGCCACTTGGCTGGCCCATAGCCTTTGTTTCAAAGTCTATTTTGTCTGATATAAGTATTGCTACCCCAGCTTTTTCTTTTTTTCTGTTTCCGTTTTCATGAAATAACTTTTTCCATCCCTTTACTGTCAGTCTATATGTGTCCTTTGATCTGAATTGAGTCTCTTGTAGGCAGCATATTTAAGGATCCTGTTTTGTTATCCATTCAGCCACTCTGTGTTTTTGATTGGAGCATTTAATCCATTTATATTGAAAGTAATTGTGATAGGTAGTTATTGCCTTTTTATTATTCACATTTTTTATTTATTTATGATTTCTATCTTAAAGAAGTCTCTCTACATTCCTTGTAATACTGGTTTGGTGGTGATGAACTCCTTTTACTTTTTCTTGTCTGGGAAGCTCTTTATCCTTTGATTTTTAAATGATAGCCTTGCCTGGTAATTTTGGTTGTAGGTCCTTGTTTTTCATCATGTTGAATATTTTGTGCAAATCTCTTCTGGTCTGCAAAGTTTCTGTTGGAGAAATCAGCTGACAATCTTATGAGAGCTCCCTTATAAGTTACTAGTTGCCTTTCTCTTTCTGCTTTTAGGAGTCTCTCTTTGTCTTTAACCCTTTCCATTTAAATTATAATGTGCATTGGTGTGGGCCTGTTTGCATTCATCTTGTTTGGAACTCTGCACTTCCTGGACTTGAATATCTATTGCCTTTACCAGGTTAGAAAAGTTTTCAGTCATTATTTATTCAAAAAGGTTCTCAATCCCTCCTGTCTCACTTCTCCTTCTGGTACCCCTGTGATGTGAATAGTGTTACTTTTGATATTGTCCCAGAGGTCTCTTAAGCTGTCCTCATTTTTTTTGGATTCTTCTTTTTTCTTTTTGCTGTTCCATTTGGGTGTTTTCTGTTACCTTGTCTTCCAAATTGCTGATTTAATCCTTTGCTTCATTAGTCTGCTGTTGATTCCTTTTAGTACATTCTTCATTTCAGTTATTGTATTCTTCACTTCTGACTGGTTCTTTTTTTTCATTTATTTATTTCTTTTAAAAATTTTATTGGGAAATTGGGGAAGGGAAATAGTTTTGGGGAATTGGGGAAGGGGAACAGCCAACTTGTTGTCCTTCTATCTTAGATGTGAAGGGCGCAGCTAGCTCAGCTCCAAATCCAGTCACCATCCAGCCACCTGTCTGCAGCTCACAGCAGCTCAGCTCAAGGTGCTGTGTTCAATCTTAGTTGTAGGTGGGTGTAGCCCACCATCCCATGTGGGAGTTGAACTGGCAACCTTGATGTTAGGAGCTTGTGCAGTCACCAGCTGAGCTATGCTGCCACATGTTGGCACCTCAGTGGCAGCTCAGCTTGTGCACAGCTCACTCGCCCATGTGGGAATCGAACCGGTGACCCTGTTGCTCAGAGCTTGCGCTCTTAACCAACTGAGCCACTTGGCCGGCCCCTGACTGGTTCTTTTTTATGGTTTCTGTGTCTTTTTTATGCTTGCTATCCCTTTGTTGAAGTTCTCATTAAGTTCCTTGAGCATCCTTATAACCAGTGTTTTAAACTCTGTATCTGGAAGATTGCTTGCCTCCATTTCTTTTAGTTCTTTTACTGGAGTTTTCTCCTGATCTCTCATTTGGGATATATTTCTTTGTTTCCTCATTTTGGCTGCCTCTCTGTTTTTATGTATTAGGTAGATCTGCTACATCTCCCAATGTTGACCAGGTAGCTTTATGTAGTAGGTGTCCTGTGGGGCTCAGTGGCACAGTCTCCCTGGTCCCCTGCACTGGGTGCCCCAGGGTTGTTCCTTGTGTGGATTGTGTATGCCCTCCTGTTATAGTTGAACCTTGATTGCCATTGGCTTGTCAGTGCGTGGGATTGACCATCAGGCTAACTGTTGTTGGTATTTGTTGATGTCCACAGCTTACAGGCTGCAGTGCTGGGGGCCTAACACCTTTGTGTGTGCCACTTGTGGGGCTTTTGGGGTTGTATACTGCTGTGGTCTGAAGCCAGCCTACAAGTATGTTGGTTCTGGGGCCTCTTGAGAGGGCCTCCAGTGCAGGCCAGGTTAGCCACTGCCTATGACTGGCCAGGGGCTACCTGGTAGGTGCTACAAAGCAATCCACAGTTGGTAGCTGCCTGTGCTAGACCTGGAGGCCTGTGGGAGAGGCCAAGCTGTGAACTGAGGGTGGCTACCACCAATACTGGGTCTGGGGGAGCTCCGCAAAAGGCCAGGATACACTGAGGCCTGCTGCCGGTTGCCAGCTCCTGTAAAGTTCAGCCCCTGATAAAGCCTTCTGTGGTATGGAGTTGGGTGTGGCAGAGCCTTAGTGAGTCCACAGGATGGAGCTCACCAGACCAATTCAGATTCAGATTTGGTCATGGCCATGGGGGAGAGCTCAACACAGGTAAGATGGTGCCTGCCTGCCAGCTGCATGGGAGAACCCAGGGAAATGGCGACTGTCTTCCAGGCCTCTATCTGAAACCATACACCTCAGTCTGCCCCCTATATGTCCCTGACACCCGCCAAGCCCAGGGTGAGTGACTGTGGGTGAGTCTGTACGTCCCCTTCAGAGGATATCTGGGTGTCCTGCAGACTTTCTTCCCACCCAGGCAGTCAGAATCCCCACTGTTTTTCACAGCCAAATGTTGTGGTGGCTCCTTCCCAGCACCAGTGCTGCGGGCTGGGCATCCTTGTGTGGGGGTGGGGTCCTTCACTCTTCTTTTTGAAACGTCTGTGGCCAAGTTATCACTCCCAGTTTTCTTCTACCAGTTTCTCCTACCAGTCTTGACGTGGCTTTTTCTTTATATCCTTAGTTATAACTTATGTTCAAATGATTCTCCAGGTTGATTGTTCTATAACTTAGTTGTAATTTTGATGTGTTCATGGGATGAGAGAAGCACAGCGTTTATCTTCTACACCATCTTGGATCTCATTGCCAAACTTGTTCATTTCTTCATGAGACTCTTAGTTTTAGGAACACCAAGGAGTTTTAATCTTCTTTTTCTATTATTTGGCAATGTTTTCCTTTAATATTGCTTATTGTCCTTAAAAAATAGAACATTCTTGCATTCCTACTTACGGTATCAAGATAACTTTTAATGCATATTAGTACATAAGATGAAATTTATAACTATTTCAGAGAAAAATATCTTTCTATATTTTTTTGAGGGTAAACTTTTATTTTTTATGCTCTTGTTTGTGCTACAGTACCGATTTTTATTTCCTGACTAATCTCTGTCTTACATTAAACCAACATCTTTCTAATACTGATAGTTATTGTTTCCAATAATGATCCTAGACCAATGGTTCATCTTGACCTGATTCACTGTTACCAAAACCTTTTAAAGTAAATGAATGTGACCTCTACTCAGCTTCCATTATGGCAACATACTGAATGTCCCTGGAGACTCAAGTTCCCTTTTATCTTGAAGCTTTGGGACAGGGTTTCTATAGGTTTGGGCATGTGTAAGGAAGCATATCCTCGTTTTAAATTTCTTACTCTTTTTAAATAATACTTAATGAAATTTTTGGTTCTTGTTAGCATTTAATAGGTCCAATTCAACAACGTACTTTACTCTGAAATCCATTTAAGATATTTTAGAGGGCAAATTTAAAGATATTGTACTTGTTGTCAAATGCATATTTGCCATGATTCCTATAATGGAAGCTCAGTTTTTGAGTTTTCATAAGAGATTCCACAAATTTGTTTCACTTCTCCTTCTGATACACTTTTCCAACTATTGTTTATTGTGTTCTTGTGGGTGGGGATAAGTAACTAGTATTTAATAACTCCTGGTCATTGTTTCTGATTCATAAGTTAAGCATGTGCAGGTCTAGTAATAGTTTTGGGTTGCTGATTCTGTCTGGAACTAAGGGGAGAGCAGAGGGCAAAACACTGTTCCTTCGTATTGTTAGTTGGCCAGTGTATATTCTGTAGTTTGTAGGAAAGAGCTTGGTTTTTTTAGGTGATACACTATTATACTTAACTGTATGGAATACAATTTTAATTGTATTAAATGATTTATAAATTGATAGAGAGCAAGGTTTCTGGCATTAGACCTACCCAAACTCAGTCTCTGCATCTTCACACCTCATCTGCTGTGTGGTCTTGGGAAAATAGCTTTTCCTTCTGAGTTTCAATATTCTCATCTATTAAATGGGAAATATAATACCTGATTCACAACTGGTTAGTCTGAGGATTAAATGAGATCATGTCTGACATGTAGTGAGCAGACAATGCTACAATCTTTTGCCTAAGTCATTGGAGCAAAAAACTTGTTCTTTCTGTATTTCTAATGATGGACAATTTAATGAATATTAGCAGCAAAAGGAGAATTTCTATGAAAAAAAAAAGAATGTAATCTACATGGCAATAGCCACTGAAAACTGAAACTTAAGTGTTCCAAATTCATATGATTTTAGAATTACCAGGGATTTTTAGAAAGCCTTTATTTAGACCTATCTCTCATTTTGACATTTCTAAACTGAAACCATGTAAGGTTAGATTTTCCCAGTGTCAACATAAGTTGTTACTTGTGGAACAATGGCTAGCTTCCAAGTTCTCAGTCTTGGCCCAGTTCATTTTTATTTCACTGATATTCAACCATTTAAGGCTTAATGGCCCAAAGTTTTAAAATGAGTTTTCTTTCATTGGAAACGTATTCCTACAAAATAAAAATACAATTTGACTTATGTACAATTGAATGATTAAATTGCAGTCATGGGCCTAACCAATTTGTGACAAAGGTTTCATTTTATTGGAGCCAAAGTTCTCTGAGCTCATTAAGAGTTTTGAT
Organism: Aselliscus stoliczkanus; assembly: GCA_033961575.1. Classification (NCBI taxonomy): domain Eukaryota; kingdom Metazoa; phylum Chordata; class Mammalia; order Chiroptera; family Hipposideridae; genus Aselliscus; species Aselliscus stoliczkanus. The sequence goes on from CM066727.1 coordinate 171,413,156, forward strand.
AATTCTTGATAAATTATTATGCAGAACGAAACCCATTGAAATATTGTATTGAAAACATAATAATGTTAAAGGTGAAATAATAGTACCTGACTGACCTGCTGATTTAGGATTTCTTTCTCTGAATGTGGTAAGTTGGAAACATTTTCCCCTCCCTCAACAAGACCCCACATCACATACATGAGCACAAAGAGATTGCAAAGTAAGCTTGTATATTTAGGAGCCTGGAAATGCCAAGAATAAACACTATGCAATTAAGGTTGTGTTTCAACCTGAGAAGGAAATGCATTAACTCCTTGAGCTCCAACTGATGTTTTGCTGTATGAAATAAAATATACCACAACTGGGCAGGATACACTTCTTGGCATTCAGATAGATTATTAGAGGAGAAAATATGGGAATACAAAGAAGTACCTTTATGGATGACTTTTCTTTCTTCCTTGTACTTTCTGGAAGCAGAAAGACAGGTGAGAAGACAGGTGGCCTCTCTTAAAAGAGAGGTGCTGTTAACTACAACTCTGTCCTTTTAGTCAGAGGGAGCCCCTTTTAAATTCTTTCAGCATTCTTTTTTTTAAAATACATCTCTTGTTGATTACTAATGATAGAATTTCAGTCATTCATATTATTTCTCTATCCAGAGAAGCCTACTGTAGATAGAGATACAGATAGATTGATATGCATATTTTTTTTTTGATATAGTACATACCACATGACTAAAAGAGTACAGGAGAGAAATGAAAGCAACTTTCTAGAGCCCAGTCCTGTATACTCTGCCCAATCCTTGTACTCTCAGAAGGAACCACTTTAAAAGCTTTTTAAGTTTTTATTTTTAATAGCCTAGTATTTACACACACGCGCACGCACACACACACACACACACACACTACAATTATAATGCTATTTCTGACTTATCAACTTTAAATATCATTAACTTGGAAACACGAAGATTTTTTGCCCTTATTGCCACCCTAGCATCCTCTCCTACTCTCCTCCTTCCCTCATGATATAGTTATATAAGTCATTTAAGTTCTTCAAATAATACTTTTAAACTTTAAATAATTTACTTACACCTCTTTTCTTGTTCAAAGAAGCATAAATAGTGTCTCTTGACACTTGCTTTGTCAGATGAGCATGGCATCTTGATTCTCTTACTCTCAACTGCCAATTTCCATTATTTGTACATTTACTCTAAATGTGTATAATATGTGTGTATGTAGGTATACACACATACTTATTTGCTTTACTTATGGGTTAATACTAAAAGTTGAAAACTATTAAATAGAGTTTACATTAAAATATGTCTATATATTATTTTTTGAATAGTCTTAATAGGATATCCTTATTTCTTTTCTGTGTAGCTTTGTGCTTTCCAATTGCCTTTATTTTTTCCCTCATGTTATTGCCTTATTATTTCCATAAATTCTCAAGAATAAATAAAATCTGCAGAATCCCCATTTCCTTGTCCTTTCTCCTCCTGCTTTCATTTAGATTGGTTAGTCCAGCTAATGTTTCCGGATCTGGATGTCTATTTATGACTTGCTAGTGCTGGAATCGCTATTTTCTATATTGTCCTCCTTCTTGCTTTATCCCTTGTTTTGCTCCTCAACCACATCAAGAAACTTAATGGAAGAAAAGGAAGAGGAAGGGGCTGCATAGGATATAAAGTTTCTGAGATAAAAATGTTCAAAATGTATGCATACGTAATAATGTTTCATTTTGCACCCTACTTGATTGACATTTGACTCCAAATAAAATTCTAAGTTGGAAATAATTTTTTTTAAATATTTGAAATCCGTTAATTCATCATCATCTAGCATCTATGAGAAACTTGATGTTGATCTGATTTTTTTATTGCTGATGATGAGCAATATTTTTCCTTTCTGAAAGTTTTTAGTTTCTTTTATTTTCTGTGATGTTTTCCTAGAATGTATACAGATATTTTTTTCATTGATTATTTTGTAAATACCCTGAATCTTTTAGTCTAAAAAGTTGTGTTTTTTCCCTCTGGAAAATACTCTTCCCTCTTTTTTTTTTTTTTTTTGGCATTTTTTCCCCTTTTATTTTCTAGTTTTTTTCTGGATCTCCTATTAAACCTATATTATATTTGGGGGCGTGTTAATAATTACATTTCTTATTGTTCATATTTTTTTTGTCTCTGTTTCATGATTCTTTCTAGGGGATTGCCTAAATTTTATCTTCAGAACTTTTTAATCGAATCTTATTTGAGAAATTGCCTTTTTAATTTCCATGCGCTTCTTCTTATTCCCTGATAATTCTTTTTTCAGGTTATTCTATTCATGTTTAATGGATCATTCCTGTAATATCTCCGGGTGTACAAATGTGAGGGTGTTTTAAAAAACTTAAAGTTTCATTTTATTAAATTACCTTTCCCTCCATTTTTCACTTGCTTACTTATCTTGAAGTTTCTCATTTAGCTCTAAATTCTACTTGAGTTAAAGTGATTGGTAACCCATTCAGATGTAAACATCAGATAAAAAATTAGATTGGGAGTTCTGACAATAAATGAAGCTATCAACAGGTGGGCATTGCTTTCATGAGAACAGGAAGCTGGCCATAGATTATGTGAACACTACATAGAAGTACAGAAAGTCTTTGTTGTAGAATTCCAGTGATCATGCTAGCTGTCTTGTTTCTCTAGACTGTTAACATCTCTGTTGAGGGAGTGTGATGGAACTGAAGTGAAAATGGAGTGAAGAGAGCCACTTTCAACTAATTCTACTGTTTTCAACCCAGGCCTCACTCCTGCTGTTCTCATACCTGGGGTTCAAGTCCCTAGACTTTTTTTTTTTTTTTGGGGGGGGGAGGGGGGCGGCACATTTCTGAGGGCAAATAAAGCTCCATTTTCGCTTAATCCCTTCTATGTATAGTCTAATCTCTGATTTACCTGCTTATATCAGTTAAAATTCTATGGTTGCTTTTCATCGTCCAAAAATTTGGTCAAGTTTCTTGCCTGGGCATGCCTCATATTCTTAATTATGTTTTGTAGGTTTATGACTTCATTTTGTTTTATCATTTTAATGGTGTCTTAGAAAGAATGAAGATACTCAGTGCACATGCTCATTCTATCACCTTGGATAGTAAATCAGGACATCATTTAAAAAAAAAATCTTTCCTTTTATTTATTTTTATTTATTTATTTATTTTAGCTGAGCCATCCTGCCACCTGTTGGCAGTTCAGCAGGTGCTCACCTTGGGCCGGGAATCCAATTGGCAATGCTGTTGCTCAGTGCTTGCACTCCTGAGTGAGCTCTTAACCAACTGAATCACTGGGCTGGCCCTAAATCTTTCCTTTTAAAAAGGAGAAAATAGTCAAGACAGTACCCAGTATCTGAGAACGAAGGAGTCCTTGTAAAGTGCACAAATTATTGCAGAAAGGTGAAGCTTGAGACTCCAAAAACCAAACTTTAACAGTTCTAAGATTTGTATAATGTCTGTTTTCTAATTTCTTTGGTGGGAAGATAGTAGGGATGAGGGGCATAGATATGGAGAGTTTCACGATTCATTTTTTTTTTCTTTTTGATAATTTTATGAAACAAAATGAGTTTTTATTTATATAGAATTTTGAACTATGACCTGCTAATTTTAAGTTTTTTCAATATTGTTATTGAGACCCTCTTTTAAATAACCAGATTTGATGTTGATGGTGACGTGATGTTGACAATAGTTTTTGGAAGTTTTAATCCTGGTTCTATAATTCATTTATCCTGACTTGGGTTCCTCACTAAAAACATAAACAATGAATTTCATAGAAAGAGATTTTTTTTTTCTCATTTTTTAAATTAAATTTATGTTTTTACTTAAGTCTTGTTGGTATACAAACTTATACTAGTTATATTAGTAAGTTCATAATATAGCGATTCAACATTTTTATACCTTACAATGTGGTCACCCACTAATTCTAGTAGTCATCTGTCACCGTGCAAACTTATCACAGTATTATTGACTATATTCCCCTTCACCTTTTCACCCATTCCCCACCTCCCTTCTGGTAACCATTCCTTTGGTCTTGGTTTCTGTGAGTCTATTTTGTTTTGTTTTTAGATTCCATAAATAAATGAAGCCATATAATATTTGCTTTTTACTGCCTGACTTCTTTTCCTCATTTTTTTATATGGAATCTTAAAAAATAATCTTCATTGTTTTCCTTTTTCTGTTATCTCATTTCGGTGTTGTTCCTGTGTTTCTTCTGTCTCCACTCTTTGCAATATGATTTCTGAAGCGAAGCCTGATTCATTTAATCTAATATGGACATTTTGGGAATGCTGAGACTGGCCCAGAGACCAGACTCTCGGTGTATTTCCCATGACTTTGCAGCCTTTTCCCAAACAATATTACCTGTGGAAAAAGCTGAGCACTGTTCCTCATTGAGGCTCTGCCCTTGGTATCTTATCAGTGAACAAAACAGGGTCCATCAGTGCTTAGATAATGCCATGGGAATGTAATTGTCAAATAGTGGGAAACAAAACAAAGCAAAGCAAGTTAACAACAGATTTGAGTAATATAGGCCACTAGTCAGCACACTAGCCTAAAATTTTTTCACCTTGGTTTGCACATTAGTGTGGTAAAATGTAGCTTATAGGCAATGAGAAACTGACTCTGTGTGTGTGCGTATGTGCACGCGCGCATCTATTTTTCTTCAGAAAAGAAAGACTAACAGTAAAATAAAATGGGAAAGGAAAAATAAATAGAACATTAAGTATACTTTTTTGATACTAGGATGGTCCTTAGTTTTCCCATGAAAAAGAAGCAAAAAGAAAAACTGGAGGGGCTGGCCGAGTGGCGCGGTGGTTAAGCGCTGGCTTGGGATGCCAGCGGCCCTGGTATGAATCCCACATATGAGGGCCAGTGACATTGCCCTCTAAAAAAACAAAAACAAAAACAAAAAAACTGGAATTACATCTTCTGCAATGAATATTCTACAAGGGGTAAATTTTCAGTCTTCACTTACTTGAGTTCATAGCAGTATTTGATAAAGTTGATTACTAGTACTTTCTTGTAACACTCTTCAGAAGTAACACTCTTCTTGGCCACAACTTGCTTTTCTTTTAAACTTTCTATTCCTCATTCTCGGTATCATTTTTTGGTTCCCATCCCCATCCTCAAAAGACAAGTTTGCTATAATTCTCCATTCTCTGACTTATTTATCTTTACTTACATCCTAAGTGATCTCCTCTAATGGCATTATATTACTGCCCTTAAGATAACACTCCAAAATGTATCTTTTCACCCTCAATCTCTCTCTTGGGCGTCAGAGTCCAATACCCAACTGCTTACTCAGTCTATTTAAATTGATAACTAAGAGGTACCCAAATTTCACATTTCTGAAACAGAAACTTTGTCTTCCCCAAGCTTTTTATTTCCTTGTGTATCCAACTGTGAATAGGGTACCACTTGCTTAATTGCTATTGCCAAAGACCTGGGAGTTATCCTTGAATCCTCTCCTTCCCTTACACCTCACAACTAATCCATCAGTATTGGTTCTTACCCTCACATATCTACCATTTGACCCACTTTTCCCACCATCACTCTAATGGAAGTCATTTCTGCCCTGGAGTACTGTGGTAAACTCCTCACAAGGTGGTCCTACTGCCTTATTGACTCCTAAGGAGATTTTTTTCACATAGCTGCTGGAGTGATCTTTTAAATTTAATTATGCTCTAACCGTGTTCAAAATCATGTCATTTAAAATAAATCCCCTCCCCTTATCTTAGTCTATTGGACTGTACGTACTTGACTGCAGCACTGCCAGCCTCTCTAACCTTCCCTCTCTCATTGTTTCCACCACAGAAACATGTCCTTCCTGGTTTCAAGGAATATGCCAAGAATGCTCTAACATCAGAGCATTTGTATTTGTTATTCTCATGTCCTGGAATGCTTTCTTCATCACATAACTCAGACCCTCATTCCATTCAGGTCTCTTCTTCAAATGCCATCCTCCTCAGGGAGGCTGTCTCTCTTAACCCAATCCAAAATAGTCCCTGCATCCCCCCAGTCACCTCCTCTGTTGCTTATCCTGCTGACTTTTCCTCACAGCACTAATTACCCGGTTTGTATTTAGTTGGTTTTTGCTGTACCCCTGCCATGATCACAATACATACCAGGCAATAAGTTCTGTGGGGTCAAAGATTTTATCTGTCTTGAACACTGCTGTACCCAAAGTACTTCTGAATATAATAGTTCCTGGCATATAATAAGAACTTAAAATTATTTGTTGAATGCATGAATGGATGAATGAATAAAGTGGCATCACATTACTCACTCTGTAGTGTACATAACAATGAGAAATACAGTAATTTTCTCTAGGGATTGAAATAGATATTTAGGGGACCATCAAAAATAGATAACCAACATTCCCTGTGCTGTATATGATTTGTAAAATCACTTCGTACTCTGTTCTATACTGGTGAGAAGGAGCAGTCCATTGCTTATTAAGTGCTTAGCACTTTACAGAGGTCATTTCACTTAACTATCACAGAATTCAGATAGGTTATGGCATTATCTCCATTTTATAGTCAGTGGAACCGAGTGTGTGGTGTGTGTGTGTGTGTGTTTGAGAGAGAGACAGAGAGAGAGATTCTGAGATCCTGACAGTTGAGTACTATGTAAACTAAAAAGTTCCTTCTTTTTCTCCTTATTGGAGTAGCAGTAAGTGATTTAGTTCAGATAATTCCTAGAAAGTAAGTAATTGATCTTATCAAACTGAGTTAAACTGAGTAAACTGGCAAATATGGCAGGATTTTTGTAAAAAATGTAATTTAGTTTTCTTTCTACAATAAACCAAGGAAGAGAGTCCCCTTTTTTTTATTTTAATTTTTTTTTTATTTTTTTTATTTTTTTTTATTTTTTTATTTTTTTTAGCTGAGCCATCCTGCCACCTGTTGGCAGCTCAACGGCAACTCAGCTCGGGCTGGCCTCGAACAGCTGTTGCGAGAGTCCTCTTTTATAAGTGGGGGACATTAATATTTATAAACGGAGGAAAGATGTGTTTTGCATAAGCAAATATTGCAAATATCGAAATCTTCACCTATACATGCCAAAAAAAGAATGGATGCCATGTTTTTGAAAGATATTTTAAAACATTTTTAAAAATAATCATTTTATGTTGAGCATCTTGTTATACTTAAAAAGGAAATTAGAAGAAGTGAACAAATGAACTTCCATAGTATACATATATGTTTAACTAAAAGAGATGAATAAGCTAATTTTTATATCATTTGCATAAATTTAGAGATTTATATTAATATATGTGTATGCACACACACACTTGAGGTTCTATAAATTTTTTAAAATTATTATGTTTTCATTTCATTTTTTTCTGTTTTTTGCCAACATATGTATTAAAACTTTTTTCTTCTCCTGTATCCACCATCTAAGTCTCACGACTTTTTTACTCCCTTTCTACCTCTGTATTCCTTTTCATGACTTTGCCAATACCTGTATCCATACCTGCTGCTTGACCATCTGACATAGCTACTTCTCAGCTCCTTTACCCTTTTAATTTATTTTTCTCTCTCCCATAGTTCCTTTCTTTGGCTAACTTTTCTCCCCTTCTGTCTATGCACTTGGGTTTTATGTTTCCATTGAATAGAAAATTGTTCACTAGTAAATCAACTAAGTAAAAGATTGGTTTCTTTTTAATTTTAAAAGTAAATTATTTAGGGGCCGGCCGAGTGGTGCAGTGGTTAAACACTGGCTTGGGAAGCCAGTGGCCCCGGTTCAGATCCTACATATGAGGGCCAGTGACACTGCCCTCAAAAAAATTAATTAATTAATTAATTAAAAAAATACAGTATTTGAATTTCTGTGGGGTGGTTCAAGGGGAAGAGAGCAAAAGAAACATAAACAGGCGCAAACAGAGGTTTCACAGCGCGTTACTATAATATATTATTGCAATCTTTTCATGATAGAGGGTGCGTTGTCATGAGCACCCATGTCACACAGTCAGAGAAAGAGGAGGGGTGATGCTGCCATAAGGTAAATCAAGAGATAACAATCAAATTTTTCTGTTGCCTGGTGGAGGAGTTTAGGATGTGTTTTCTTTATATCTTCATCCGCCCCTAATTGAGGATGCTTTAAAATTGAATGACTAGCAGTCAAAACGTGTTTGCTTCAAGCTGAGAAGAAAAATGCTGGTGTCTCCGCTTCCAAACTGATTGCGCTTTGTACACAACTGACAGCTACAGTCACTTTGAGTGACTGATAAGTGGGAAGCTTTGCCACTTATCAAGGAATGCAGGCTGAAAAGAAAAGACTGGAGCCGTTTAGATGCTTTGGCATGTTCAAAATAACATCTTACATCAGTCAGACTCAGAAGCACTAAAAGACATCTAGAATGAAGCACTGTGTATAGAAATGTGGTGTATGTGCATGTGTATACGGAGAGACAAAAATTATTCAAAGAAGCAAAGCTGCAGAGGTGAAAGAAAAGGTGTTGTTAGGGGTCAGTATTTGTGAAATGAATCGGTGGTTAAATAATTTACACATATTTTGATGAAATTTGCCCTTAGGACATTTAGAAACATCCAAATTTAAAATTATGTAAATAGCGTGCCATCATCCTTTATGTAAGCAGCTAGCTTTGACCAAATAAATGCCTTGAAGCACCTGAAAAAAAACAAAATGTCATCCACTCATGCAGCCATTGTCACCCTAAGAATCCACATTCTCATTCCTTTTTGTGTATGTGTAAATATTTAATATTTAAACTAGGAGTGTAAAATATTCTGTTATATCTAATTTAAACAGCATGATTATATAACAAAATAGGTTGGGATCAGTTTCTTCTTTTAATTTTAAATATAATTTTGAGACTATGCTAATGACAGAATATACAGATTCATCAGACTGTATTTCTATAAATAATAAAAACTTCTGAAAACAACAGTTTTATACTCAGTTATTAGGCTTATATGTGTAGAACATATATTGTGCTATAAATTTCCTAGGCCATTCCTATTTCAAATATTTTCTCTATTAATATGAGTTGTTCGTTTTTCTGCACTCTTTGGATCTTTCATAAGAGAGATGCAATGTATCGCAGGGATTTTAAACCTCCCATGAATGAAGGCTCTCTATTTAGATAACTTATTTCATTTTGAAAACCCACTCATACACTTGTTTTTGTCAGGCCATGTGCCCCAATTTTAGGTTTGGAGGTAAAGTCACAATAACCATAGCCAGGGTTAATTCTTCAAGAGGCTACACTTAATGTATAGTCTCAATAATTTAAGAAATAGCCAACTGTGTACTTGAGGAGTATAATGTGAAACCTGCAAATTGTTTCACTCTTCTCAGTTGCTGTAGGACTGAAGACTGCTAATGTTTACATGACTGTAAAAACTTTTGGGTATGCTCAAAGATAATCATCTGAGTAAGCAGGAAGAAGAAAGTATTTGGGCAGTATAGCTGCCGATCAACCTGTAAACTGCTACAAGTCCTCAGTGAGACAGGAGCTTGCTAAACCCATTTTAATTCGTCTGACATTTTTTTCACTGCAAAACTTTCCTGATGAAGGAAGCAGTTTGCTGTTATATCCTAGCATAAGCTCCTGACCTCTCACAGTACTTTGAGTTGTACTGTATTAAAACTCTTTGATCAATAAAATAATTAGTAATATAGAAAATTAGAGTTACAGATAACTTATTCCAACTTTTTCTTCTTTTGTAGATGGAGAAGATATGGTCCAGAAATGATAAGGGTTATGCCTAGGTCCCATAAGTAATTAGATGTAGACCCTGGTCTCTTAGTCCTGGTGAATTATGTAAAATAAATCAAGGTCCTTAGCACTCCTGAACACAAAAAATGAGCAGCAGTTCTGCAGAGCCCATCAAATTGACTTTATTACTTCATTTGGAATTTGAAACAGATACTAAGTCTTTTTGCCCCTAGAAAAAATTTGGAATAATATTTTATTGTTTCCATAAAAATGGTAAATGACATATCACTGAGGAGAAAACAGTTAGGAAACCTTAATTAAATGCTGATTCGCTAAAATTATCAGTATATCATTTTGGAAGGAATACATGCACAACTTCTTAACATATATTTCATTGGTTCAGGATGGTTTTTGAATATTTTTTAAAAATATATCAGTCTTACAGTGAGCTAGTGTCTGCTTGATCCATTTTAGATCAATACTTATAACAACATATCATTAGAGCCTATAAACTAAATAAAGAAGCAAAAAATGGTGTTCTAGTGTGAAGATAATGTCTGACATGCTTCCCCAAGAAAAGTGTTCTTTTGATAAACAGTAGCTGAGGCTGTTTCAAAGTAAAACTGAAATACTTTAAAGGACCTCTTTGATTTCTAGATATGTTTTGAAAACCTAAATTAAGCAGTATTTCGGCAAAGGAAAATATTTCCTCATTGTGCAGTTGATTTTTTTTTTTTCCTCTCACTGTAAAATGATGCTCATTCCCTCGCTTCCCCATTCAGGGTATTCGATATACTTCTATTCTATCATTTATTGAAAGCTTTATCTTCCAGTCTCCTATTGTTTTAAAACATCCTTTTTCTGTTTTGTTCTCTAACAAGTGCTGCATTCATGTGAAGGAACAGAAAAGCAGATCTTTTTTCTAAAATCTTTGTCCTGTGAGACATTGAGTGAAGTCTCTTTTGTGGTTTAAAAAAAAAAAAAGGCTACTGCTCTACTGCTCTTAAATGCATTACAAGCACCGTCTTGAAGTCTACAAATACTTCCACCCCCTCATCATTACTTTAAACTGCCTTCTCTTTAACCTGTCTTCTGCTACCTCATAACTTTTCTTTTGGCAGTGTCTCTTCCCCAGTTGCTTTCTCCCCAGCTATTCCCATGCTTGTGACACAAACTCAATCCTAGACAACAGATCATATAAGTAAGAATTTTGGACAAAGAAACACAATGCAGAAATAACTGTCTCTCCAATGTTATTTTGTAAATACCTGCTTTTAAAAAAAGCGATACCCTGACAGCATGAAAATGCTAACAATTCATATAATTATGGAGGAGCTTAGGTACCTTGTAAATCTTACTTCTCGTGGTAATATTATATTTTATTCCTCTTATGTGTCCACTAGAAGATACAATGTTAATATGTGTAAACAAAATCCCACTCTGAGTAATGTAGCAATTAGGTTGTAATTCATGTAGTAAATTTCTGCTCGTCCACATCATGATACAATTCAGGTATCGGATGATTTTCTTCTTGCATAGTCATAATCATAGAAATAACATAGCAAGGGTCTGTCACAGGAAAAAAAAAGTAAATGATCAAGCCAATCAGTAGACATTCTTTGGTTATTTTGAAAGGCAGTCAGGATCATGGTATTCATGAAATGAACTGAAGTCCACAAATGCTTGTATGCTATCACTTTGCCCACTTTGAGAATGTTATTAATGGCTTTTGGTGCTAAGATATGATGCTATCCTCATTGTCCTTTCTTTATCTGATTAATTCCTCAGAATTCTGTGTTTTGTCTAAATGAGGAGAGAGCTATGCTTCTCTAAGTTTTTTGGCACCATACTCAGAGCCCTATTGAGTTTTCTCCTTTAGCTCGTCTCTTCCATATATCTTTATTTAGTAGCCATTTTTGCTTTCTTTTTTTTTCTTTTTTTTCTTTTTTTAAGCATTTGATTGATTTTCTTCATTGTAAGACTTGGTCAGAGAAAATAGAAAAATATGAAAACAAAAGCAAAACCTCTCAAATTCACACTATTTGATGTGTTATGAGGGCTTTGATACAGACTAATATGCAGTACCATAATACCTGGAAAATGGAGACAGAAGTAGGAAATTCAAAATTGTCTGAGTTTTCACAGGAAAAGATGAAAGGATTAAATGTGGTTTGTGAAAATATTTTATTTTGCCACCATCTCGGTTCAACTTAGATTAACCTTTTGTGACATAATTCCGCAGTTTCTAAAATTAAGGGCCCTAAGATGTTGAACCTATTTGTCCAATCTCTTTTCTAGATCTAAAGATTAGGATAGGAAGTTTAGTTCTTATCTTTCAGGGTTTTACAGCCCCAGAATGAAACTTAAATTTATTCCTTCATGAAGGAATAAATCTTGAGTTTTTTTATTTATTTTCACTGAGAATATTCTAGAAAGCTCAAGGAATGTGGATTTCCTGGCATCATTATCCTCATTTATTTTTTAATTTCCTCTGATTAGTGACTTCTGATTGCATTAAGAAGTGATCACATACTAAAATTTTCATATTATTTCCTATTTGAAACCTCTACCCCTTAAACACACATTTATGATTTGGCTCCTTTTATTGATGGTTTAAGTATGTTCATGACATGTTTAAGAATTTTTTTCCCTAAATAACAACTATTCAGACAATTGAGCAAACATTATAATTTATGTGTTGAAGTCATAAAGGAAAAATACTCATCAAGGAAGTATGTGCGATATTAGATAGATAGACATTTACCCTGGGCCATTGATTATTCAGGTAACTGCAATATAGTTATGAGACTTGCTCCTTATTGTACTGCTTTAACTAAAGGAGAAGCGGAAAACCACCTCAGGATGTGTTGCTTTTATTTTATTACGACTTGTCCCTTTTCTCCACCTTGACCACTATTAAATTTTATTCCATTCCAGCTGTGTTATGCTGTACTAAATGTCAGTGGGATGTCTGCCCACATTATCTGCTATAATGTCTGTTCCTACACATAGGGACTTATTCATTGAAGCTCTCTTTTTACAATCCTACATACCCACCTGCTTGCATAGGAAATATAATTCTCCCCTTATTGCAATCCCTGAGCTGGTCTTAATAAACATGATGGTGAGAAATGCTACAGGCCTGTTTTCTGTTTGCTGTTTAATAACTTGCTAAAAGTGAAAGAGCAGTAATTAAGAAAGAATACAAATGCTTGTCATTGGTGCATAGTTACTGAGGCAAAAGAAAAAAAATCAAGGTTGAGGACTGACTAGAAAGAATGAGATATAGATTATATTTTCTAAATAGTTTTAATGCATAAATTATAATTCATTACAGTGTATATTAGCACAACTGGAGGTTTTTGTTTAGGTTTGTTTGTTTGTTTGTTTGCCTTTTAAGGTTCAGTGAGATTATTTACATATCTTTATGCAAAGTGTAAAGGACCTCAAAGTGCTATCAATTAGGTAGGAATCAAATATATCAGATATTCTACTCAACTATAATGAAGATATTCTTGTCTCCTTTTAAACAATGTTGACACATTGCTAAGGTTTGTGGGAAAAAGCCATTGATAGCTTCATTTATTACAAGAGTAGACTGAGGCAGTAATTGTAGCAATGAGTATTTCAAATCTTGAAGGGTGAAAGTAAACTAGGGCTAAGAACTGACTGAGTGGTGAACACACACTGTAATACACAGATGATGTATTACAGAATTGTACACTTGAAACCTATGTAATTTTACTAACCAATGTCACCCCAGTAAATTAAAAAAAAAAATAAGCTAAGGGTGAGAAACATGAGCAAAAACATAATAGAAAACCCAAAGACTTGGAAGGACAGCATAGATGTGCTAAAGCATTTCTTGGTGTGTGGATGACTGCTGTCTCTTTAGGGAAAGGTACCTTGAGAGGGCTCATGGGGACAGAACTGGAAGAAGAATGGTGGTCTTTTCCTTGAAAGGCTATATGGGCTGTATGTAGAGCATAGGATTTAGAAACTGGAGACTGTGCTGTTTTCTAATTGTATGACTTTTGAACAAGTCATCTAGTGACATTATTCTGAGCTTTTTCATCTGTAGGTTAGATATTTTAGTATCTCTTACATGAGGTTAGAAATTTTAGTATCTCTTACATGATTGTTTAGATAAAACAAACAAATACCATAAGGGGAGTGTGCCTTAAAATTTGTAGAACGCTAGAGGAAATATATGTTGTTGTTTGGTAATCTATTTTCCTCTTCTCTGTTTCATATCATTATCTTGATATTTAAGTAATTTGAATAATCAGCATCCCAGAAAGTTTTTATTTCTTACTTATCAGTTTTTATTTCTTACTTGTCTGTCCCCCCACTTTACAGGGAGCAGAGCAGGAGAGAAAAAGCAGAATTATGAATTTACTTTATATTTGATATGATTATACATAGTATAGTATGGTGTCTAAAGGAGTTTGTTTGATTACAACCCCATCTCTCCTAATGAATATATCTGCCTATTGTCCAGAACAATGGTCTCACAATACTATTAATTATCCCAAGGTTCTTTTTTTTCTTTCCTTTAATTAATAAGAGTGAATGGTAACTTTCAGTATCTTTGTTGATTTACATTTCTGAATTAACTTTGTCCTTAGTCAAATTAGATTCAAGTGTTAGCCTACTTTCTAAATATTTAAACTAATTTGTATGTAAGCTCACTATTATAGTATTTAACAAAATTTAATTTTAGTTTCACAAGGGGTCACAATATCTTCCGTATGCTGCATAACTTAAGGTTCCTTCATATGTTTGGATGCAATATTTTGGTAAACTTCAAAATACTATTATCATCTGTATGGAGAATTTAAATCATTTTTTTACTTACGGAAATTTTACCAGATCTCTGGAGACCAGGAAAGAGTTGAGCTAAGTCCAAATTTCATGTGACATATTTCTAATGATAATCATGTTTGGATGATAGTGAGATTAAACTTCTTTAATTAATCACTAAATTGTTACAAATGCCTTTTAGCATCTCTTATTGGACTCTGTGCTTTTCCTGCATACTTTACTACTGATATTTCTGTGTAGAATTCATTCTTTAGAAGGACCATATGGGAGCAGTTGATTGCTTCATCACAACTGGCATCTTGCTTCCAGCTGCATCCAATAACCTGGCCTAGCTGTATTTAGTGGGTAACTATTAATGTTGTTATTGGTCATAAAAATGGTTAAGGTACTTAGAGTAATAATGGGATTTCTGCAGAGTAGAAGTAGAAATATACTTTCTATCTGACCTTTTAAATGTTGCTAACCTATCCTGTAATATAAAATTAATGTAAGTGTAAGTTATAACCATTTTATTTTAAATATTAAGTTTCTGAATTTGTGAAGGTTTACTGCATCCTATTTCACTAATCAAGTGGTATGAAATAAAGATACTCAAATTTAGTTAAAACTACAGGAAAAGTAACTTTACCAGTGCCATCATGGGATGCATTTTTTTGAAAAGTAGGAAAACATATGCTTCACAAAAAGACAACCAGTTGTAAACAATTCTGTGAAATTCCACTACGCATTTATTTTTTTTTTTTTTACATAAAACTAATATAGTTTTCTCCTTACTGGGATACCTTCCTGTATCCATAGATATTTGATCAAAACTTTGTAAATAAATATTTTTACTAAATAGAATGACACTTCAAAGTTCAAGTAGAGCATTTAAAGAATACTTGCATTGACTTATTCTTTTGAAAAGTAAATATTTCTTTTTAAATATAGATCATTTCTAAGTATATTTTTGCATCTGGATTTTTATACATATCAAATCCAGTTATCACAAAGCCAGACATACGTATGTAGAAAATAACATAGAACTATAGACATGTTAAAAATTACTTTAAAATATTTCTAACATAAGTGGTAACTTATGGTATAAAAATTAGCCTATTGCTATTGCCTTTACCTCATATCTTAGAGAATTATTTGAAGATAAATCCTTTTGTACATTCATACTATGAAATATAGCATAGATACTAAAAAGAGCAAAGCTGTGCAAATGTATCAACGAGGAAGCATAACCAATATACATTGTTAAGTGAACAGTGCTAGTCATAGAAATAAGATATAGTATTTAGCCCAAATAATTTAAAGAGAGAGAGAGAGAGAGAGAGAGAGAGAGTAAATAACAACACATTTGTCTCTAATACTGTTAATGGAATATAAAACCTAAAGGAGAACTACACAACACCACAGCATGTATGATTCAGATAATACTGACAGCCTTCACATTCCAGACATCCTCTAGGGCTGCATGAATGACATGTTAGACGCTTTATATCATTCGGGACTGTAAGTCTATAGACTTCATTACCGTACATGGGGGCAGTATAATTTTCACTTACCAGTTTCAGAACTGCTATTGTGTTAGCATCATGGGCTTGCCATAAAACATTTCCACAAACTTGGTGGTTCACAACCACAGAACTTGATTCTCTCACATGTCTGGGGGGCCAGCATCTGATATCAGTGGATTGACAGGGTTGGTTCATTATGCAGCTTCTGAGAGGGAATTCATATCATGCCCCTCCCCTAACTTCTGTTAGCTGCACAGCATCCTTGGGCTCCTTGCCTTGTAGATACATCACTCCAATCTCTGTTTCCATCTTCACATTGCTTCTCCCCTGTGCCTCAAATATCCCTCCCCATTCTTTTATAAAAGAACACAAGTGTTTGGGTACAGGGCCTAACGTAAATCCAGAATAATCTCATCTCTAGATTCTTAACTCAGTTACATCTACAAAAACTCTAATCCAAATAATTTTGGCCATTTTCTTAAGTACCAGGGATTGGGCCTTGGACATCTCTTTGGGGGACACAGTTCAACCTATTACAGCTATTGAGGTTATCTCTACCTTGCATTACAGTTGTTTTGACTGCTGGATATCTTGTTTCTTTGAGAAAGTATTGAGTAGAGAAGAATGAATACATGACTCTTAAGAACACTGTCAATACACAAAACTGATTTATCATTGTATACATATTTCTATTTTAACTTTTGGTCAGACTGCATAATTGTTTTTTTAGTGTGGCTGTCATTTTTAATGATACAGAATAATTATTGAGTGATATAGTTGATAGCATCCTGAACTTAGCTATAGTTCAAATCTCCACCACTTAGCAGTTGCATAACCTTAGAAAGCTATTCAATCTTTTTGAGTTCCACTTTATTCGTATGTAAATTCTAGGTATGCTAGCATGTGTAAAGTTCATAATTAATGATGATTATTGCCATCATATGTTTCTTCCAGGTGGACTCTGGCTGTTTGGTTTGTCCTGAGGTTACAATCAATAAGGTCTCTTAACAGCTTGGCTGCTGAGCATGTGCACACAGCCTAAGGGCCATTTGTACCTAACCTATATTTGTTCAGCTGATGAAATCTGCACAAGTTGCCTTTATTATTAAGAACTTTTAAATACCAATTTTACATATTTTTTTTTATTATTCTTATCATCATATACTAGACTCCTGCCCATCTGGAAAGAGAATGGCATATCACTTTTGGGCTGTGTCTAATATTATGCCAAAATATTTGATGAATTCAATCAGATTGTTAAACAAGTGATCTTGAGTGACTAAATTTTTATTGAGTTCACAGTGGTGGCTGGTGTATTGGCATTGTTCGGACATGGTTACATTATATGAGAGGTGTAGTGAAAAATAACAAGAACTCTTCAAATAGAACAAAGTTTAAATGGCTGCATTGTTAGCCACTGGTGGTATGGCATGAGCAATTTACTGTCTCGTCATTCCTAAAAATACAGACAATGCATCTTTGTTTCAAGTCTGATATGATCATTAGAAATAAATTAAAGCACCAAGTCAGTGCTCAGCTAACAGAAGGTACTTAATAAATGGTACTTAAAAAGAAAATATTATTACTGCCTATATGGAGAAGATGATGATGATGAAGAAATAGAATTTCCAATGAAGTGAATTGTTTTATTTCCTTTCGCAGTAAGAGCCAGGATTTGTCATGTTGCAGTAGGACAATTACTTTATCAATATAATATTATAAAGCCTTCCAGTTCTGTTTTCCAATCGCAGTTACTTCCGATTCCTGTTAAAGTTTTTCTGTTTAGTATTATTGACATGTAGCTAATATTCTATCTTATGTTTTATAAGTTATATCTAGTTGGTCAGTGTGTGTTTTCCTAAAATGCATTTATATACAGAAATAATATCTTATGCATAAGAAGATGCAGAAATATGCTTTTATTCTCAAATGTATTAAATAAACACTAGATTTTGCCTCAGAAACCTATAGATGTGTGCCATTATTGTTGATTTATTGTAAATACATATTCAAATGCATAACTATTTTCTTTGTACGTAGACACACAAGCACACAATTTTCTACCTGTATTTAAAGTTTGACAAATATCATACCAAAAACAAGGCACAAGAAGTGTTTCGTAATTATTAATTGACTGTGCTAAGTTGAAAATTGTATGAAAACTATCCAACTGTATTGTGTTATGTGGATTCCCTTTTAATTTATTTTCTATCTGGGAGGCATACATCTTAATCAAGTAACAGAATTTCCTTGCAGTGACGCTTAATGCTATTATTTTTAAAGTAAACATGACAAAAAGGCAAAATAGAAGTAGACTCCCTTTGAAAATAAAGGACCTCTCTTGTTTTTGTTATGAGGATAGTACATTTATAACTGAGAAAAGATAGAACTACAAACACTACATTTCTAATTTTATGAACCCCCCGAACTGGTGGATCTGTGTCAAAAATGATAATTTTAATATTATATGATGCACTGAAAATATACCAGGCAAAATTCTGTAACACATATAACAAGCTGTTCTTCTAATCCAATCAAGGATCCATTTTTTTTTTAATTCCTCCATGAATAAGTCTGTGTGTGTGTGTGTGTGTGTGTGTGTGTGTGTGTGTGTGTGTGTGTGTGTGTGTTTAACTTCTTATCCTATAATAAACCCAGGTAGTTTTTGAGGAAGTGACTTCGTCCATCAAAGTACCATAGAAATAATACTTTTCTGAAAAATAAGTCTTCCTATTACCAGAACTATGAGAAAAAGCTGAACATTTCATTCTCTCTTAGCGTCAAACTGTTTAAATATTGGACTAAGTAAAATTTCAATGTAAACTTTATTAGTACTACTAACAATACAATTAGTATTCTTCTGCAATAGAATTTCTAAAATTCATCCAATTTTCTGTGTCAATCTTACGTCCAAAATATTACTACATGACTACATCAATGCAAGAGGGATTTAGTATTTCCCATACTGATTTAGTCATTTCCCTTGTATAGGCCACAGCCATGCAGCGAAATGCACAGACACTTACTACACATAACTTCTAAACTAGTAGAAGTATTACATTAGGAATCCTTTTTAAATTAGTGGTGTAAGAATAATGTGTTTATTTTCTAAACCCTAAACTGTCTATATTTACTTCCACTCAAGTAGAATTAAAGATTCTTTCTTAAGATTTTGTTCTCTGTTGGGTTATTTATTAGTACATCTGAACCATGAGCATACTGCCATTTGAATATATTTTTCATTTTATTTTTTGTAATACCCAAAGGTCTAGGTACACTAAAGGAAATTTCTGTAATTAGGCTTCCTAAAAGAATCCTGAACCTATTTCGTTTATGCCTAACCTCATACTCTGTTGGAAATAGTTATGGACTTAGCAAAGAAATGAGTCTTAGTCTTAGTCAATGCAGCAGGCATCCAGCTTTATGAAATATGAAATTATTTCCATGATGATGGTATACATCGAAAGGGAATGTGATGTATATAATAGCTACACCATGTATTATCATTCTGTCAATGAAATAACAATCATGGGTTATATAAAAAAGTTCTAGTATTACAAATCTGTGGTCTAGAAATAGCTAAATGATATCTCTAGTCTGCCAATCATTGAACTTCAAAACTTTCAATTTGCTTTTATGTCCTTCTCCTCACACTCCACTTTTTATAATGTGATGTAGCGATTTGCCTTCATGATATCCCTTACATCTCTTCTTGTTTCTCCTTTTCTGCCGCAAATTCAAGTTTTCCTTGCACTCATCTCCACAATGACTGCGTTAACTACTCTGTCTGACTCTAGTAGCTTGACTCTCCAGCCTGCTTTGTGCACTGGTATCAGATCAGTCTTCAGAAAAACCTCTCGTAATGTCCATCCTGTAGTCAAAAATCTTGGACAGCTTCCAATAATCTGCAAGATTGAATGGTTCATTATTAGTCTGTCATTCAATACTTTTATCATTAGGTGCTCACTTGCTTTTAACTTTATTTTCCCTTATTTCTTTTTATGAACATGATGATCCAGCTAACTTAACTAGTCTTCTGTTTTGCACATTTCACACTCTTTGTCTGGTGTTTTACTCATGTGGGTTCTTTTTCCTGAAATAGTATTCTCTTTTTCTTCTCTCCATATCAAGTTCAATCACATACACTAAGACCAAATAGTTCCCTAATCTTTGTAGAACAAAAAATTCCTCTGAACTCCTATAGCATTTACCATTCCACACTTCTTTATGGTCCTACTGCTGTCTACCTTGTGTTACACTATTTACGATTTTTCTTTTTTATCTTTCTCATTGAAAGGAGAATCTGATAGACATTATATTTGTGTTTTCACAGCATATATTTGATTCTCTTATGAGAAGCACATTAGCTGCTCAATAAACACATCAATTAAAAAGAATTAAAAGCCCCAAACTTCCTCATCTATAAAAGGCTGGTAATGGGCTGGCTGAGAGGCGCGGTGGTTAAGCGCTGGCTTGGGAAGCCAGCGGCCCCGGTTCGGTCCCACATATGAGGGCCAGTGACACTGCCCTCAAAAAAAAAAAAAATCACTAAAAATAAATAAATACATAAATAAAAAATAAAATAAGAAAAAGGCTGGTAAAGATAACAAAAATTCTATCTCTAAGACTCAGTGGTGCTTTAGTGAATCGGCAACCTTTTCAACTTGGTTTTTGAAAATCTGTATAAGTACAAATCAATTTAAGTTAATTCCGTGTGAACAATGATATAGTAAGTAAAAATAAATTCCTTATCTTCTACTCTTCCCTCTAGTGTGGAAGGTCCTGGCCTATGCAGGATGCAATCTCATGGTGCTGTATTCCACCCCCCATGCTCCCCAAGTCAAGCGAAAGCCTTGGAGATTCCGTCTGACTCCCCCCGCCCCCGAAACTGAGACTAACTAGTTCACTCGGTGGCCAGGACTAAGGGCCTCAACAGGGCAGGCATTTCTGCTGTTTGCTTTGGTGCTGAGAAGTTATCTTAAAAGTCTAGTCCCATGGTCAGCCTCTCTTGGTATCTAGTGCCAACTAAAGATTGGGTGACCTAGACACAAAATAAATCTCTCAATGAGCCATAGACGCCAGGAAAAGGAGTAGGCTTTTTCATTATGGCTGAGGAGAAGCCTCATGCAGGTGGCTAAGGTAATAGTTTCAGTAGAATAAAACTTAAATGTGGTCCTATAACCCTACACAGGTTAATTATTTAATTCTTTATTTCATAACTATACATATGTAGGAAATCCAGTTTTTATTACTGGCCATTTGGACATCATAGAGAATTTTTAAATGAGCTAACTTAAAATATCTTAAAATACATGTATTTTAAGTGTGAATATACAGTTTAAAGTATTATTTGTAACCATATTAGTTGTAGGTTACATAAATATAGGTATATCCTCTATCCCATTCTGCAACTCTTTCAAGTACATTTATAATAAACATTGGATTAGAGCTAAAATAGCATAGCATCCTCAGATACATAGTAATTTATATTGACATCAAAATGCTAGTAACACTTTATTAAATATAAACATTTCTAATCATTAATGTTTTTAGTTTTTAAAACAGAATGTTTATGAATAGAAAAATTTTAAATACTGTTTATTCGAACTTTATATTAACCTCCTGTGTTTTAACTTAAATGCTTAGACCTATTTGAATAAATGTATTTTTTTAGTACAAAAATATTTAAAATAATTTGTCATTACACAATTACATTCTCTTCACTTAGCCAGGGATATCATGAAATGCAGTATATTTTGTTCCTCTGTAATAGATTTTCTGATATTTTATTACTGGTAAGAGCTCTGTTGTAAACTTCATGGAGCCAGGCATTACACATGCTCTCACTTTGTTAGTCCTTGCTACCCAATCCTATAAGAATTTATCTGCCTAACGAGATAGAATTTATCTAGCAATTGACTGAATATCTTATTTGTGGGATTTATGTTCATCCTAATGACATTTGGTCTTTAGTTTCCAGAGTGTGTGTAAGTAATATATGCTAAACATAATATTTCATGCCAGGGCCAGTAATTGGGAACGATCATCAGATGACGCTTTTATCTACTTTTATGGCTGGCATAGTTTGTTTTGGGTTTTTTTTCTGCCTGTCTTTGCCTTTTGTTTACTATATTCCAAATTGTTTTTAAACGGTTACACAGAGGATTATGTCCCTTGGGAATGGTCCATTACATTTTGAATATCAGTGCCATTCCGCGTTATTTCAACCATGGCATTAATCTCACTTAAAGCAATAAAAAGCAAATAGTGGGAAGAGGCAGGATGCATAAAGCATTACTTTAAACAGTTAAAAAAAAAGATGTTAAATGTTCCCTCTTTAGGAGCTCCTGCAGCTCTTGATACATTTGTGTGCAACTGAGCAAGAGAAAAGTAGCAGTGGGATTATTAGTGGAAAGAGAAGCTTCCAAGGAACATGAAAAGGCGACCGCTTTCCATTCCGGCTCCTTTCTTCCTGCACGCAGTTAAAAAAGAGAGACGCATTTAAAGGAGCTCCTATAGAACTCTCTTTCATTGGTTTCTTTTCTTACATAAAGTTACCAACAGGTTCATTCATAAGGTGATCTTGAAGGTTGTTTCACTGTAACTGAACCACAGTTAAGGTGGTTTATAAAGGATATCACCCAAGTATAAAGATGCCTGGTAGGAAAATAAGACCTTTCTACCAAAAGAGCAGCAGCCTATTAGATCTTTGCTTTTCAAACCAGGCAAGCTTCCCCTTGGAAAGATTAATTACAGTCAGGTTGAGAGGATGGTCTGTGTGTGTGTGAGTGTGCATGTGCACGTACGCGCATTTGTGTGTGTACGTGCGCACACACAATGCGTGCACGTGTGTGTGTGTTTTTTCCCCTCTAACATTAGAAAGATAAAGGGTGTGATTAGTGTGAATGAAGCCTCTGATCAAACCAGCTCAGAGGGTTGTGACAGGAGGTTCAAACACTTTATGGATCACTGGTGCTGACAGGTAGATCACACAGGCCTTAAACAGATGTTTAGTCAGAAGATGAATGTGTGAGATCTCAAACACGCAACGTTCTTTTACTTGGCCACTAGCCTGTGAAGTTTTAGACATTGCTAAAGAAACTGGCTCCTCCAGAAAGGTGAGAAAGTTACTAACAAGCTCCCATTAAATCTCAAACTTTCTTTTATTATCAAGATTTAATACAGCATAGATTTGAAAGTTATCAAACTTTCTTCGTGGATGGATAAATAGGACCACACTTTACCTTGTAGTTTATGAAATGCTTATTAATGAGCTTATGCATGTTCCACCCCATGAGCTATATTTGAGAAGTTAGAAGAATAAATAGAATATTCAAGGTAAATTAAATTTAGCCAAAACCTGGAAATGTTCAAGTAATATATCTTTATATTTTTAATATACAATTTTGAAATAATATGGGATGAAAAAAATTCCTGGTCATGAAAATATACCAAACATAAATATTTAACTGAATTTCC
The DNA here is from genome assembly GCA_033961575.1 of Aselliscus stoliczkanus. Lineage (NCBI taxonomy): Eukaryota > Metazoa > Chordata > Mammalia > Chiroptera > Hipposideridae > Aselliscus > Aselliscus stoliczkanus. Next base: position 171,436,637 of record CM066727.1, read on the forward strand.
ATAGTGGTTTGTGTATCATTAATAATTTTATAAGTGTTTATCAATAAGAAGTGCTATGAATGACTTCTATTTCCTTCTTTGATAAGAAGTCAAATGTATATAGTGTGCACGTGTGTATATTTATGTGCGTAAATGTGTGTGTATACCCCAGAGCTGACTATATAATACCATCAATTATTCTTTCATTACTATCACAGAAGAACGTGGACCTGAGTTGCTGGTGGTAACAACTTTGCTATCATGATAAAATGCCCTCACGTTGTTGTTGTAGAATCATATACACTGGTAGAAAGGAGTATTCAGATGCTCTTGGCACTTTTAATACCTTACGGCCTGGCTCCATGTCCCTGTAAATTCTTAGGAAAACCTTTAAATATGATCGACCATATAAGGGGGGAGAATTACTTCTGCACATTTTGCACTAAAAAGTTCAGATATCACTAGAAATGACAGTTTTTCAACTCTTTCAATATTAAATTCAGTTTATACATAATATGATTGTCGGGCCGGCCGAGTGGCACGGTGGTTAAGCACTGGCTTGGGAAGCCAGCAGCCCCTGTTCAGGTCCCACATATGAGGGCCAGTGACACTGCCCTCAAAAAAAAAAAAAAAAGCATCATATGATTGTCAATCTGACAGACACAAATAGAAAGATTAGTAGAAAGATTAGGAAACTAATGGAACTAATATTGAACTAATAGAAAGGTTCGGAAACTTGTAGGCACAGAAAATTACTGTGAAATATTGTATCTGAAAGCACTTTAAAAATAATAAAATCTTTATACAGATGCAAAATATTAAAAGAGCCAGATGAGAAGGGTAAAGGAAGTGGAAAAGGAAACCAAGAAACTGAAAGGGAAGGATAACAATGATTGTTTAATGGAAAGAACCCTGAAATTCTATGTATTGCTTTCTATTACAGAATTAGATAACACTGTCTCTTAGAAACCACATTATATAATCTCCTTCCCCCATGCCCCAATCCATTTTTAGTTCTGTTGCCAAAATTATTGACAATCCAAAAGTGTCTTCGGCATTTAACCAACACTTAGTGAACATAGTACTATGTGCAAGATACTGTTAACATTCAGAGACAATGAAAAGATGAGTCCTTGTTCCTGAGGAGTTTATAAGTAGAATGGAAAGGTGCTTAATAGTCCTGGAACTTAAAATTGAAAGTATTTCTCAAGTTATAGCGCGCGCGCGCGCGCGCGTCTGTGTGTGTGTGTGTGTGTGTGTGTGTGTGTGTGTGTGTGTGTATGCATTTGCCCATGTGTGTTTCCTGTGAAAATGAGGGGGAAGCCTTTGGTACAAAGCTCAAAAGTTCATACTAAAATGTGCTTTATCTATCCCTAATTTAGTCTGTCCAAATATACGCCAAATTCCAGTCACCTTGAAGGATCCATTCTGTCGCAGTTGAATTCTTAGTATCTGTATGTCAGACGGGAAACAGTTTTACCGTGTCTCAGTCTCTGTCCTTCAGCTTTATAGTCACATTTTTTTTTCTTTTCTTAAAAAAAATAAATAAATAAAGATGTAAGAGTTGTTTGTAAGCAACTTTCACAATTATTTCTTACCCAGAGTGTGGGACTGCCTGTTTGAATGTTTCCAAGAAAGTATTGTTCTTATGTGACAACAGGTCAGAAAGATTCTGCATTAATTACACTAACATATGGTTATTAACAGATTCTAGCTCAGGGAGCAATACTTTACAATGTTATCTTCCACATAGTCAGATGTTAGCCATATTGTCAGTGCTGGCAGCTATTGTTTCACTCATTTACTTCACAGAGCTAATTACTCCCTAATAATAACTTTACCTTGGAGTTTTTCACTTGCTTGTGCCAGCAAACCTGTTCACACTACATATGCTAATTATTGGCACTTATTCATTATGTTAAGATAGCTTTAAGTTCAAGCTGTGCAGCCTGGCTTTCGGTATGGAGCCAGCTGGCTGCAAAGTTCCACCTTTTTTTGCTAAAGTCATTAAAAGTTTTAATATGGGCCCATCTTGTTCTCTTTACAAGATTCAGCCTTTCAGGAATTCAAATGAATTGTGCAGTTACCCACGGACAATTACAAATTATAATAAGAAGTTCTTCCGTTTCTCTGGGACATTCTTAAAGCTTGCACTCATTGTGGCCTTTTCTGTTAGATTAGAAAAGATGAGTGAATTCTTTGCCATTTAAACTACAATATATGGTCATTTATTTGATTACACCATACACGCATGTGTACACACACACACACACATGCACACACACGCTGTCATTTTGATTCATATTCCTTCTGAATAAGTTTAACTCACTGGTGGTGATTCACTTATTCATGTCTAAATGATAGAAAAGCTGGAATTTTACTGTTTGTGTGCCATTCTTTCTCAAGTCTCTTTATTTACCATTTCAAGAGACAGTATTACTGCCAGGGCCAGATACTACCCTTGAATTCTAGTCAGGATTCCCATTGATATTACCAGGAGTTACTATTTAAGTGTTGTTTCAAAGTAAAATATGGTTTCTCTAGTTTTAATGAACACATAGCTTCATTTGGTTCATATCCAAATATAATTATGAACTACCACCATGCAATTAAATCACCCAACTTTGAAGTGTATGAATCAAAATGGATTTAAACTTTTTAGGTGGCAAATTTGGGAGGAGTCTTAAATGTGAATATAATATACTCAAGGCATCAACTCAGTTTAAAAGTAGTTTTTATCTTAAAAAAGATAACTTTTAAAAGATTCAACCTTCTGATCTTCTCCATCCTACATATTATTTAATATTTTAACAATAATAATAAGCACAGGTATCCTTAATATACAGGTACTTCATAAAATCTGGTTGAGACATGTATTATTCAATGTAAAAGAGGAAATCAGAAGATAATTTAGAATTATCTTCCAATTTTAAAAATAATTAGACGAACCTGTTTCAACCAGAGGTAGAGGCAAGAGGCTTGGGTTATGTTTTCAGCTTTGTATTCCATAAAGTAAATCTTCCATATTTTTTTGCTCCCTAATACCTCCTATATTTTGTTACTCAGTAATTTGCTACTAGAATGCTAATGAATAGTGTTCATTTTATCCTATGAAATCCCGACTATCCAGTTCAAGTTTTTTTAAGGATTGGTGTAATTTAGTGTGTGTGCGGGGTGGAGAGAGGATATTTGACAACACCTAGAATTAGAAAAGCAATGGAAAAGAATGTAAAGTTCGGGGGGGGGGGGGCGGGTTATACTTACCAGTAGCTCCCCATGAGTGGTGGCAATGGTTGGAGACAGCTAGTACCAATTACCAGTACGTGGAGAAGGGATTACAGGCCCATACAAATGCACCCTTACTAGAGGGCCTAAAACTGTTTTCACTATCATGTGACTTCTATTGAAGGTCTTGTTTACATTTTAAATAATTATATAAGAATATAATTGGCTGATGAGAAACAGTCAATATTGAGGGAATTAATAATGAATTGCTAGTTCTAAATATTGACCCATGTTGGGAAACAAGCTGCATTTGAATTTAATAATTATGTTTATGAAGATGAACAATTCATTTTTTGGTTTAATTTTTCAATATATGAGTTACTCATTGCTATGTTCATGATGGAGACAAAAAGTTTGGAGAAGAGGATAAACAATGTGAATTAAAAAACCACAAAATTTAGCTGCAACTTAAGAAAAAGGTACATTTTGTTAAAATTTTTTTTTCAAGAACTCCAAAAATTCCAGTTTGTATTTGTCATTGCTAATAAAGGTTGTTTGTGAAGTTTGGTTATACTATGTCTGTGAGAGATGAGAAAACATGTGATTGTTATGCCACATGTATTGGCACACATAAATATTACCACAATTTCTTTTTAGAGTGGCTGGAAAGTTTGATCAAAATAAAATAAAATTACATTTGCAGCTTTTAACAGCAGGAATTGAGAGGTCTAAATAGGCCACCTCTAATTCCTCGAGGTAATTTAAAAATGTATTTATGTAGAATGAAATTACAGATAAAATACGTGAAAATGGTTTAATGAAAATAGTAAATTTTATTTTAAACCATTAAATTCTCCATCAAAAGTTGTAAGAGTGGGATATATGTAGTATTTTTCTATTTGATGCTTTTGAAACTTTTACTAGCTATCAACCTAATAAAAACATTTAATGATACATAAGTAGCCACATTTGTACTCTTCTCTATTTTCTGGTAATCCAGTTTTATATTTTCTCATTTGGCTTGAATAATTTTGTCACCTTGATTCTTCTGTATATGCTTATAGAAACTATGAATCTATTCTTTACTTCAGAAAGGGAAAAGTTTGATTATTTTTTACCCTCTTTTCCAGTTTTGTTTTGTTTTGTTTTTTAAAGATTTTATTTTGGGAATTAGGGGAAGGGAACAGCATTGGATAACCGGGGAAGAGGAACAGACAAGTTTCTGTCCTTTTATTCTTGAGTCTAGTTGTGGGGAGCATTGCTTCTCTGGCCCATGTTGGTATTGTCATTGCGCTCTTCCCGGATGAGGCAGATCAGTTGCCGGCCTCTGACGGCCGCTCACAGCAGCTATTGGCAGCTCACATTGGCTGCCAGCCACTCACTGTAGCCTATGGCAGCCCACTGCAGCAGGGGCTGCAGCTATGCTGTCCCGGGGACTCACCGCAGCCCAGCTCCAGGTGGAGCTCTTGTCCACCATCCTAGCTGTAGGGTAGTGCCACTGGCCCTCATATGTGGTATCCAAATTGGGGCCCTGCTTCTCAGAGTTGGCATCCCAAGTCAGCTCTTAACCAATGCGCCACTTGACCAGCCCTCTTCCATGTTTTAACATTTAAAATTTCAGTGGCCAGCCCTAAAGGGAAAGAGGTTTTTGGAGTTTTTATGACAAGGAGAGAGTGGTCAGCTTCTACTTTCTTCCACCCATTCACTACAAATTGTGGTCTTTTCCTGTGGCTGTTTGAAGGAACAAGTGCTCAAAGGCTCTTCATATGACATATAAACTCGTTTCTGGATAAAAATACTTTTTAATACAGTTGTGCTTTTACAGGAATTAAGGGGAAAATCTCAAGATTTAACTATAAGAAAGAGAAATTTTTTTTTTTTTTTGAGGGCAGTGTCACTGGCTCTCACATGTGGGACCAAACCGGGGCAGCTGGCTTCCGAAGCCAGCGCTTAACCACTGCACCACTCAGCCAGCCCTAAGAAAGAGAAATTTTTAAGGTGATTCCAGAACATAGAGGAGTGCACTATAAGCTGTCACAAAAGTTGGGCTTCCCCTGGGGCCAAATACAAATACCAATGTTAATGGATCAGAGAATAAGCTTTGGATCACCCATCCCATGAGGTGGGGTGGAGCTTAACCTGAGAGGCCTTCATTAAGCTTAGGCTAACTTATGTTACTGTACCAACAGCAAAAGAACCCAAATCTTAGAAATATAAATTTCACTCATATTGATGATCATCGTATGTCAACAACAGATGTGTTCCACTTTCTCTTCAATCCAAGATCAAGGCCTAAGGTGCAGCTCTGGCCTGGGACATGATAGCCTGACAGAGTGGAAAGTTTATAGGAGAAATAGTGGAAGAGCTCTTAAGGTGTTGCTCAAAGTTGCACCCATCATTTTCTCTCATATTTTATATGCCAAAGCTAGTCACATGGCCAAACCTGACATCAGTGGTATGAGAAGTAAAATTCTCTCATAGGGACCCTTATAAAATAGGGCATAAACCATTTTTAAAATAAACTCTCGCACAGAAACTTAGGTGTTCAAGTTTAGTATAAGTGCCCATAAACAACTAACAGAATCAAATAAACACTGGAGAAAAGTATCTCTAATATAGTTCCCCAAGAATCTCACAAGGTAAGATTAAAGAAACATATACTCAAATTAAAAATTGCAGAACACACAAAGAAGCAATCCATAAAGAATGAGAGTCAACAGAAATACTGAAGTATTTAGCTGTAACACTCCAGTGACTTCAGATATTGGAAATGTCATATAGAAAATATAAAATAAATATGCATAAAATGCTTAGGGAAATAAATAATGAAATCACAGGAAGAACAAGCATCAAAACCTCTCAAAAATTAACTGAAATGTTTGAGGAAAAAACTCAATAGAAGTGAAATCTGTGATAATTGGGTTAATTACCCAATTGGTTAAAAATCCAATAAATGGACAGCTTCTGGCATCTCCTTCCAAGGACCAGATTCACGACCCCACCTTAAACAACTGCAAAATCAGACAAAACATATGAAAAAAAGTATCCAGACATTTCTTGAGATTACTATGGTAAGTGAAATAAGTCAGAAAAAGTCGAGAACCATATGATTTCACTGATATGTGGTATACAAAACTGAAAAACAACAAAAGAACAAGACAAACGAAGAAACAACTCATAGACATAGACCATAGTTTAGTGGTTACCAGAAGGTAAGTGGGGGAGGGAGGTAGATGAGGGTAAAGGGTGTCAAACATATGGTAATGAAAAGAGAACTGACTCTGGGTGATGAACACAAAATGTGATATATAGATGATGTTACAGAATTGTACACCTGAAATCTATGTAACTTTACTAACAGCTATCACCCCAATAAACTTTAATAATAATAAAAAAATTATCCGGACATTGGAGAGTACACAGTTCAGTGCTCCATGACAGAAAAGCAATAAATAAAGAGAGCCTCATGAATGTCCCCTGCTCCCTGCCTGGGGAGAGGGAGAGCCCAGGCAGAGCCTGACAGTCTTTCTGAATTGGAGAGACACAGCAGGTTTCAGGAACACTAAGGCAGAAAAATATATATATTTGCAGGACAGAGCACTGGAGAGGAGAATAGCTTTGCATAGGAGAGAAAAAAAGAAAGACAAATCTCTGGAAATGTGCAGAGCGTTTTTCTCAGTTCTTGACTGAATAGTGATCAGTGCATATGCATGTGAACAACTGATGTCAGATAAAGAACCTTTGGAAAAGAGCTAGCAGAAATGATCAACTCCAGTTCTCACTAGGAATATTTTGTGCTTTCACCAGCCAGAATGTAGAGACTCATAACACATGGGGCATTGGGTCTAGCCTTTGAGAAGGATACTATCTCAGCAGGCGAACAAATTAATTTTAAGCTGACAGCTAATCTAAATTTGACCTAAAAGAAAGTTTAAAATAAGCCATGCAAGGACCAAAGTGTTTCCACGTAAATAAAATGCATCCCAGAATAAACGCCAAAAATATTTTTAATGAAATTACAAAAAATAAAGGCACAATTCAAAATGTGTCTCATCCAATCAAAAATTAGCATGCATGTAAAGAAGCAATAAAATACAATATATAATCAGGAGAAAATCAATCAATAAAAGCCAAACCCAAAGTGGCACAGATGTTAGAATTAGTAGGCAAAGATGTTGAAGCAGCTATTATAAATATACTCCATATGTTCAAGAGCCTGATGAGGAAATGAATGGAAGATATTTTAAAAATTCAAGATTGAATGTTTAGAGAAGAAAAGTACAGTATCTAAGATGATAAATAGACTGAGTGGGACTAGAAACTACAGGTGATAAGAGCAATGCATTTAAAGACAGCAATAGAAACTATTCAGAAATAAAACAGAAGAAGACTAATAAAAAAATAGAGTACCAGTGAGCTCGGTAGAGGGTAAAGGGAAGTCAAAAAAAAATATCTGATGATATAATGCTGCAAAATTTTCATATTCTTTTATAAACTATTGGGTTGTCGGAAAAGTCATGATGTATTTCTTCTGTTTTTCATTGCAAAAATGTGTCATGACTTTTCCGACAACCCAATATAAACCTATATATGTAAGAACCTCAGTGAACTCAAAGCATGATCAAATTGATGAAAAGCAGTGATAAAGAGGAAACCTAAAAGCAGCCAGAGATAAAAGATACATTCCATACAAGGGACATAAATTCTTGAAAGTTTCTTCTTATGCTATATATGAAGTGGTATAACATTATTTGAAGTAGACTCTGATAAATTAAACAGGTATACTCTAAAACCTGGAGCATTCACTTCAACAAAACAAACAGAAAGGAATACCTAACAAGCTAGTAATGGAGATAAAATGCAATTATAAAAAACACTCAAACCAAAGGAAGGGAAGAAAAGATAAAAAGAGAACAGGGAACAAATGAGATAAATAGAAAATAGCAAGATTTTAGATTTATTTACACATGTCATTAATCACATTAAATGTAGAGATCTAAACTAATTAATAGTCAGGAATTGTCATATTGGCTTCTAAAAAATCAAATCAAGACCCACCTATATGTTATCTGCAGGAAGCCACTTTATTTTATTTTATTTTTTTAAAATTTTATTGGGGAAATGGGGAAGGGGAACAGCGTTGGGGAATCGGGGAAGGGGAGCAGACAAGTTCCTGTCTTTTTGTTCTTCAGTCTAGTTGTGGAGGACGTTGCTTCACTGGCCCAGTTGGTAGTGTCATTGCGCTCTTCCTGGGTGAAGCAGTCGCTTGCTGGCCATTGGATGGCCACTCACGGCAGCTTACTGCAGCTCACAAAAGCTCACACCAGCTGCCGGCCAGCCCCATTGCAGTCTACACCATCGCTGGTGACTCACGGCAGCCCAGCTCTAGGTCAAGCTGTTGTTCACCATCTTAGCTGTACAAGGTTGCATTGTCACTGGCCTTCATGTAGGATCCAAATTGGGGCCTGCTGCTCAGAGCTTGCGTCCCAAGTCAACTCTTAACCAACAGGCCACTCAGCCGGCCCAGGAAAACACTTTAAATATAAAGATACAGAGAGGTTAAATCAAAAGGGTTAGGAAAAGATATACCAAGTTAACACCAGTTTAAAAAAAAAAAATGGACTGTTTATACAATTAAAGTAAATTTCAGAGCAAAGAATGTAAGGAATATTGTGTTTAATTTCATGATAATGTGGTCAAGAAGCTATAAAAATCCTAAATGTTTGTGTACCTAAAAGCAGAGATTTAAATTCTGTGAAATAAAAGGTTATATAACTAAAAGAAGACACATACAAATCCACAATTATAATTAAATATTTCAGCAATTCTCAATAATTTATTGAGACAGAAATTGAAAAGTAAGAGTCAAACAATACTATTCACCAACTTTACATAATTGATATTTACAGAACCCTCCATTTAACAAAAGCAGAATAATTATTCTTTCAAAAGTGCTCATAGAAAATAGAGCAAACTGGTAAAATTCTGCAACATGAAAAGCCTCAATATTTTAAAAAGATTGAAATAATTTAAAATATGTCCTCTGATTACAGTGTTATTAAATTAAAAACTAGTAAGTCCAGAAGATCTATGAAATTCCACATTATTTGAAATGTAATTAACACACCTCTAAATAACCTATGGGTCAAAGATGAAGCCACAAGAACAATGAGAAAATATTTTTAAATGAAATGAAAATGAATTAGTCACACATTCCAAATTTGTGATACATAGCTAACTCAGTACTTAGAGGGAAATGGATAACATTGATAATTTATATTAGAAAAGTAGAAAGATTTAAAATCACTAGCTAACTTTCCCCTTTAGAAACTAGAAATAGAATACCAAGAGAAAATTAAACCCAAATTATGCAGAAGGAAAATGACAGTAATGATTGAAATGTAAATGAAGAATATGAGAGAAAAAAGTGAATTTAGGGGCCGGCCGAGTGGCGCAGTGGTTAAGCGCTGGCTTGGGAAGCCGGTGGCCCGGTTCGAGTCCCACATATGAGGGCCAGTGACACTGCCCTCAAAAATAAAAAATAAAAAAAAGAATTTAAATGTTGATTCTTTGAGATTAACAAAATTGATCAATATGCAGCTAAACTGCTAAGAAAAAAAATATACAAATTAGAAATATCAGGAATGAGAAAAAAAACATCACTGCAGATTCTACAAATTGTAAAAGGCCGAGGAGCTATTATGAAAAACTCTATGCTCATAAATTTGGCAACTTAGACATAAAAGACACGTTCCTTGAAAGAGAAACTACCAAGACTCACTCAAGAAGAAACACACACCCTGCATACATCTACACTATTAAAGAATTCAAATTTGTAGTTAAAAATCTTTCCACAAAGAAAATCCCAGTTCCTGATGGATTCACTGGTGAATTGTACAAAAATATTTAAGGAATGAAATATAATGTCAGTTCTACACTCTTTCCAATAACAGAAGATGAATGAATATTTTCCAAAACCAAATGAAGATATTTTAGGAAAGAAATTTATAGACCAATATCCCTCACAAATATAATGTAAAATTCCTTACAAGTTTAGCAAACCAAATCTATCAATATATAAAAAGGATAATACATTATGATAAAGTGGTGTTTTTGCTAGAAATGCAAGATTGGTTATCAAAAAATAAATTAATGTAATTCACCAGATTAACAAAAGAATTATGTATTATAAATTATCAATAGATTAATCATCTTAATAGATGCAGAGAAAACATTTGACAAACTTCAACTCCTATTCATGATAAAATCAGCTGAGCAAATTAGGAATAGAAAATTTTCTCAATTGACTACAGCATTTTTACAAAAAACATAACTACCTTCACATTTACTGTTAAAAAATTCCACATTTTTTCCCTCAGTTTGACCACTTTTAAATTTTTATTTGTTATTTTACTGGAGGTCAAATCCTCCAGTGCAAAAAGTTAATAAAAATAAATAAAAAGCATCAGATTGGAAGGGAAGAAACTAATCTATATTTATTCACAAATAACATGATTATCTATGTGGAAAATCCTAAGGAATCTATTAAAAAGATACTAATGAGTTTAGCAAGGACACAGGATGTAGTATCAACACACAAAATATAGTAGTAGAAATAATCAGAAGTTGAAATACGTAAAAAGCATTCAAAATTTCATCAAAGATACGAAATACTTGATTACAAGATTTTGCTGAGATACGTTAGAGAAGACCTAAAGAAATGTAGAGATATGCAACATTCGTGGACTGGAAGACAGTATTTTACAGATGTTACTTCTCCATAAATTTATCAGAGGTTCAGTGTCATCTGACTTAAATGTTAGGCTTTTTTGTCATAATTGATAAGCTGATTTAAATTTTTTTATTGACATTCAAAGCATTTTTTTAAAAAGATGAACAAAGTTGGAGGATTTACACTTCCTATTTTTGGCTTACTTTCAAGCTATGCTAATCAATACAGTGTGCTGTTGGCATGATGATGGCAGATGTACAGATCAGTGGAACAAAATGGGGAGACCGGAACTATACACACACAAATGTGTCTTCAGTTGATTTTTGATAAAGGTGCCCAGGCGATTGAATGGGAAAAAATAATCTTTTCAATAAATGGCTCAAGGACAATTGGATATCCACACGCAAACAAAAAGATAACTATTCTCTCACACCATATACAAAAATTAATGCAAAATGGATGTATAGATGTAAATATAAAGATAAACCATACACTATCTAGAAAATGTAGGAGAATGACTTTGGTGATCTTGGGATTAGGCCAAGATTTTTAAATAGCAACCCTCTAAAAGTAGTAACCATAAATGAAAAAAAAATTATAATACATTGGGCTTCACCAATGCCAAACGCTTTTGTCGTTTTTTTGACACTATAAAGAAAATGAAAAAGCAGGCCAAGACAGACAGAAAATATGCACAAAGTATATATCTGAGAGAAGATTTGTATTCAGAAGATAACCAGATCTCTTTAGACACAAGAAGAAGAGAAGAAACTCAGTAAAAATGGCCAGAGTTGAACAAAATGTGTTAACTGAAGATATGAGGATGGCAAACATATGAATATACACACTTCATTCATCATTACAGACGTGCAGATTAAAACCACAATCAGACAATTGTACACACAGAAGGATGTCTAAAATTAAAATACCACTGACAGAAAGATTGTAGAGAAACCAAAGCTCTCATAATTCGCTAGTGGGGATTCAAAATAGTACCGTCCATACAATGTTTGAAGGTCAAGGAATGAAAAAAGTCATTACAGGAAAATTCCAATCTAAACAAAGCCAAGGAACTATATCAGTACCTGAAAAAATAGATGTCAAGCCAAAAAACATTTCTAAGGATAAGAGGGCTGCTGCATAATGACAAAAGGTTTCTGTCACCAGGAAGATACTACTATTCTGAACTTGAATTCATGCCATAAAATATTCTCTGATTATTTGAAGCAAATCTGATAGCGCTACAAGGAGAAATTGTGAAACAAACTATCATTGTGGAAGACTTTATATTGCATATCCCTCTCAATTATTGGGAGGGTAAATAGGTACCATATTAAAGATATAGAATATTTGGAAAAAGTGAAAAGCCTGATCGAATGGAAATTTTTGAACCCTGTATCCAATATTTAGAGGATAATCTTCTCAAATACACATAATCCAATATGATTTTTAAACTAGTTATATACTAAGTCTTAAAGCATTTCTCAATAATTATTGTAGAATGGGGTATCATACAGTATTTACTGGCAATAATGTAATTAACTTAGAAATCAATAAATATAAAAGAACCCTCAATATCTAGAATGTATTAATGTCATAAATAATCTATAGTCAGAGAAAGAATTTTTGGGTATGGGGAATGTTTAAAAAGAAAGTTAAGAGCTCTAAGAACCTATTGGTAATAACTCTAATTTCTAAAATTTTGGCATACAGCTATATTAGGTACCTTTTGTTTAATATCAAATTCTTACATATCAGTAAAGAAAGAAAACTAATAACTTACAATCCATTCAAGATATTAGGAAAATATTAATAGTAGTAATAGACTAAATGTAAAAATCTAGAAGGAAGGGATAATAAGTACTAGAGGATTCAATAAATTGAAACCAAATATATAATATATAGGCTCACTAGAGCCAAATGTTTTTTTTTTAATGGATGTGTAAAATAGACAAATCTTTAGTGAAATTTATCATTAATAAAAAAGGCAAATAAGGTCTAAGGATCTGATATATAATGTGCACACTGTAGTTGTTAACACTGTTGTATAATGCAGATTTGCTTAGATCTGAAATTACTTCACCAAAACAAAAAATGGGGGATAAATATATGAGGTGATGGAGGCACTAATTAATTTGATGGGAGAATCCTTTCACAATGTGTACCTGTATCAAATCATCACATTGTACACTTAAAATACCTTACAGTTTTGTCACATATACCTCAATACAACTGAAAAGAGAAGAAAAAAGAATACAAATAATAAAAATGCAAGTTGAGCTGTAGTAAAGATGAAAAATATAATAATAAAACACTATGAATAGCTTTCGCTAAAATTTTTATTTAAAAAATAAAAGAAGTAGACAAATTCATAGGAAAAACTAGAATTTATAGAAATTTCCATTAGAAATAGAATGTCTAAGTGATCTTATAATCATTAATTGACTTAGTTGTTTATCTTCCCACAAAGAAATACTAGGCCTGGGTAATTTTATAGATCCATTACCAAATATTCAAAGAATAGGTCATTCTAATTGTATACTTATTCAGACAGTGAAAAAGAGAGACAACTCTTTAAGCCATTCAATGACTTAGTATAGTCTTGATTAAAAAGTTTCAGGAAAAGAAAATTATATTCTGTATATCACTTTTGATATAGAGGCTAGAATTGTGACAATTAAACAAGATAGGAAGTAATAGTGTTTGATAGAGTGAGACAGAGTTTAGGATTTTGCTGCTGTCCTCACCACTGCCTTGTTTCGAACCCATATCCTCTGTCATAGTCCTTTCCATAGTCGTACCCATACCCTCCTTGCCTCCTTGCCTTTGGCCTAGCTGCCGCTCCAGCTCCTTCTCATTGCTATCCATTTGGTTTTCCTAGAAGAGTCTTTACCATGCTTAAAACCCTTTATCAGTTCACCATTGGTTTTACTGTACACTGAGCTCTGTTCTCAAGATACTCAGACCAGTTGCTAAACAGAGAAGAAAAGGAGTAATTGTAATCCATTGTGGTGATTATAACAATGCGAACAGTACTCTTCTTCAGTCTGGGAAGGATTGAGTTGGGGCTATGGGGGAGAGCAGAATCCTGAACTAGTAGCTAAGGAAGGCTTGCTGGAGGAAGTTAGCCTGAGCTGAATGCGAAAAGGCGAGAGTGGGAGTGAGTCATTGAAGTGGGGAGGAGGACATTGCAGGCAGAGCGAACAAAATGAGTAGGCCATTGAGTTACTGGCCACCTGGTATATACAGGGAACTGAGTCTTCATGTGGTAGTAAAGAGCAAAATGAGGCAGGCAGGAAATAAGGCAGGAGGAAGTTAGGTCAAGACCCCTCTACAGGTTGAGGAATTCATGTTTTATACTCTAGGGTAGAGAACTGTGGAGTAATTTTAAGGTGGAGAAATTTGCATTTTAGGTGCACTTGGTATCTGAGTGGAAAACAGTTTTAAAGCCTATGACTAGCGGGAGAGATTAAGAGGATCTAAATTATAATTGGAAATTGATAGGAATAAAGAGTAAGGGATGTATTCAGTAAATATTGATCAGCTTGGCAATTAATTAGACCATTTCTTTATATCATTGTCTAACAATGTCTGGCATATAAGAGGCAACAGAATCACTGAATGTAAAATTAAGTGAATGAATGAATGACTGGTTTGCATATGTAGTACATGGAAAATGGAAGGGATAGACTTCGACTGTCATTTCAGCCCAGTTCTGGCATATATGTTAGACAAATATTACCTTCTTTTATATGGTAAAGTATGAAATTGTAATTCAATGTGATGAATAATATAGTGCAGATATGTTCCCTCTGCCAAACTGGAAACAGAGGCATGAATAGAGATCCAGGGGTCAGGGAAGTTGTCCTAGAGAAAGTGAAGCCCGAACTGAATGTTCAATGATAAGTAGGAGCTAGGCAGTGAAATTACTCAATCCACGAAGTGACTTGAGATAACCATTAAATGAGTTTGAAGCAGATTGTAGGAAAGTGTCTCAACTCAGTTGTATCCATATTGAATTTGAGGTCCTTGTGAAATTAGCAATATCTAACATGAAATTAGATGTGAATATCAAAAAGCATTTCCTCCAGGTAGCTTCAGTGCCAATATTGTGCCTTAAGCATATCTTCTTTAATTGAACATCTCTATCAGTATGAGAGAACATCTATTTACCTGCCTCTAGGATATACTTCCAAATACTTTTATTCCTTTTTCTTATCTCATGTTTTTCTCTGTCTCGCCTTAGCAATGCCTTTTCCCTTTTCTATACTTTCCTTGGTTTCTTATCATGACAAAGCTCAGATAGTATATGAGGTGATGCATATGATGTATATTATTGGGCTTTGGGATGAAGACTTACAGTTTAAATGACATGATCGAGAATACACTAATTAAGTTTTATCTGACAATAAAAGCATAGGAATAGATGAGAAAAGATGGTCGGAACTCCAGAGACTGAAATAGACTGCAAAATGACTTAAGTAAATTGGTGCATGTACGAGGGTGGAGGGGTGTGAACAAGAAATATTTAAATATGAGTCTGTGAGGACAACAGAAGCAGCCCTAAGCCATCGGAGATACCAAGTTGAGCAGGAGATAACTATCAAGTGTGCCAAGTTATTTAAGATTTGGTTTTGAAAGCAGGTACAACAATACAGCCGAATTAAGAATATCCATCTTGGGTATCTCACTTACTATGTACATGTATAAAAATTGGACAGTAAAGAAGGCCGATAGGAAAAAAAGAATTGATTCCTTTGAAATATATTGTTGGAGGGAGCACTGTGACTACCCTGGACCACCAGAAAGACAAACAGGCGGACCATAGAATCAATTAAATCTGAAACATCAGTGGAGGCAAAAATGACAAAACTGAAACTGCCTGACTGCTAACACATCATGAGAAGATGAGTTCATTAGAAAAGACAATAATACTGAGCAACATGGAAGGTATCAGGAAAAGAGGAAGACCAAATATGAGATGGATTGACCCCATAAAAGAAGCCACTGGCGTGAGTCTATAGGAGCTGAGCAGGGCTGTTGAGGACAAGACACTGTGGACACCACTCATTCTTAGAGCCACCAGGATTCGGAGCCAACTCAGCATCATATAACACACATATCTGAAACACAAACTCCTCTGTATGAACTTAGTTATAGGAGAAATGCTATAGCCAATCTAGTAGCAGACAAGAAAACCAAGACTACTTATGCATTAGGAAATGTTCAAGAAATTAGATCTAAAGGGCCTAGGGAAAAAAAGAACATTAATATTGACTTAACAAACATCAAATATATGAAAGAGCTGTTTCAATTTACATGGGTAGGAAAATAAAAAGAAAATGAGCTTATACCACAGGTTAGGGATTCTTCAGATAATGTTCTAAAAGATATGCCTAATGAAATATTGGAATAGATGAGGAAGGTTGTACAAAATTTCCAGATCTTTCAAAAAAAAAGGGATGTATCTCACCTATTTAATCATTCATTTAACACATTTATTGAACAGTGACTCTTTCAGGTCGTCCTTTTACCTGAATGGGATAGATGAAATTCCAAAGAAGAGCTATGCAATCGCTGCCCCCATAGGTCTTACATTGCCGTGAATATGTACAATGTTATTTGCATGATTGTGGATATATGCCTATGTGCTTTTCTAGTTAATGATAGAATTATTCACACAAAAATGGAAAATGTGAGACCCAGCTGATGGCAGTTACTTAAGCATTATTTAGCAGAGGATCTCTGATAATTTGCTAAACTACTGGAAAAGAAAGTAGGGAAGAGAGAGGTATAGAATGTAAGTCAGATATAAGAAACCACTAATTACATAGACTGAACATCCGTGTAACTTTATAACCACTTCTATTTTATCACTTAAAAACTTTTATTATTATGTAGTCATATGTACCTGATGAAATGATTTTACAGTAGAAGATCAAGTAGCTATCTCACTTATAAAAATTGCTTAAGTAAATGTAGGATTTGTACTGGGATATTGGGAGTATATCAAAATCATTTGATTAACTGGAGATGTTACTTCCTGATTATTTAATGACACAGTATAGTTGGAAGCTTATCATTAATGTTGTCATATGTCTAAAAAATAATTTTCTAAGTGCAGCTCAGTATTAGAGGTGACGAAATATCACAGTATAATTGAGATGAGAACTATATCACTGTATTGTTGAATTGTTGATGTCAGGCCATTCTACTTCACAGCCCCAACAGACCATATAAAGCATTTGCAAGCAAGATGTAAGTACAGCGTGAGCATAATTGTAGCCCAACAGATCTGCAGAAAGATCTGCGTGTGGGAACCGAAGGTCCAGCTGCTCTTAAAGGATTATCAGGATTTAATGGAAAGCACAGATAGAACCAATACTATTGTCTAGAGTATTCCAGGGCAGAAGCTAATATGTGAAAGATGATCACTGACAAGCTGACTGTAACACAAAACAAAAGTTTCGTTAAGGTGAAAAAAATGCGAACCTATATTACCCAATACTGATTGAGAGGAAATAGTCCCCAGTGTTCATTTTAGCCATTGTAGAGATGGTCATGTGTGGTATGCAGCTGTAAGTGTTTTTTGTTTTTGTTTTTTTTTGTAATTATTAGAGATGGAGCCCATTATTCTGAGTGTTTAGGCAGTTTTACTGGATATGGACCATTGCAATGGTGTAAGCTCTCCGTTGTGTGACTACAAATTTAAAGTGTGACCATAAGCCCAGCTCCAAGACCCATGGCTTCTGTGAATGAATGAGTCATGTTGACAAAAAGACTCTACATATGCACTCTCTAATTTGTTATTTGAGAGTTTAGGTATATTTAAAATTCTATTAATTCCTTGCCGAAAGTTTAGTTGGGTTTCGTTGATGAAAATGTTGGCTTATTTTATAATCAATTTGTCAAAAAAGTGCTTTTTAAAAGTAAGACTGTCATTTCTATGCTAAGTGTAATACTGGATGTGTGTGTGTGTGTGTGTGTGTGTGTGTTTGTGCATGCGGGTGTGTGTGTGCATGTGGTTATGCGTGTGTTGGACTTAAGTGTGCATTTATAATAATTTTGATCATGAATTATTTTGCCTTAAATTTGCAAAATTCCACCTTGAAAAATCACTGTTGTCACACATGTAGGCCTAGATACTTTTTTGAGTTAAGTGTGTTAGGATGACTATTCCTATTTATAATGTATATGAAAACATTTAAATGCCATAATGCCTTTGCAGTGAATCTCAATACAGTCACGTTTGCACATGCCCAATACCAAACAGTGAAGTAAATCTCCAGTAACAAACAGAGTTTACAATGGCTCATGTGTAATTTGACACAAAACTCATACCAGTGGCCCTCTTTTCCACAAAGGCGGCCAATCAATCCAGACAATGTTTTTAAATGTCTTTGGAATTTGTTCCAATGGAAAAGCACCTGGATGTAGTGAACTATGTTTTATTCAATGTTATTGTCTCCTCCAATTTTCAACAGTAAATATATCTGTTTTCACATTTTTTCTAATCTATGTCTAATCTATGTAATAACTTTTGAGAGGCATAATTAATCTTGAGGACTACAGAAGGGAACTCCCCTTTTCGCTACTGCCCTGCTCAAAGAGACAATTAATGCAATGTTACAGGATAAAGAAAAGATATGTCATATGCTTCTCTTAAGAGAGAATTTGTATTTCTGTGAAAGCAATTGATATTTGAACCATTTCCTAGTTTTCTTTTGAATAATTAAAATCAGTTTGGGAGCCCAGTATTTGTTAAGTTTGAATGGCATTAGAGAGTCGCCAATTGGCATTGCTTGGTAGTTCTACTATTTGTTTCAGTTTGGAGATAGGGAATATTTTTGTATTCTTGGAGAAGCTGTTCTAAAATATGTCATCCATTTCACATTTTCCCTTCTTAAGCTGATATTTCTATGCAATACAAAAATAAATAAATAAAACACTGGGACTACAGGATGGCCATAATACCAGAAAATTGGCCCTCAGCCAAATTAACCAGGAAGTGGAAGGATGTAGCCATATATATCTTTTCAATCTGAATTTAATATCCCGCCCATTTTTAGGCATAAATTCTACACTAAATTGAGTTGTTTTCATTCAGAAGAACCTGATACTAAAATGGCATTCTCATTTTATGGACTATACTCAGTTCTGCAAATATTGGCTCTCTAATTGTAGCTCACTTCAATACCTGGATTAAAGAATGAGAAATTATACCAGGGACTTACACTATATTGTAAGTGGATTTCATGCCTAAAAGAATTTTAATTCTGTGACTATTGTTTAGAAGTCATTGTGCTTGATTTTTTACTTAGAAGACATAAAGACTCTTAATTTGGAATAGGTCTGTGCATTACTACAAGTTATATCTGTATGACACCATAATAACTGAGCACACAATTCTGTTAATTTGACATAATATTATATAATATATAATCTAGATCTTTAGGTTTTGTTACTGAATAATAATAACACAGGTAAGTGTTGAAACAATGGTTTTCAAAATATGTAGACAGTATCTCATGGGTTCCATGGAGTGCCTCTGGGGTAGGATGATGATACTAAGAGAGAGAAGTCCAGGTGGGTTTTGGTGAGCCTGCAACTCTATGCCAAACTTTCATCATTAGGGTTCTATATTAGATTTGTCTGGAAAAATGATTTTTGTAGTTTGAAAAAATATTTGAAACCAATGCACTTCAAGTTCTCTTTGTAGACTAACATAATTCAGGACATCAGTGATCTAGGCATAAAGAATCCATTGTCAGTATATTTCACTAACTTATTGTTATTTGTTCATCCAAATATATAGATAGGCACAATTAAAATTTTAAGCTGACAGAATTCTCAAGGCCTCCGTTGTCTTCGTTTCTCTATAAAGAAGTTATCCTTATGTATGAGATCTTTCCTGATCGAGAGGGTGTGGTATCTTTACTATAAATTAAGATGTTTCTAACAATGAAACATCCTCTTCCCTGTCCACTTGTTAAAGTAAAAGTAGGAGAATAAGAAGAACCAGAAAAAAAAAAACACTGGGAGAGAAAAGGATACCTCTCTTTTAGGATCACCTGTGTTCATCAACAACTACCCTTGACTGCTGACTGTCTCAGTTCACCATAGAAGGCTTTGTTTCTCAGTAACTTCTAAGACATGCTATACAGGGTTAATCTAATAATTGCCTGTGCATATGAGAAGTAGTTCAGGGAGATGATACTTTCAATATGCATATATTTTTGCACAGGTGCAAAAATTATTTGATTCTGTATCTCTGAATATTTTCATAGTGATATGCTTAGGCCCTTACTTTCGGGTTCTGATACATTAAAATTAATGTTAGACAAAATAACAATACAACAGCCATAATTATGTGAATTGACTTCATTTCCATTTAAAAAATTAAAAATATAGAATGAAAGTTGACATTAAGCCAGTTGCACTGTTAGGAAGTCATGTAATTTAAATGATAGATGAGATCACCCACAGTTCAGAAGCCTTTACCATCATTTTAAGCACTACAGGATAGCTGTAAGAGTTTTGAACTTCAACTTTTTCAATTTGCAGTTCTTTGTATTAACTATCATTATATTACATTTTTAAAGTACATTTATCTGTGAACCTGTATTTTTCCAGACACACAAAAAAACTCAACGTTCTTTTAAAAATATGCAAATAGGTAATTAAAAGAACGGAACACATAGCAAAGCCATAAAGGGAAACCTGCAGTTGGTCATTTTTCGTTAGGACAGATATGTGAAAGATCCTGAAAAGAAGCCCTGAGCAGAGCAATACTAGAAAGTTCCAGCTGATTTGGTGGCTGCCTTTATGTAAGACAATAGGTCTTGTGAATATCCCTCTTTCTCTCCAGGCAGCTAGCTAGTCTGGTTAACCGAAATTGTTGAGTGATTGTTCTGTGGTTGAGAACAAAATGCTGAATTAAACTGTTCCCAGTACAATAATTGTGTGATTATAGCATTTATGTTGCTGGCCAAAGGAACAGTCATTAGGTTTGGAAGACTTACCAAAACCACAAGTACAAAAAAAAAAAAAAAAAAAATGCAAATCACATGTAAATTGCTGTTTAATACCTATAGTGGCTTAGAAATGGAATTAACAGTAGAACACATTTCTAGGTAAAAGAGATGAACCTGGAGATATTGATTATACATTTAGTATAATACGAAACTAGGGAGATGTTGAAAATGCATTTTCTTTATGTTTTCCCTTCTCTACACTGCTTATATTCTGTCATGCATTTATTTCTCTCACATCTCCTCCTACCCTTTCTTCCACCCCTAGTCCCACCTTCCTTAGCTCCCTTTGTTAACATCAATAATTTTTAACTCTGTATGCCTGTCTGAAAGGTTTTCTCTTTTTAAATTTTTTTTTCCCCTTACTCAGAGTTATGTAGTGAAAAGAATATACCAACCAATGGGATGTTAGGGCTAGCGCAGAGAAAGATTTAATAAGCAAACTGTCAGCAAATGCATACAAAATGGCAAGTAAAAACCAGTTGCTAATGAAATTGAAATACTATTATTTCTTTTCATTTGGAGCTATTACGCTTTCTATTGCTGATAAATGCACATACTAAAACACTGGGCTTTTTCCTCTTGTTAGAGCATTCTGCAAGGTGAACCATTTTAGAGTCTCCGTTTAATGAGGATCAGGGCCTGCTTAATACATGTGTGGTATTGAGAACCACATGTGAACGTTAGGAGCAGGAGCAATCCAAGCAATATTAATCATCATAAGACTAATAAAAGAAAAAAATAGTAGTTTTAAAAGATGAATGACCCATTAAGAATGTGATAGTTATACTGACATTTTTCTAGATCAGTTATGAACTTAGTTCAAGAATGTGACCAAATGTTTTTGCATAAGTTTTCAGAAGTCTGACACTTTTCATTCCATTTTTAAAAGTATAAAACAATATATATTAAAGAATAATCCCACTGGCAGTGAGGACATTCACACAAAGCAGAATAACTGAAGGGCTGAAATTTCTTTGTTATGCATCTCTCTCTTCTGTAATTAGAAATATTTTTAACATCGAGATTTACACCAAACTTAGGGCTTATTTAGTTTTTCTATCTACTTGCGTATCACATTGCAAATTTTACTTTCTTTATAAATGTGTGTAAAAGCTACCACAATAATTATTTAAAATTAGTCCTCTTCAGCTATTTCAAATTGATATAAATATGGTTTTAATAGACATCAAAATATGCAATTATAGTTTTTGCCTGTATATGCATGTTTTCGTTCTTTTGAAAAGTGTGTTAAGCTCAAGAGGTCATTTTAAAAAATGGGAATTTAATGAAAATGTTAAATATTTTAGTTTTGTCAGAATCTATACTCAACTTGTTAAATGGCATTTTATTTTTACAAGATTAGATAAACTTTTACTTTCTATACTGCTAATACCTTATCAAGGTATTCTTCAAAGTTTTGGAAAACATTTTTATACGTGCCATGCATATTTTTTCAAACACATACAATGTTTTTAGTCCTTTTTGTCATTTCGGGAACAAAATATTGTACAAAGAGTTTAAAATATGTGTTCAGAGTTTAAAAGCTTTGTGTGTGTTGAGGCCTTTTAAAAAAAACACGTAGTGGCTTTAAATTTATTCTTGATTGATTGTTTTCTCCAATAGTGCAGTCTTCAAACTGTACAGGTTTTGAATTGCTAACCACTACATGATATTAAGTAACCTCTAATTCCTGCCAACCACCCACACATTAATTAGAACAAACACAGCAGTTTTAATGATCCCACTTGACAATGGTAAAGCACATTTAGGAAATAAAGATCTTATATCAGTAATCAAATTGTATTTTTCATAGAAATATAGACTCAGTCCCCAGGTAAATATTGCAGTCTCTTCTGAAATACACCTCATAAACTTGAAGTTAGGCAACACCACTCATTCAAAAAGAGAAATTGTTATTTTTGGAGTCCATTTTGAAAAACTAACATTGTTCCTCCATCTAAAACCAAATACTTTCATCATAATTTTGCACAGTACTAAATCTCTGAAGTTTTTTGGGTCCTGCTTTATGGTTTAGTGTGTGGACAATTTTTATAAATGTTCTGGTTGTCTTGGAAGTGTTTATGTTCTATAATTATTGGGTGCAGAATTCTACATATGTCCATTAAATTAAGCTTTCTCATTGTGTTGTCTGAACTACAAACCAGTATATCTTTACTATTTTTTTTGTCTATGTGAGCTATTAGTAATTAAGAAAGTTGTGCTAAAATGGCCCACGATAATGTGGGTTTATTATTTTTTCCTTGCAAATCTCTCAGTTTTTTTCTTTGTAAATATGAAGCTCTTTTAATAGATGCATCAACTTTAGAATTATTAAATCTTCCTGTCAAACAGAAACTTTATTATTTCTGGAAACTCTGCATCCACAATAATCTTTTTGTGTTAAAGTCTATGTATGATACTAAAATAGCTACTTTAGACTTTTAGACTTTTACCTGACATATTTTTTCATCCTTTTTCAACCTTTCTTTGTCATATGATAATGCAAGTATTAATATATCTTTCTTATAAACTACAGAGAGCTGGATTTTCTTAAAATTTCAATCTGTTTGCCTCTGTTTTTAAACTTACGAGCATAGTCCACTTACATTTATTGTGATTAAACTTTATTCTGTATTGTTTTATTCACATTTTCTATTTGTACCACATTTTGGATGTATCTATTTTTCTGTTTTATTATTTTTTAATGTATTAATTTGCAGTTTTCCTTTGTATCATGAATACTATCTATTCTATTTTCATTTTATATGGGTTGCCTTTGAGAATTTAACATGTCTATTTATGGTTAAGAAAGTCTAAAACTAACAAATATTGTACTTTTCTTCTTGAATAATAGAATAATCTTATAACTCATATCTATGAATATTTATTTCTTGTTTTGCATATTATTAGTTTTGGATTTAGCTCTTTTTTTAAATCCAAATATTGGACATTATCTTCATTGAACTAAGTTTTTTAAATTTACTCACATGTTCACCAATCGCTTCGCGCATTATTGTTTCTAAGATTCCTTTCTTTGTTTCTGAGAAACATCCTTTAGAAATTCCTTTAGTGAAGAATATTGTAGTAAACTCTTTCTGAAAAAAAAATCTTTATTTTGCATTTATTCTTCAAAATGTTTACTGGGAAAGCACTGAAGTTAACAGTTGCTTTCTTTTATCTCTCCATTGAGTTCTAGCACTACCATTTAGAAATTTTTTGTCAATCTAATTGTCATTCATCAGCTGCTGGCTTCTGTCTGGCTGCACTAACATTTTTTTCTGTGCCTTTGTTTTTTGCAGTTTTAAAATTCAAAATTTATAATTTTTAGAATATCACCTATCTTTAGTTATTTAGTTTTTTTCTATTCTACTAAAAAAAATCTGACTAGGCATTTGTTCGACCATCTCATTGTATGACACTTGACTACTCTTTCGTATTTTCCATCTCCTAGTCTATGTGGACTGAAATCTGTTTCTTTATATCTCTTTTCCAGTAAGTGACTTCTGTCATCACATGTGTCTCTTTTGCTGTCTGTCAAATGAATTTTAAATTTCACCTATTTTCATTTCTCAAGGTTCTATTAAATTATTTTTAAAATTTTCCTGAACATCTTTGATAGTTTTTATGTCATTAATTTCTATTCCATCTTTTGCTTACATAAACATTTTAAGCATATTATTTTATTCCTTATCTAATAGTAATCCAAGACTCAGGTGACTTTGGGTGTCTAAATCTGTTGCTTCTTGAGTCAGTCGGCTTTTGCACATACTGGATTATCTTTCATGTATTTGTTAATTTTTGTGGTGAGCTTGTGTTTGGCTGAACTTAATATCTAAATTGGTGATGCTTGTCTACAGGACTGGATTATTCTACCGGTTCCTCTACGGGAGGTAACAGAAGCCAGAGACCATTTATTTTTTATTTTGTAGCTTGGGGCTTCACTGACAATATAGGAAGTTTGATTTGAATTATGGACCAAAGTGATGCAAGATCTGTGGTTGAATAGTGGAAATGTATTATTATCATTCGTATTTTATAGTAGTAGAATGCAACCCCCCATGAAATCAGGGATTTTGATCTCTTTTGTTTAACTCTAGTTTTCCAAGTAACTGGGAAAATGTCTGGTACATTGTAGACACTCTATAAGTTTTTATCAAAGAATCATCAGCACCACCATCATAATTATCAGTGAGTTTTCACCAAAGCTGTTCTAGAAACATCTCAGTATGGTTTTCCTTAATTGCGTTATTTTCTTTTTAAACTCATCTTTTAATTCATCTTTTACTAATGGTATATTCCCCCCTTTCATCATCCTGGGTTCATGCAGTAGTCTTAGTTTTGCTTTTAGGGACCTAAGACTTCATGTAGTTTTGCAGATGCTCTTACCTACATTTATTACTAAGTTAACCCTCATTCTTCTCACCGACTTTCAATTTACTAGTCCTCCCTTTCTCCCATGTCGAACCTCGGAGGGGGTGTATCAAAAAGTATGTTGGTTACTATATAACCAGGATCTACTTGTATTGTAATAGCAGGGATTTCTAGGGTATCTAATATTTAATACAGTTTTTATTATACTTTTAAAAATTATGTGTTGAAATAATTATTTTCAAACTTTGCCCAATTTTGTTGTCATTATTAATTTTTTGATATAAGATTTATTTAAAAGTATTATATCCTTTATTCAGGTGCCTTTAAAGCCTCGTGGTTGAAAGCTTAGTTTGTAGCTAGGCTGCCTAGATGTGAATCCCAGCTCTTTAGGTATGACTCAGTTTCTTCATCTGTAAAATGAGGGTGATGGAAGGGTTTGGATGAGTTAACAAAAGAATTGCCCAAAAGTCAACACGAAAGAAGCTTAGGGAAACAGAATGGGTATTAACATTAGGAATCATCTATCAAATATTTTGGGGTAAGGACAGGAAGATGGGAAGAATTCATATAATGAATTCATATACTGAATTCATCTAATAAAATATCCATATAAAACCAGAATTATCACAATTCTGGTGACTAAAAGAAAAACTTTTCTGATCAAGAAAGCAGTATATATATTTAGGAAAATACCCATGGTATTGTATAATTCATCTTTATTTAATCTCATTATGTGTAGACAAGTTATTGTGCTTTTTGCTAGAAAGTGTGACGTAAATTTGCCAAGTAGTAAAATTAACTATATTTACATAGATTGTTGCAAGTAATGTCAGTTCCGTATTACTGAATATATTTGTTGTGGTGCATTGTAAGATAATCCTTCTTGACTAAAAGATTGAAAAACTTTTTTATAAAGGACACTGTGTTCAATGGATTGTCCAATTACAAAAATATTTCACATTTTCAGCTTAAGAAACATCAACCATGCCCTTTCTTGTAATTTCACACATGTTTTATTTTCAGTGACAAATGTTCTAGTTAGTGGCTTACTATTAAAGTGTCCTCAGATATAGAGTTAGACAAGCAACTGAATACCAAGTTCCAGCAGAGACTGTGAAGCAGCATCCATTATTTTCATGGATTTTTCAGTCCTAAGGAATGAAACTAGACATTAACTTGTCTTTACTATGGTTACATTTGGATGAGATGTTTAAAATGTTATTTTTAGGGCTGGCCAAGTGACTCAGTTGGTTAAGAGCTCGCTCAAGAGTGCGAGCTGAGCTCTGAGCAACAGCAGTTCGACACCCAGCCCAAGCTGAGCAGCCACTAAGCTGCCAACAGGTGGCAGGATGGCTCAGCTAAAAAAATAATAATAAAATGTTATTTTTGTTTTTGTTTGAGGGAATGTTGCCATAAGGACTTCTTCCCACATATATAATCTTTTTCATTACGGATTCAGTATACTTTGCTACAAACAAATCCCCATACACTAGCCATTCACACCAATCCAGCACCTGCTAGCTAAAAAAACTGAAATTATACATTGGGAAAAGTTTGAACAAAGAAATGTAAGCAGTATAATCAGTTCTTTTCTTAAATAAAAATAAGAATAATGTGCATAGTTTAAGGGTGCAACTATGTAGTTGAATTCTTTAGTTAAGTGGTATTTTGGGGTTTTTTTGGAGCACATAAAAATTCATGTCTATGCATTCTTTATGTATTTTCATACCTTTAGGTCACATTGCTGTATGTATTTTGCTATTAACTTAGATAGTCAAAAGGTCAAGTATTTAATGGCACTCAGTGCCTCTCTCACACGTGAACTTATTTTCTAATCTTTTCTTTGTGTGTAGTTGCAATTTTATCATAAATAATACCTAACTACACTTCTTGGGTTATTTCAGTGAAGACATATCAGAGTTCTTGTGTCTCTCATCTCCCAAGGAATAACAAAGTACGCAAAATCTGTTAGCATAATTGACACTAAAACTAAGGCCTGAGGAAGGTAATGGATTGGGTGGTTTAAAAAAAAAAAAAAAAAAGGCCTCATTTATTTGCCACATTTCAGGGTATTTTTTGAGGAAAAATCTTGAATCCTGAATAAAAGCGAAATAAAGCCTAGAATACACTGTATAAAAGGAATCACTTAATAAACCACTTACTATTATAAGAGGAAACTGAAGTTTCTAATGTGAGTAAACTTTTCTAAAATAATAAATAGCTTTTTCAATAATCAGTTCAATTGACATGTATTGAGCATCTACGATGTGCTGGCAGTAAGCTGGGTATTGCGGATACCAAAGCGAGTTAGCTATGCCCTGCCTTTGAGGCATCTTGGCCATGAAGGCACACAAATAATTTGAACCCAATGAAATAAGTATATGGAGTACAGACAAGAGAAAGACACATTATTTGTTGAACATAGCGCGTGCACTCTTTAGGTTTTTAGATCACCTCTTCCATTTGCCTGAAATACTTTGCCCCAAACAAATGAGAGGTTTATTATCTCACTTCTTCCAGGTCTTTATTTATGTCACCATATCATTAATTCCACATTTAAACTTGGAACCTCCATTCTAACATTTTTTTTCTGCCCTCGCTCTGATTTTTCCATAGTACTTGTCTGTCTTATCATTGCAATAGTTTCTCATGCTATAACAGTACCTAGCACAAAGGAGACACTTAAAAAAAAAAAAAAAAAAAAAAAAAAAAGAATGAATATATTTTGCTTGGAAGCTTTGGGTAGTCTTCATAAGTGCAGTGTTGCTTAAGCTTGATCTTGGGGGAAAAGTAGATCCTAAGTCTAAGTCAGGTGAAGTTCTCAGCTACACCTCCTATTCTCCAATTAGAAGACAGGTTGAAGAATAAAAGGTCTCATGTCCAGAAAGAATCATCAATCCAGGGAGGAACTGTAAACTAACACAAGCAAGAAACAGAAAATATTAAAAGGTTTCATAGTCTAATGCTCAGTGTGTCGACATGAGACATGTTCAACCCTGTAGATAATATTTTTATGAGTTTATTTGAGCCAAACTGACAACATATGCCGAATTTCAAATGCTCTTCAGAAGAACAGTTTTGCAGCACCTTCTATGCATTTGAAATTGAGGGAAATGATGAAGATTACCTGGGGGTGGGAAAAGCCAAGGTTGAGGATTGAGTTACAGTATAGTTAACAAGATTCTGTGCTCTCTTAGAGATATTTACAGTTTATTTCCAAGGTAGGTTAACCAAAATGCACCAGAATAATGGACAGGGCTAGCTGAAAACCCTTCACTAAAGAAGTTACAGGCCTTCAAGGCCACATTTTGAAAACAGCAGCATCACAAGATGGAAGAACCCTTGAATACTGAGTCATGGAGGCAGCCAGGAAGAGCAAAGAACACCTGCATTGGATTTTGGTGATTAAGAAATAAATTTTTATTATCTTATGTGTATGTGTGTATATATATATATATATATATATATATATATATATATATATATATATATATATATATATGTATGTTTGGGGCATGACTGACTACCCACCATGACCTGACTGACTACCCACCATGACCTGCCCCATTAGGAATTTATGATCAGATCACCCTGTGAGATTACTTTCCATAGAACCTCTTTTTTGAGTCCACAATTGTATAGAATAAATATTAGTGATGCAGGATATTTCAGCAAGAAATAAAACTATTAAAGGTCAAAGTGATGGGTAATAATTTCAGGGAACTATGAAGTAAATGTTAATATATACTTTTTATGAAAATCAGAGTGAAATTTTTACATTTTACTTTCAATCTTTCTTTAGTCAAATATCAAAAAATTTTACTGTATTTTCTTAGGCAACAAAGACTCATAATTTAAGATCTTTAGGATAGGATCTATCAAGCAATTAACACAGGCTAGCAATTCCTAAGTTAAATATCTTTCTCTCATATGCTACGCATTATGATGTTCTATTACATCTTTATTTTTCTGACCAATTTTCAAATTATTAAAGTAATATGTGTATATATTGAAAATTTGGAAAAAATTTTGTACAGAAAGCATAAATCAAAATAAAATGTAATATAAAGATGAAAATCTTAAGTCAAGATTCCACCCATACTATAAAAATCCCTTAAAACATAAAAGAATTTATCTGATAAAGACAATTTAAAGGTGATCTTTTCTATACTCAGCAATATTTGGGAATTAATTTTGTCAGAATGTTTTTATACTTCTTATATAAATCTGTATTTTTATGACAAAATTATTCTAGTTTTGTATTATAATTTGTTAAGAAGAATCAAATAATTTAAGATCTAGACTTATTATTTTGGCTAGCGATGTGGTCATGTGTAAGTCTCCAAATTATTTGTTTTTCTGTCATTTTCCTCATTAATAAAATTGGAAATGACAACACTTATCCTGCTGATCTCCAAGAATTGGATATAGTATAAATAAACTAATGTATGACTTTATAAAAATACAGAACATTACTCTCATATGAGATAGGACTATTTCAAAGCACATTCAGTCCCACTTCTGGCTGTAGTGAAGTTATATATTTACAGTAATCTTTGTCTTTTATTTTTAATTTTTTTTGCTTTGGTTATTTTTTTAATTGAGATATATAGTAGTTTGCATATTGGCTTTTAGTATAGTCACAATGTTTTGTAACCACCACCACTAACTCTAGAACATTTTCATCACTTCAAAAAGAGACTCCGTACCTATTAGCAGTCACTCCCATTTCAACCCTTCCCACAAAGTGATAATTTTTAAGGAGTAATATTTTAAAGAACTTATGTTGAACTGAGATGGATAGTGCACAAGAAAAAATATCACTAATCTATTGGAAGCCATTGAGCAAAACATCATAAATCAGAAATCAATAAATAGTAAATTTATTAAGTTTCTAATTGTGGACTTGTGAGAAATATTGAAAAATATATTTCATGTTGACCATTATATTTTATGTTGTCTTTCATTTACATGTAAATGACAATTAACCTAGTAAGGCATGATGTAAAATGAGATTGCATTGCTGTTTGCAATGCCTGATCGTGTGTACAGAGAACCATGCATCCTCATATGAACCAGGCGCTTCCTTCTGTGGTCAAGAACCATAAGTACTACAAGTAATTACACACCTGAGAAAAACGAGAGTTGCAGTAGAAATAAAGACTGGGTTTTATCAAGGAACAGCCATCAAGCTATCTAAACTGTTGCCTTTAAGAAATAGATGATAACAATTCTAAATAATGCATCATTTGATATATTTTAATCATTGCATTTTTAAATTCTGTCATTCAGCTCGAAATTGTCCCTAGCCAATAAAATAGCTGTGTCTCCCCCCTACCCTTTCTCAATTGCTTTCTTCCCTGACACTGTATTTTTGCCACCCTTAAGTTTTGATGATTATCAGCTTTTAAAATAGAGACGCTTTTCCCCTGAGATCAACAGATATACTTCACGTAAGATGTATTATATATGTAACAAATGTCATCATTTTATATGTTAATCATATATGTTAAAATGGTGCTTTATAAGAATGTAATGCTTAAATTTTTAAAATAAAGGGTACTACTTAGACACGAAGAGTATTTAAGTCAAACTTGCATAGTATTAAGAATAAATTTCATTGCCTTCAAGAAGTGACAGAGGTCTAACTCTGCATTGTTTGAAAGTGGTTGTATCCTAGTAACAACACCAGCAATAAACACATCATACAGAAATAAAAATGCAATAGTGAAATGAGCCATTGAAAGGAAGAGTCAGTGACCATATAATATTTCAGTTTCTATTATATCTAGTAGCAATCTGGTTAAAAAGAAATGACAGTTGCCCTGAAGGAAATAAAGTGGAGGTATTATTGTAGTAGTAGTTTGGAAAGAAAATTGCACTGTGTCTTGACTGGATTATTTCTCAATCCTTGCGAACTCTCTCCACCTCTCTGCGGTGCAACTTCTTGCCTTTTTTTATACAAATTGAATTTGTATCATCTAAACTCATAGGGCCCAGGGGCCCTTTGGTGATGGGAGGAGGAGGAAAAGGGGAATTAGAAAAAGAAAATGTGACAGGCAGTTTTGAAAAGAAAAGCAATTTTCTTGGTGGGTCTTTTCCTAAATAGGAGTCCTTCCACACAATATTTTGCTTCTGCAGAGCAGTTAGTCAGAATCAAGTGCTTGCGCTGTTTTGTGGGGCTTGGCACTGACAAATTTTATTTGGGAGGGGTGGGAATACAGGGGAATCGGATGTGGGGAAGTTAGTATTTTGGCTATATCAGCCCTGGAGGCAGAGTTAGCACTTGCAATGGGACAAAAGTATTTGCAGTCATCAGATAACTTTGCAGTCAGCTTCAATAGCATCACTTTTTTTCAGGAGTTTTTTTTTTGTTGTTGTTGTTTTTTTTTTTTTGGCAGCCAAGCTCTTAGTAGAACCATCTGTCTTTCTATTAGTATTTTTGAGGCCTGTTTTGAAGCCACTTTGCTTGGCAAAGTCACTTTCATCCTTGGAAACGATTTTTTAGAAAAGTTCTGTGGCTTTTTGCCGAAGAGTACTATGTAAAAAAAATCCACATGGCTGTTCATTTTTGTTCTAAAAGAATACGGCTACTTTGTCTTTGTCTGGAATCAAATGAAATTAGAGGTGATGCAACTCCAGTGTGACTTATTGGGAAGTGAGAGGCTGGGATTGCAATTTTAGCTGTGTTTTTATGTTCCCATATCTCTCAATGAGCTTTTCTTTAGTCTTCCTTGTAGATTAATTGGAAGATAAATTGGCTCCTCTATTCTTAATTTTAGTGTAGTTTCTTTCTTTCTTTCTTTCTTTCTTTTTTTAAGACCATTGCATTGGGTAGGATAAACTGGCAAATTGACTTTCTGTTATAATATATGAAATGAAAAATCATAGGCTATTAGTGGTCATTGAGGATCCCATGCCTCTTCTTCTTAATGGTGGAAAGCCCGCTTTGTTATCCTGGTTACTCCTGTTTGGGTAATTAGATCCTCCCTACCTAAACCCCTGTTGTAATCTCATTTGGATATTATACTCTTCATTTTCTCCAAACTGTTGTGTAGTATCGCTGTGTGCTCCTAAACTGCTGCTGTGCTCCCCACCGAAGGTGGTGGAATTTCAGTTGTAGGTGAACTGATCCCTAAAGATGAGATGTGCTTGAACACTAGCGTACCCATCAGACTACACTCTTGAGGAACATTTGAAAAGTTTTAATTTTACATTTCATTTGTAATTGTGCTGACTTAAATCATAGCTCTTTCCCTTTGACATCTGTGTATGTATTTTAAATAACTTTTCTACCATAACTTCTTGTTGTGCGAGCTCTCACACAAATTGCTTGATATCGTGGAGTCCCCCTAGTTCTTTGATTTCCCAGTCTAGTGATGCCTGCCAAGCCTCTCTTCCAGGGGGTAAAGAAAGCCTAATGCCCATTGTTGTTCAAAGGCAACTTTGATTTCCTCATAACCTATGCTTGTCCCCCAGTCCCATTTTTTTCTCCAACTTGAATGCTGAAATTCACCTTCTCTGAATTTTTCTGAGAAAAATCAGAGAACAGGGAAGGAAGACTGACAGCATCATAATTTATGTGGTCACTTCTAAGGCCATAGCGTTTGCTATTATTACTCTTTAAATCACCCGTGGTTTACTTTCTTTCATTTCTCACAATGACTATCTAAAACAATTTACCTTTGCTCAACTCCCTTCCTCAATCCCAATGCCTCTTTTTCAGGATATGACCTTGCTTACATCTTTGAGAAAAGTTCTTCCATCAGAACTGTTTTTCCTTATTTTCTCATTTCTCTGCCTATAAAACTTATCTGCTTTATTTACTTATATAGCGCCATTCCTCAGTGCCCTGAGAATGAGATGCTATTCTCATTCATAACTAGTCCCTACACCCCTGCCCTGCCTTTCAGCCCCTTCTGGAATTTTGGTCTTCCAATTAGCTAAATTTAAAATTTCAATTTTTCTTTTTTTCCAAATGACTTGGTTTAACTCCAGGCAGTACAGAATTTGGGATAGAACAAAGACTGAAGAACACACTTAGGATTCTGGGTTGGGTTTCCTCTGACCTCACAGCTAAGGTTGAAATGGCTGATGATGATGATGATGATGATGATGATGATGATGATGATGATGATTTTAGAGACAAAAGTATCTTATTGAAACTTAATTATTAATGTCACATGTTTTAAACCTTAATTAGGATCTTAAAGGGAATTCCATCCATTAAGTGAAAGAAAATAAATGAAGTTAATAATGAATAGGATTTGGAAATATTCAAAACTGGCCAATATGTAAGAATGAATTACTAACAGTATAATTTAATTAGTTTTAAAATTTATCCAGAAAACATTACACTATTTTGATGTAATGTGTCCTTTTCTTCCAGAGCGGCTAAATTTCAGCCGCACTGAACTGAAAGTTAAGATAGATAGCAAGAATACAGTTGGTGCTCATTATTTGCTCCAGTTATGTTTCTGTAAAGTTGCCATGAACACCAAATTAGTGAATACTAAACAGTTATTCCTGAGGGAAATACAGTTAGGTTCCTGAGAGCTTAGATGACACCATTTTCATCACTGATCAATACATAACCTTATTTTGTATGTGCTTCTGTGTAAAGACACCTTGTTAATAATTATTATTGATTTTAAATGCATTTTAAACAGTGAAATCACCAACAAAATTACTCTTTATTTTGTGCAAGTCTGTCAGTGACTCCAAAAGCACTGGTACAAGTAAATTTTAGTGAGAAGGCAAATTTGCAAATACAAAATCTGCAAATATTGAGGATCAGTTGTATTTTGCAATGTTTTTTTAGTTGCGTATATGGATTAACCACAGATTTTGGATTATATTTATTTTACTTTATACTTTATCTTGAATTCTGTTACAGTGCTTTATAATCTGTTCTATGATACTCTAAAGACAACCTATCATTGGGACTATAAAATTAGGTTTATTTTCTTCTGTTTTAGTTCCCTTCTTTCCCTTGTATTTCCTCCCTCCGCGCTCCTCCTCTGCCCTGCAACATTTTCCATTGTGTGGGGAAAGAGTACTAGATTAAGAGTTAGAAGATGTAGCTCTTGCTTAAATGTGGGATCTTCAACAATTTTTATAACTGAGCTGTCTTACTTCCTTATCAGCACAATGATTGTGTCATCTCAGATAATCTCTAGGATCTTTCTCAGCCTTAAACCTCTGTTATTCTATATATGTGGACCTTGGCAAATATAGACACCAAAACAAATCACAATACTAAAGCAAAATTCATTTCAATCATCAAAATAAGACAAGAGTTTAGAATACAAAGATTTTAAAAAGCCACCAAATTCATTGCAATTTATTCATTAAAATGCTAAATTATTTTAGATGAAAAAAAATATTGTAAATTATTAAAGTATAAATGAAATACCTGGATAAAAACTGTCACACACAAGGAGAAAGATGTTGTGTTATGTACACACAACAACCTGGACATGATATAACAAGAAAACATTTCCTTTCCAATAGTGATAAAAATATATTTATTTTTAATCTTAAAAATAAAGTTACCTAGAAAACTACAAAAATTATATGAGGCAAAAGAAGATTTAAATAAATTGAAAGTTGGGCCGGCCGAATGGCACATTGGTTAAGCATTGGCTTGGGACACCAGCGGCCCCGGTTCGGGTCCCACATATGAGGGCTAGTGACACTGCCCTCAAAAAAAATAAATAAATAAATAAATTGAAAGTTATAACCTGCTAATAGCTATCAAGCCATCAGGTAAATGAATTCAAATAGAAATTTCATATTCTAAAATTAATGTGGGAAACTAAATGTTGGAGAAAACAGGACATATTTGAAAACAGAAAAGAGTACTAACTGTTACTAAAACATATTGCAAAGCTATAAGAATTAAAACATCATGTTACTAGAACATAATAGGCATGTATATCTGTTCATTACAGAACTATGTGATAAATTTCTAATATTTTGGGATTACTTTTTTTATTTCTTTTATTTCTTATACTTTTCATGCATAATTCTAAGAATCATAGATATATCACAATGTATGAAACCATTTGGCTATAACTTAAGAATAGGTACACAAAGCAATTGGTATTTTATGCTGCCATTCTTCTTGGTGAAATTGAATTCCTTTCTGGTCAGTCCATAACTTGGTTGTCCACATGCTTTTTGTGGACATTTGGAG
The DNA here is from genome assembly GCA_033961575.1 of Aselliscus stoliczkanus. NCBI lineage: Eukaryota > Metazoa > Chordata > Mammalia > Chiroptera > Hipposideridae > Aselliscus > Aselliscus stoliczkanus. Next base: position 171,472,176 of record CM066727.1, read on the forward strand.
TTGCTGCACGAAGATGTAATTAGAAAGATGGAACTATGTAATTCATTCTTCTTATTTATTTATAACTTATCAATACATAGGATGCTGTACTATATAAAATATCACTTATGAACAATGAAATATAAAGGATGTACAGTAGCTGGTGATAACCCTTACCCAGTGTGGTTGGTTTGTTGTGGGTTTCTCTGCATGTTATTCTGGTCAGCAGCCTACATGCTGTTCTGAGCTCTAAAGGTACAATAATAAATAAGTTACAACCTCTTTCTTTATTATTAAGCTCATAGGTCATAAAGGAGACTTATGTTATGCAAGTAACTCTTATTCAATACAGTGAGTATTTTATATTAGCTTTATGAGGTTAAAGAAGTAACAGTTCTTTCTGCCTGAAAATTGGCACTATAAGAAAGAAGTGCTTCACAGGCAAAGACATTATGTGAGTCTCAAAAGCCTTTGAAAAATAAGTTGAATTTTGCCAAGAAGAAAAGGAAAAGGGAAATCACTCAAAACAGCAGAGAAAATACTTCTGAATGCATTCAGGCATGGAAAAACACTGAGTATGCAAGGATCTCTTTGTGATCCATTGAGGCAATAGTACAGGGTATCTGAAGGAAGGGAGCAGAAATGCCTGGAAGGATAGACAGGACAAAGTGTGAAGAATCTTGAATACCATGCTGAGGGGATTTGGTCATCATTTCCTAGGCAAAAGCAAACCATCAAAAGGTTTTTACAAGAAGGGCATGAAAATACAGATACAAGACTCATTTAGCAGGAATTCTATGAGGAACGTGTCTTAATACCTGGCTGTATCCTGTGGACACCAGAATCAGTAAAAAGTCAGAGTCCCCTTTCAGGTACTTACATATCTGAAGGTGCTTTATAACTCCAGGCAAAAATGAAGACAAAAAGATTCCTTGACAGTCAGGAAAAGCATTCTTTAAGACAGGACTTCTCAAACCTGTATGCGCATTCGAATCAACAGGGGAACTTTAAAAAATCTTTTTGTTGGCTGGGTCTCACCCCTGTTGATTGAAATTTAATTGGCCTGGGAAGCAGTCTGAGCATTGAGGTTTTAAAAGCTAGCCTGGTGATTCTAATATACATTAATGTCTGAGAACGGCTGCATCAAAATAAGAACCTATGGGTTTTGCAATTCTAAAAGATAGTTTTCTCAAATTGTAAGGAATCTGAAATTTGGATGCCATTTATAACCCTTGTATGTGTTTCATTTGAAGTTCCTTCCTTCTCTCTAAAATGCTCCTGTTAAATTTATGGTGCCTCTTATAACCAATGGTGTATTAGAAAGGAGAAGATGTACTATGTAAACTATCACTTACAAGCAATGAAATATAAAGGATGTATAGTAGCTGGTGATAACCCTAAACCAGTGTGGCTGGTGTTTTGTGAGTATCTTTCCGTGTTATTCTGGTCAGCATCCTCTGCTTATATTGAACTAGCCCCCATGCTGGTTTGCCTTCAGAAGTCTATCTCTTGTGTTAGACCACTTACTCCTACAGACTTGCTCAATATGCAGTCTGTAATTTTTGAGCTTTTCATCAATTGTTTTTCACTGGTTTCTACGTCAAGTTTGAATGTTCCTCCAGAATGTTCAAAAAAGTCTGGCTGTAATGGTATAACCTTCAGCTCTAACCTTAAGGTACTTTTTCTTTTCTTGGTTGTTGTCATTCTCTTTTAGTTTCACTCTAGTAGCAGTGATAGGTTTAAAATCCTATTGGCTAAAAGAAATGCCTTTGGAGTCATTGCTGATTCCTTATTCTTATAGTGCTGGTTTCTCTCTCTCTCTCTCTCTCTCTCTCTCTCTCTCTCTCTCTCTCTCTCTCTCTCTCTCTCTCTTTCTTTCTCTCCCCCTTCCTTCCTCCCTTCCTTCCTCCTTTCCTGCCTTCCTCCCACTCTACATCTCAAACTCAAGAAAAGGGCACTCACCAACCAAAATCTCAGAACCAGCTTAGTGGTTTACTGCAAAAAATAAAGGAGAAACTGAAAGTAGACTTTTAAAGTGAGAAATGGTGGGAACTATAAGAATCATAAGTGCCCTAAGAATGTGCAATGCCACCGGGAGAAAAAGACCGCTCAGAATTGCTGTTAGGATTAGCCACTGAATGAATTCCTAATTCGAAAGGGGAAGTCTTAGTTACTCTCTAAGCTTTCCTCAGCATTTTTATTCGAGAATTTTCAAAGTTCAATATTATGTGTCAACATGTGCATTATCTTCAAGAAATGAAGAGCCATTCATATGTAAAATGATACCCGTTTAGTTTGTTTTGCTTTAGAATGTAGAATTATTCCTAACAGGTGGGATTTACAGAAGGAGATTTTAGCTCAACCTCTAAGGGATAATTTTTAAACAATTATATTAATGCAATGAGAAAAAGGCTTGTTGTGTGAAGTAGTGATGCTTCAACACTGTCCAGGATATCATGCAGGCTAATTATTCATCAAGTTAGAAAGTGAACTTGATAACACCTTCCCACTATAGTGTACTTTGGTTCTCCTAAGGTCGTCCCAAGGCAGAGCCTCAAACCCAATGTTCTAACAAGCCTAGATGCCAGTATATTGAATTGAGTGAATGATTTTCTTTTATCATAAATGAAGGAGGGTGGGAATCATGGAACCCTATTACTTCTTCTCTTTGATCGGCTTTATCACGTTCAGCAGGTTCAAGGTCAACTGCCGCCATTAATGATCCCCGTATTCCCTCCTGATCAACGGACACTGGCTGCAGCAGCCCAGCAAGGATTCCTCCTTCCTCCAGGCTTCAGCTATAAGGCTGGATGTAGTAAGTACCACTGATTTTGCATTTGGGAGTGGGTGGAGGGTTTGGCTTTAAATTAGGCAATGTAATATCTCTGCCACACCAAGAAATGAGATCACCCATATAGCATTTTTATTTTAAAGAGAAAACATGCAGAAGGTGTTGAAAAGGATTTCTGTTGGTATTTAAAAGAGCTTAGATTATTTCTGTGCTTCTGAAGACAATATTTGCTCTTCAGAATTTAGTTTCATAACTTCTATTTCCAGTGTATTCTTAAAATATGAATATGATTTTCAAGTTCAATTTATTTATGCATAGATAAGATAGGAATGTGCTTTTCAATAGCTATCCGTTTTCCTTTAAGATAAACCCAATTTTCCTAATGTGAATTACTTGTCCTTCCATTACCTGTCTCTGCCCTGTGTTTACAGCCTAATTTCTCACTAGCCTTCTTTTAGTTCTTAGACCAAACCATACACTTCTTTGATTCTGGGCTTGCATTGTCAGTGTTCACTCTCTCTGGTATTCTGAACCTCTTTCAACTCAGATCAGGGAGAGCTTGTCTGACATAGGCAGATCCAATTCCCCTGCTTCCTTTGCATCCAGTATATTTTCTCTTTCACTTTACTTGAAAGCTCTGTGAAGGCAGGTGCTGATTCTGTCTTATTATATCTAAACTTTTAGTATAACATTGAACTATTGAATGAATGGATCAATGAATAATGAAGGAGAATTCATTACAAACAACACAAGTACATTTTGCATTAACTGATGAGTTACACAAAGATAACTGTTTATATTGCGTATTAACTTTAGATGCCTGTGATTTTTATTACTTTTTTTCTTTTTTACAAAAATCGAAATTGTACATTGTTAGTTTTGGAAAAAATCTAATATTTCATTTTCTAAAAGTTAAATAGCCAAAATGTCAGCTATAATCTGTTGGATAAAAATAGCAACAAATTCCAAAAGGACTAGAGACTGACTGCTAAGTTAAATACTTTCTAAAATATCATTACCGTGGCTAGAAAGAATATAGGAAAAGCAAGTTTATTGAAATACTTTCATTGATAAAAGTAGAACACCATTAGTGAAATAATATCATTTTAGATATTTATATAGAATATCATTCTGTAACTACCAGTATATATTCTGGTTCATTTGTATATTAATTAATTGTCCCACTGGCATCTTACTATATACATCAGTATTTACTGCATTTTGAAACTCTTTCCAGTGTTAATAGACATTAGATCAAAGTTTCCTGTTAAATGATGTTTTGAATTTTCAAAATTCACATTTATACCTAGCCTTTAAACCTTTCTCTATAAACTATTGTAATATTTTAAACATACAAATAATTTGAGTATATATTGCAACCATGAAGTCTAGATAAAAGTGAACTAAACTTAGAACTATAAAAATTCACATTTTTATGGTACTTTACACTTTGTGGTTTTACAGTGCTTTTGCACATCTTTTTCTGGGCTTTGATTTCCCATGTTTTAAGATGGTGCTCTCTCTCTAGATCCTTATTTTATTCACTTAATATTATTTGCCAATTATTCTACCTTTACAGATCGATTCTTTCAGAAACTTTTTTATATAACTAAGGACTATATTTATATTCTAAAATTTGAATTCTAAGAATAGTTAAATTCTAAAATTAGAATTTTAAATTCTATTGCTTGTCTAAATCCTGAGATTTCAATCATAAAAGTTTTTTTTTTTTCATTTTGTGTTGTTTCCATTTTCCTAAAGAATTACCATTCACATTAAACGCATGTTTCCAATGTGTTTTGGGTAACCTTGGTTACTAAAATGGAAAAGAAAAAAAAAAAGACACTTTTAAAAATCATCAGTTGCCTCAGACTGCACCTGCAATATATACATATAGATTCGTTCTGTTTTCCAAAAAGAAAATTTTTAAGCAACTATAGAAATAGGTCCCATTAAGCAAATATTGTGCTGAGGAGAAAACCACATTGAATATGAACAAGAGCATAACTGTAGGCCTGGAAAAGGTCAAGAACACCTCAGCCGCACTCCCATTTGGCAGAGTTGGCACACTGCATTTGTTCAGTGTGAGTGTAATGTGGCATGCAGAAATTTTCCCTTTTTAAAAATTGTTAGTATATTAACTGTTTGATATTCATACCTTCAGTGTGTAAAGTAATAAACTGATACTTCATTTGTAACCCTGGAAATAAAACAGCATAAAGTCTCTACAGCAGCTAGGAAGCTTGAAACTAGCTAACATCACGCCAAACTCTAAAACTAAGAAACCAGTAGCAAAAAAAAAGTGCCACCCTTGTCGACACCGTGGCGCTTTGGGTCAGTTGGAATGAGGAGCTTGGTGGAAGGGATAAATCATTTAAACTATGTACTTGCTAATCATATTGAGGAAAAGGAATAGTGGTAAGGAAAGAAATAAATCTTAACATCTCTTCTCTTCAGTGGACTTTCCTTTGTTATTCCCCCCCCCAGTAATTGTCAACCATATGTGACTTCTCTGGTTGTCAATTGTCTTAATTTGAGTAACATTAAACAGTAGTCAATGAAAGAGACTAACCCATCCTGCTTGATTTGAGCTTCAAGTAAATATGAAAGATATACTACTTGTTGGCATCAAAAATTCAAGTGTTGGGCCGGCCGAGTGGCGCGGTGGTTAAGCACTGGCTTGGGAAACCAGCGGCCCCGGTTCAGGTCCCACATATAGGGCCAATGACACTGCCCTCAAAAAAACAACAACAACAAAAAAAAAAATTCAAGTGCTCTTCATCAATCCATTCATAGAAAGTATTTATGATAAAATTTCCTGTTTAGGCTATGTGTGTCTTGATAAAATAAATAAAATGTAGATCTCTGGAAACATTTCTCTCATGAGAACTGGAGGGTGGTTGTCACCATATAATTCTGGAATGTTACGTACCTTTTTGCACTCAGTTCTTTTTACTTTTTAATTATTTCACATTCTTAAACCAACAATCTTTAACTTCCTTCAGGTGGGAATTTAAATAATTAGCTATTCAGGTACCAAAGCAATTCTTTTGAAAAAAATAAATATTTACAACTAAGTCAGGTTCACATGAAGTCTTTGGTTTATATGATGTCAGGGGTAGGGGGGATGCGGGGCACAGGGGAAGAGGGTAAAGGGAAGAGCTGGTCACAGTAAGTCTAACACACACAAACACAGAAGCCTGAGATATGATTCCATCCTCTTCTCTCTGCTTATTTACCAAGAACCTATAGTATATGATCCTGACAACACATGTTTCTTATTTTGTCAGTTTGATAAAAGTGTACCGTGTCAACAGTTTTTAGCTTGTGATTTGGTGATTGTTTCAGCATTGACTGTCAATGACCTGTATGTCAGCTGACACGGCTGACACAGTTAAATCAGAAATTAGCATGCAGTCTCCTAAAATACCAGACACATGAACCCTTTGCACAAGAGAAATTTAATGGAACCCACATGATACCCCCATTAAACAATAAAACATGTGACATTAACTAAAAACAGGAACACATCAGCAAATATGCCTGAGGAAGTTTATGGTATTTAACTCCTAAACATTAATTTTATTGTGGTGTATGAGGAACTAATTAACTGAGAGTTTCCTTTTTTATTGGAAGCGGAAATACTGTCCAGAAAAATGATGCAGAGTAAATACAACATATTTTTAAGTTTAATAATCTTGGCTCATCGACTTCTATTTATTTAAGCTAATCTCATAAGGCAATTAAATATTTCAATCAGCAACTTTATATGGCTATTTTGTTTACCACATGTCTGAAAAATTAACCAATGTGTTAAAGTGCAGAATGAGTGTGTGAATATATTTCTGGTTTCATACAGCCAAAGCAATGGCTAAATACGTTTTTTTTTTAAATCACATGATCTTTTCCAACATGAGCTCTGATAAATGGACAGGTGAAAAATGACAATAGAAAAAGTTTAAAATTTGATTATAATTAAAATAGTTAAGGTTATATTTACATAAGATAAATGTTTCCATCAGCACTGTAATACTTTTCTCTAAATAATTATGTTTTCCTAGCCTCATATAGACAAAGGAATCAACTGGTTTAAACATATGAATCAGTTACTTATCTATATAGGTACATAGCCTGCAAATGCAAGATAAATTTTGTTATAATACATATTCTGTTCTGTAGTTGTAATATGATAGGTCAATAACAAATTCTCAGTAAAAAAGGTCATGATAATTTTTATAAATGAGTATATACTAGACTAGGCCCAAAGTTCCTAACCTTTCTTAGAGTCAGGCACCATCAATGGCTTAATAATTTTTTCATGGCACCCTTAGGTGCCATGGCACCTAATTGTCAACCATACATGACACCTAATTGTCAACCATACATGACTTCTCTGGTTGTCAGTTGTTTTAATTTGAGTAATATTGCAAAGTTGTCAGTGGCAGAGACTGACTAACCCATCTTGCTTGATTTGAGTTTCAAGTAAATATGAAAGATACACTATTTGTTGGTATCAAAAATTCAAATGCTATTCCTCAACCGATTCGCAGAAAGTATGTATGATAAATGTTCCTGTTTAGACTGTGTCTTGATAAAAATAAATAAAATGTAAATCTCTGGAACTACAGAAAAAAGTTACAATGTTTTCAACACGGAAAAATAAAAACACAGGTTGGGAGACCTATCCACCATACATTGAGTTAACATCTGTTTTCCAAAAAAATAGCTTTTTATTGGGCAGAAGGATATTTTCCCTCTAAGAAATACAATGATAGAATTACAAATAGGGTGTGGAATGGAGGCCTATGGAGTGTAGCTTCTGGACTCTCTCTTAACTGCTAGAATGCACGTCATTCAACAATATAAGAATAAATTAATAGCGGCACAGCCAGAGACATCAGAGCAAACTAGTTAGATAGAAAAGAAGCTTTGAAGAATTCCGTAGTCCACTGTTATCCACTTATCAAAATCTTGGATTCTGTTCTGGAATTTCCTTTTAATGAAATGAGGCATTCAACCTCACTCACTTCCTCGTGGATCTGTATCTAGTTATTGCTTTTCCTACTTATTTTTTAAAAACTACTACTTTCAAACCTCTAAGGAGTTAAAAATAATGGTGTATTATTAAATACACCTTTTAATATATATAATAACTGCTATTAATTTATATAATAACTTGAAAAGTATGTGAAAACATTGGTTTAATCAATCAACTCAATTCAAAGGCCATTTTATTCAGGGGGAAAATTAAATAATTTGTATTTTTAACTTTGTTAGTTCTATGAAAACTGTGAAAGTTGCAATATATAAACACACTCCAAATTTTATATTACACAATTAAAAAAATCCCAATTTTAAATTATATCTATGAGTACTGGTGCATTTTAATCAGAAAACAATTATTACAGTCCTGAAATAAATTTGAGAATGAAATAACTAAGGTTCCAATTCTGAATTATAAAATAAATTGGTGTGTAAATGAATTGGTTCAAGTACACTCTGAATGGCAGAAGAGTCTATTTGCCTCAGCTGGAAAGCCTGAGTGGAATCCTAACCTCTTTTGCTGCGCCACCTGTTGGCAGCTCAGTGGCAGTTCAGCTCGGGCTGGGCATCGAACTGCTGTTGCTCAGAGCTCAGCTCGCACTCTTGAGTGAGCGCTTAACCAACTTAGCCACTTGGTTGGCCCCTCCTAACTTTTTTGCGAAATACTTCAACCTGTGAACTACAAAGCTTGAATGAGGTAGATGTTTTTGAAATAAAAAGTACAGACCTCTGACACCTGCAGAACAGGTTTTTGTTGGTAGGAAAACACCCCTTTTGTGTTTGCTCATCATAGAAAAATAATCTGCAAAATTCAAAATATTTTTGAATGCCAATGCTGGTTGTGGCCTTACTAACATTTTAGACTTGAGAGAGGCTTTTGAGATAAGGTAGTAGTTGAAAGTCATAAGTTTGGTCAATACTACTTACTCTGACACCAACTTTCCGTTCTTTTTCCATAATACAGCTTCCTCCCCTCCCATCCTCAGGTTAATTGCTGCTCTTTCAGAGGTTATTTTCCAGGCAGAAATGAGAGGAATGGATGCTTCTCTTTTTACTAATGACTAGAGTCCTCTGCCTTTCTCCTTTCTGTCTGGGTGTATGTCTTCTAGTCATATAATTCTAATAGATGCTTTAAAAGTTTTTGATATGAAGACATTTTATGTGGAAATAAAAAATCTACAGGAAGACAACAATCCAATAAGATAACCCATTTTTCTATATACGGTATAAAACAAACAGTTGTAAAAGAGTTGGCTTGATAGTTTAGTCCAAAGTGTCAAATTGAATGTGTCACATAGCTGCATAAATAGAGTCGTTCCCCACAGATGGGTATGTGCCCAGTGCTACAGTTTGCAAACAGTGTGCTAAGGTACCAGGGTGCTGTAACTAATTCACAGGAGGCACACAGGATGTTTTAATTTTCAAGGAAAATACACTACATAAACTACCATAGTTGTTTAGAAATGTTTCTAGGTCCATAAAATATGGTTTTTACCAAAATAGAGTTTACAATATTTTTATAAGTTCATCACTGAGAAAAGGGAGATATACGTGTGTTTATTGGGACAGAGTGTCATAACATGGTATAAAATAATTATGTTGTGCCTTATTGTTTATAAAACACATACATAATTCATTTTAAGCATCATTGTTTGATCAAGTCTTCCCTGCCACCATACACACACAAGCAAACAAAAAGTAAAATCCCTTTCTTTGATAAATTCCTGAAATTTTATTAGACTGTGACTATATCTGATCTTTCAATCCACACTGATTTTTAACAGTTCAGAACATAAAAATGCTATTCAATGTAACTATCATCCCATTCAGCTCAGCTTTGTTCTTTCTGACATGATTCTCATTCTTGGTAATGGAAATGTGTGACATGGAAGCAGTGCTTGGCTGATGTTACTCTGCTCTCAGGAAAGAGGCCTCAATATGTGGTATTATAATACCATATGAATTTGCGCTGGTGCAGCCTAACCCTCAGAATTTTAAGTTCCTATTTTTGTTCCCACAACAAACATAAAATCTCACACTAACTAAGGTCATCAAACTAAAGTATAAGCCCAGGAGACCACTATATCATTTTAGTTGAATAAATGTAATCGTTAACTATACTGGACAACTCTGTTCTCCAGTAGGCATGTACTTTCATTTTAGCAAGCTCCATTAGAAGGCAAACTGTAGTATAAGGTTGATAAGAAAGTATGAAAGCAGAAAAAATCTTGAATAAAGTAAGCTAAGATAGCGTTTTGCTTCTAAGTATACCATGGATACATATCTCCCAGGAACACTTAGCAAGCAATACTCTTTCTTTGACTATCATGTGGAATCAGATAAAAGCCCAAAAAATTAGGCTTACCTGCTGTAATAGGCCAAAATAATACTAAACATGGCAAAGGAACATTTCTCACTCACATAATAGTCCAAGCATTGCTTCTGTTCTAGCTCCGTGATATCAGGTCCCAGCCTTGTTCTCTTTTTATTATACTGCCTTCCACAAATTGTGGCTTTCATCTCATTGACTGTGATATCTTCTCTAGCTACCATATCTCCTTTCCAGTCAGTGGAAAGGGCAGAAGCAAGGAGAACTATAGCTACTTATTAAACAGTACTATTTCCCTAATAGTTTATTTTTTCTCTGTTTTCAAAAAACATATTTAAATTTTTCCTAGGCCTGTTTATATAGTCTGCTCTTAAAAACCCTTCACATTTGTATGCATGTATTTGCCCCAAATGAATTCTTCCATTGCTGATATATGGTATTTTACTTATATTTGTTTGTTTCTTTTTGAACATTTTTCACCTGAAAGATTGCCTCTAAATTCCAATGCTGAGTTGGTTAATGGAGGCTTTAAAACTTTCAAAATTGACTCCTCTGCGTTAATCTATGAATAAGCACCAATGAGACATAATCTGAAACTATCAATTTTCTGGATTCAATCAATTCAGTCGGAAAAAAATTAAACAAGATAATCAGAAGAACTTGGTAGTCACAATCCCATTTCATATTATTTTATGCCCTTCGGAAAGTCATTTTTCTCTTTGTACCTTAGCTTTTTTAACCTTTAAGGTAGCTATGATAATGTCTGCCCAACTCACTTCATAGGAGATTGTAAAAAATAGGTGGGATGAGTGTATGCATTTCTAAAGAAGTTAATTATTGTGTAAGTATAATATATCATTATTATTTATTAAATGTATAAGCCCATTTTGAAAATTTAGAACGTGACATAATGAAAAGGATTTTAGGAGTTTATTCTAGGTCACTGTATCCCTGAAAATTCAAGGTATTTGCAATGTTTCTTTTTCATATTTTAGGGGAAGAAGAAATTATATAACATTTATTAATTTCTAGAGGTCTACAATTTCTCATTCAGTAGAAAGCTCTAGGCCAAGAGTCATCACGAAGTATGTCCTATAGTCTTTACAGTGGTTTAGGACCTTCCTGTTGTCAACCTGCAGATGACAGACTTTGAGTACCCTCCAAAAGGAAGAATGTCTATCAAAAAGCCCTGTTAGACAGAACAAGTGGAAGGGCTAGATGGAATGTCCAAAATATGAAATGCTTGCTAAGCCTCAAAACTAAAAGTGGAAAATACAAGAGGAATGACACTTGATTTGCTGTTAAGTAGCTTATATGAATGCCCCTCTTCCAAATCCCTACTTTCTAACATCTGAATTATTTTGGATGCTTTTCTCTGTAGCACCTATTTCCTCATAAGACACAAGGCAAAATTTAGATATAGTAGTCTAATATAGATCTGGATGTAGAAGCAGTTCCTTAATTAATGATTGTCTTTGAGCACACCTAAAATGAGTTATTATGAGTTATTATGCAATAGCCTAAATGGTGCCTTGGTGGTAATGCTGGAATATAGAAGGGAAAGGAAACTTTGGTCCTTTTTCACCTTTTCAGGGATATTCAGATTTCTTGGATAATTAATCCAGAGATTCTCACTGGTACTAGAATTCATTCAATTTATGGGCAAAGAGGTAAAGAAAGAATGCTGTATCTTTTATAGGCAGAAATGTCTTCCCATTTGTAGAGATGTTTCTTAAAGGGTTTATAATCTCTTATGAAACGAGCCAACCAGGTTACTATGAAATTAAGTAGGATAAAGTTTTCATTTACTATGCTCCTTTAAAAAGACAAAGATAGGGTTGGCCGAGTGGTGTGGTGGTTAAGAGCTGGCTTGGGATGCCAGCGGCCCCAGTTCGGATCCCACATATGAGGGCCAGGGACATTGCCCTCTTAAAAAAAAAAAAAAAAGACAAAGATATTTTCATTTTTAAAAATTTCTTACTGAAAATAGCCTGTGACAAAGCAGTTAAGAACTAATAATTACCTTAAAATATCTTCATTTAAAATAGCTGTGTAGTCAAGCAAGTGATCATTGATTAATTTTACTTTCTTAAATAAAAAATGAAATATGTATATTCATTATTTACCATTTTATGAGTTTGCTACAAAGCATTAGCATCTGCTCTTAAAAATTCCAAATATTAAAGTCATATTATACTGTTCCAACAGATCTATGATGGTATTATAGATTTTTCTGCACATAGAAATCCCTTCACCTTTACTTGTGTATACCATATCAATTGTTCTGAACTTCTTAACTTGGAGCCCACAAGATGATTCAGGAGATTTACAAATTTAGCTACCTAAAATGGAGCAGAAGTATAGCTAAGACTATTGCTACAAACAAAGCAATGTACAATTTGCTTAGATTTCAGAAAGTATAAGTGATTTGATACAATCGCTATGATGTTTTGGAACAATCAAGATGATACAGGATTTTATTTTTATCATTTGTTTATATATAATTTCTTTTCCAGTAGACACCTTGACCATGCTCAGATGCTTTCATGTCATCGTAATAATGACTCTTGTTCATAAGTAAAAATAATTTTGAGACCTAAGAAATTCATATTATTGACTCATATCCCAAGATATGAATTGCTTTTAAAATCAAATTTTACAAAAGAGATAAATTATGGAATATTATAAAAGAAGCATTCAATGTATGAAAATATTTTACAGGAGATTCTTTAACAACCTCCTCCAGGTCCTTCTTTCCTCATATCTCCAAACTCTAGGGCTCTCTTTCCCCCTTCATTTCCTGTTCTACTCTTGTATTATTGGTAGCTGATCTAAAACACCATTATTGTTTGGAATAAACCCTGTACAAAAAAACTAATTTGCTCCTCATTAGTATAAGTATTTGTTTACAGTTTGTTTTTGCTACTAAACCTTGACCTTTTGATGTGTGAAAAGTGGTCTCCTGTGTTTTATATTTGTTAATTCTGAATTGAATAAATGATTGTTTCTTTATTCAGTCAAAAACTATTTTAATAACCTGTAGTAATTTTAGCAGAAGTGAGCATTTTAACAATTTCTGTACTAGAAACTGGGGATTTAAAGATGAATAAGACATATTCACTGCTTTTTGGATGTGCATAGTGTAGTTGGGGAGAGTGGGATATAAACAGATGTAATATGATAGACATATGCATAGAATTTAAACAAAATCAGAGGAAAGGCAATGAATTCAAATCTAAAAATGGTGGAAGGTATCAGAGAAGGTTTCTTAAATTGAGGGACCCTAAATCAAATTTCAAAGGCTCAAAGGCAATTAAGCAATTGAAGAAGTTGTTGAGGTGGAGAGGTGGAGAGACAGAGATACAACATTGCCAGCAGAAAAGAAAAAAAGAAAAAAAAAAACCTGGATGAAGTCAGGAAAGCAAAGGTTGAAATAAGGTATACATGGACCTATAAGCATTTCAATGTTAATAGTAAATTACAAGGCAAGAAATGATAAGGGAGATGTTTGAGGACATAAGAAGTAGCAACTTGGAAATATTTATAGACCTTACATGCTGGAGATACTAGAAAACCATTGAAAGTCTAAAAGCCAGGGTTGAAATCATACTGGTATTTATTTATCCTTCCATCCATCCATCCATCCATCCATCCATCCATCCATGTCAAGGCATACTTGTTCACTTTTCTAATGTTCAGTCCTTAACACAGTATATAGTCAATAAATGTTTATTAAACTTTAATAATAACAAATGAATATTTATTGTGCCTGTAATGAGTGCCACTGGAAGCTGAATAGAGAATTTCTTTAGCACAGGACTGGAGCCTGGGAGACTGATTGGGAGGCTCTTCTAGTAGTAAGAAATGGAAGCTTGGGAGTTACGAAACAAAGGTTGTGACGCATTAGCCATAGAGGGTGAAAGGGAGGGAGAAATGGAGGATACTTTCATATTTATAACCTAGGTCACCAGGTTTCACCAAATGAAATAGAAATACCAGGAGTAGAAGTAGGTTTTGTGAGAAAAAGGACGAATTAAGTTTTACACACGTAAGAATGAGCTTCTCATGGGACACCAAAAACAGTGGGAAAGGTGTAGGGTAGAGCCACTGATTTGGAATATATTAGTTTGTATATGGTAGATGGACCATGAGATTGGATAAGGTCATTCAGGTAAAGTCAATAGAATGAGAAAAGCCAAACAGCAAAGATTAGTCCTTAAGTAATACTGATATTTAAGGGATGAGTAGAGGAAGGTAAAATAGGCTATTGCAGAAATAATGAAGTCAGCGTAAGCATGATATGAGGAGAATCAGAAAATCATGTTCTGAGGAAAGTCAACAGAGTATAGATGTAGTTAGATAAGAAGGGAGTTTTGGCAGTATCAGCTGTTGCATAAAGATGTCCATTAAAAACTGGCGATTTGGAGTCATTAATAAATTTATAAAGCATTTCCAGGCAAGTTTATTCATTAAGCACTAAAGTGTTAGAGAAGGATTTTAGAGTATCAATGAAAATTAATTTCTAGCAATTTAGATGAGAAGAAAGAAAGTAAATACATTGTTTCTTACAAAACACTAAAGAAAGTGTTTTAGAGTGGTTTTAAAGTCTAGATATTTGGTTTGGGTTTTTTTTAGGATAGGAGGTAATTGTGCATATGTTTAAGGACATGATATGTATAAATCCTTACCTTTGGATATGAGGTCCTCAATAGACTCTAATCCATCTTCTAAATTTCTTGCTACTATATGAAATAAGTACAGCTGCAGGCTAGTTCATTAAGACATGTTGCTCACTCATTTCTCTGATCCTTACTTTTAGACTCATCCATTCAATCATTCAGCAGTTAATATATTATCTGCTCTGCATTAGGCATTGCAACTCTTGGACTTTTCTCATTTTTTCTAGTTCTATTTTTTTTTATTCAAGACCTAACTGAAAGCCAACCCCTTCTCTTATTCTTTCTGCAATAATTTAAGCTGAAATAAATTAATCCCTTCTTTGGTAATTACTGTCTTTCTCATTTGATTCTAATCACATGACTTGATTCATTTCAGTTTCCATATTTGTACTTCTTATTTTTGTAACTGCAAGTGTTATGAAGGCAAGGACTGTAGCTTTTATTTCTTGTGTCCTCCACATAATGTTTGATGCCTATTAGTTGATATAGATGAATGATATATCTACTTTGAAAATTAAAGTGTATCTTTTCATAATGCTCTAAAAATAGTCTATGATGATTTCTAAAACTTAATATTTTCCTTACTAAAATAGTAATGGCTACAATATTTACTAACTGTGAGATCCTGGATATATTTTTTTTAATTTGGAGAATAAGAATAATAGCTACCTTACTGAGTTATAAAGCTTAAATGAAATTTTACATGTACACATATGTAAATATATTCATATATGGATGTATATATGTATATTTATATGTATCTATGTAAATGTTTTAACAGTGATGAAAGTCAACAAATATTAGTTGCCCACATTTCAAATCAATGGAAGAATAATGAACTATTCAAAAATTATGTTGGAACAATTGAATAACTCTTTGAGTAAAAAATGATATATTTTTTTAAATTTATGCACTAAAATCAAATATAAGCCTAATCTATGATTTTTTTCCCCTTCTTTTCTCCCCTGTATCTTTTTTTCTCATCAAATTGGTCATCAAGTCTGTTTCCCAAACCTGCCCCTTCTCTCTTTCCTTTTTGAAAAGTTTAGGCCATTATCATTTCCCACTAGATTGCTGCAATAGTTTTGAACATGCCTATTTGTCTCCCGTCTTCACCTCTTCCAATCAATTCTATCCTTTGCCCCAAAATTGATCTATTTAAAACACAAATCAGGCTATGTTTAAAGTGTTTCCATGACTTAACCTTGCCTTCAACATAAACCACAAGACTCTGCAAGATATGTGTCCAACCTGCTTTTACCTGCATAGCTTACCATTCCCTTTGTGCATCAGTCAGCTGGGAGTATTAAAATAACCCTGGAAGCAGGGGTCAAGAAAGAATAGCGGTTATTGTTAGCACCATGCTATCAGTGGCAGGAGGCTCCTTCTGAGCTAAAAGAACCCACCAATTCACCTATTGGCTCATGAGATGAAAGAAAGCAACTTCCTTCAAAAGTTCCATCTATAGTGTCCTTTTTAAAACGTATTTTGTCTGAGACTCCTACAGAGCGTCTACCTGAAAGTTAGAGTGGAAAGAGCAAGGTGTTTTAAGTACCAATTTTAAAAGATGGTTAAGAAAGAGTAATCCAGGTTTCACTGAATAGCAAAGGATTACTGTGTGACTCTAACAGAAGACATGTAAAGTAGATGGTAAGATGGTCCTGAAAGATAATTTGGCAGTGAAAATAGCCATGTTTTAAGACACACTTCAGCAAATAACCTTCCTTGAAACACTTTTCTGGGTAAGTTCTTTTCTTGAGGTATCTAGAATACCCAATACCCCTGTATGCTTTGCTTATTTTATCATTGGATTGGTTTACACCCCCTCACTTGATTCGGAAGTGGTCCAGGGCAGGGATTGTGTGTGTGTATATGTGTAGGTTTTAATTTTTATATGTTCCAGCACCTAGAGAATGAAATCTGGTATTTGTTGAGGAAGCAAAACAAAACTAAACCAAAAAACCATGGAAGGCTATTAAGGAAACCAGTCTCCTTATTTCAATGAAGATAATGCCATTAAACTTTCCAGAAACTTTGTATTAGTTCAGTGGATGAAAGGGTGTGTGTCCTTAACCCTGGGTAAGAACATACTTGCTTTTGACAGCCTTCCTCAATTTAAATAAACTTGTTGAAAAATGTTTTTTTTCTTACTCTATGTTATATAGTGTTGGAATGAGTCCTTCATAGTGTTGCCGGAGATAATAACTAAATATTTGTTACTTTAATACTAATGCAATTAACATGCTTCCAGAAGGATTGAGTTGTAATACTAGCTATATCCTTTGTATCAGTAAATACTTTAACGTAGCTTGTATTCTGAAAACAGTTGACTAACATGCCTCCGTATATTCTTCAACTTTTTGAAAAATTTTAGTTTTGAGCTAGAATTTTCCATAGCTGGCTTTGAAATAAGAAGAAAATTAATTTTGGAAAGGCTAAGGGAAAAACTGTTCAAATGGTTAAAACCTAGGAAAGAGTAAAAGAAATTTCTTTTAACTAGTATAAAGTAAATTTGAATAACTTACACATGGTTGAACTTTAAAAGTCAGAATTTTCCATTATCTAATTTTTACTAAGTACCTCATGAGATATTTACAAAATAAACCTGTTGTCATATATTTTAGTACAGTTACTTGGGGGATGGCATCAATAGATGACAGTATTTCTTTCAATAAAAGATCTTTTTTGTTCCCCCCAGCAGTTTCTGGATTTTTCTTTTGCATTAAAAGCTACCCTTGACTTTGTTTTTAAAGTCTTATAGATTTTCTGTCCACTTTAGAATGGTGACACATGCATATATTTTGAATTTAATTAGAGTTAAATTGATATGTTATCCATTTTCAGTTGTTGTATTTGTGTTTACTTAGTAACTTGGGGCAAATTTCAAACACACTAGTTCTGGACATTCTGAGCCTGAAATGTTGGTAATAAGATAGACATGCTTCAATTTATGTATGTTTGTTGCATGGATATGGTTTCAATATTGTGGTGCCTTAGACACAAACCTTTGGAAATTAGATATCCTGTCTACAGTTATATATTTATATCTTAGAAGCTATGTGTGATCAAAGATATATAATAGCTATAGTAGTTTTTGTAATTCCCACTGACAGTCTTTTGTTTTCTCCAATTCACTTAAATACCAAATACATTGATATGTGGGTATATATACCAAACATATTGTATTGGTTTGCCAAGGCCAACATAACAAAATGCCACAAACTGGATGACTTAAACAACAGAAATTAATTTTCTCAGTTCTGAAGTCCAAGATCAAGGTGTCAACAGGATGAACTTGATTCTGAGATCTCTTTCCTTGACTTGTAAATGGCCATCTTTCCCTCTGTCTTCAGGTGGTCATCTCTTAGTCTGTGTTTTTTGTGGCCTAATTTCTTCTTCTTAAAAGGACAGCAGTCATATTGAAATAGGGCCCAACCATATGACCTCATTTTACCTTAATTACTTCTTAAAGACCCTATCTCCAAATGCAGTCACATTCTGAGATACTCGAGTTTATAACTTCAACATATAAATTTTAGTGGACACAATTCAGCCCATAACAGATATATAAAATTATTTATACACATACATTTTCACACACATAATATAGCATGTGTATAGCATAGTAGTTATTCACACACACACACACACACATACACACACACACACGACCCTTGAACAACATGAGGGTTGTTAAGGCAACCAACCCCCTTGCAGTTGAAAATCCAAGAATAGCTTTTTGGTTTTTTTTGAGGGCAGTGTCACTGGCCCTCACATGTGGGACCCGAACCGGGGCCACTGGCTTCCCAAGCCAGCGCTTAACCACCGTGCCACTCAGCCGGCCCCCAAGCGTAGCTTTTGACTCCCCTCAAAATTCGTTAACTTCGGTATCACGAGGAATTGGTTCCAGGACACCCTCCTCCCCCAACCATCGATAACAAAATGTGCAGATGCTGAAGTCCACTATATACAACAGCGTAGATCAAAGCATGCAATTGGACCTCTGCATACGCTGACTCCCAACTGAGAGAAAACAGTATAGGTGTTTATTTTTTAAATTTCACATATAAGTGGACCTGCACAGTTCAAACCATGTTGTTCAAATATATCTCCAAAGGAAAAAGAGCTGTACTCATTCATTAATATACATTAATAAATTTAGGAAATGAAGAAAGATAATATTCTAATATATCCATTTTTTAATGTTATACAATAGAATAGTCTACATTTTAACCAATGAGCTTTAAATGTACATTTAATACTCAATTTGTTATTAATAATTAGATGTGAGTAATTTATAAGTGCCCAAAACCTATGCAGGTATTTGGTATCAATCCAAATTTATAAGTCTTTGTCCCTAGGTTAGAGGCCCAACTTTATCTTTAAGACTTCCTACTATCTCACCTCTTTAATGATACTTGTTAAAACTTCATTTTCAACCCGTCACCTACCCATCACCAGATATCCTCAAGTCTGAAGAGTTTCCTAGCTCCCTGCCTTCAATCTCTTTTCTCTTATTCTATCATCCATCAATTAAATTGGTTTTTTCTCCATTTCCTCAGCATATCATAATCGTGCTTTCATGCATTTCACCCTTCTTAAAATATCTCTCCTCCTTCTACCTATAAATTTCAAAGGCCAAGCAAACTCACTCTTATTTTTACTTTCATTCTCTAAAGAGAATTATGAGTTCTCCCTTGACTCCATAGTATTCTCTGATGGTCAATACTATTCAAATAAGCACTTACTTAGAAAAGATAGTTGAGACTAATTTTTCTTTTGTTATGTTTTGTTGTGGTCTTTTTTTTTTTTTTTCCTACAGCACCAAACAGAGCTTTGGTCACATGGTAGATACTATAAGTGCATATTAGTTAATTAATTCACAACAAAGAAAGTAAATTATGTGAAATGAATTATCATTAGAAGAGCACCACAGCCTCTATACTTTTGCTGTACTTCCTTTTAAGATTATATTCATTAAATGAATGATATAAATGAATTAATAGTTTTACAGTATTTAAATTGCCAACTCTAATAGACGTACTATAATATTTGTTGTTCCAAGTCGTTTGCATAAATATAAATTCAGCATTTAAACATCTAAAATTTCCTTTATTTTATAAACAGTGTTTGCTTTGTAACAGTGTTTCCTAGATTAAATATTACAAATTCCAAATGATAAGTAAAGCCTTGTCGTGTAACATCAATTGCCCCCCATCTCCTGCATCATCAGTGTTTTCCCTATTTCCTGTATCTTTCTCACTGGCATACAAGCATGGTATAATTTTTACAAGTATATACATTTTAAAGAAACTTTTCTTGATCACACATTCTTCACTAACTACTTCAAAACACCTTAATACAAACTGTGTGGGTCTCTTGTTAAAATGCAAATTCTAATTCAGAAGGTATATGCCTGCTGCTTTAACAGACTATCGCTCTTTCTGAAAATCTTTCTTGACTTGGCTTCTGGAACACTAAATTTACATTTCTCTTGAGTTTTTCTGCTACTTACCTATCTCCTTGACTGTATGACTAGGGTCTTTAATATTGTTTAGGAAGCCATACGTAATCTGGCCCCTGATTCCCTCTCCAGCCCCATTTTTGTCTACTTCCTTACCCACACTCTGAGTGTCAGCCATGTAGAGACTAGGGTATGATGTAACACTACCATTTGACTAGAAGCCTTCATGAAAATGGTGTCCCTTCCTGGAATGCTCTTCCTTTGCTTCTTAGCCTGGCTAGCTTTCACTTACCTCAGGTTTTAGCTTAAACGTGACTTCTTCCTGGAGGCCATCTTTGACCTCTTAGATTAGGCTTGGGGATCCCACAATATATAGTCTGTAGCGTTGTATTCTTCCCTATGTAAACAGTCACTATATTTTATATGAATCTTTATCTTTTTCTTTTGAGTTATCTATCTTTTTCTCCCATGTAGCTGTAACATCTGGGAAAGCCAAATCAGCAGAGGTAGAGTCAGGAATTGGTGTTCTGCTTTTTTTTTTTTTTTTTTTTTTTTTGAGGGCAGTGTCACTGGCCCTAATACGTGGGACCCGAAATGGGGCCACTGGCTTCCCAAGCCAGCGCCCAACCACCACATCACTCGGCCGGCCCAGGAATTGGTGTTTTGAAGCCCTCTTTAAGAATAAAAATATGAAAAAAATAAACACACACATACACACTTAAGTTAAAAATTGAATACTCACTTATTAAAAGAAATCCAAAAAATGTAAAAAATTAAGAAAGCTGATAAATATAAAAATATATGACCCTGAGAACACACTTCTAGGGGCCCTCTCCAGAACCCCAAATATTAATCTTTGTTAAATTTTCAGTAAATACATATGAATTAATCTTCTCTGCATATTAGTCTTCTTTAAAGCTTATTTCTAGTGTCAAAAGCAGTGCTTAACAACATATCAGGCACTCAATATTTTTGAATGAATATATTAACCAAGTTATTGTCAGTTATATTTTTCATCCATTTGGCATTCAACAAGTTTTTCCCAAATCAGATTCTAAAAACATGTTTTGTGTATTAGAAAATTATTTTCATAATTATTGTCAATTATCTGCTATAATCATATTTCAAATACTAATAATGTACACATCTGTTTGCATATCATTGGGCCCTGTAAAAAGTCTGTTGCGCCTCTTTATTAAGCAGAAAAATTTTTTTTTGCATTAAAATAAACATAATTTTATCTATGTGTATATATATATATATATATGTGTGTGTGTGTATGTGTGTCTATCTTTTTATGGATCATATATATTAAGACTTTAAGATTAATTTTGGATTACTAAGATTTAATTTTTTTAAATATTTCCACAAACAGAAACCATTTGGAGAGAAACCATCTCTCTTCTGTTTTCTTTATATCTTTATAAACATTTGTCTCTGGAATAATAAAGATACCAATAGTTTATATAACTTAAAAAGAGCATTAAATGTTTTCTTTATTATGAATTTGTCCGCAAGACGTAATTTAAGTGGTTATTTGAATCAAGACAATAACAGCATTCAAAAGATAAGCTCTTTGGCTTAAATCTTTAGAGTTTAGTTTGTTAAAATAGAATTAAGTTTGTTAAGTTCCTTTTATAATAACATTTTAAATATGTTGAGGAGTGAGTGTGCTCATATCAAGATTGTCAGGTGTGTGTATGTATGTGATGTGTGCGTGTGTGTAAATGTGTTATGAAGTGCAGTCCTCTGATCAATGCGTACTTTTTCCTCCCATTTTCCTAAATACATCATGAAAAAAGGATGAGGTTTCCGCCTTAATTGCTTGTGCCTTTTATTCACATTCCTCTCTCAGCCAGAATTGTGAAAAGAGTGTTAGTAAAAGGCTGCACAATAGAGCTTTTCATTAGGCCTCAGCAAGGCACACAAAAGAAGGCTTTTGGAAAGAGTGAATGCACGAGTTTAATTTGCAGGTGGAGAGTAGATAAAAGGTGCTGACGCCTCTATTATTCTCTTACTTAGGTGACCCTTACCCTGTTCAGCTGATCCCAACTACCATGGCAGCTGCTGCCGCAGCAACACCAGGCTTAGGCCCACTCCAACTGCAGGTAAGTCAGGAAACAATACGCAAGAGAGCAAGGTTAAGTAAATAGCGAAAATAGCTATTATCCTGTTAAAGCAAAAGAAAACTGGCGAGTGATATTTGCCTCACGGTTTTTTCAGTTTTGAATTTATTTGTACAGATCCTCAACCCAAATTTGAGATGTTGATTCTTTTAATTTTTAGCCCTGTTT
This sequence comes from Aselliscus stoliczkanus, assembly GCA_033961575.1. NCBI lineage: Eukaryota > Metazoa > Chordata > Mammalia > Chiroptera > Hipposideridae > Aselliscus > Aselliscus stoliczkanus. The sequence goes on from CM066727.1 coordinate 171,494,755, forward strand.
TCTGTACTGAAGATAAGTTATTGTGATTGTTTTTATTGCCAGGTACGATTTAACAAAATGAACTGTAGTTTTGCTTTGATGACCATGTGTTATGATTTCCTCACAGAATGGGCCTCATCAATATAAAAAAACAAAAAAAATCTGCAAAAGATATTCAAACAGATACTTATGGATCGAGGCAGCTTAACATAAATTACATTTAAAATTGTGCAGAATGCCCAGTATTATTGAAGCACTCTTCTTCAAGTCTTTATTTGCCTGCTAATGCCAGTTCAGTTAGGCAAGCAAGGATAAGTAGACCCCATAAGCAGGAACCTGAATGAAGATAGCTTTATACAGACATCCCAATTAAGATCTTTTTTACCCTTGCGGAATATATAGTCCCTGGATCCAAGAATGTTAGTGTTAACTTTACTCAATGACCAAGTGATTTGGGAAATTTTGTCTCTGGAGTTGAAATACAATTATATTAAAGGTATTTTTCATTAACTATTTAAACCTCTGAATCAGTATCCTACAAAATCTTCCCTACTTTCTTCTGTTATAGACTTCATAGTTATGCAACTATTAGAAATAACAGATCACCTAATAATAAAATCCATCTCCCCTGTAGAGAAGTTTTTTATTTTCCTTTTCCTGAAAGACACAATATACCCCGGAAGCGAGATATAAAGCAATTGTACTTAATAAAATTAAATCATATTCATGAAAGTGCATTGTCATGATAGAGGACCTTAGTCAATAAGGCGAAATATAGTTTCAGAGTATAGCATCAAGAGACAGCTACATCTGGTCAACAAGGGGGATTGTCAGAGGACCTGGTAGGTTTCTGAAAATCCAGTTGATCCTCAAAAGGAACACAGGAGGAGCTGAGACATACTGTGTTCTACAGAGGTCAACAACAGCCATTCCTACTTTACCTTTTCTTCAAAAAACTACAGTGTGAGTATCTGTTGGAAATACCTTGGGAAGTGTCGGAGCCAGGGGACAATAAAAGTAACATGACATGTCTTATCCTTTGAAATGGCATCTGGTAAATAACTACAATAGGGGAGAGTTGTTGTAATAGGTAAAACGAAAAAGAGTAGTGGAATTAAAGGAACAGGGACAACTACTCAGCAAACGATTTAAATGTGAAAAATAAGAGTTTTAGAGATTTAGAATGTCTGTTTTCAAAGCAACTTCATTAGGCAACAATCCAAACTTTGTTTCCTGTAGAGAAGTATCACATATTAGAATATTTGACAAAAATTAAATTTTATTTGTTCTTATGATATGACAGCAGATTCTCTTAAAATTTAAAGATTTTTTTTCTCTTTATCAGAAAACAAGAAAAAAGACACAATATCTACTTGCTCTTCCTTTAACTATAATTTTATCTATAAATGGGATAAAGATCTTTTATATAAGTAGCCTTGCAACCATAAACATACAACTTTTAATTAAGATTTCAGTAAATCCGCACTGTGGTATAACAAGAAAATTAATAATCCAAAACTCTTTCTTGGTAAGCTATCAGCTGCTGTTAAAACACAAACACACACACACACAAACTTTTGCTCCTGATTAAAAAATGGTACTCAAATGTAAACTCATTCCAAACACATATCTTGGCAGATACACTGGCTTTTTTTTTGAAGTAGACTGACTCGTTCTTACCTTTGCTAGGATGCCTACACCGGTTTACTTTCTACTCATATTCCTGACGCTATATTCACAGAACCCTGACCTTGACTTCAGCTTTCCCCAGAGCTGTAAAGGAGACCTGCAATACATCCCCTCCCCTTGCTTTAAAATAGCATCCAAATTATTTTCTTCTCCATAAACCTGCCCAGGTGGGTCAGAGAAAAGCTAACTGCAATGCCTAATTAGAAGTATTATTTTAACGCTTATCCAGCATTCACCCCAATCTTTGGAAACTACCTCTGAGAAGTTTCATCTCAGTGGAGGATAATGTATGAGCCAGTTTTAATTTTGTGCAAGCTCTACTTTTAATTGCACTCTGTTAAATCTTCATTTTCCATCCCTTAGTATACCTTCAGTAGACTTCATCTCTTTCAAGTCCCTTTCAATTCTAAGATTCTCTTTCAGTTATTAAGATTCAATCTTAGATTCTTATGCTAGATTCTCTGGTATTGCTTTCACAAGGATTATCTATTTCATCTTATTATACTACTTTGTGTTATGTATTAATATCTTCATTTGACAAAGATGAAAACTGGGTCACAGGGTTCAAAATTCATGATTTTGAACAATTATATTTGCTTCTCCAAATGCAGGGGTATTATTTTAAACTTTGGGGGCATTGCCCCGCTCAGGCCATTTGCTAAAGCAGTAACCTACTAATCAAATTATAATAATAATGCTGATTAACTGGCACTAATATAAATACTCCTTATGAATTAAAATCCTAAAAGAAGTAGCAGGATTCATAATGAGAGCCATCTACTTCAAACTCTGCATTTTTCATTTCATACCTCTTTCTGAAGACATATGTCCATTCAAACCTCCCTTTTTGAACATCTGGATCTAAAAAGAGATGCTAGAAACATATTCCTAATCATGATCAACTTTGTTAATCTACCATTTAGGTTTGCCTTTGAAATAATCTTTTGCATACAATTGTTCAGGAGTGGATAATATTATATTAAGTAAAAACCATGAACTTTATTAAAAAATAATAAAGATGAGTATGACTGTTTTCAAAGTACAGCAAAATGACATGTTTTAAATTAAACCACCTTTTATTAGCTAAGTATTATTTCTTGCTCCTGATTACAATAATGAAATATTTACCATGTAATAAAAAGTACTTTACATTAACAAATGACATTACTGTGTACTTTTAGGCACAATTAAAGTAGTCTAAGCATTGACATATATTTATTTTTTTTAATAGAAAAAGAAATAACGTTCAGATTATGTACATAAAACAAATTAACATTTGGCCAAAGCACCATTTTATATATTTCCTTTGTAATGAAATGTCTGTCTTTTCTGCCTTTCAAGTCTTTCCTGAGCTTCAGATTCACACAGCCAAATATTTATTGCCTTTTTTGTTTGTTTGTTTGTTTGTTTGTTTGTTTTTCTTTTTTTGGCTATTCAGAGAATATACCTAGATGTTTACAGACACTAGAAATGGAACAAAATGGAACTGGCCAGCTCTTTTCCTTACCAATTAGACCTCTCATTCTCTTGTCTTGGCATATAGCTCCGTTCCATGTATTGTTCAACCCAGAAATATAAGAACTATCCTTAATGCTTCTTCCTCCCTTTTCCTCTATACCTACTAAACACATCAAGAATCCATCTGTTACTTTTCTTTGTTTCTTTCCTCTGTAACATCTCCCTTCTGGGTCAGGCCACCTTAATTGCTTGTCTAACTTACTGCAGTAGCCCTGAACTGGTCTTTTCTGTCTTCATTTTACCTCCTTCAATGTACTCTCTACTATACGTTAGTCAGAATGATCCTTCTCATTTTAGAAAATCTGATCATATCCTTCCCCTACTTAAAGACCTTAAATAACTTCGTGGTGTTTTCAAATTATCTCTCCTCTCTGGATCTTGACATGTGATGTTTCCTCTTCCTAGAATTCCATTACCCACCATCTTTACCAAGCCAACTCCCACTTATTTCTGTGGTTATAAATTAAAACACTACTTTTTCAGGGAATACTTTATTGTCCCCAAGTCTGGATTAATGCAGCTCTTATGTGTTCCAAGAGCACACTCTATTTTTCTCTCTCATATAGCACTTGTAGAATATGTTTTAAATCCTGCTTTCTGGTTTCTACCAGATGGCAAAATCTATGAAGTGAGTGACTCACAATTGTTTGCACTTAATCAAGGGCTTGAAGTATTTTATAGACCAATAAATATATATTAAATGAAAGGGTAAAGAGTGAATCCTAACATTACACTTTCAATAAATTATGCATCTGTTATGCTCAAATAGCAATTCTGCTTGATATTAGAATTATGTGGAATAGTAATAATTACTTTCCTATATAAATTCATTTTCATCCTTTAAAAAAGATAATAGCAGAAATACCAATATTAAAGGCACCATTGGCTCGTGGAAGAAAAAATTAGTAGTTTGAATTCAATTTAATATGATATACATTGACATTTTATAAGAAAAACGATCCTCATGTAATGAAATAAACTTAGGAAAACTGTGCATGCTTAGTACCATGTTGGGCACTACAGTATTTAAACAATTATTTTTGTAACAGTTTTGCTTCATACTATTTCATTCAGTCTTCTCCAGCACTAGCCTCTTTCTGTCCTTGGACTTGCTCAGGCATGCTCCCCTTGGAGTTTTGCATTAGCTCCCCCTCTAGCTGACAGGCTCTTCCCTGGACCTGGAAGTCTAATTCGGACTTCATTCAACTATTTGCTCTAATGTCCTCTCTCTTAGGCCCACCCTAACCTAACCTATTTAAATCATAAAATAACACTCCCAGAAATATCACACTTCCTACTTACCTTATTCTTCTGTTTTCTAGAGCACTAAATCATCTTTAAACATACTGTATAACTTACTTATTATATTCCTTATTCATTACCTGTCTGTTCCAAATATTCTCTAAGCTCCACCAGAGCAGGGATTGTTATAGTTTGTTGTTCAGTAATGTTCCTTAAGTGCTCAGAAGAATGCCTAACAAATAGCTGGTACTCAATACATATTTATAAAATGAAATTATCATGAGCTAGAGGTCATAATCATTTTTAATATAACAGCAAAGCAATATATGGTTAATTTCCAGAACAAATGATATTAATTTAAAGACCAGTGAACTTTACATATTTTTTCAGAACGTTTGAAACGTTCTTAGCATATAAGAAATCTCTAGGGCCGGCCCAGTAGCGCGGTGGTTAAGCGCTGGCTTGGGAAGCCAGCGGCCCCAGTTCAGGTCCCACATATGAGGGCCAGTGACACTGCCCTCAAAAAAAAAAAAAAAAAGAAAGAAATCTCTAGTTCCATCTCCCCTGCTCTTTCCTTCCTTTTTTTATCTTTCCATAACCATGGGCTGCTGCTTAAAGAGTGTATTTTTGCATTTATTAATTCCTTTAAACTCATTATATTTCATTTAAAAAAGACCAAATATTGCAACATTGATTATTCCTATATTGTTGGCTAATGAATAAGAATATATAACAATGTATAAAATTACTTAAGAATATGAGCTACAGGAGGTACTTTTAACTCAACATGGCTCACCTTGCCAATAGAACACTACAGTAAATTATTTCTAAATAATGAAAGGATGTATTATCAAAATAATAACTAGCCAATTAGCAATCACATATACTGTGTTCACTTTCTTTTCTTCCTTCCTTCCCACCCTTTTCTTTTTTTTCTTTTCTTTTTCTCTGCAAACTACTTTTTTTCTTCCAAAAGCCAATGATACTTTTGACATTTGTTCTCCTGATATTGTCTCTTTTTAAAGGAGGGGGATTCCTTTCTATAGAAAACTAATGTAGCTTCATTTTAATATTAAAAAGGGAGTATTATTATTTAAGAAAAATATAGTTATGCTTTGAAACTTTTGGACATTTGTGACTGCATAAAATGAACTAAGCATATTGTCTATTTCTAATTCATAAAACCAAATGATGCAGTAATCTATCTACTATTTATTTCTCATAGTCATTTTCATTAATTTGCGTTTTACTTGATGGGCATCATGAATTTTTTTAATAGTAATAGTTGTGTAGTATACGATTTCTAATTTTTAACTAGGCTTCTAAAATTTGATATTAGAGGGAAATACTTACCTACTTATTTCTCACTTTATAAATACTGTATTTGTGTTGGCCAAAATATCATTGCCACCTGTTCTACCTATAGGAAGTGAAAAATGTTGACTCCAACCAATGACTGATAGTGATAAGCAAAGGATAAAAAGATTGAAATTCTTCAATGATCATGTTTTACTCAAAATAACCAAGTAGCGTTCATTCAAGAATTTTTTTTTAATTCGTTAACCTTTTAATGGTTTTAGTAGGATTATTTTTTAAATTTATAATAATATTTTTGGAATAAAGGCAACATTACAATGTCATAAATGAAGTCACCTGGGCCTACAGTTTTAGTAACCAGTAGCATTGGTAATGTGCATTCTCTGGGATAGAGGAAATGATAGATGACATGTGTTCATACAAAAATCAGCTGAGATCAATTTTTTTTCATGGAAGTCATAGTGGAAATGGCTTAAGCTTCTATCTGATCAGGAGTAACATCAAGGTAGACGTAGATGAAAAACTGAAGTTCATCTTTTTATCAATCCCCTGCCAGTCTCTGAAGGAGGTCAGTAATTATGACAGGACAAAGATAACTGCTTCATATTTCCCAGAGCACTGTAAGTAGCTGACCATGGCTTTACATGCTTGACCAAGAGAAACCTCCAGAAAATCAATAAGGAAGAAATATCATATGGAAAGGTCTGGATGTGAGGATTCTTACCTTCTTATTGGAAGAATTACTTACAAGGATAAACACTTATAAGGTATCCATCTTTACCTACCTAGATATTCTACTATTCAGCTTAACTTTTAGGTCATAGTCATGGAAATGACTATGAAAAATGATCAACTGCTCCTCATTTCAGTGGCAACCCTGGGGTGCTATTTGCTGTGGGACTTCTGTCTGCATGAATGAGTTTTCTTGCAGGTTAAAAGAATGAACTTCCTCTTTTCCTCTCCCTTCCACCCTGAGCCTGCAGGGCAGACAGACAGAAGCACACATATGATTAATACAGCACAGCTGCAAGTGTAGGTCATTTGCATATGTATTAATAGAGGCAAAAAAAACCCAACAATTAAATTATATGCAGAGACATTCTGCATACTAAAGAACATGTGCAAATAGGCCTGAAAAAGTGCAGCCAACATTTTCTCTGACTTTTCCAAGCCCATATGGGCTAGAGTCAAAACCCTGCCTGTGTTCAAGAATCTCCTTTAAGGAAGAACCTGGTAAGAGCTACATCCATAGTTATTACCATCCCTAGGGTTCCTGGGAACTGTTTGACATTTGAACAATGGAGACAGAACAAGCAGTGTCTCTTTCATGCTATTTCTATATTTGCTTATTTCTAGCAGCTTCGTGGTGTCCCATTACATGCTAACAAAAACATCAGTACGTGTGTGCTTTTCCACAGTTCCCATTTTTATTGTAATGACCAATCAAATAAATGGTAAACTTCAAAATTATATTTGAAGTTCCGTCATTGCCTACACCACAGTAATATAGCTATTTTTCATTGCCAGGTTTTCTGGTCATAAGGCCATACCCATTCCTTGATGGCATTCTCTTAAACAAAACATGGTTAGGTTACCCTAAAATATTTCTGCACTAATTATCGTACATGAAAGGATTGCTAGGCTCAAGGCCAATGGTAGATGCAATCCTAAGAACAATTCCAACTTAACGAAATGTTAAAGAGATATGGTTTTTTAAGTATACAGTCATTGTATCAAGAAAAAGAGAACTACTCAATTTTTTAGTCTTGACTATGTATAAGAAGAGAAAGCAACTAATTTGCTTCGGATTCACAGATTGTATTTTTATTAAAAACTTGTTCATCAACCTACTTGTCCATTTAGTTTATATTAATAGTTTCCTTAATTTATTCAAGGAATGTTTTATGAAGACAAACTCAACTTTAGGAGTCAAATTTTGCCTAAGTAAAAGTTATCACCTTAAGATAGGACCAGTAAAAATCTTGAAACTAAAGACCCCAAATGAAGACAGATACGCTGTAAGAGGAACAAATGCTGGGTTTGTTGGTACCAGAAAACTGTTGACTATTATCCGGGAATATTATCTATTATTTGTATGGCTAAGTTTCAGAGCATGCAACTGGAATGTGTAAACTGCATTACATACAACTGGTAAACAACCGGGCAGATATAATCATAGTTAATTGATTATATCCTCTCAGCAGGGGATAGAGAGAACATAACATAAAGACTAAAATAAAAGCTTTGATTATATTAAGGTGTTATCTTTGGATTACTATTTTAAGAAGCACTATTACTTAGTGAGAATCATTGTAACATAATGATTCGAAGTGTGATGCCTGCAGTCACCTGTGCCCTTAGTCACGGTGTCTCTGCCATCTACTAGCTCTGTGACTTTAGTTAAGTTCCCTCACTTCTCCCTGCCTCAGTTTTCTAGTCTCTAAGATAGGGCATGAATGATATCTGATTGTGAGGATTAAATGAGATAATATACATAAAGAGCTTAGAACAACAAAAATTTTAATTACCATTTATCAAATACTATCTACTAGATAATAGTAAATACTTGGTATTATTCGTTGATTAATAAGTATTACTAACCAGTACGAAAACTCCTTTTCTATTGCTTAAAGGCAGTCTCGCAAATGAGGACTTGACAGACTTTTCTTATGAGGATATACTTTGCAAGGTAGCCTCTAAAGCAAATTAGTAAAATTGAGGCATATTGTCTTATTAATGAGAAAATCATTTTATTCCCCTGTGTGGCATAATTTTATGATCCATCACAGGAATGTATGGGAGACATTGGGTTTAGTTAACAAGAACAACAACAACAACAAAATGTAGTTACTTGGAGCATAGTATTATATATTTTGTATTGTTCACTCTTTATCTCAGTATTTACACCTATAAAATAAAAATAATGTCTCCTGTCAAGCCCTATTTTTCCACAGGTATAATGCAAATGAATTGTCTCTGAGCTAGCTACCTGCAAATATTTTAAATACTTTATAAAATGTAAAATAAGTTTTTTACATAGATGCTTTCCATGTAACATATTTTTAAATAAGTAATATAAGATTTTCTTGTACAGCCATTCAAAGCTTACTCTTTTTCTAGATGTATTAGTAAAATATATTCTAAGGCACATACCTCTCATTCTTCTCCTTTATTGTGTATAGCTTAGTCATTTTTCATATAAATCTGAGAAAATTTATAAACTTTCATGACTTTCCTTAAGGAACTAGTTCCTATGGTTTCAAATTTGAATGTGGAAGCAAATTATTTTTGTAAACCCCATAGTATCCTAGAAATTTTATTTGCTCAGCAAATATTTATTCTTTGTAAGCTATTAAGCTGAGCATCATAAGGAATGCAAAGATGAGTCAGTGAAGAATACTTGGTGCATCATAGTGGAACTTGAAATTTAAAAGAATATATTGAGTGTGAAAATAGAATAGAATTTCAAGAAAGTCATACAACCTCCTGTTCTAACAAGTATATTTGAAGTGGAAAGGACCTCAGAGACCTTTGAAAACAGTTGTTTCAAACTGTTCACAGGAGTTCGAGTGGCTTTAAGCACCACAAACAGTACCATTCACTTTTATTTGTTTTATAGATTGACTTCTACTGGCTAAGATTGTTTGAATGAAAGATTCTACTGCTTAAACAAAATTTAGAAACCATTCTTCTTTTCCAACTCCTTAAATGTATTGATGAGGCAATTTAGACTCTAAGCAGAGACCTGGCTCAATCAGATATTAACAGAAGTGTGCCTGGAATCCTAGCAACTGAAAGCTAAATCTAGCTTCTTCCCATTATACCAGGGTATTTTTAAGACTAAATGCATATATTCGTATATATTATCTTTAAGTTGTTTTGTATAAAGTGAGGGGAGAAAAATTGCTATTTTTGCATTTAGACTATTAAATTAAGGGTGAATAAAATAATGGGTAGGATTTACATATTACTAACAATGGCAACCTTCTGAATTGCTTTCGTTTTGCTGAGTTCAGTGATTGTGCTCTGTGAATTAATTCTTTTGTGAAAAGCTATTGAAAAATCAAGGAATTCAGAAAACAAAACAACAGAGAAGCGTGCTGTTTCATATCTATTTATTCATAGAAGGTTCAAAGTGAGATTGTTTACATCACAAGTCTTGTTGATATTTTATTTGCTTCTTAGAAGAAAGATAGTATTCAATGATGATTATGTAATCATGCAGATAAGATGTTGCAGTCATGAATAAACTGTTCTACGAGAAGACCAAGGAGAAAAACCACATTACAATTTGGAGTTGTGTTTGGTTGGCAAGTGTCTTCACGAGACTTGAAAATAGAGCCCTGTTCGATTCCTTCAGATAAAAAGCTTAAGTCAGCCCAGCGTATTTCAAATTTGCTGTTTCCTGTGGAAGCTTTTCGGCATTGGCCTGCCAAACCGAGGGCATGAAAAGAAGGGGGAGTAGGGCAACAAACTCTGAATTATTCCATCTTTCTTAATCCTGACCTTTCCCTTAATGTCACACTTTTTTTTTTCTTACACAACTGTTTCTTGGATAAAGAAAGTAGACAAGAAGAAATGGAGAAACAGACAGACTCAAAGTATGATCCCAAATGATTTGTTACATGCAACAATGTTCTCTCTTGCTTTTGCCATTACTAGATCTTCTTTAACATAGAATGAAAAAAGGAATAGTGATAGTTAAAATTACAATGACTTCCGTTTTGGAATGAGACAGAATTATTGAACGTAGTGTCCCTCCACCTGTAGTAATTGCTTTAAGAGAAAAAGTTTCCATTGAAATTTGACTATGCTGTGCTCTATAATTCCCACTACTGTAAATAGGTGCCCTAAATATTTTTCATATGCCTAGTTTTCCCCTGAATTTGGTTCTTTGGCTTAAAAGGAATTTTGAATTATTAGAAATAGTAAAGCTAAAACATTTGGTTCACCTACAGAAGATAAGCCAAGACATTTAACTACATAATAAAAAAAAAGCAAAGGCCCCTAAATGTTCTTCATTTTTATTCTCATCTTGATTTTGTTCACCGTGCATCTGATTTGCCCCCAGATCATTTTAAGTTTGGGTGTTTTAATGTCGCCTTAGATATAAGCTAGCCTTAAATACACTATGAAACCATAAAATACCTGGTTTTCATAGGTTCTGTCTTTGCATTGTAACCATTTAGCAGTATACAGGTGGAGCAACCAGTTAGATGACTTAAGATTTTTCCTTTTCTTTAAAGCATGTTCCCCAAGTTTTATTTAAACTTTAAAAAATTTTAAAGTAAATCTTACAACTAAATAATATTCAAATGATATATATAGTATAAAGTGTTATGAGCTTGAGCTCTATAATAAGAGCCCTTACTTGTGTGTATTTTTGGTGAAGTTACTGAATATCTCTTAGTCCTAGTTTCTTCACCTGTAAAATGTGATCATATTATTCCTACATGATAAAGCTATTGTGAGGATTAAATGAGATAGTACATACAAAATGCTTAACATAGCATAAGCATTCACCATCATTATCTCCAGGAGTCACAGATTTTGCATGGTCAGAAATGAGCCTAATATGTTCTCCCGTAGTTCAAGTTAGCAAGTAATTTTCCCAGATATAGCAATTGTATCCTATAGTACCAAGGTACAATATATGGCAAATGGAGAAATCCATCTTAATTCAGGTTTGGGTTGAACACCTTCTTTGGGAGCCAGGCCCCCATATTTAATGCAAGCAGAAAGTCGTTATGAAAATAAAATATATTTTCATTAAAAAGTTTAAAAAAACCTTTCTTGTACATGTAAGATTCCTAAAAATGAGAAGAATTTACACCCCCATTTCTTTCTATTCCATAAGAATTACCAGAGCATCTTTCCTTTTATGAAATTGACAATTCTTTGTGAAAGGAACATGCTTTTTCCTTTGAAAGGCAAGTCATGTGTAAGTGGAAAGTTGTAGTGTTTTGTTATATGGGGAACATTTTCCAGCAAGAATGGATGGTTAGAACATGATAAAGGCTGGTTAGAACCAGCCTAAGTAGTTGGTCTCACTATCATGATCCTCTAACCTCCCAAATTGCTCAACAAACGCAGCTCAACAAACAAAGGGTCTAGTCTCAACCTGCCTATGAAATAATGTGTGAATCTGGTGTCTAGTCCATTAATCTGGCCAGTTTACTTATTTGTAAAATACATATATGTATAGGTGTCCTACCCATATATAGTGGAGCAAAGGTGGAAAATGAAGCAAAAGAAACACTAATAAAAGTACCAAGAGAAGCCTTTAGACCTACAAGTGAACCCCTCTGATTCATAGATATATTTATTTATCTGCTATAAAGGAAAAAATGAGGGAAGTGTGATGAGGCAATTATTGATCAGAGGCATTCAAAAGAGATGCTTTAGAAACATGAAAACAGTTAAGCTAGCTCTGAAGATGCAATTAGGAAAGGAGGTTTTAATTCTTCCCCTTCCATCTCCAGGGAATGAGAAGGAAGATGGGCAGGTCAGACCAGTGCCAGATCACCAGATACACAATGGACTGACATGTTTACACACAACAGAAGAAGGGCTCTCTGGAAATAAATAACAATTTGACATAAAACAGCATCACAGCAGTAATCAGAACACTCTGTTACTTTGAATTACACAGCCAACTGGTTGGGCACTCTAAACTTTTTGGTCCTTAGGGCTGTTAAAGATTTTAGAATAGGAATCTATTTTTTTTTAAACCTATCTTTCTCTTCTTATTTCTTGAAAATCTTTCTCTGTCTTTTTTACTTTTGTGTTCCTTTTTTCTTTTTCTTCATTTAACTTTTCTTCTCTTAGCTACCCTCCTCTGTTAATTCTTCTCTACCTCTCCTCTTTTCTTCACTTCTTTTCTCGTCTCTCATGTTCATCACATTCTGGGCCTCGACCTACTTTTTTATTTTCCCACAATTGTGAAAATGGAGGAACTGTCTTTAGAAATGTCTGCTGTTGGCTAAACAATTATACTAATAATATGGATATGAGCAGGTGAGTTGAGAGTTGGAATTGGGCACACCAAATGGCAAGGATAGAGGCATTCAGTAGAAAATATATCTGGCCTTTTTTTTTTTTTTTTTGGTCTAAATGGAATTGATAACATCCTACATGATCTATAGCCTAGAAATATTTTCATCCATAATTTATCTTCTCTATTATTAAAGCCAAATAATGCCATGAAAGCATCAATGATAGAGGCTTTTCTTTTTACCATAGCACCAGTAACAGCCCTATTTTTACCCACTGTTCCATTAGAATTGGTTGTTTTCAAAATGGACTTCAGAGATTGTGAAAGAAATGTGAATTCTCTTGGAAAGGGAAAACATGAGGTAGAAGCACAGCTCAATTTCTTTATACTAAGAAAGTACTGCACAATTGGTTTCTTAACATCCGTTGAAATGGAAAAAATTGCTTTTTACCTTGTTTATTTAATAGTCTATGATCAGTACTTTGAACTCCTATTACCTCAAATGGGGAGTGGTGACCCCCCGGCTCCCTGATCTTCTGCACACTCAAATTATTTGCAGTACATTCGTTATATCCAATATGAATATATGAGAGCTATAGAGCAATCGTGTCTAAATTTTGTAATGTTTAAAAATATTTATTGGGCCGGCCGAGTGGCGCGGTGGTTAAGCACTGGCTTGGGAAGCCAGTGGCCCCGGTTCAGTCCCACATATAAAGGCCAGTGACACTGCCCTCAAAAAAAAAAAAAAAAAAAAAAATTTATAATCTACAGTGTTAGCACGTTTCTACTTTTCCTGAAATTTGTTTTGGCAAGGAATGCAAAAATGCTTAAGAACGCAAAGTCAAAGTTGATGAGTGAGATCTTTTGTGTGTGTGTGTTTGTTTTATTTTTTAATTTCTAAAAATAACATACAGTAAAATTGACTGTATTTTGGGTGAACAGTTCCGTGATTTATAACCAACACCACAATCAGGACACAAGGCAGTTCCATTACCCCCAAAAATTCCCTTGGTCCCCTTGACCAACTCAGAAAGGAATTCCCTCATCTACTGCCCAAGAAGTCTTAAGTCTGGCTGACAGTTCAGCTGAAGCTGAGAGAAGCCAGCTATCTTACAGTACACTAGGTGTTCTTACAATCTCGCCATTTTAATATAGCTTTCAGCTCTGTCTACTGTCTTTGCATCCAGCATTTCTTTGTTCATAGCCTAGAGAGTAAACATTTGATTTTCTATTTGTATTAATTTCTCATCTTAGAAGTATTTAATTTTGTTTTTTAAGTATTGATTGTGACCCAAAACTTAGCTAATTTTCATTAACCTTCCATAGACTTTTTTTTATCATGATAAAATATACAGAACAAAATTTATCATTGTAACCATTTTTAAGTGTGCAATTCTGTGGTATTAAGTACATTCACATTGTTTTGCAGCCATCACCACTGCCCAGCCCCAGAACATTTACATCATCTCACACTGAAAGTCCATATTCATTAAACAGTAACTCCTGATTTTCTCATCCTCCCAGCCCCAGTTAACTACTATTCTAATTTCTGTTTCTATGAATTATCTATGAGAGGTTCCTCATCTAAGTGGAATCACACAGCATGTGGTCTTTTGTGTCTGGATTATTCATATAATATAATGTCTTCAAGGTACACCCATCTTGTAGCATCTGTCAGAATATCCTTGTTTTGTAAAGCTGAATAAATATTCTTTTATGGTATATACCACTTTTTATTTTTAATCTAGTCATCCTTTGATAGATATTTGGATTATTTTCACCTTTTGGTTAATGTGAATAGTGTTGCTATGAACATGAGTATAGAAATATCTTTCAGTCCCTGCTTTCAAGTCTTTGGGGTACATACCCAGAAGTGGGGCTGCTGGATCATATGGAAATTCTATGAGGAATTGACATGTTTTCCACAGGTATTGCACCATTTTACATTTCTACCGGCAATGCACAAAGGTTCCAATTTCTCCACATCTGTGCCCACCCTTGTAATTTTGGTGTTGTGTGTGTGTGTGTGTGTGTGTGTGTGTGTGTGTGTTGATAATAACTATCCTAATGTTTATGAAGTGGTATCTCATTGTGGGTTGGGTTTGCATTTCCGTAATGATTAGTGATGTTGAACATCTTTTCATGTGCTCATTGGCTATTCCTATATCTTCTTTAGAGAAACGGAAGTAAGATTCCTTTTAATAGAAATCCTAGAAATTGATTTCTGGATAATGTTTGCTTTTACATTGTTCTCACTTTAGGTGGAACTTTAATTAATATTTGTTGACTGAAAGAGCAATAAATAAATGAATAAGAAAATAAGTACTATCTCCCGTTACCATCCAGAGCATTGGAGTCTCATTAACCACTAGATTTGCTTCCTGGGAAGACTCCTTAACCTTGCCAGGCTACATTCTCATAATCTATAAACGAGGTTAGTAATACCTGCTCCCTAAAATTATTATACAGATGGAATACTATGTAAAACACTTTAAAAACAGTAACATATCAACATGAAATTAAAGTTTGTTAATAGAATATATAGTTAATATTTTTAATTATCAAATATGTTTAAATGTTATAATAATACTTAAAATGCTGAGTTTTAATCCACTTACATTTTTTTGTTGTTCATGTTAGGAGTACCCTCTTTAAAAAAATCTAAAAATATCTAAAATATTTTTTTAAATGTAAATTTGCAAGGACTAGCTCAATGTCTTTCAAGAAATATTTTTAATAAATTAAAGAATGATGAATGATTGCATATGTGCACACACACATGCACACACACATATACACACAACTTAAAGTTAATTTGACCTGTATGGATTACAAATTTTACTATGTGGCTTTTCTCATCGCTTGCAGTGAATCCAAAATATTGTATTGCCTCAAACTCTATTGGATTGATATTTAAAGAACTGATGAGTCTCTGGGAAACTACTGAGTAATTGGGTTTTGGTTGTTTTGTTTTAATGGCTAAAATAATAAACAAAAGGTGATTTTATCTGAATTTTGCCTTTGATTTTTTTCTGATTAATTATTTGGCATTAGTAACACCATACCCCTTGTTTTTTAATAATAAAATAATAGTAATAATGTTTACTAATGAAAATGAAGAGACTCTGATACAGTATTTACAGAGTATTTTTTGAACCTTTCATTAAAGTTTCTAGAAGTGTGATGTACTAGAAAAGTGCATGACTAGTAGTAAGTCAATTTGATGTTGATAGGCTTTAATGGGTAAGTTGTCCCAATTATATGAGAGGAAACGCTACTGAAAAATATGTGTTCCCTATACTAAAATATTTTCACTTTAGATCAGATTGACTTTACCTTCATTTATTTATCATCCTTTTTATTTCAAACTGACTGAGATCTGAGGTTTTTGTTTACATACTGATTTCAACCAAACGAAGTATAGGATCAGAAGAGGAATAAAAGATGGCCCAAATAAAAAGAGAAATGTTAAGTTTTTTTAAAAAAAAATGCTAATTTGTCATTTCACTCATTGAGTGTGAACTGAATAGACTTCTAACCCTTAAAATACTTTTTTTTCTCTTTTTATTGCCTGGAATCTTAAGAGCTTTATCATTTGCAGTCATAAAATGAAAATATACACCAAACCCTCAAAGGGCAAGTATGAAATTAAATTATATTTGGGCAGCTGTAACCTTTTAAAACGATCAGATTCCAGTTAATGTATTTCTTCCTGTTCCAAGTGCTGCCATAGTGTTTGATGGTGGGAAGCAGTCCAAAGGGCATTGGGAGATAATAAATTCACTGTAAATTTCACCCCAAGGCATGTCTCGATACACCAAGGTCTCCATTTAGCAAGGCTGACCTAAAACTCTTGTCACATCCAAAGGTCATTTAGGTTGGGGTTGGTGTGTCCCATCTATCTTTCCTTGATGTAAAGAGTGACAGTTGAAGCAGGACTGAGCTCATAAGCAGTCATCTGAATATGAAAAAGAAGCTGGCTTTGGAGTAGGAGAGGAAAGTGAAGACAGAACTATCTCTTACAGTAGGAATGGAAAATGCTGTGCTTTTTGCAAAGTCAGTGAAGGGTCGCCATGATCTTGCAGCTTCTGTTTTAGAGCAACCATTTATTTGAAATGAACATGACTTGATTTGGTTGATTTAGAATAAGGTACTCTTTCCTCTTGCTTTCATTATGTGTTTCCAAAGGCTGGGTGATTTTTAGTAAGTGTTTGTAAAAGAATCCAGTCTTCCCAACCTCCTTTTATTTTAAAATAACAATACTTCGTTCCACCTTTAAGCCTGTTCCCTTGCATTAAGGTACAAAGTGATCTAATGCATGGGAACAAATTAGGAGAAAAATTGTTTTAAAGAAATAAAGCTTAATGTGGTACTGGAAAGCAGGGATGTGTTTCTGTTTTCTTCTTAATCATGTACATTTTTATTGTGGTAAAAGATGCATAGCAATAAATTTATCATTTTATTTCACTTTAAAGATTTTGGGGAATTAGGGAGGGGAACAGTGTTGGGGAATCAGGGAAGGGGAACAGACAAGTTGCTGTCCTTTTGTTCTTCAGTCTAGTTGTGGAAGAAATCGCTTCACTCACCCATGTTGGTATTGTGATCAGTGCGCTTTTCTGGGGTGAGGCAGTCACTCACTGGCCATTGGACAGCAGCTCAAAAAAGCTCACGCTAGCTCTTGGCCAGCCAGCCCACCCCATTGCAGCCTATGCCCTTGCTGGTGACTCACAGCAGCCCAGCTCCAGGTTGAGCTGTTGTTCACCATCTTAGCTGTAGAGGGCGCAGCATCGCTGGCCCTCTATGTGGGATCTGAACTGAGTCCCTGCTGCTCAGAGCTGGCGTCCCAAACCAACTTCTAACCAACGCACCACTTGGCCGTCCCAAATTTATCATTTTAAATATTAAACCATTTTAAACATTACTAAGTGTACAATTCAGTAACATTAAATCCCTTGACAAGGTTTCTAGAGCTTTGTAATCATCCCATGTGGAAATTCTGTACTCATTAAATAATAACTCCATTCCCCACACCCCTTTACTCAGCTGCTGGTAACTTCTCTTCTACTTTCTGACTCTCTGATTTTGCTTATTCTAGTTACCTCATATAAGTGGAATCATACAATATTTGTCGTTTTATTTCTGGCTCATTTCACTTAGCATGATGACAAGGTTCATTCATGTTGTAGCATGTATCTCTCAATCAAGGACTTTTAAAAATGACTTTAGTTCTTTAAAAAACAATATTCACTTACAAATATTAAGAATCATGGGTATATAAATTCTCCTCATGGTAATTATAAGCAATATATAGTGTCATGTGGAGATGTATTAGACAACTACTGGATAGATAATATTGAAAGATTATAGTCTTGCAAGCCTCTTGGGGAAAATCATTAAAAAATCCTTTCATTAAGGCAGAGATCTCTGTTCACTGATATGATTTAAGTGTCTAGAACAGTGCTTGGTACGTAATAGGTGCCCAATAAATAAATATTAAATGAGTCAATCAATTTAAGGCAGGAAAGCAGAAATTACAATTGCTGATTATTTCTCTGAACGACTTCAATGATATATGAGAAATGTGTCCTGTGCGATTGAAAAGGAAGCCTGTTGTGATAAGAGGAGCTAATGAAAGTCAAAAAAACGTTGGAAATGCAAGTTGTTTTAGAGTGTGTTTATTGTTATTTTAATTGATTTAAGAGTAATGTGTGATTTGGGTAGTGAAGATGGCTCCTTTTTAATATATCTTTCTTAGCCTATTTAAATGATCTAGAAAAACAAGGTCAGTGACTATGAATTGTAACAAAATATAGATATAAACATGATTAAATTCTTAGTATACATTACACAAGAAAAAGTAAATATATAAATAAGGATGAGACTCACAATGTTGAAAATTATATATCCAGATTTATTTTGCAGTTGATTTTGAGTCACTTTTAAATCATGTAAGAAAAAAAACCAAACGTGATCTTAAGTGTTATTCCAGTTAAAAGTGAGTTGTATGTGAGCCAATCCCTTTCAATCAATTCTCCTTATTATATCTAGACTAATCTTGTGGAAATGCAAATCTAATTATGTCATTCCTCTTCTTAAACTGTTATTGCTTCCCATCTACCTTTCCAAACATCTCTCCCACCCCACTGGAGCCTCACTGGCCCCCTTCCATTACCCTGTACTTGTCATGTCCTCTCTCACCTCAAGGCAGTTCTGCCAGTACTTTTTCCTACTCTATGTACTTAGTTAAATCATCTCATCCTCTGACCTCCAAATAATTGTATTTATAGGGAAGCCTTTCCCAATCTGCTCTAGTGTAATACAGCTCTCTCTTACATGACCTTACGACACCATCAATTGAGGAGAAAACCAAACTGAAACATTTTTTTACTTGCAGTAGCCAAGAGGAAGAAGGAACATGAAAATACTAGGAAAAGTGTTCTCTTAGATACTTCTTGCTTTCTCCCTGCCCTACATTTGCAATAATATAGGTAGTTCCCATCAGAAGAGCCCAGCCTCTATCAGAAGTGCTATTAAAATTGCCCATCCTGGGCTTGTCTAACTCTTTACCCAAAGCCCCAGATGCTATTACTTTATTAAAATGACCAGAAAGCAGTTCATAAAGCATAGAGTTGAAGAGTTATGAGCTCTGTAGAAACACTTGCATTCTAACCTCTGCTTTACCTCTTACCTATGTAATCTTGGACAAATGACTTTTCCTTTCTCTGCCCTCCAATGTCCTCCTCCGCAAAATAAGAATAGTATTTATTTCCTAAGGTAGTTGAGAAGGTTCAGAGAGATAACAGCATGGGCCTGGCACACAATTAACATCCTATCAACTTTAGCTACTATGATTATTTTTGTTACTGCTATTATCACTCTGAATCCAGATTACTCTTGAAATTTAGATTCATTTATCTTAATTTATATACTCAAATAGCCAACACTAATGTTAATATGCAACATTTTATTTTTCAAATTATTTTTTATTTTTCAATTACAGTTGACATACAATAGCATATTGTTTCATATATACAACATAGTGATTATACAATTATATAATTTATAAAGTGATCACCCTGATAACTCTAGGTCTCATCTGACACTATATATATTTATTACAATATTGTTGACTATCATCCCTATGCTATACTTTACATTCTCATGATTATTTTGTAACTACCAATTTCTACCTCTTAATCGCATACCCCCTTCACCCATCTCCCCACATCCCCTCCCACCTGGAAACCATCAAGAATGTTCTCTGTATCTATGAATTTGTTTCTATTTTATTTGTTCATTTATTTTGTTTTTTTAGATTCCACATGTAAGTGAAATTATATGGTATTTGTCTTCCTCTAACTTACTGCACTAAGTATAATACCCTCTATGTCCATCCATGTTGTTGCAGATGGCAAGATTTCATTTTTTTTATAGCTGAGTAATATTCCATTGTATATATGTACCACTTCTTCTTTATCCATTCATCTATCAGTGGGCACTTAGGTTGTTTCCATATCTTGGCTATTATAAATAATAACTGCAATGAATATATGGATGCACACATCCTCTCGAAGTAGCTTTTTGGGTTTCTTCGGATAAATACCCAAAAGTGGGATTACTGGGTCCTTCTTTGTCTCTTGTTTTAACGTCGATTTTGTTTAGTGTAAGTATTGCTATCACAGCTGTTTGTTTGTTTTAATTTTCATAAAATATCTTTTTTCCATCCCTTTACTTTCAGTGTGTGTGTGTCCTTTGATCTGAAGTGAGTCTCTTGTAGGCAGTATATTAAAGGGTCCTGTTTTCCTATCCAATCATCCACTGTATATCTTTTGATTTACATTTGCATTTAAAGTACTTGTTGATTAGTATGTATGTAGTTATTGCCATTTTATTATTCATGTTTTTAAGAAGAAGTCCCTTTAACCTGTCTTGTAACATTGGTGTGCTGGTGATAAAGTACTTTAGCTTTTTCTTGTCTTGGAAGCTCTTGATCTCCCCTTCAATTTGAAATGATAGCCTTGCCAGGTAAAGTAATCTTGGTTGTAGATCCTGACTTTTCATCACTTTGAATATTTCATGCCAATTCCTTCTGGCCTGCAAAGTTTCTGTTGAGAACTCAGCTGACAGTCTTATGGGAGCTCTCTTGGAGGTAACTAACTGCTTTTCTCTTGCTGCTTGTAAGATTTTCTTCTTTGGCATTTTAATTATGGTATGTCTTTGTGTGGGCCCTTTTGAGTTCACCTTGCTTGGGATTCTTTGCATTTCCTGGACTTGTATGTCTATTTTCTTCACCAGGTTAGGGAAGTTTCTTGTCATTATTTCTTCAAATAGGTTTTCAATTCCTTGCTCTCTCTCTCTTCTTCTTGTATCCCTGTGATGCAAGTGTTGGTACATTTGATGTTGTCCCAAAGACCCCTTTAACTATCCCCAATTTTGGGGATGCATTTTTCTTTTTGCTGTTCTTATTGGAATTTTTCTGCTACTTCATCTTCTAAATCACTGATTCAATCATCTGCTTCTTTTAACCTAGTGTTGATTCCCTCTAATATATTTATTTCAGTTATTGTATTCTTCATTTCTGACTGGTTCTTTTTGTTTTCTGTCTCCATTTTTATGTTTCCTATTTATTTGTTGAAGTTCTCACTGAGATCACTGAGCATCCTCATAACCAGTGCTTTAAACTCTGCACCTGGTACATTGTTTATCTCCATTGAGTTTAGTTGCTTTTTCTGAAGCTTTGTTCTTTTCTTTTATTTGGGATACATTTCTTTGCCTCCCCATTTTGGCTGCCTCCCTGTGTTTGTTTCTGTGTTTTAAGTAGAGCTGCTATGTATCCCAGTCTTAGTAGAGTGGCCTTATGTAGTAGGTGCCCTGTGGAGACCAGTGGCATGGTCTCCCAGGTTACCTGAGCTGGGTGCTCCAGGTGTGTCTCTTGTGTTCATTGTGATTTCCCACCTGTTATAGTTGTGACATGGTTGCTGTTTGCATGTCAATGGGAGGAATTGACCTTTGGGCAGATTGGCTCTGAGGACTGGCCATGATAGTGCAGGACTGACAGTTGGAGCAGGATTCTCTTTAGGAGAGCTCTGGTGACACACTGTGTGTGTCATCCATGAAGGCAGCTGAGTGCTGCTCTGGCTACTCAGGGAGGCCCCAGGTATGCCAGCCCTGGGGCCTCCTGGGAAGGGCCCTGCCACAGGCCAAGTTCAGCTGCAGCCTATGCTCTGCCTGGGATGACCCTGGAATGAGTCACAAAGGAATCTGCAGATGGCTGCCACCAGAGGTGCAAGAGGCTAAGTTTCAAACAGAGGCTGGCTACCACTAGTGAGGCATGCGTGGGGCCAGATGTTGTTTGTTTGTTTGAGAGATTTTAGGAAAGTCTGAAGCTTGAACCAAGATAGGCTGCTTGTATGGAAAAGCTACTGGAAGAGGGTTGGGTGGGCCCATGAACTGCGTGTGGTGGGGTCTTAGGGAATCAACCGGTGGTGGGGAGAGCGGTGATGGGCTGGGGCGGAATTGGTGTTAGTGAGTTTGATGGAGACTCAGATATGGCGCTCACCTAAGTCTGCAGGCAGGGAGAGCAGAGGACTGAACAAAGGAACAGTGTGCTCTGCCAGTCCTTCTGTCTGGGTGAAAGCTGCCCCTCCAGCCCTCTCCCTTGTCCTGAAGCCAGACAATTTAGTTCCT
Source organism: Aselliscus stoliczkanus (assembly GCA_033961575.1). Taxonomy (NCBI): domain Eukaryota; kingdom Metazoa; phylum Chordata; class Mammalia; order Chiroptera; family Hipposideridae; genus Aselliscus; species Aselliscus stoliczkanus. The sequence continues at coordinate 171,517,181 of CM066727.1, forward strand.
CCCCATAAACCTCTGGTACCTTTCATGCTGCTGCCTCAGCACTGTCCTCAGAGCAAGTGAATCTGTCAGCTTGTAAGACTGTGCACAGGCCCTTTAAGAGAAGCACCTGGGACTCACTCAGCAACCACAATCTCTGCTGGTTTTCACAGCCAGAAGTTATGCGGATTTCTCTTTCCAGCACTGGAACCCTGGGTTGGAGAACCTGTGTGGGGCTTGAACCCCTCACTCCTTCAGGGTGGGGGGACCATTGCAACCCAAATATCCCCCTTGATTTTTAACCACTACACGTGGGTGTGGGACCAGCCCATTCTGCACCTCTCTCTGCCCCTCCTACCAGTTTCAAAGTGGCTTTTTCTGTACATCCTTAGTTGTAGGACTTCTGTTCAGCTAGACTTCAGGCAATTCTCAATGATGATTTTTCTGTAGTCTAGTTGTAATTTTGAGGTGGTCGTGGGAAGAGGCAAGCGCAACATTTACCTACTCTGTCATCCTGACCAGAATCTCCTCAATATACAATATTTTTTAATCTTAAAGGTTTATGGGAGGGGGGAATAAAAAAAAATGAGGTAGTCCATAGGAAGAAGTCTTTTTATTTTTAACCCATCATATGTGTTGTCTACTAGTATTAGCAATAAAACCAAAGCACAACGCTAAAAAACAACCCTGAATGGCTATGTACTTTCTTCAGGGAGAGTAGTGTTCTATCACCAGAGACTCAAGAAATCTTTCATTCCTGAGGCCTTAACCCCTGTCCTTGGAAACTATCATTGACTCAGAGCTTGGGGAACATCTCTGTTTCCACTGGCCAGCAGGTAGAGGAATCCCAGTGCAATAGAGGGAGATGAATTCATCATATAAAACTTAAGTTTTGAAAGCATGTTCACATAGTAACATGGCTACCTATGTGGTAAGTTCATATGGCACATGGTAGAAAGAGAACTATAAGGGATACTCAGACTTCCGAAACAACTTGTTGTGTAACCTTTGGCAAGTTATTGAACCACTGTGAGCCTTCATTTTCCCCATTGAACACACAGGATTGTTATGGCAATCCCTGAAATAGCATGCAGACTTGTAGGCCAGCACATCATAGTCACTGAGAAAAATCATGGTCCTTACGTTTCTCTTTGCTATATGTGCCATGTATTTTCAAGAATCCAGCAATTATGCATTCTGCAAGTGAGTTTGTTTTTTGTGATATACAAAGTAATCTATAGTCTGATTTGATATGAACTAACACTCAATTTCTATTTAAAATGCTCACTATTTTTAATGTTTTGATTATTATTACTCCCCACAATCTATTGGGATGCCATAAACAAAGATTTCACAATTATGAATGTTGGCAAAGATACGTGTTTGCTTTAAAAACTCATCATAATATACAGCTTTTCTATATTAAATGATGAGTATTTGGTAACAACAGAATTCTTCCCCCAGTAAAGAAGCATGTGTCTTCTTATTGTTACTTTGAAAGGAATTTCAGCAGTGTTGTTTCCCCCTCCCCATAAATTAAACTAATTAATGATATGAGTATAGTAACTGATATGTAAAGATGTGGCGAGCTTTCCAGCCAGTAGCCTCCTTCCCTTGCCAAATGGAGATGTATTTACTGGTTGGTGACCTCAGGAATAGATGCAGAGTGTTCATCCTCCCACAGTAATGAACAGCAAGTCTGGAGCGGCATAAAAAGGGTCAATCAAATAGGTCATACATCATATGGGGAGGCAGATGTTGGAACATATTGTAATGGATTACTGTGCAGTACATGAAGATGGCTTGTGGAATAGGAAAAACGAGGAGGGAGGGAGTGTATGAGAGATAAACTATCAGTTGGTGTTTTCTTGCATGACTCTTGCAAATAGATCTGGTTCTTTACGGAGCTGCTTCAGTTATAAAAGTCAAAATGTTTTTTCTAACTATTCAAGATTTATTGGTATGTAATAAAGTGAAGAAAGCCTTTTTAATCCAGTAGTACATTTGAAGTGTTTCTTATTTATATGCTTTAGTATCTGCAATGTGACAGAAACAGCATGAGAGCATCATACCTGTGAAAAAGGTCTTAAGACTTAAATCAGTTCAAATGCATTCTTTTAATTTTTAGCAGGATGTCATTTTCACACCCTCTCAACACTCCACCCCTCATTGATAGCTCTGTGTTCCATCCAAGTGTCATATTGATGGGACTGAATTTGGAGTAAAATGATAAAAGTGGTCTATGTGTTATTGATATTTGGTGATAGTGGCTATACATAAATAACATTATAGCTTTTGTGCATGTATTCACTATAGCTTTTTAATGGTAAATCTGTACGTCAGCCAGCTATAATAGTGTATTTTTGTATTCCAGCTTTTCCAGGAGTGATATGTTTAAGAACATATGGGTCATAATAGTAGTAGTTTCTGTGTTCGAGCCCCTCCCAACCAGCCCCTGATTTCCTCAGGCATTTTTTCCAAACAGCTCATCTGTTTTTCTCTGAAGGCAGAATTTGTGTGTGTGTGTGTGTGTGTGTGTGTGTGTGTGTGTGTGTGTGTGTAACTTTTATTTGCCCCGGGTGACTTGTCCTCCTGCCATCTTGAACTTACTTCTGGATGTCAGCTGACCTTTCAGCCCTTTGGAGGCTCTGTCCACTCAAGACTTTTCCTTGTATAACCTACTTTTGAAACTCTCTTGTATTCCAATAGCTCCAACTTGTCCTTTTTTTTTAGTTATGCACCACTGATAATTGCTATTAGTTTTCCTCCATTTGGGCAAATCTGTATTAACTCTTGAGTTTACTTACTCTTTCAGTTTGATACATTTCTTTCTTGCCTTCCACATTTCCTTAGGAATTGTGTGCAAATACGAAAGAACCTGAATCTCCCACATTGTGTGTACTTACTTGATCTGGCTTCTCCTCCTCCAAGTGATTGTATTGTCCCTGGTACACCCAGGCTGCCACTCCCCTCACTGCCTTGGGAGACACTTCCCAGTTGGAACTTTAAACAAGAGATGACATGAAAACCCTTAACCAAATCCCCCCAAGACACCTTCCTCCAATCACCTTCCCCCATGCCTGCGTTAGAGCCTGGGAAGCTGCAGGAGCCATGCTTCACAGCCCCAGCCCTACCTTACTTCTATGAGTTAACCACCAAGGAGGGTAGGAGAGAACCCCTACTCCCTACTCCAAGCCTTTCATCCTTGCGCAGACTAGCTGTCAGCCCTGTCTAGTCTTCATGTTTTCCAGCAGTCACCATAGTGGTTAATAAAAATCAACTCTCAGAGCTCAGTTTGGCAAGCTAGTGTTCCTTAGAAATAAAAGAGCCATTGATGCACACTTAGGTTTCTTCTACTTTTAGGCTATTGTGACTAAGGCTGCTCTGAAGGTGGGTGTACAGATATCTATTCCAGTCCCTGCTTTCAATCACTTTGGGTATATATCCTAGAAGTGGGATTGCTGGCTTATATGGTAGTTTTGTTTAACTTTTTGATAAATCGCTATACTGTTTTCCATAGCAGCTGCACCATTTCACATTCCCACCAGCAATGCACAAGGGTTCCAGTATTCCCACATCTTCACCAGCTTTTGTTATTGTCTGGTGTTTTGATAGCCATCCTATTATGAAGTGGTATCTCACAGTGGTTTTCATTTGCATCCAGGTATTTTGAAAATATGTTTCTCAAGATGTGAGAATGAAACATTTTATCAAATACTTCAGTAGCTTAATTTATAAAATATAAATTTGACCTGTGAGTTTCTAGTTGCACTTTTGCCCTGGGACCCAGTAAATGTAAGTAAGACCTACCCTTTATTCCTCAGTATATACTTGAATAACATCAAAACAAAGAGCTGACAATGTTAGGGAAAGAAGTTCATGTTTAAACTCAAGTGGCTTTGAAAATGTTTCCTGAAGAAACATTGTGAAAAATAATGTGCAAAGCAAATTTATTCACATTGAAACATGCTGATATGTTTTGAAAGATTTTTCTCCAGTTCATTAGTTTCTCTTTAAACTCCACATTTAAGTTACATTAAGAAGCTGAAATTAAGCTATGAAGATAACACTTATGGAGCCTTGAAATTGCTTTCTAAATTTTTTCCTCACAATTGTTATTTTGTCCCTTCCCTTAAAAAACCAAACAAATGCTTTTCTGACACATCACATCTAACATATATCTTTTAAGTTTAATTTAAAATTTAGAAGTATACATTTACCTATTTTTTAAAATCATAAGTGACAATGCAGACATTTTTAAAATCTCCAACCCAGATTGTTATACATTGAATATATGTTAACTTTGACTGCCAGATTTCAGTCCCTGTACTGTAAAAAAAGAAAAAAAACACTCACCTGCCACTTCTGTACATATATTTGAACTTCAAGTGCAAATATTAATCAAGGAGTTTTAAGTTCTATAATGTTTTTTTTTTTTAATTTAAGTATATATGTGTTTGCTTATGCAAGAGTTTAGAAGTGACTACTGATTTTTGAGTGAGGACTTTCTTGATCACCAAAGGTAACAAAAAGGACTTTAAGTTTCTTCCTTATACCTATTTAAATTATTGGGGTAAATTAAAATAACCTCATCAGTCTCATTTGACTAAATATTAAAAATATGTAAAATTTATTTATAGCTATAGTTAGCGTACCTCGTTTTTCTCTCTTTTATGTATTGGTGTTTGATATGCGATTTCATTTGGGGAAAATGATTCTAGTTATAAAAATAATTTTAAACAATTTCAGCAAAAACTATTAAAATGGTTGTGCAGTCTATTAGTAGTCTCCATTCAGATAACAGCAATGTAAAAGTCTACAAATTTCTTAAAGAATCAGTATGTTTTTACCATATAGCACTTAGGAAAGACAGCGTTTTCATTCATAATTTTCATGTTCCTTTTTTTTTTTCTTGAAGTGCTTTTTGTATCCAGCTCTCCTACCTAGTGCGATGAAGATGGTCATATGGGCAAGAGAGATATGGGGAGTAAGATAAGGGGGGAGGAAGGATAAAGAGAGAATGGTGGACGTGACTTATTTTGGACTGTTTTCCCATTGAAATATGAATGTTTCTGCTTCTTAATCCATGCCTGCAATAGGCAGGAGATAAGATAATTGGATCAAAGCATGTACTGTCATGCTACTCGCTCCTGAGTAATTGTCAGTGTATAGTATCCTTCCTGTCTCTTGTGCCTTTAGTCAGATTTTTTTTTTCCACACAAAAGGGAGACCTGGAAATAGATCCCAGTTCAAAAAGAAAATTAAACTTTGACCTAACCAATAACAAAGAATGCCAAAGAACAACTTATATCTACTAACAAAACCATAGCTACTCCTAAATACCTTTTTATTCTCTAAATAATAATTATTTAAGATTCAGCAGCGAGTTTATATACACTTATCAGAAATAAAGCATTCTCATTTGTCTTTCCTAAAATATTTAAGAATATCTATATGCTTAAACTCTTGGTTCTATTGTCTTTTCAAAAAGATAACTTCTTGTAATAATCTTTACCTATTTTTTTTCTGTTCATAATTCCAAAATGACTTACTCACTTACTGTTAAAATTATGGTTACAATGAGTATGTTGGTACTACCTTTTGTTCTTAGGTTGATAAGATTTTGAAATGCATTTTCTTTGTCCCTTTTTAAGTGAATTAAATGAATGTATTAATGAATTTTATCAACATCACTGCTAAGCCTTTTGTTTTTTCTAATTCTTCAAATAGTAAAAATATGCTAATTTCTTTTCCAGATTTTTAAAATTTGTGTAGTCACTATCATTATTAAGTTTATATTAAATATGTGCTAGGGATGTATATTTGTTAAAAATAGATGATATTATTTTATGCAGTTCATTTCTGCATTTATTCATTTCTACTTTTCCTTGCTTCTAGAATTTTCTGAGAAAGCATTGAATAATATAGACATAATCCCTGCCTTCAAGGAGTTTCCTAGTCAGTAAATGGTTTCAAGGAACAAACAGTGATAGATACTTTCTTTAGTACCTAATGCTTTGAATCTAAATACTCCAGACGGCAGTTAGGCACTAGGCTAGTAGCCAATGGGAAAAGCTGTGTTTTTAGCAATTTGGGGAAAATAACCTATTAGAGAAAAGTGGCAGGAATTTATTATCTCAAGGAATTAATGAAATAAAATACCTTAGAATTTAAATAGGCTGTTTTGTGGGATTTCTTCACCCCCTAACACTGAAAAGTACTAACCACTAGCTTAGAATATATGAGTGAAATGGTTACCTTCATGAGAAAATATAATTGTATTTCACTGTGGTTTACAAGCCATGTCATTCAAATACAACTGTACTATTTTCCCTAAATTAGCAATTAATTAATTAGTGCAAGTTAATTAGTACTATTACCTGTACTAATTAATTAGTACAAGTTAAATTTGTTATTTATTATCCCATCACACTTTTTTTGACCCTACACTGGACCATTCCAGCTCGACACAAGTAATTCCTAATAATTAACTGTCAGCACACTGCATTATAAGAAAAAAAAATACTGATTAAGTTTGGCTAAGATAAATATAATTCACATTCGTGTTGTTATAGATGCAGTATGATATTCTTAGTACTTTACGAGGTTTTTAATAAGCTGTACTTCAGGAGAAGTCCATGACTGAATGGTTCTAGCATTTACTATCACAATGCAAAATTATAGGAAAATTTCTATGTGTGACTTCATCCTTTTTCAAAAAAACAGGAAAATATATGTGTTTTGGCTGTCTTACAAAGATAATACAATGACTATATACCCTAATGAGAATGGGTGATAAGTGAATACTTACGTATTATATCTATGAAATGAAGACTTTATATCAATTATACTATTCATCCTGTTCTGTTTCTTTTTTCTTTTCCCCAGTTAATATTAACTTGGAATCATTTTTGTCCTCTTCATTTTCACAACTGTTATTTTAACTCAAGTTATTAAAATTATCACTATTAAAATTTGATAACCCCATAACTGATAATCTTGTCTTACCTTTATTTTAATTAAATACATCATTTATATTGCTCTCAAACATTCCGTGGCTTTTTCTTGCCTACATATTACATTTAAACTCTTTTGCCTGTATTTCCAGCTTTTCTATAAATTTACTTAGCCTACAAACCCAGTACTATTTTACTTTGCCTAAAGTATGCACTCAGTTAGGTCATTGTCCTTTCCAGGATCTCCTCTCTGCCACTCACTGTCACGCTCTGTCCTCTATATTCCCTTTGCAACAGCTAGCTCACTCCTGCTCCTGTGCTTTTCTTTCAATTAGTCTCTGTTCCTAAAATGCCACCTCCATTTTTATGCCCAATTTAGCTGCATCTCTTTTAGGGAAACATATCAGAATATATTGACTCATTTCCTTTTCCTTCACACCTTTAACAGTGGCATGGCAGTTAGAGTGCACTTATAGTTTCATTGTTTTATGTTTCTCAGTCTGTATTTAGGGGAGAAATTAGGTTTATACTTTTTCTGTATCTTCCACTATAACTACCATAGTCCAGAGTATATAATAGGATGTCAGCGCATATATATTATCTACTTAGTTCCTTACTTGGCATATTTAACTCATTAATAATTATTATTAGTCAGACATTCTTTGCCATCTGTTTTTCTGAATGCTTTGTATACAATATGTAATTTGTTTTTCACAACAATCCTACTAAGCTCAGTTTTCAATTTTTTTTTCTCTTTGAGGTCAGTGTCACTGGCCCTCACATGTGGGACCCGAACTGGGGCCGCTGGCTTCCCAAGCCAGCACTTAACCACCGCACCACTTGGCCGGCCCAAGCTCAGTTTTATTTATCCCTAAAATTATAGATTAGGGATTTGTGCCTCAGTTTAGTTGTCCAAGGTCACTAGCTCAGAGGTGGGATTAGAATTGATTTTGCCTTATTTTTAACTGTTCCACTAGAAGTAGAACCCATAGTCCTGGAAGGAGCTTAAAATGCTGAAGAGACCAAAATGTATGTTTATGGAACAATTTGAGACAAAAGTGAGATTTACTTATATGTATTTGTACATATATAAACATACTTATATACATACATATAAGCACCAAGAAGATACTAAGTAATCAATGGATAGATTCAATTTAATCTCATATGATTGTTTCCTTTATTTAAAAAAAAATCATTTTCTGAAGTAAGGCAGGGATCGGGGAAGGAAATGGAAGAAGAATGCAATATTTTAAGTCATTAAAGGACTGGAAAACCTAATGCTCTGTGGAATTGGGGTATTAGAGATCAAAACAAATGTCTAACACATTAGTTTCCAGATAAGAGTCAAGTTATTCTGCAAGTAATTCTGTTAGCCTGGTTAACCCCATGTGAGTGCTCTCTTTAAGCTTTAGCTTTTTATGTTTAGGGTCTCTCAATTTGTTTCTGATGTTTAGAACAGCTTAACTGATAAAGTACGTTTATCATAATATACCTCATATTTAACTTTTGGTTTTATCTGCCATCTTTTAAAGAAAAATATAAGCCAGATTTTGTTTTAAATTTTATATGTATATAAGATACATAAGTGGGCTATATAGTTCACAGGATGCCTGTCCCTTTGGGTGGCTTTCCAGTCCCCGCCAGGTTTCATCCCTTCCCTCTCAACCGAGTCAGCCAGCCAGTGGTTCTGTAGACCTCACTCAGTACAGGCACTGATTATTATTCTTGATTTTTGCCTCAAGAGCTTATAATAAATGAAATAAAATATTAATTACCTCTTGATTCTCTTGTTTTAAAATCAGTTGACACTCATATTTTTTAATGGCTAGACAAAGGAATTTAATTTTTTGAAAAGTTGAATTAAAATAAGTCACAGGAGCATTTTACGTCACTGGCCCTCATAAGTGGGACCCGAACCGGGGCCACTGGCTTCCCAAGCCAGCGCTTAACCACCGCGCCACTCGACCGGCCCACATTTTACTTTTTAAGTTGCCCACCTTTACATATATAGCCACATTGGAGAAACAATGTCAGCCTCATTAAATCCACTGAAGTTTCCTGTTAATTTGTGAAAAGCCAAATTAGGATCCAGCACTATTAAACAGGGGGAGAATAGCTCTATAGAGAAAGCCAAATATGAGGAAGGGGCTATGGGATACCGAAAGGAATGAAGAGCTCCCAATGTTAGCTGTACTCTGAGCAGTAGACTTACAAAATCATCATCGTAAATTACTTTATATTTCTATATTCTGTAGAAATACCAGTAAAGTAGATGATACTATACTGTGCTTGCAGAAATATTTGTTTACATAGTAGGTTCATCTATTTTGCAAACTCATTTTCTTCCTTTCCTACTAGAAAGCATTTTTTAGTACAATTTAACTTAAATAAACCTTAATTCCATATTTAAAAGTGTAGAAAAGAATGGGTTTATCTGAATGAGGGAAGGACGTAAATGATTTTATTACAAGTATATATATACCTTCTTCAACTTTTAAATTCAATACTGTGTTTCAGAGTATATTTACACTTCTGTTTTTAATAGTAATTCTTATAGTTCTATGGAACATGTAAATCTGTCTATAGCAATTGATATTTAAACATTGAATTACCTTTTATGTGTTATTGGTTCATCTATTTAATTATTTAAAAACAAATAGTTAATTTTTAATATTATGAAATAATCTTTATAATCTAAATTTTGAATAACTCTTTTATTCACATTTTCTTTTTATCTAAATGTTTTTCAGGTATTTTAAATCTCATGTCATCAATAATTATGAAACAATCTTATTTTTAGTGTGTACTATACCAGTAATGAATTGTTATCCTCTAGAAATAATACCCACTGCAATCATTTTCAAAGACAAAGATATAATGTACAATACAATATAAAATTTATCATATTTAATAGTTATTTAGCCAGTTTTATAAAATGCATATTTTTTCTTTTAATTTAGTATCAGCACATGTAGTTTACTGGACAGAATTTTAATTTACAGACTGGTATCCTAGGATAATTAGTTCTTTTCTTAATGACTTCATAAACACTTCAGGATGATGACAGAAAAACATAATTTTTGAATTGAAAAATATAATGCATTGGTTTTTACCACGAGGGTGGGAGATGAATTGATTTTGATACTTAAAATAATAATAAACTCCCAGTCATCATATTTGACATCATATACTTTATTCTTTTTGTAATCTAAATCTTATTCTTCTTTCTGATTAGCTAACATAAGAAATAATATAATTATTTTAACACAAAAATGGGAGAAGGGACAATCATTATTGATAGTATAAATATATTTTTCTTGTGTTTTTTTTTTTTTTTTTTGCTTTGTCTGGCATGTATCTTGCATTACTTGGCATAAAAAAAATAAACCATGATTTTTATCAATAATTCTAATGTCCTGTTTCATTTAGACCTTAGTATCTGGAAACTGAACAATATATATGTATTTTTCATGTAAATGTGTACCTGTCTTCAGTTTTCATTATTTAATTTATAGAGAGACCCTACTTAGCAGGGTTGATGGCTAATCCTGAGCAGTTTTATCCTTTATAATTTCTCTTTCAGAAAAAATCAAGATAATCTAGAGAACTATTCCACAGTACTTTCCCTTGAAAGCTATTTTCTTTATCATCAGTCTTATCATAGAAGTTCTAGCTTGCATAGATTTACTATCCATGGAATAAAACAAATGAGAAACAGGAACTTGGGTTGATACACATACACACACACACACACACACACACACACACACGCTTATAAATAATAATTGCTTCCACATCCAGATTTTAAAATTTTCACAAACTGCTAAATGAAGATGAAAAAAGTATTAATCTAAATGTTTCATGTGACTATTTGAATCTAAAATTACCTCCTTGTTTTAAGATACTATAACATACAGCTATTAACAAAAACTTCTTTTATTACTAAATTGACTTGTTGAAGAATATTTTATTGGTTATTTAATGAAAATTATTATGTGATGGCTTAGTGGAAGAGTGTATATTTTAGATGGTATTCCTTAAAATCCTAATCTTCAAGATAAATTCACGTTTGTCTGTGTTTATATATCATGAAATAAAGTGGACTTCTGGCAAGCATCCAATTAATTTTTATCAATGTAGGTGAACTGACCAGATAATGCTTTCCAAATATTCTCTTCTGTTCCCTCTCAATGGCTGTTTTGTATTTCTATACAACTGATGATCTGAAAAAAATTGTTACAGGTGCCCATTTTAACAAGTAAAGGAAAGAAGATACAGGGCTTGAAACAATATGGATAATAAGTAAATTACATAGTATATGAAGCTGCATCCTTTTGTAACACACTGGGTAAAACTTAAAATAGAGCAAAAAGAGGTCTTGACCAAACAATGATATACTTGCCTTCCATAGACATTGGGAAAAACTAAATATGGCTGACTATTATTTGCTTAGAGTCCCTGGACATACTGAAGCTGAAATTCCTTATATGTGGTATTTGTCACTTCTCCCAAGAAGTAAGTCATGGAAGTTGAGGTGATAGCTTCTTATATTCCAGGGCACTAACCAAAAATATCCATAGGAAAAAAATACCACATCTGTATATAGGTACTTCCCGCAGGAATCATTTCTTTTATTACTGATAGTCTTTTTTTTGTTTCCCCCTTCTCTCTTTTTCTTCTGTAGCAGTTATATGCTGCCCAGCTAGCTGCAATGCAGGTATCTCCCGGAGGAAAGCTCCCAGGCATACCCCAAGGCAACCTCGGTGCTGCTCTATCTCCTACCAGCATTCACACAGACAAGAGCACAAACAGCCCACCGCCCAAAAGCAAGGTACCCTTTTGAAGAAGCTGCTTAGCTTATCATTTAGACTTTTACTTTTCATTTGGTTATGTTCATTGAGTATCTATTATGTCCCAGCAACTCAGTCTTATAAGGAATTATAAAGTACAATGTTATTAGGACAGAGAAGGTTACCTTTGGTGAGAAATCCTGGGAGGGGTTTCCCAAAGAAGGGGCAACTGAAATAGAACTTAAAATATGCATATGATTAGGGCTTACAGAAAATGTTTGATTTACATATCAATAACCTTTACAATGTGGTGGTATGGTATAGATGTAATTTTAGATACAGTATTCATCCAATGAGATTATCCTGTAAAGATATGAAGATACTAACAGTGTTAGAAGTAGGACTGTTTAAAAATAGTTTTTTGGGGGGAGCTAAAGAAACACTGAAAGAACATGAAAAAGGATCAGGGCAATAATTTATTTCTTGGCTTAGAAGAAGAGAGATGCAGAAAAATTAATTTGAAAACTTTGTATTTGTGAAGATCTTACATGATGATGTATGATATATTAAGCTTTCTATGAATGAAGTAAGAAGAGGAACCATAAGTAGTTTTTCGTGAGATTACTTGGGGAAATAATCACACATATTTTCTGACTATTAGAAACTATTCAGCAGAAAACTGACCCAGTTAATGTATCCTCAAAATAACAATGTTTTTATCTTATGCTAAATTACTTAGAAAATTGCTTCTGTTCTTCATTTCATGAATGCCATGCTAAAATATCTAAAGAGTAATACTTTAAGAGTAGTCACAATAGTTGGAAAACTACGCAGAGAAAAAAATTAGAATGTATTGCAAGAGAGAAAAGTCCAAGAATTGTTTAAATCCTCTAGTGCCCTGACAGATGCTTTTCACAGTACCGTATTAATCCAGAAAGAAAATTGGGAAAGCGCATCTCAGACTCTATCTTCTCAAAACTCCAAAGTCATTTGCTGTGTTATTAAGAGATACATATATTTGGGAGTATAACTTAACCTGGACAAGGATCTTAAAACATGATTCACTAGCAATATGGGCAAATACATGGTGCAAAATACTGCACACGCTACTGTGACATTAGGAAATATACGTGTCGCATTTCTAAGATTTCTTTCAGCTGTGTAATGGACCTCGCATGTTGTGTGCTAAATGTATACCTAAGGCCTGGTTTGCTTTTCTTTATAATGATAGCAGAATATACATTTTTAACTCTTGGTAATAATTATAGAATTTATTTAATAAAATTTGATTTTAAAGCAGTGATATTTTGGTGTCTCCATGGACCAGCAGTTTTAATATATTACATATACAGACTAACTTTGAGTAAAATAAGTAGTTGTAGTGGCATAGTCATTGTCACATACACATAACTCTGTGAGGTATTATTGTTCTTTGTTTTTTCCCTTGATTTCTGTGATTTTTACCTCACGCTTTCTAATGATGCTTTACATAAGAAATTTGATTTTATTATTTACTTATCATTTTTAAAAAAATATCATTAGTGTCTTCTTCCCAAATCACTTAATCATGAAGCTTTTGATGTTAGTTAATATTATCCATTTATGCCTCCATTCGTTCATTCATTCATCCATTCAGATGTTGATGGAGCAGTTGCTACAGTGATACACTCTTAGGTAACCATGGCAAATGTCAAAATAACTGAAGGTTTGCTTTGCCAAGATTGGGATACTGCTTTATGGGCTAGATGATTCTAAACATTCATAGAACTCCATGGACGAGGCACAAAGACTGATTATTTAAGTGATGTTAGAATTCTGCCACATTTTATGGTTTCATATACCTCTGTTTATTTAATACTAGTGAAAAACTGGATTGAGTTTCTTTAGCTTGATTATACATAATTTAACCAATATATTTATATTTAAAGTTAAGTTACTGTTTGAAAATTAGCCCTTATGAATTTTCTGTCATACGAAGTTTTATAATAAAACTGTGAATGTTGCATATCCTTCCATCTGCAAGTATTATAAAATACATAAAAATCTGATGGGTAAAGTGCTCCTTTTTAAATAACAACAATAATTTAATGAAAATATGTCCTTTCTTGGCTCAGTGTCCTCCAGTGTGCTGTCTACAACTACTCTTATTGTCAGAAAAGATGTTTTAAATGTGCTTGTGTTTTAGCTCAGCAGTAAAGTTTAGTGGGTTTAAAACAACCAGACTAATAAATATTACTATTGTCATTTTAAGAAAGAATATAGCCAAAACAATAAAAGCAGCAGTAAACAAAGAAGACCCATTTCAAAGCATGAATTTAGTGCCTTATACCCTGGAATGGGCATTTATACATAGTATAATAAATATTTTGACTTCAGAAAGTTATTTTACTTATATACAATGGCTGTCATTTATTATTTATACTTGATACAATTAATTCTTAGTATCCTGGGGGCATTTTCTGTGCGCTTTATTAATGAATTTTCATGTCTGTATTGCTGTGTTACAGTTATTTTATGAAAGGGCTGTGTGTGCGCTATCTCCATACCTATCTGGCATAAACCAGACTGATGGTTTACCTTGAAAGTACATTTATTGTTTGAAACAATGGAATCATAAGCCCCATCCATGTGATGATGTAAGGAAAATGATCTTATTGGCAGCTGTCAAAACTCAGCTATGTTCCCTGGGTTTTATTGGCTGCCCTTCTTCCTAGGTGTGCCTTTCTTTGCCTTTGACTCACAACTCTAGAGAAGGACACAAACAAAACTTATTTGCAATTTGCAAAAAAACAGAAGGGGGGGATCAAAAGGAGGGGGCTCCAAAAGACTGTAAAATTGTACAGCATGAGTCCTCTGATGCATGCTGTTTTCAATCTGCTGTGTGCCAGTTGGAGGCTTGGGGAGTGTGTGCGCGCGCGAGAAAGGATAATGCTGAGAAATGATAGAGTGGCTGTGACCTCCAAGCTCAGCCTGGAAATCCAAGACATTGATTTCACTTAGCATTCCTGCTGAGAAATCTGGCGGAGTTCAGTTGTAATAAAAGAACAAGATTCTGTTCTAATGGTAATGGCGTATGACAGACATATCACTTTGTCTGTCCTCAGCACCAGAGAGAGGAGAATTGGAGAAAGGTCACCTGACCTGCCTGGGGTATTGTACGAGTGCTGTACTGAGCTTTGAACTGCCTCCTAGGAACATAATTATTTATAATATTAAATGATAAAGAAACCTTTAGTGGACTCACAGTGAACCTCTAAAAACAGCAAGCAGAAATTGTGTGCTAAATAAATGTGAAAACGTGAAAAGCAACCTGGTCTCTTCAGAATCTACATTGGAGAATATGGATAGCATTGCTTATGGAGTTATATATGTCCTTGAACTTATTGTTTGTGAACTGTTTTCATTAAAGCCTGACATATTGTCATTGGTTAACTTTTCTTTTTTTTAATGCTTTGATTGATTAGGCACAAGCCAAGAAAAGTTTTTTTGTTTTTTTTCCACATGGTCTATTTTGCTAAAGATTCGAAATTCAGATCATCAGCAGATTTTTAAAGTTTCTCAGCTGTTACATAAAAATCTTAATACGTGTACATTTGTCTCATTATCAATTATTTAATTTTTTCTTCTCTCAATTCTGCTCCAGGACTATTTTTTTTCATTGACCAACAAAAGGAAACATATTTAATTCTTCAGAGATATTTTAGTAGCTGATGTGTGTCCTCACAACTGTGTTTATCACTAAATATTGATAAATAACATTGAATGAAAGTATGACATCTTGAACTTTTGTGCACAAGAAATCCTGTTTAAAGGAAATTTTAGAAATAATCCTACCTCTCATATTGAGGAAAATTATTTAGAGAAGGTATTGTTTAGCAGTATTGGTCCTTGAATCTTGTATACAATATTGTTGCTTTGAATCTGCTTATATTTCTTAATTTGTTTATCTTTTAGGATTCTGCCACAGTGCAGACACAATGCATTCAGTGACTTTCATTTCTGTACCACATATTTCTTTATTTAAATGATTTTCTGTATTATTTGTGGATAGCCTTTGCCTTGTGATAGTAATTGATCTCTTGATCACATTTGCTTTGTAAGAATAAGTTATTTTTTATTTATTTATTTATTTATTTATTTATTTATTTATTTATTTGCGGGCAGTGTCACTGGCCCTCATATGTGTGACCGCACCGGGGCCGCTGGCTTCCCAAGCCAGCGCTTAACCACCGCGCCATTCGGCCGGCCCTGCGAACAAGTTATTTTTTAATAAGAAGATTAATATCATCCTTAAATTAGTTCTCTTGGAAGGAGAGTTTTTTTACTCAGTTTAACAGATAACTCACACAATTGTTGGTAATGGGTAGGCCTATCATCCCATGTTATCAAGAAGTCCTCTTATGTCGTAGAGGTACTAACCACCTGAACTTCATATTTTAAGTGTTTTCCCTTTGCAAAAGTAGCCATCTCTTTGGAAAAATACAAGGGCAACTTGTAAATACTCCTAAGCGTCTCTTGGTATATAATGAAAACTTATATATTGCCCACAGTAACCAACAGTAGATAGTTTGCAAAGCTGATGACAAGGCAGAATGTCTGGATTCTTTTCTTTTAACCTTTGCTATGACTTCAGTCCTACCCCTGGTCCAGTTGTGTCTCTATCAATGACAGGAGCACAGAGATTGTCTGAATCATTTTTTTTTGGTTCTTTTCAAGTACGTCTGGCAGTGATGTTCCCATTTGCTCAGCAGTAGCACCTGGGAGTTATGACAAGAAAAAGAAATATTTTTGCAACAAGCCAGAAACAGTTCTGGCCGGCTTACCAGACGGAATCAGATTCTTTCAGCTGCAATATCCTTGTCACTATTGCTTCGAATTTAGAAGCAAGAAGTGGAGCTGTATTGTTATCGGATCCTCTTTCACAGGCACAGTAAAGAAGCTCTCTTCTGATTTGGTCGCCGTGTGCCTGTGTTAGTAATGTTAGAAGTGCCAATGGCTCCTATCAGGGCACCTATTTTTGGCTGCCATGGCACCCATTGCATAGTTTCATGCTATCAAGTAAACATTATATCAATGCACACCGATCTGCAGGGTAGAATTTCGTAGTTTAATACTATGAGTCACAAACGGTGGTACACATACACACAAGATTACTTAGCAATATGTTAGATGAGGAATCAGAGGATAATCCTGATTCATCTTAATTGAAAATTAGTTCTAACAGGAGATTTGGGAAATAAAGCCTTTTTTGCTAGTTCTGAGACCGTGTTCTATATGGTACCAAGGGGAGGGTGAGGCTGAACACAAAAGTGCACACCCAGCGTAACCACAGCTAAGTCAAACCACTACCCACACTAACTATAAAAACACTGTTTTTAGTATTTGAGGAAAATGTCCTTTCAGGATAAAGCGCAACACATCAAAGAGATTTCATAATTTTGATATAGAGAAGCGCTAAGTCCTCCACAGGAGTGTTTCCATGATGAAAAGTTCAAAAAGCACTGCTCAGTGTAACTATAACTTCATTTAGTGTTTTCCACATTTTATCTGGCCATGAAAATTTTTGAGTAATACTAGTTGCTAAGATGTAATTTCCGAAATGTAGAAAGTCCGCAAATACTACCATTTGACTTATTCTTAGAACTTTCCAGGTCAGGATCTCAAACATGTATTACTCACCACACAGGGATAGAAATGTAGTATCTATAAGTAATCCACAATGCTTAAGTACTATTAATAAAAGAGCAGCTGCCACTCATCCACATATGTGAGATCAAATAAAATCACTGATCTATCCTGAAACTGTTGGACCTAGTATGTTTTAGCCTTCATTTCTCCAAAAACTTCAGAGAAAGGGATGTTAGTCTGAGCTAATTATAACCACATACAAACTGGCCATTTTTCTATTCCTGTGTGGTAAACACTGTCTGGCATATCAATTAAATGCTAGAATCTCCTTAATACCTTGCTCTGTACAGCTGCTTTGTGCTTTGTTGAATAGCTGTTGCACACCCCTGCCGTATTTCCATATCTGTGCAATAAGTATTTTGTGATCCTTTGAGATGTGATATGCCTGTGTCATACACAAGAGGTGAATTCATTTGAGAAGAATCATCCCATAGTGTTAAACTGTAAATGTGGCCCGTTATCATCACTTCCTGGGTGGGACATAGTTACAGTGGATATAACATGGTCGTCCTGTCATTTTAAATCAAATAGTTTTCTTTTTGTAGTCCCATGTTGCCAAATGGAAATATGTTCAATGAAGTGTTATCAGCAGAACCCCTGCGATGAGCCTCCTTAGCATCTGTATGCAGTTGACAGGATTCTCAAACAGCTCGGTACTTAAACAGGGGCTTTTCTGCAGGCAGTGGTATTAAATACACAAGTAGGCCATTTGGTGATATATTCTTATGACTCAGGAAGTGGGGGAGCAGGGGTGTTTTGTCCCATTTGTAACATAAAACCCAAAACTACAAAACAAAGAGATAGACTAGCCATATTTTTGGCATTTTTTTAAAAAGGTAAAATATGCAGAGGAATATAAGCAATGTCCTTTGAATTCAATTGGCCCGGCCTGTGCTTCCCAGTGTACTGAGTTTTGTCTTGAACATAGCAGCCAGCTCTCATGTGCCAGGTCAAAGCTTTTGAATAATGCAAACCGAGAAGATGTGAGCATGTGCAGACCCAGGAAGATCCACACAGTCGCATCTTTTAAGTGCCAGTTACCCTCCAAAATTGGCCCAACCTGAAGCCGATTCACTATCTAATGAAAGCATTTTAATTTTTAAACCAGACAGTTAACACCTAAATAGTGTATGTAGGGAAGAAAAACAGAACACTATGCAAAGACGTTCCTATTACCGGAGGAGTTTCTAATGCAACCTCGGTGACTATCATGGCTAACCGTGTGTTGAACAGAAACTTTTACAGCCATCACCTTTCTAAAAGAAAGGGTTTAGGGGCCGGCCGAGTGGCACGGTGGTTAAGCGCTGGCCTCAGAAGCTGGCGGCTCCGGTCCCACATATGAGGGCCAGTGACACTGCCCTCAAAAAAAGAAAGAAAGAAAGAAAGAAAGGGTTTGACGAGCCATATGCTAGCCAGGAAAAAAGACTAACTAGGCCCTGGGCAATGCAGTATAAACCACCAGCAGCAGCGTTTCATGAAGAAGATGTGAGGTCCGCATCCTGGGCTTGTCAGGGCTCTTTTATACAAAGGGTGTTGGGAAGGAGATGTGAGTTGCTGTGAAAGAATTTGCATTGGCTGTAGAGGAAGGGGGTGGGAGACAGTGAGGCAGGGATCCTTGAGGAATGGATAGGAGCATCCCTCCTAAGGATGAAATGTTTGCTCTTTTCAGGCATCAGTCTAGACACATCATGCGGTAGCACCTGGTGTTGGCTGTTCGCTATTGTCGCCAGATAATTGCAAAAATAACGACCTGGAAGTTAATTCAAAGTTCCAATATACATGTGGGGATGTTATCAGACTTTTGTTGGTTTGTGCCTGCAGCTGTTAACTCATTAACCTCTCCCACCTCTTCCTTCCACCCTCTGGCCTGCTGTAATTTAATTTAGGACATCTCAGAATTGTCTCCTTGTCACATAAGTCAGAAAATTACTACGTCAGAGAATGAGAAAGTAAAAGCACACTTCTGTTATCTTTTAGGGAATCATGAATCATTTTGGCTTCCTAAAACATACTTCCAATTAATTATAATATTTTATTTTCTATCCTAAATTATTGATCAGAACCTCAACTGAGCTACTGATTTTTGACCTCTTTTCACCCCATTAGCCCTCATGTGGCTTGGAACTGTTTGACCAGAGAACTGAGAAGTGACATAATGGAGGGCTACTCTAAACCTCAGATTTGATTCTCTCTCTTTGTTTAATTAAATATATTCTGTTTCAACATTCTTTCTTTTTCATAAAGAAGAATTTAAATGGTCTATTTCAGAAACACTACCATATAGATTTGTTGTTAAAATTACAACAAATACTGTCTTATTTAGGTTAATGAAAATAGTATATGTGCATCTTTATTTGATAGATTTCATCCTTAATAGATTTTTCTTGAGAACAAAGTAGCCTACTAATGCTTTGGCTAGTGGACAGTAGATAGAAAACAATACAGTAATTAAGCATGTAGATGTAAGAGTCAAAAAAAAAAAGAGATGTAACATTCTGAGGTGAAGACAGACAAGTTCAAAATCAAAAGTATTCAAAAGTTTCATGCATTTAACAAAATGCATCTAATGTTTTGTTTATAGAATTATGGAAGCTTAAGTAATAAGGAAACCCAGAAAATATTTAGTCTAATACATAATAACCAGTAGCGAGGTCACCTTGCCTCTGCTTAGACTCCTACAATGAGAGGAAGTCTTCCACTCCATGAGATGGCATTATTGTATGCAGAGCAACTCTTAATGTCATATTCTTATTTAAATAGAAATGTAATCCACTTCCAGTATTCCAACTTGTGATTCACTGAATGGCAGCTGTATTTGTTAGTGCTCTTCCAGATGCAAGTTATAGAAAACCCAGCTCAACTGGATTAGAGAAAAAGGAAATGTATTCTCTCACATTTCTTTTTTTTAAGTTATTCTGAATTCATATGTGACTTAACCAGGAACTCAAACCACAGCACATGGAATTGCTTTCTATCTCTCAGCTCTGTTATGTTCTCATTCTTCAACGGACCGTCCCTTTTAGCTTTCCGTAGCCCCCTTTGCTTACATTTACCACTCATTGATTCAACACATCTTAATTTATGCCTAGCATGTGCCAAGTTCAGTTCAATGCAATAGAACTACAGCTATTACAGCTGAGAACATAACAGGTTGTCTGCTTAAGATTTTGCAGGTTAGTGGGAAGAGACACACTATCAGCAAGTGAACAGAGATCCTTGCAAGTATTGGTAAATGCTATGAAGAAACTAACCGATGGTGAAAGATAAAGTGCCTGGGGATTAGTGAGGGGACCCCGTCTTGAGATAGAGCTATCAGGGAAAACCCTCTCTGAAGACTTCTCTGAATCATGAAAAGGAAAGTACCTACAAAGGGCTAAGGAAAAGATATTCCAAAGAGGAGGAACAGCAATTGCAGAGAGACACTACTAGTATGGGAGTGAGGTTGACAAATTCAAGATTTAGAAAATAGGCTGGGGTAGCTAGAAAGCAGTGAACATGAGCGAGCATAAGAAATGAGGCTGGGAACGAGAAAGACCAGACCACGTAGGACCTTTTCATGTTAAGGAGTTTGAATTGTATTCTAAGTGTATTCATTTTAAAGAGAAATGATGCATTTCTCATTTCTCATACCACTGATTAAACTGTTGTTATTACCTACTTATTCTCTTACTTTCTGGGGGTATTATGTCCCTGAGGCAAAGGAAAAAAATTTTTTTTTTCTTTTACCCCTTGGATCAATTAATATTTTAAGATTCTCTATAATACTTCCCTAGAAGCACTCTGGAATTTGAGCCCTAATGACATATCTTGACCTTGCCATTGGAGAGACAATTTAGTTCGGCAAATATCTGTCAATTTCTTATAATGTAGTGGTTCGAATCCTTCGTCTTGAGGATACGGGTGAACAGTATAGATGGGGCCTGTGCCTTCATGGACTACAGAGTTTGTAGAGGGATATAGACAGAAAGAGACAATCATATACAGCCTATTAAGGGTAGCCAGTAAGTGCTAGGAGTGTAGTGTAGATTTAATATGGAATATTTCTTGAGTTCTTTTCAGATTCACTTTCTTAGGATTATTTCAGTAGCATCATAGTATAAGAAAACACACACAATTGATAGGATCTATCACTGCCAATAAGAAGCAAATTAAAAGGTTGAGTTTTGGGAGTGATATTTTAGTACTAACACTAACACATGAGTATTGATTTAAGCACTGTCACCTGGAAAAATTATAATTGCTGTTTACCAGTACTTGTAAGAGCTTTGGAACTCTTATTCTACTCAATGCCTTTTATTGTTTTTTTTTTCTTTCTCAATGTTCAATGTCTTTTAAGCAGGTTAACAAGCCACATAAGAGACCCTAATTTCTAATTAATCTGATTTTTGCTTTTGATATACATATATATTTTTTTTTATTTTACCCAAAACTTTAGAACCCAGTGCGATTTCAACAGATCTGCCTAGTACAGCAGATTTTTTAACTATCTTATAGAAATCAGTGAAAAATGTACTACAATCTTAAAACAACTAGAAGAGAGTACTTTTTAAATTATGAATAGCATCATTTTCATCTTTGGGATAAACCTGCAGTCTCCTGAATTGAGGATTTTTGAGAAGACAACTTCCTTTCAAAATCAGTCTCTCTCTCTCTCTCTCTCTCTCTCTCTCTCTTTCTCTCTCTTTCCCTCTTCCTCTCCCTCTCCCTCTTCCCCTGCCTTCCTCCCTCTCCCTCCCTCCTGCTCTCCTTTCTTCCATCTCTCCTTCTACCTCCTTCCCGCCTTCCTCTTCTTGTCATATAAATATACAATGCTACTACTTAAAACAAAACAAAACAAAAAACTCATAAAGTTCCTGTGAAACTTCCATAAATATTGTGCTTATTTTGTTAGTTTAAAATAATCATTATATAATTTATTTAAGCATGTACATTTGTAATGCACTTAAGATTCTATTTATTTTACTGATAGTAAGTTTATATACAACATTATGATATATTTATTCTGTTGTGTTCTATAAAGTGAGATGCGTTTTTAGTTATACCTATTTTCACATTTCTTCTTACACATACAATATGGAAGTGGCATTATTCGTGCAGTTAATTTCTGGAGAAATGGAGACTATTTTAATCTAGTGCCTGTCCAAAAATTGTAAGATAATGAAGTTCATCATAATTCATATAGTTTTTCATTACTTCTAAAAATCAACTGAAGGACACATATTCTTAATTATGTTTTTTTAAAAAGAGACCAGAAATTGTATGATGATTAGTTTTAAATATATTTTAAAAAAAGCCTTCAACAGATGCACAATGAATGGTGTAATTCACATTGACAGTGAATTATTGTTTAGGGTCTGCTTAATACAATCAGAGGAATTTGCAAGCACTTATTTCTTATCTCATGTGTCTTAAAGTTTGAGAACATAAGAGACACAGAAAAGCATTCAAAATACAGAATAGCTCCTTTTTTCTTGGAAATAGGGAACAATTTTATAATTCCTTTTTTGCTTGAAAATATATTTGTATTTTTTAATACTCAAATAAGAATTTTGATCATTGAAATTTTAATCTTAGGAGTATTATATTTGAAAAGTACGTTCTTAATGACTCAGAATATTGCATATTGGAAACCTGTTTAACAGGTGCTGCTTGGAAAGCAGCATGCCTCCAAATTCAAGTGTCTAAATATCACTAACAGTGAGCAGTTTCCCTTAACCTGAATCCTGAGGTGTCCTGAGGTTCTCACGGGAATAATGTGCCCCTTTCTAGTCCTACATGTCCTCATAGATAACATAATTGGATGCTTCTTAGAATTACACACTCCCCCTTGTGAGCTGCAGGACTTACAAATGCAATATCTCTCAGCTTTTAGCACTTGTACTTCCAACTATGGACTAGCTGATTCCATAAGGTGACTTTTTTCAGAACCCAGAAATTTAAAAAATCCTTCTTTTGGTTTCCAAAGGAGAAAGATGAGATCTCTCAATTTAAGGAAAACAAAGCCAGAATTTTTTACATAACCAAAATAATATGAAGAAAAAAATAAATATACTCAAATAGATAAAAATTCATTTTCTCCTAAATTGTTTGCCAAGACCAGAAAAGACTTAAGAACCTTATATTTTTCATAAAGTCACAAAATATTTCCTTTTTATTAAAGCTCTATGGTTGTTCTTTGCAAGACCAATTATCAGTACTGAGATTCTGTATGAGACTTTCATTTAAATTAGGCCTTTCAATAACCATGGAATCTTATTTTTTCTAGTTTATTATATAATTTTAGCTGTTATGGTTTGTTGCACAATTTTGATGACTTTTGGCAGTGTAGATATTTCATAAATAGGAGAAAAAGAAATTGAGACCAAAAATAGAAAGGATGAAATACTGCAAAAATTTTTCTCGTTTGGTATTTCCAGTAGCACTTAAAATAACATAAGAAAAAAAATGCGTTGTGAAGTATGTATAAAAGCATTATGACAGGAATAGGAATGCCTTAAATAGGTACAGATTTGTGTTTTCTGTACTTCTCTGTGCAACTCTTTTAAGGATCAAAGTTTCATTTTAAGTCGGCAGGAGCTCAATATTCAGGTCAACCCTGTATAAACAAAGGGCAAGACAAAAATTTTAGGTCAAATGATGGAATTTTTAGTGCCAATTTCATGCAAATAGTACTGTCATTTATCTAAAAAGTGAAGGTTCTGATCCAATTTTAAGAGAACCTCTTGGTAATTTTTGTTGGATTTGGTTTGGCTTGTCATTTTTTTAATTAGCATTCATGAAGTTGCTGTGAGCTACAATTCTGATCTGTTATATCTTGAACTATAATTTATGGACTTGCAACAAACTAAGTGAAGGAAAGATCAATCCCATAAGATTGATCATGTTAGATACACTTTCTTTATCCATTGAATTTTAAGTGGCTGGCTTGTAATATGTGCTCAGTAAGTGTTTACTAGATTAAATGTTTATATTATACAACTCAATCTTAATAATATAAATTTAAACCTTAGTTATCACTGTTTGTGTTATAGTTTCCACTATATGTCTATTTATGTAGTTACATGTATTAATACAACATGATTTAAGAGAATATGTCTATATATAAGAATTTATAAATTTTCAGTAATATATTGTTTTATTAACTCCTGTCAGGTGAACTTTGGAACCTTTGGTCTAACCATATTACTTTATAGAAGTCTAAGTATATAAAATAAAACATTGTAAATTTAATGAGACTAAAATACATATTTTTAAAAGTTCTAAAATATTCTTTCAAAATGTACTTGAATCCTGTTTTTTAGAAAAGATATTCCTTTAAAAATGCAGTTCATAAAATATGATTTATGCTGTATAAAATATCTCCTACTAGGAAGAGAATGTCTTCCTTTGGGAAATGATGTTCCAAGCAGTAGACTTGACATTTTGCTTGAAACAAAAACTATATGTTTCTTAACTGGTTTATATAATTTTTAAAAATCATATGATGACTATGTTATTTGTAGATGAGATTTCTACAGTCACTTTTAGAATATGTCAAATAACCTTTATTGAGGTTTATTCAGTAAACCTTTTGAGCACCTATAATATGCTAGACACTGATAGATTAAAAAATAACAATAATTAACAATGAACAATGTCATCGGGAAGACAAACAAACGATTGAAATATATGGGCTAAGTACTGGTCAAAGAATAATATGGAGATAAGGGAAATAGTTCCGGCACAACCTGGGGAGAAATAGGATAAGGAAAGACTTCCAGAAAAAGTGCCATTTTGAAGGTATTGGAAGGAAAATGAAATAACCTGTCCAAAGATACACAGGTGGGAAAGAATTGAGTGTTGAATTTTGTCTGAATTTTAAAGAAATAAGGTTGACTGTAATCCATCTCTAGAACTTGGGCAGTGAACTTAAGAAAAATAAAAATGTAAAGGTCGAAGTGTCTGAAGCATGAAGTTTAATCTCCTTACCATGGTATTCTGTGATCTAGCCACACTAACTCTAGCCTAATTGATTACTTTTGCCTTTCTCCCAATCCCCCAATTTGTGATCCAAACAGAATCACTTCCTTGAGTGTCATGTTATTTCACCTCCTTTGGCCTCTGTTTGTACCACTCTACCTCTCTGGGTTGCTTTTTCCCTTCTCATTCCACTTTCCCTCTTGCCTTGTACCTTCTCATAAGATCACCTCTATGTAGAGGTGGCTATTCAATCATATGTGACCCCACTGCATAGATACATACTCCTTGTGCACTATCACGGCACCTTTATAACACTTTATTGTACTTGTCTACCCTTTTATGACTCTGAGTCACTTTAGGGTATGAATTATATCTTATTCATCCTTAGCACCAAACATCATTCTTGACATGTAATTATTGCTCTAGTTCTACTAAAAGAATAAATAAACAAACAAATCAGCAAATCATCTGTGGAAGTAAACCAAAATATTATGTTCAAGCATGTGACTGATTTTGAGACTCCTTTGGTGGAAACATCAAAGATCAAAGATCATTGGAGGATAATCTCAATGCAACCTGAGCTGCATATGACCATACCTATGGAAAATGAAACGATCAACGCAGTTGTACTGTGTAGAAAGACCACATGCACAGTAAGATTATGAAACACAAAAGTAAGGTTTGTCATTGTTTATTCTGTTAGTCTAGGCAAGATGCACTGGATATAGGAAATATGAGTATTCTGATCATTGAAGAGAAATTATCTGTCTGCATAACTTACCGGTCCTTATGACGGTCTGAATGAAGCACTCACTATTTACTTCTTTTTTGCCTTGACTCTTATTTTGCAGTTTGCTTTTTCAGACATCTTGAAATTGGAAAAAGTTTACCTTAAAAAATTCAGCAATATTCCAGTCAGGTATAAATTAATTAATTGGCATTCTGGTTTGTACATTAGCCTCATGAGTTTGTTTAGTATGAATATATCTTCAAGTGCGTGGCCTTCCTTATATATGCTGAAGAATTAGGTGGATGCTGAAATGAAAGGTATAGGATTATATTAATGTTGGCTAGTTTTGTTATATTGTTTAATTGGCAGTTCAAATAAAGCTTCAGAAGGGAAAGTTTTGTTTTCCTCTCTTATTTTTGTAACATTATCTTTCTCTGCATCTCCTTTATGCAAACAATCTAGCTCAAATATGGCAGAGAAATATCTTACCTATATACACTCACATATTTGTTTATATTACATTTGTGTGTGTGTGTGTGTGTGTGTGTGTGTGTGTGTATTCCATTTCTTAGTACAGAAATCAAGAATGTAGATTCATTTTATTTGGCAAGCTAATGACCCAAAGCAACATTCAAACCAAGATCAAACTTAAAGTAAATGCCCTCATTCTTTCTCCTTAGTTCAGTCTAAAAGATATGATCAAAACTCTTTATGTAATAATATCATTACAGTTGCTATTTAAAATCTCTTATACCATCCAGACTGTGAAATGTATTACTCTTTTAATGGTATGGGTTGGGAAAAATTAAACATGAGGCATTACAGCTGAGTTTCACTACACATTAATTATTTTAATTGACTATTTCTTGAATGAATATCTGATAAATCAATCTTGCAATTCCTCATGCTTCATGACATGCTTAATATAGACACTTAAGAATCATTATTCAGTGAGAGCTTTAATACAAATTTGAGATCATTATAATTAAAATCAGACTCTTACCTGATGCTCAATTCTAAGCCTTTTCATCTTCATTGAATTTTCTTTGGCCTATACCTTGAATGTAGTATTATAACAATGACAGGCAGAATATATAATCATGCTAAGCATCTTCAGTATATTGAGGGAAAAAACATACTTTGTCTTCAGGGCACAACATAAAAACTAGCCTTAACTGACATTCTATATAAATAGTCATCACCCCTTGGAATTCTTTAAAGACATCAGTTCCCTCCTGGTCACTGCCATGAAGACAAAGAATGCCTTAATGACTCTATTGAGGTTATCATTAAAATAAAAGGATATTTGCAGACATCAGCTATAAATCACTATAAAATGGCCCATGGGTAACCTTTGACACAACTCATTTGAAGTAAACCTGGGATGGATTCATAACCTTCGGTCAAGCCAGTGGGTGGGCTAAAGGCCCTTTTCATCCTCTCCTTCATTTCTTGCAATATTTGTTCCTCTTGAAAGGAGTGGACATCATTGGATATATATAAATTGACATGTGTTTTATGTTGAAACAAAATAGGTCCATTCAGATAATAGTGTTGATGTTTATGGCATTTATTTGAAATAGTTACCCTTTTGATATATACTTCAGATATATTAGTGCATTTGGAATGTACTTGTAGCTACTTTGTTAAAATAATTCATCATTTGGTATTTTAAACATTTTGCAAGCATTTAGAGTAATATTACCCAAATTGCACTCTTGCGTGATCCCTATCATATTGGGTCTAAAAATTTCTTCAGAATTAAGAAGAGATTACAAGATTTCAGAGGTTAGTCTGATTTTTCAAAGAAATTATTGCTTAACAATACTTTTCCCTGTTGGTATTTAGATAGAGGAGCAGTTCTGAAAAATGGCCTGAGCTTATTCCCCTATAATTTGGGTTCAAGCCCCAAGCTTACTAAAGTTAAAACTATTGGCAAACCTTTGAATATCTCTAACCTCAGTTTCTTTATCTATGAAGTGGGATTGATGATACTTTCATACCCTTGCTCTGAGACTAAAATAAAACAAAATATATGAGAATGCTTTATAACTTTTAAAGTAAAATTTAGATTTCAGGGAGTAAAGTGAATAGTATTAGAAAATCAGCATTAAAAATGATAAGATAAAAAAATATTTAAATTACTTTAAAAATGTATTCGTTTTTATGTTCCTGAATTTATTAAATGTTCTTTTATATGTTTTGTAATATATAATTGACTCCCTGAAATATTTATGTAACTAAGAGTGGATAGGGCTATGAGCATTACTTCTTTGGAAACTAGATGTCTTAATGACAAAACTGGATTACAAAGTCAGCATTTCTTTTGCAGTAGGGAGAAGTTCCCGGGTAAAAATTCCATAATCCCTGTATTAAATTAGATATATAATATCTATATTTTTCTTTTATTCAGTCTCTAATAGATTATTATAAGGGAAGGAGAAAAGGGGAAAAACACTTTAAATCAGTAATAATTGGGAAATAATTGCTTTTGATGAATATCTTGGGAAAGGGAAAATAATCTTTATTTCTAGCAAAAATTATGTAATCCCAAATGGCAAATTTTATAGACTTTTCTGTGTTGTCGACTCTTCAAAAAAAAGCAGTATGAAGAGCCACAGAATAAAGAAATTATAACCTTATGAAATGTCCTGAAAATTGCAATTAAATATCTAACATCCAAAATCTAAATTCCAGTCCTAGACTAGTGAATCAACAACATTTGTGACAAAGATTCAGTCTAAATTATTCAGACTAAATGAAATACAACTTTTTTTCAAAAGAACTGCCTTCATGACTCTTTCAGACTAATCACAATGATATTTCCTTAAGTGTTAAGATTTCCTAGCAATTTACGTAACCTTAAACTGTTCTCTCATTTAGTGTCTGTATACTGCTTCATCAAATGGAGTATAAACTCCTTCTCTCCCACGACTAACACTGTTGGGAATAATGCCTAAAAGATGCTTATGTAACAAATGAAAGAATAAACCTACTATATGAGGGGGATAAAAGGCAAATGGAACAACTCCTCTAAATCTATATTCAGAAAGGAAAATCGCTAATACTGCTTTTAATCTGAAGGGTGAGAATCAGTCTGGATTAAAGCAAATGGGAGTGAGAAGTAACTACTTAATTTTATTTTTACTTATCTTTGAACTTTTTATCTTCAATGACTGCCCCTCTTTCTCTGTCTGCAATAAACAGAGTGAAAGAGTTGTAGTTTGGATGTACTGACCTAGTGAAGTTTCAAGTTAAATTAATAATAGGAAGCCTGTCACTAAGGATTTCTGACAATGGCTCTGTTAGCTGACATTACCGACTAGAAAGCAGTGAGTGCCAGAGATTTCAAAGCTTCAACTCTTAAGGGGTAAGGGGAGCAAAGCTCTGAAGACTGGGATGAACTATGAAATTCCAGTGATGAGAAGAATTCATTTGAAGAGATTTAAATGTGGAAGGACACAGCCTGATAATGAATATGCTTTTATTAGTTATTTTTGTATGTAGATGTAAAAAATTTTTAAAACACTTCATGAAAATAATCAAAAAACTGAAGAGTTTATCAAGAGTTAGTCATTGATTAATCTTGACTATCCATTAATTAAAATTTAGTAGTTCATGTTTAGTATTTTTTTTATTAATATCCAGACATATGTGAATGGTAAAAACAATATACTCATGCCTGTCCTCATGGAAGTTGTACTGTAATTGGTGCGAGTACTCAGATCATCCATAAAGATCTCCTTAAAGAGCAGTCGTCTTAGATTATTTAAAATCTGATTATTTTGCTATCAACAATTCAAGAAAACAACTACTGCAATAAAATGAAATACAGTGGTATGAATGTAACCACCTTCAAATCCATTACATGCGCAAACACACACACACACATCCATACATCCATCCTTGCCCAAGATTCTACTAGATAGAACCTTGGCATTTACTCAAGTCTCCCAAATATTGGCATTTACTCAGGTCTCCCAAATATAAACCAATGCACTGGTTAATTGTCATAACCATCATTAATCATTAAATAAATAGTCATAATGGGTTCGCCAGACTAATGGGGATTTGTGCCCATTAAAACCTGTACACACACACATGTATGCGGCATTGTAAATGAGGTCTTCAATTTAATTAATTACAGTTAGTAGTAAGTGGCTTATGTATGATTATGCCTTCCAGTTCTTCTTCCCTTTTCTTCCAGGTTGACTATCTAAAGATGGCCTATCTTCTTATGACCAGACCAGACATTCTTAGGATCTAGAAAAAGAGCCTAAGATCTTTTTCTTCAATTCCTGAAAGAATCATAGATATTTTTTGCAAAAGAACTTTTTTAGGCCTCTGAGGATCTTCCACAGTATTTGATTTTGTTTTTGCTTGAAGATCAACTCATTCTTTTAATGTTTTCATGAGTTCTTTTCCCCCCTGAATAATAGGCCTCCGTGTGAGATATTTACTTCTCCTTTACGTGTCCCCAGTGGGGCCCAGAGTCTATACTCACTTGTATTGGTATTGTTTTTATTGTCCTGCTGCGCTTTGATATTAATTCCTTTTGTAGATTCAAGTAGAAAGGTTGGTGTGCTCATTTTGTACATCAGGTACAGGTAGAGGTGCCATCCTCAACACCGAGTTGGTAATAGAATTTGATCAGTGTGGCTTTTCTTTTCTTACAGTCTGTGTTGTAAAGCTGTATTGTTCTGAGAACTCCTGCTTTATTTTGTTTGTGAATCCATTCCATCCTTTGATGATTTTTGTAGTCTTGATTAATTTTTTCACATAGTTCAACTGGAACTAACAAGAAAGGAACAGTGACAAATGCTTTTTAATTGTGAATTTAAGGACTGATTAGGTGGTGCCCAAAGAAAAACATTATATTCTTTTACTGGAGTGACCAACTCTTTAATTTCTTTAAAACAGTTTTTAAAAGCTTTTGGAGGTTTACCTTTAGAAGTTAGTAAAATAGTCCCCACTTACCCATGGGCAGTGCGTTCCAAGATCTCCAGTGGATGCCTGAAACTGTGGATAACACCGAATCCTATAAATACTATGCATACACACATACACTTTACAGCTTCTCTTTGGCGTATCCGAATTGTCAGTATTACTACCCCTGCACATTGAGGCCATTATTAAGTAAAATAAGGGTGAGTTGGACACAAACACTGTGATACTACAATAGTTGACCTGGTAACAGAGACGGCCACTAAGTGACCAGTGGGCAGGGAGCATATGCAGCGTGCAGACACTTGACAAAGGGATGATTCACATCCCAAGCAGGACAGAGTAGGAGTAGGATGGCACAAGGTTTCATTACACTACTCAGAACGGCATGCAATTTCCAGCTTGGGCATTGTTTAATTCTAGAATCTACCATTTAATATTTTTAGACCATGGTTGAACACAGGTAACTGAAACGGACGAAGACAAAATGTTGGATGAAGGGGGAACAGCACTAACATCAAATCTTACTGATTATCTTTTCTTTTAGCCGCTTGGTAAGACTGTTCATCATTTTAAAAGATAATAGCAATTATCCCGATGTAACGCACACCGTAAGACAAAATAACCATTATTATTTGGAATTTGAAGGTCTCTAGGGACCAGAAGTTAAACAAAGTTGAATCTGAAACACTATACATTTTATACTGGCTCATGTGTCATAACTGTTCTCACCAACTATTATTGTTGACATGACACTGATGATCCTCCCATTCTTCCCCTTTTCAAATATAGTTCAAAACATGTACTCAACAGAATTTTAGTGGGTGAGTTTTTATTAGTGTGAGCTCAAGATCTTCTCAAGTGACATTCTTCTAAGTAAATCTATAGAAACTGTATATTTGTAAAGGATATTCTTAGAACATTTTGAAACTAAAAAGTACAGGTTACATAGAGTTAATCTAAAACTTAAATCTTAAAAGCTAAGTTAGATATGTTAAAGAGAAGGGAGAGGAAATATTAAAAGAAAAGGGAAGAAAAAGGAAAAAGGAGTGACATCAAGTTGTAAAGTAAATAAAACCAAGGAGGGAGCCATGAAATGTATTCACATATATGGTTTAAGAATGAGAAACAAGTATTTTTTTCCAGGAGTCAAAGTCATGTTAAAAAATGCTTTGGAATCATGTTAAGAACTTAAGTGTATATTGGCCTCACTTATTTCATAGAGGAGGGATTAATTATCATTGCCTATCAAAATACCAAATGTAGTGGCTTTAGACAATAAACACTTGTTTCACACAGTTTCTGTGGGTCAGGAATCTGGGAGCAGCTTACCTGGGTGTATTTGGCTAAGAGTGTCCAATGGTTGCAATAAAATTGTCAACTGGGGTTGCAGTTATTTGAAAGCTTGTCTGGTGTTCGTATATCCATTTCCAAAGTGATTCTCACTCACATGTCTAGCTAGTAAGTGCTGGTTGTTGGCAGGGGCCTTAGTTCTTTCCAGGTGGACATCTATCTCCATAGGCTTTTTGAGTGTCCTCGTGACATAGCAGCTAGCTTCCCTCTGGGGATGATTTTTGTGCTCCAGGAAACACTTGGCAATGTCTGCAGATATTTTGGGTTACTAAAACTTGAGCAGGAGGACTACAAGCATCTCGCGAAAGAGGCCAGGGATGCTGCTAACCAACCTCCAATAGCAGGACTGCCACTCCCAACAGGGAATTATTCAACCCCAAGTGCCAGTAGTGCCAAAGCTGGGAAACCTTGCCCAGAGCAAGTGATCCAGGAAAGAGGAAGGCAGAAGCTGCAGGGTCTTTTGTGACCCACCATCAGGAGCCAAACTGTCATTTCTGTAGTATCCTGTTAATTACGTAGATCCGCCCTATTTGCTGTGGGAGAGGAGTGCACAGGGGCACAGATAACCAGGAGGCAAGAATTATTGGGGGTCGCTTTGGAGACTGGCTATCACAGAAGAACTTCGTGTGTAGAAAGAATGGCATGATTTTTTTAGATATTTCAAAGCAAATTTTTTTAAGTTAAAAAATAAATATGAAATAGTATGGCTATCCCAGAGCCATGCTCTTTGTTCTTCTCTCTGTTTGTTTTCAAATATATGTGTGTGTGTTGGTGGATATAATTTACAATTCTGTGGCATTAAATCAATGAAGTCAGAAAACAAGGAGAATCTTACAGTACTAATAGATATTAAGAGAGAAGAAGTGGAGAGGCATTTTAAACAACAAATTAAATGATGAATACTATTTGAATACCTGTAAATTAAAAGAACCAACAACTTACCTGTAAAAGCAATGTGTAATTACCGCATTGAAGCACATGTCCCCCAACTACTCGACTAGTATCCGTCCACTTTTGAAAGAAGCAGGTGTACATTAAGCAAAAGTGTCAAATGGCAAAATGAGGAAGACAAATGGGAAGCTAGAACACATTACCCTCAGGAAAATAACTTAAGACTTGCATTTAAACGGCCATCAAGCCTAAATGGTCACATTAACACAGCAAACGCATACCTATCAACGAATTCCTATCTGCCTGGTGGTTGGCAAGGCATCTTGCAATCTGTGAGTTCCAAAAGCAAGCATGTGTTCATGCAAGGGCCTTCGGGCCAATGAGCTCTGTAAGATGATAGACTTGATATTTAGGTAACAGGGACCTGCGACTTAAGTGTGGAGTCTGGCTGGCCACATGAACAGGATTTCTGATTCTTCAGGGGCTAAAAGAAATCATGATATTAAAGTTCGTTGTATTATATTACTTTGATTGATTCTTGCACATTAATGCAAACCTTTCTCATCTAAGTTCTACATAAAGTAACGATCAGGGACTTGCCAATCTTTCCAGAGATACTCGTGATATGTCTGTTTTGGTTTGTATTTCTCTCTACTACGCCTCTACTGAACTATAAAAAGAAATACCCTATTTGGGTGGAAAGAGTGGGAGAGGGCACCCACAGTGAACAATAGGGATAGAAGGAAGAGAAAAAGATGAATGTAATCACAAGCAAAGGGGAAGAGAGGTGCAGCAGCCCTGTACATGATGCAATTCAGCCTGCCATGTAACTTCACTACTTACTAATTTAATATGATTATTTCATCAGAGAAGATAATAGCAGCAGCATAATTCATTTTGCAACATGTTTCACGAATGCTTTAACTCTTCCCCATATGTCATTATTGGTACTTCACATGAGTGTTTATGATAAACATGAGGACAGCCATAGTTTTCAAATTGTGTGGCGGAAGGAGCCTGAAATTATATACAGTAAAACCTTGGATTGAGAGTAACATGGTTTGCGAGTGTTCCGCAAGATGAGCAGATGAGCAAACATTTCTAATACATTTTAACGTTTAATGAGCAAACATTTCTAATACATTTTAACGTGGTAAACGAGCGATGTCTTGGCAATAAGAGTAGTTTGTTTCCGGAACAAATTATGCTTGCAAACCAAGGTATTACTGTATATAATTCAATCACTATAAGGTAGTCAAAGTATATTGATAAATGAAATAATATATTAAATGCATAGACAAACTGTCTTCAAAGAATTCCTTTTAAGTAAGAGACAAGTCCACATACGTGTACACCTAGGTCTCAAATAAAAAGTAAATGCATTTCTTTGCTCTTTTATTGCTAACCACGCAAAACCAGAACCTCAAAGCCAGCTGCCTAGATGTTAAGTGATTTGTATTTTTCTAATGCGCAATATATAACAGGCATTAATAAATAGTCAAAATTTCATTCAGTAAATAATGAGTGCATGGATCAATGGTTGAATACATTTGTATGTTCTTGTCCATTGCCATTAGAATGCTATAAATTTGTTAACTACCAAATAAATGCTTGATATTCAATAACTAGGTAAATATGTAAGAAAGTGGAATTTAGAGACAACTGTTATATGACATAAACTAGATCATCAGTTAGATTGTGAGAATGAATAAAGATGTAAATAGAGATGAAATATATTTTAACTTTCTGTTTTACCATGTTTGCTAATTTACATAGAATAATCCAGCATTCATGATAACAATTGGGATTTCTTCAGTGCATCTAAAGCTAAATATTTGTGTCAAATTCTTTTCTTAATCTAATTTATTATTTATATGTGTGGGGGATTTTCATTGGCTGGGATACAAATCAATTAGGGACACCACAATATTTTTAGCACTGTGATCACCAGCTGATAGTAAGTGAAATGTTTGCTTTCAGACAAGTTATAGTAGCTCTTAGTAAATGGAGCGTGCCTGAACTATTATATTTGTTTGGATTGTACTTGTTTTGCATTCTATCCCAGGCAACTAAGATTAGAAAATACTTTATTAGGTAAACTTACAACATAAATAGTCATATTGTATACAAACCATTGGTATTGTTCTCAAAGAATAGTCTAAATTAACAACTCTGTAGTATAAAGAAGGAAATTTTTAATGCTTTATAATCTACAGAACATAGAAGCATAAAAAAAATCAAAATAAATAACCAATATGTGTCTTCACTTTTAAACTAATGTATAAAATAGCAAATGTGCATATTAGTTCATTTTATTATGTGTGTATTGACCTTTATATGGCTTATTATGTGGTAATATTATATGGTTAGGCCTGAATTTCAGCAATTATATTTCATCAACATCTTTTTAAATTTAAGTTTACAGTTGTCATGTAAATGATGAGTATTGTTATCTTTAGTCCAAAACCCTGGGTTCATTGGAAGTTTCTGAGCCTTACTTCCTTCTCTCAGGTTATTAATTACTTTATAGTATTGAAGATTAAGTAAGTGATTTGGAATATTTATAATTCTATATAAATATAAATAACAGCCTTCTATTAATAGGTTAAAACTTGCTTACTTTAGCTTACAGATTTACAAAGCAAGCATTAGCTTAAATGTTTGCTTTATATTTATCATATACAAGTTTGCAGCTACTCAACAGATACATAAGGTTTTTAACTATCACTTTGAATATAAATGAAATAAATATAAAATAGGCTATTTTCAAAAGATTCAACTGGAAACATCAATCGGAGCAATTGGAGAAGTAATTAAAAGAGAATTGCTTCCCTCACTGCTTGATGGTGAACTTGATGGAGATGTCTTTTCCAGTGCTTTCTTGACCTTGAAAATTACTTACATTCTTTTATATGTAAATTATTTGTTTTTAATTTTTACATGTATATTTTATTTGTAAAAATACAGGTTAATCATGCTAAACTTTCAAATTTCTACTAAATAAGATATTACAAATAGGAAACAAAGTAGACAAAGCCTTACCTTTGGCATTTATTGTGTATATTCATAATTGTGAAAATGCATATCATAAATTATCCACTTCCATTTTATGGTTTTGGTTTTTAAATTTTTGTCTAGTCAAATAAAAACTAATTAATAGAAAGTAGGAAACTACTGTAATTTTTGTATTCTTCATAACTAACAGGCATTTGGTACAGCTGCTCAGTAAACTATTAAAAGAATCAAATTGTCGAATAATATATAATGGGTCAAAATTATTTACATAGTTACCAGTATAAGGATCAAGCATGCGGGTTCTTATTAGTATACCATAAGACTGGTCACACAATGAAATAGAATGAAAGGGTAATTATGAATGACATTTGTATCACCTTTGAAACTGTCAAGCTCCATTATGTCCTTGGGCTTTGCACTTTGTGGTTTTCAGACACGTGTACTGCCTTGAATAGAGGAGAACATTAAGAGTTGCAGTGGGTCTCCTGCTCTGCTAACTACTTTGGGTGGTCATTTTTCAGTATGCGCATATAATAGCTCTTAGTGCTTAAAGCCAAGCCTGTGACATTTCACCCCATCAGCACCCCATCTGCATCATCTTCATGGGCAGCGCCATTCCCCTTTGACACACACTCACACTCTATTTCCTCTGTGCTCATAAATCTCTTGCAACTCTGCGTATCTAGATCTTCCTCTCTCTTTTTTCCTGCACAGTTAAGTGAAACAGCCACCTTTAATTTCTCCACATATCCCCTCAAAATGTTTGCAAGCATTGTGATGCTGTCACCCGAAATTTTTCAGGGTGTCATGACAAAAGCTAGTGGTTTTACACAAAAGGTAATAAGCAGGTACAGCATTTGATGGGAGAAAAGTGCCTAAAATATTTACAGCTGCATAATAAATAGTCAGTGATACTTCTATCTGAAAGGGTATTTTGGCTGAATAACAGGGAGAAGATCTGGATTCTAAACCTTATTGGCTCAGTGAATCGCAGTACCATTTAGTTTATTATGCATATGCATGTTTTCATTTA
This sequence comes from Aselliscus stoliczkanus, assembly GCA_033961575.1. Taxonomy (NCBI): domain Eukaryota; kingdom Metazoa; phylum Chordata; class Mammalia; order Chiroptera; family Hipposideridae; genus Aselliscus; species Aselliscus stoliczkanus. The sequence continues at coordinate 171,554,519 of CM066727.1, forward strand.
TTGTTATTATCGTATGGGACATTCTGATAAAATTTTAAAGATTGAAATAATATTACATAGTTTTAAGGTTACCTCCTTACATTGACGAAGTTTTCTTAAAAGATTTTGAAGCCTAAAAAAAAATGTAATTTTTTCATAATCTCCCTTTATGTTATATAAGGCAGTGTCTCTCGAACATTAGTGTGTGGCAGAATCACCTGGGAATGCTTGTGAAAGTACAGGTTGCTGGAACCCACCTCCAGAGTTTCCAGGGGAGAGAATTTGCCTTTCTAACAAGTTCCCAAGTGGTGCTGATGGTACTAGCCCAAGGACCACCTTTTGAGAACTAGTCATCCATACTGGAGTACAGGGAAAAAGGGACATGATACTCCTGGGTTTTGGCCAACCATAGCATCATATAAAAGGGTTATGGCTGACCAGCTCAGCTAAATGTTCATATCGAAAGAGCTAGGACTGATTTTGGTATATACTTTTTAAAATTCTAAAATAAACTTTTCAAAATTATATATTGAACCATCATGGAATTATCTTGTTTAATAATTTCCTTCCAAGATTCTATGAATCCATATAAATTTGGTATAATGGTCACTATTTTATTATGGATCTAACATGATCCCAGATTGCGATTTGAATTAACTCATGGATTTTCAAATAGCTGTTCTTTTCTCTGAATCAGAAAACAGAATTGAAAAATAAAATGATTAAGAGTAATTTTCCCTAGCCTGTTCATGGGCTTCCTAAGTGCAGTTAGTCATGGTATCTAATAACAGTTAACCACTTTAAAAAATATAAACCTGAAACAGATACCTTATTACACCATTTTATCATTTTTATAAAGTGATTTGTTTCAATGGTTTTTGGTAAATATAATACATAAAATTTTGTACACGCTAATTTATATTTCCATGTCCAAATCATACCACTTGGTTCTAATTATACTACTTTCGATAAGTTATCCTGCTACTACTGGTACATATTTTATGTACTTAATTTATGAAGATTAAACAGTAGCTAAGTGGAAACTATATTTTTATTATACAATAATACCTATGTAAAATTGGACATAATATAAACAATAAAGTATAAACATGTCACAATATTACAGTTTTAGAGCACAGAAAAGGAAGACTTTTTCCATTTTCAATGAAAGAAGTCATATAATGTTATTATTATCTGATTCTTATATATTGTGTTAAAAATTTGAATGATGGTTGTATCCATAAATATTATGTATGAAATTACTTAAGGGCTAATATAGATAGGTATAAAACAGAATGTAAATTATGTAAACTTTTCCTATTCACGCATAGCACAATTGGAAATCACCATATCTCCTGAACTGACCATACACAAATCTTCGTATCACCATGTAGTGCACTTTAAGGAAAATCTGGAAAACAAATCAGGATATAAAAAAACGTAAAGAGTTTGAAAAAGTGTTGCATTTAAGTATAAATATTACATATTACTCTAATGTTAATTATGTTTATTTTCCTTCCTAGATCAAATCTAAACTGTCTCTGTGAATCCTAAGAAAAAAGATTATTTTCTAAAAAAGACAGTGTGTTTGGTTTTTAGTTTAATTTGGAGAGCAGTTCTGATCAGAGGTACACAGCATTTACCTTCTCCATCATGGCTATTCTAGGTATTCTGATTAAGCACCAGAGTACAAAGATGCTTGGAATTCAACCCCTGTTCTTCAGAGATTGGAAAAACCTATCTACATCATCATTTTATATGAACTGTGCATTTTCTCTCAATAAAAATGAATAGTACAAATAATAGCTCTTTCAGAATATTTCTTACAGGTGACATCAGTTATGTGCTTTCTGGATAGTTGAGTGCATGTGTACTGTATCTTATACAAAAGGTTTTTCATAATATGTAGTTGAAAGTGACATTGTTGACAACTGAATAAACACTATAATGTTCAGATTGAATGCTAAGATCACTGATTGGTAGAGGAATTTCATGAGAAATGACAGTATACCTATGTTATTCTAGCCGTTTTTAATCAGCCTTTCCTTATCACAGCTCATCTTCTAATAATCATTGCAGGATGAAGTGGCACAGCCACTGAACCTATCAGCTAAACCCAAGACCTCTGATGGCAAATCACCCACATCACCCACCTCTCCCCATATGCCAGCTCTGAGAATAAACAGTGGGGCAGGCCCCCTCAAAGCCTCTGTCCCAGCAGCATTAGCTAGTCCTTCAACCAGAGTTAGCACAATAGGTAAGTTCTTTTTCTTTTGTTCTTGCTGGTTTTCTGTGTATGGCAATTGAATGAAATCATCTTTTAATGGCAAATCATACATTCCCTTTGCATGAGTTCATTCCATAGGAGATTTCCATTTTGATGAACCGCATAGGTCTGTTATACACATGCAAATGAAATTTATAACTGAAGTCCAAGTTATACTGTCCCTCTGAAAATCTAACTGACCTGGTCATTTGTTGATGTAACTTATGTTATAAAGTTTACCAAAAAGAAGCCTAAATGACGAATTGCAGAGAGTAGTGGTTCCAGAATGTGGTTGTTAGGTGACTTGCCTTTTCCATCACTGAAATTTATTTTCATTTTTTGTGATGTGTACAAAGTATACATAATGATAAATACATTCTGCCTAATCAGCAGTCAATCATTAGGATGTGGTTTGTTCAGTTCCGCACTGCTTGAGATTTCCTCTTAGAACACACCAAAGAATTATAAAAAATGAGTAGCTTCATTGTTCCGTAATTGTCATTTCAGTAGAATAAGCAAATGTTAGAAAATGTTTCTAAGCAACTTTTTAAAAGAATCCAATAATTTATATTTTAGTAACACATAGATTAAACTGTAAATACTTACTTCAGCACACATTTATAGATATGTTTATTATTTTCCTACAGTTACGAGGAGGTTAGTCCAAGAACTCAAGGTTTACCAGGGGAAAAATCATCTGCTTTATAGGAAAAGTCAGTTACAGTAAGTGCTATTTCAGTGCATAGATACAATCCGATAGTCAAAAGTAGGAGAGTGTTGCATTCTATTTGGGAAGATCTAGGAAGGCTAAGTTGGAGATAAACTAATCCAAGGAGCCTTGAAGGATAGATACAGCTGTAGACGTTGTAGTCTATAAGAGAAAACCCTAAGTAAACTATATTTGTCTAGAACAGGGCTCAGCAAACTTTTGAGACGGAAGTACCAATCCTGTCCCTCAAAGTTTTGCGAGACCTATAAAACAAATGAAATCACCATTATGTGAATAATATCCTTTAAAAATGTTATAAATGAAACTATGAGAGTTAAATTTCCATTTTCAATTTTACTTCAGAGCCGCAGTTTGCCGACCCCTGGGCTACAGTATAAAATGAGTGTGCAGTGGAAAGTGGTCAGAGCCTAACTTGAAAGGGGCAGGTAGAATCTGATTGAATGGTATCCTAAGAAATTTTGACTTTTTCCCTAGACAGCAGTCTGATCAGAACTTTAAGGGTATTGGCAGCAGAAATTTGGAATCAGGGAAACTTGTTTTAGTGGTGGACAAGAGTGAGTTACCTGAAACAGAAATAGCAATGATAAACAAAGGAGAAAATAGATTGAAGAGAGATTACCAAAGAAGAATTGACACAACTTATCCACAATAGAATGTACCTGGTGAGGTTCAAGTTGGAGGTAGAGGAATCTAGGATTTTGGATTTATCAAATAAGAAGGATAGTGCTTCAGCTGTGAAACAGAAGACAAGAGTGGAAGCAGATTTGGGGGAAGATATAAACATTTAATAAAAAATTGAATTTGAAACACAAGGAGCCATTTAGGTAGCGATGTTCAAGGGGAAATTGTAGATGTAAATCTGACATTCATAAAGGGTCCTGGAATTTTAGACATGGAGATGATTCCATATTGAGGTTGCTAAAGCCATCAGAGCAAATAAGTTCACCAAAAAAACAGTGTGTATGGTAAGAAAAGAAATGCAGTAAAGAATCATGGGTATTGCCTACTATATTAGTTATCTATTACTGCATAGCAAATTAACCCAAAACTCAGCAAGGTAAAACAACCAACATTTATTATCTCACAGTTTCTAAGGTCCAGGAATTGGGAGCAGCTTAGCTAGGGGATTCTTTTTTTTTTTTAAGATTTTATAGGGGATCTGGGGGAGGGGAACGACAAGTTGCTATCCTTTTGTTCTTCGGTCTAGTTGTGGAGGACGTAGCTTCACTGGCCCATGTTGGTATTATCATTGCTCTCTTCCTGGATGAGGCAGTCGCTGGCCTGCCATTGGAGGGCCGCTCACGGCGGCTCATGAAAGCTCACACCAGCTGCCGGCCAGCCCCACTGCAACCTACACTATCGCTGGCAACTCATGGCAGCCCAGCTCCAGGTGGAGCTGTTGTTCACCATCTTAGCTGTAGAGAGCACAGCATCATTGGCCCTCTATGTGGGATCCAAACCAGGACCCTGCTGCTCAGAGCTGTTGTCCCAAGCCAACTCTTAACCAGTGCCACTCAGCCGGCCCTTCTAACCTAGTCTTTTTTATGGTTGCAATCAAGATGTTAGCCAGGGCTACAGAATTTTACTGGGAACGGATGATGACCCTTTTGCAAAATAACTCACTCACATGATTGGAGACCTATGTTCTTTGCCACGTGGGTCTTCCCTTAGAGCCGCTCATAGCATGGCAGCTAACTCCCCAGAGTTGAGTGATCATGAGGGAGACCAAAAATAAGCCAGTGCCTTTTATGACCTGGCCTCCAATGTCACACATAGTCCATTGTGTTTTATTCTTTTTATAAGGTAATGACAAAGTCTAGCCCAACTCAAGAAAAGGGGAATTAGCTTTCATGTCTGAAGTGAGGATATCAAAGTATCTTTGGACATATTTAAAAAACACCACACTTTTTTTTTAGGGGAAAACTGATAAAAAGCCAGCGAGTATCTTAAAATCAGAATGAAGATAGGGCAGTGTTATGGCCTAAGGAAAAACATAGTTCAAAAAGGAGGGGTTGTTTAATGGTGTCACATTCTGCAGAAAAGTTAAAGAACATGAAGAAAAAGAGCATTATGATTTGCTGAAGGTCATAGATAGGTGAATCGGACACAGAAATTTTATAGAAGGGTTTAGCGGTATCCCAATTATAAAGATTTGAAGAACATAAGGAAAAATATGTGGTTAATATATCTACCAATTTCTTTGTGAGCTTGATGTTGAGAAGTGATCTTGAGAAGGCTGGGTAGAGACAAGTTTTAAAGTAGAAAAATCATATATATTGGGGATGGCCAAGTGGCGCATTGGTTGAAAGTTGACTTGGGACACCAGCTCTGAGCATCAGGACCCTGGTTTGGATCCAACATGAGGACCAATGATGCTGCGCCCTCTATAGCTAAGATGGTGAACAACAGCTCCACCTGGAGCTGGGCTCCCTTGAGTCACTGGCGATGTTGTAGGCTGCAGTGTGGCTGGCCAGCAGCTGGCATAAGTTTAGTGAGATGCCATGAGCTGCCGTGAGCGGCCGTCCAATGGCGAGTGAGCAACTGCCTCAGCCAGGAAGAGCACAATGATAATACCAACATGGACCAGTGAAGTGACATCCTCCACAAGACTGAGGAACAAAGGGACGACAGCTTGACTGGTCCCCTTCCCCGATTCCCCAGAGTTGTCCCCTCCCCCAACTCCCCAATAAAAAAATCTTTAAAATAAAAATCATATATATTTTCAAAGAATAATTGGAGAAATATGTAGATATAAGAGTACATGGATAATGATAGAGCAAGGAGAAGAGATGAGAAAGGAATAACCCTGGAAAGGAGAAAAGCCCCTCCTTTTTTCTGAGACGGAAGAAATGAAAAGAGTACGTTAACCGAGAAATTGTGGGATGGACAGAAAGAAAGCTAAAGGAGTGTATTTAAAAGGCTTCCATCTGCACAGGGTAGAATTCCAGATTTTTTGTCAAGAGGAAGTCAGTCTGGGGTAGTGGAGCAGTGAGAAGAGAAACAATGAAAACTTAAGTTTTGAGAAGTTTGAAAAGGTTTGGAGTACACGTAGGCTTTTCATCTTTATGCACCACTCTGTCACAGTCTAACTCTCAGTTACTCAGTTCAACATCCTAAATGGAACCAAGATAAGACTTGCTTTCATGTCCTAAGTATGTGAAAGAAAAAATATTTTACTTGGCAAGAATGATTCATTTCCTTAATAGACAAGAAGGCCCATAAATATCACACAATGTTGGTACATGAGCTACTTTAGTAATGTCATTCAGACTAGAATATTAAACTAATGGAATAACTAATACGTTTGCATTTTTATCATTTGATGATTTTTTTACTCCAGAATTCCAAGGATGAAGTATGACAAAATATTTTAGAAAGGCAAGAATGTATTTAGTGACATTTATCATCTGACTTTCTCATTTTTTTTTCCCTGAAAAGTCCCTTCACCACATATACATCCCTCATACTTTCCAAGGATTTGAGGCCACCACAATTTACTTTTCTCTTTTCAACAAGCGCAGATGTTGAAAGCTGAAACTGTAATGAGTAATAATGTCGTTGGATAAAAGCTGTGAGCATTAACAGTGTTGGAAAGGTCACTCCTAAAAGAAGAATGAATGTGTTATGCCATTAATAAAGCTTGGAAAACTATGAACCAAAAGATAACTTAAGATATTGTTAGTGACATGGGGCTTTTTCTATATATCTGTCAGCTATAAATATAGAAAGTGAGTTTTTGAGGTTGGAGACCAATATCTCATTGTATTCTATAAGAATGCTTTTGATATGGTACGCAAATGATAGCCAGCTCTGAAGAAAGGGAATCCTTAGAAGGCATGAATAGTTCAGAAGAATGATGGATAATTTTAGAATCTTTTCACTAGATGTTATCTTTCCTTTATTGGCCTTTGTCTCTTATGTGGTACATATGTACAACACTTTTAACTTTTTTCAAGGCATTTTTAATCTATGTTCTCACTGCAGCTAATTTTAGAATTCTAAACCCTTAACTAGATAGTGCAGATATCCATATCATCTAGATAAAACTTATTTTACGGATAAGGAACCAAGCCCTAAAGAGGCTAAGTGCTTACCAGGGATTTTAAGTAAGTTTCTGTCACAGTGTAGACAGTTCTATGATTCTATTTTTATTCCCCTGATTTAATTTGAAGGAAATATATATACATAAAGATCTAGTAATTTGCCCAAACTCACAGCCAGTGGAGGTTGAAGCTTTACAATCATAGTCTCTGGGTTGACGTGGTTTTTTTTGTTGGTTTTTTGTTTTTAGTTATTGCCTATTGGTAGCCCCTCTGCACTGGATGTTTTACTCAGTCATTTATTTAACCTTTCACTCATTCATTCCATAAATGGATATTAAATATCTTCTCTATGTCATACATTTTGCTAAGTCTGGAAGATAAGCAGACAGAAGTGTTGGACTAAGGCTTTAGATTCCTACAGTCTTTGTTCTATCATGCCTTTGGAAAATATTGGAACATATTCTTACCCTTCGTTCCTCGGAGGTATAAACACATGATAAGTAAAACTTTACCTGAGCAAATGTAGTAGACACCCAGAGAGTCAATAAAATGAAGGGAAATATTTTCATGCCCACTAATTTAGTACTTTATTTCTACCACTTACTAATTTAAAATATGATGACATGAAGGAGGATATTACCTCAAGTACATTTACATTTTTAATGAGAAAGACTTCTGTGAGGGTAAGTTATTGAACAAGAATATTGTAATAGTTTCCAATAGAAAGCCTTTCATTGGATTATCAGGAAGTTAGGGGTATTAGTCAACATCTGGCAATTAACATTTGCATTGCACTTTGCAATTTACAGATTGCTTTCACATTTATTATTTAATTAATTCTTGTGAGGTTTCACAGAGGAAGAAATGGCTACATATCAGGGTGCCAAAAATTCGATGATGATGTGACATTAAAATAGAAAAAAAGTTAGTGTTTGTTAAAAATAACTTGAAACACCTCTGCCCTCACTTTTCCTTATAGCTGAAAAGTCTTATGTAAAATAAATATGTAGTAAATAAGAATTTGTATTGCCCTGATAGCATCTGTGAAGTCCATGAATTTTAATAAATCTGTGTCGTATGGTCCAGGCTTCCATTGATATGATGACATGGAAAAATCAATGAATTTGGAATTATAAAGGTTGATCCTTTCAACTTAGAAATATGCTTTTATATCTTCAACAGACCCTGCCATGGGTCAAAGGAAAAAAAGATTGAAAGAAAAATAAAATGCCTTCAAGTAGCTGACAGACTGGTGTGCAAAGCAAAGTTAGAAAAATGAAAGACAGTGTGACAGTTGAGGCATTTAGAACATTTTGAAGGAGCATATAAATGTTGCTAAGGAGCATGTCTGGGGTATGGCAGGGAAGTCGTTACAGAAGGGGTGACATTTGAATAAATTCCCAAACACGCCAAAGAGAGAGTATTTCAGTAAAAGGGAAGAGCTTGGGAGACGGAGGTGGGCAAGGAGGAGAAGGCATGTCTGTGGAATGGGAAACAGTCCTGTGCAGCTTTAGCACAAAACTCCTGAGACCAGCAGAATGAGACACGGGAAGGATAAGCGGAGTTGAGATCATGAAGAGACTTTCAGTCCATTTTTAAGTGTTTGGCATTTATTCCAGAATGACGTTTTGGGGAGAACATTAAAGAGTTTCTTGTTCCAGTGTATATTTGGGAAAGTCTGCATACTGTTGTTATTTCTTGAAGATTCACGAAGCCCATTAACATAGTCAAGATTTTGAGAATTTGTGCAATGAAGAAAACTTTTTGACTATAAATTAGCATGCCCCACACTTATTTGAACGTGGAATTTTACTTCACAGAATATTACAGATCATCATCTTACAGAACGCCCCTTGAAGCGTTAGGGTACCAAGAGATGGGTTTTTAGTCAAGTAAAGAGACACAATTCAAATTCCTTATTTTGGAATATTTTGGACTGCTTTATCTGGAAGCAGAGTAGACGATGGATTCAAAGAGTATAAGCCTAAAGATAATAAAACCAGTTAGGAGGTTAAGGCATTAACTTAAGTGAGATATGAGGTGTCTTTGGCAAAAGTAGGGACCATGGGGCTGCAGAAGAAGCATATTTGTACATTTGAGAGCTGAGGGTGAGGCAAAACTGACAGGGCTTGGTTGCCTTTTATATGTCTGGGTTAAAGGAGATATCTGAGATCACTCTCGAGTGGCTGGATATACAACTAGAAAGGAATATGAATACAGAAAGAATAGATTGGGGCACCGGGAAAAGGATGAATTCTAAACATGCTGCATTTCAGGTACTCATGGGACATCCAAGTAGAGAAGCTTAGGAGACAGGTATATGTATCTGGGAATCAGGCAGGATTTGAAGTAGACAGTAGATATTTATGGTACTAAGGGTCGTCCCTTGATTCTGAGGAGCGCTTTTAAGACCAATTGTGGTATATTGGATTCTAAGGCCACCACATCAATGATCATAACCTTGGAGGCTTAAAACAAACGTATTCTATCACCATGTGGAAGCTGGAAATCCGAAGTCAGGGTGTCAGCAAGGATTAGTTCCCTCTGGAGTCTCCCAGGGAGAATCTGTTCCATGCCTCTTGCCTGGCTCCTAGTGGCTGCTGGCAATCCTCAGTGTTCTTTGGTTCATAGATACATAAGTCTAACCTCTGCCTCCATAATCCCATGGCCTTCTTCCCAGGGTCTGTATGCCAAATCTCTCCCTCCTTTCTCTTCTAAGGACACCAGTCATTGGATTTAAGGCCCACCCTAAGTCTAGGGTGATCTCATTTCAGAGTCTATAATTTAATTAACACATCTGCAAAGACTGTACTTCCAAATAACGTCACATTCACAGATAATACATGTTGGATAGGACATGGACATATCTTTTTGAGAGATATAATTCAACCCATACAGGTAGTTTCCTTTCAACAGCTTCCTTCATGGTGGAGCAGCTGTTACTCACCCTTTCTGTTTAGTTGTTATCCCCTCTAAGAATAGACTTTTCAGTTTGTCCCTTTTTTTCTGTCCCTGAAAATATATAAAAGGGGCCTTTTTTAATGTTAAGAAATTGGTTGGTAATGGTTAAGAAGAAATACTGAGGCATGAAAAAATCAATTTGTGGTCAATTTAACAAGGTTACAGATCTCACAAATTTGTTATCTTAATGATTCCTAACATGCATTTCCCAAATCTCGTCAGAGCTGCTGACTGGAGCCATATTGGCCTTTGCCCTCTTATTTACCTACTAAGATTGAGGCTCACCAAACCTCTCCCAAACACACGCTGCCTTCTGAGCCTGCCTTGAGATGCAATTGCTGCCTCAATATAGAATGAAGGGAGAATAAAATGTATCAAGTGATTATTTTGGGCCTTTGTGAACTCTCATGGGGTGACTTCCATTTAATCGATCCTCTCTGCGAGCAAGAAATGATATCCCCTCACAGACTTTATCATAATGGTTAAAGCCATACAACAAGACTGCTGAGGGTAAGCATATGGGTCAAATGAAAGAAGAAAGAAAGGAATTATTCTTTTTACTGTCTTCTTGGGTACCAAGTGTATGTACCCTTCATGTATGTTATTTTATTTAATTCTTCCATTGACCTTCCATTTATTTCACAGTTGAAAGAAATGGAAATTCAGTGAGATTAAAGTGTTATAATTTGTCAAATATCGCACTTTGCAGGATATTTGGGTTCAGATTGGAACCCAATGCCCACATTTTATCTGTTTCCCTATGCTGTTTTGCAAGGAAACTGACAGTTACTGAATAACTGTCACGGACTACTTGTTATACTAAAAAACTAGATTAACTCATTTAATCTTCACAACATTTATGTTACCTAGTGAGTGTTATCCGCATTTAACCAATGATACCATTGAGACTTAGAGAAGTAAAACAGCTTGTGTAATTTACATAGTTAGAAGTGGCAAGCCTAGGATTTTACAACAATTCAGACCTTTCCAGCTCTAAAACACATACTTCTCCTGAGGACTGACACTTTGGACCAAAATTTAAAGAGTAGGTAAAGAAAGAATCCCAGTAAAGGATATGAAGATGGAGGAGTCAGAGAGGAGAAGGGATCCTATGCTATTATGAGAAACAAGGAAGGAAGAAGTTTCAATAATGAAGAGATCATCAGTGCTTTCATTCTGTAAGCAATGAGAAATGTCCCTTGGATTTGGCAATTAAAAGACCAAGGGAAGCAGCAATGGGAGAGGAAGGAAGGAATTAGAGAGTATGATATGAATCTTTGAGAAGCTTGGTTTAGAATGTAAACGCAGAGGCAGGATTGGAAAGAGAGGCAACACAAAGTGGAGAGAGAGACTTGATTTATTTGTTTTAGGAGGAGAGCCTTAAGTACTTACAAGTTGAGGTAGTGGAGATGGTAGAAAATATCAGATAGATGATATAAATGTGAGAGAGAATAACCAATGGTGAGGTATAGGAATCTAGAACACGAGCTTAAAAGATTTGCCTTGAATGAAATTAGAGGTACCGTTTCATGGAAACAGAAGGAGGCAATGGGCATAAATGGAGATAGATCTGAAGGTAGCATGGGATAGGAATGTGGGGGCCAGAAGGGTAAAGTTCAGCCTTACTGATCTTTCCAAAATCAGAGGGGAGATCATTCGCCAAGGGAGAGGGAGTCAGCAAGGTTTGGGAATTTGGTGACCATGGTAAGAACAAAATCTAAAGAACCAGCAAACAATCTGATTGAGAGTCAGTTCTTTAATATATAAATGGCTTTTATGACTTAACACAGCAGATATAAAATTCCATAATCTATTTTAACTAAAACTCAAAGAGTCTCTAAAAGCAACGATGTTTGTTTTAAAGTGAACACCTATCTCCACTAGCACATGAACACACCCCTCAAATTAGAAATAGCCATTACGAACATATGTCTATCCGTCATTTACCCCATCATAATTTGCAGTCCTTTTGCATCTCGATTAATCATTTTCCCTACACAAGGTTATCTTGGCAGCACCTAAAAAGCATAAAGAATTTATACTTTCATTCAATACCATGTGCCAAACCATTTCACATATATTTGTGCTTTGGAAAAGCTACAACAAAAATGTATGATGCCAGGTTGTATATAAACAGGGGTTGGAGGATCGTAACATCAGGCTGATCCTCTTCTGATCTTCCTAAGTAAACATTTCCCAAGACCATCACTGTCATATAAGAAGAGCTATACTTCTTTCTAGAGTAGTAGTGTCCATGGACAGAATGATTCAGGAATAATATATTACGAAGCATGTTCCAGTCAGGACGTTGAGGATACTAGAAGGTTAAAAACATCCATCTTTTACAGCAAATATTAACCCTAAAGGTCTGACCGAGGTCTAATGAGTTGTTTCTGATTTGTAGTTTATTTTAAATGAGCATGGATGTTTTGTTCTTTGAATAAATTCCAAAAAATTTAAGTCTAAAAAAGCAAAATACACAGTAGCTCTGAAGGCTCCCCTTTCTGTTGACTGCACTGGAACTGATATTTCTGCCTGAAGGAGATCAGAGGACAAGGTCTAGTCTGTGCACAGTAAGGCGGGAGGGAGAGGCTCAGATCATTTTAAAACCTGCCAGCACTGAAGCACTGCACTAATCTCCCATCAGCTCCTTCAATAGAAATGTTTAAGAAGCAAGAACGTATTCTATGTTTTTTGGCAATGAGCAGATCAGATAGAAGAGTCTAGCAATACAGCGAGGATGTGTAATCTGACATGATTAGACAAGGCTTTTTAGTACCAGGACATTCATAATTGAGACAAAGAAAGAGTATTAATAACACTTTCCTAACACGGCAGTTAGCCATTTTATATTTCCTTTCTTTAATCTTAGTGTTTTTCAACAAATCATGGGATTTAATAGCGTGTTTTGGCAGATTAGAGGATTTATGGCCCAGATGTTTTTTGTTCTAAAAATGGATTAGGGTGTAAAGTTTGCTGGAATCCATGGAACATGTTGAGGCAAGCCGGTCATTTTATGTGTGATTAGTGCCTGCCTTCTGTCTCACAGTCCCTCCATCTGTCACAATTCACCAATGGATCTGGTTAGATTTAGCCTCATGTCACAAACAAGTCCCTTTTCTGGGCAATTTCATATTATACATTCAGTTTATGCCATTTTATGCCCTAGTTAAAAGATAGGGAGAGCGAAAGATGAGATATTAGCTTTCCTTTCAATATTTGCAAAACAATCTCTACTCATTCGTATTCTACCCTAAGATCATGCAGATTATCATAATAATGTGCATCAAATACATAAATGACCAGTTTTAAAATTAACATTAAGTTAAAATTAGTTTTGCTCATTACACCTGTTGTTCTTTGAAAGAAATATTTTTGCAATTTTTTTTTTTTTTTTTAGCTAACTCTGGATTGTGGAGCTGCAGACATAGGCTGGTCATTTGACCATCTTATTAAGAGTATGAATTAAATGTTACAAGTAGCCACAATTTTTTTTTTTAATCAAACAATTCTAGGTGCTTGGTTACATTCTGTGCTTCAAATTTAGCCTCTTAGCTAATGCAGGTTTTTATCCATAGCCAACCACTGCCACCTGTGGTTTATTTCACCATAAATGGATTTGGGGGTAATGCGCTTCTTTCAGTCAGTGAATAATGATTTATTTCTGTAAATAACTAACTTAATAGTGCTATACATAAACTCTAAATTGTCCTTTCTAATTCCATGAGACTGTCAATAATTATAGTGATAATTATCAATATTCCTATCCTATGGTGACATTCAAATAATCCTTTCCGTTAAAAAAACAAATCAAAGGTAGGTATTATTTTTATACTACAAAATATTCAGATAAAAATGTTTATTTAAAAATTATACTTTAAACTTCTTTCCATATGTGTGGAAACAACTATATTTCACCTACATATTAGGTTTTTACTACAGATGTTTGGCACCATATTTATGTATGACTGTGAATCAGTCATCATCACTTGCCTACTCACTCCTTCCCTTATTCCTTCAGACAAATGCCATTGAGAGATCATTATATGCCAGACAGTGGCCATTACCCCAAAAGAAGTGAGATTTTTATGGTTAAAGGTTAGCCTATCGATGCCTTTGTACAAAACGTATCCTTTGTTGTGTCGACATCCTTAGGTTATTTAAATGACCATGATGCTGTCACCAAGGCAATCCAAGAAGCTCGGCAGATGAAGGAGCAACTTCGGCGGGAACAACAGGTTCTTGATGGGAAGGTAGCTGTTGTGAACAGTCTAGGTCTTAATAACTGCCGGACAGAAAAGGTTAGTTCATAAAATAATGGACTTTCCCAAGATATTTAAATTGCCTGCATGCTTTCCTTCTTTATGATCTTTTCATCTTATCACCTCAGACTAATGATTCTCCCTCCCTTTGTCATTCTGTCAATATAGAAATCTCCATGCCCATCCTAATCAAAATTAACCAAAAATCGGGTTATAATCCTCTTGTATCCTATTGACAATTAATAGTGCCTTTCCTGCCATCAGTTTTCATTAACATAAAATGGCATTTGAGATATCTGAGTCGGAAGGAAAGTTCTGCTTTACAAAGATGCTTAACTTGTATTTGGGGATGAAGTGTATGGATTTGGAAATGCGGAATCTTCTTTAATCAGCATAAGCTTGGATGATACCCATGCCATAGTCTAAGGATCTAGGATCCTGAGCTCAGCATATGTTCCTAACGCAAAGCACTGTCAAGCTTTAGGCGATTGCACAATCAGAGAATTTTACTTTATTATAAAACAAAATGTTCTTTTAAAACTTGGACTTTGTTATTCGACCTATGCCTAGCGAAACTTCTGAATTTATTTGAGGTATAAAAATTTTAAACTCTTTTATCTAAACTAGATTCTATTTTATTCAGAAAAGTATTTTAAGTTATTATCGAATGCTCAGAGTGATGTACTTCTTTTGGTCAGTTTTGATATGTTTGAATTAAAATTTTAAAGTGCTATCGAATCCCCTTTAAACCATCCTAGAGTTACAAGTCAATAGATATGACAGAAAAAATGATCAGCTACTTAGCAATAACTTGATAGTTAATCATCATGGGAAACTTATGAGTCAAACAGTATATAGGATGAGCCAGTTGCTTATTTGGATAGCTTTCTGGGTCCCCGGGTTTTGTATGGAAGTTGATATATAATCTCTAAGAAGATAGCAATATGGACAGTGAAGGTGAAATGTATGCATGATCCTGTCACAACTGTACTTTTTCTCGGGTCCAAACATGGGTCAAAATTTTGGAGAAATGACTTCCATTCTGTTCTGTTTCTGGAGGGGAGAGTAGAACATGGGTCAGTATATCATCCCTCACAGTCTCATTTGAGAGGAGCAACATTGGTGCCATGAGAAGGGCACAAAATTTTTCTAGCCAAGCACCAGAAGGGAAGGGGAAAAGCAAAGTGACAGTTCTATGAAGGAATGATAGCAAGCATAAAGGAATTCATATTCAAATATTTAAACATTCTTGAAAGGATGCTTAAACAGAAATTCCTTTTCTCTGCTCCCCATGTAGAAATGAGTTTAACACTCAGCCAGATGCTAATGCAAAGTGACTGGAGCTATTCCTCACAAGCATAGCTAAATTGCCATTATTTGTTAAGCGCATTGAATTCAGCTGTGGATACAGCAGTTGGTTGCATTGAGCAAGCATCTGCACCCCTTTTTTTTGTTTTGTTTTTGTTATAATCCTCCAAAGCAGAGACAGCTCTACCTATGTACCCCCCTCTTCCCCTCCGGGGCTGGCTGGGGATTGTCAAGTGACAACCGACCAAATCCTTTTGGACAGGAAGCCTTCATCCTAAATTCTATATACTCACAAAACAGGCCTTGTGGTTGGATCAGGGAGCCCATTAAAAGCACTTTGATGGTATGGAAATTCATCTTCATGAAGCTCCTAGGCCCCTAAGCAGCATGCTGTTTAGCTGTGGTTACAGATCAGCCATTCACGTCGGAGGGCAATAATTGTGCTGACGGCTTGTAAGGCAATGGAAGTACATAAAATAATCCTGAGCCTTCCACCCTGGCATTGCGAGTTAATCTTCTCTAATACAGATCAGCTGTTGTTCTAACACATGACTTTCTGCCGGCTCCAGTGACTCTGCTCAGCCTTTTGATTAAGTAACAGGACTGGAACCATCTGAATTCACTTTAGTCCATAGTTGTCCATTGTTAGAGGACCTTATTTCCACTTCTTATTCCACCTCCACAATCATACTTCATTGTATTTCTCTGATTAACACCTCCTATTGGAGGTGTTAGAGTTGCCTCTGTTGAAAGCCACTGCTTTCAATTTTCCTCTCTTTTGTATAATTATAACTTTTTTGAATGCTTATTTTTGAAGTAATACCTGCCAAAATCTACTGGCCAATTAAGATGTCTTCATTCTCAAGAAGGTTATCATTCTCGAATCTCATCACCATGCACTTTGAATGCCATTGAGTTACGTCTTCAATTAAAGTCTTATATTTTTATGGGTTTTTAAGTGAAAATCTTCAAATATGAAGGTGAAACAGTTCCATTATTATAATAATATGGCAAACTCGTATAATGTGTAGCTACACCTTTTCAGCAGAAGGATTCAAATTACTTTTTCCCTTATGTTACCCTTGATATGTGAGAATGAAATTGAGATTATCAAAGTTCTCTTAGAAGCAGATATTACTGTGGTTGCCTTTTCCTGTTGAATTAGCCTGGGTGTCATTTCTACAGTATCAATGATTGATCTATGTCCGTGCAACTCATGGAAATGAGGGAATGTCAAAGTTATGTCTTTTAATTAGGAATTATTCAACATCAGTACCTACTGTGTATTAGGGACAGTGCTGTGTACTCGAGGTACTGTATTGAATGAGAAAATATGTCCTCTGCCTTTATAATGTTTACGGTTTAGATCACATTTGTATTTTGACGATAATCATGGCATATTTATGTGTGAGCCTATCTCTAAAGACCCCTTATTGCTTAAGTATATCAAATTGGTTACATACCTGAGTTGACAAAGGTGGATACTTGTTATTGCACATGAAGTGACATCACTATACATATTGTGTTGTTATTTTCCTAATATCTACCTTTTTAATAGATTTTTATAATCACCCCCCTTTACCCATGGCCAAAGTATAGGTGGGTCAGTAGTTTGTTTGACATTTTGCTTCATAGTTCTTAATGAAAGACAGAACATGTGATAAATTCCTCTGTTTGATTTTCCCATATCATTCAAATTCCAAAAGAAGGATCTTTTTCTCTCTAAAACAATACTCCCAACTTTCTAAACTCAGAAAGTACATGAAATGTATGGAATAGGTGTCCTAAAGAAGAGAAAAGATAGAAAGGAGCTGGGAAGAAAGAAAGGCAGAAAGAAAAGAAATTCAGCCCGGTTCTTTCCATTGGTCTAAAAGGTGGTAGCATAACCTGAGATCCAGGTAACTGGAATCCTGGAGTAGAGATCTATTTTCTTGAGAACACACCTTATACATATTAACTTTTCGTCCCGACTAGATGGTCTGAATTCTGAAAAATTTTAAATGGATAGTGAAAACAATTAGAGGTATAAAGAAAGGGGTGACTGTTTTCTAGTAATATGTACCAAAACACGTAATGAAAGTCATTTTTACTGAAACACATTTTAATTGAAGACTTCTAAAAGATTTTTCACTTCTTAAATTTTCTTGGAAGTGTTTCAACCTACCCAAGAACTCTGTATGTCAGGTTTCTTGGAAACTCTGGGACAGTGTTATTTATAATTGTCATCTCTAGTTAATTATAGCCTGATTGTATATTCTCATAATGTTATCTTTTACTCAGCTCTGTTACAGATAGTGTTATGGATGAGTAATAGGAAGAATCAGAAAGAAGACCCTCATACATTTGTTTTGTGAGAAATACCCACTTTGCTCCATTAACACCAAAATGGTAGTTTTCACTATACAATCACTACACACTCAGCTTCTGACCTTGTATTTGAAGGTGTCTATATCTAATAGGATATCCCACCAGGCAATATTAATGTAAGAAAGACCTAATGCTCTGAACTGAAATGAGGACTAGATTAGAATTTTCCTGCCCTTTTCTCTTACTCCCAATGTTGTTATCCTAGGAGGATGATACCTGCGCTGTAGTATATGCTAGAAATGCATTTCATTACATTATTAGGAAATCTAAATACAGTAGCTCCAACAAGGATTACATTTTAGCATATAATGAAGTTAAGGATTAGTAGAAGGTTGGTGACATTAGATCTTCAGCTCCATGATGTCAGCGTTGAAATCTCTGTGATTCTCCTGGTTTTCCCTTAGGATCACAAAATTTTGCTGACCTACAAATATCCCATGAAGGCAGGCAGTCTCAGGAAGAGGAATTCGTTTACTCTTTGCTGACTTCAGCCTTCATTCGCATAGGGATGTGTGTGTGTGTGTGTGTGTGTGTGTGTGATTCACGTCGGGATGTTTCACTGTACCCCTCAAGCTGACTTCCATAAACATCTCCTTTGGGTAAATTTGAGTCATATGCACCTCTTTAAGACAATTACTAGCCAAAGGGAAACTGCTCTGTATTGATCATGAATTGTTTTCTGGGACTGAATGAGAGACCTTCTCCTATCCTCCCTGAGACCAAAGGATATCTGAAGATCAAAGATTATATTGGCAGGGAAGAAAAGAAGGTCTAGAATAGCTATTGGGTAGGAAAAGACCATTGTGAGCCTCAGCTATCTTAGAAAAATGATATCAAAGCTCTCAAACCTGCTTTGTTTTTTATTGGTTTCTATTTGTTGTCATCTATCTAACTGCTTTTGCTCGTCCACTTTTATATGTTCAGGACCTTACTTGTAACTTGTCTATGGTTCATAAAGAATTCCATGCAAACATGTCCACAAGAAAACATTTCTCGGTGACAGATTGAGTCAATGAAGGTGTGTTC
This sequence comes from Aselliscus stoliczkanus, assembly GCA_033961575.1. Classification (NCBI taxonomy): domain Eukaryota; kingdom Metazoa; phylum Chordata; class Mammalia; order Chiroptera; family Hipposideridae; genus Aselliscus; species Aselliscus stoliczkanus. The sequence continues at coordinate 171,573,461 of CM066727.1, forward strand.
ACAGACATTTCTTTACGTGTTAAGACCAACTTCTCTATGGCTTTTCTTATATAAAACAGATGTCACTCACAAAAAGAAACATGTAAATGTGTGCATACATTTGTTAAGGTCAAGAATTTATTCAGCAAACATTAATTGCCTACGGTGTACCTAAACTCTACCTATTAGTACCTGTAGGTACTAATACCTACACGTGCTATGAATTCATCTATCACTGCAAAGAATAGCAAGGAAAACATCCTGCCTTTCCTTCTGAGGTTCAGTGAAAATTCTTTGCAAGTTCCCATAGAAAACGATGAAAATTTGATGAATAGCATGTATATTGTAAATAATAATTTACCCAGTAATGACATCAGTTTCTTTTTTCAGTTGTCAGTCATATTCATAAGAATCCTCACCACAGATTATATACGTAGGCTGATGTGTAAATAAAGACTAATTTTATTACTCTGGCACTTGGAAACTCTTCTATTACAACCTCCTCTTTTCTGCCATTGTCAACCCTTTTCTTTCCCTTTAACAGAGTGCCAAACATGAAATGACAGTGACCAATGTTGACTTAATGTGGACGTTTAATAATGAAAAAAAAGTGTGTCAGTCCCAGCATTAGTTACAAATGGCAGTAAGTGTATCGGATGGCAGCTCTGTAATAATTTTACATCCATCATTCTTTCCTGATGCTTGGCTGACCATCTGATGGATGGGACAAGCAGTGTTAACTCTTCAGAAACTGACACAGTATATCTAGTTCAGTGTTATCTAACACATGCCCCTTCCGTTAGAAAAGGAGAAGACATGTGATGAACCGTGAATTACAGGTTTTGCTTTGACAAAGTAACTATGGAGGGACTCATGCCTCTGTGTTCAGTGGACGATTCTACAATTAATTAGTGATTAATGGATGGCTTTCTGTAGATGTTGCCTTTAGCTAAAATGCATTAGAGAAGTCAAATTAGAATTAGATATTTCAATGGTTAGAGAAAAAGTTCATGAAGGAGAAAGGCATGTTAGGTAAATCCTCCAGGAGGAAATGAGATACCATTGCCACAGTGTGGCAAAGCAGAAACTTTAACTAGGGTGTGTGTGTGTGTCTGTGTGTGTGTCTGTGTGTGTGTCTGTGTGTGTGTCTGTGTGTGTGTCTGTGTGTCTGTGTTAAAAATGTCCCTAAACTTTTAAATACCCTGGTTAGAATTTGCCTAGGAACAAATTAAAATATCACAAATGATTGATATTTTGTTTTTATTAAAGTGAGTACATATTTTTTTTAAATCTCTACATATGATTATTTATTTGATGACTTTAACTAAAATATACACACAATCTTCCATTGAATATTTGCCTTTTATTATTGGAGACTCTCTATTCTGAAAATGTATATAAAATGGATGGGGAACTGCTTTCTAGGCAACTGATTATTTGAAAATCTTGAGTAGCGTTTTTCTGTGCAAGTTGGCATTTGATCCCTAGGTTTTCTTTTCTTTTGTTTTTCATTCATAAAACCTTAATTCTGAGTGTCTTAGCTAGGGAACACTTCTTATGGGACAGGAGGGGAGAAGAAAACCCCTCAGTGAATATTATCAGCACAGAGCAGCCAGTTTTCAAAGACCATGACAAAAAGGCAAATAGGTATTATGTCATCACCCATCCATCACTCTATATGTCAGCCTTTCAATAATTCCAATCGACATTCTCGACAGACTGGTACAAGTTAAAGGGGCTGTTTGTTTCTAGAAATTGAGTATAGGCTGTCTATAGCCTTTTGTTCCAGATGGGTTTTGGTTTTTTTTCGGTCTTTTCATTTCTTTCTTTTTCTTCCTTTTCTTTTTGGGGGTATTTAATTGAAATACATGCCGAGTTTGCAGACTGCAAAGATCAGAGCTGTTTTCGTCCAGCAGTGGTAACTATGCATTAAACATTTTGATTTGTTTGAGCTTGAAGTTTAGTCCTTTTTTGCCATTTGCTTCATGGAGTTTGTGTATATTTACAGCCTCTGCATTTAATGGCCACATGCCTTATTTTCACAGATGGCCAGTGGAAGACTTTTTCTTTCTCTTAGTATAGCCCGCTTTCAGTTTTGCTACATTTGTCACAGTGCCACTACTTGCAGCTAGCAAGTGCCCACGCTTGGTGGGGAGCAATTATGGTGTGAGTTTTTAAGGAGCTTTTTAAAGGTTTCTTTTTTTTTTTTCAGTAAACTTTTTATGGTTTAATTTTCAAGCCTAGAAAAGCTGTGCGTGTTTTCAAACAGAGAGTCTTGTGTTCTTTACATCATTCTGGTAGAGGGGTTAGTGCAGGATGGTCCAATAAAATGAGACATGGAGGGCATGCTAAATTGGGCTTTCACATAGGCAGGCCTCGCTGATGATTGAAATTGTCTATTCATTTAAAGTTCTGAGGCGATGCTTACAATAGTATTCTTGAAAACAGCGGGTTTGAAAACACCATGTAGAGAATGATCTAGATGTTTTAAAAGCCTATTTCCACTGTATATAGAAAAAAGACTAGAAGAGTAATAAACAATAGTTAATGCCAAGGTGATACAGATGTAAATTAACATTATGACCCCACATTTCTGATTTTTCTAAATTTTCTGTAAGCAAAGTAAGAATCACTTATATTGTGGACTAGCAGTCTTATGTTTAAAAACCTGGTTTCTTAAGGCCACTATCTTTCCTTCCCTTCTCCCCTGCTTACTTCCTCATTCACAAGATCAAATAGGTGTCTTCATGACTGTTAAACATTAAGGCACTGAAATAAAGAGACATTTGTTTTTTAATCACCCTCTTATATTTTAATCACTCTCTTGCATTCTGTATTGTCATTTATTGCAAGCCACTTTACCAATATGGATTAAAAATTATGAGGAAAATATTCTGAATTTATCATTTATCACAAAGGGTCTTGTTGAATCTTTACAATTATACTTCTCCTCCTCTTTTATAAATGAGAGAGGAATGAGTCCTAGGAAAAATAACAGCTATTGATATTTATTTTTTGTCTTACCTTTACCAGAGTACTTTCACATCAAATTTCATTCTAATATGTGCTACAAGCAGAACAGTACTCTTAAATTTGTTTTAAAAAATTAAAAACTTGAGATTTGAGATTACAGGAATTCAAGTGGTAGGTCAGTTTTTAAACCAAGACCTCTGGTTAGAATTTCAAACTCTTCTCTAATAATTGACGGTGCTGAAGAAGTTTTGAGAAAGTAACCCAGTGCCTGTTTTATTAGCTTATTCTCCCGTGTTTGTTGTGTGTGTTATTTAGTGTATTATTTTTGAGGCTTTGTCACAAAAATCTCATTGAAGTTGAAGCAGTCACCATCTCTACAATTTGTATATCTTGTTTCCAATTCTTTGTTTTTCCTGTTTCTGCTTCCCTTCCAGGTCTTCTTCTCTTTACCATGTACCCCTTCACTGGGGAATGAGCTAGGAAAACAGAAAGAATGTGTTCAATCTTACTTATTTTGCTTCTTGTAGCTGCTCTGATAAAATGTGAAGTTTTAGCTGTTCATTAAAATGTTATTTAAATAGCTATTCCAATCTACATTTTTCTCTCCTTTCCCCTAAAACTACCATGGATAATGGAAAAGTGAACTATAACCCTGATGTGCCTGCTTCTGTTTGTCAGACCCAGCATTTCTGAACCAAACCTCAATTCTTTTAAAGTACAAATATATGGTGATGGAAGGAGAACTGACTCTGGGTAGTGAATACACAATGCCATATATAGATTACGTATTATAGAATTGTACACTTGAAACCTATATAATTTTACTAACCAATTTCACCCCAATAAGTTTAATAATTTTTTTAAACAAATTTAATAAAGTAGTCCAATTATACTTATTTAACTGAGGTAATCATTGGCTAGTGAGGACACATTCATAAGAATGCTGACAATTTTATAGCTTTCATCCCATGTAAAGGAAAACTAAAGAGAAAAATTCTCCATGTTTCTGTAGCTCAGTAACTGAGTTACCCATTGTTTATAGAACAATTATTATCAGATAACATTCCAATTTTGTGTTTACATCTGTGTAGCCCTTCTACTCACCGGACATCCTGTGTAAGTTGTGAATTCTATTGTTTTCCTTTGTTGGACCAGTGTTTTTAGACTTTGGTTGAATGTTGACCACATTGTACAGACATTTGAAAACTCAGGTCTTAGTTTTTTCCCCTCCTGGCTTCCCTCTTCCACATGTACGCACATAAGCACCATCACAACAAATAAGCAAGGAAGGGCCAGTATTTTACTGTGACGGTATTCATATGTGCCTTCTTTGTGAATGATGTGTTTTCCACAGATTCCTTGAGTGGCTTTTCTGTGCACTGTGTCCTCAGGCCTCATTGATTTCTTCTCCATGGCAGTGGTTTTCTGTTTTAAAGACGAAATCATAATGTTGAATTTGGACATATAATTGCCTTTCACGGTGTACATGCATCTGTAAATCTGATTATCATTGGATAGTCTCCTCACAAAATATATTTATAAACATATTTGTGGGGTTTATTTGTTGTTTTTTTTCATAATTTGAAATACCTTCTTTGAATTTAAGAGAATGATCGTAGAATTCTCAATTATAAATGAAATGACTTTAAGTTTTGAAACTTAATTAACAACTTTTGAGGAAATTATCATTTATAGATAGGAAAACATGTATAGTTTTAAACATTTGTCAAAATATTTTACTTTTGTTTTAAAGGATCTAGTCAAGTAGGACATAGAATTGCAGGTGTGAAAGAAAATGTAAAAGGGCCTTTAATCCAACCTGTCATCTGACGTTGAATTGCCTCTGGAATATCTCTAATATGCCTGGCAGGTAGTCATAAAGCCAGTATTTAAAAACCCCTAGGGAGGTGAAAATTTCTACATCATGAAGCAGCCCATTCAATGGATAGATAGTTCTGACTATTAGAAAACTCTTTCTTCAGTTGTTCATTATCTTTCATCAAATAACGTATAACCATTGATCAATGCACTATCTCTTAACTACATATGGACAAATTCTATCTCTTTCGCAAATAACAGATCTTTCTTCTTCTTTTTTTTTTTTTTAGCTGAGTCTTCCTGCCACCTCTTGGCAGCTCAGTGGCAGCTCAGCTCAGGCTGGGAATCGAACCAGCGACCCTGTTGCTCAGAGCTCGCACTCTTGAGCGAGCTATAAACCAACTGAGCCACTCAGCTGGCCCAGGTCTTTCTTCTTTTTAAGCATGGAGGTTCTTAAGATGTTTACAGATGGCTATTGTTGATCTCTTCCCACCCCATTCAACTCCCTTTTTGAGGGTCCTGTATACTTTCTCCATAATGACAACAAGGCATAAGTCAAAGCTGAGTTAAGGCTAAAACATTATGGCCATTGAGCTACTCTGTTCTGCATTTTAATTTTTATTGAAAAAGAAACTGAGGTCATTATAACATTGTATTTCTTAATGAATCTATATTAATTTCTTGTTACCACACCCTCTACTAAGTGTTCTTTCTTTTTTTAGCTGAGTCATTCTGCCACCTATTGGCAGCTCAATGGCAACTCAGCTCGAGCTGGCATCGAATTCGCCGTTGCTCAGAGTTCAGCTCGCACTCTTGAGCAAGCTCTTAACCAACTGAGCCACTCAGCCGGCCGGCCCTCTACTAAGTGTTCTTAACTAATCCTTAGAACAGTCAGCTCTACTTTTTCTGGAATATATATTGTCACTGTTCTTCATATTTCTCTCTTCATTCATGAAAATCAAAATGAGTTATGTATCATCAGCTTTATAATATTTCTACCACTTTAAAATCAATTCTTTAAAAATCATGAATAGGGATTCAATTTTATCCACAAGTCATTTTATATAAAATTTATATATAATTTGCAAGAAAGCCTTTTCTCCCATTTGTGCTGGTAGATGATGTGGGTGGATGGTTATTTTTTTTAAAAAAGGTGATCTCAATAAGCAAGGGTGAAACAGAGAGGTTGAGGAGGTGGACACATGCATTGTTTCTTTGTATTTTACTTAAGCTGATGAAAAATATTTCCAAGCGATAAATCATTATGATGTTATAAACAATTTTTCATCTCCTTTGGTGGTCTGTGGGGTTTACATAAATGGAGGGTTAAAAACCCTTTTTGTTTCTTTGTTCTTCCCGTATCATTAGTGTGGAAGGAGACCATAAAAAAGTGCAGCCAGAAGGGGTTTAACTGTTACTGAGTCAACATTTGACAGTCACACTCTATTCTGTCATTTCATGCATGTGCTTTTTATAGCTTTGTGAGCTTTATTTCAGGGATGTCCATTATGATAACTGATCCACAGCCCATCTCTCCCTTTGTGTATGTGTGTCTGGTGGGGAGCAAAGCTCATCACTTATACAAATCCCAATTTCAAGGAGTAATGGAAGAGCCATCTACTCATGAACTGTTTCATTCAGACTAAGGAAATATCTACTCCTTCTAAAGTGCTGTTCATGTAGGGTTTTTAGGTTTTGTTTTATCCTGACTGCTCTATTAAGTATTAACAAAAGGATACTTTTGAAGCTTTAAAAACATGGTGAATTGTTAGTTGTTTTCTGTATAAGTTGAAGTAATGGAATAGAAGAAATTTTCAATTTAAATATATAGTTGACTTATGTTATAGAGCTGTAAACCGTTATGCCTGAGCGTCAAATGGAAAATAAAAAATATTAAATACATTGTAGTAGATGATAGACCAGAAGAAAGTACAAAATCTCAACAATTTTTTGGAGTTGTTAGCAACGTTCTCCTTTTTAATGCGTAAGTCCACTAGGCCATAAGAACAAACTACCATAACCATGGCAGGGCACTTAATACTCATATGAATTATTTATTCCTGTAATTCTGTAGTTTTTACACGTTAGGAAGAATCTTTATCTTTTCAGTTTCCCTCATTGACATTTTTACCTAATATTAAAAAGTGTATCTTTCTTAAGTTTTATTAATTAATGAGAATTTATCCTATATTTAAACCCCATTTTATAAATTAGAATCCTGGGACTCAGGGAGGTTAATTGATTTGTCTAAAGTAATGCAGCTAATATGGCCGAGTTTGGTAAAGACACAGTATTGATGATACCCAAACTCATTATTTTCTATATTTTTAAATATGTCCTCTTCCCATTAATCCCTGTGGCCTTTTGCTATTCATAATGTTGTTGGCTTAGAAAGTACAGATCTTTACTGACCATTTCTAATCAACTCATTGACCACATCTCTTTAGATATTTATTGGCTCTCCTTGTTGATTCCCACCATAGCCTGGTGTCATTTGTAAACAACACATGTACTGTTTTCCATTATGCAAGTCGCTGGGTAAGTCACAGGACCCAAGATCAGCTGCCAGATTCCTGAAGTGGATACTAACCCATCAGTATTAATTATTTGAATGTTGACTTTTAGAGTTATTAATTTAACCCCAAGAAACTATATAGTCTAAAACTTTCTTTTCTTCTGTAGATGAGATACAATTCACTGTGATCTGTGTACAAGTCAGTATCGGATCAGAAAGTTTTTCAAGTAAAAACAGCCTTTACCTAATGTTTCCCCTTAATCTTAGGAGACCTACATCATTGTGTAAGATTTGACTAGCCAGATAAGAATCTAGTTGTTACCCAATTGCTAGTGTTTACTCAAGAGAGGAAGCACACAGGTCATCTTGTTTGGTCCTTATTTATAAATCCTCAAAACTGTTTCATTTTGACGACTTTGTAGTAATTAATCTGTTTGAGCCTTCAATGTTGAGATTATTCAGAGCCGTTCAGAATTTTGGCAAGTATTTAAGATTTCATTTTTCTTCGATTTTTGTTTTATATCTAATAGAAAAAAGTTAGAGGAGCGAAGACCAATGAATCTTGTCGGTTTCAGATTAGCATTCGGATGATGATATTGAGAGGGCAGTCTAGTGAAAGTGCTATACTAGATTTGTGTCCCAAAACACTGATCTTATAATGGGGAGATGGGGTTCTCCTTTTCTGTACAAATTGTTGACTAATGTGGTTTTAATGGAGCCAGTTAGAGCTAAGAGTGTATGTGTGGTAAAAATTGTTGCCTGTGCCCATCAACATATTTTTCTGTTTTCTGAAACTCAGTGTCTTTGGTGTTTACCATTTTCAGCATCCTCCTATATACCCCCTTCCTACCTGATATAGACTGCCCTCATTTTGTTTCAGCTGACTCTATTTAGAAAGGATTAATGCGATTATAAGAACTTTGAGAATCAAAATATTACTAATCAAAATATTACCTTTTCCAATAATATTTGCACATTTGAAAAGAGGCTTTTGGAAAGGGAAGTATTTAACCCTTTGGTTGAGTTTTAGATATGATAGTGCATAGGTAGACCCGGGAAGGGCGTAGCCCAGAATGAATGTGTGGGATGGGAAGGCATAAGATGAGAGGAATCTTCCCAAAGTACCAACATTTGTGCTTTGTAACGTTTGGCTGATTCTTTCTCCTCCTTCAGCCCTAAATAAATTCACTTTAAACTTTGACAACTATTCTTAAATCAAACTTATTCTTTTGGTGGTTCAGTACATTATCTAGACTCCTATCCACATGTAGATTTATATCTACCGCTATACATAGGAACTAAATATAAACTTGTACTACAGGATCAATTTTTATATGGAATTATATTATAATTACCATATAACCACTATATTCATATATGCCACATATTTAGCATATAACCACTTGGATTTTATTATTTCTCCCTTATCTCAGTTCCTTTATGATCTTCTAAATTTATTGTCAATGAGGGTTTCTAAAATGTGGCAATGTTACCATTTTGATTTATATGCTATTGTAAGGTGTTTTAATTAAAAACACCCCATATATGCTGATTCTTCTAATCACCTCTCATTTTCCCTATTCACATTTCTGAGAATTAGCTTAAGTGGCTACAAAAGGTTACAAAAAAAAAAAAAAAAGATAATCCTATCATGTTACTTCCAATATCTTCCACTGACATCCTCTTGAAAAATATTGTAAATTCTACTTTTGGGTAACTAATTAAATCATTTTATTATGCTATGTGCTTTGTAGGTAGATGATTATTGTAAAACTTGTTGAGACTTTCCTACTCATCATTTGCTAACTTTAGCCTCTGGTAAGATGGTGCAAGACCATACAAGTCATTTAACATTTCATTCTTTTCTTACTCTAATTGCATTCATTTTGCTTTCTCTTCTTGAAAGACTTTAGTTCAGAATAAAAAACTCACTAGAAAATATGAAGTATTACAGTCTATTCACTGTTTAATCAAAACCTAAGAGGTGATCCGTGCCCAGTATATTCCCCAAAGATAGCACAGGAAAGTCTTCATTGGCCCGGGGACTGTCATATCCTCTTGATGGAGTGTGGTTTTTGAAATGTATCTGTCTTCTACTTTAACAGCTACATTTACTATAAAGAGAGTCTGTCAAGCTAGTGTCCATGGTGCTCCTGAGCGCAGCTGAATGTACACAAGAGACTCTCAGCAAAAGAAATGCAGAACATATAAAGCAGCTGAAAATACCAATTCCACACACAAAACAAATTAGGTTAGGCTCTACATTTTTAAATATATAATTTATTTCAACGTTATACTAGGTAATCCTATAGAATTAAAATTGGTAGAATTATTTTATTCTCACTTTGCCTACTGTGTTTCATAGTGATTGACAATTAAAAATATTTTTTCTATTAAATCATGTACAGAATTTGATAGAGAATGGGAGTTCCAAGGCCATTTAGGAAATTGTTTTATCTAGTATGTATAACTGAAATAATGTCAGATTATGTTGAGCTAAAGCAGGTACTGTATTACAAATTTCAATACCCTATTGGTTCTTGGCGGGAGCATTAGTTGGGCCCTTTAACTGTAGTACAATTATCCTAAATAGTTGTTTATTTCTTGTGAATATTTTATTGTGCCAGTAACTGTTCCACAGTGTATGTGGGTTTACTTGTTCAATTCATGACTATGTTCCTCAGTAAATGAGGTGAATAATTATAAAGCAATATGAGCAAATTTTATGACATCAAAAAGGTGCTTTTTCTTAAAACTATTTTGGAACTACATCATCCTCAAAGCAATGACGGAGAGTGCTAGAGAAAGTTTGTAAACCTTTCACTGGATCCTTTTTCTGCTCTTAAAATCACCCAATTACTTAATCTGGACATAGTTTAATATTTCTTGTGGCTTAGATGAAACATTATATTTTCCTCAAAAATAATTTAGTTTGGAATGCCATGTTCTCCATGAATTCAAACCATGCACTGCATGCTTTTAAATGACTTGATGTCTAAAGATCTAATTTTGGTTATATTTGTATCTCAAATAATTCGCCAATTCAATATTTTGGCTTAGCAATCCAAATCAAATTGTGGTCCAAGTAGCAGGCACTCATATTGAATGTACAGAGACTTGACAAGCAATTAGCAATGAATATTTAAACGTCTTCATTACCCTTGCATGAGGAATGCAGATGGCATTTAAGGAGATGGCAACCAGAGGGCACCACTGTGAATTATGTTTCTATCAGCTGGTCACCTGACTCTTGGAAGACTTTCTGTGGGCCCCATGCCACTTCTGTACTGTCTGTCTAAAAATAAAGCAGGCATTCCAAATGTTGCAAAACAGGTTGCTTCCATGAAATTTCTGTGTGCATTTTGTGATTTGGGAAGGTGGTCACCAGGATCCTAGCTTATATCCTTTAGGCACACCAAACCCAAATGCCAAGTCTGTGAAGGAGATTCTAAGAATCAGAGGTTTTCCAAAGTGCCTGCTGATCATTTGCTTCAATTAGTAATGTGCTGAATGTGCAAAGATGAAGAAGTCAACATCCCATCCCTTCCAGAAGCTTATGTATTATCTATGGCCCAAGGGAATAAAAGAAGTCTTTGAATAATTATAATTTCCAGATTCAGCTCTCAATATAATATTTTTTGTCTGTTTTCAGGAAAAAACAACACTGGAGAGTCTGACTCAGCAACTAGCAGTTAAACAGAATGAAGAAGGAAAATTTAGCCATGCCATGATGGATTTCAATATGAGTGGAGACTCTGATGGTTTGTGAAAATTGTTCATATGTATTCCAACAGTGTGCAGAAGTGTCTGTTTAGTGCCAGTTAAAACTACTAAAAACTATACAGGATGGCCACCTCATACCTGATCATTTCCATAAGAGCTCACATGTATGGAGCAGTTCCCATGTGCCAGGCACTCTGCTGAGCATTTTGCATCAATCATCTCATGAATCCCTACATCACCTGTTATATAAGTTGTATTACAGATGGAGAGATTGGCCTTTTGAGATTTTTGAATCATGTTTTCCAAGGTTACAGGGCTTTAAGTGCTGAAGACAGGTCGTGGATTCAAGATGGCATGATTCTAAACACTCTCAATCACCATCTACCCCGTCTCTTTCTTGCCTGTTTCTTGTACCCAAAACAAACTTTTCAGAAATTTGTTTGGATAAGCTAATTTTCCGGTTCTCTTTTCTCAAACCCTGGCCAGAAAACATGGCTCAGAGGACACTTTTAGGATAGTTTCTTGCACTTTGTAACCCTTCCCTCTCCCACTATCTACCATACAGCCAGGGGTCCTGCCCGCCCTCTGTAACCCAGCTGTAACTCCAGCTGTGCAGCCTCTTGCTGTCCTTGGATGCCTGCATCATCTCTAAAGATTCTAAACATCCACAGTGATAACTAATTAAATTGATATTCTGATTTTAATAGCACAACAAAGAAGGGGGTGGGAAGAAAGTGCTATTCCTTGCACAGTGAGCCCCAACTGGAAACCTGTCTCCAGATGACACACATGGTTTTAAGAGCAGTGTCCTCAAGTGTGTCACTATTGCAGAGGAAGTTGCCTGCATCCAGAAAAACTAGTAAGGAGCATATGTTAGGTCAGAGGGGTTCCCTTGAATCTCCAGCAAGTTTTACTCTGTGCCTTGGGCCACTTCTACTTTTAAGTCCAATCAGCACTAGCCAAGGGACTAGCCAAACTTGAGCATTTAACCAGATAATTCTGTAAAAACTGAGTTATTCCGTGGATCCCCAAGAAAAGTCTGCTTTTCTGGCCTGTTGTATCCAAACCTTTCTTCCTATTTTCTCCTTCATTTGGGTAAGGTAAACCTGGCCTAACTACATAGAAAGAGCTTGTTTAGCGTTGATGAAATCACATAATGTTTATTTTATTGCTTGTGCTGCTTTAAGGTGTAAGTGCAAGAAAAGGCAGATGTGCAAATGATCATCTGCTACTTACAAATGCATTTTTGAAAGATGTTGCCATATATTAGCACTCATTTTTGTCAATAAAAAGACATTTATTGGTGATCACACATTTCATAAATTTTAAGTTGCATTAGCATGATAAAATATACCCATAGTAATCAACATTAGAACATCAAAATTTTGTTGCTATTATTTGTTAAATTCAGTCATGCTTGTGTGCAAACTATTTTCCAATCTTGATCCGACCAAAGAGCATATAATGAATGAGAAATAATGAGAAACTCTACCAACACATAGGCTTTGTTTTTTGTTTGCTGCTGTAGAGGTCTCCAACTCTGGGCAATTTTGGTTGATTCCTAATCTTTCAAATTAAGAAGAGAAAGGAAAAAGAGTATGAAGGAAGAAAAAAAAACAGTGTTTTTATTGATACTTATATGCTCTAAAGATCCCAAATTATTTTAAAATTTTATATGGGACCAAAATCCTCTCTTCCATCTTTTGTAATGATAGCCCTAGAGAATTTACTGTCAGCGTTTTATGTTTTCTTCCGCTAATCTCCCTCTTCTCACCCCCTCCCCCTTTCCCACCCCAAACTCAAGCACCTCTGGAAGCTGTTTCATCTGCTGAAGCTATGCTTCCAAGTCACATAAAGCCTGGAGGAGTGACTGCAGCTCCCTAAGGTTCTATTGTGACTCCTGCTTGTGTTTCATCATCATGAGTCTTGCTGATCAGAGTATGACTCTCAGTGCGTCTCTGGAGAACTTAGACATTCGGGCAAAATTCAGGGGAATGAATTATACTTATATTTTTTCACCCTAAAGATGTGGCTGTTGACTTTTTAAAAAATCATAATCATATAACTCTTCATGTGTTCGTTACCCTATCATTTCCCTATCATTTTCAAATATCTTTTGGGGAGCAGACTATCATTGCTACATCAGCATATTTCATGCATTTATTAGCACATAATTTCAAGCACATTACAGGAGAATATCTATATTGTATTTTAACCTAAAATGTGATCTAGCAGAATTTTTATTTATGTGGCCTCAGAGAGGAAACAGGCATGTGGCCTCTCTGTTCTGATTGTCCCATGGTAGCAGAGACACATACTTAACCTGTACTCATCCATTGCGTTGGACGTATTAGTGTTTCACAGTTTTGTGAGCTTCTTCACCTTTTTAATATTTCTACAGTACCTGCGTGCCTGTTGATACAATCCAACAGTTTTCTTTCCAATTTACATCAAAGATCACACAGTCTCATATAAGAAAGGGAAATATATTAGAAATGGATTAAAAATATAAATACAACATTTGCCACCACAAGGCTTATCATAAAATCTTCATAAACAAGCATCTGTCTCAAGAACTGGGAGTACCATTATCAGATGTACTTTTATTTTCAGATATTTTAATAGACTAAAAAACAGCAATGCAAGGATTTGAATAGGATTGCCAAAAGTTTTCATACTAATATGAAGCAATGTTCCCTATTTTTAGGAAGTGCCGGAGTCTCAGAATCAAGAATTTATAGAGAATCCAGGGGGCGTGGTAGCAATGAGCCCCACATAAAGCGCCCAATGAATGCCTTCATGGTGTGGGCTAAAGATGAACGAAGGAAAATCCTTCAAGCCTTTCCTGACATGCACAACTCCAACATCAGCAAGATACTGGGTAAGAAAAGTATTCAAGCTTAAGTAATGTTTGGAATAAATGTACAGTTCTGTTTTCTGCACTTGTTGAAAGATAATGGGTTTGTAGTCCAGGCAGCTCATAATATCTGCTTCACTAAAAAAAAATCACCATCATTGAGCCTTTTCTTCTGACGATGAAGCATTCCGTGTCTGTTGAGAAATGTGCCCAATTATTATAGCTAATTCAGTTGTGTGCCTCAATGCTAATTATAGTAGTATTTTCTCTTCTTTAAAAATCTAGATATATTTGTACTGAGTCTAGGAAAAAGTTTCATATGAGCCACTCGATATTGTTTTGACCATATTTATCCTTTTCATTTGTCAACTCTAGAATTCATCATGTTGTGTGGGTGAGGGTGGATGTGGCGATGATATTTGTTCTAGAACTAGAACTGAAAATCAGTTTAGATTGTCAGGACACAAGAACATACAGTGTGCATTTCTACACTGCCATTGCAGCTTGCAGCTTATCAGATAAAAAAGTACATATTTACCCAACATACATAGTGAAGCACACAGAGAAGATAGGTGAGAGGAAAAGGTCACTAACTCTAAAGAGACCTATTAGATACCAGTTGGAGTCCAAGAAAAAAGGAAGGGAAGATTCCATTTCTTTTGTGCCATTCCTTTGAAATCATCATCACCATTATTGATGTCATCATCTTCTTCATCTTCATCTTCAAGTACTGTGGTAGCTAGGTACTAGACAACCTAAGCAAATTTCAATTATTCCCTGCCTTCTAAGACCTAAATAATAAAAGTAGACTAGGAGCACTTAACTCTATCAACAAATTTTAGCCTTCACAAATAAGGAGCAAAATCTGTCTAAGTTATTAAAACTTGATTAAAACCCATTAAATGCTTGGAATTACGTGTAGTTAATGTAGTAACCCTCTTGATTCTTTACAGTAAGGAATTGATCATCTAACAGTAGTTACTAAACATATTCTCAACAATGGCAATAGATGCCGACAGGTCTACAACATGCATTTCTAAAGAGCGCAGAATGAACACAAAATGTTAACCACTTAAAATTGGTTTCAGTTTTCATCTAAAGTGATTTTGAAATTTTTAGGTGAATGTTATCTCAAAAATATGAGGATAAAAGCTTTAAATGTACATAGAAAATGTGAATATGTATGCATAAAAATATATATCCATACATAATAAAAAAACCAGAATGGGTCAAAAGGAAATGCATATTTTTTTGGCATCTCTTACCATCTCTGATCCATTTAGTCCTTTATTCTGCTTTTCATATGGAATTTTTCTTTTGTTAAAAAACCCCATACCTGTGTTATTTGGAAAAGCTCCAGAAAAGAATAAAATGCTTTCTGTAACCATATTTCATATTTCAATATATCGATCATTTTCAAATTAGAAATCCCAAAATATAAAAATAAAACCAATTAAATACTAAGATTGTTTAAATTGTCTTTCTGTCATTCAGCTCACATGCCTGAATACTAAAAAGGTGATAATCACTGATTAAAACTTTATCGGAAGTATAAGGGAAATATCAGTTTTGATGTGAAATATTTTAGGAAAATTTAGCAAAAACCTTTATGGGAAAGAGATGACTAGCTAAAAGAACTCCTTGCTGGTTTAAAGGAGAGGATATTATAATAACCACATGATTATATTATAATAGGTTGCATGAAAGAGAGTGCTGTCTAATTTCAGACTTTTCAATGAAATTGTGTTAATTAAAGATATAACGGGAAAAAAACAGTGAGGTGTTTGGGACCTCAATATTTAGTTATAGCTTCAAATAAATAAATGATCTTCAAATAACCACAAGATTATTCTGAATGGTCCATTTCATATAAAAGTACAAAGAAAGCTCAATGTTTTCCTCTTTACTGATTATTTTGGATAACGGCCTCCGACAGCATGCCACTAATTCATTCTGCTTAAAACAGGCGCTTGAGCTGGGTTGACATTTTACGTAGTCTCTGGGGATCCTAGTTGACATTTTAAAGGGCTTCTAAGCATTTTATAATACCCTAAAATCTGGTTTTAATAAGCCATTTCTGCTGAAATTGTTAACATAAGGAATCACCTTTTACTGTTTGGCACTAGATCAGGGGATGGGGGACATCTTTTTCTGATTAGATATACAGTAGTTGGAGTAGAATGTGCAAATTCATTACAGACCCCATGGAGCTGCCAATGATGCTTAGCTCAAAGTCTTCATTTGTATTGTATTGCCAGATTTAGAAAGGAAAAGAGCACTTGCAAGACCGTTTTTTTCCTCCTTATTTTGAGCATCAAATATTTTTTATTGAATCTTTCTCTTTGTTATCAGAAGAAATACCCCAGTGTTCTTCTCTATTTTTAATTGTAAAAGGCCAGTCTTTGGACAACGGGGAACCTACTCCCTGTACATAGTCTAGGGTAAGCAATGAGCCATACTCAGATCAAGTAAATGTTTTCATCTCTTTTGGAAATAGATAATGTGCTTTCCTGACATTCTCATCTAGTGGGCTTCAGGGGTTTACATCCCAGCTACATACAGTGGTTGTTGTACCTGCAAAGCCATTGAAACCAAAACCTAACTTGTCATTTGGTTAACTATTCAGAAATTACTATCAAAGGAAAACTGCATTTGCCACCCAACTGAAACACTAGTCTGTCCTGTCATAAAACGAAGTGGTCAGCCATTTTGTTCCAGTCAATCCTTAGGCGGTTAACTATTAATTTTAAAAGGACTAGTATCTATGATATGGCCATATTTTAAAATGTAGCTCGGGATTCCACGATACTTCCAGAGAAATTATAGTAGCAAATGTCAAAATATTTTGTGATCGTGGGTCATGCCAGGTTTAGAAGCCAACTTCTCTGAAAATTTATTCATCTTTTATTATAAGAAGATGGATGGATGGATGGATGGAATTTCATATATATATATATAGTTGTCAGAAAAGTCATGACGCATTTTTGCAATGAAAAACATAGAAAAAATACATCATGATTTTTCTGACAACCCAATATATCCCTTTTTCACTGAATTTTAGCCAGACCAAATTTCTTTCTTTTTTTTTTATTTAATTTTTTTAAGGAGAGAGCAGCCATGGCCATTGGTTACACATTGCTTTCATGCTACAGTGGCATAGTTGACTCTTTTAAGGAGGGCACAGCTGACAGTGGCCCATGCAGGGATTTAACCCAGCAACCTTGGTGTTACAGCACGACCCTCTAACCAACTGAGCTAACCGTTCACTACATAGACCAAATTTATTTAAATCCCCCATCCCGCTGCAAAGGCCCCAACCATCTCATTCCTTCTCTAGAGAATGTTCTCTTTCTGATATCTATAGGAGTCATTTCTGCGGCAAAGGCTTCCTCAGCTGCAGAAGATTGATCCCACATCCTTATCATATGCTCTCATAGTGTCCTGTACTTTCCACAATTATAATTAAAATTTTGTAATTAGCTGTTTAATCTATTTCTTCTCCACTACAATATAAGCTCCAAGAAGGTAAAAACCATAATGATTCACCACTGCATGCCCTGTAATTAACACAGCATCATGCACATAGTGGGAAATCTAAAGAGAGTACATTACCAAGGCAGGTTACTCTTAGCAGTGAACATTTCCTTTCCTTAGAGCAACATATGCTTTTTGAGCTTACAGAACATTTAGACTTAGGGAAAAGTCATTGGCAATTCTTATTGTAAATGAGGATGCTAGTTGCTTTGTTTTATGTGGTGATAAAGATAGCTAGTGAATTTGAGGGGGAGTATTATAGCAATTGATTCTATTTGTAATTTCTAACCCTCCCACTGCGCCCTCCCCCAAATTTTAAGTCAATCATCCTTGATCCATTTTTCAGTGTATTTCTATAATTATTTAATAAATTATTTCTGGTAATCTCACTTTTTCACTCCCTAATGATGAGGCTCAAAATTCTGGCATACCCTACATACTTGTAAGAAACTCCACAAGAAGAATTTTTCCAGCTCAGTAGTATTATAGTTTTGCCTGTGTTTATATCTGCCTTGGGGACAACATAATCGTTTTCAAGTACCTCTAGAGAATAATGTTGGGCCATAAGGAATTTGAAATTGTACCTACAAATGATATGGTCCGACCAACTGAAAATGTTGGACACTGCTATTTAAACACAAGTTCTGTTGTAAAATCATATTGACTGTCTAGACTGAAAAAATCTGTTTATAAATCTTCGTAACACCTATGTAGATATACCTGCCCAGGCAACATCTGTTCCAATAGGAAACAGTTCTAAGGGAAGAGATATTGTCTCTTTCACTGCCTCCTTTAATAAATCTAACAGCCCATGTTGAGGAATTCTCTGCAAGAACTGTTTATCAGTAAGCCTTTTGCATTTGAGATATAGAGTTATGGGTGTGTAATGATCCCATTCAAAAGCTTTTAGGATCTTGCTTAGATGACTCTGGAAGGCAGGTAAAAACAAGAGTGCTAGGACATATTGGGTAAGATCTCCTCATTATTGGAATCATTTTTCATTTGGGTAAGGTTGAGCTGAATTCTTACAGATAAACACAGTCTATCTGGAAATAGACAAATTTTTTTTTCACATGCTTAATAAAAAAAACAAAACATTAATACTACTACTTCTTTTACTACTACACATAGCCATACTGATAGAATCTAAGCTTTCAATCACACCTATATTGAGAATCAGCAAACACTATTTTAAGCTTCAAACAGTTGTGTTTTGCAACCCTAGTTGAATCCACAGTTAAAATGAAAAGAAAAGGAAAATCAATTTGGGTTAACATTAATGCATACTATGTTATAAGAAGTGACATTTTTATGTATCATTGAAAATGTTTTATTAAGAGACAAGTCTTGCTCATGTTTTATTGATGTAATTCTGACCAGTGAGTGCTCAAGCTATCTAGTAGGTAGGTATTGTCACACCTGATTCTGAGTCACAGATTCACAATTTAATAGTTGTGTGACCTTGGGTAGGTTACTTCATGTATTTCAACTCCAATTTTTTTCAACCTATGGAAATAGTTTTAAATTCTGTGTATCTTACTGGATTTTGGGGAAAGGTAAAATGAGACAATTTATGTCAGGATTTTAGCCAGTATCTAGTCTACAGTAGTTACCCAGTGCATGTTCATTAATATAATATTTTATAATTAAAATTTTAATGTAATAAATTTTTTAACTGTAATCATTCATGCAAGCATACTTAAACATTTTGAGAAAGATGAGAATTATGTATAATAAATGTTAGAAACCTTTATAAAAAGTGATGTAAACCCCTATAAAAAAGTACTCTGACTGTAGATAATTATTAGCCTGAGATTCAAAATATGTAATGAGTTTCTGCATAACTTTTTAGTTCACACTTGAATTATATAATTATCTAATGTAGAAATGAACGATATATCCATTAAATTACCTATGAGCTCTTAAGTACATAATATATAAGATGCAGGTTTGGCTAAATTGTTCACTCTAGCCAGAAAAAATATATAGATAGATATAGATATAGATATATAGATATCTCCATCCCAGTGTTTGTACTTTTGGGTACACAGTTTCTTTGAGGACACAGCCACCAATACCTCCGTTCTTGTGGAATCTCATCTCTTGAGTCAGAACTCACTAATCAAAAAAAAAATTTGTTTACATATTTCTGGGTTTCAGCCAGCATTTTGACTTTCAATCGTTCCTGTGCTCGGGTGTCTCTTTTGAAGATCCTTCGCAGCTGTGCAAACTGGAATCCTAACCATCTTTTCCTCATAGGATCTCGCTGGAAAGCTATGACAAACCTAGAGAAACAGCCATATTACGAGGAGCAAGCTCGCCTCAGCAAGCAGCACCTGGAGAAGTACCCTGACTACAAGTACAAGCCGAGGCCAAAGCGCACCTGCTTGGTGGACGGCAAAAAACTGCGCATCGGCGAGTACAAGGCAATCATGCGGAACAGGCGGCAAGAGATGAGGCAGTACTTCAATGTCGGGTGCGAACCTCTGGGTCTTTTCCCCCAGGGCACATTTGTGCCACTCTGAGTGGGTCGTGAAACACACTTGTTTAGTTGGCAGAAAACCTGAACACACTGTATGTTCAGAGAACAAACTCTCCCCGCCACATGATCCTGGAACAGAATACATCCATGTGAATTTGCTCCAAGCTCCTAGAACAATGGGTCTGATGTGAGCGTTGTTAACAGCTGGTTTGCAAACCCAGCATCTGAAAATAAATAATGTTGAAGCATGTAATTTAAAACATAGCAGCATTCTGGGTTCTTTTCCTTACTGGCTTTCATTACTCCCAAGGCTTTACAGAGAGAAATGCTACAACAACTAACAATTTAGTTGAGATAATACAATATCAAAGTTAATCAAAAAGAAAGAAACAGTTATTTCTAAATATAAAGGGTTTCCTGGGCTATCAAGGCTCCAGTGTGGCCTTTGTAGTTCACACAAGGTAGGGATTCTCCTTAGGGCACAGCAAGGTGTGAATAGGAAAGTTCTCTTCTGGATTAAGAATGTGTCTCTCAGGATGTTTCGCCCTGATTCCCACAGCAAGGCTGTTGACCTTGTCATCACCTGCTGCCTTCCACTGACTGCAGTGGTCCTGCATAATTTTCTCAAAAAAACAGAGAAACCAAGTTGCTCATGTTTGGAACAGAAGTTAGTAAGATCCTGAGAGCTTCTTAGAATAAATACTGCTGTGAAAATGGTCAGAGGATTCCTTAGAAAAAACCTTCTCAAATCTGCCCCAATCCCCTCATTCTCTTGACAGTGTCACCCTGCTCTGTCCAACAGTCTGTGATTATAGCACTGTGCATGGCTCTTCTCAAAGCTGAGAACACAGCCCAACACTTCTTGGGGAAATAGTAAACACATGAGAGCCCTAATACTTTATGGGTTTTCCATTAAAATCAAATGGTCTTTCGGTTTAATTCTTTTTTAAAAAATGTTTCTGCATGTTATAATGAAGAAAAAAAATGAACTTGGAATCAGGGAATTAGGTCCTTTTGCTTAATCTTTCTGCACCTCAGTTTTTTGTTGTCGTTTTGTTTTTTTGTTTTATTTTTTTCCATAAAATAAAATAGTAACAAAACAGAGTTACTTTAAGAATCAAATGGGTAACATATCCATCTTGTAATCTATAAAGCACTTACAGAAGTAAGGCATTGGAATCAAAGTAGGATACAGTTTTTTAAATGTTGGGCAATAGGATGAACAGACAGACTGCCTTAGAGTTGGACAAGCTGAGCAAATTAGTTATGTAGTAAGTTCTCCATCTAACTCTTCACTTACCATGGTCTCTCTTTGGGAATTTCTCTCTGACAGGCAACAAGCACAGATCCCCATCGCTACCGCTGGTGTTGTGTATCCTGGCGCCATCACCATGGCCGGAATGCCCTCCCCTCACCTGCCCTCGGAGCACTCAAGCGTGTCCAGCAGCCCGGAGCCTGGCATGCCTGGCATCCAGAGCACTTACGGCGTGAAAGGAGAGGAGCCCCATATCAAAGAAGAGATACAGGCCGAGGACATCAACGGAGAAATTTATGATGAGTACGATGAGGAAGAGGATGATGCAGACGTAGATTATGGGAGTGACAGTGAAAACCATATCGCAGGACAAGCCAACTGATAAGGGTCAAAAGATTGTTGTGACCTTAGGACTTAAAGAAGCCCTAACTGGTTCATCCTTACCAGTGGCCAAGCACATTAACTTTCTCATACACTGACTGTTACTTTAACTGTTAGTCTTAAATAGTTGGGACATCAGCTGACTAATAGACCTCAGCCTCAAAAGGCTTCGAAAGGAAAAAAAAAAAAAATACAACAAGCAAACAATATCAACAACAAGAGATTGAAATAAGCTATGGGTAAAATAATGCCAGTAATTCAGCTGCTACATCCAAGCACTGAAGTCTTACCCGTCAACATTTTTTTTTAAATAAACTTTATGGCTGTTTGTTCTACAATGTTCTAGAAATTCTCACTCAGGTACACAGTGCCAACAAGTGGCTTGTGAATGTGTTTTGTTGTTTTGTGCTACAATTTAAAAAAAAAAATAAGTTTTGTTTTGTTTGGGGGTGGGGGTTCCGGGTTTTTTCCTTTTCTTTTCCTTCCTTTCCTGTTTTTGGTTTTTGTTTTGTTTTTCCCCTTTCTACTTCCTTTTTTTATGTTTTATTTTTGTTTTGTTTTTTTTTGTAATGCACCTGACAGAAAAAAGAAAGATGAATTTCTCTTCACTTCTCTCCACCTTCTCCATCTCTATACTTTAAAGATGGAAGTCTGTGCATGGGGGGGAAGAGGGAAAAAGAGCCTGTTTTTAACTTCCTTGCAATTCCATCACAAAATAAGCAGTTATTTTCTTTAGAGGACTTTCTTTATTGCACACCACACTACATCTTTGAGCAAGTGCCAAATTTGTACTGAAGTGTTGACCCAGTTCATTTCTTCCCTTTCCTTTTTCCTGTTCCTTCTTGAGTTAGGACAGTGTTATATCTTAGACAATCCCTTGAAAAACCTGAAATACCAGCAGCTGGTGAGAGTTGACTTTTTTTTTTTTCTTTAATGGAAACTGTAGGTGCTGTTCTCAGGTGAAAAGAGAGAGAGAGAGAGAGAGAGAGACATAAGAAATTTAGAGAAAAATATTTTCTGATCTTGGATTTTTGTGTGTATGTATGTGTGTGATTATGGTACTAATAGAAATCACGTTGGACCGTTGTGAGTTAAACCCACATCTGGGGATGAAATCCCACATCCTCCTAAGTGACTGGTCTGGAAGCAACCTTGACCTTGACTTTGCACTTCAAATGACAACCATTTTAGGGCTCAGAAATTATATTTTTAAATTTCTAATACGATTGTTATTGGATGGATCAGGTGGCCCTGTGTAATAGGCGTGTGCATGTATAATATGGAAGCTACTAGCAAACTGCTCCCAGATGTCCCTTCTCTCTGTCAGTTGGTTTCACTATTTTTTGCTACTTAATGATTTATGTTGGTTTTCCCTGTTGATAACTTCAAGCAAAACAATTGTTTTCCTTGAATGTGTTGGGCCATTTTCCAGAAATAAGAATTAACTTATTTCTTCAACATTGCATTCTCTCCTGATCAGGAAATGGAACTGGTGGTTTTATATGGTATTTTTTCATCTCTCCATTAAATGAGGTGGAGGCCATTTGCATTTCGGAATGGTGGGCCATGTGCATTGCAGGCCATAAAAAGCAGGTGATTAAAAATCATCATAGCCCAACAAAGTGGAGCCTGGCTGAACCCAGTGATCCTTGCCACTACTCTTCCCTTGCTGTAAGATGAATTCACTGGAGTCCAAATTTGGGTTCCAGCAGAGTCTGTGCCTAGAGCAACAACTGATAATGACGAGACTGCTTGTTTCTATTTTGCCAGCCAAATGCCAAGGTAGTGGTAGGGCTTGTACAAATAAATGCACAATCAGTTAAAGTCAACTGCCTCTATTTGTGCTGTAGCATCAGACAGTAAATCCTCCAACCAGTAGCTTGGATGTGCTATGGTTTTAACTCCAGTCATCCTTTTCCTCTATCATCCCCCCAAACCAGACTGTAAAATTTGATTTTTACATATAAATAAGAAAAAAAATCCTTTTTATTTTTCTCTCTCTCAAAGACTTGCTCTGGGGTTTTGCTTGGAGGAGCTGATCATATCCTGCATGTCGGAGATTTTGTTTTTTGTTTGTTTTTCTGTTTGTTTTTGATGACTGTATTTTCATTGGAACTGCCTCTTTTTGCTAGTGTTGTAATAATGATGATGATAAAATAATAATAATAATAGTAATAATAATAATAATGGTCAGCTGTTCCCAGATTAGTAAGTTATGTATAATTTATTTCTCCCTTTCTATTTTATTCTGCTCTGATTTGGAAGTGCAGCCAATAAGCTGTTAGATATTTAAAATGAATTTCCATCTCCCAAATATATATATATATATATATATATATATATATATATACACACACACACACACACACGTATGTGTATATATGTATACACATATGTGTATATGTGTGTGTGTATATGTACACACACACATACACACACACATACTCACCCCATAGAATTTTACTTCTCCTTTCATACATTTTCTCCTTTTGAAAAATTTGGTCCCAACAATGTCAAGTTCTGGTGTTTAATACAAAAGAGTGAATAGGAGGGTCCTGCTCAATCTTAATTAACTTATGCTTTCATCAGTCATTTTAGTTATTTAATTGCCACAGTCATCTAGAGCCAACTTTGTTTTTGTTTTTGTTTTGTTTTTAAGCACTCTGGGTAAGAAAAAAAAATAGACACTTGTTTTTATATCGTTATTATGTACAATGTGAAAACAGATTTTAAAAAATTTGTTCTCTGTCTTCATTAAGAAATTCTTTTCTGATTTATGTGGGTTCACCTCTCACATTTGCTGGTTACTTATTTTACACCATGTTATAAAGATACTGGTTTTCATTTCATGACTTTGGGCTACAAGAATACTTTGTTTTAGCTCCAGGTAGATGCCCCTGAGGGCATTCATGGCTGAAACCAATTCTAACACACCAGTGAAATGACAAAACACTTCTATTTGGTCTTTTTCTTTGTTTATTTTTTATTTTGGTTTTATTTGAAGGGGAAAACAAAACTGTTAATGGTGACCTTTAACTGCTGATATTCAGAAGTTAATTTTATTTAGTTAAATTTATGTCACAGAGACTAAACTGTTAATGGACTGTAACAAAAAGCAAGTTCATAGCTCTGCATTATATTCTCTTGTTCTGACATCTAAGTAACTGGTGTCATACTTATTTTTGCCTTAGTTTTCCCCAAAAGAAAACAAAACAAAAATATTAATGTTAAAAGTGCTTTGAAGTTATTTGATAAAGGTGCTATGAATAGCAACATACTGTGTTAACACATTGCCTTTTTGGCATTTGATTGGTTTGTAATTTTTGTAAAGGATCCTAAAACCTTGTATTCTTTTTCTGTGCCCCATGATGACCAAAAATATAAGAGGAAATGAAAGAAAGATCAAACTAAAATGAACATAAAGTATCCCACCTCGCTCCTTTTCCTATCTCCCGTTCCTCTCATTTCTCTCTGTCTCTGTCTCTCTCTCTCTCTGTCTCTCTCTCTGTCTCTGTCTCTCTCTCTCTCTCTGTCTCTCTCTCTCTCCAATACTGAGGAATAATCTTGCTATAATTCTGCTTTTTATGGCTGTCATCATCAGTTCCTTTAAAAATAGTCATGTTTTAATATGAATCTAAGAACATTACTGGAGAAAAATAAAGTTGCTCATTTGTAAGTTACTAATAATTTGGCTAGTTATTGCAATTGGATACAATAGAAGAGCATTCTTCAGTACAATATACCTAAATTAGTTTAGTCAATTTTTAACATTTATTTGGCATCTGCAGTTAAGAGTTAACCATGTATAAAATCCCTCCTAGAGAACGTAATCATTGTTGAAACCAAATCTTCTTATAAGGAACAATATAAAAATTCTTCGATGAAATTAGTTCATAGATTTGACTTTTGGAGTAGACCTTTACCTTAATTCTTTTAAAGAAAATTATTTTTTTTAACTATTTAATGGTCCAATTTCAGATATTTTCTTAATCCAGAAGTTGTTACTGTTCCCAGAGAAACCTCTTCTATCACATTCAAAACATCAAAAATTATTACATATTCAATCATTCTAATGAGTAAATTATTGAACTGTAATAAACAACTGTGTATTTACAAACAGGTTTCTAAGATATTTGTCTATCAAGTTAATAGTAAAATAAAAATATGGGGTCTGCAAGGAAAAATATGAAGCCCACTTAAAGTGGTTCAGAGATCTCTTTGTCTTATAGGGCATAGGTTTTCATTTAGACAGGCTTTTACAGTATTTAATTTTAAAGTTTCCTGTAACTATCAGTTTCCCAGGTTGAAGATGATGTTGTGTTGAGTTTTCTACTGATGGATTCCTGTCCTCCCCAGTGTTTCTGTCACTGGTTCACTAAAACAGTATTTATATAGCTCCACTGGCTCTAAAGCTCTTAGTCCTTCTAACATTTCGGATTTTATGAGTATAAATGGGAAAAAGTAGAAAAGAGACAATCAAATGCCTGGAGCTTAAAACAAAGTATGTGCAACCTACCATCTCACTTGAAATTTAATAAAATAAATAATTATGTAAATATAACATAGAGTTATAGATTTATATTTTGTTCATAACACATAGTGTAATATAAGTTGTATATTTTCATGTTTTTGGTTTTATGTTATCATTCATGCCACAATAAAAATAAAACAGGAGTTTATGTACTCTTAAAAAAAAAGATGTGGGTTGCCACCAACCTGTTTTTTTTGTTGTTGTTGTTTTTTGTTTTGGTTTTTTGTTTTTGCATTCTCTTTTTTTCAGTATTACTGCCATGCAAGGCACCAATAAAAACAGCAAATGTGTTCTTTACCTATTATACTGTGTTTCTTTTCACAAGTCTTGTTTTGAAAGGGGTCATCATTAGTTTTATTATGAAAAGAGCTAAATTATGGAAAATAATTTAGTTTTGTTTTCAACATAAATACCCGCGCCCCCACCCCCCTACCCCCCCCGCCCTCACCCCCCCACCCCCCACCCCACCCTACCCCCCCGCTTCCCGAAGTTGACATTGAACTGAAAACTAAGGGTTTAATTCTTAAAGGGCACATTCCGAGAAGGATAGCTAGACTTTTTATAATGCATCTCATCAGACAGGAATGTAGTCTCACTATAATGTCAGAAGATACCCCTCTGATATGTAATTGAGTCTAATACATTTAAAAACCCTATAGCTGAAAGCACCCTTAATGTGGTTTTTCCAAGCTTGACATTGTTATTGGGGTAAAGTTTCTACACTTCAGAATTGTCATTCATCCTGTCATTTGTACAGAAAAAAAATCAAAATTTCAGATTATGAAATTACTAATAACTATAATTTTCAACTTGGTGTCTAAGTTAAGATAATGTGTATTGCTAAGTTATTTAACATGGACATTAGCTTCTGGATTCCACCTTTAACTTTTTAAGCAAATATAAAACACAAGAAGTCTTTCCTTCCAATGGCCATTTGTACTTGTCTTTTCTACTATAGCTTTTTTTTTTTTCCTATCTTGATAGGGTTGTTGTGTAATAGTTTCCTGTAAGGCTTTTTGTTTAGTTGGTTGGCTTTTTTTTTAATAAGTATGGAGACACTGAGTCAGATAACATCTGGTGCAACTTAATATAAAGAACGCATATAAAGAGGATGTATTCTACTAACACTTTGCCCATTGCATCCCTTAACAGAAGTATTTTATAAAGTCTGGTCCATGGACCACCTGCTTCAGAATTAACTATTACAAATGTATTGGGTTGTTGGAAAAGTCATGACTTATTTTTCC
The DNA here is from genome assembly GCA_033961575.1 of Aselliscus stoliczkanus. NCBI lineage: Eukaryota > Metazoa > Chordata > Mammalia > Chiroptera > Hipposideridae > Aselliscus > Aselliscus stoliczkanus. The sequence continues at coordinate 171,600,756 of CM066727.1, forward strand.
TATGTTTCATTGCAAAAATGCATCATGACTTCTCCGACAATCCAAAAGATTCCTCTGCCCGACTGCAGGTGTACTAAAACAGAATCTCTAGGGATAGAGATCAAGCTATTGCCATTTTAACAACTTCAAATCATGATTCTGCATGCTCTGGTGTTTCAATACAACCAGGAGATGGGGCTCTTTTCCTCTTCCCTCTACCGTTTTTTGCATGTCCAATTCTTTTGATCCTCTTGCCTACCGCACTTGAACCTTAGGCCTCTGTGGAAACCTCAGAACTGAGGGTCAGCGAGTAGGCATGAGTTTGAGATTGGAAAGAGCTGTCAGTCTGCCTCTTCATAGGTTGTTTGTGAGACCATTTTCTCCACCAGGACAGTGCTCATGTTACGCTTATTCCTCTACTTCTCACGTTGTTCACAGTGGCAAAACAACAGGCCTCAGAGACTACAGGCAAGTGGAACTGAAAATAGAACCGAAACACACAAACTACACCCACTGAACATTTGGAAAACAAATTGAGGTGCTTTTGAAAGGAAAATATCCGTTGTAGAGGTTGAGAAATAAACATTCCATGTGCTGTTTGTAATAATAGACTAGTTATGGCTCCACTGGTCACAGTCTCATCCTGTGTTTTTGCAGGAAAGAGCATCATCAGGATATCTAAGTATATATGAATGGAGAAAACCTTGTCTGATTATGATACTTGGCTCACCCAGGGTGCCAAGTCCCAACCACGACCCATTCTCTCCTATTCAATAAAGTTCACTTAGTTTTGTCTTTTGACACTCCAATTTAGAAACATTATTTTCTTGGCCTTTATGTTGTTTAGTTTCTTATGGAATATACAGGACTAGCATGCAATAATAGATGGTTTCCTTACTGCTGATGCCTTGGACAACCAAAAAATACCGGCAATAGGGAAAAGAAACCCATTCTTTTTCTTTTTTTTTTCCATTTATCACAATCTTAGTTATTGGTATTTGAGGAAGTTCACATATGTGTTCTTTTTTAAATCATGATACTTCATTACCAAATTTTAAAGCTCAGAAGTCATCCCTATTTATAACTTGGCATCATCATTGAAACCTCAATATAATGCAGGTGAAGGGAAGCATGAATTAGTTCAATATCTAAGTTAAAGAATATTTATGAAAATACGATTTATTTTTCTTGGGTTTTTAAAGCAACCTAATAACTAGCTGAGAAGACCTGTTTTATAAGTAAGCACTATAATTAGTATGTAAAGTGTATGCAATAGTATTGCTAAAAGTTCTTTAAAAATAGTTACGATATCTTAAACAGGCTAAACATCTGTCCTACAATTTTGTTTGTTCTACCAATTTGCTTAGCAAATTATTTATACAACCAAGAATGAACCGGTTCAGCTCTGATTACAATCTATCATCATTTTTCAATTAGTCAGGTTCACATACATGAGATTTTACTCCCCCATTACTACCATTTTCTAAACATGCAAATGAATATGGAATGGTACTTAGTTGCTACTCAAAATATAACCAAGAGGATGAAAGTTGTTTTATCATTGATACTGATGTCTCTACTAATTCAATTTAAAAAGAAAAAAAAAATATCAGAACAATTATAGGAATTCAGCAAGCCTAAAAAAAACACCATCATTTTGTACATTGCCTGTTCAAGTTATATTAAATTTCAGAGTCTGGAAAGCAATCTTAATTACACACAAACTGTAAAATATATTTGAAATAAAATCTTTTGTTTATAAAAATCACTGTTTGATAACTTTTTAATACATTCATGTGGTCCTGGTAGAAAATTGGAGAAACCATAGAACATTTAGATAATTACTTACACAGACAACTGACCTTATTCAACTTGCTCCAACATTGGCCCTCAGTAAGCATTCATTTCGTTTTGCTTTATATTCCAAATGTACGGTTGACTAGGGAGCAAGTTTACAAATTGTGGTTGCATGAACTTAAGTTTGATTCAGGAATACAGTCATTGCTAGGCCCCAACTAATTACACAAAGTGTCCTTTTTATTTTGAAATGATCCTTCAAACAACACTGTCTTCTACTGCACTGACAGAATTACCAATCTGCTTGCTTATGGGCAGAGTCTATTTGACATCTGGGAAATAAAGTGAAATTGCCAGTGGTATATAGCATTTGGGCACAAATTGCTAGCTACAGATATTGAAAAGAAAATTTTAGGTTGCCCTCATTAACAAGTTATTGATTTCCCCCTAAACCACTGAGTCCACAGATATTATAGCCTATTATGTCACCTATATTTGAGACCCTTGCTTATATATAAAACCTTCTGGTGGAGATTTATCTTTGTCACTTACTGTCACAGTGAAAACTTTAAAAGGTCTCTTAGTTTTTCAGATACTTCAAGCGTTCCAAAGTTTATACAGGCAAACTTTGAGAAAGTTTTGTAAATTTTACTTTTCATGTAAATTTTAAACACAAAAAGCCTGAGCTTATAGCATGAAAAGATATTTGGATTTATTTATAAATAAAAAATACAAATCAGGGAAAATAAAGTAAGCAAAGAATCTTAGGAGGTTGTGTAGTTTGTCTTGTCTTATTGATTCAATATTTGGCAAATACTATAGTAAGTGAATGGTCCTCTGCCCATAAAAAGCCTAGCTGTTGTCAAAGTTGATGAGTCTCTGGTTCCCTAGTTCATCATATTGGCTTTACATAAATTCATAGGTGATTTCACCCATTTTCAAAATTTGGTGGGGCTTACTATAAATACACAAGTCTATTAATGCAAGCACAATTAACACATAGCAAATAGACAAAACGGAATAAAGAAGAAATTAAAAGGGATATACACATGCACAGACATACATACAGATGAATATGTGGGACTCCTTTTAGTTTTTTCCCTTTATTTTTCTTTACCATTTGTCTCTTTTCAAAAAAGAAGCTCTGTCTGTGTGTGTGTGTATGTGTGTGTGTGTGTGTGTGTGTGTGTGTGTGTACATTAAGAAAGACAATTTAGTCACTAGAAAAACAGTTCTTATTTTCATAGCAGTCAGGGCAAAATAGAAACTACACGGATTAGAGAATTCTCATTGCTTAATTGAAGGAAGCATGCAAGTTTATCATGAGAAATAGACCTTCATTGCTCTAAATTCTCAAATAGATTCTACACTTGGATAAGAAACAATGCAAAGAGCCACTTTTTTTGTAAGCAGATGTGCAAAACCTGTAGGTTTGTTCCATATGTGGTTACTCTATCAGTCCTTGAGCAGAATTTTATAAAGACAATTTGCAGGGGTCAGAGAGAGAGATAGTATACATATGAATAGATAACTGGATATATGGATTAACAAGGACATATAAGGATAAAGCTGGAAGAATTGTGATTATGATGAATATTTATCATGTCACACAGACTAGCCTTTTCAACTATCAGATGTTTTAAATTGGCTTTTAATTATACTATGTTCAGTATTATGACAGATCTATTCAAGGTATAAAACATTTCCTCCCTCAACATTTCTAATTTCTGAGGAAATAAGATTGACACACATTAAGTAATAAAACAATATAAAACTATAATTAATGAACCAGAAACTGTAAGTAATACAAGATGTCAAATGAGAACAAGAATTATGTTACTATTTACTGAGACTTTAGCTTCTAAATAAATGTAGTAGGTGGTGAATGGCCAACCTCCCACTGAAACAACTAGAAAAAGCCGGAAAATTATAAAATTATGTTTTAAAGGCATTAGAAAATGATGGAAAAAATGAGGACTAGATGAACCACAGTCCAGAAAAGCAAGAATCTGTCCAAAATGAAGCTCATGATTACTAGCCATTTCTTTAATGAAGGCATTAGAAAATTCTGGGCATTGCTATAAAAAACTTGGCAACTTCTGGATGAGAGGCCAACAAAGCAGTTGTGTGGGTCTGAAGTGACAAAATTGGAAACGGGGACCTCAAATGCAAGACTGGTTTACTAACGGTGTGTTTGCCGAGTTCTGGGCCTGTGCGTGATCCTCGAGATTTGTGGTGAAAGCTTCTAAAAGAAAGATTAAAATCTGTTGGCATTTAGTGCTCAGGAAACAAAGACCAACCTGAGATATGGGACCTGCGTCAAGTGTACAGCCAGTCTCCCTTTCCAGACATTTGCCAGATTTTATCTTGAAGGAAGGGATACTGGAGAGTTGGGCTGGATAGCTTAGAAGGGCAAACTTGAGTAACCCTGTCGTCTTTCATAGCTTGAGGAATCAAATACCCACCTTACTCACAAGCAAAGCTTGCTCTGAAAAATAATGGTCTGAGACAAAATAGATGTAGCATGAGTATTACTAAGTCTGCCAAGCAGTCTTGGCACAACTAAATCCTTGATAAAAGTGAAATGATCAGCCCTTCACCCTATCTATCTCACAAAAGAATGGGAAACTCTACTCTAGCAGAATATAAAACCATATGTGTTCCTTGTAGCTCTTTTATATTAAAAATTTAGGAATAAAAAATTCTAGATATTTGAAAAGGTAAAAAAAAAAAAAAAAGACCCTAATAATCAAGGGAAAAACGAAAAGCAGATGTTGACCCCAAAACGATACTGAAAATAAAGTAAGTGAAGAAAGACTTTAACATAACCATAGCTTATATATTCAAGAAAATAGATGAAAGAGATGAAATTTATGAATAATAATCAAGTGGACACAGGAAAACATAGGATTAGTGAAAAGGAAAGCAGTTTAATAACAAATGTAGTAAAACCTTAGATTGCAAGTAACTTGTTCTGTGAGTGTTCTGCAAGACGAGCAAACATTTCTAATAAATTTTAACTTGATAAATAAGTGATGTCTTGCAATATGAGTAGTATGTGAAGCCAAACATCACATGATCACAACTGAGCCAATCTCCCTCTCACTGCAGGATTGTGGGTGATCATCTCGCATGCTCGGAGGTTATAGAAATCTCATCTGCAGAGGAGGAGGAGGAAAAGGTGAAGGAATTCTTCACTTCAAATGAGATTAGGGAGATGGGCAAAATGTGAGAAACAGAGCAAACTTTTGTAGAAAAGCACCACCCAAATAAGGCTGTAGCAGTGTGAGCGATGAATCTGTTTGACGACAATGTAATGTCACATTTCCATGAAATCCTCAAAAGAGGCAAAAGCAAGTGTCATTGGGTAGGTTCTTTGTTAAAGTTGCACGAAAAGAAAAAGATTCCATTGAGCCAATTGATAGCAGTGATTCCGCTAGTGATAGTAAAAGTCGTCCTATACAATAACCCTGCTCCCTCTTGTGTCTCTCACACCAGTCACGAAGGTTTTCAAAGGAAAGTGCAGGTTAATTTGTTTATTTTTCTTTGTATTTTGTATTTTCTTTATTATTTTGTATTATATTACAGTATTGTAATTATTTTTATATGAATATTTTTGGGTTGTGGAATGAATCACCTGAGTTTCCATTATTTATTATGGGGAAATCTGCTTTGATGTACAAATGCTTTGGATTACAAGCATGTTTCCAGAACAAATTATGATCACAAACCAAGGTTTTACTGTATACAGATTTGTCAATAGAAATATTTAAAGAGATAATTACTGAGGACTTTTCAAAACTAATAAAAGATATCACACAGAATTAAGAAGCTTAGGTAATCCAAGCAGGATAAATAAAAAGAAAACAACATATATAAATATTATAGTGAAATCATTAAAAACCTAAGAAAAGATAAATTCTTAAAAGCAGTCAGAAGAAAAACATGTTATCATAAAAAAGTGATAATAAGACTTACAGCTGACTTCTCAATAGAAACAATGGAATCTAGAAACAATAAAATTATATTTTTATACTGCTACAAGAAAAATTTGGCAGACTAGAATTCTAAAAACTATCTTACCCCAATGAAATTCAGACAAACAAAATCTCAGAGTACTCAGCAGCCGCAGATCTGACTACAAGACATATTAAAGAAGTAAAAGAAAATGATTCTACATGGAAAAATGGAATTGCAAAGGTGGCTGGATAGCTCAGTTGGTAAGAGTGTGAGCTCTGAACAAACAGTGTTGCCAGTTTGATTCCCACATGATCCAGTAAGCTGCACCAGTAAGCTGCACGCTCTACAGCTAAGATTGTGAACAATGGCTCTACCTGGAGCTGGGCTGCCAGGTGGTCAGGGGCTCACGTGGGCTTCCATGAGATGCTGTGGGCTGCTGTGAGTGGCTTGGCAGCCAGCAAGAGCTGCTGTGAACCACCGTGAACCTCCATGAGAGGCCAGCTGCCAGTTGGTAACCAACTGCCTCAGCTGGCTAGAGAACAATGTCATAATACCAACATGGGCAAGTGAGTGGTGTCCTCCACAACTAGACTGAGAAAAATGGCTTGACTCAAAAGTGTGGGGGGAGGGGAGGAAATGGACCTGCAGATATAAATGAAGATCATTAAAAGTGGTAAATTATGTGTATTAATATAAATGAGTTAGATCTTGACAATGCCTTATCAAGTTTTAAATAAATCAACATTATTTATCTCGCAGTACCAGGAAGACAATGATGTATGCTCTGATCTCTACAGCAATGAAAAACAGAATGATGAAAGAATGTATAACCAACTTTTTGATAGAGAAAAAAAAAATAGAATAGTAAAAAATAATTAATCTAAAGGAAGACTAGATTACCAGACTGGATAAAATAAAATACATGTTACCACAATAACTATAACCCAAATGGTTTAAATTAAAAGAGTGGAATAAGATTATCTTGCAAAACAAATAAAAAGAAAGCTATTGTAGCCTTACCAATAACAGACAAAGAAGACTGTTAGACAAAAAGCATTACAAAAGATAAATATATTTCAAATGATAAAAAGAGTCAGTCTGATTAGAAAATATGAGAATTTTCAAAATCTATATACTAAAAATCATAACTTCAAATAATATAAACAAACCAAAAAATGACTGTTAGGCATGACCAGAGGAATGAGTTGCGGGAGACCAAAATTGGTCTATTAGAATTTATTTGGGGTGTTTGAGCTGCGGGAGGTCAGGCTAGAAAAGACCATAACCTCCCCGAGCAAAAAGGGGTATGGAATTTTATAGGAGTGGGTAAAGGAGGCTGTTCTCCCTTCAATGCTTCAGGGGCTTTTCTGTTGCATTGCCTCTTGCAAGAAAGGGTTTCAGGGCCTGACCAAGCCCTCCGGTTCCACATCCTGGAGCCTAGGCCACAGTCTGGACCACCCAGGCCCTATGATCATAAACCCCTAGGAGGCAAACACAAGCCAGCAGTTATAAGGATCAAAGCAAGATGAGAAGGCTTTTAGAATAAGAAGATTTCTGCTCCTGGCCTAAATATGGCCTAACAAACTCCCCCTCTGAGTTTGGTGACTATTCTTAAGAAAAGGGGCAGAGGTCCATCTTCTGTAGCTGCTTCCTGCTGGTGGGGGCATTAATCAGGGTCCCTAATTAGAGTTTGGGGAGAGGGGCTGTAGCAGTGCTCTTGTAAGAGCATGGTGAGAGCTATTTGCCTACTGGTAACTTTGGCTATGGTTTTTTGTATATAGTTAATGAGCAGACAGTGCAAGAAAGGGCCAAAAAATACGAGGAGAAACAAGGTGATTAAGGGGCCTGTGAGTTGGAGTAACCAAGAGAGGCTCTGGAGCCAGGAGGTCAAGGAACTAGTAAAGGTGAGAGAAGGAACCACAACTAGGATCCCTAAGAGTGAAAAAGGGATACCAGGTGGGGTGCAAGTAAAGAGGAAAACAGGAGCTCTTAAGATAGAGGTAATGATGAGCAGCTCTAGGAGTAGGGGGCTAGTTATTGGTACTTATTGGTTCTGGGAGATTGACTTGCTTGTTTGAAGAGGAGCTTAAGATCTTCTGTTGGTTCACAGAGACTAGGTACAATAACCTTCCTTTTGGGGGGAGTCCTGTGGAAACTTAAATGGAAACAGGCTTGATTTGAGGGAAGGGAAACTAGCTTCTGATTCTCTGACACCCGACAACTGGACTGTCAGGGACCCCCGCCCACCCCATCCCACCCCTGTCCCTCTCTAGGCTTCTAACAATATTTAGGACTGACATGTGTAAAGGGGTCAGCCTGGGGAAGGCGCCAGTCCCTATGTTTCCTGAGTGCCTGCTGAACCTCCCAAGTTAACATCAGCATCTCCAAGCAATGGGCAGTAATCAGAGCTAGAGCTTAGAGGTCCCTGGCCAAGAAGCTTTCACAGAGTCTTTTTCCAGGGGCTCTATTTATTTTTACAACCGAGCAGTTTTCAGAGGAGTGGTCAAGAAAGAATAAATGGCTAATTAACAGGCTTACCTGCCACATCAAGCTTCACCCACAGTTTTGCCCCTGTGATGAGAATGACTTAGGAGCCACTAGGAGCTTCAGGCCCTTAGTCAATTACAGCCATTTGTGAGGAAGGAGTTGGTCCCTGCTCCCTACAGAGCAGGGGACAGTCCCTCTTCCAATGCCCTTTTATTTTGTACAGGGGGCACAGCTGCCTTGGAGGAGTAGGACACTCCTTACTTCAGTGGTCGGGGCTTGTACAGCTTGGTGTGTCTCTTCTGGGGTTTCTGGGGTGCCCTGAGGTGGCATCAGCTAGTCTATTAACTGCATAAAAAGGTCTGGCCTGCTTCTGGCCTTGCCCAGTCTCACTGTTCCTTTATTCCCTGTTTTCCTTGTCTCGGTTGAAAAAGACATCATAACAAATTCCCTGGCCTTCTCTAGGATCTGTGCCTTTTCATTAAGATATAACAATGGGTCAGAATTACTATAATTTCCTTCCCGAATAGGAAAAATGTTAGGCTAAGCTTAATGAATTTACCCTAAACTTATCTAGGTTTTTGGCAAAAACAGTTACACTGTCTTCTATTTGACATGTGAAGGGCACATGAACTCCAGTAATCTCAAAATACAGAAATTTACATAATTATTAGCAAAACTTAGTTCTTACTATTGTGAAGATTTAGTTTTCTTCAGTAACGAAGGACCTGATTAGGACAATATAAAACATAGTAATTATTCTGATGACACGTATAATCTTTGCTTTTTTGGCAGAAAACTTTTATAATATCAGCAGAAGACCAACAGTCTAAGAAATTTGTCCTGTTTAGCAAAGAAAGAAAACACTCAATTCTACTAGCTTACTTTTGATATTCAAATTTACTTAATTAACCGTATTTGCTTAACTATATATCAAACTCTCTCAAGACTTTCACAAGCCATCTATGACTTTCCCAGCCCTCTAAGTTTGTCTCTTTTCACTTATTCAGAAATAACCACCTTTAGGACAAACTTTCACTTCCTTCAAAAATGTATTTCCATGCCTTATACCTTCTTTGAAAACACACATTAGAATCCATAACCTTCAGAACCTTAATTTTTACTGACAACCAAAAAACAAGCAATTAGCACTTCTACTGGTAAATCCAAGTTAAAACCTTATTTCAGTTAATATTTTATCAGTCCTTAACTCTATGAGATTTCAAAGTCAATTATCCAAGCTATTTTCATAAATTCTGTAAGAGAGACTATGAATTTATTTTTGTAAACCCAGGTTAAAAAAAAAAATGGTACCATATTTAATATTAATAACTTTAAAAGACATAAGTATTTAACCAAAAGTTAAACCAGCCTTAGTATCAAATATTTTCTTAGATTATGTGAGCCCCAAAAATACTTGGGTCAGTTTTTATTACTTAAGTTTAAATAGGCATTTAATCTTTTTCGTTTAAGTCAATCAAATATTATAAACTGGTAATGCCATCCAGAGGCAAAAATATTATATATAAAACAGACAAACACAGATATCAGAGATCATGTACATATACATAAAACTATTAACAATTGCAGAGAGGACCTAAGTTCTTATAATTGCCCCTCCGCTTTCGAAGAGTCAGGAACAAGGAGTGAGAGGTCATCTTGAGAATTAACTGCTTGGTTTTAAAGTGTCTCTTTTTTTTTTTTCCTTCACTTACCTCAGCCTCAGGCATTCCAGATTATAAATGGATTAGGGGATGGGTGGAGTCCCCTTTTCTCTGAACTATCAGTTTATTTCCCTCCTTTTCAGAATTTATCATAAAGGCTTATACATAAGAAACCTCACCCAGCTTCCAAGACCTCTAATAATTTCAGTTGCAAAATAGTATAAAAATTCAATGAACTATTGAGTGACCAGCACCCTCCAGAATCTAATGTATACACGTTGGACAAGCAGCACTGTAATAGAACAAGTTTTTGGTTAATGGCTTGAAGTCGTAGTTTTGCCAATGGCCTAATACTTTGCCCAACGGGCTTCCAGCCGGGATTGATCCCAGTTTTGAACTTGAACAAATACAGCTGCACCTGACACATACTCACATACACACACACAGACAGATCCAAGTATTCCCTGAATCGGACAGAAAACCTGACTTCGGATCCCAGTACCAAAACCAAAACTGAAAGGAAGGGGCCTTATTATTTAGAAGATTAAGAACCAAATGGGGTGAGAAAACAGTGACAGGTTGAGAGTAAGTTTGGAAGCCTCTAAAATGAGAAAGGCAGAGGCAGCAAGTGTTCAGAGGCAGGGGGCCAGACCTGGGCAGTGGGGTCCAGTTGTTTGGGCGGGTAAGCCACGGCTTTGAGATCAGGTCAGATTTCTGACCCAAGAGGCTAAGAGGGTGTATAGGAAGAAACACTTAGGTCAGGTAAAGCAAAGGTGGGGGCAGAAATGAGAGCTCTCTGTAGTTAAGAAAAAGCAGAGGTGGTCCCTGAAGTAGGAAGGGGAGATTCCTGAGCCCTGAGAGGCCTGAGGACAATCTGACTTCCAGTAGTTTGAGGGGCGGCATAGCGGGCAAGGAGGCCTTGGGTTAGAGCAGGAGTGGCTCCAGTGTCCCGGAAGCCCACATTTGAAATGGGCACATGGTTGATTTGCCTGCACAGAGGATTGGGGTCCTGGCTCTTTCTTTTGGGGCCAGCCCCACCTAACAGCCTGTGAAACTCTGCAGCAACCATCTGTAAAGCCTGAGAATGGGCCTGCCTACTGTCCTCGTCTGACTGTTGAAGACCTTAAAGGCCAGTTCTAAAAGGTCTGCTTGTGGGGTGTGAGGACCTTTTCCTAGTTTCTGAAGCTTCCTGTGAACATCAGGGGTCAACTAGGAGATGAAATGCATGGCTAGAATGGCTCTGCCATCCGGAGACTCAGGATTAATGTTAGTGTAGGTTTGTAGGGCCTCTGAAAGGCAGGGAGTAAAACAGCTGGATTCTCATAGTGGTCCTGGTAGCTTTTCCTAACTTTTTCATAATTAATAGCTTTATGAATAGCTGCCTTCATGTCCTGAGGAGACAATTAACCACATGGTCTCTTCTCAGGGGGTCAGGATTGGGCTGGGAGTGAGTCTGGTAATTCCAGTTAGGATCCTGGGTAGGAACAGCCTTCCCCCCAGAGACATGGGTGTTCTTATTTTAGCGATGCATGGAGTCCGCTATTTCCCTAGCTTTCCCCCTCCACCCTCGACCCCCTTCCAAGTCAAGCCTTTGTTCTCAGTCTAGTTGTGGAGGACGCAGTTCATAGCCCATTTGATATTGTGATCATTGCACTCTTCCCAGCTGAGGCAGTCGGTTGCCGGCTATTGGCTGGCAGGTCAGGGAAGCTCTCTCTGGCCACTGGCAACTCACAGCAGCTCAGCTCCAAGTTGAGCCCTTGTTCACAATCTTAGCTGTAGAGGGCGCAGCTTACTGGTACATCTTACTGGCCTATATGGGAATCAAACCAGCAACACTGTTGTTCAGGGCTCACGCTCTAACCAACTGAGCTATCTGGCTGCCCCTTCCCTAGCTTTTTGAATGATATGATCCTTTTCATCAGAATTAGTACACATGGAGAGAATGATATAGATGTCCCGCCAAGTAAAGTCATAGCTAAGGGTGAGATATTCAAATTCTTTAGTAAAGTGGGAGGGACTGGAAGACAAGGAGCCTAACTTAGATTCAGTCTAACTCAGGTCCGTCATCGAGAAAGGGACATGGACCCTAACAGGGCCTTCAGCGCCTGCCACTTCTCTGAATGGCATCTGTGAGGCTAGGGGAGTGTATGGTTGTCCAGATCAGGTATGAGGAGAAGAGGAAAGGTCGGGAGCTGGCGGAGCAGTAGGAGAGGAAGTGGGAGTATAGGGCATTGAAGGAGAAGAGGAAGTATGGGTTGGTGACTCGGAGACAGCAGGTTGATACAGTGGGGGGGGGGTGGCGTTGAACTAGAAGAGGTGGGGGAGGAGGAGAAAAATCGGGGATGGAAAGGATCTGGATCAGGATTAGGGGGTGAGGACTGTGAAGCAAGGGGGAGAAGAAGAGGCTGAAACTAAACCCAAGAGGCGTGATTTGCCCTTAGGTGGGAAATGGGACAAGAACCATCACAGATCAAAGAAAGCCAGGAGGTAGGGGACCTCGCTCCATTTACCCTGCTGGCGGAGGAGGTTTTCTAAATCTTGGAGAATATCAAGGTCAAGAGTTCTAGTGAATGGCCAGGATTTGCCGTTACCAAGCTTATATTATGGTCAGGCCACAGTTAAGAAAGAAATAAGGCAGGGCTGACCGAGTGGCTCAGTTGGTTAAGAACTCGCTCAAGAGTGCGAGCTGAGCTCTGAGCAACAGCAGTTCCATGCCCAGCCCAAGCTGAGCTGCTGCTGAACTGCCAACAGGTGGCAGGATGGCTCAGCTATTAAAAAAAAAAGGAAATAAGGCGTTTAGCCAGAGCCCATAGTAACAAAGGAAAAGAATTGGAGGCAAAAGTCGAGATCCTCTTAATCACCTGGAGGACAAGGGAAAATGGCAGGGCATCCCACTGTGGGTTTCTTCAGGTCTGGCGGACAGAAACGGTGCAGACCAGAGCATGCTGTCCCGGCCATCGGCTGACCCAGGGGCCTGTCCCACGGCACCATCAGGACACGGTCAGACCTAGCACTAGGGCTTGTATCCGATGGCAAATCTGACTGAGTCGGAGGGCGGAAAAGGGTAATACTTACATAAGTTGTCCTCCCAATCGTAGATGAAGGCAGCTCCCCAAATTGTTTGGGCCACCAAATTGTTAGGCACGGCCGGAGGAATGAGTCGCGGGAGACCAAAATTGGTCTATTAGAATTTATTTGGGGTGTTTGAGCTGCGGGAGGTCAGACTAGAAAAGACCATAACCTCCCCCAGCAAAAAGAGGTGTGGAGTTTTATAGGAGGAGGTAAACAAGGCTGTTCCCCCTTCAATGCTTCAGAGGCTTTTCTATTGCATTGTCTCTCACAACAAAGGGTTTCGGGGCCTGACCAAGCCCTCCGGTTTCACATCCTGGTCCCCAGGTCGCCATCTGGACCTCCCAGGCCTGCTAATCATAAGCCCCTAAGAGACAAACACAAACCAGCAGGTACAAAGACAAGATGGCTTTTTGGATAAGGTGGTTTCTACATTCCAGGCAGCTTCTCCAGACCTAAGGCAAATCCAAGCTGGCAGGCACAAGGTACAAGGCAGGACAAGATGGCTTTTAAGATAAGGTTTCTGCTCTTGGCCTAAATATGGCCTAACAATGACAGAGCAGCTGAACAGAGAAATACAAAAATCCTCCAGCGTAATAGAAGGCTTTAATACCCTTCATTCAATTGTTATTAGAACAAAGTGGAAGAAAGTAAAGTTATAGGTTTGCACAACACAATTAACAAAGATGGCCTAATTGACATTAATAGAACTTCCCCCAGTAATGATACAATTAACATTCTTTTCAAATGCCTATGAAATATTTATCAAAACTGATAAGGTACTACACCATAAAGAAATCATTCATATTTTATTTCCTGACAATGGAATTTAACTGCACATAAACAACTGACATAACTAGAAAATTTATGAATTCCTCTTTTTTTTGTTTTGTTTTTTTTTTTAAATTTTATTGGGGAGTTGGAGGAGGGGAACAGCGATGGGGAATCGGGGAAGGGGAACAGACAAGTTGCTGTCTTTTTGTTCTTCAGTCTAGTTGTGGAGGATGTTGCTTCACTGGCCCATGTTGGTATCGTTATTGCGCTCTTCCCGGATGAAGCAGATCGGTCGCCGGCCTCTGGATGATTGCTCATCGCGGCTATTGGCAGCTCACACTGGATGCCGGCCGCTCACGCTGGCTGCCAGCCACACACTGTAGCCTATGGCAGCCCACTGCAGCAGGGGCTGCAGCCCACACTGTTGCTGGGCAGCCCAGCTCCAGGTGGAGCTGTTGTTAGCTGTAGAGGGCAGTGTCACTGGCCCTCATATGTGGGATCCGAACTGGGGCCGCTGGCATCCCAAAACCAGCTCTTAACCAAGGTACCATTTGGCCAGCCCTCCTCTCTTGTTTTTATTTATTTTCTTGTGCCTCATATAGCTTTTGCTACTTCACAACATTTCCTTTGTGGCTTTTCCTCTTGATTAGAATATCCCTTTGAAGTTCTTCTCTCGTTTCTACCTCTAATCCACCAAACAATAGGGGATATGAAAGAGAAGATAGGACTTTGAGGGCCCCCAGCTCTTTCTTGACTTCCATTAAGGCAACAGGAAGTCTAAATTCATACTAGTGTAATCTGCTAAAAACCTGACTAGAGCTAGTGAACCCTACAAAGAATACCCTGATTCAAGCTATCATCCTGTTGTGGGCCAACCAAGTAACCTCCCCCACCACCACCACTGAAAGACTTCTAAGTTTTCTTTAAGTATAGAAATGTTAAGTCTCCTCCCTAGTTTCTTAGTTCTTTAGCTCTTGCTTTGATTACTCTTCTAATCAGTTTCTGAAACCTAGACTAAAGATTGTCCCTAAACTGAATCACAGATTTTCTCTCACCCACCCTGATTTTAGATAACTATTTAAAACCCGTGACTTCCCAACATTCCCCCAGCCATTCTGGACCTAACTCTTAGATAATCCTATCCCAGAGACTAAGTAAATTTTAACATTTCCCCAGGCCAGTAATGATTCTTTCCAAACCCATTCTGGGCCCAGACAATTGACGTCACCTGAGTGATGGTCTGAATGGCCACAGGTTTTGTAAGAGCTAACAGATTTATTAATTAAAATCTATTTTTCCTCATTTCAGGGCCTTGGAGATACAGAGGCCACCCTAACAAGATTGCCAGTCACAACCAAAGAAGCCAGCCTGGTCTTCTGAGCAGATCTTGAGACCCCTTCCTCTCATCTGAGATCATCTAGAGTGACAGTTCTATGAACTCTCAATAGGGTTCAGTTCTACGCCCCTGCCCAGAAGAAAAGACCTCCTGTCCCTCAACTTCCCGTAGAGATTTTATGGGGATCACGTCTCTCAAGGAGAAAACAATGCAGGCAATTAGAAATAGGCATTGGATCTCTGCATTACTGCACATCCCACAGAATGCGACTGCCCAGGTGACCTCCTCTCTGTACCCAAAACTTCCATTCATTGTATCTATGTACCCTTAAAACAAATGGGTACAACATACCTGACTGGGTTAGACCAGTCACTCACACCTATGCAGTAAAGGACCTTCATTTCACCCGGGCCTCATTAAACCATTATTATAATATCATACATATGCCTGGAAGTTTATTAATATCATTATAACAGATTGGATTCTGGGAAGAAACATGTGCAGTCTAAAGAAATGAGATAATAATAGCCTGTTGTCAATTACAGGTGCCAATGGAGTGGTCCCACGCTCACAGGGGAACAACACATTCTAGAGAAAGGGGATAAAAACTCCAAATCCTGGGAAGTCTGCCCTTTTTGATGTCTTTGCCCTCTTTTTGACCGCTTCTTCCCTTTTGACCCCTTCCCTTTTTTGAGCCTCGCCTTTGTGCCTGGCCCACTCCACTCTTTGAATGTAATTTCTCTTCTAATGATAGGCTCTTGAGCCACCCTCTGCTACTCGGGCCCACTTCTATTTCTTTGAAATGTGCTGTCTCTTCTAATAAACTACTTTTTCACTACTTTACGCTGGTATCTCATTCAATTCTTTGCTCAAGTTGCCAAGGACCTGGACTTTGCACTGAGAAGGGCCCACTCTCCGACAACAATCCCATTGTGAGGGCACACTCATTTCCATTTCTGAGTAATAATGCTTTTTCACTGTTTCCTAACAAATATCCACCAGGTGTGCAGATGTGTGTTTAGCTGGTGGCCAAGCTGTATTCTAATTGTGGGTACTCCCTGTGTAGCTGTGATTTGATTGCTTCAGTCAAAAGTAGAGGCTCCTCAGGGCACCCCAATGTTAACCAAATTGGTTATTGTTCATTAATGATTGGTACCATCTCAGAAGAAACTCTTATTCAGTGCTTGGGAAGGAAAGCCTTTAATAGACAAGAATACCAGCAACAATGTCAGTGAGTGCTCCGCCGTCCTACTAAACAATAAGCTTAGAAAACATAAACCATGCCTTGCCATAGGAAATGTGTTCCATCCTACAATTATGTCTTTAATTTTTTAATCTCATCGGGTTTTTAATCTCAGTCTATTCATGGCTTATTCCCATTGGGAGCGTTGGAATTTCCTTTTCTTTTCTCCACCACTGATGCTCCTGCGCAGTCCCGTGGCCCTTCTGATGGCTCTTGCAGTTGAGGTGGCCCAGCAGCAGCCCCTCCTGCAGCCACATTGCCTCACCCTGGCTTCTAGGCTCATGCCCAGGTGCTCCTTCCCACTGCTGTATGAGACATTCACAGACTAAGTTCATCTTCACTTTGAACAGCAAAAATCCCCGTGCTTTCTCTCTACAAATGATACACATGAAGGGAATGACACTAAACACACAACTTTATTTTGGCACTAATTTGATGTCAGGTGTTAGGAGTACAGAGAAGAAAGGCAAATGGTCTACCCTAAAGAAGCTCAATGTCCAGTGTTGGCATGGGAGCAGCGGAATATTCTGTTATTTTAATAGAGGAGGATCAGTCGTGATGATTTAATCCAGGGAGCTTTCACAGGATTCCTTTGCATATCTAGAGACTTCAGGTATCATCTTGGTGACTTCTAATTCTTATTTTCCTCTCATCTCTCACAGATATGTGCTTCTTTCTGCTCCACATTGAGTGTTGAATTTTACCTGATTCCTGTGTTCCTGAAAAAAGAGCAAAACTTATGGAATACTTCCACCCTTTGTGTTCTAGAAAATGATTTACTGCAAGGAACCACCCTTCCTTTTATGACTTAGATAAAGCTCAGGGATGTGACCCACCCCCACCCCCCATTTACCTATAATAAGGCCAGGCATAGTCCAACTAAAATCCCATTCTTTGCTCCATAAATGATTACCTTAATTACTTGTGCTCTGTGATCAATGGGAGCAAAATGCTTGTTAGTCACTGGTTAAGTTTTTCTTCCTCCTCCCCTCTGCCCCCCAGACCCCAGAATGTTGACCCCACATTCATTTGAGCCTGCACACAGTCCCTTCTGAGAACAGCCTGACCTGAGGGTCAAACATTCTCAATCCACTATCTCATCAGGTCTACCTTTCATCCTACTTACCCACACCCAGTTCTTTCTAGATTTGTTTTTCCCTCCCTACAACAAACAAACAAACAAACAAACAGACAGACAGACAGACAAACAAAACCCATTGTGTCTAACTCATAAGACTCTTGGTAGCTGTTACTGTAGGGTTTTTCCTATTGTAAAAAGCCCCCTCCCCCTACTGCCATAGGGCCTTTCCACCAACTGTGTTTTGCCATAATCCTTTTGAATATAGTCTCTCCTTACTAAATCAAGATTAGTTTTTTATTTGACAATGTAAACCCAGAAATGAAGTGTAATTTCTTTTCCTTCATTTTCGTACTACAAAACAGTAAAGACTTCCAGTTTTTCCTGTGTTTTAGAAGACATAGAAGATCCACTTTGCAGCCACACAACTAAGTTAATATGCCATTTATGCTTCTAAAAATTCTCTTTGACCTAGACAATTTGGGGCTCCAGCTTGGATGCTCTGCTTTCTTCGTTCTTCTCTTATTCTTTCATATCCCCATTCCTTTGCCTTTATTCTGCTGTACAGAGCTATTTCTTTTGTTGTCACTTTCCATTTCATACCCTCTAGGCTTCCCACCCCCCCACAGGTAGAACATGTTTTTGATGATAAAAAAGAAGAAAGCCAGTTCTTTCCCTGAAATGAACTATCCACTGGAGATTGACGCTAGGCATTTTGACTACTTAGAGAAAGGACAGTTTAGGCATAAGAGAAGGTGCCTAATATAGGTGGTTCTGGAGTTACTCTGCAACTAACTAGCTTTATGACCTTGTTCAAGTCACTTAGCTTCTCTGGGACTTTTAATTTTCCTACTGTACAAGAAGTGTTGAATTTGATTGCTTCAAATATCCCTTCCAATTCTAAAATTCTATACTTCATTGAATCTAAATACAACATGGGTCCAAAAAAGGAAGAAGTGCTCTGAATGACAATGGTCCTGAAAACAAGTAAGCAGACGGAAGGAGAGAAATCTTTATAACAGGCTCACAGACAAGGCAGCATGCAAATGAGTTGTGTTGCGAGGTGGAAAGAACATGGGTTTTGGAGAGAGAATGGCTTGGATTCAAAATCTTACATTATTTGTAGTCACTAAGCAATTTCAGGCAAGTTCATTGATCTCTAAACTCCAGTTCTAATAGGAAACAGGAACTCAATTTTTTTTTTTTTTGGTAAGAATTCAAGGTAAGAGTAATTTATATCATTTTAGTTTAGTTTTGCCATGGTTTTCTGCTTAAGTGTCTTCCATGAAATCTTTACTGACTCTCTCTTTGTAGTAGTTTTACCATTTTTTCTCTTTCTCTCTGTAAGATGCACATACTTTTAAAATATTGAAAATATTGGATTGTGTTTATTATCTTGCAAATCCATTTTGCTAATTAGACTGTGAACTCCCTTGATGGAAGACAGTACTGTATATCTTTTTTGGTTGTATATTCTCAGTGCATAGGACAGAACATGGCACTAGGCAATAAACTTTTCAGAATAAATAAGACAATAAAATAATGGACAGATGAATAGATGACAGACATGGGGGCTTTGCTAATGGGTTTTGTGCATAATTTCATACCAATGAATCTTCTATTTTTATCTGCAAGAGCAATTGCTTAAAAAATTAACTTAAAATAACTAAAGGATTTTAATGACCTCAATGGGATTGTTAACTAAATTTTAAAGAATGACACTTCATAACTTGTCCCCAGGGCTGGTCAAACCACATCTCAGGCTGCTGGCATTGATCCTATTAATGTCTCAAAGGTCATTCTTCTTAAATTCATTAACTTAATTTGTGTACATAATTCGTTATACATTCTTTTATCTTTCCTCCTAACTTTGGGAACATGCTTTAATTTTTAACTCTGAAAAACTATGAAGAAGTAAGACACAATTTATCCATTTTAGCCAAAACAACACGCAAAAACCAAAACCTTCCCTTAGAAACCATACCTTTATATGGAAGACTTTATAGTGTTCCATAATACATATATATATATATATATATATATATATATATATATATATATATATTCTTACTTAAAGAAGAATAAAAGAAGAGGCATCTTGGAACTGCCACATTTCCCCGGGTATCTCTGTTAAACACATTCTGCCTGTCTCTGAGGTTTCAGAAAGTACTTTCTGGCTCTCTCTCCTTTCTCTCTTTCATCACTAAGCAAGACAACTTACAAATGGGTTGATTGTGAGAGGAAGTTTACAAATCTTTAGGCCTTAATTAATGTGCAACCTCAGTCAGTTTCCAAATTCCACTTGAAAGGAACACTGAGGCAATGAAGTAGAAAAGATTTTGATTCTCAAAGGTTCTTTTGTCTCTTTCCTGATAGAAAGTGAAGTTATATGTAGGAGGTGGGTAGTGCCATCATAACCTACTTTATTCTGCCTGAATAAGGAAGGTCAATATATTATCCTATCTGGGAGGAGGAAATTGCATAGATAACTCCTGGAGTGACAGTAAATACGTACTTGACAGCATGTTAAAAACAGTGGTAAAATTTCCTTTTTCCCATGGGGAAAAGAAAAATCAGTATTTAAATGACAGATGAAGGTAAATGATGGACAAAATGCATTATTCTTCAAGTGTCTCCGTTTTTCTGAAAGAACTATTGTATTTTTGAAGACTGAATTCAAATAGTTTTAATAATAATATATCAGTTTATCAATAAGACAGTGGAGCTGTTTGAAGTCACATTGAAAAACTGTCTTGAGTGGTTGAAAAAAGCGTTCTATGGAAAGTACCTCACAGGGTGATCTGATCATAAATTTCTAGCTGGGCAGGTCAGGATGGATAGTCATGTCCCAGGCCTGTAACTTCTTTAGTAAAAGCTTTATCTTTGCCTTAAGTAGGCCCTGTCCATTGTTTCTATGCATGTAGGATAACACATTTTTGAAATAAGCTGTAACCACTCTCCAGGGAGCACATAAAATTGTTAACTATCCTGTAATCTAATCCCTGCCTTGCTTTCCCCAGCCTCCATGTGATCTTCCTTACATTCCCTCCTTAATTTCAAATGCATAAAAGAAACTACAAACTGTTATTTTTAGGAGCGTATGAGATCTGTTCCCCAGCATATGTCATCAGTTTGGTTCAAATAAACTCATAAAAATTCTCTACAGGTTTGGATGTTGCTTACCTCATGTTCTCTTTGTCTCCAAGTACCTAGTCCCATAAAAACAACTGAGAAAAAGAAAACAAAACAAAAAAACTCTTGCTTTATTTTAACATGGGAACTGTTTCGTATCTTCCAGTTTATGGACATTAATCAGGAATAATAAATGATGGAGTTTTTAAAAATGTTAATGACTTGTCTTGGAGATTTTAGCCAAATAGAAACAGCTCTCATTTGGGCCAATAATCTTTTGGGCAGTTTAGGATTTTGTTTTTATAATTTGTGGTAATTCTGCAAATTGCCAAAATGACATCACAGCTGGGCTAGTGTTGATTTAGACTAGCATGGTTCTACCTGATAAGTTACCCTACTTCTATTATATCAGAATGCACATAACCCAAAATAGAGATTCAGAATATAAAGGAATACCAATGTAAGATACCATGATTTTATAACTTAATAATCCAAAAGGAACAGTATGGGTGAGCACTATTTTAAAATACAAGAAAACACATGTATGATTTTTTGGTTATAAAAATAATGTATTAAAAATGTGAGAAGTATAAAATAGGAAAAAATTTAAGAAATAGTCACTTTGGAGATTTTATGCCTGGATACTTACCTCTACTCATGACATTTCATAGAATTAAGCCTATAGTGAATGTAATATTTTTATCCTTTTTGGTTTAAAATTTTTACATTCTATTTAAACATGTAAATAATTCTCAATTTTTGCTTTGTAAGTAATGTTAATGAACATTTACATATATAAATCTTTGTTGGTATGTTTTTTTCCTTCATAGAAATTATGGGTCAAAATATTTGAAATTTTTCTGGCCAAATTTCTTTCCAGAAATTGTCAAATTTTCATCTCTTTGGTGTCTAGTCCATTTTGTACCATTCCCACATTAAGGCAATTGTACCTCTACTCCAAATCTCTATCCCTTTTACCTCAGAAAAGACTTCTCTTGTTTCAAAAGTAAGGAGTCTCCATGGAAGAAATAAATGACCACCATTATGATAAAGAACTCTTTTCCACACCTAATTTCTAAATCATGAGTTAAATAAAACCCCTCACTTCTGCCTAGAAAATTCTTGAAGGCAGAAATAGCATAATAAAATGGACAGAATAAGCTATCCACATACTAGGATTGAATGTCCAGCTTTACTACAAGCTGTATATATATTACTTGGGGGCATATATGACAGTCTACACCTGTAAAATGAAGTTATTGGACTAGATGGTGTTACAGTTTTCATCAATTTTAAAAAAAAATTATGAATCACCTTCTTGAAGTCCTCTGTGATTACCTTAGTCAAAATTAAACCTCCCTCTTCTTACCCCCAGTGGTAACTTATTTATTGTCCAAGTACTCAATCAATATCGGTGCTGGGAAAACAATTCCTAAATACTGCATTACGTGATTTTTAAATTATTTAACAAATGTCATCATCTTGTCCATGAAATAACCAGATCACATGGCTTGAAAATAAAAAATCTTTTCATTTTGAAAAAAAAAAAAGATAATTTCATGCATGTTTAAGAATTGTTTGAATGGTTATTATCAAAAAGACAAAAAATTGGAAGTGTTGTCAACGATGTGAAGAAAAGTGAACCATTGTACACTTTTAGTTAGTGCGCAATTGTCTGTATTAGTACAGCCACTCTGGAAAACAGTATGGAGAAGAAATTTAAAATATAGCCATCATATGATATAGCAATCCCACTTCTGGATATATACCCAAAAGAAATGAAATCAAGATCTCAAAGAAATATTTTTATTCTCATGTTCATTGCAGCATTTTTCACAATAACCAAGATATAGAAACAACCTAAATGTTTGGATAAAGGAAATGTCAGATCTATCTATCTTCCCTCTGGATAGATTGATCTATCTCTCATCTATCTATCTATCTATCTATCTATCTATCTATCTATCTATCTATCTATCATCTCTAGATATATAATGGAATGTAATTGAGCCTTAAAAAAGAAGGAAATCCTGCCATTTGTGACAACATGGATGAATCTGGAGGACATTATGCTAAATGAAACAGAGCAGACACAGGAAGACAAATACTGCATAATGTCACTTATATGAGGAATCTAAAATAGTCAAACTCAAAGATGCGGAGAGTAGAATGACAGTTGCTAGCTGTTGGGAGTGGGAGAAATGGGAAGATGTTGGTTGAAGAGTACAAAGTTTCAGTTATGCAGGATGAATGAGTTCTGGAGATCTAATGTACAGTATGGTGCCTACAGTTAGGAAAATTGTATTGTATACTTGAAATTTGCTAAGAAGGTAGATCCTAAGTATTTTTATCACACACACAAAAAAAGAAAATGGTAATTATGTAAGATGATAGAAATGTTAATTAGCTTGATTGTGGTGATCATTCCACAATGTATACATAGATCAAAACATCAAGTGTTACATCTTAAATATATATAATTATATTATTATTATTTGTTATACCTCAATAGCTGAAGAAGAAAAAAATTGTAAGCTGGTCTTGCTAGAAGATTTGCTCTTTCTGCTGGCTTTGAAGAAGTCAGTTATAATGTCATGTCGTGAGGTGCCCATGTAGAGGGCCCAGTGGCAAAGTACTCAGGACAGCCTCTGGCCAACATCTGGAAAGAAACAAGGCTTTCAAGGAATTCAACGAGGAACTGAATTCTACCAACAACCACATGAGTTGGGGAGTGGCTCCTAGTTAAGCCTCAGATGAGACTACAGACCCAGCCAACACCTTGACTGCAACTTTGGGAGGCTCCGAAGCACAAAACTCAGAAGTTAGGCCCGAACTCCTACCAATTAAATCTATAAGATAATAAATGATTGTAGTTTTAAGGGCTACGTTTATGGCAATGTAGTTACACAGCTACAGATAACTACTATGATGAGGAGACTGAACCTTAGAGTTTGGTCCATTTTTGGGCATCATGGAGTTTGGGAAATACCTCACCAACCCACCAATGTTTGTTCTTACATGCAGTCTTCATGGAAGAGCAACCTTAATTTTCCTTAGTTTCTCAGAATTCTCCAGAACCCAAGTGGATAATTGCTACTGTTACATATCATTAAGAACAATTATACTTATCATTACATCTGGATGAAAAGATATTTAGTAGCTATCAAAAAAGTTACTGAGTTAAGTCATTCTGTAAACATGAAGCTCAATGCAAAGAAGAGAGAGAAACCAGATAAATGTTAGCTCTTTTTATTAGATGAGAAAATGGTTTCAGTAATTATTTAGATGAGAAAATAATTGCAATAAAATGGACAAAATAGCCCCAGGAAAGGTTTTGCCAGAATAGTTTGAACTGTTCCAAATTTTACAGTTAAGAAATCACAACCTTACCATACACATTATTTTACTTCTTCTAACATATTGTAGCCTGATACATGAATACAAGTTAACTCATTCTGAAAAATCCTTGAGTCTGTGGCTCTAGGTATTTGAAGATATTCAAAAGAAGATTTCACAACTTTTAAAGGGCATTATGGTCATTTTTGCTAAATAAATTGAGCCCTCAAGAAAATACTATTTTTGGATGACAAAGTGATAATGAAAGAAATGTGCTTAAAATGGACAACAAGTATGCCTTTCAAACTGAAATGATTAAATAAAGATATGCCTGTGAAAGTGATTGAAACTAGAAAAGTGCTGAAATTCAGGGCTATGCTCAGAACATCTAAACTGGAATAGCTTTAGCAATGACTGCCAGGAAAATCAAACTTCATTTAAAAATTTTTCTTAGAATTTCTTCATGTCAGTGACATTCTGTGTGTGAGGGCTCCGTTAGCATACAATCTAACAGAAGCTTTGTACAGCTGATTGGGGAAAGAATACCATGGTTTACTCTGGTATTTTAAAATGTGCTATCCGCTCCTTGTGTTCTGAATATTTCTGTTCATAAAAATGTGATTTTTTTTTTCTAACAAGAGCATTTCTTTATGACATTTTAAATCTCAGACAGTCAACTTGCCCTACTAAGCCCAAGCAACGAGCTTGTAAAAAGATAAGGTGAAAGTGAAGTGTAGCCCAGAGTCATGTGACTGGTAGGGGTTTCCAACCTTGACTTTTTTTTTGACAATGAACAGAAGAATCAATGGGTTACAATGACTTCCTGAACATTAGGCAAAAGCAATGAAGGAGAAAAACATGTCCGCATGTGAGACTTCACATGCACCTGTGGTTTCTCTAATGGTTTAGATTTTTATTATAACTTGCATCATGGGTTAAGTCTGCAGTTACTTTTTTTTTTTTTAAAGATTTTATTGGGGAATTGGGGGAGGGAACAGCATTGGGGAATCAGGGAAGGGGGACAGACAAGTTGATGTCCTTTGGTTCTTCAGTCTAGTTGTGGAGAATGTCGCTTCACTGGTCCATGTTGGCATTGTGATCATTGTACTCTTCCCAGCTGAGGTAGATCCATCGCTGGCCTCTGGACAGCTGCTCATGGCAGCTCACAGCAGCTCATGCTGGCTGCCAGCTGCTCACACTGGCCACTCATGGTAGCTTAGGGCAGTCCACTGCAGCCGCACTGAAGCCTACACCGTTGCGATTCATGGCAGCCCAGCTCCATGTCTAGCTGTTGTTCACCATCTTAGCTGTAGAGGGCAGTGTCACTGGCCTATGTGGAATCCAAACTGGCAGCCCTGCTTCTCAGAGCTTGTGTTCCCAAGCCAACTCTTAACCAATGAGCCACTCAGCCTGCCCTGTAGTTACATTTTTTAAAAGATTTTATTGGGGAGTTGGGGGAGGAGAATAACGTTGGGGAATTGGGGAAGGGGAACAGACAAGTTGCTGTCTTTTTGTTCTTCAGTCTAGTTGTGGAGGATGTTGTTTCACTGGCCCATGTTGGTATCATCATTGCGCTCTTCCTGGATGCGGCAGATCGGTCCCTGGCCTCTGGATGTCGCTCACTGCAGCTATTGGCAGCTCACGCTGGCTGCCGGCCACTAACTGTAGCCTATGGCAGCCCACTGCAGCAGGGGCTACAGCCTATACCATCGCCGGGGCTCGCACAGCCCAGCTCCAGGTGGAGCTGTTGTTAGCTGTAGAGGGCAGTGTCACTGGCCCTCATGTGGGATCCGAACCGGGCCGCTGGCATCCCAAAACCAGCTCTTAACCAACGCGCCACTCGGCCTGCCCTGCAGTTACACATTTTGCCTGTGAACTGATTAAATGATAAAGTTTACAGAATCTGATCAGTTCCTTGATAAGCCTGGATAAGGCTTCTTTTCTGTACAATGTAATGGTGGATTTCCTCACAAAATCTCAAGAGGCCTTATGATGATCTCTTTGACCTCTTTTCCTACACTCCAAAAGATGAGTAGTGGAAAAACATGAAAAAAAGTCTTTACTATTGGTTGAAATATTATTGAAGAACTAACATCTTAGAGGTTGGGCCCTTAGATATTTGTAAGAAAAAAAAATTAGACTCTGTCTTACACTGCACAGGTCAGTGTTGTGCCAAACATTTGTTTGAGTTAATCCAATTTTACCATTATGAATTCACTTCTCTAAGAAATTCACCACAGTTTATTATTTCCTTTAACATAAATAATATTCCAATAGATTAAAGGTTTAAACTTTAGCAGTACAGTAAAACTACACATAAAAATATGGGAGAATATATGTATAGTTTTTCTGGGAGACAATTTTTTACCCAAGATGGTATACCAGAAACCATAAAAGAAAAGATAGATATTTTATTTTAAAATGTTACATTTTGATAGACAAAGATACCAAAAATGCTTTAAATATAAAATGATAGATTTGGAAGATATATGCAATTCAGAGGTTAATAACTATAACAAAGGTCTTATCATTTGATAAGAAGGCAACAAAAACCTCAATTAAAAAGTGAGCAAAGGGCCGGCTGAGTGGCGTGGTGGTTAAGCGCTGGCTTGGGAAGCCAGCGGTCCCGGTTCGGGTCCCACATATGAGGGCCAGTGACACTGCCCACAAAAAAAAAAAAAAGTGAGCAAAGAACATGAAGTAACAATTTACAAAGTAGCAAATACAAGTGGCCAGCAAACATTTGAGAAATATGATCAAATTTATTTGTCTGAAAAATAAATGCAAGTTAAATTTTTAAAAAGATTACTTTATAATTATCAAGAGTGCCTAAAGTTAAAAAGCCCTATAACATCTGTGTTAAGCCAATGAAAAAACGTGGAGTTACATTTTCAAAAGCAAACTACTGCTACTTAGTAAAACATAACATGTACTCACGCGCATGCGCGCGCGCGCGCGCGCACACACACACACACACACACACTTATTAATAGAGAATGCCGGCTGTTCTCCAAAATCTGTTTTCCTCTAATTCCTTGGCAAGAGGTTAGATTACATTTTCCCTGCTCACGTTACAGAATTCCAGCCAATGACTGAGCATGGTATGTGACTGTATTAATTGGCTTGTGTTGCTGTAACAAAATACCATAGACTGGGAAGCTTAACAGATTTTTTTCAGCTGTTTTTCAGGTATGATTGACAAATAATCATTATATGTATTAAAGGTCTACAACATAACACTCTGATATATGTATACAACTGATGTTTATGTCTCACAGTTCTGAAAATGGGAAAGTCAAACATTAAGGTGCCAGCAGATTTGGTTCCTGGTAAGGGTCTTCTTCTTGGTTGCTGCCTTCTTGCTGTATCCTCACATGAATGAAAGAGAGAGCGATCTGGTCTCTCTTCCTCTTCTTTTAAGAATACTAATTCCAGATGTCAGAGTAAATGCTATGCTTTCCTCCTCTCACGACCACATCAAGATTACAACTAAACTATAGAACCATAATTGAGAATCACCTAAAGTCTAGCTTAACAGAAGTCCTACAATTAATAACATACAGAAGAAGCCACCACAAGACTTGTAGGGGTGGGTGGAGATGCTGAATGGGTTGGTCCCACACCCATGTGTTGCAGTTAAAAATCAAAAGAGTTATATCAACTGTAGAGGTTCCCCCTGGAGAGAGAGTGGTCCCAGCCACACACTAGGCTTCCCAGCCCAGGGTTCCAGTTCTGGGAAGAGAAGTCCTCACAACTTCTGGCTGTGAAAACCAGCAGAAATTGTGGCTGACTGCAACAGAGGGCTGCTGGAGTCCCTGGTGTCCTTCTTAAAAGACCCCTGCACAGCCTTCATCACTGATGGACTCACTCGCTATGAGATCCAGCACTGGGGCCCAGTTTGAAAGGCACCAGGGGCATGCAAGGAGGAACTGAGTTGTGTGACTTCAGGATGAGCGCTGGTACTAGGGGGCAGCTTTCTTCCAGACAGAAGTGCTGGCAGAGAGCATTGTTCCTTTGTTGAACCCTCCACCCTCCCAGCCTGCAAACTTAGGTAAGTGCCATATCTGAGTCCCAACCAACCTAATTAATACCATTTACCCACTCTGGTGATTCCCTGAGACCCCGCCACACCCAACTTATGGGCCCACCAGAGCCTCTTCCAGTGGCTTTTCTATACAAATGGCCTGTCTCAGTTCAAACTTCAGATTTCCTTAAAACCTCTCAAAGTTTCCGAAACACCAAACAAGCAACATCTGGTCTCACTGTGCCTGCACTAATGGCAGCCAGCTTTGGTTGGAAGCTTAGCCTTGCAAAGCACCTCGAGTGGCAGCCATCTGATTATTGCTTTCTGGCTCATTCCAGTGGCCCCAGGCAGGCCACAGACTACAGCTGAACTTGGCCTGTGGCAGGGCCCTTCCCAGGAAGCCCCAGGACTGGAAAGCCTGATGGCCAGCTTGGACAGAGCCAGAGCACCACCCAGAAGCCTCTGGGATGACACACCCAATGGGAAGACTGGGCAATCACCAGAGCCCTGCTAAAGTGAATCCTGCTTTGTAGGGTCAGCCTCTATACAACAGCTCCTCACTATGGTCATGGCCAGTCCTCAAAACCAATCTGCCCAAAGGTCAGTTCCCTCCCACTGACATGCAAACAACAACAAAGTCTCAACACAACAAGAGAGAAATCACGAACACAAGGGGCATATCTGCAGCACCCAGCTCAGGTGAACAGGAAGGCTGTGCCACTGGACCCCACAGGACACCTACCAAATAAGATCACTCTACTGAGATAAGGAGATGAAGCAGCTTTACCTCATATATTGAAACAAATACAGGGAGGCATACAAATGGAGAGACAAAAAAACATATCCCAAATGAAAGAACAGAAAAAAAGCTCAAGAAAAAGAGCTGAACAAAATGGAGACAAGCATCTATCAGACAGGGAGTTCAAAACACTGCTTATAAAGATGCTTAATTATCTCAGTAAGAACTCCAACACAGAGATACGAACATAAAAATGGAGATAGAAAACATAAAAAAGAACCAGTCAGAGATGAAGAATAACTGAAATAAAAAATTCACTAGAGAGAATAAACAGTATGTTACATGAAGCAGAGGATCGAATTAGTGATTTAGAAGAGAAGGTAAAAGAAAACATCCAATCAGAACAACAAGAAGGAGAAAAGAATCCAAAGAAAAGAGAATAATTTAAGGGGCCTCTGGGACAACATCAAGAGTACCAATAATCGCATCATAGGGGTACCAGAAGGAAAAGAGACAGAGCAAGAAATTGGAAACCTATTTGAATAAATAATGAAAGAAAACTTTTCTAACCTGGTGAAGGAAATAGACATACAAGTCTAGGAAGTACAGAGCATCCCAAAGTAGATGAAGCCAAGACAAATTGTAATTAAAATGCCAAAGCTTAAAGACAAAGAAGGATTCTTAAAACAGTAAAAATGATTAGTTATCTACAAGAGATTTCCCATAAGACTGTCAGCTGATTTCTCACAGAAACTTTACAGGCAAGAAGCCTGTATATAATAAACAATACATTCAAAGTTATGAAAAGCAAGGACCTACAACAAAGTTTACTCTACTCAGCAAAGCTATCATGTAGAATTGAAGAACATATAAAGAGCTTCCCAGACAAGAAAAAGCTAGGAGTTCATCATCACCAAATCAGTATTACCAGAAATGTTAAAGGGACTTCTTTAAGCTGAAAAAAAAGAAAAAAAGAAAAAGACCAAATTTATGAATAATAAAATGGGAATAACATCATATCTATCAATAATTACTTTAAATGTAAATGGATTAAATGCTCTAATCAAAACACAGGATGGCTGAATGGATAAGAAAACAAGACCAATACATATGCTGCCTACAAGAGACTCACTTTAGATCGAAAGAAAGGCTGAAAGTAAAGAGATAGAAAAAGATATTTCATGAAAATGTAAATAAACAAACAAAAAACTGGAGTAGCAATACTTATACCAGACAAAACAGACTTTAAAACAAAGGCTATAACAAGAGACAAAGGACTCAATAATCCTACTCTGGGTATTTATCCAAAGAAAAGCAAAACAGTGCTTCAAAGGAATATGTGCATCCATGTGTTCATTGCAGCCTTATTTACAATAGCCAAGATATGGTGGCAAGCTGCATGTCTATCAATAGATGAATGGATAAAGAATTGATACATATATACAATGGAGTATTACTCAGCAAAAAAAAAATAATGAAATCTTGCCATCTGCAGCAACATGGATGACCTAGAGGGTATTGTGCTGACAGAAGTCAGACAGAGAAAACAAATGCCATATGATTTCACTTATATGTGGAATCTAAAGAATAAAATAAATAATACAGAAACAAACTTATAGTTACAGAGAGCATTTTCAGGCTTACCATATGTGAGGGAGGTTGGGGAGATGGGTGAAAAAGGAGAAGGGATTAACTGGTATTTACAAAATAGTCATGGGGATATAAAGTATAGCATAAGGACTATAGTCAATCATATTGTAATAACTGTATATGGTGTCAGATGGGTACAAGATTTATTGGGGTGATCACCTTGTATTTAAATTATATAAATGTCAGGACGGCCGAGTGGAGTGGTGGTTAAGCGCTGGCTTGGGAAGCCAGCGGCCCCAGTTCGGGTCCCACATATGAGGGACAGTGACACTGCCCTCAAAAAAATATATATATAAATGTCTAATCACTATGTTGTACACCTGAAACTAATATAATATTGTATGTCAACTGTAATTGGGATTAAGTATACTAACCCCATGATGGAGGCCCCACTCTTACGACCTCTTCTAAACCTAATTACCTCCCAAATTTCCACTTCCAAATACCTTGCATTGAGAATTAAGGATGCAGCACATATATTGGGGGTGGGGTTGTGGGTACACAAACATTCAATCCATAACAGTAACAGTATCTCTACTACGCCAGGCCCATATAAACCTCCTGCACATGAAATGTGCTTCTCCATGCTCTTTAAAAAGAGAACACACACTAAAGAGCATACATATCATTGTATGTATACATTTATGTAAATGCATAATAAATGTATGTTTATATATAAAATAAATCATTACAAAGTTGGGGCTTAGGTATATATTTTTAAAATAATTCTCTCTGTGTCACTTAAGAACCCTTTCCTCTCTCCCCCATTAGGCCTCTATTTAATTTTATTAAAATGAGGTTTTTACAGGAAACTACCCCTTGGTATTAGAATTTTATTTGCTTAATCACTGATTCGTAGAACTTGCTCTTACGCATAAATAAATGAGAACAACCAGTGGATGAAGACATACAAATATACAAGCAGCACATTTTAAAAAATTCTCTATACCTCCCATGTTCTCACCCAAAAGAATTAAAGAAGAATATTTGGCATTAGTTTTGTGGAGGATATTCTTCATCTCAAAAGAAACCTGAGTAATTAAGGTTTACAAAGAACAGATATAATTCTGCCACATACAAATTATTCGCCAAGACAAAGAACTTAGGACAAGAAGTAGTAATGGGACTGAGGATTTTTGTTGCCGTTTTTTCACTTGGGCACATGCCCAGATGGTATAGGTCAAAGGTTTAATGACTTCAGGTGCAACTTTGGTTGAACAAATTACTTGGGACACTAAAATGTTCTTCCTTAGAATTTTTATCAGCTATTGTTGCATAGTTAAACAAGTTTCCATTAACAAAGAGATGGGAGATGAACTTGCTGACCCCAAACTTCACTGGCAACATCAAAGGACCAAAATCAGGCTTATGCTAAAGCAAGACCAAAACAGAAGCTAAGGATGGTGGCCAATTTATCACCAATGGCCTACCTAATGATTTTCTTCTATTAAATTTTGGAGACAGATGAAAGCTAGAAACAAAATCCCATGCCTATCCTAATATTTCTTATCTTCCACCTTGGTCCACTGGTTCCAAAACTTACAGGGCTGTCTCAGTTTGGGCTGCTATAACAAAATTAATAAACTGGGTAGCTTAAACAACAGACACTTCTCACAGTTCTGGAGGCAGGGAAGTCCCAAGATCAAGGTGCTTGCATTTTCAGTATCTGCTGAGGGTCTCCTTGCTGACACATACATAGTATCTTCTCCTTGTATCCTCACATGACAGAGTGAGCTACAGACTTTCTCTGTTTTCATGAGGATAATAATGCCCACCTCATGACCTCATCTAAAGCTAATTAGCTCCCAAAGGCCCTACCTATCTAACATCATTCCCCTGGAGGTTAGAGTTTTAAAATATGAATTTGGGGGGACACAAACATGCAGTCCATAACAAGGGTTGTATTTAACCTGGCTCTAGAAATACTGTTTGTTGCAGGGTTGATTGAGAATTTGAGTTTGGAGAAAAATTCCTGCTTCTTGCTTTATTTTTTCTATGAGTAACTGAGTGATGAAATTCATCACTGATTTGTAGATATTGCCCTTATGCATAAGTAAATGAGAACAACCAGTAGACTATTGATGCTGTTGAGAATATAAATGTGATCATTCACCACTCTTCTATGATGAAACCAATTGAGTATTTGAGATCTATTCATTATTTAAAAAGTGTAGATCATAATACCTACCTTTCAGAGATGTTACAAGTTTGGTTTGGGATTTATTCAGTAATGTGCCTGACACACTGTATGGATCCAATAAGTATTAGTTACTTATTGGATTTAGTCCCTGTGTGAACTTGGTCAACTTACTTATTTTTCTAAGTCTTAACATTCTCATACATAAAAGCAATATTGATAAATTCTGCCTGATTAGATTGTTGTGAAGAATCTAAGATATGTTAAAATATAAGTAATTGTGCAAACCACAATTAAGAATGACAAAACCAACATGGTGGAAGTGCATTGCTTTTTTTGTTTTTCCACTTTAGGTATCAGGATCTTGAATGAAATTTATCACGACCACTAGAAAAATGTGCTACTCGTTCTAGCATGTATTTTGACTCATTCCTGACATAATATTCTCACCCCCTTTTTTTTCCCTTCAATCATTTTGCTTTTAATTTATACTATCATATTGAATTATGTATATCCTTATAAAACATTTAAAATTATTCCTGAGAAAAGGCTAGGTAAACTAATAAATATACATACATTCTCTATTACATATTAGTTACAGATAGATATGAATAGGTCTGGATATTAACCATTTTCTAATAACATTTTTCAAAATGTTTGGCAGAATATTGATGTTTATTATCTAAAATAGAGATCCAAGATAAAAAAAAATTTGGGAAAATAACTGAGTAAACAAAGTCAAACAATTTCTTTACTGTGGTTCTTTCCAGAACCTTTATGTTCCACTATGAATTATCATATACAACCAGGGAAAAGGAGTTCAGCATTTTTCAAAATTAGTTTTGTTAAGTCAGAATTTTCTTGAAAGAACACAAATATTGAGAGTGATTAAACCCACACTTCTTACCGGTTCCTTTCAGGATAGTTTGAAGATCAACAGCTGGAACTCTGTTTCTGGGTAGGCAAGTGGGGATGGGGGTGGGAAGATGGGTAAAGCAGGGGTGGTGGTGGCAGAATGTAAAGCACAACCTCACTGTACTTAGGAAACAAAGTCCTGTCACAGGAAAGGGCCTCCATCAAGCCATGGCCTTTTTCTCCTCAGGCTACTTGCTAGATTTTGAAGTTGCAAAGCATGGAATACTAGAACTGAGCTGGGAAACCAAAGGACAGAACAGATTTCCTGAAGTATTGAACAACTAATGAGACAAAGACCCAATCGCCTCTACTAAAAGGCCCAGAAAAGCCATGCCCTAGAATGGAAAAAACAGGTAGATTGAGTTAGTTACTAAAATTGCAATCCTGCCAGGTTCAGCTATCAGTACCTCACCTATCTCTTTAAAAGAAAAAAAGGGATATGTCTCTGGGACAGAATTATATTTAGGTAGACACAGAGATGTTTCTTTTATACATAAATCTAAAATTTAATATAGAATACTAGATATAAAGAGAGAAAACAAAAATAATAACAATAAAACAATAAACAAGGGGAAAAACAAAGCAAATGGTTCAGTTATTGGAATTAGCACATAAGGATTTAAAAATAAGTGATTAGTATGTTCAAAAAGGAGAAGAAATATGAACAAAATAGATGAAAGAGTAGAATATTTCATCAGCTTTAACATTTATAAAACTCATCCAATGGACACTCTACAGCTGAATACTATACTACCTGAAATTAAAAATTGAGTGAAAGTATTTTGGAGATTAGAATCATCAAAACATAGGATCAGGTAAGTAGGAATCAGGAAAGTAGGTAGTACACAAATTAAATCAAAAAGAATGAAAAAAACAATTGGTGTAATTCTTAAATTTATGGTAAACTAATTTCAAGAAGGATGTCAAGACAATTAAGTGGAAAAATCTTACCAACAAAACGTGCTGAACAACTGGATGGCTATATGCACAAAATGCAGTTGGACCCCCTACCACACTTCACATACAAAAATTAACTCAAAATAGATCAGAGATCTAATTAGATCTAAATTAGATCTTAGAAAAAAACATAGGAATAAATCTTTGAATTTGGATTAAACAATAGTTTCTTAGATATGATGTCAAAAGCACAAATGACAAGAGAAAAAATAAGTTGGGCTTCATTAAAATTAAAAAGTTTTAGGGCCGGCCGAGTGGCGCGGTGGTTAAGCGCTGGCCTGGGAAGCCAGCGGCCCCAGTTTGGTCCCATATATGAGGGCCAGTGACACTGCCCTAAAAAAAAAAAAAAAAGAAAAGAAAAGTTTGTGTGGGGCCAGCCAAGTGGCGTGGTGGCTAAGTGCTGGCTTGGGAAACCAGCAGCCCCAGTTTGGGTCCCACATATGAGGGCCAGTGACTGCCTTCAAAAAAAAAAAAAGATATACAAATTGGCAATAAGGACATGAAACCATGCTCATCATTATTAGCCAACAGAGAAATGAAACTCAAAATTGTATTGAATGAGATAATGCTCTGTATCCAATAAAATGGCCACACACACACAAAAACCCACAACAAATATTACAAGGATCTGAAAAATTTGCATTGCTGGTAAGAAAGTAAAATAGTATAGCCACTTTGGAAAAGAGTTACAAATTTCTTCAAAAGTTAAACGTAGAGTTTGATACATTGCTAGACAAATGTCTTGATCTGGACATTTTTCAGATCTTAACATATCTCTTAGTAGAAATGCTTAATTTATGATGACATTATATAACAATGTGCTACAGGAACATGCCTTTAATTTCATATAATTATTTGATCAATGTTTACAGAGTTTACAGAGACTATTATATGGTACTGTTTAGATACTGTACACTCATAGGTGAAGAAGACATGCACATATCCCGTTGTCAAGGAGTGTATGATATATTGAGGGAAGCAGCTGATAGCAAGTATTAACACCG
Organism: Aselliscus stoliczkanus; assembly: GCA_033961575.1. Taxonomy (NCBI): domain Eukaryota; kingdom Metazoa; phylum Chordata; class Mammalia; order Chiroptera; family Hipposideridae; genus Aselliscus; species Aselliscus stoliczkanus. The sequence goes on from CM066727.1 coordinate 171,636,034, forward strand.
AGTTCGGAAAAAAGCAAAATGTGTCCACATACTGTAGCTTGAAGGTAAACTTTATTGCAGCACCTACCACACTTCATCTCACTTATGAAGTTGCATATTTCTCATTCCAACTACACTGCGCACATAGCAGATCCTCAATAAAAGTTTATGGAAACACCCAGTTTATTTTTTGTTCCCTTTATTTTTTGATTGATTAAATGGAAGAGAGGACTGCACTCATTGCTGTCATTTTCATGAAACTGGATGGAAAACTTATGATGGATATAGGGTCAGGTAAAAATCATACAGTCTATTTTGATTCTATTCCAGGGTCCTACTAACTTTTGGCACAATTCTGATTACTATGTCTCAGTTGCTCCTTAGTAAAGACTGTGGTGACCCAGTTTGTCAGGGATAGTCCCCCTCTGTACATCCTACATCCTTGAAAAATCCCAGTCCTGGACAAACCTGGATAGAAAATCACTCTAGAAAATTATGGAGCTTATTTACCTCTTTTTCATTAAACAATTACAAGATAAATTGATTCAGTGGATATTGATAAACACTCAGCATTTACCATGTGCATCTCTTCATGAACTTTACCTTGTTAACACCCACAACAACCCTATGAAGTAAGTACCATTACCATCTCCCCTGACAGACGATGTAAAGTAAGCACAGAATATTGAAACATGGAACGGGGTTTCAAAATCAGAGTTGTATAAAGCTAGGATTAAGTTCTTGTCCATGATGCCGTGAAGCAGGAAGTCATGTTGTTACTGAGTTTTTCCAACTCTCAGAAATTTCCATGTCTACAACAAGTCAACCACACTTTTTAGGTACGCCCTACCTACACCTAAAAAAATGTTAGCCCATGTAAACACAGCAGATCTACTCTGAGAAATTAGTTTTCTCAGAGTAAATACGTGTGAAGCCTCTTCAGTCTAGTCATACTGAAAGTTAATCAATTTGAAGAAAAAAAGACCATTGCATTCATGAGAAGGATTTATTTGTTTGTTTGTGTAGCTTACAATTAGCTGACTTCTGTGGAATGAATCTGCTGGAGTCACTCTCTCTAAGCATCTGATTTAAACATTTATAGTCCCTCAGATTCCATGGGCTTGGGTGAGCTTCTCCAGACAGGTTAGCGATTTTGAGTTTGGCAAGCACTTTGGCTTTTCAGTCTCTTTTGAGTGAAAATCAATTTACACTCTTTGCAAACATGTGACAGCATAAATCAGGCAATTGAGTTCACTCTTAAAACACAATAGGGGCTTGTTTCATTTTGCTGAGGAGATGGACAAATCATTTTCTACTAGTTTCAAACATAGCCCTGTCATACTGTGGCAATTTGACAAGCATACTGTTCCACCATACTTAATTCAATAGATGATGAAAACAGAAACAAGAGCGCTTAGATTATCTGTTAAGTGCAGCACACAAGCAGGCAAGCATAGAGTCAGGTTCAGAATTCACAGGCTCTAAATATACTGACCATTCTGGGCTGCTTAATGCCTCCCTGTAGCACTGGTGATACTTGATGCTGACATTGGGTAGCACCCATTGTCCTAACTAACTTATTCAGAAAGTCATCCCATTCAGATATTTTTTAATTAAAGATGATCTGAAGAAAGTGGAGCTTTCAATCAAAACTCCAAAACAGCTGGGTGCTATAAAACTAATTTAAAATGGAATAAAGTGGAAAATAGAAGAGCTGGTTACAATGACACCATTTAGGCTTTAAATGGCAAGTAATTCTGGTGATTATGAAACTATTGATGTAATATGGTTTAAAAACAAAAAGCAAAACCCACACAGAGAAAAATGGAGTTGGAATTGGGAGTGATCATTTTTTACATCTGTCCTGGGAATACCGATGATAAACTTAAGGAACGTTCTGCTATAGGAAACTAACAATTACTTAAAAAAAAAAACATGATTTTTTTTTTTTTACTCTTCAATTATGCTTGCAAATTCTAACTTCTTTAATGTCATCTCTGCTAAATATATACATTCTGGAACATTCAGCTATTAGCTTCTCAATACTTTGAAATGCAGTTATTCTGACTTTTTCCCCTGTTTCTTAGCGAGATTTTTATCAAAGTAGGCCATGTGTTTTTCATACAGTAGACTAAATTTCTGGTAATTTTAATGATTCACTCCACCCCAATATCTGGAAAATCCTGTAAATTATGTGTAGACTATTTTTGCTTCATTCTGTTAGTGATTAAACTGGTCAGCATCCTCAGTATGAAGGACTATAAGGTGAACTTTTATTTTGGGAAAACTACTTAAATTTGAGTTAAACTGGAAGGTAACATGGAAACATGGTCCTCAGCTAAATGTGGAGATATATATATATATATATATATATATATATATATATATATATTAGTTACAGATGTACAAAACAATGCAATAATTATCCTTTTCACCCCTTACAAAGTGACTCCCCCTCCCCATCCATTGTCCCCCCACCCCTGATATTATACATACCTATTAAAATTCCATTGACTCCATCCCCACACTATATTCCACATCCCATGACTATATATGTGTTAAATTATAGTTAACATCTAGTATTATTCAGCGGCAGCTTCAGATGTACAGTACAGTGTTCAGGCCTCTACATCATCCATGAAGTGGTCTCTTTAACAAGGCATGAGTCCATCTGGTCCCCTAAAAAATATTTACAACATTATTGATTATATTCCCCAAATTTTCTCTTCTATCTCTGTGACAATAGGGTCACATATATTTTTGATGTGATATGGAACCACTGTGATGATCTTCTTTAAAATGAAAACCATTGACTTATGAGAAGGTTATTCTAATGTCCAGGGATGCCCCAGTGATTGGTAGAGACTTTTCTGTCTGTCCAAGTCATTTTGAGAAACTGCAACTGAACTTCCATTACATAAAAACTGGTCAATTCTGTGGCAGATAGATAGTGTTGATTCCTAGTAATTTAGTAGAAACCAAAAGCATTCGAAATTAATATTGGGGGCCTGACAAACATGAAAATTAAAAACGTGCAATGGTATTTAGTTTAGAACAATGTCTTCTTTTAACAACTCATATCCAGTTAGACACATGTCCACTTGCATATTCATCTTCATCACCACATCTTGATTTTAAAAGGAGGAGGTACTGAGACATAGTGTTACAAACTCAAAAGCATGCAAGTGCTTCTGTAATTTAATCAACAGGGAATCCTTGAATGAGAGGGTTGGGAATAGTTTAAAATATTGCCACCTGTTTTCTAAACCTGAGATCCCACACAGTATTTCCCAGATGTAGTGGACATGTGTAAAGTGTATGTCAGCCCTGAAACTTTTGAAAACGATTTCGACATGTTAAGGTAGCTGTGCACATTATAATTTCCTCTTCTCTAAGTTTCAGGCCAAGATCTTTCCTTCTTGTATCCTTTGCAGGTGAGGCAAAGCCAGGTGACTTGGGTCCCAGCAATCAGATGCAACCATGACAACGAGTTTCCCAAGGCAGAAGACAATGTGAGGAATGAGGCATGTGAAGTGGCCATTTTGTGGACAGTAGAAGAATATGACACAGCAACAATGAGCTATCTGAGGTCGCAGGGTCGGAAGCCCTCGCGGGAACTTGACAAGGTTCTATGCTCATCTGCTCAGGGTAGGGGTTTGGGTTCTGTCATGTCTATGAAGAGTTGTTATGCCTGCAAACAATCCAGTGGCATATTTCGGTTTGTTTCCTGATAGTGTAGCTTCTGAGTCTAATTTGCTGGCCCTTATGGAGATTATGTAATTAATTTGTTTACCGCTTAAGCTAGCTGGAGTAGACTCTGTTTGTTGCAATTAAGAACCCTTACAAATGCAGAAATTGGCATAAGAAGTGCTTGCAAGCAATACACTTTCAAGAAAATATGAACCTGTGGATTGACTGTTAGGTCTGATTGGTTGTGCAAACAACAAACAAGAATAATCCAGTTGTTATTAGTGAATATAGTGTTGGCAGCACACAGTGAAAAGTAGCAGAACATTTGACAAACTTGATCACAAAAGTCACCTGGAATCAGTGTCCGTGGATGGAAAATTACCATAACCTAAAACAATATCAAGGCTATGAGGAATAGGAAGCCTGCAGACTGAAAAGTGTGTTCTAAACTGCACTTGAGAATAGAAGAAAAGAGAATGCCTATTTTAGACCACTAAATTCCAGGCCCAAATATAATCAAATCAAGGTAATGCTCCAAATATCCTTTGATTAATATGCTTAATACATTAGGGAAAGGCTATCATCTTCTACATTGTAGAAGACATTAATCATTAATAATATCATAAATAAACTAATGTCCACAATACCTTTCATCCTAGGCTACAACTTTCCAGTAGGAATTATTTTTATGGTACCTGTCTATTTCAGTCTAACAACAAAAACTAAATAAATTCACAAAATTTGATGCTTCTAGCTTGTGGTCTTTTACTTTCCTTTTCTCTTAAAACCTATTGTCACATTATCCCAATAGTCCAAATGCAGACACGTAGAATTATTTCTTCATAGATTCAAAACTCAATAATGTGACAAAAGAAGAAATCTTTGAATTAAATAGTATGTATTTGCTTTGGTAAGTGCCAGATGGTCAGGCTGACTTCGTTTTAAGAAAATAGTAAAAAGACCTGTTAGTCTGAATTGACAGTATGGATCAAACATTGACCCTCTTCCCAAACATAAATGTATTTTTCAAATCTCCAAATGAGTATATTTTTCAAGCACTCAGTATGGTTTCTTATTTTGTGTCTATGCTTTTAAGGGGTAATGCTTTTACCCCCAATAAAATAACATAGTCATTTATTAGGGTTTGTAGGAAAAAATGCCAAAAAGTGGCAAAAATCTATTAATCCAAACCTGAAGCCTTGTAGAGCTCTCAAATTTCTATACTATTTATAAAAGTAATTAATCTTCATGATGTAATTTTACATTCTATTTATATCATTATTCTTTATACAACATAAACATAGAATTCTGTGATGTTATTACATGTCATAAATGTCATCATAATTTGTCTTTACACATCATAAATATCTTAGTTTGTGACATTATTACACCTTCGGGTGTCTCTTTCCATATTTATGGTAATTACATCAAAGTATTTACTATAATTATGTCATTTGATGAAATTACAGTAATTACTTCGAAAAATGATAGCCCATGACTAATGAATTAAAATAGCATGGAAATTCACATTAAAATGACATTAAAATAATTCTAAGGATCTGAGATAACCCACAAGAATGAGAGCATTCATTACTGAGTTTTTAACCTCCAAACTTAGCTCTACAGGTTTTCCCTTGTTGAAAATTTTATCTTTATTGAGGACTGGGGAATGCTTTATAATGGTGCAGTAAGACATCAAGACATTGGGAAAAAAAAAAGAGATTGAGACTTATTTGGTAATATTATTTTTGGCAAATTGGCAAAACCAAAATATAATAGAAACTAACTTATTAACGGTTATAGAAGAGAATTCAAATCCTCCTCAATCTGTATTCTCACTCATGCTATTATTTACAGTCTGTCAAAAATAGGCTTATATAATCTATATCACATATATTAGGTAACAAATTGCTACATTGTAAACTCATGTAAGACTTGTTTTTCAAGTTGAAACTCATATTCATACATCACAAAATATAACTAGAAAGGACCAAGAAGTAATTTCATTCAGCATCTACCTATAGATAGAGAAAACTTAACAATGGCTGAGAAATGGCTCTTTCTACTTTTAACAGTCTCCATGGACGAATATGCCTCAGCATCTCATGTAATTCTATTCAGTGTTACCTTTCATTAAAGTCAAGCATGCCTTTCCATTTATAGCTCTGAAGCATGAACACTCTTCTAACCAAACTTAGCTTACACTTACTGTGTGTGCCTTACCCCGTTTGCCCCACTTTGTCTTGTTCCCCTCACCATGGGCATTTTCTGCTCCTTCTGGATGCCATGACTTTTAGATTTTCACATAAATATTTACACATTAAACAAACATTCAAGTGCCTACTGGGTGCCATTCTAGGCCCTGGAAATACAGAAGTCCCTCTTTATCAGTGAGTTTGTGTTTTGAGATTTCAGTTACCTGCCCTCTGAAAATGTTGAATAGAAAATTCCAGAATTAACAATTTCTACTTTTTAATTTGCATGCTGTTCTAAATAGCCATGATGGAATCTTTCGCCAACCAGTTTCATCCACTCAGAACATGAAACATCCCTTTGTCCAGTGTATCTGTGCTGTATACACTCTCTGCCCATTTGTCACTTAGTTGCCATCTTGGGTATCATGTGGACTATCTCGGTATCACAGTGCTTCTGTTCAAGTAACCCGTATTTTACTAATATCATGACCCTAAAGCACAGTAGCCTAACACTACCTCACAATGCACACATCATTCATTTCATTTTATCTCATCCTGTAGGCATTTGATCATCTCACATTATGACAAGAAGTGTGAGTACAGTACAATAAGGTATTTTTAGAGGCCATATTCACTTATCTTTTATTAGAGTATATTATTATAATTATTCTATTTTATTAGTAGTTATTGTTGGTCATCTCTTACTGTGCCTAATTTATAAATTAAACTTTATCATAGGTGTGTACAGAGGGTGCCAAAAATGTATATATACATTTTAAGAAAGGAAAAAACTGTATTAAAATTATGCTGATGGTAACCACTTTGAGCACCTCTTGTAATTGCAGAAGTCAAACATTACTTGTATTCATCTTTTGTTATCGGTATACATCGAGTATTACAATTTTAATACAGTTTTCCTTTCTTAAAAATGTATATACATTTTTTAGGTACCCTCTGCATGTATAAAAAAAGGCTTTATATAATAGGGTTCAGTACTATCTGTAGATTCAGGCATCCACTAGGGGGTTTTAGAAAATATGCCCTGCCTATAAGGAGAGACTACTGTACATACATTAGCAAATAAAGCAAAAATTCTTGTCCTTATGGAGCTTATGTAAAAATAAAATAAAATTGGCATCCATGGAGAGAAAAAAACCCAAAATAAAAAAATATAAAATTTTAGTATATAAGACATGCTATAATATAGCATAGATAGTTAGTAGGATAGAGAGTTCCAGGAAAAAAATGGAGAACATAGAGTTGCAAATTTTAATAAGTTTGCAGTTTATAAATAGGCCTGACTGAGGAAGTGACATCGAAGCAAAGATTAAATACAAAGGGAGCTATGGGTGCATTTGGAGGAAAAGCACAATAGGTGAAGAAAAGAGTTGTACAAAGGACTTGAGGCAGAAGCCTGCGTGGTGTTTGAAGGTCAAGGAATCCTGGGTATTGGAACAGGAAAGGATCAAGGAATAGGAGATTGGTTAGTAAGGTGGAGGTAGCATTTGCTTGTAAACATATGAAGTATGAGATTTTTATTGGCCCTCAACTATATATGCAAAATAGTCATCTGTTTGTTCAAGTCCAGGAGTGCAAATTTGGAATTCATCAGCATAGAGATGTTATTTAAGGCCATGAGATGGGATGAGTTCACTTAGGGAGTAGTGTAGATGGAGCAGAGAAGAGAGATGAGGCCTCTGCCCTGGGGACTTCCAACAGTAACTGCTCAGAGAGAAGAGGAGCAACTGAAGAAGAGTGACCAGGTAAGAAAAGGAGAGAGCATATTCTGATTGATAGTCCAATAAAGAAAGTGCGTAAAGGGAGAGAGACTGATAACCAGTGTTAAATATTTTAGTAAAGCCAGTGCCATGAGGACTTGAGTGGATCATTAGACATAGCACTAAAAAAGGATCATTTCCATTCTCTCTGATCTAGACATCCAGATGCTATTATCTGTTCTTTGAATCCCAATTCAAGGTCCTACAAAACAAAAATAACAGTGGGTATAAAAAGCTTTATATTTCACAAAGCTGAATATATTACCTCATTACATTCTCATCGCAACCTTGGAAAGTACAGACAATGAAGCTGAATGCAATGCAGTAAGGTTAAATGCCTATGAAGTCTCAAATCCAAGTCTTTAAACTTGAATTTCTTTCAATAGAGACACTTCAAAAAAATGTCCCATTAAATTTCCTCTACTCTTCCAGTCTTATCACTCCCTACCTGTCTCAGTCTTCCTATGTCTGAAATTCCCAGACCTGTGACCCTAAGGGCTCTAAGATACTCTCTGGGGACTGGTAAGATCAAAATTATTTTCATAATCAAACTAAGCCATTATTTGCCATGTCTCTCTCATTTTCTCATGAGTATGGAGTGGAATTTTCCAGAGGCTACACGATGTGTGGAACTGCAGCAGAATGAATGCAGCAGATATGAAAATCCAGTGGACGTCTTTAGAGCCAAGACATTAATGAGATTTTAAAAAATGGTAAACACAAATAAATATTACTTTTCTTGATGACTTCTGAAACTAACTTCTTCTCAAGGTATGAACCCCCACTATATACCTACATATAATCTAAAATAATAAAAATAATTCCATATAAAACAATAACTAAAGAAATAAATTTCTAACAATGTAACTCTTTTTTGTTTGGAAAACTATATTTTTCCACAAAATAAAATATTTCTATTGACATATCATGATTTTCTTACTATTCTTTTTGAAATGAATCAATGCCATTTTTAAAATTTTTGGTTTTCCTTTTACTATGGCATATATCAATAGATATACTTACATTAAAAGAATGCTTTCTGGGCCTGGGCACGTTCAGGCACACACAAGCGGCAGCCAGGAGCCCGAGACCCAGGTATGTCCAAATATGTGCAGGCTGGGGTACAGAACATGACCCCAGAGCCTACTGCACAGGCGCCTGGGCTCCGGAGACATAAGGCCTTTATGGAACCATGACTTGCACTTGCGGGAGGGAGCATGTGCACTCCCTTGCGCTCTCCTCTCCCAAACCACTAGATAAGGTTGCTATCGCTGAATAGACTCTGGTTCCTCCACATGTTGGCCCTGCGTGCCTTTTTTTTTTTTTTTTTTTTTTTTGAGGGCAGATTACGTGGGACCGAATCGAGGCCGCTGGCTTCCCAAACCAGCACTTAACCACTGTGCCACTCGCCACTCCATGGGACCCTGTCTGCGTGGCCTTTTTTTATGCTGGGCATTTCATCACTGTAACCTTCCCTGCCACCGGCTGGTGAGGACACAGGGGTCCTTAATAATTTTGATAACCATTGTCTATAGCATTTTAGTCCATGCCACTCCAGGTTGCATTCTCTTACATAATAGTTGGTATTTATCTTAGTTTCTTTTGTGTAATTCTTATTTATTCTCCCAGTTTATTTGGTCTTTAAGTTGTAGGGACTATCCTTTTTGTTTCTAAGTTTTGGCTTCTGCTAGGAATATTCCTACTTGTGGGTAGTTAAGCAATTTCTAATGAATACTTCATGATTTTTCATAGATTGGTTGATTTCTTCAATCCCTTTTCCAGTTAATTTTTAAGATGGTTGTAACTTCACTGCTTTTTGAGATCACTTCTTCTCCTAGTGATCCACTTAACACATATATACTGAGCATTTGTTGCATAGAAGGGCCTGTGGAAAATACCAAGATAAATGAGACATAGTTCTTTCCTTCTAGGCACTTATAATCCAGTAGGAAAGATAAGATGAGGTATCTTGCTATATGACATGATATATCCTGATTCAAAGAATGCATCATACAGCCAGATAATTGTGCAATTATTTTCCTCTAAACTGTTTTTTCACAGATACCATTTATTTTAAACTTGATACCATTTTAAAATTGTACTTCTCTATATTAGCAGTAAAAAAATGGAGTCTTTAAACCAGTGTTTCAGACTGAGCCTTCATCAAAATTCTAATACCTGAACACTGATAAAGAATTGCTTCCATAGCAATTCCATAATTTGTCAGAAAAGAGATTTTCCATTATGGTCCCACTTGGTGTGTGACAAAAGGGCATGGGGTCCTTTTGGACACTATGTTAAAAGGAAAGTGCCTAAAAAGTTTTTTTTATTTTTAATTTAAATACTTTGTCTACTATATCCTTTCTGCACAAATTACCAAGATCCCATATAGTTTACCATATAAATTTATATGCAGAAAGTGAGTTCAGACATCAAAAAGTTACCATTATTGTAACAGTCAATTCAACAACTAAACTAAATAGTTGGACACAAACTAATCATGACCATAAATGAGCTAGTATTTTTCTCTTCTTATTTTTGGGAGAAAGAAAAAAATACAGGAATTCAATCACATATTAGAATGAACAAAACAAGCTCATGGTAAGTACAAACCCAGTCTAGTCTCTTCTACCAGCCAAATTAAGATTCATTATTGTGATCATAAGACCCTATAAAAAATTCAATAGTCATTTCCATTTAGTATATTATTGAGGTAATTACTTAGACATATAAAAAAGTAAGACTTGAAACTAAAGCAAAAACGAGAAAACAAAACAAATAGAAAACACTCTGTTTATTAGAAAATTAAATTTGTCAGAACAAAACACTCTATCCTTTGGCTATAATCCTGGTTTTAAAAAATGTGTCATTTTATTATACATTATTCTGTGAATGCTGTGAGAAAATAATTGTAATAATCTTTTCTATTTGGGGTTAACAAAACAGGAAAACAAATGTGGCAAGTTTTCATCATGCTTTTTTCTAGCCCTTTCAGGTGAAGGAAAGAAGTATAAAAGTTTGCAAACAAACAAACAAACAAATACAAACATGAATTACTTGGTTTAGTATCTGTCTAAAAGAAATATGTAATTTTTGCTATATTATCCAAATTATTTACCTTAATATTACTCTCTGGCTTCAAGTTTGTTTCTGCATTAATGTTACATTTGTGATCATATCTTGGAAGGAGTGGTTAGCTTGAAAGGATTAGAAGTGAGATATGGAATCTGGTCCCCTTAGGTCATTTGTTTGTATCCAGCTGAAGTCAGCAGTGGCTAAAATTCATTACCATCTGGCAGTTTTTCCATGGCCTCTGTGACAGAACTTGTGGTCCTAGTCTAGTACATACTAGACAGATGTCCAGGTCATAAAAATCACAACGATACTTGGCATTGTGTCACCCCCTTGTTGACAGCACCATCACACAGGCCAGAGATCGAAGTGGAATAAAGAATGAGCTGTCTTTATCCCATCCAGTGGTCCATTGGCAAAGAGATACTCAATCCTTATGTATTCTGTGTGGGGGGGAAATTCTCTTGGCTATACTCAAAGGAAACGGAAATAATGCTAATGAACACAGCCTCTCACAGAACAACATGATCGAGTGTTCTGATTATCTCCTTGCACAAACACAAAATTAGATGAAATGGTTAAACTTTCAAATCTTCCCTTTTTGAGGACTAATGATGCTTCTTGTTGTCTTACGGTTTCCAAACCATTGGTTGAAAGTGTGGAGGGCCAGCCACATCTATGATTGTAAACACAGCTTGTAAACTTGAGCTAGCCATGAAAACTGCATTTCTTTACAAGCTTTGTATATGCAATTCTGACCTCATCTCTTACCTCTCTCAGGCATCCCAAACATTTTCCACTGACGGGTGTATGTTCTTCCACAGATTTAAAAATGAAGCAAACAAAAACACCAAAAAACCTTTATCCTTAGTCTTTTCTCTGAATATCCCCTACGCCTTGTTGAAACCTGATTCTAACAGTGATGCTTCCAATTTTTCTCAACGTTTTCTCACATAGTGGCTGGCTTTCCTTTCATTGGTCATTTCAAGATCATTATACTTCCTGCCTATGTAATTTACATATGTCCATGGATGATCCACTGAAAAAGAGTTCTAGTCCCTCAGTTATTGACAGCTGTCCATGAACTTCAGCTACCAACTTCCATGGTTTTACCTTCTTCCACATCAACACCAGTAACTGCACAATTTTCAACCTCTCCATTTAAATCATTGTTCTCTCTGACTTTTACCAACTATCATTCCATATGATAGTCTCCAATTCCCTAATTCTTTATTAAACTGGTACCTCTAATCCAATGACTTTATTGCCTTTTTACTGTCCATCATTTCTCTTTTGTCATCATATTCCATCCATCTAAACTCAGATTGTAGGGTCCATCATTGTCTGTCATTATCATATTCCCTTATGTAAACCACTGCTTTGTTTCTCACTCTCTGTCATATATAACTGGTTAAAAAAAAAACCAAAAACCAAAAACCAAAGAAAACTTTGTTAAATGACAACTCTCCTACTATGTGCTTACTTTCGAGGAGTAGACAATGGCAATCACAATCAAGCAACTATAATAATGTATGATCTCAAATTGAATTTATGGCCAAAAACTGCAAATGGGCCCTTGATAGTGACTGTCAATTCTGTTAAGTATTCTTAGTCATTTTTCTATTCAGTTCACTCTCTCATTGTCCCACAGTCTATTTCACACCTAAACTTTCAATATTGCGGGGGACCAGCCTCCGCCGACCAGGGTTCGAGAAGGTGGACACGGTTTAGGCGATAAAATAAAGACAGAAACGGGTTATCAGTAAAGACAAGAAAATGGAGAGAGAGCTCTCCAGTTTATTTGTTGCAGGCTTTATATACAGTTTGTAGGTAGGGGATACATGCAGCATAGCAGGAAACAATGTGCATTACCTCAGTAACAAGTTGATCATTAACCTTTTACCAGAAACCTACAGGCCAGTGAATCCAGGGGAGTCAGCTTCTCAGGACAGTTCCTTTTCCATTAATCTTGGCAATCATCTTTCTTTTGTGTCCCTAGAAACTGGCTGTCCTCACCACATGCCTCGACAAGCAGTAAGCACCCTCCAGGTGCAGGCAGAAACAATGAAAGCAGAAACACAAGTTTATGCTTCACCAAGCATTTCACCAAGCCCACTAAAGCCAGCTTGCAAGCCCCTCAATATTGGGGACCATGGCCCTCAACACAATATGCTTTCCTTCTTGTCACTCACAGCTCAGAAGCATGTTTCATTGATTAAAAACAGAAGCAACTCAATTATAGGTTTATCAGCTGTAACAATTTTCCCACTCTGGTGACAAAAGGGGAGGCTATGCATGCGTAAGGGTAGGGGTTATGTGGGATATCTCTGTACCTTCCTCTCAATTTTTCTGTGAACCGAAACCTCTTCTTAAAAATAGTCTTAAAAATCCTATGAGATGGAAAACAATAACAAAAAGAAGCAACTAGAAGAGAACTTCTATAACCTCCTTGTACATCAACTTATCTATTTCTTGCACAATCACCTTTTCCAACTACACAAGATTATTTCCATTAGTGTTCTATACACCATAATATCATCCATCCTAAAAAAATACAAAAACAAAGACTCGACCACATATCCTCTCCAGCTTCTGTAGCATCACTCTGCTTTTCTTTATGGTAACTGTCCTTAGAAGATTGGACAATGCTTGTTGTTTCAACTTTCTCTCCTTTTCCCTCTTCTCTCTTGAACTCCATCCAACTATTTTACTCAAAGACATCCGTTAAAAGTCAATTTATTGACTGATCCAATGGTCAATTTTCAATCCTAATCTTATTCAACCTCTCAGCATCATTCAACAGCATTGGTCATTCCTTAATTCTCAAAATATTTCCTTCACTGGCATCCAATGCTATCTGTTCTCTTTGTTAGCCTCTTACATGAACATGGCTCCCCCCTCTTGATCTTCGTACAATGGAATGTAGTTCAGCAATGACAAGAAATAAAATTCTGATATATAGTCTAACATGGGTAAAATTTGAAAATGTTATGCTGAATTTTTTACAATAATGAATAATGTTGCTATGAAAATTCATACGAGTTTTCATGTGGATGTATGTTTTCATTTTTCTTAAGTATATATGCAGGAGTGTAATTACTAGATCATATGGTAACTCTGTTTAACTTTTGGAGGAACTGCCACTTGGATTTCCAAAGTGTCTGCAACATTTTACATTCCAACTAACTGTCTATGAATGTTTGACTTTGTCAAATCATCACCAACATCTATTATTATCTGTGTTTTTTTAATTACAGCCATCTTATTGGATGTGAAGTGTTATCTCGTGGTTTTGACTTGCATTTTCCTGATGGTTAATGATGTACACTTTTTCATTAGTCATTGGCCATTTGTATATCTTCTTTGGAAAAATGTCTATTTAGATCTTTTGTCCATTAAAAAAAATGTGGTATTTATCTTTTAATGATTGAGTTGTAATAGTTCTTTCAATATTCTGGATATAAGACCTTTGTCAGATATATGATTTGCAAATGTTTTCTTCCTGTCTGTGGATTACCTCATTACTCTCATGGTAGTGTCCTTTGAAGCTCAAATTTTAAATTATGAAATTGTTTAGTATATCTATATTTTCTTTTGTTCCTGCATTTCTGGTGTCATATCTAAGAAATCATTGCCTAATCCAAGGTCATGAAGATTTACTTCAATGTTTTCTTCAAAGAGTTTTATAGTTGTAACTCTTACACTTAGGTCTTTGATCCATTCTGAGTTCATTGTTATCTATGGTGTGAGGTAGGAGGGAGGCTCAACTTTTATTCTTTTACAAGCGGATATCCAATTGTCCTAGCAACCTTTGTTGATAAGACTATTCTTTTCCATTTAGTTGTCTTGGCACCCTTGTCAAAAATCATTTGACAGTAAATGTGATACTTTAAATCTGGACTATCAATTTTATTCCATTGATGTTTGTTTATCCTTATCCCAGTACCAACTGTCTTGATTTCTGTAGCTTTGTAGTACATTTTAAAATTGGGAAGTTTGAGTCCTTCAACTCTTTTCTTTTTATTTTAAGATTGTTTTGGCTACTTTTGGTCCCTTGAATATCAACATAAATTTTAAGATTAGCTTGCTATTTTTTGAAAATAATTGAGATTGAAAAACCAGAACAATAGCTGTCTGTGAGGAGAGAAGAAAAAAAATAAGACAAATAAGAGGATCTTTCCATTTATGTAATTCATCTTATTCACACTACCTGAAAAACAATGAAGACATCATTGATATATACAAATGAAAAAAGAATCAAGTGTCTGTTTGACTTTCTATTGATGCTTTTCAGTAAGATGACATCTCCCAATTAAAGTGTAAATTGATTAATTTAAGTTTCAAGTTTATTAATAGTTTTATCACAGGAGATAATTTGTATAAAGTTGTCAACATCACAAGTTGTACACGAAATAATTTAAAGTGGGTATCCTCATGGCATGAAGAAAGATTTCCTGTGAATCTTAGGAAGATTTCTAGGATGAGTAACAAGGAAGACATGGGAATCAGACTTGTCCACCACATTTATCATCAACTATTTAAAGCACCCATATGTTACCTTGTAATTCATTGCATTCAGTGACAATAAGATTTCTTGGAAATCTGCAGTAAAAAAATGGAGGTTTCCCCACAAAGGATCAGAGCTTTAAGAATCATTAAGTAGATCTATTTTGCATCTGGAAATTTTGTCCGCTATTGCTGCATCTTGCCTGTGATATTTCTCTTCAATCTCTAATTTGTTATATAACCCCCATCCTGAATTAAGATGTTCTGTAGACAGGACATCTGTCTTTCGTCGTGCATCTAGAGTGATTGATCAAGTGCCACATGAAAACAGGTGATCAATAAATGCTTACTGAATAAGGCAATGAAACTTAAGGCTTTCCTATATCTTAGGCAAAAATGTAACTGGTTGAGCTTCACTAATTTTATTTTGAGCTAAGCAAGGTGAAACAGCTAAGTGTAATTTGGGTAGCTGAGGAAAAGGATCATAGCTTCATTTCATTCTCAGCCATCTTGCTATACATTGCTGAGTCAGAGGATGAAATGGCAAGGAACGAGTGGCAAGGGTGACATAGAACAGTTGAACTGGATTTAATTAAATGTTTTCTTTTTTTTTTTTTTTTGTAATTGGGGAATTGGGGGAGGGGAACAGCCAAGTTGTTCTTCAATCTTCATTGTGGAAGGCGCAAGTCGCCATCTGGTTTCCCATCGGCAGCTGTGTTCACTCTTAGCTGCGGGTGGGCATAACCACCATCCCATGTGGGAGTCGAATCAGCAGCCTTGTTGTTAAGAGCGCATGCTCTATCTAATGAGCCATCCAGGTGGCAGCTCAGTTCAAGGTGCTGAGTTCAGTCTTAGTTTCGGGTGGGTGTAGTCCACCATCAAACAGACAATCTTGTTACACCAACTGAGCTATCCTGCTACTTGTTGGCAGCTCAGTGACAACTCAGCTCAGGCACAGTGTCACTGGCCGATGTGGGAATCGAACCGGCGGCCCTGCTGCTCAGAGCTTGTGCTCTTAAGCCAACTCTTAACCAGTTGAGCCACTGGGCCAGCCCCTAATCAAATGTTTTCTATTGCAGATCTTAACAGTTGTCATTCCTTTCACATTTAATTTCCCAACTGTAATAAGGCTACAAATATGCAATCTTCCCATTCAGATAAGGCAGAGTTTCTATTCATATAATCACAACCCAAGTTATCATGAATTAAGTCATGTGCCATTCAAGAATGTGGTATTCACATTTACTAAAGAATTAATATGTGCAGCTACATTGACTTTAACAAAGTATTATCAGGCAGAATATGAAATTCATTGGTAAGAAATACTTAACAGATGATACTGTGACAATGTGCTATTAAGAATGTTATTGCAATGTCAATATTATTAAACCTTATACCCAGCTAATCCATGAATATAAATTACATTTGTATCAGCCACACTTATTAAATATTAGGATCAGTGTAATAGCAGTAATTATTCCTTTAAGGCAACCTAAGGACATGTCTACAACAAAATTGGAGCTTAGAGGACAATTGAATTCAGATCTCATGTAAGGGTGAGTCCCTTAGGCAATATTTCTCCAGACTATTTTGTTGAATCAGATGTGACTAAGAGATAAGATTGTTTCCCATGGAAAATCAAGATAGCCACAATAACTATTGCTGTAATTTGTTGAAACTTACCACCTCCTGGCACTGCAACCAAGTGCTTTTCATATAGTATTGCAAATTATCTACCAAATTTTGTAAGGTACTATCACCAAATATGAGAGGAACAAACTGGCTAAAAGATTAGAAAGTAACCTGTATAAACTATAGAAGCTTCAGTGCAAATACTTGGGTCCAAACTCAGTTATCTTTGTTACCAGTCACAGATTTTTACATAGAACTGAATTATGTGATAATCCATTGAAATTTGGAATAATTGGAAAATTTGAAATACCTCTTATTTGAGTTCACGGCCAGCTGATGATACTGTGGTTTTTCTTTTCCTTTTTCCCCCTTCTTTGGGTTCTCTCTGCAAAACAGAAATGGCACATTATTATGAAAATAGTTGTGCACCATAAGTATAAAATTATTTTAAAAGGTTTCCTACAAAATCACTGCTATTTCTAAAGTACAACTGGACATTTGGTTTTATTATCCCCATTAGAAAGAGTCTCATGAAATGCACAAATTATATCCTTACTTTCAGCCTTTCTTACACCCAGTCTAATCTTTAGTTTGTTTGGAGATTTGAGGATCATTTGTTATTTGGGATGTCTTCTATTTCCCCAATATTACCTCTGTCAGCAATTTTTGCCCACTTTTAGGTATTCTGGTTAATTACATAAATACACATGTGCAAATATAAAACTTTCTGTCAAATCCTGGGGGAAGGTAAAATCAGCATAGGATGTAGAGAGGCGTGGGGTTAAGGAAGAGAGGCCATGTGCTCAGATGAGGGAGAAAAGAGACCCCTGGTTGTCACTTCTGCTTGTCATACATATTCTTCTAAATGTAAGCAATCAACATTGCAAGTCAAACGCTGACCCTTCCCTCACAAATTTGCCATCTTCTTGAAAACAAACACTGTATCTAAGATTCAGTAGCAGTTACACATATCGCAAATACCACCACAGTCCTTTAATATTTGTATTCATTTTTATAGCTATCAAGAACAAGATGCAAGCTGCAAGATTCTTGGAAAGGGTGTTAAGTCAACAGCTGGCCATTTCTCTTCTTTTTTCCTATTTCTTTCTCATGGAAATCTGTCTGATATATGCATTATTCTCCTCTAAAGATGAAATTTGGAGATAACTTTATGACACTATTCCACAGATGACTACAAATGACTGAAAGATGTTGCCTTGTCTCATTCATATTAATTTTCATCTTATTTTTGTAGCCTCGGTCTTTACTTATTTAAAGGTATAAACCAAGTTAGTGGGACTACAGAAGACAGAACCAGTGTGTTGGTCTGTGAAGGTCACTGAAGGTTCCAAGGAGAAGGTGACAATTAGAGCTGAATTTTGAAGTCAATGATATGCATTTACTTCATCTGTGGAATGACTTATGCGGTGCTTCTGGAATGGTGCATAAGGATAACCTCCACTCCAATTGCTTAATAGCTTTTGCTAGAAACCACAATTTCAGTTTCACAGTTTTCATTCAGGGCCTTATTGTTAGGTTGTCTTATGTATTTTAGTTGAGAAAAAAAAAACTTGTTGAATGTTAATAACCCTCTGACAGGGTTAAAAATTTAATCACATTTTAATATATCCCAAATTAATCTCCATTAGGGCACCATCATTGTCATCATTTTAATAGATTTATTGCTGAGTTCAATGTTTATCACTATAAATAATACTAAAATGAATGGAATGAAATAATTGAATATGAATTTATATTTAATTGAGATATGCATAATTTTAAGAATTTGAATTATATTTTATATTGTATAACCTTTATTATAAAGATATAGAAAAAGGGCTGGCCGAATGGCTCAGTTGGTTAAGAGCTCGCTCAAGAGTGCAAGCTGAGCTCTGAGCAACGGCGGTTCGATGCCAGCCCGAGCTGAGTTGCCGTTGAGCTGCCAACAGGTGGCAGGAGGGCTCAGCTGAAAATAAATAAATAAATAAATAAAGATATAGAAAATCCAGTCTCCTAGACATCCATTCAACATTTATTCAGTATTAACATATTTAACAAATAACTATTGAATGACTTACTCCCTATCTATTACTTCACGTACTATGTATGCTAGGTTGTAGGAAAGGGAAAATTCATAAAATGCAGTCTCATTGAAATCTGCTTTGGATACAAAGTAATGACCTACAGTTTTGACCTATCTTTTTTTTTTCTTTGACTTAATCTGATGGTATTTTTAAGGACAGATTGGAAGTTCAAACAATATTACCTAGTGTGTCTTAGGAGTATTAAAATTTTAGAAGATGTCACATACAATATGCATAGTAATTTGCCCTGTGTGTCTTAAGTAAACAGTTTGTGTTATTATTATTAATATTGCTACTACTACTTCTATTACTATTGCTACTATTACTATTACTTCTAAACAACAGCTAAGTTGCATGTCTCATATTTGAATTTCCTGGATCCTGGATGCTGAAGAATTAAAATCATATGAGAGTGTTGACATCCAAAAAAAAAAAAAAAAAAAAAGCAAAAGTAGAGAGTTTGCAGTAATGATTTTAAAAAATGTGCTACAAATTTTGCAACAATTCCTTGGGTAAATGGTGAAAAATTCTCTCAGCCAAACTAAATAAAATTTTCATTTGTATATGGTTGTTTTGACCAATAGGTTAGTAGGAGGTGTCAATTTAATGAACATGGTTATATCATTGCTTGAGCAGACATTCTTCCTTATAGAAGTCAAATTGTAAATACAAGGTCTTCTCCAATCACACTTATTCTTCCTTCTGTTAAAGTGTTCACCCATTTATTATTAAATAAATTGCATTAGGTAGAGGCCAGTCAAAAACATCTGTAATCTTTCATATCATTGCATGTCATCCATGCTCGATTGAATCTCCTTTTCTCACTCCTTGAGCTATTTCAGGTTGATTGCAAGTCCTCCTTCATCATCCTCAAATGTGAATTAATTATTTTAGTTCCCAGTTATAGTAAAAAGTACAGTCCAATCTGACAATCCTTCATTCAAGTCAAACTTTTTTTCCTCCCACAGCTCAGACTGAGAAATCTTATTATTTCCACTACCTTGCTTTTCCATTTTCTCTCCTCCATTCATTTTGTGGTCTCAGGGCTCCTTTGGGGATAGAATGGGAAGAGGGAATAGAGGTGAAGGATGCAAAGGTATAGCTTGACTGTTAATTGTGCAATCTGGCACCAATACGGTTCTCTTGCCTTTCCCCTCCTTCCCCTATCTATATGTGCTTTCAAGGTGAATGATGATTAAGTGTTGCCTAATATATTTTGGGTCATCTCTGAAGAAGTTATGCAAGGATGATCAAACAGTTCTTTTTTATTGTGAAATAGGTATTAATATCCTTTGTTCTCTGATTTTTGGGAACTCAGCCAAAATAAAGACAGCAGCAATTGTCCTTTTAAACATCAGAATATATAGAGTAACTTACGTTATTTTTCCCTTTGTTTAAATATTCCTTTGAGGAGGGGAGTTATTTCTTATGCAACATTATGGCTAGTATAGCAAAGAGCATGGTGCCTTGCAGATATTATATTTTCAATAAATACTCACCAACTAACTATACGGTTAGTAGTAGTTTTATCATTATTCTACCAAAACACAGCCAGGTAACTGTTATTTGGGTTTAGTCTGTCTGGTTCCTGGCAGAAAAGAAATGGCATATTCAAAGGTTGTAATTAAAGAGAAGTAAATAAAGGAACTAATCATAGTAGTGGGATGGGGTAAAGCCTTTCGGACCAGCAACAGTGGGAAGCCATTGCCACCCTAAGTAAGAGCAGGGCATGCTGTTCCTGAAGCATGAAGGAAGCTGGAGGTGTAGAAGAAAGGTGGTCTGATGGCATCCAAGGTCATAGTGGGACAGTCATAGAGCAAAGCAGGAAGGGAGCATGAGTACAGGCCCAGGGTGATGAATGCTTAACCTTTATCTCCTCCCATCCCCCAGGCTCCTGTTGGTGCCTGCCATTGGTTGAATCCAACTAGAAGCCAGATGGCAAGGGGACCTGAGTGATGCCACTCTGGAGGTCACCCAGTGAGACAGAGAATAGGGCAGAAGAATACAGATAATGGATCATGGGAGGAAGCAGATGGCAGAGAACAAGAGAGCACATTAGTATAGTGGGAAAAATCAAACTAGTATCTGTAAGCCTCTAGAAAGAATATATATATATATATGAATATTACATATATATTATACCATATGAAATTTATTATTGTATATTATTACATATAAATGTACATTTATATATGTACTCTGTAATGAATCTGAAATATACCACAAAACAGGCATTTTAACTATATATTATATACTATATATTATATCATATCATGTCATATTATATGTAGTTAAATACTTGTTTTGTGTATACTTCAGGTTCATTACAGAGTAAACCCGTTTTAGGGGAAAAACCTGAAATCTAAATCTACCTTGATTTTTGTTTATTGAGATGCTATGTTACTCCAAAAAAGATTATACAGTTCACATAGATTTGTATAATATAATGAGATGAATTCAGATTATAACAAAGAAAAACATGGGTATAAATACTGGAACAATTAAAACTAATTCACAACACAGGCTGTGTTTTAAGCTATAGATTTGGTTGAAGGGTTTCTTGCATTCAGTTCCAAAAATAATTTTCTCATATAATATTTATTGAGTCCTTATGATGATTTTCAGGTGCTAGGGATATTGCAGTGAACATGAAAACAAGGTAACAGGGAATTTGTATTTTATAGGGAGGTACAAAATGAAAAAAGAAAACAAATATTTAAGATAATTTAGATTGAGATAAATGTTAGGAAGAGAGTAAAATATCGTAATGGGATAAAGTGCCTGGGGTAACTTTAGATATTGTAATGAGAGAGAAAAAAAAGCCTATTTGAGAAATAGTACTTATACTGAGGTTTCAGTGATAACATAATTGTGGTCAAGGAAAATGGGAGCAGAGAATAGACAATGAAAAGATCTGATCCAGCTAAATGGAACAAGCAAGTATCACATTATTCTCAAAGGTTACAAACAATAGATACAAAACATTTGGAGGTAAGAACTTCCTGTTTACATATAGCCAAAATATCCCATTTTATTCATCATCGTATATTTTGCTTCTTTTTCATAACTGTTATAGATGCTTTAATCTTTATTTTTCAACTCCAATGTGACAAAATGTTATTTAACAGTTACCATGCATCCAAATATATGCAGTATATCACTATATTGGTCTGCTAGGGATGTCATAACAAAATGCCACCGACTGGGTGGCTTAAACAACAGAAATGTATTTTCTCACCATTCTGGAAACTGGAAGTTGTTCAAGATCAAGATGCCAACTGGATTGGTTTGGGATGAGACCTCTCCACCTGGCTTGCAGACAGCTGCTCTCTCAACATGTCCTCACAGGGCCTTTTCTCTGTGCATTGGTGGGGGTTGAAGGGTCCAGGGAGAAGGAGAGAGGGAGAAAGAGAAAGAGAGAGAGAATGGAGTGGGAAAAGGAGGAGGGGAAGAAGAAAAAGAAGAAGAAGAAGAAGAAGAAGAAGAAGAAGGAGAAGGAGAAGGAGAAGGAGAAGGAGAAGGAGAAGGAGAAGGAGAAGGAGAAGGAGAAGGAGAAGGAGAAGGGGAGGAGGAGGAGGAGGATGAAGAGGAGGAGGAGGGAAGGGGGGAGGGAAGGAGGTAGCTCTGGTGTCCTCTACCAGTCCTGTTAGATTAGGGCCCCACCCTTATGATTTCATTTAAGTTTAATTACCTTAAAAGCCCTATCTCCAAATACAGTCCATAAGAGGTTAAGTATTCAACATATGAATTTTGGCAGGATGCAATTCAGTCCAAAACAATCTCAAAAAACTTATGTGTAAGGACTTAAAATAATTTTGAAATAATATATCAAGTGCCTGATTGTGTGACACGAGCTGCATATTCTAAAAAAAAAAAAAAAAGAGTAAAGAAAGCTCAAGTTTGTTGAAGGGACTTATAAAGAGAAAAATACAATATTCCCTGAAAGTCTATGAATGTCCTGTTCTGGAGATTCTGGATCTGAAGATATGAAACTGTTGATTGAATCAAAGTAGGTATCAAAATTGTTTTCTTTATTTGGCTCCCATTTTTTATTATGGCAGAACAAATGTATTGGGAGGTTACAAAGAAAGCCTATCTATAATCCATCTTCATAAAATGTTCAATTCGCTAGCAAATAAATGTAAATTAAAAGGAAAAATCTGGGGGCCGGCTGAGTGGCTCAGTTGGTTAAGAGTATGCTTAGAGTGCGTGCTCTGAGCAACAGGGCTGTGGGTTGGGTCCCACCTGGGCCAGTGAATGCTGTGCCCCAGCTGAGCTGTCCCTGAGCTGCCAAGAGATGGCAGGATGGCTCAGCTGGTGTGACAACAAGATTTCATGTTCAATGGCGGGCTACACCCACCCCCAACTAAAAGACTGAACTCAGCACCTTGAGCTGAGCTGCCGCCCAGATGGCTCAGAGGATAGAGCGTGTGCTGTTACCAACAAGGCTGCTGGTTCGACTCCCGCATGGGATGGTGGCTATGCCCACCCGCAACTAACATTGAACACAGCACCTTGAGCTTAGAGGCCGAGAGCTGCTGACAGGGAGCCAGATGGCGACCGGCGCCCTCCACAACAAAGATTGAAGAACTACAACTTGGCCAGTCCCCTCCCCCAATTCCCCAGCACTGTTCCCCTCCCCCAATTCCCCAATTAAAAAAATCTTAAAAAAAAAGGAAAATCTCTGTGGTTTTACTATCAAAATATAGCCCCAATCCAATCTCTTGTAACCATCTGCACTGCTTCTGGCCTGGTCCAAGGCGCCATCATTTGTTGCCTAGATTATTGCAGTAGGTAACCAAAATGGTCACCCTGCTCTGCCCCACAATGCTTCAGTCAGAGTGGCTCTTGTGCCTCACTTCTGTTTTCTCCAGTACTCCAAATTTGTCTTTTCTAAACTGAATAAACATCCAAGCCATTTGACTGCCTAGAGGTCTATTTATATTCTTGCCTTAGGCCATTGTTACCTCCACACCAAGTTGGTGACTGTGTGTATTGCTTCAATCGAAACCCACTGGGAGAATTTCATCACTCTTTTTGAGTGTCACCCCTCACTGTGGTCCTGACAGATTAGCAAGCTAGTTTTGGCTTGCGAACAACATATTGAGCTGACTTACCAACCAAGATTGGGTTTCTTCCCTTCTCTGGAGCTGATCACAGGGAATAACCCATCAGGTCATAGATGTGAGCTGAGGAAGAGGAATATGTGCAACAGAGATAGGTGATATGAAATCTGGATCATGTAATCTATCTATGTCCAATCTTAATGTACCGTTTCTGCACTCCATCCAAAATTATGGTTTGTGGGTTTAATAGTGTCCAGTTCATGATGAGTATTTATGGTTGCATAGTTATTCGATGTCCCCGGTCATGTTTTTAGTATCTACTAGGGCTCAGTGACATCCAGAAGATACTTTTTGAATGGTTAATAGTTCTCTGTTGCAGATAGCATGGTCTTGTGAGAGGATGGTTTAGGAATCCACTGGGTCTACTGTGAGATGGATCTGAGCCAAAACTCCATTTCTCATTTGACCTTTATAATTCTGATGGGTGGGCAAACCACAGTGGAATTTGGAGTCCCAAAGGTTTAGCATCAGTTTAGATCCAGTAACAGTAATCCTTGAAAAATTCAGGTATTTCCTCCTTTTTAATTTTATTTTTTCTTTTTCCCAGTGAATGGTTGCCCTAGTAAATGGCTATATGTCCCTTTGGGTTAGGCTAGGAGGAATGTTTGATATCAGTTTTTGGCAGTGTAACAATATTCCTTCCTCAAGGAAACCTGGTCTCCCTTTCATGCAGTCTGTGGATTGACTCTTGCTGGGAATAGTGTCTGGGGCTGTGACTCATTTATGTACTTTGCTTTTAGAGATCAAGTAGAACTCTAGAAGGATGCCCATTTATACCAGTCCCAGGGCCACCATGATCAATTAATCACTGACAAAGATCTCTGCAGGTCAAACCATTCTGATTATTACATGGGGCCTGCTGCACATTATAGTAATTATCCACACCTTGTCACTGGTAATTAAGGGTTCCATTTGACTTCTGCTCTTCCAGGATTCCATTATTCTAGTTGAAATCAAGGAGCTCTTTCAAATAGAACCATTTCCTACTGTCATTCTTGAATTTCAGAGTTTATCAAGCATACCTGTGTACCTTCACCTGCTTTTTTCTCAAGGCTTAAATGTAGAGGGAGCACTCTAGATCCTTCAGAGGAAATATGGGGTGGGTAAGTGGGTCACACAATAAATTTCACTCCAGCCCCTCCCTAACCCTTCTGATTTTTCTTCTTAGAGCAGGGTCAGCAAATGTTTTCATTAAAGGGCCAGGTAGTAAAATTTCAGGTTTTGTGGGTAATATGGTCTCTGTCACAGCTCCTGGAGTCTGTTCTGGTATGAAAGTAGCCATAGGCAATACATAAAATAAAGAGCATGACTGTGTTCCAATAAAACTTTATTTATAAAAATAGTTTACTGGCTAGATTTGGTCTGTGAGCCAAAGTTTCTTGACCTTGTACTACAGTATACCAAAGAACTTCTGGAATTTTTACTTCATTTACTGCAGGACACTGTTGGATTTGGGTTTTTGTCCATCGTTCAAGCAAATTGATAGAGTCACACTTGAATTACATCCTCCTTGAATTACAAATTGCTGGTGAATGTAACTATATCAGTAAATTCAATCAGAACAAATATCACATTTTTTGTCAGTCCTGTCTATATTTCTTAGGACACACACACACACACACACACACACACACACACACACACACATTCTCCAAGAGTAATTGGCAAAAATCTTGAAATTTTTTTGGTGCGTGTGATACCTGCTTCTTGTCACACTTTATATCTATGTTCTAGATATGAGATTAGAAATAATGAGACAAAGTAGGTATGGGTCATGGATGATCAATCATTTCCTTACAAGGTCACAATTTCATGAGAAGTCAGTCACCGGGTCATTAGGCTAAGGGAAGTTAAATTCAGATAGTGAAGGCTCAGAGGAATTTGTGAGTTCAAGATTTTCAACTTCATTGAAAACTGTCTAAATTTCACCATCCCAATTTTTGGGTCTTGATTTTTTTTCTCTAAATAATTCCCTTACTTTATCAGAAGAAATGGCAAGATTACAAACTCAATTTGCATAGTAGTCCTGATACATCAGCATCAGACTTTAGATTTGATGTTTTAGTAATTTTAACCTTCTTATGTATATATAAGAAATAAGATAATCTTGGGCTGGCCGAGTGGCGCATTGGTCAACAGTTGGCTTGGGATGCCACCTGTGAGCAGCAGGGCCTGGGTTCGGATCCCACATGAGGGCCAGTGATGCTGCACCCTCTATAGCTAAGATGGTGAACAACAGCTCAACCTGGAGCTGGGCTGCCGTGAGTCGCCAGCGGGTAAGGCTGCAGTGGGGCTGCAGTAGGCCATCGTAAGCTACCGTGAGTGGCCGGCAACCGGCGTGAGCTGCCAAGAGCTGCCGTGAGCCACTGTCCAGTGGCTGACAACCAATCTGCCTCACCAGGGAAGAGCACAATGATGATACCAACATGGGCCAGTGAAGCAATGTCCTTTACAACTAGATTGAAGAACAAAAGGACAGCAACTTGTTCGTTTCCCTCCCCCAATAAAATAAAATTTCCCAATAAAAAAAAAATCTTTAAAAAAAAAAAAGAAAAAAGGAAATAAGATAATCTTTTTATCAGTTCATAGATGATTTCTAATTTCTTATCTGGATCTTACATAATTGCATCATTTACTTTTCCCTCAGATGTCTAGCATATTAGACACAGCCAGTCCATTTCTAGTCCTAATACTCTACTTCCCTATAGCTTTACTGCTGCAGCTACTTGGTCTCCCAAATGCTTGACCTCTAAAGAGTCTTGACTCTAGTGGCAATGGATGATTTAAGTAATGTTATTGTTATGGTATGGCATGGAGCATCAGTGTCTCATTTTCCATTGTCTGTGGGTCCTTAAAATCTAAATCAATTAATCAAATCTAACCTAATTCTATGTTCCTATCTATAAAATTTCCCTTCCCCAGGAACACTTCTGGTACCAAAAATTGTATCTTTACAAGTTCAAAAAAAAAACACAGGCACTTTAAACATTACAGGAATAAAATAGTTGAATATAGGAATTAGAGGGTGGCTTTTGGAAGGTCTCTGGGAACTTGCTGCAAATCTCAAGTCTTTGGAAATACTTTGTCTATAGCTGCGAAGCAGAAAATACTGAGAAGCCTGAGACACTGATGCATACTTTACAGCTGTCCTTACACCGGGGCACTAAAAGTTCCCTAAAGTAACACCGTACCACCCCTTTGCCTTTCAAACCTTGATGGTTCCTCACAGAGGAGAATTCTAGCCCCAGATATGACTTCCTCTCTGCAAACAAGGGATGTCCTTAAAAGTGTGTGGTAGCAATACAAATTTGGCAGCTGACAATCCAGCACATGCTTGGAGGTTAATGGACAGCAAGCATTTACAGAGCGTTGACTGTGTGACTCCACTATGACTCCAAGTGTTTTACATCTATTAATCCTCATGACAACACAATGACAGAAATACTATTATTGCTGCTGCCATTGTACAGATAAAGAATTGGGGCTCAGAAAAACTAAGTAACATGCTCAAGGTCACACAGCTGGGAAGTGGGGATAGGACATGAAAACCATTGTAGCAAAAGTCCAAAATACCTGCTCTTACCCATTCATCTATGCAAAAAAGAGGGGGACCAATTTCTTGATAGTGGTTATCTCAGGGTGGTGAAATAACAGGTAATTTTTTATTCTCTTATGTGTAATTATTTATACCTTGCAACATTGCAGCATTAAACATAAATTGCTTTTGTATAAATAACTCTTAATATTATTTTTAAAATATGGTCTCATGTTGTGGAATCAGGAGATTTGGGTCTCGGTCTTGGCTCCTATTCTATCTGCTCTGTGATCTTTGAGCCTTAACCAAACACCATATCCAGAACAGAGCACTGCAAAGACTTTATTGCACATTATTTTTACACATTGACATTCTCTACCAAAAGGTATGCCCCACGAGAGCAGATACTCTGTCGTGGCCATCTTTGAATCCCCAGTACTCCTGACAGTATTTAATGTACAGTAGGTCTTTGGTAGGTAATTATCGAATGAGTAAGTAAGTTATCTTGGGATTCTTAGCCTTTATGGAATAATTTTTGTCATCTGTAGTGTGGCAGTGTAGATTCAAATATCTCAAATATATATCTGCAACCTCTAATCTGAAGTTCTGAAATTTATAAAATCTGGAAACAGAAAGTTCAGTTTATAACTCAACTGTAAGTAATATCTGACCTGACCTGAACTCATTGGGCTGCAAACCTGATTTGAAGTAATTCAAGGCTATTTGTAATCTTTATCATACTTTAAATAGATATTAATATATTTAACTGAAGAAATGTTCATGTAGTTTGGGTTCCTCCATCAGGAATGTTAGATAAAACACTTCTGAATTCCATTATGCACTGGACTCTTTTGGATAAGGAAGCGTGACCTGCGACGTCAGTTGGGGTCCTGTAGTTCTGTGCCCCTCTACATGTTCTGACCACTCATCCCACCCCCTTCTGACTTTTTGCTAAGAATGAAGGAGCTGTGAATCTCACCAGTCAGAGCTTAGGACATTGATGGAGATACACTTTAGTAGTGGGAAGGATTTTTGAACATGTGCTTAGATCCACACCCCAACCAGTTCTTTTATTGGTTCTCACAACCTGACGTCACTATGCACTTGCCTTAATCACCCTAGGGTCAGGTACCTGATAATTAGGGACAGCTTCTGTGCCCAGGAGCCTGAGGAATGATACACTTAGCCCATCCATAGGAAGCCTGTGAAATTTTGCCAACCCCACCCCACTTGCCATTCATAAGCTACCCCTAGAGTGCCAGCTTGCCTTTACCCTGGCCTGAGCACAGCCCCCATGTGGCCCTGCCTGGCAGCCCTCTCCTGTTTGAAGAGAGATGTAAGTAACAGGGTTCTGTCTTTCATCCACCCGAGCCTCATCTGCTGTGTCTTACCATTGAAAGAGTCTGTAAATCTCACAAAGCACAGGGGAGGAGCTGCCTTCCTTGCTTCCTACCATAGGCAGGCAGAGGCACAGTGCCTCTCTGAGACCGGGTCTCTCCTCCCTTCCCTTCTCTACCTCACCCCACACCTCTTCCAAAAAGCAATCCTAACCATGTAGTTCCAGGATTCATATCCAGAGAGGGGTGTGTGGGAGAGGGGGAGGTGAAATGGGAAGACTGTTTAGGCCAGTGGATCTCAACACTCACTATATATGAACATCACTTGGTATGCTTTTAAGAAGTTACCAAATCTGGGACCGTAATCCAGACCAATTAAATTAGAATCTGGGGAGTGACACCAGGGCTGGAGAATTTTTCAAAAGTTCCACAAGGTGCTTCTAATGTATACTCAGGTTTGAGAACTGTGGATTTAGATCTTGATTCTAAAGCCTCTTGATATAGCTAAGAATTAGTTGAGTCTGGCTCCCTCAGTTGAAAACCCCAAAGGGAAGAGCGGGGTTATTGACAGGATGGTGAGTTCACACATGTCTTGTTCTCTGGCTTTGTTCCATCATGATACCCTAAAAGCCTCGTGCTGATACTGAGTACCTTCCCACTGTACTGATGATATCCATGTAACATTCAATGGTGGATCATGTCCTCATTGCTTTTCTTTAATTGAGTCTGTGATACATTTGTTTAAAGAAATATAATACATGAAAGCAGGAAGTATAGTTTTAACACTGCTTTTTTTTTTCCTTCTTGTTTGAGAGATAAAGAGAAACAGGGAAATACAGATTTTAAAACTCTACTGTTAGACTCGACCCTCTTCCAAATTCAATTTTTATTGCTCTTGCTGTTTATTAAATTTTAAGATTTCTAGTAGATGTTAACTGTATCATTCTTCAGTTACTTGAGTTGAGACTTCACTTCACCTTTCTCCCCATCACTACATCATAACAGATTTTCTTTAACAGTATCTTCCTATGGTCAGTTATCTACTTGTCAGTTTTCATAGATCTGTAACTGTCCTGTGAAGTCTTCTTTGCTGTTAACTATGATATCGTCTTATGTGAAGATGGTTGTGGTGGGTTGCATAATAGACCCTAATTCAAGGTGCTTCCCATACCAGGCTATTTGACTTGTGATGTATCACATGTTCCTGCTATAGCCAATAGAATGAGGCAGCTGTGAGGGTTTGCCAGTTCTGAGGTGAGGCCTTAAGAGGACTTAACTATTTCTACTTGTCCTCTTGTGCTGTCTGCCATTGTCATGAGTAGCTTCCCCCAGTGAGCTGCTGCTCTGTGAATATGGGTACAAGAATAAACACACATAAAGAAAATCTAAGTATAAACACCTACAAGTAGCAAAGCCCAACTTGAAGTAGAGGTAACCACCTGAGCCCAGCCTAGATCTGTAAATTTCCCATCCACCCAAAAATGTATTCTCTAAATAAAAGTTTATAATAGTGTGCCACGGAGATTTTTATGTTTGTTCTACAACCTTACTGTGGCAATAGCTAGCTGATACAATGGGAAAGACATAGATATTTTATAACAACTCATGGTCCAACTATTAGCTTTATTTTTATTATACATAAAATGATTTTAAATAAATTTGTTAATACAATGCGGTGCCACGGTGTTTTTCTCCGTATCTCTAAGGACTCTCATGATCTGATAACTGCAGTTATGATGTTATTTATCCTAATTCTGGATCTTTGGGTAATGAAATATTTCCATGTTGAAATGTAACTGAAAGGGTTCCCCAAGAAGGTAGAGAATCTTGGATCAAGTGATAATTTCTGGGCATCTCAATTTATTGTCCATCTTCTTGCAATTCCCTAGAACTGTAAAGTTAACCTTTTGCTTGCTGTCATTTGGCTCATATGTTTGAAATGACTCCAGCACACAATGAGACAACAATCTTTTGAACACTGTGTGTAGTAGATACTACTAAGGTTGTCAGTCTATCAAGGCCTATTTTACTATCGATCCTGAAAATAATCTTGTGAGACTAAGACTTAAGAGGAATGAAAATCTACCAAATTAAGAATCACATGAAAATGGAACAATCTTATAAGTATGTATCCATCCTATATGAATCTTAAGCACATAACTAGAGACAATCAATCAGCTAATTTTTTTTTTTTTTGAAGCATGTTCATTTCAACATTGTGAAATAATGCATGGGCAAATTAACAGAAATACTGTTTTAGTTCTTCACAGAAATAAGATATCTTTTATACTGAGCACTATAGAATGAAGCTAAAGATTCCAAGAGTTATATTTTGAGGGTCTAAGAAACATTACATATGTAAAATAAAAGAGGAAAATATAAGAGGCAAGATCTACTTATGCTGTAGAGCAATGGAAGTACACAGAAGTTGGGGGAGGCAGGCCTGGAGTCTAATTGTGACAATGTTACTATTACATGTCTCTGTCTCTTTGTGTGTTTTGAGATCAGTTCTTTGCTCTGCTTTGTACCTCAAGAGATTGATGATCTGCAAACTATACCCTGTACCTTGGTTGGCTTCTTAGCACTTCTGACACTCAGTTAAGTAGTTCCTTGAATCAAATTCATTTTATGGAATTACTGGAGGTCAGCTCTGTTTTCCCAATGAGATCTTATATACTGAATCTGTTTGAATCCTAATTTATCTATGAATAAATTCAACAATACCTTTCTTGGATGTTTTCTCTAATTACTGTAGGTAACATATGTAGCAGGGGTCACCCACGATGACTTGCCAGCCAAATGCAGACACTACTGGTGTCTATGAAGAAAGTGTTATTGGAATACAGCCATGCTCCCTTCTTTACGTCTTCACCAATGCTGCTTCCATGCTACAATGGCGATGTTGAGCAGTTGCTACAGAGACCATATAGCTCACAACATCTAAAATATTTGCTATTTGGCCCTTTCAGAAAAAAATTTGCTGTCTCCTGGCATATAGCATAGCTCCTGTCCCATTGTAGATGTTTCATAATTGGTAGCTTTTCTTTTCCTCTCATATTGTACAGTCATATTTCTAGTTACACAGTCCTGATTATGATGCTGCATAGGGAATTACCTTTAAGGTGTTCTTAAAGAATCCCTGCAAATTAAAATTCACAGAGGACATTAGAGATTATCTGTGTTTTCCTTCCCATTTCTATTGATCCTTGTGACAGTAGATCAAACCCAATAAACAGAAAACTAGCTTAATATGGGAGACCAATGCAATAGGTAAGGAAAGCTTACATTATCAAGACTATATCTCAACATGTTGAAGTTACACAGAGAAGTACTTTCCAAGTTCTCACTTGTGTATGTGATGCAGTACTCAGACTATATGAAACTATAATAACTACAATCAATAAAAAATCAGTGGAAGAAAAATTGCTTAATCTACTCTCATTTATGAAGGAAAACTGAACTCTATTTTTGAAAGAATTGGCAGGTTAATTAAGAAGGCTGTTAGTGATTATGCTAAGAACACTAACTCATTTTTAATTTAGCTTGATGTTACTTGACATGTAAATGTATCTGATGTTTGCATGAGAAGTTTAAAATAAGGTATATGAGAAATTTGTTATGTACTTTGCAGGTGGATTTTGCTCAAAAGTTGAGTGTGATCTCATAAATAAAAGATGGACATATAAATTCAAGGAATTTCATAAGGAGGTACTTGGAAAGCATGGAAAGTTGTCCAAACACTCAAGTTTATTTTCCTTTCTTATAAAATAGAAATTATATGATCTTTTATGAGGAGTAAATGAGTGGAAAGATGTAAGATGCTTAGCTTGGTCCCTAGAACCAGTAATCACTCAAAAACTGTATTTACCTTCTCTGTTTCTCCAGGACACAAATTAGAACCAGTTGATTCTCATTTAAAACATATTTATCTTGTTCTAATTGATTTATATCATACATTGTGTTCCAAATATGAAAGAATCACTCTCAGAATATTTGATTGATGGAAATCCAAACATTAAAGTATAGGACAATGGGTTGGCATTATGACAAAACAGCAAACTAATCAAGGTTTTTGCATATTTATATGTCATGACACTTTTAAAATGAAGGAATAGAAACATTATAAAAGATGTGACCTCAGTAAAATGTTTGTAAGTTTTGTTTCATTTTTAAAAGGGATAAAATAAAGAGAGGATATTTTGCATTCATGTTGTCCTTACCTTTATTAGAGAAATATCATTTGTTCTAATATATAAAAGAAGTTACAAGGAAATCATTTGGGTAGCCTTCACTCATTTCTATTATAATTAATATAGTTAATACGTTTCCTACAAAGAAGTTTAGTGGCCATAGACAAAGCTCAGTTGTTATTAGCACACACTTAAGAGATAGAGACTATAAAATTGCTGAAATATTTTAAGTGTCAGGACATGAACACCATTTAAAAATGATGACAGAGAAATAATATGGTCTTATTATTAGCCCAGTGGATGATTTCAGATCATTCAAAATAATGCATGCTGAATCAAGTGGTTGTAAACATACTCTTATGTGAAGGAAAAATCCTTACTGTGTAGACAAGTTAAGAAATCAATACTATGAACATCTAAAATCAAGGAAAAAAATGGTTGCAGGGTTTTCAATTCACATTTACCAGAAAATACTGAGGTTAAGTAATACCCCCACAGAACTATTAAAAATACATTCACGGGCCGGCCGGGTTGTGCTGGTGGTTGAGTGCTGGCTTGGGAGGCCAGCAGCCCCAGTTTGGGTCCCACATATGAGGGCCAGTGACACTGCCCTAAAAAAAAAAAAAATACATTCATATCATGCTACATATAGCACATCTAGATAGAAGGACCCCTAGGTTTCGTCTATATGAAGAACTAGACAGATAAAGGACAGCTGAAAAAATATATTTTTTTTGTTTTAGCAATTGAAGAGTCAGTGTGATAATTAAGACAATTAAATCAAACTTAAATTAGTTCGGCAATTATATTTTAGACTACTTGGAAAACTTCTAGGTCACTTAAAAATACGACATTCTGAGTGTCATGAGTCTAGAGCTTACTTTAGAAAACTAATTGAAACATGTCTGAATTTGTAAAATCTGATAAGCTAACAACCAGAACTTTTCAGCTGGAAGATCACATTTCAGACTTTCTCAGTTTTGAGTACAATGAATAGTAAATGAATGAAATGGGAAGAAAGGCAGCAAACTGGGTATTCAAAAAGTTCAGTGTTGCAAATTAAAAAAAAAAAATCAAACATCTAATGTGACTTAGTGCAATTAGTATTGTTGATTAAAAGCCATGTATGCTCTAACAGTATTTCTAAGTTCATTTGATCATACATTGAACTTCTTCACTCCAATCTCTTAATATTTTATTTTTCTCTTACAAATAGAGTTTATGCGAAAGATGCTTTCCTATTATAGTTATAGAAAAACTAGCCTAAGATCAGATTCATTGAAGAGCAATGCTCTGGAATTTTCATTGCAATAAGCTTGAAAAATTGGCATGACAATACGTCAATTTTGTACTTCCACTTTTCTAAAGAAAAAAAAAATTCTTCTTCCCAGAAAAAGGTATAGAAATGCTGTTCATCATAATTAGGACTGAGAACTAGAAATGTGTGGCATAAACATATTTAGCACAAAATGTAAATATTGCAACAAAGTGGGTTGGGCACCTGGATTGCATCTGGATTTCCCTAGAACCAGTTCCAGTATACAGGTAAACACAGGTGTAGATCTTTTAAACTTGCAGAATGTTATTCTAAAATTATATGCTAAATCATCTTGTAATGGCCACTTTAATGAACAGCTGCACGAGCCTCAAAAATTAACTAGAATGCAGTAACTTTTGGCAGTAGATGAGGAAGTTTGTATATACACACACATGCACGCATATATATGTAAAATAAAAATATGTACCTGGAGAGAAAAGCCTTTTTTCGAAAATGATGGTAATAGAGATATGGAAGCAGATAAATCTAAATGGGATGGAGGTATGTTAGGGTATCTGTGGAAGAGAAGTAACTTCCAGAAAATGATAAAAAAAGAAAAAGTGGTGAAAATATAGAAAAGCAAAGAAAGTGGCCCCTTAACTTTGTTTACTTACTCAGAAAGGATGCCTGCCTAAAACTAAGATGCCTCTGTATAGCTAGGAGGAGGATGAGCACTTTATGTTAGCAGGGACCTACTTCCTCCATGGTCCTCTTCCCATCATTCTCGGCAGTATATAGGAGCATTGAACTGTGAGTCAGCCTTTCAGGGGAGGCTGAGTTCCAGGGTTATTAGCACACACACACACTCTCCATAATCAGCTTTCCATGGAGCCCACTGCATATAAGCATGTTCAGCAGCTGAGAAGCCACTATGAGGTAAGACGGAGGCCTCCAACTGAGTTCATGATACCTAATTTACCACACAGGACATGAGCTAAAAAAATCAAGGGGTCGCTAACATTTGAATTATGATCACTGCAGATAAGGGCAATACAAATTTGGGGATGACTGATGTTGAAATTTCACAGGAAACTCAGAGATGGAAACAGAACTTACTACAACTTTTGCATGGTCAACTGCATTTAAATAAATAACTACAACTTATGCAAATAATGGGAAGGCCTTGAAAGAAAGGCTGAAGAGAGATGCAGGTGAAAATTCCTGAGTATGTTCAAAGTGAATCAGTACCACTGAATGACTCTTCTGCCTCCTAGGGCAGCCTTCTGTCATACCCGCGTGCTAGAGTGTTCACACAACCTTTATGCTAACTAACAAAAATTGATGATTTTAATGGGCTGGTGCTTCCTGTGACCATTGGCAGAGGGCAAGGTTTAGGGAGACCACTGCCCTAAGAATTTGCATATTTAAAACTCCTGTCCCAAGATATTACAGCCTATGTGTTTTATAGTACATTAAAACTCAAATTTCTGTTTTCAGTATACAGCAGTCTCCCTTATTCTTGGGGTATATGTTCTAAGACCCTCAGTGGAGAGATATCATTTAACTGGATAGTGCCTAATCCTACATATACTATGTATTTTCCTATACACACATACTATTATAAAGTTTAATTTATAAATAAGGCACAGTGAGAGGTTAATAACAACAACTAATAATAAAGTAGAACAATTATAATAATATAGTGTAACAAAAGTTATGTGACGTGGTGACTAGTTTCAGGGGATCCCTTGCTGATGTCTCCATATAGGCTCGATGCTTTCTGATGCAACACATTGTCATCAATTGAAATGTATTTCCTCTTCATGTCTTTCACCCACAAATTTAATGCATTTTTTTTTTTTTTAGCTGAGCCACCCTGCCACCTGTTGGCAGCTTAGCGGCTGCTTAGCTTGGGCCAGGGAATCAAACCGGCAACCCTGTTGCTCCGAGCTTGCACTCTTGAGCAAGCTCTTAACCAACTGAGCCACTCGGCTGGCCCTGCATTTTTTATTTTAACTAAGTACTTATCATACACTGTGGCTATAACTTGTGCAGTTTGAGGTACAATAGGACAACTAGCCCTAATTTCTTTTTCCTTCTTCATACTTTGACAGTTAGAAAATTCATTCTTACTGTAGGTTTTAGCAACCTCAGCATACTTTTTTTTTTCTTTCCTTATGAAGTTGAGAACTTTCACCTTTTCACTTAAACTTTATGGCTCCTCTTTGTCATATCCAAAATACCTGCATCACCACTCTTACATTTTGGGGACCATTACTAAGCAAAATAAGGGTCACTTGAACACAAGCATGTGATACCAATACCAAGAAAGTCAATCTGATAACCAAGACTGCTACTGGGTAGTGAATACAGTGTGGGTATGCCGGACAAAAGGATGATTTACAGCTTGAGCAGGATGGAGTGGGACGGCATGAAATTTCATCACGATACTTAGAACAATGTCCAATTTAAAACTTACAAATTATTTATTTCTGGAATTTTCCATTTAATATTTTCAGACAGGGGTTGACTGTGGGTAAGTGAAACCGTGGATAAGGGGAGGACTACTGTAGACTGGTATATACTCGTAAGCCTTTTGTTCACCCTTGAAATTCTCATCAGTTATATCTGACATAACTTTGGGGTGTCTCAAATATACTCAGGAATGACGCTCTAGTGTTCTGAGGCACCCTCCTGATATCTGCTACTTACAAGCCTACTTGAGAATGATACCTGCTCACTTTCAGTTTTCCTGTAGGGCAAGGGATGGGGCTTCCACTACCTTCAGCTGTTATGGGACCAATCACAGCATTTCCTACATCATTGAACTGAAGTCACCTTCTCTTCCACCCACAACTGTGTGGGGAGAATTTGGTTCCCTATGTACCAGAGAAGTACTGCTCGTGACTCTGAAGACTAATAAACACCTTTAAAAAAATAACTCCTTTGGCTTCAGTCACCAGTCTCTTTTTTTTTTTTTTTTTTTTGAGGACGGTGTCACTGGCCCTCACATGTGGGACCCGAACCAGGACCGCTGGCTTCTCAAGCCAGCGCTTAACCACCGCGCCACTCGGCCAGCCCCCAACCACCGCGCCACTCGGCCAGCCCCCAACCACCGCGCCACTCGGCCAGCCCCCAACCAGTCTCTTTTTCATGAGGCCCAGAAATAGTCCTAGGGGAAGACCAGTAATTGGACATCTTGCAGCCTTCTCCAGGTTATTGCTTACATACCAACCTCTACCTTGGGGACCCTTCAGTCTCATGCAGTTCTACTGGAAAAGACAAACAAAATAAAACAACAACAACAACAAAAACTAATGAGCCCACCATCCCATCACTCCATCAAACATAATCAGCTCTGCTGGAATTCTCTTAACTCACTGGGATCCCGACTGCCTGTACTTTATTAAAGTAAATTGATCATCAGTGGCATAATCCCTTTAGATTTTCACCCATACTTCAGTCAGATGCCTCTCATTCCCTCCACGACTTTCCTGTAGCTTCAATATTTATTTTGGTACATTGCTCAAATAAGTTGTTACGGCTTACTGTCTCCCTCTCCCTGACCTCATCCCAAAAGCTAAGTACAACAGTCCCACACTCAGAAACTTTGCTACCCCTTTTACCTTACTGGGAATGAAGTCTGTTTCCTGTTTAAACATCATGGTAGCAGTTTTTGTTTGACAAAATGGGCAGTAACTCATAAAATAATTTCGAATGAGAAGTAGTGATCTGTATTCTAGCCATTCCTTCATCACTGAGGGGTCTTATGACCTTTGGAAAGTTACTCAATTTTCCCCTGACTTGACTCTATTAAACACAAATTGCGATAGGCATTATTTTCTGATGTTATAGGAAATTGTGTGATACTCCAGGGAAATCTTTTGAACGATATATGTGCATATCAAGTCTGTGATAATACTTTAAATGATTTAAATATTTTTTAAATTTAATAATTTAGATTAAATGATTACTTTCCAAATTGAAGACATCTCAATCCACCAAATTATTTCATCTTTAAAAAAACGTGTTTTTTTGAAACAGATTTTATTTTGCTTTTCCTAAGTATGTCAAAGTTTGCTTGTGAACAGATAAGTCTTCTAAGCCTCATAGACTATTATCAAAAAACAAAACATTTGCAGTAGGTTGGTATTGAAACCTGCTGTTCTTCTCCCCAGTTTTTCCGATTTAGTTCAAATGTTCAACTGTTTAGCAGGCTCAGATAACTTAATCAATGAAGCTCTTATTTTTGGCATTCTCACATTCCAAATTAAAATTACATTATATTTTTTTTGGGAAAACCCCCCACCAGTACCATCTGTGAATTGAATGGTGTCATTACATCAAAGTACTGCAATTAGAACAATAGGGTAAAATTAATGCCAACGTTAAGTACAGATGTGCCAAATATGATGGGTAGTTGATACACAATTCAAATTGACAACCACGTGCAATGTGGAAAGTATCCAGGCATAACCCCAGATCCAGTTGGCCAATGGATGTCATGATTGCCTTGCAGAGAACATATTTTAAAAGGATTTACTTGGCAGTAATAAAAAGTTAGTTTCAAAAGACCATAGCCTATCCTAGGTTACTCATGCAAAGCTTTCATTATCTCAGGGTAAAAATGGGCCCAAAGAAGATAATCCAAAGGGGACATAACATTCTATAGCCACAGAACAAAATTCCCATTTTTTCTTTTCTTTTCAGGACTACAACATGTGGTATTTGCACTACATGGTGGATCAAATGGCATTATTGGTCTAATGATGCTGCTTTTTCATTTGTGTAGCTGCAACGAGCTATTAGCTTTAGCATGCAATGGGGATTTCTTAGTATAGGTTAATAGGATAATATATTTTATTCTTTAGTTTCACCATCTGTAAAAGCAAAATTTTAGAATGGATGATCATGGGCTAGAGTTCCTTTCCATTTAGGATCTTCTAATGTTTGGTATTAATGTTAATGCTGAAAAGATGGTTTTACTCAGATGTTCGTAAGCTGTTTAATCTTTGTCATTTCATGCTGATGTGTTTGACAAAATGTGGTATTAAAAGAAGAGATATAAGTAGTTCAAGGTATAAGAGTACTGATGAGTCAGTGGCAGCTATCTCTAACCATTAACTGCAAATGATAAATAGCATTTTTTATGTCAAAATAATTTTTCTACTAAACCCAGAAATTTTTTAGCAACAAATTTAAAACAAACATTCTTTTTTGTGTATGAATAGGCATAATTAACCTATAAACCTCAAAGCAGCAGCTTTTGTTTAATCAAATAAGTTTTAAAAATCAGACAATATTTATAAAGCAAGGGTAGCAGTTGCTAGGTTGACAGTTATATAGAGATTTCAGCTGATGTGTTTCTATTCACAATGGCAATCTTCAACAGAGGTCATGATGATATTTTTCTATAGAACAAAAAAAAAATTACAGTCCAAAATAATTGCAAATCCATGTTCTTTTCTGAAATGTCACATTTTCACATTCTTTTCCTTCATTATTGCTTAATTTTCTCAGTCTTAAACAAAGTTTAAAATGGAAATGGGAACATAAAATAATGTAAACATAGGATGCCAAGTGGAATAAATTCCCATCATTTTTCATCATTCATCATTACTAACCCCAAATATACTAAAAGTCACTTTACAAGTAGTAGTAGCGTATATCATATCCTGTATCTCTTAATATTTCCCCCAATCAAACACCCTTACTTAAATGAAAAAAAAACACAACTAAGTTAATTTTTAATTTCTTAACATAACATATACTTACTAATAACGTAGTATATACAAGGCAATTCAGATGAAACATTGTTGACTAAAACTGTTCTCAATATGATTATCAACTTATAAGGGGTACCAATAACTGTAGGCAAAGCAAAAATAAAACAAATGACATGAGAGGTCTAAAGGGTGTTAATGAGAGAAAAGTCACTTCCTGTTGGAAAGATCAGAAACCAGTGCCTAGTAGAGGTGACATTTTTGGCTGAGTAGATGGAGAATTCCACATGAAGTAAAACAGAATGAACAAACCTAGAAATAAATGTTAGGAATCAAGAATTATTTGTTCATTCAACAAGGTGAGAAATGAGGGTGGCTTGGACTAAAATGGCTGAGGTGAGGGTCTGATTCAGGAAATACTTTGTGGAGGCTAAAGAACTGGCCAACTATTAGGATGTGAAGTGTGAGAAAAGAGGAAGAATTAAAGTTAATTGAAATGACAAGT
This sequence comes from Aselliscus stoliczkanus, assembly GCA_033961575.1. NCBI lineage: Eukaryota > Metazoa > Chordata > Mammalia > Chiroptera > Hipposideridae > Aselliscus > Aselliscus stoliczkanus. The sequence continues at coordinate 171,676,644 of CM066727.1, forward strand.
TATTTAGTGTGGGCGAAACACAGGAAACAAATATGATAGAAAAAAAGATCAGAAATACAATTTATTTTAGCTTTATAGGTTCTTGAATATCTTTTTTTTTTTTTTTTTTTTGGATGGCAGTGTCACTGGCCCTCATATGTGGGATCTGAACCAGGGCTACTGGCGTCCCAAGCCAGCTCTTAACCACCATGCCACTCGGCTGGCCTGGTCCTTGAATATCTTGACTAACCTCTTTAGGTTAAATGGAAAAAGAGATTCTTAGCCCAGGTTACTGGGAAGGACTCTGTAGAAATGACCTTAAGGAAATGACCTTAAGGAAAACCAGAACCGTGGATACAAACAATGTCAGGAATATATTATTCTCTGTCTCCTCTCTTTGACACTGTATGGGCTTCATTCTCTAGAAATGCTTATCAATATGGCAGGAAATGTCAAGCTTACAGCCTTGCAATATTGTGATCAAGGAGGAAATAAGTACCTTTTCTCATCTCCTCTTTGAAATATTCAGGGAAGGACACTAAATGGTCACATGATTATACCAGAATAGTTTTCCCTTAACTGCTATGAATTATATATGAGGGTGAATTATATACGAAGGCTGATAATTAAGTCTGTGAATTTATTCTGAATATCACTATGGTCACCTTTGAAGTTCTTCCTCCCTTTGGGAAGCTATGCACTGATGCAAGCACCTAGTACACCCTTCAAAACAATTCTGGGACCCTTTCTGGAATGGCCATCAGAGTTGTCATAGGATTACCCTTGATGTCCTGAATGTCATCAAAGTGTCTTCCTTTCAATATTTCCCTTATCTTCAGGTCAGGAAAGAAGTCATTGGGGGCCATGTCAGGTGATCATGTTCCAATACAGTTATTTGTTTACTGGCTAAAAACTCCCTTACAGGTAATGCTGTGTGAGCTGGTGCATTGTCATGCAAGAGCCATGAATTGTTGGAAAAAAGTTCAGGCTGTCTGACTTTTTCTCTCAACCTTTTCAGCATTTCCAAATAGCAAACTTGGTTAATTGTCCAGTTGGTACAATTTCATAATGATTAATCCCTCTGATATCAAAAGAAGGTTAGCAACATCATTGCAACAAGTTCGAGAACTTAATTGTCATCTCGTGTGTGTGTGTGTGTGTGTGTGTGTGTGTGTGTGTGTGTAATGTATATATGCCTGTTATGTTTTCTCCTTCCTATCTAAAAGATAATCCCTCTAGTAGATCACATTTTCCCTCATTCACTTGAGGAAATTGCTCTAGCAATTCCCTTTTCACTTTCCTTACATTTCCTCTCTCTGTGGAATCTTTCTCATCAGCACACATACATGCTATTATTCTTCTATTCTAAAAATAAAAACTTTCTCGTAACCTCGTATTCCCTATCAGCAATTGCCCTTTTTCTCTCCTCCCCCTTAAGACAAAATTTCTCGAAACAAGTTCCTTTAACTTCTCTGATTTTATTCTTTCTTAAGCCCACTCTATTCGGGCTTCTATTTTCCACCACTTCACCAATAGAACACTAACCAGTTTACCCATTGACAAATTCAGGACCAACTCTTAGACCTCACCTTACTTGACCTATTGGCAATATCTACTATACACGATCTCTCTTTCCTTGATATTTCTTGCTTTTTTTCATAGTTTATTCAATTTTCTTCTTATAGTCTTTCATCAGTTTTCTTTGTTAGTTCCTGCTTATTATTGATTACTTACTGTTGGGGAGCACAATGGCTCCAACTTTGGTACTCTTATTCTTTTCTACTTATCCTTATTCCATTGATGATTTCATCAAGACTGATGGCTTCAAACTCTACTGCTGACAACACTAAAATTTAACTGTCATCTAGTCCCTAATTCTAGACCCATGGTTCACATTACCTACTTGACATCTTTAGGCAGATGTCCAGGATATCTTAAATTAACAAACACTTAAACTCCTTAATTGTTCACCCCCAAACCTACTTATCCATTGTTATGGGCTCAGTTGTGTTCACCTTTACAATTTACTGGAAGTTATAACCTCCAGTACCTCAGAAGGTGACTGTACTTGGAGACAGGGCTAATTAAGGTAAAATCAGGTGATATGGGTGGACCCTAATCTAATCTCTGACTGGTGTCCTTATAAGGACAGGAGATGAGGACACACAGAGAGAACCAGGCATGCATGTGGGGAGAAAAAGACCATGTGAAGATACAGAGAGAAGGTGGCTATCTGCCAGCCAAGGAGAGATGCCTCAGAAGAAACCAAACTTACCAACATCTAGATCTCAGACTTCTAGCTTCCACAACTATGAGAAAGTAAGTTTCTGTTGCTCAAGCCACCTGTTCTGTGGTCTTTTATTATGACAACCCTAGCAAAGTAATACACCCATGGTTTTCCCTTAGTCAGTTTATAACAACTCCATTCTTTTGCCCATGATAAAAACTTTGGAGTCTTCCTAGACTCTTTTTTTTACTTTTTTGGTCTCACAGTTTACGTTCTGTCCATCCAGACATCCTGTTGTCTCTAAATTCAGAATAGAACCTGACTACTCACCAGCTCATGTGTACTGCCATCTCCGCCAAGACCACCATCATCTCTTGCCCTGATTAGTACAGTGGCCTTTTAACTGGTTATCGCACTTACATCCTTGTCCCCAGTCTATTCTTCACACCTTAATTGGACTGATGCTTTAAAATATAAGTAAAAGAATATCAATCATCTGCTCAAAGTTCTGCATTAGCTCCCCATTTCACTCAGAATAAAATCAAAATCCTTACACTTGTTTTCAAGGCACAAGAATATGTCTGACCTCATTTTCTGCTACTTTCTCTTTCATTCACTCTGCACCAACTATATTCACATTTTTGCTGATCCATGGACACTCCTGGCATCCTCTAGACTTAGGATTTGCACTAGCTGTTGCTAAACTGTTTTTCCTTTAAAATATTTTCTACTCCTTTATTTCCTTTATGTCTTTGCTCAAAAGCCACCTCAATGGGACCTCCCAGCCTACATTATTTAGAATGAATGTTCCTTCTACTGCCTGTACCACCCACCCTTCTTATACTACTATACTTTTCCTTCTAACATACTACATATTTTTAAACTTATAATATTTTAAAATGTACTTTGTGTATCCTCCTCTAGAACACAAGGTCCACAAAGACCATGATTTTTTTACCTGTTTTGTTCACTGATGTACTAACTACCTCGATCAATGCCTGCCTCATAGAGGTGATCAACAGATCTTTGTGGAGAAAATGAATGAATTAATATAACAGAAAAACATGTGAATAAAATACAACCTGACTTCAGAAATACAATATTATTAAAACTTTGAAGCCCCCATAATCACCTTTCTTCTCCACTTTCAGAGTTAAACACAAACAGACTTTTGTAGTTTTCATTCCTTTGAACATCTTTATAGTTATACTTAACAGGTAGTTTATTCATTTCTAATGCTGTAGTTTTCTATTAAATGAGTTCTCAGATTTTTAAAAGTCGTAGACATTTGGCTTCTTTTCATCTTTGTAGATGTCTCCTGACACATGTATGCAATACAAGCATTTCTGCAACTATGTGGTAAGGATTGGCTGGCCCAAGATTTTCCTAAGAGCTCATTTTGCCACAAGATAGATAGCTTTTAAAATTCTGCCCTTTCTTTAAGAGGATAGCATTGAGAGATCTGGCTTTTTCTGAGATCAAAGTTCAGTTTCCCTGCTTTGTATGAGCCAATGGCCCTGGTATTTTGTTTCCTGCTATAAACAAATGACCCAGTTTCTGTTTTCGATCCCATTTCCCAATAGGGTTTCAGTTTGCTCACCACTTTGGCCCAGGTGAATTTAGCTTAATTTCTTTTAAACCCAGCAGTACATTATCAGTATGTTTTGTTGAATCTCATCCAGAATTTCTACATGTTTTAAATAGAATGTTTTTTTCAGAATATCTTGTCTGCCATATTGTAAGAAACAGCAGGAAGCTTAAACTTTTATACTTAATTTTAAAACTATCACATATTGGTGATTTTGGTGTTGTTATTTAGAATAGGGTAAATGTTATATAATAACAACTGTGTTTTGGAATATTAATATAACAACAGCAGCTGGCATTAAGGAGCTATTGATAATGAAAGGTGCTTCTTTTATATATTTAGTAGTGTATTATATTAAAAATTATCAGATCATCTGGGACAAAGGTGGATGTTTAAATAAATGATGCTGTGACAAATGGACAACCATTTGCATAAAGATAAAATTGGATCCATGCCTCACATCATACACAAAAATAAACTCTGAATGCATAGGAGATCTAAAAATAAAAAATAAAACTATACAAGTAGAAAAAGCAGGTGAATTCCTTCAGAATCTGATGAGAAAAATGACTTTCTATCTATGACTCAAAATCTAATTTTTCTATAATTAAATATTGATAAATTTAAATATCTAAATGAATGTTTTGAATGACAAAAATAGCTATGGGCAAATTCAGAAGACAAATGACAAACTGGGAGAAAATATTTGCAATGTATGTCACAAATGAAAGGCTAACATTCTTAATCTATAAAGAACTCTTTAAAAATTCAGAAAACAAAACAGAAAATTAACAAAAAAAATGATATAAAAATAGCCTCTAAACACATGGAAAGATTTTCAACTTTACTTGCAATAAGAGAAATGCAAATCAAAATTAGTAAGATGCCATTTTTATTTATCATTTTAGCAAAAATTCCAAAGTTTTGACCACATACTCTGCTCTTCAGATAGTAGAGAACCAGGCACCCTCATATATCACTGGTGGAAGTGAAAACGGATACAATACCTATGAAATGGGATTTGGTAGTATGTAATAATATGATATTTGCACTTACTTTTGTCCAGAAAACTCTAGGTATTTGCCCTGAGAATACATCACCATTAATATGAAAAAAAAAATGTACAAGTAATTCATTGCAGCATTGTAGCACATTGCATTACATGTAAATGCAATATTTCAGAAATAACCCAGGCTTGAGAAAAATCTCACTTCTCTTGTGCTTCTCCTTTACACTCACATTACTAACATGATCACATTTCTGACACTACATGCGTGGGGGGGTTTTCCCACACCAAGTAATTCTGGTACACCATCTGAATATCCTACAATTTAACTCAGTCCCACAAGACTGATCCCAATCCACTTCAGATGTCAATCTCAAATCCAAGATGTTACCTATGCTTCTGATTCATCAGCTATAAATCAGATGTTCCCATGACCCTCTCATCGGGTTCAATTAATTTGCTGGAGTAGCTCACAGAACTCAGAAAAACAGTTTACTTACTTTTACCAGTTTATTATGTGATAAAGCATATAGGCTAACATCCAAATGGAAGAGATGCATAGGGCAAGGTATGCGACAAGGCGCACAGAGCTTCCATGCCCGTTATGGGTGTGCCACTCTCCCTGTACCTCTATGTGTTCACCACCCTGTAAATTCTCTGAATCCTGTACTTTTTGGGAGTTTTATGGAGGCTTCATCATAATAGGCACAATTGATTGTTAACTCCATTTCTAATCCCTCTCTGGAAAATGGAAGATGGAGCTAAAAATTCCAAGCTTCTAATCATGGCTTTGTCTTTCTGCTTATCAGCCCCCATTCAGAAGCCCACCAAGAGTCACCCCATTAGAACAAAAGACATTGCTATCACCAAGGTAATTCCAAGAGGTTTAGGAACTCTGTGTCAGGAATTGGGGTCAAAGACCAAATATTAGAATAAAAGTTGCTCTTAATGCCCTTATCACTTAGGAAATTGCAAGGCTCTGTACCAGGAATTAAGGGGGAGAGGACAATGTGTATATTTTCTATTATCTCACAAATGCAAATGCCCATACATAGGAGATAATTGGAATAAACTATGGTACACCTACCTAATGGCATAGAATGAGAAAGATCTCCAGAAGTTGATATGGAATGATTTCTAGGATATATTTCTAAATTAGAAAATCAACATGAAAAAGAGTATTATACTATGTCACCAATTATGTAAAAAAGAAGGGAAATAACGTTGTGTGCGTTTGTGATGCTTCTCATTACAAAAAGAAACACAAGAAGACAATGAAGATCATCCAAAAATTAATGAAACATTTTCTACAAGGGTTAGATGCAGATGAGATAGAAAAGATTGGGGAGAGAACAATACTTCTCTGGATATGCCCTTCTTTGTACTTTTCACATTTAAAACCATATTAATGTTCTATAGATTCAAAAAGTTTAAATTAACTAGGATAGATCAAACCTCCTAAAAATGAATGCCGACAAAAACAAATGAATCTAACTATATACAAAATGGATAATGATAACCAAAATGAAGAAAAAAAAAGAATTTACCTTATCCAGGCAACTTTTGAATACAGTACTTTGTATGCCTTCAGTGTAAAGATACAAAGGACTATTAAAACAAAAACAACTCTTGAACTTTACCTAGCAGGTTGGTTGTTATTAATTGTGATGATGTAGCAATTCTGAAGTTATTTTTTCTGAATTATGGGAATCAGGAAATTAGTAAATATATTGATATTGTCAGCAACCAGGATTCTCACTGTGGGAAAAGGGAGATTCCAAAAAGGAATCATGGGGTGCAAGGAAGAATCCTGTGGTGTTGGATTAGAATGATGATTAGTGATATGAATCCATGATATATATTCATATACATATCATATATTTATGTTCCATGACCTATATGTAACTCATGATATATGTGTATATATCTATGCAACTCATTATATGTCTTTATTCTGGCAATTGAAAGGTCCAGGTAACAATGACATTCCAGTAACAATGAGCTCACTTAGCACCAAATATTGATTTCTAAATATCCTTCCTCACTAAAGGAACAAGGACACCTTGAAAAAATGACTGATTACAGGACTAAGTAAAAGAAAAGACAAGTTGAACTTGAAACACTTTGTTGTACCGGAAAACAAGAAAATGCTCAGAAATTAAGAGGGAGCTTGTTAAAAGGACATAGGAGTCTGTTCTATGGAACTCCCATTGGCCAAATATGGGTCAATTTGCGTAGAAAAATGAATAGTCAGTATGGATTATAATACATTGAATTTTTTTTTTTTAAATCTAGTAAAGGCAGGAAAGAGGCAGGGAAAAGATAATGGTCAAGAGTTTCTTTATGATAGAATACCAACTTGTTGGAGGAATAACAAAGTTAGGAAATCATTTTTTACAACCACAGAATAATTGATTCAGGAGGGAATCACCAATGCCTTCTCAAACAATGGGAGAATGATTTTAGGTAACAGTATTTTTAGATAGTCTCAAGTATTCATTAACTATCAGTATTAATTACAAAGGGAAATAAATGTACCTTTTGGTGGAAAAATTTGATTAATGCCCCCTTAAGCCAAATTATCAAAGTGAACATAAAAAATAATGAGACAAAGTGACATGCTGTGACTCCTGAGGTAATGTCTTGAGATGGCCCATCACTCATGTATTTAGAATTTCTTCCCCAAATGCACAACCTAAGTCTAATCGTGAGCAAATACTCAGGCAGGACCAAATAGTGTGATACTTTATCGTGTCACTGTTTATGGCATTTTGTAAATGTCATAAAGAAAAAGAGAGGAATTAGTGTTTGTGGAAGAATTGTAGAATGTAGAACATCAGACATGTCTTAGGACATGTGATTAATTTGGCCTCATACAGAGTTTGTTTTAAATGGACTCAGCTCTTCAGAAACCCTGATGAAGACAAGTAATGCATAGTTAAAGCACCCAGGGCAGGGAGTCGACATAGGAATTTGTCTTTGTTCTTTCTCTTCTCTTTTTATCTCTCCTCTTTATTTTGGTGTCTTTGAGCAATTGCAGGGCTCATGTCACTCAAATAAAGAAATTGTTAAATGATAAAATTTTAGGCAGTACATGGTAAAGCTTAGATTTGGATTTCCTTGTTACTTCACTGCTATGTGCCTTAGTTACCTATAAAATTGGATAATAATAGTAGTACCTATCTTGCAAGCGTTGTAGGGACTAAATAAGTTAAAAATATTTAAGAACAGTAGTGGCATATGATACATATTCAATATTCAATATCATATCATCAAAGAATAAAACAATTTATTGTCCAAACTAGGATACTTCTGAAAGTAAAAGAGAACAACCTGAGTAACCATGCTGGGGTACCAGGCATGAACAAGGACTGCTCTAGGAACACCAGGATCTATGGAATTTGTCAAGGTCCTCCAGAGAAACAGAACCAGTAGGATATTAAGAGGTCAAGAAGTTCTCCTTCCATCACCATATATTTGATCCCTTTTACCCTCATTTAGCATCCCTCCCCTCTGGGGAAAAAAAAAAAAAGGTCAAGAAATCCCACCATCTGCTATCTGCAAGGTGCGTGACTAGGAAGTTGCTTGTATAATTCAGTCCAAGTCCAAAGGCCTGAGATCTAGGGGAGCCAATGATGTAAGTCCTAGTCCTAGTTCCAAGTCCCCAAGAATTAGGAAGGCCAATGGCGTATGTCCCTGTCTGAGTCTAAAAGACTGAGAAGCAGGAGCACCATGTCTGAAGGCAGGAAAAAAATGGATCCCCCACCTCAAGCAAAGAGCAACTTGACCCTTGCTCTTCCATTTTGTTCCAGGCAGGCCCTTAATGGATTGGATGGTGCCCACACACTCAGCGGTGAGGGTGATCTTCTTTCCTGAGTGTACCAATTCAAAAGGCTCATCTCCTCAGGGAAACCCCCACAGACACACTCGGAGATAATGATCTACCAGCTCTCTGGCATCCTTAGCCCAGTTAAGTGGACAGATAAAATTAACCATAGCAATGGTCACCCCAGCTATTATTATTATGCCTCTTAAAGTAATTGTTATGTCTATTTCATATAAATTTATTGTATTTCTGGCACTGAATAAATATTACTGTTATGATTTTATTTAATCCTATTAAAATACAGTTGGGGAATATTTATTATCCATATAATCTGGACAGAGAAATCAAGTGACGAGAATTTTAATGGGCTTCCCAAGGTCACACATCTAGGAAAAGTTAAACAGGGATTGAAAGAGGCTACCTCTGATTTCAAGATCCATGCTCTTAGCGAATATTCTATATACTTGTCCCACTCACATGAATCCATAGTTCCTCATCATGCGATACATGAAGATGATGAAAGCTTCCAGACTCCAGACCATCCTTAATTTCTAACCTTAATACTTATTCTTGGTGTACAGGAACACATGGGGTTTTTCATAAATGTTTGAGTCCTGCTTCCATCCTTCCATAGTAGCCCTAGTACAAAATGGATCTGATTTAGCACAAATTATGTGTTGTAGCTTTAAATATATATGATAAAAAGGCAGTGTAACATAATAGCTCTGTGTCTGACAGGTAGGATGGAAACCCCTATTCTATTACTTATCGTCTATCTGATCTTGGGCTCGACACTATCTCAGTACCTAAATGCATGTGTTCAGATATGAGGAAATAAAGGGAAGATGATGGAAGGCTTGAGGAAGGCCGAGCTCAGGATATAAAGCTGTCACCAATCAAACCACCATCATCTCTGAATATGTCTACTTACTGGAACAACTTGCAAGTCACCACAGCAATCCTAGAAGCCATCCTTCGCTTCCTTGTAAGGATTACAAGTTGGTCTTCCATAACTGAATGCCCTGTTTGAATCATATCTCCCTCTTTGTTCACCAATCTATTTTAAAAGCCTATTTTAAAAAGTTCATTTTTACTTTGGCACCCTATTTGTTCCCACCAGATCTCTTGTACTATGCTATGCATGCTTCCACTATGCATATCACATCAAATACAGAAATAATGGGTGAGTTAACTAATATCCTATAATGCAATACCCATTAGTGTAATACAAAATAATATTATGAGATTTTATTAGCGCATATTAGTAAACACAGATTGCATTAAAAGCTGTTCCTGTTTTATTTTTGAAATGCTTGGATATGATAGAGTAATATAAAATACCCAATTATGCTGTTCTGAAACTGTAAAGTTGAGTTTCCTGCTGAGCAGGTTATGTTAAATCTTTTCCTTTTTCTTTATTCTTATGAAAGATAAGGAAATGGTGGCTACAGGGTTTCTCTTTGTTCACCTTCCCTGCTGCAGAGGAAACAGTTTAAGAGTACTTCCCAGGAAACTGTTTCTGACCTCCTGTTCCTTGCTTTCCACCAGATACTAGTAACAACATCAAATGCTACTACACACCCTTAGAAATTAGATATTATCCAACATTAGACTCTATATAGCACAAGGTGAAGGGGCCTTTTGGCAGATGGCCAGGTAACTAGCTCACTGCTGACCAAACAAGACCATTTGAAGCGTCACTGGAGGGCCCTGGCTATTCTAAAGTCTCTCTCTCATCCTTGCTATAGGAAATCCTGTTAAAGGAGGAATTTAATGCTACCACTTTAAGTATTCCTCTTTTTAATTTTTACCACCCCCTACAACTATGCCAGCTCTTTCATTTAACAAAGTCATTATCACACCAAGGTGAAGGCTATATAGAAAAATAAAAATAAAAGATCTCACTGAAAATAATAAAGCTATATCTATGTTTTCCGCTGCTAATAATTTTTAGGATGAGAATAGAGTGACACCAAATGACCATTTCTAAAGTCTGTTAGTCAATATGCTTTTCTTCTATTAAGCAAGAAAAAAGACTGTGTGTTGGTAATATAACCAAATTTGGGAAATCAAACTATAATATTACACTTTTTACATTGTGAGAAAAGGACTTTTCATGTATGCAAATAGGGTATGGGATGTTTTAAGAGTTTGTTTGCTTAAGCGATCATGGATATCTCAGTGATACTCATAGATTACAGGTTATATAAAAATATTTTCAAACAAAGGTAGATTACTTCTCCAGCATAACCATACAGATTATTTTTATCAGAAGCATTAATTAATCAATAAAGTAAAAAGAGTTTATCCACTAATAACACGAAGCCATATACAGAATTCTCTAGTAAGCATCTCCAGTTAGCTCTAAGTCCTCTAGAACTGCTGCCTCCCCTTTTTCTTTAGCAATAAATTTCTTAGAAAAATTCTTATAGCTATTGCCCCTGATTATTTACTATCTAATATCTTCTCAGTCCATTGAAATCTAAATTTTACCCCAAGTTTTTTCAAAAATGTCTTCCTTAAGTTTATTTATGATCACCTAACATAGGTAAATATTTTGGGGGTTCTGATGGGAGCAAGAGGAAAGAGGAAGGAGCAGTGTTTTCCTTGGTCAATGGCTCATCCTTGCCAGACTTCCTAGGTGCTATGGCCTGGTTCCCCCCTATAAGTTCTGAGAAACTCCTAACCAGGGGAGGAAAGGCTAGATACATCCTACCAGGTGAGAAAAATGGATGATGAATGGCAAAGAGACAGGAGGAAGTGATGGAGCTACATTTTCAACATAGAGACTCTCAGGGGGGAAAGAAAAGAAAAGAAAAGTTTTTATATAGTTTTGAGTTGCCCAGGAAGAAATCATAACTGACCATATTGCTGATTTCCGATGATTCTTAAAGTTATAGAACTTTTTCCAATAGTTTTCCATCCCAAAATTGACTGGTGACCTCAACCAACCGTGATTATTTCTTCTAATGTTTAGATGTAATATTTTTCTTTGCCTTTATCTTCATTAGTCACCCTCCAGCTTTAAAGATTGGTGACTAACTCTATCACTTTCTCTCTTTTGCTGTTTTTCTTTTTCTGGTATAGCAAACTTATTTCTCCTCTTCCCCTTCTTTGCATGTCTTGCTCTTCTTCATATTGTGGTTTTATAGTTTCTTTAACTATTTCTTTGGAAAAATGTAACTTTCAGTCTGAGTCCAACAATAAAGCCAATCCTCATGAACTCTTGACACTTCCTATATTATACAATTGAATCTCTCTCTGACTAGAGTAGTCATACATTTTACTTTTAATATTTCATGTCCATATTGTTTAAGCTATACAGAGTAAAGACAATCCAAGAGAAGGGACAGACTACAATTGAGTCTGAAAGCTCCTTTATGTCCAAAGAGTACAAATTGTATTATTTCTACAATAAACATGAGGATATATGAGCATAACCTGAATTTTTCCTAAAATAAGAGTTATCAGTGGAAGGTAGTAGAAGTGCCTATTTTAAGGAGAATAAAGAGGTGTATAAATAAATAATTACTGATATACACATTATTACTTTAGTTATGTGAAATGGATGTCCTGATTTTTAAAGATGACATCCTTGGTAGCGATCATTAGATAGCTTTTGGCGTGATAATATATAGACTATTGGGTTTGCTAGAGCATGCATTTGATCTAATGTGGTCTTTTGTGTTCTGGTATTTCCCCCCCCCCATTGTCAATATTTTAAAAATTAAATATATTGGGCTTTCTTGTGTTCTTAACGAACTTTAATTTCACATTTAAATTAAATTGTAACTTTTTCTCTGAATTTCTATTTGTTCATGATGAGTAACTAGGGGAGGAGGTTTTAGATTTTATAACAAATTTCACTTATCTATATTTTTCACCACTATTTTATTTTATTTTATTTTATTTTATTTTTTTTGAGGGCAGTGTCACTGGCCCTCATATGTGGGACCCCCACCTGGGCCGCTGGCTTCCGAAGCCAGCACTTATCTACCGGGCCACCTGGCCGGCCTTCACCACTATTTTAAATTATGAAAAAAATTATTGCACATGTGTTTTGTTCGAAGGGGTGGGAAGGAACAATCTAAGAAAGAGGACTTGTATAACACTTGACTGAGGATTTGCATGCTCCTAAAAACCATCTCAACTGAAATGTGCTGCTGTTACTGCTCTGTGATCATGCCTTCCCATAGAAGCGTATTTCTATGGCTAACAACTGGCGCCCCTTGGCATGCTTATTTTATTGATGGAGTAAATGACAACCTTTTTGCTGCAGTTGATCACACCGCGTCAAACTCTGTTTCATTTTATGGGAACATACTTGTGTGAGTGGAATGTTTTTGATTCTACAGTTTGTGGAATGGGACACCTAGTACCCAGTCATGAGGTTTATTAAAACATGGTCATTCCTAACCCTGAAATCCTACATTTATAGGATCTTAACAACATACAAGGGAAAGTTTTTTCTTTGCTAGAACTTTGCTCACATAGGACAATTTTTTTCTTTTTTTTTTAAAGGCAGAGCACAGTGCTTCGTAAAAGCTCTTGAGCCTTTAATGGCAAAAGTAGAGGGCTGGCTGAGTGGCGCGGTGGTTGGGAGCTGGCTTGGGAAGCCAGCGGCCCCGGTTCGCGTCCCACATATGAGGGCCAGTGACACTGCCCTCAAAAAAAAAAAAAAAAAAAAGTGGAAGCCCACTGCGTCTGTGGGGAAACAATGCAGTGTTCAACAGTGAGACTTAGACAATCACATTATGCATTCCTTTCTTGTTTTTCTGTAATATTTTCCTTGCACTGTTCACTTGTTATTATCTTAATTGAAGGCATTCTTTCTCAGAGTAGAGGTTGTTGCAAATGAATCAGAGCAGCTTAACTTGTCAAAATATTTAGGAATCTGGGTAAAATAATACAAACTATGGAAGACTACTGCATGAGAAAATGCCAAACCATGTCATGTGACGATATTATGATCAAAAGGCAGGCAAAATAAAGACCTATGTGTCAACAAAATTCTGTAACTGACATTATGATTCCAAAAGAAAAAAATGCTATACATACACAAAAAAGACAATATTACCATGGGAATTTATAAGTAAGACAAAAAATTGTTTATGTAATCCATAGAAAGTTGTAGGTAGAATGTTATTTGACCGAAGAGATGGCTAGTCTGGGAGGTTAACAGGGTAGGGGGTTTCATGATTGACCTGCACTTAATCTTTTCCCTGATAAATATGTCTTGTCTCTTTCTCTAACCCTGAGATCTGTCGATTAAGGTGCAAAATAATGGGTGAAATATTTGGCAGGTAAGCTGGCCCTTCCTGTAGGCCATTCCATCTCAGTGTTCTTAATGGAACCCCATGTCAACTCCTCCATGTCTCTAGGGCATCAGCAAAAGGAATTAACTTACAATTTGCTTTATTTTTAACTTACTCTATTTTTAATGTACTATGTAAATTCTTCCCAGTTGATAACCTTGCTCCTTAGATTGGCCCCCATCTAATCTCATTCTGTCCAATAACAGAAATAATTAGCATGTGTCCTGGCTTCACATTTCAAATACCTTTATTCACATAAAACAAAACAAACAAACAAAAAATAAAGACTGGAAGGCTCATGAAAACAACCCTACATAACCTTGGATTCCTGGATCTCATTTTAGGAAGATAAACCAGGTATAAGTGGTCCAAAGGGAATTCGCAAACATGAATTATAAATCTTAAAAAAGCAAACAGATGCGTCATTTTGACCCTGAGGTTGTTTTCAGTTATATTTTTCAATTACTATCACAGTGGCAGTTGAGAATGAAGGCAAAGATCCTGATCTTTTAACCTTCCTGTATTGCCTTAATCTTACCTATCTATACGAGATTATTAATAATTAATTCCCCTCTATTCAAGATTCAGACATTTTTCATTGCTGCCATCTGGAAAGGACACTTTTGAAGTAGAATCACAAGCTAACAGGTCTGCTTTCAGTTAAGATTAGAATGTCAACCTCTGACCTCTCCCTAAAACACAGAACATATTCCGTGAAATTATGATCTGACTTCTTCATAAAATCAACATTCATACTTTGAAATACATAACCTGCAACCTAACCTGGCATCCACACATATACAGGGGATTGTAAGTATTTCAAGCAGCCGACGTCTGACCTAAAAATTCAAAAATAATTATGGACTATTTCAGACAAAATAAAAAAATAATGAATAATATATTGAACAACTTCGTAGACATTAAGTTTAACATCAGGCCTAGAGTTGTAACACTTGGGTACCCCTCCCCAAGTCATTCAATGCCACACCTAAAGGAAACCACAATCCTGAATTTTGGGTTACCCATCCCATGGATTTTATTTATTTTATTATATATCTATTTTTCAACAAAGCATGAAATTGTTCTGCATGATTTAAAAATTTATATTAATGGTTGCATACTGCATACAGTCTATAGTAGGTCTATTACCTTGATTTTTCTGCTGGTGTATATTTTCCAGTATTTGATTTCCACAATATATCTACCATTCTACCATTGATGGATTTGAGTTGTTTCCTGATTTTTTTGCTATTTCACACAGTGCTATATTCCTGTACATGCCTCCTGGAGCCCATTTGTAAGAGTTTCTTTAGAGTATAAAACAACAGTGGGATTGCTGTGTTATCCTTAACTTGACTTATTTAATGTTGAGTTTTCTGGGGAATAATATCACTAAGATGGCAACATAGATTGTTCCTGACTTTACTCCCCATCACAAGGAGTACGACTAACAACTATTCAAGAATAAGACACCTCTGAGAGAATTGTTTTCCAAAATTGTTTCTCGTGGTTAATTTGTTAAACTCTGCTCCAATACTACATTGATCTAACTATTGTAACTTCAAAATTATTGTTGATATATGAAAAGAAAAGGTTCCACCTTGTTCTGAATGAGTTCCACCAAAAAGATTGCTGAGATTTTGATGGAATTGCATTGAATCTATAGCTCATTTATAGTTTTAAATGTTATTTAGCAAAATTTAGAGTATTCCCCTCAGAGATTATTCTAAATATCAATTGTTGATGTAATACAACATCCCCAAATTTAGTGACTTAAAAACAACAAAACTCATCTCGTTACATTGTATGGTTTCTGTGATCAGGGGTTTTGGAAGGGAAGGACTCATCTGGGCAGTTCTGGTCCAAGATCTCTCCCTGGAGATGCAGTGAGATGGTGACAGAGGTTGGAATGGGTGGGGGCCCATGGAAAGGGAGGATTTGAACAGTTGAGAGATAGAGATCCCCTTGCATCTTTCTGCATGTAGTCTCAGGGCCTCTGCATGGAATCTCTTCACATGGCTATTTGGTAGAGCATTTCACAGTTAGGCAACTGAATCCCCACAGCCAGCATTCTAAGTGATAGGAAGCAAAGTGTCAATTTATTTAAGGCTGGCACAGTCTGGCACAACATCATTTCCACTAGATTCTATTGGCTTAAGCAGTTACAGAACCCACATTCAAAGGGAGGGGCATAAATCTCACCTTGTGGTGGGAGAATTATCAAAGAATTTTTGGATCATGTTTTAAAACTGTACAACATTTGTTAGATTGATTGTAAGGAATGTTCTATTTTGAAATGCTACTGTAAACTATTGCAAATTATGTCCTTTTTTAAACATTACATTTTCTAATGGTTGATTGCTGAGGTATAGAAATGGGTATTAAAATTTATATCTAACACCATTAGTAAGCTTTGTATGAATTTTCATAATGATTCTTTTAGATTTCTATGTACAAACTCATATCATCTCTATGTAATCACAGTTTTGTTTCTTTTTTCCACATCTGGTTTCTTTTATTTACTGTCCTTGCCTTCCTGCACTGCGTATACCTCCAATACAATGTTCACAGAACTGAGGAAAGCAAGAATTCTTATTCCTAAGATCAAAAGAATGATTTCATCGTTTTGCAATGAAATGTGATGATTTCTATGTGTTATTTGTAGATAGTCTTCTTTAGGTTCAAGTATTTCTTTCTATTTTTAGTTTGCTAAGATTTAAAAAATACTAAAGGTTAGATGTTGAATTATATCTAATGTTTTTTTTCTGTATTTTTTTCTGAATTTTTAATGTTAAATCAATGCTACATCCCCAGGATATGACCAGTTTGGTCATGAGACATTATCTTTTTTTATACATTGCTGTATTTGATTTGCTAATATTTTTAGTGCTTTCTCTTTATATCACTAATTATATACTAGTTGGGATCATATTTTTTCTTTCTCATATAGTCTTTGTCTGGATTTGTTTTCAAGATTATGCTAGGCTCCTCAAATGAGAACGATTATGTTTTTTCTTTACTTTAGGATACTTTATAGTATAGATAAGAATATTTTTTTCTGTGACTATTTAGTAGAACTCCTTCTAGCAAAAAATCTAAGCCTGGTATTCTTTGTTTTTTTGGGGGGTTGGGGGAATATTTTATTTTTGCTTTATTTGATTAACATTTATAAGACTATTCTTGAAATAGTTTTGGTAACTTACTTTCATTTCTCCCTCCTGCACTCCCTTTCTTCCTACCTGACTCCAAAAAAGCAAACAAATGAACAAAAATGAAATTTCTTGATTCTTCTTAAATAATTACTAGTCTTTTTAAAGGTTTAAAATCACATCAAGTTTTATTTTGAATAATATTTTAGTTCTAAAAATAAAGTGATTTCAGAAAAAACTCTTCTATGCATTATCATTATCAGTTCCTTTTTAATCTTATGTGAAAAAAACAAGGGATAGTTTAGAAGGTTGTAGCTCTCTTCATTCCAAATATCAAAAGCTTCAATTCATTAGAAAAGGATAATCTTTGGATCAAAAAAAGGATAGCATTGATTTAGGCAAATGAATACATGTGGGGACATCTCCAGCTCAGAACCACGTGAGTTTTTTTGTTTTTGTTTTTTTAAATCATACACTGTCCATAATTTCACTCATATTCTTGAAGATTCTGATGTACTCCCTTATGTTGAAAACTACTCTGGAATGATCCATCATATTTATAGATATTTGTTTATTTCTCTGCTTTATTGATGAAGACTATTAATGCTACCTCAGAACTGGTGTCCTAATTCAACCAGACAGGTTTATTGACATGATTCATTCCATTGTAATTTAAATGGAAAAACGCTTACACTACATAATGTGGGAACCTCCCCTGTAACATTCCTAATGATTACTGAGCCAGCCTAGCCCACCACTGTCTCTCGTCATTTAATATGTCATGATGTAGCCAATTTTAATGTTTTAATGTGGAGGATGGCATTAACTTCTAGAATTCCTTTTGGAATGTGCTTTCATAGAACTTTTTACCCATTGGTCTATTCCTATTATCATCTATATCCCATACCTAGACCAAGAATTATCTTCTTTAAACAGATCTAGAGTCCATAGGCACACTTTGCACATTAGTGTCCCAATTCCTTCACCATCATTATTGCTCTCCTCTGAATGTATTTAATTTTTCTGTCCTTTTAATCACTATATGAAGAACAAGTCTTTTTCCTGGGATACTGTCCCCTTCCCACCTTGAAAATTTTAAGGTCCAATTTTTAATTTCATCCTCCCTACCTCCTTTCCTTTCTTCTTCCCTTACTTTCTTCCTTCCTTTCCTCTCTCTCACAAATAATCATTGACAACTATTGTCTCAGCATGGGGATATGGCACAAAAAATTCTTGTCATTAAGGTGCTTACATTTGAGTAATACCTGATTGAGAACCACACACAAACAAGTAATTGCATATTATGGCAGATAAATGCTATGGAATAAACACAAGAAAGGTAAAGGAAATAGGTATTTGATACCAGTTTCCTGTTGCTGTTATTTCAAATTATATAAATTTGGTATCTTAAAAAAAAACCCAGAAATTTATTCTTTTATAGTTCTTGAAGCCACAAGTTCAAAATCAAGGCCTCAGTGTGACTGTGCTCACACCAGAAATGTTAGCGGGGAAATCTGGGTTTTGCCTCTTCCTGTTTCTGGTAGCTGCTGGAATTCCTTGGCTTGAGGCCCCATCACTTCAATTTTTGCCTCCGTCTTCACATTATCTTCTCCTCTGTGTGCACTTAATCTAATATTACCTCTATCCTTTAAGGGCACCTATGATGGCATTTAAGGCCCACTGGGATAATCCAGGATAATCTCAAATCAAGATCCTTAACTAAATTGCACCTGCAAAGAACTTTTTCCAAATAAGGTAACTTTCACAAATTCCAGAGATTAGGATGCACCCATATCTTTGGAGGCCTTTATAAGCGTACCACAGTACATGTATTTTATCCAAGCTATGATAATTACCATCACTGATAGAGGTGGTGTTTTAAAAGACCAAATGAAGAGAGGAAGTGAGCCATGAAATGTTTGGGGGAAGAGCAGATTGGGCAGAAGAAAAGTCAAAGAAAAGGCTCTGAGGCGAGGACCTGTTCTGCAGGCTCAGTAGAGGACATACAGAAAGGTTGGTATGACTTAAGTAGAGGGAGTGAGAAGGAGAGTATTAGGTGATAAATGAAGATGGATGGCAAGAGAGCCAGATTATACATGTTCTCACTGGCCATTCTGAAGACCTTTGCTGCTACTCTGAGTGAGATGAAAGACAGTAGATGGTTCTGAGCAGCAAAATGAGAAGGTATGACTATGCTTTAAAGAATCACTCTGCCTGTTGTTCCACAGATATAGACTGAAGGGAGGCAATAGCAGAAGTGGCGAGGCAAATCATAAAACTATTGTTAATAGTTTGTGTGAGAGATGATAATGGCTTGGGCCATCTCTGATGGGCCTTCTATTCAGAAGGTTAAATGTTTTTCTTCCTTTTTATGCCCCCACCGAACAATATTTTACAATGATGTGCCTATATTTCTCCCCGTTAAGTGAGTACTACGGCTAACTCATCTTTTAGCACTCAAAGCGATATTTCTAAAATGTAAATCTATATAGATAACTCCCCTCCTTGCAACTCTCTGTTTTCTTATAGCACTAAAAACAAAACCTTAACAGCCAACCATAACCCATAAGGCTGAAAATTATATGGCCCCTGCCTAGCTCTTCAAAACCCACTCCACCAGTGACTCCCCTGGCTCATTCCATTCTCATCAAAATGGTCCTCTTTCTATTCCTTAAACATGACAAGCTAATTCCTGCAGCAAAACAATTGTACCAACTGCTCCTGCAGCCTAGAATGCTCATCCCCAGGTCTCCATACTGATGCCTTCCTCTTGTCACTCAGATCTCAACTTAAAGGTAATATTCTTAGAGCTCTTTCTTGACCATCTTACATAATTCTCCAGTTATCACATCACCCAGTTTTATTTTCATCTTTGTGTTTATCATCACCTGTTAATATTTTTCTTTAATTATTTATTACTTATCTCTTGTCCCACCCTCATCCAACAGAATGCAAACTCCAGGAATTAAGGGACTTTTACATTTTGTTAAATGTCAATTCCCTTTATCTAGAAAAAATGTATTATAGATCATATATATATATATATATATTTATATATATATATGATAAGTTAATCTACAATGTAAAAGTGAAAGGATATATTCTTGGTGATAAAAAAAAAATTATTGACTGTTTACTATGTGCCCGATATTTTGCTAACCACTGTACATAGGTGATCTTAATTATTTCTCAAGGTTCTCCAGGATCTAGCATCTAACTCTTGCTTACTTCTTCAGCCTCAACTCTTATAACTCTTGTAACTCTTCCATCCTCACGCCCCTCCCCCTTCTCTCAACCCACCCCCATTTGCCATTTCTAGCCATACTAGGTTCACCTAAGTGCCTAAGTCTGCTATGACTTTTCTCACCTTAGTGCCTTTGGAAATGAATCCCTTTCCTTCTTTACTAAACACACTTCTACTTATCCTTGGAGTCTAAACTTAGACATGATCCCCTTTACTCTATCAGCTATTAAACACGTGTTAGTTTCCAAGCAATGGAAGACAATGGTATACAAAATAGGTGTAGCCCCGTTGCTTTAAATTAAATGGAGGGGACTGAATGGAAACAAACAAACAAACAAACAAACCTCTCAAATAGATATGAAATTTCAAACTGCACGATCTTGTCTCAAGGAAAGATAGAGTGCGAGAAACTGACGTGCACCAAGCAGTCTAGAAAAGCTTTTTGGAGAGAGTAATCTCTTCACTGGAACTTTTTCCTTGACCCCTCAAAAGCTAGTTGGCTGCCCTTCTTTATGTTCTTGTAACACACAGTGCTTAACACCATCATAACCTTATTATGGTTTTTAAACTATTTATTTGGGAAACTGGAGACAATGTCTTATTTAGTATGATTGCATTACATCAATTATCACAGGTCCAATTCCATATCAGATGAATTCCCAATGAATGTTTGTTGAGAAATGCATTGTATAAACAAAGGCCTCTAATATAACAAGCATAAAGTGAATATTTCTAGAACGAGTGGTTGAACATAATGTTCCATATATGGGCTTGAGGATCATATAGACCGGGATTCATTCATGTACACTGGATCTTGTAGCACTAGTGCAGCCTGAGAATGCACTCGCTTTTCTTAGTGGCCACCTCATACTATAGTGATGAATGTCATACCATCCTGCAGCACATGTATCAGAAGTTATAGAAACTGACATACATTTATATATGTTATATTCATACATTTATGAATACTCTTGTCTCTTAGTTTCAAAGTATAACTCGGATTACAGGAGAGGCTGAACTTCACTTAAAATGTCTTAGATTTTTGTATTTTGCATGTCAACTTTTATATTGTTTTAAAAAAATGTACGCTTAATTTGCCACTTCATTTGGATAATGCTAATGGGCTGTTATTGACTAGTGTCTCCAGTTCAGTTCATCACACACTGGGCAGTATTCATAAAATGCTTCTTATATGCCAGCTGAAATTGGTAGTGGTTTGAAGGCAGAGAGCCAAATTCATCAAAAGGATAATGGCTAAATATATTTTGTTTTGTTTTCTGAATTTTAATGATTGAATGGAAGACTTATTCATTATTTATCTATTTTTGAATTTTATCAAATAGTTCTAGTGGTAATTACCCTATCTCTGTATTTATAGAAAAGTGGCACATTATCAGGATAATAGCCTGATTCCATATTTATGAAGTATCTGTTAAAATTATAAATATAGATACATGGAACTATGTGATTAATGCCAAGGAAAGCCACTTATAGGTTTAAAAAGATGGGGAGGGGGACTACAACTAGCTAGCACCTTTGGTGAAATTAGTATTCTGCATTTGAGTTCCATGTGGAAAAATTATTATTTTGCTTTAAAATGCAATTTCATTTTAAAGGGAAATGTTCACTTGCTCTTATTAATCAACAATATAAAAGTAAAAAAAAAAGTACAATAGGTGTTTCATTATACTCTGCATTGCTGATTAAATTACATTGGACCTATTATTTTTTGGTATAAAAAACCACCAAATTAAACTATGAATATGGATATGAGTGACTTTGTATGTCTATACTTTTAATTATCATCTTTATGAACACTGATATTCATATTTATCCCTTTAAAGAGAACCACCAAGAGAACCTGATTTTTATGGAGAAGGAAATTGAAAATAAAAAGAAAAAATGAAGACAAATAAACTTTCAAAGGACAATGATTTAGAAATAGGAAATGTGGGGTAACAAATTTCTAAGACATCTGAATTTTCTAATTTAGAAATAATAATGTATAAAATGATTACTACTTTAAATTTATAAATATTTGCCAATTGAGAAATTTAAATTAATAAGATCCCTCTACGTTAAGGTATTTGTAAAAAAAGCCTTACTTCAGAGTGTTCTGAGTAGTGTCTGTTGGGATTCTGGTTTAGGCCCTTTCCCTTTCTTTGCTTTGTTTATCCTTGTACTCTTACCTGCTTCCGTGTCCTAAGATGTGCACATCTTAAACTAGTGATAACCCTAAATTCTAACAAACTTAGAAAAAGTTGAAAATATAGTGCAAAGTTCATTTCTTTTTCCCAAACCATTGAGGAGTAAGTCATTGACTCAAGCCCCATTACCTTCAAATACTTTAGCGTGCATTTCCTACAAATGACATTCTCCTACAAAATCACAATACAACCATCACATCAGGAGATTAACACTGATACATTGTTGCCATTTAATCCTCAGACCCCATTCAAGATATGCCAGTTATCCCAGTCATGTCCTTTATAACCAAATGATTTAGCCCAGCATCTCGAGTTACATTTATTTATCATCACTCTTTAGTTCCTTCATTCTGGAACAGTTCCTGTTTTAACTTTTATGCCCTTTATACTTTGAAGATGAAAGGCAAGGCAGACTATCTCTTAAATTGAGTTTATCTGATATTCCTCATGATCAGAAATGGATTATGAATTATATCTTTGACAAGAAAATCACAAAAGTGATGCTACGGTTTTATTGCATCCTATCTAATGGTGCATGATTTTGATGGGTCCATCATTTAGATCACTTGTTTAGGGTGGCATCTGCCAGGTTTCCACACTTTAAAGTTACTTTTTCTTTTTTTATATAATGCACATTTTTGTGTCTAGATATTTTGAAGCTGTGTTAAATAGCTCATTTCTCTTTAAATTTATTCAATTATACCATTTCCATTTATTCACTCATTTATAACTGTTTGGATTCCTGGTTTCCAATTTCATTCAGTGAGTTATAATTCATTACCAGCATTATTTATTTAGATGTCAAACCATCCTGGATTTGATCCATAGCAGTACCTTCAAGCTGCCCTCCATGTCCTTTGGACATGCCTTCATCATTCTTTGAGTGCTCCCTTGATTTCTGGCACAAGATGTTCCAGATTTAAGTTGCATTTCCTTTGCCACAACTCTGGAATAAGTCATTTTCCCCAAAGACTCTTGGTTCACTTAGTAGAAAATAGTATTTAGAAACCAAGATCTGGAATATAATTTATTCAGTACTATGAGATGTGCTGTTCCCAGTTCCTCTCAGCAAACAAAGCTAGAGAATATATGTATGTATATATATTTTCAGATACACATACACACATCTGTCTATCTATCTATCTATCTATCTATCTATCTATCTATCTATCTATCTATCTATCATCTATCTATCTATCTATCCATCCATATACCCATCCTATGTATTCACACAGACACTTACAATTCTAATCCTAAACCACAGGGTCTATTCTAGTATGTACTTTCAATATTTTTAACGACCTTTCCCAACAATGAGAAACCTGATGCCATTATCTTTGATATATTTACTTTTTTGGTCAGTCTCCTGTTTTTGACCAATCTCTGTTTTCTGCTGCCAATCCTCCTCCCCTACCTGAACGCCTGCCCTCGTCATCCTGTGCCAGGCCAGGGTATATGAATACCCTCTTCACTTTACTTAGTCTCTGAAATACCATGCCAGGCCACTCGCATGCAGAAATGTTTTCTTCATCCTTCTTGGTGTCTGTGTGAGGCCACGCCCCACTGCAAGCCCTCTTCACCCCATTTGGGATCTAACACCTCACTCTAACTACCATGGCTCCTACTTGTCTGTTGCCCCAGGACATCTGCCTTGTTCTGACATACCTAATAGCTTTAGCCTTTACCTGTTCAGGAAGGGAAGAAAACTGGAAAAGGTATAATAAAAAAAAACCTTAAAGTGCAGAGAATTTCTGCCTTGTACTACATAAACTTCTTCAATATTATTCCAAATTTTATTATTCCAAATTTAAATAGGTCTTATTGGAGCTTGAACAAAGCAATGTGGATACAGGTAATTCTGGAGAAAGACCTTTTTTTTTCCAATGTGAACATGGTCTCAAAGTGGCCTTTGTAAAATATTTGATTATCAAATACTTGTATATTTCCTCCAGGAATGAGGTAGAAGTTATGTTGTTAAACCTTTCTCACTTCATAAGAAAAAGGCAAAGCTTATGGCCTGGGTTGCCCTCAATTATTCCAAAGTACTCTTTTAGTCGGTTTCTTATTTTTGCCTGGTTTCACAGTTAAGCTTAAAAAAAAAAAGTTGTGGTTTCACTAGAATTTTACTTTTTAACTATTTGAATGGAGGGTAGTATTAAAGAGTCAGTTCTGTCATACTACTTGTCTCTATTTCATACTACCTGTGTGAACTTGCATGGCTCAATCTTTCTATCAGTTTACTTACCTTCAAAATGGGGGTGATCATTATTTCCACCTCATAGAATTAAATGAGGCAATGCATGCTAATTATTGAATACCTTAAGAGTAAGGAACCAATAATGTTATTTATTATTAGCATTAATATTGCAATTGTCACAATTTAAGTATTAATCAGTTCTTTGCTTCTAATTAAGCAGGAAAAGAATATCAAAATGATTTCTCCTTTGTATCTTAATGAATAACTTCTCTTGCCTGCCTTACTGACCTGGAGCTGCTCCTGGGGTTTCAAGGAGGGTGGTTGTCTGATGTGCATTATACATAAAACTTAGAAATAGTCTAAATATTCTAACTGCTCACAGTTAGAATAGAAATTTAGAAGAGTCTGTAGCATTTACATATATTCTAGATCAAAGGCTCACATTGGCTTATGCCCAACACATTCAGCTATGTTTACCCAAACAGATATCCAAGGCTAATATTGTTGGCTCGCTCAGCCCAGATCAGGCTGTGCTGCTTCAGCATGTCTTGGAATGGAGTTTGTAATGGGCAGGACAGATGTCCAGTCCTAAGGTAAAGTCAGGCAAGGAAGTTAATCCACATGTGGATACATCAGTGTGGCCTATTTCACTTCACATAGGCTAAAAGCAATTTAAAAATTGCTCAAGTCCTCACTACTTTCTTTCACAACATACCCACTCTGTGGGCAAGCTATAATGGTTGTATCCCAGAGAAATTTTTTAAAAAAGTTTATTTCCATAAAGTATAGAACAATTCATTACAGGAAAAGAAAATCTACTTTTAACACAAAATCCAACTTATGCCCATATGGTTTTCTTTTTCTTTTTTTTTTTCTTTAAGTGTGAGGATTCCACCCACTAGTAATCTTTGGAGAAAAGAAAGCGTATATATCATTTGTTACTTACTTTCTTTGATGTATTAAAAAGCTACAGGGTGAATTTAGAGCTGTTTTGCCCTCTTGTCACCTGTAAGCAAATCTCACGATGAGCAATGCTATTCAAAGTCTAGTGTGTTTCTTGAGAAGCCACGGGGTTGCCTTTGGCTTCCAGAGAACCTGAGTGCTGCTTTCATGCCAAGGACAAAACTGGGGAAATAATGTAGATCACAATTCATGTGATGCTCATCCTCTCCTTCAGTTCTTGACCATAGAGGACAATCATATATTGAAAAATTGTAATAAATATCAGGAGTACCATTATTATTTAGATAGTATTATTTAGAAACATTTGCAATGATTAAAAATCATAGTCTCTAAGACAACAGCAGAAATAAGTAAGAAAAATGGAAACTCCACTAAACAAAATAAAGAAGTACGCAGCAATAATTACTTTTGTCAATCGTACTTTAAAAATAATACATCAGTAACTCATATGCCGAGGTAATAGAACATACTTGCCCAGTCTGACTGGACTTTCTAAGATGGGTTTTCTAAGATGTGGGACTTTCAGTGACAACACCGGGATGTGCTAGTATGCTAGGCAAGCCCAGCTGGTACGAGAGAGAACATAAATAACTTGGCTTAGCATGAGGGACAGGTGGGCCACATGCTCCTTTACCCCATCTATGTAACCTAAAAATATAATCTATTGGACATTCTAGGGTCTCTAATACAGACTAACTTGCCAGGAAAAGTAGGCAAGAAGTGTAATTAACAGAAGACCTACAAAAGACACCACATTTTCTATAGGTACTATAGATTATTAATATACAACTAGGAGTATTAATTAATCATCTTCAATTACCTGAGGGAACTGCTCTATTTTAGAATCCTTCGAGTCTGAGTCACCATTACTCAGACCACTCCTAGGTTGTCTTGGGGATGGATGCTTTGTCTTGGAGACATTTTCTCCTTCAGGCTGTCTTTGTGACTTCTACTGACCAACTGTGTCTTTTTTTGGAAAACATATCCCCTTTCCAGTCATCCTTTGGAGCCCCTGACTTTCGTAGAGAAAAATCTCAGAAATTTGTTGTTTTATTTACTTGTTCATTCATTCATCCATCTATTTAACAGATGTTTATTGCGCATCTAGTATGTGCCAGACCATGAGCAAGGTCCTAAGGATACAACCATGTACTACAGGATATAGTCACCAGTCACTGAGTTTTCAGCTTAAGGACGTAAACAATAAATGGGCTTAACTTGAATAGCCCTAGCCTGTGAGTACAAATGTGATTTCATTAGCATTAAATGATGAGATTTTTCCATTGCCCCTGCAGACCCACTCTGGATCCTTGTCCGCCTGCTCTCTGCTCTAGAGCCTGACCCAAGTGGAATAAGTCAACAGTTTCCACGCCCTCTGCCTTCTGCTTCTCCTACACACCCACACCTTTGTAAACAAATCCTCCATGCACTCTTTTATTTGACTGTGCCATCTGTTTCTTGTTGGGACCTTGACAATTACAGAAATTAACCCTTTTCTATTTCTGGGGCTTATAAGAGACCATCTGACATGCCTTCAAGAACATATCCATGCCCCATTGGGCCCCTGTTATTCTAACAGGCTCACTTTGGCATCTGTAGTATCCACTCAGTATTTGGAGCATCTGATTTCTCCCATTGGGATCCCACCGCTCCTGTAACCACTACTCCATCCACGGCATTCAGGAGCTGCAAGGCACTCTAGTGCCAAACCAGCCCTGAGTGGCTTTCAGTCAGGACCAACCACCTAGCAGGCACAGCACCTAGGGCCTGCAGTACTTCTAGAGCCCCATAAACTTTCTTGAATTTCTTTTAAAATCAGAGGAAAAAAAGAATTTTTCAGGTTGAGAAAAATGCTTGGTTATATAATGTTAATATATTTGTCTTTTTTTTTTTTTTTTTTTTTTGAGGGCAGTGTCACTGGCCCTCATATGTGGGACCAAACCGTGACCGCTGGCTTCCCAAGCCAGCGCTTAACCACCGCGCCACTCGGCTGGCCCTTAATATATTTGTCTTTTTGACAACCTACTCCAACATATTTCTCTCTGTGTGTGTGTGTGTGTGTGTGTGTGTGTGTGAGACTAAGAAGGGGCCCATGGAAGCCAATGTGTCTAGAGCCCCAAAAGTCATATGGTGACCTTGCCTTCAGTCTTCAAAACTCATGCTTGAATCCTGTAGGGAACTGAATGCCATAATACTCCTCCCTCTTAATATCCTATTCTTATCAAGCATTCATGCACCCTTCTTTTCTCATTCTTCAGCAGAAAGTCACTCATGCTTAACTCATACATAAAGACGTCTTACAAGGCTATTGATATTATTACTTCATCCAATTCACCCAGCCAAATTAAGCCAAGACCACCTCTCTTTACAGCAGCTGCAACATAGTATGAAAGGAGCTGTATTGTTGATGTTGACAGGTGTTCTGACACCGCCTAAGCCAAAGTCTGGGGGATCTAGAGGGGCTTGCAGAGGTGGCTTCTAAAATGAGGTCTGTGATTTTAAAGGCAGAAACTGGATCAGGGAGGCGAGCCCAGGCAGAGGGAAGGACACAGTGAGTGAGAGCAGGGTTAGGTGGGCATCCGGAGTGGGAGGGAGTGGGGAGACATGAGAGCAAATCACCATAAATTGTTAATGGATTAAAAGGAAAATTGAGAGTGAGGGGAGTTTTAGTTCCTTCCAGGCTTACTGGGAGGTCTTAGAGACTCCGCAGCGGAAACAGTTTTAGAGGCTGGTGAAATAGAAGAGGATCACTTCAGTTTACCCAGACAGCAGTGTTATACCCTGAAGCATGAACTCACTCATTCAATAGGTATTGTTGAGTGCCTACTATGTACAAGACATTTAGCATGTAATAAAGAATTAAGGCAGGTAAAGATTCCTGCCCCGTGGAGCCTTCATTAGAGCAGGAGAGAGAAAACTGAATCAAAACATTCACGATTTTACACAAGATGGGTACGGGGCCCCATAACAATGTACTAGAGGGGATTTGCAATAGTTCAGAAGGTGAGGGAAGAATTTTTTAGTAAAATGATGGTTCAGCTGATCTATGAGGAACATATGTGTTAGTAGAGGCTTTTCAAATAGATTGAGCATTGTGTATAAAGGTTTAGTGGAACGATAGAGCATGATGCCCTCCTGACACTGGAAGGCAGCCAGCGGGGCAGGCTCACAATTGGCAGAGGAAGCATAACACAAGATTAAGCTCGAGAAGTGGAGAAAAGTAAGAGCAGGTAGAATCTAGAGCATCCAGAGTCACAATAAGGAGTTTTGTTCTCCCAAAGTTTGCCATAAACGCCAGTGGTGGGGATATGCCGATAGGTAATCTTGAAAGCACTCTCTGGCTGCTGTGTAAAGAGTAAGCTTGAGGGCTAAAGAATTAGTAGGGGGTGTCCATCAGTAGACTATTAGAGAGGTCCACATGAGAGATGAGAATGACGTGAACTGTGTGATGGCGGTGGAGATGGAGATGGAGAGCTGTTGACAGATTTGAGAGATGTTTAGGAAGTGAATTAACCAGGACTTGATGATGGATTGGTGCTGAGTGGTGTGGGAGAGGAAGGTGTCAGTGCTGACACCTGGGATTCATGGCAGGCACTGAGATAAGGAACACTGGAAGGGGGCAAATGGACATCAGTGGTGATGGGGTGGTGGGAAACGGGGGCAGGTAGTTCATTTGTAGGCAGATTGAATTTGAGGTGAGCTCTAGAATCCAAGTGAAGGTGTCCAGTGTGCTGCCAGTTATATGTGTGTAATACAGCCCTGGCGGCCTGGTTCTTGATCAGAACTCTACTCCTCCAAAGACATATTCCATGGTTTTCTCAGCCATAAGGAAGTGATCTCATGATTTTTCAAACATTGAAACTGTAGCTCTTGGCAACAAATAGTCAGCTTGTTCCAAAGGGAACGGTCAATAATTCTGTTCTGTAAGGATGAGTGACGAGCTCTTCCATCCCCTGGACTCTTCATCCTAGCATTAGCTCAATTAATCTCCCATCCAGGATCCCTGAGGAAGGAAGCCTCTTTTTTACTCCAAAGATAGTATGCTGTCTTGTTTCTGGATCTTACTTCCCACAGTCATTAACCCTTCAATGGCTTCCCAATGAGCTTCCAGTAAAAGCCAAACTCTTTGTGACTTGGTCTTGCCTGTCCCTCGGGCCTCTCCCTGTTCTACTCCCCTGCTCACTCCATGTTACTGTACCAGCCTATTTCCAATTTCTTTCATAAGTTTGGTCCCATTTTGAGACCTCTGCACATGCTTTTTCTCACTTGTTTCTTGTCTACTTTCTACCCATCTTTCAGAGACCAACTTAAATGCCACACTCTTAGAGATTTCTTTCCTGCCCCACTCCCCACCTAAACTAGTTCTTTCATCTATTCCTTATTGTCTTTCTTGTGCTCTGTTCTTTTCTATCAAAGCACATACCAGAGACAGAAATTGCATATTAATTTGTCTGTCTGTCTAGTTTCTCTCTCCCCACCTACATTATAATCAATGATAACAGGAACTATGTTTAATATGTTTTTCAAAAGTAGGCCAGCAAGAACACCAGCCTTATTCAATGAATGAATGAATGAATGAATGAATGAATGAATATCTGAAGTGCTTTCTCTCTACCAGGCACTAATCTAAACCAAAAGATGTATGAGATCCACCTCCATGCTTAGTGCCCAGTGAGGAGAGATAAATGAGCTGTGGCATGTACTTTAGCAGATATTTGTATAAAGTGGTACTGAAACATACAGTAGCCTTACACTAACTCTCCCTGTGAGTGTTGGGAAAGTTAACATTTAATTTGGGTTTTTAAAAATAAGCAGGAGTTCACTGGGAGAAGGGGAGGAAGGCATATAGACAGAGATTACAATTTGTGCAAAGGTCAAAAATTATGAAAAAACATTATGTTTTGGGGCAACAGTGACATGTCTGGCCTGTCTGAACATGAGATGGAAGGGAAGGCACAGAGATAAAAACTGGTAAGGAAGGTCAGAACAGACTGGAAAGTCTCGGCTGTTTTGTTTAGACTTCATCCAACAGGGAATGGCAAATTCGTGGAGGTTGCTAAACCAAGGAATAACTTGGTCAGGCTTCTGTCTCAGACGACTGGCTGCACACAGGGGTGTGTGTGTGTGTGTGTGTGTGTGTGTGTGTGTGTGTGTGTGTGTGTGTGTGCGGGGGGTGGGGGGTGGGAGTGGTGATGCCTGGAGTTAGGGAAGTGGGATAGGTATCAGTGGCCTACATGGGAGATGATACTGCAGACGCGGAGGCAATAGCTTTGAAGAAAACCAGCAGAGGATGAACTTTGAGGGATCTCTAGGAGGAAGCATGATTAGAACTTAGACTTAAAACTCTCTGAAGTTATTTTCAACCCTGAAATTCTATGACCAATATATTAACTTCTATTTGGACCTCAGAATTTGGGTGAAATATATTCCCAAAGTGTTTCTGTTTTTCCAAAAATAAACCCAAGAAACTTATGTCTCTTAAAATAAAACACAACTGAACTATGCATTATACAGAAATAAGATTGGTTTCCCTCTGGTGGGCCAGAGATGCCGTGAGAAAAGTGCTCTGAATGGGTCAACTGGGATAGGGTAGCAAAGTGGACAAGTTGTGCTGGGCCTCAGACCAAAGCATCCTAATAAACCTTTTCTGCTTCCTCTCATGGCATGGCCTTAGATGATATAGTGAGGGGGAAAAAATGTTCCACATTAATTTGGGGCAGTGGGAGAAATTGATATTTATATATCCTTGCTTTTTCATTGTTACTAATGTGTTTTGTGTTTTTTTGAGGGCAGTATCACTGGCCCTCATATGTGGGACCCGAACCGGGGCCGCTTCCCAAGCCAGCGCTTAACCACTGCGCCACTCGGCCGGCCCACTAATGTGTATTTTTGACATATAAATTTATAGTACTTTAATAACAATCAGATGAATTTAGAAGTAATAGATTTATGAATTGCCTGAAGCCTAGGATGGAATAAGGGGAAATATAAATGAAATAGTAGTTCAGATTAAGCCTGGATGGAATTAGGACCTGGGGAAGGAAGACAGATCTGAGGAATGTTTACTAATCAAATGAACCAATTGTTGAGCAAAATGAACACAAATGAATTTGTGGAGACTGTTTAGATCAGGGTTTGTGAGGTTTGTGTGAAGTCCTTTCCCAACTGTCTGTAGTGTTTGTCCTCAGGAAACACCAAAGATGGAAGAAATCCCTTCCTAGCCCCAAGGAATGGTACCTCCAGGGTGCTGTCAAACATAAGCAGCCAGAAGACAAGAAGGGAGCGAGTGTGGCCAGCCAAACTGTAACTGTTCAATGGCTTCAAAGAAAATATCCATATCCTTGCCAATGTGGTATTTTTCTTTTTGCAGTGAAAATTCGTGGAAAAATATCCAAAACCATAACAAGTAAT
The DNA here is from genome assembly GCA_033961575.1 of Aselliscus stoliczkanus. Classification (NCBI taxonomy): domain Eukaryota; kingdom Metazoa; phylum Chordata; class Mammalia; order Chiroptera; family Hipposideridae; genus Aselliscus; species Aselliscus stoliczkanus. The sequence goes on from CM066727.1 coordinate 171,708,756, forward strand.
TTGAAAAAGTTGGGGGGAAGGGGATTATTCACATGCTTTAAATAGTAATTTGTTGATTTATTTCACTCTCAGAAGAAGAAACATTTCCATGAATAGTTTTCTTTATTTCTAGAAAAGGCTTTATATATACTTCAAGTGTCTCAAGGATCTTATCTTGTACCCCCAACACAAACATTGTATTAAAAATAGTTTCAAAAGTATTTAGTTAAAGTTTGTAGCACATGATCCTTCCCTAACATTCCTCTGCAGAGGTTTTAACTAAAATAGATACAAAGTAACAGATTAATCCTGTGACTGAGAATCTGACCTCAGAATCATGGCCTTCTGAATAATTTCAACCTGTGCCATATGTCTAGTTCCTTCACCTAATTAATTATTAGCTACTCATTGTTAGCAGTTTCTACACATGGCTTCAGTGCCAGCTCCCCTGGGGTGAATCATTTAACATGAACATCTTAGTCTTCCTCGCTCATAAAACAAAATTTATATTATAGCCCTCCATATAATAGATGGTCAATTTATCCTTTCCTTAAAGCCATCTTCCTAGAGCTATGCTATCATTGAAAAATTTACAAATTAACAAATTATTGATCACACCAACAATTCAAGGGTAAAAACACACACCAAAAAAAACCCCTCCAAGTCTTTGTAATCATTAAGTGTAAGTTCAGGTCTTTTCATACTTTTGGGAGCCAGGGGTCATGGTTCCTAGTATTGTATCATGATTAATAATATGGGCTCCTGAACTTACTAGTTATGTGATATTGGGCAGGTTATAAACCCTCTGTGTCTTATTTGCCTCATCTGAAAAATGGAGGTGATAAGGGTATTTTCCTTATGGTATTGTTATGACTTAATGACTGGCAGTTTCATTGACAAAAGGAATCAAGAATGATTTCCAGATTTCTCACAGGTATAACTTAGAGTACAGCGTGCCATCACTTGAAATAATAGACTACAGGGATAAGAGGAGCTATAAAGGAAGGTCATGATTAAGCCATATTCATTTGAGCTGCCTGCCGAGTCTATTCAACACGAGGATTGCACAGTGTGGATTTGAAAACAAGCATAAGATTTTATGGGTTTTGGAGTCCATTTTCCTGAAATATTATATTGCATTGAATGGCCCAGGGAAGTTGGATGATTAAAGGTAGACTTTAATACAACCTCTTAATTTGACAGCTAAGGAAACAATTCTTTAGGTCATATCATGTGTGATAAAGTTGTCTGTTACATTGGTGGCTCCCAATGAACCACACTTCCTGATAGTCACACACATGTGCAGCCTCCTCCCCAATCTAAGAGTTACTGTAATGAACAGAATTTGGCAAAAGTGACACCGCACTACCTTCAAGACTAACCCTTAAGGTGACTTGTCAGCTTTTGCTTTCATGCCCTTGGAATCCCTAAGCCCTCCAAGCCTAGATATTCTGTAGGACAGATCATATGAAGAGGCCACATGGAGAGGGCGGTGCCCTGAGACATTAGGGAGAAAGAATTCCAGCTGAACCAGTGCCCCCATTCCAGGTGAATCCCCCGTCCAGACCCACGACCAGATGAATATATCACATGGGTGATCACCCTCAAGACTGGTTAAGCTGAGCTCTGCCAACCCACAGAATACTAAGGATCTGAAATTGCTTAAGTCACTAAGTTTTAGGGTGATATGTTACATAGCAATAAGTGATCAACACAAGGGCAAAACCAGGACAAAAATCTAGGTCTTCCAAGCTCTGGAATTAAGGTCTTCTAGGGCAAGGAATTCAGACTGTTAGATTTTACTTTTAACTTTCACAGAACCTTAAGAAACAATGGGAACTTTGTCCCCATTTTGCTCAGCTGGAAAATGTCTGTAATAATTAACTGATTGACTGAAACACTGTATTATCCTGAGATTCATCATCCATCCATCCATCCATCCATCCATCCATCCATCCATCCATCCATCCATTTATTTATTGTCTTTCCGTCTATATCTTGCCATCAAAGAACTACACGGCAGTTATGGTCAAACTTCTGTTTTGCTCTGTGACTTTCTGGGCCACCAGGAAGTATAGGAGAGGTGTAACAAAAAAGGCAAAGTTTCGTCTTACATATCACTTCAATGTTAAGTCTTTATCATTCTCAAAGGGAAATAAATATCAATGGCAGCAGTGTTTACATTCACTGTTGAAGGTCTAAAATTATATTCAATTTTAAGTGTTCATGAAATAGGGTTGCTTAAAAAAAAATCACCAAAACTTTAAGACAATAATCATAATCTTCTGAAAATAAACTACTGTCTGAGTAAATGGAGTTTAGACAATAAAAACATATTATCTCTCAAGGAGGCAATGTTTATCTGGCATGTATCTTTAAGGTAAGTCATTGTCTCTTTTTTTGGTGGGCAGTCCTATATGTTTGTGGGTTCAATATTAGATATCACTGTAGAAAGCAGGATTCTTATTCATTGCTATATTAGAATTATATTTGGGAACTGCTCAGAAGGCTGTCTTGTGGCATCTGACAGCTTGACAGGGCTTGTTGCCATGGAAAATGTTTGTGATGTTATATAAATATATTCCTGGGTCATGAGTTGCCATGTATTTTTTTGGACATTGATGCTAAGACGGGAATGACTATCTTTATTGGAAAGGAAGAATAACATAGTAAACAAACAATAATAAAAAATATATGTGTATCCAGTAAACTGGTCTTCTATTTTGTTAGGAATTAGACTTATGTTCTAACATCCATTTTAGCTATAAAAGTCCATTTATTGCAAAGGTTTTCCCCTCCTTAAAATATTCCTATTACCAGTCATTTTACAATATTAATGGTTCCACTATTAATAGACCGAGAGACAAGGGAGCTATTATTCTTGCTCTCTATCTGTTATTCCATTAAGTAAGACTGCCAACCTCTGACTGCAAGCAGCTCCATAATGAACCATGTGCTCAAGCCACGGGGTATATCCTAAGCAAAAGTTGTCCCCACATGTTGTTTTTGGTACACATGATGACTAGACAGGAAAAAAAATACAACAACAAAATGCAAGGGGAAAACACTCAATTCAGGTTAGGATCTAAAATAGTCATTTTCTTTGGAATTGATGGGAGGTGAAGAAGTGTTGGGGAAATGATGTGGAAAGTCATGGGTGAATGTTTCTGTAATTTGTCCCCTTCTCATGACTGATGCCCTTTGTGAGAGCTCCAGTGGTACCTACAATCTGACATAGACAAGCCTGTTATCCATCCTTGCTTTCTCTAACACGCTATCATTTATTCAACCAGTAATGAGACCTGCCAGATTGTTATGCTTGGGCAATCGCTGACTACCTCCGGAGTCAGTGTTAACTGCCTGTGGGGACACTGCCTTCGCTCCTGCCCCTGGGGCTTCTGCTGCTATTCACCCCTTGAGTCAATAAAGGATGTTACAAACACCACCGCCTGATGCCACAACAAAGAGGGTTTGTGACCCTCTGATCTGTAAGCATGTGATCTTTCTCTAAGTGAAGGCAAACATGGCTTCCTACCAGTCTAGATCTCTTGATGGATTGTACTCTATTGTGAGATGTGCCACAGATGATTTCACTAAACACAAGTGTACAGTAAAATTACTTTTGAAAATTGCTTACTTTTTAAAATAAATTTACAGGAATTCAATTGTTTTTTTTCTTTAATCTGATATCACTCCTATTTCATCTGAATTAGGCTGTGCTTTCTTAAGTGGGAAGAAAAGAATGGAACCCATCTATCTGTTACCCAGAGTGTCAGACCTCATTCTTAGATTATGCCACACAAAGCAGCAGCATATCATGTGTATAGAAAGAAAAATAAAGGTTGAGAACGAACTGGTAGAGACAATATAATCAGAAATTTATTTTTTATCTTTGCAGATCACTTTTACAACATCATCTCCTTTGATTCTCCCAGAACCCTGCAAGATGTATATAGACAAGTGGTATTTTAACCATTTTACAGGGAGGAAATGGAGATTTAGCAAGATTTAGATTTGCTCAAGTTGCACATCGTATAAGTGACAGAGGTGTGCTTCGCACTAAATAGTATCGACTTGCTAACAACATGTATGGGACTTAATATGCACAGTATTTGCTTTGGCAAGCTTTCTCCATACTCAGCTGAGGACACTGTTTCATGAGAAGTCCTTAACCCAGGATGGAGCCAGGAGAGGAATGACAGGGGAGATTAAGTTCTCCATGGCTTCTCTGGCTTCCTTCACCTACTGCAGAGGTTGCTCTCTCTGGGTGAGATGCCTGTTGTTTTTCTCTCTGCATGCTTGGAGCTTGCTTTGTGCTGGAAATTGAAGGGACAGAAATAGGAGGACTCGGATGTCTTCCAAACTAAGGAAAGCAACTCATTTTCTTCCTAAACACTGCACCTCTGAGTAATTTTTGCTCAAATTTATCCAGGTAATTCTGTCTGTTGGAAAATGAAGCAAAAGTAACATTCACCTGAATTATCTTCATTCTTAAATTTAGTTCACAGATGCAAATACAAATCATGAGAAGATACACACACAAAAAAGCAAAAACTGCAAACAAAAAGGTCCACATACACAAGTAAATTTGAGAGAAAAGTTTTTCAATTATTCTACTTTATTTACTTAACATTAATGTTCTCAATTTAAAAAATTAACTGTGTGAATTAAAAAATGTACCTTAGAGCCGGCTGAGTGGTGTGGTGGTTAAGCGCTGTCTTGGGAAGCCAACGGTCCCAGTTCAGGTCCCACATATGAGGGTCAGTGACACTGCCCTCAAAAAAAAAAAAAGGTAAAAAAATGTACCTTAATTTTTAAAAATGAAGGTTTCTGCTTTGGGACAGTCTCAAACATCTCCATAGTCTTTGTGCATTGCAACGTTATATAATTATAATCAAATCTAAACTTACATAAGTAAGTATATTGTGGTATTCTATTTCATATGAATTCATTCTTATAATATTCAGTTCCTTTTAAAATACATACAAACAAAATATCATCATTGATTAAGCATATTGTATTCCAAGTCTTTTCAAATGAAGAATTCCATTTATTCCAGAAAGCAATAGAACTAAATAGTCCTAAATAAATAACCTAGTTTTTCTCCTTTCAGGCATCATGTAGGATTGCACTTCCCCACTCCTTTGAAGTTAGATATAGCCATGTGACTTGTATTAACTCATGGCATCTGAGCAGAAGTGACATATAGCACTTCCATGAAGAAATATTTAATTGTTGAAGTAACTTCTCTTCTCACACAGCAATCATGAAAACACGTAAATATGGCCTCCATAAGCCTAGATCCTTGAGTGACTACCATACAGAATCATAGCCATTACTGTAGCATAGCTTAACCTATCCTGACTAACATAGCATTTTACAGATGAGGAAACAAACACTAAGAAAAATAAAGCAACTCACTCAAACTGGCAAAACAAAGTTGCAAAATGATTTTTCTGGTTCTTCTATTCTAGATTTGCTATGTCAATCTGGGCTCACATAATATGTCCTCCCAGAATCTCAATCAAGAAACACCTGATTATTAAATGCATTATATATGTCCACAATAAAAAAAAGAAGAACAATAATAAAAAACAATTAGTTCCTTTGACTGAATTGGAAAACTAAATTAGTTAAAGGAATAGTGGTGTTGCATGTTAAACTGAACAAAGACTAAATCTACTAACATAAGTCATGTTATGGATAAACAAAATTGCTCTACTATGGCTTTCTATATATCTAGAAAGTGAGGTCTCTGGGTTACTTAAACTTTCTAGCTTTTTTATTCAGACTATCAGTAGGTGACCCCAAGTAGATCCTCTACCTAAATGCTTATTATGAGGGAAATATCAGCCAAGAAGACACTTCCTAGAATACTCTGTGACTAGAGGAGACTTCTAATGAGTTTATCAGAAGCTTAGAACTTTCACTTGCCATTTACATTAACACTCATGGATCCCTGTCATCTGGACACCCCGATCTATACTTAAGTGAAAAAATACTTGACAAACCACCTTTTAGTTGAAATATATTTTTGCAAGATTTCATGACTTGGCAGCCCAATTTCTTCTTTTATACATAGAGATTTTAAAAAAATGAACTTAATATTTTGGCCACTTCAAAGTCACACAAATTTCACACTCAGTTTTCACATTGTGTTTGCTGTTACTGGTGATATTTTAATATTCCTTGTTTAACTATTTTTTATGTCGTTTATTTCTTGTATTTTTGGCAGCCTGTGTCCCATTTCCTTTAAGCTTTAACCAATGCCAATTACTTTATTTCTTTACCTGATGTTTTGCTCATTTCCTCTGTAAGCTAACTTTTCAAAATTTATGAGAGATGTATGATTCCTTATTCAAAATAGTCTTAGGAGCAATAGTACTCAAATTCTACTGGAAACAGGAAACATTTTTTATAATATTCATTCTACTTTTAAGGGGCAGAGGGGTCTTTCACAACTCAATTAAGCCTTCAATTCCTTAGTTTCCCCATTTACTAAATATGAATAACTGTCATAGTCCTCATTTTAAACTCAAAGAATATTTTGAGAAAAATGAAATCGTGTTTGTAAAACTGTTAGTCTTGTTAAAAGAGCTAAATATATTTAAGACATATGAATCAGGGGCCGGCCGAGTGGCGCGGTGGTTAAGCGCTGTCTTCGGAAGCCAGCGGCCCCGGTTTGGGTCCCACATATGAGGGCCAGTGACACTGCCCTCAAAAAAAAAAAAAAAAAAAAAAGACGTATGAATCAGATATTTAGGACAATGGCATTAAAACAAATATGTTATAACATTTGGAATGAGCTATCGTGTTCTAAGTTGAGCAGAGTTAGAGTTTACAAGTGTTAAAGTAAATCATAATTTGATTTCACAAAGGGTTTATCAGACTCACATCATTTTAGATATCATGTCTTTAAAAAACAGATATTCTAATTTTTCAAACACTTAGAGCCAAAAAAGGAATTTGATTACCTGAATTAGGTATTATGTTACTTGCCATTTCTGGAGGTGTCCTTGGTATTAATAAAAGTACCTAACAGTACTTATAGTGCTTACTGTATTTCAGATCCTTTCTGGGTGTTTATTACCTTATCTTATTTACTGCAATTCTCTCACAACAAATAAATTAACTAAGTATTTTTTTTTTATTATCCCCATTTTACATCTTCAGAAAGAGCCTCGAGTTAATCAATTGGCCCAAGGTTACAGAGCTAGTAATCAGCAGACCTCAGATTTGAAGACAGGAAGTCTAATCCCATAGTCCATATTTTAAACACTGCTATATAAACTTTTGCTATTACTGACCAAATTATTTTAAGAAACTTATAGAAAGAGTCCAGGTTAATAGGTAAATTAGCTAGCAATACGGAACATTCTCTACCTCAGAAATTTCATTGATAATATCCTGCTAGTAGAGGAATGTACACTTACCTTAACTGGATGAGAGAGAAGTAAGTGACTAGCATGGGAAATCTTGGAACCACATCAAGTGATGCATATTTTCTTAAGACTCTGTGGATTTGGTTTCACAGAGACAAGATTTGGTAGGAGCATTACAATTTACTTATAATATTTTAAAAGCTATTATGTGATAAAGGAAGGAGGCTAATTCTGGGTTGATCCAAAGATGCAAACAAGAGCCCTTCAATGAAAATCACAGTGTGGAGACAGATTTTCAGTTAATTTGTTAATCAGTCATCATTCTATGAACATCCTATCATGTATAACATCTCTGGAGTACAGTCCACAAACAGAATAGCAGATGAAAACCTGTATCAGAAGTCTTTCTGATTTATTTTCAATGAACCATCTGGTGTCTGTAGTAGTAGTTAGAGGAAACTTTTAAAGAGGTAAGAGCAACACTGGCATTTGAAAGAAGCCAGAACTCTTGAAATCTATCAGGAGACTTCCACAACACTCTGGCAGGTCTAGCACCCTTAGCACACATATGTAGGAAAAGTACTTAATAAAGTGTCCCTCTAATTTAAATAACATTATTTGAAGTGTTCTCATTTACAAGTGCATGAGGCGGTTGATCAATTGTTTTAAAATAAGAAAGCCCATGTCAGGCTTCTATTAGATTTACTGAAACAAACAGGTATAAAAATACTTTGGAGATTATATATACAGTTAATCCTTGAACAATGCAGGGGTTAGAGGTGCTGACTCCCAACAGAGTCAAAAGTCCATGTTTAAATTTTGACTCCTTCAAAACCTAACTACTAATAGTCTGTTGTTGCCTGGAAGCCTTACCGATAACATAAACATTCAGTTAACATATATGTTGTGCATTACATTATTGTGTACTGTATTCTTATAATAAAGTAAGCTAGAGAAAAGAAAATATTAAGAAAATCATAAAGAAGAGAAAATACGTTTGCAGTACCATAAGTATTTATTGTAAAAAACTAAATCTGTGTATAAGTGGACTCAAGAAATTAAAATCCATGTTGTTCAAGAGTCATATATATTCCTGGAGTTCAAAAAAATGTACACATTTTAAGAGATGTTATCTATGTTTTACTTTTTGAAGTTGAATTGAATTACGGTAACAATGTGTAGTATGACGTTTGCTCAAAAGATGGCTTTAATCAAATAAATGCTAGTGTCATTCATTGTATTACAATTTTAATACAGTTTTTTCCTTTCTTAAAATGTGTATACATTGTTTTGGCACTTTGTGTATGAATTTCTTCCCTCCCCCATTTCCCCCTTCCCCAGAGTCATCTAATCTGAAAGCTGAAAGTGCTTAGACTGGAAAACCCCTCCTGCTGTCAGGGATGCTGTGTTCACTGTCGAATTCTCAACACCTAGCACACAACCTTGCACAAGAAAAAAATATGAGTGACTCACAATAAATGCAATAGGCAGTCATTCCCAGGAACTATATATATAAAAATGATGATCAGGATTGAATTTGGATTACTTAAGTTATAGAACTTCTGAATATATTTTTAATCTTTCCTGTTGCTTTATGCTTTGACGCCAAAGACTTGAGTTCAGAATCTAAGAAAATTGGAGTTAAGTCACTGAGACAGTTCTGGTTAACACAGTAGGGCAACTCATATATTCTAAGAAAATAGTCTTTCTTTGACAGTTAGACCTGAGCTTAGTTGTGTTTTCAGAAAGCCCTATTCTCATGAAAAGAATTTTGTGGGCCCAGAGCATGGCAATACTGGTGAGCAGATTTCTGGATTTAACAGATTTCTTAAAAATTAAGAACACAAAGCCAGACAGCCTGCAGGATACCACTGAGAAAATTTCCATTATCTTTAAACAATTGTCAGTGCTAATAACTGATTCCTGCTGGGTTCCATTCTTTCCAAACAAACAAACAAACAAAAAGAAACCATTTATTCACACGATAACCTGTCCTTCGTGTGAAGCGCTCTAAGTCACAGTAATGTGTTGCAGATGATGTTGTCAAGAAAGATTTCTGACTCTGGAACAACTACTGAACAACTTGGGATTCATCTATTCTGCATTTATCCTGTTCTTTCCGGGAACACTTGATGTGTTCTTAGCCACTGAATGAAGTGTGTACACAACAGAATCAAACCAAGAGCAATGAAGAGAAGTGAAAGGCTGCAGTCGATGGCATAACTATTCATGGTATGACTGGTCTACAGTCAGAAAGTTCTGTTCTCCTTACTTTGTCTCCTTCATCTGACTTTTGAACATGTTACATTTTAGAAAATGAAACATTGTAGGTTTATTTCATACGAAAGCAGTGTAACAATAAATGAGAATATTCTTTTTTTTTTTTTTCTTTTTAGAGGGGAGTGTCACTGGCCCTCACATGCGGGATCCAAACTGGGGCCACTGGTGTCCCAAGCCAGCTCTTAACCACTGCACCACTCAGCCAGCCCTTTGAGAATATTCTTTAATTCACATTATTTCCCCTTTGAATGTTACGAGTGGGAAAATGCTGGGGAGAAAAAAAACACACCAAAAACCAAAAACCTAGAGCTGAATATGGCCATGTACAGAAGCTGATTGTAAACTTTTTCATTGTTATATATTTAAACCCTAAATTGTAAAACTAAAATAAAAATTCAAGTGAAGCAATTAGATCAATTCAGACGAGAACAGTTTAGACTCCCATAATGTGAAAAGGATAGAATACCCTTGTGAAACCCAAGATTCCCCATTTCCTTTCTTTGAGGGTAAACAGATTAATCAGTCACGAACTAATTATTGAATTATCTACCAGACACACAGATGAACAACACTATACCAAACCTGAGCAAGCCATGCCAAGATAAATACCTTTATTTGTTTTAAAATCAACCCTGCTGCTCTAATAATGTAATTTTACAGAATACATAAACCCAGATAAGTGATTGATTTTCAGGCATGCGAATTTGAAAGCTTTGATTGAAAATGTTCTAAATATTTTTAATCTTTCTTCCTACCCATAACAGTAAAACTGAAAATAAGCACTTATACAACCTGGACAAATATTTAGATAAAGTATGAGTTTGTAACCAGCAATATCTTAAAATGTGTTTGAGTTATTCTATATGCTACTTAAATAGTTAAACTGTCAGCCTGGGATTTTGTATATATTCCTCATTAGGTTGCTTCAAAGACCCCAGGGTAGGTATATCTGCATTTTAAAATTTTGTATTTTTCCATAGTTTATATGCCCCATAAAATGCCTTGAGAACTTTATGAGGGATGTTACATTAATATGTGTTATTATAAATATGATTTAAATATCTAAAGCATTACAGAGTGATTACTGTTCAATAAGGCAGCGTGCATAAAAGGGTTATCTCCACACTGCGCTTAGGTTTCTACAATATAATATAATGAATTGTTCAGTATAGTTTGCATGCTATTTGTCTCTGCTGCTTCCTAGGCTCGGGGGAAGCTGATGTGCAATCCTCTAACAAGGCGATCATAAATTGTAGAACAATAAACAGCCCTTGAGATTTTGAGATAGTATGTGGTTAGCATGCAATCCACCTTGGGAAACTTGATTTAATACCTCAAAGGAACATCTCTGACAATGCTCAACATTGTTTTAAACTGCTGCTAAATCAATTAGTGCTTTGGAGAGTCCTAATGTCTCTGCCTCTTTCAGAGCCCAACCCAAGAATTCTGGCTGGTTATTTTGTAAAGCAAACGATTTAGGGAGCCACGGCATGGTTGCACTTGTGTTCCCTGGAAATCATTAAAGATAATTCTGCATGAAAAGAGGGATGAGCCAACCTCTCTAAATCATCAAGATCAATGAAGGCGTCATCTTCAAAACCCATCTCAATTTTTCTGAATTACCCTTCCTGTAGCCAGGAAGAATAAATTTAGATAAAAGGTAACTATCATTCTAAAATCAAGACTTTGAGGTTACGTATCCTTTTCCCCACAAAATATTTTTTTTTGCTTTAATTTACACATTTCCTTTGTTGTGTATAATACGTATCTTTTAATTATATCGGAGGATCTCAAGACATTTAAAGATATTATCTAATCCTCACACATTTATTAACTTGTAAGGTTGAAACAAAAGTTAAAAACCAGCAATAAATGAAACCCTCCCAATGGAAAAGGGTTGTCAACAATCTCTCAGTTCATTATAGATTATTGAATCCCCTCCCCCTTTTTTTACTGCACTAAATGTAATAATTAATGTAACAATTGCTATGTAAGAAGGAGAATGACCTCCCCTTAAAATTTATGTCCTTCCTCCTTTTCTTAAATGATGTGCTTTTATTTTCTCACATTAATTTATTAAAGATAATTCTCAGGCAATTCCTTGTCTTTCTTTCCACCCGTTATTATGGTGCAATAGTCTTGCTTTTTCAATATCTCTCAGACCTGGCTGGTTCCTGTTCCCTGCAGGGTGAAATCACAGATGCACTGAGAGGAGAGCCTCAGTCACACCCCTGGACCACACTAGCTCTTTCCTTCCAGGGTAAATTCGCTCAATTTATACAACCAGGGCTAATTGACGGGATGAAGAAACAAAGCAAAATGAAACAAAGCAGTGAATCAGCCCAACTAAAAGAAACTTCTTTCTGTTTTTCCTTTAATAATGCTCAGTACTGGTTTTACCTGATTTTTTAAAAAATTCAGCAGCCTGTTATGGTGACAAGTAAGCACAATCAAGGCTTTCTTCAGCCCAAGATTAGTTTCCTCTGGCAAAGTGAAAATTTCAACATTTTATGTCTCTATTATTTCCTTCAAAGGTACATAGGGTATTATTTTTCTGGAAGTCATCTAAACTTAATAGTAACTCTCATATATAATGGGAATCCTTACCATATTATCTCCCATATGTAATGGGAAGCCAAAGGGTCAAGGTTTTTTTTCTCTCTTCTCCAAATAATTAAATAAGTATTTAAATAGCCCGATTCATAATTTAGAGCTAGGATGAAGCTCATTTTTCTAACCCATATGAACTAAAGAGATTGTGATATTTCACCTTCTTTATAATGTTATATCTAAACAAAGTGAGAAATAACTAAATAATTTCGAAATTACTTACATTTCTTGCTTTGTTTATAGCCCCTTTTTGGGGCCATTAGTATCTTTCAATAATATATTACAATATAAGTGACAATAATTGTTAACGTGGTTTTAAAATTTATTACTCTCATATATACATATTTGTTTGGTCTCACTACAATGCTATGACGTAGCTTGGCAGATATTCTCCTCATTTTATGTAGATAAAAATGAAGGCATAAAATGGAAAAGCTGCCAATGGAATGAAGAAAAGTCAATGCCAAAATCAGGCAATTTAAATATTTTAATAACTTTTGTAGTGTTTTGATTGGAAAAGAGAATTATAGTAAAAATTAAGAGAATGTTTTGGTATTAGGTGTCACTTAAAAATTATCCAAGAGTTCATTCTCACACTTTCTCTCTTTGTCCTCCTCAGTATCAATGAAACTTTATTACATATAGGGCTTGCCAAATGCAGCTGTATTTAGTTTAGTGGTCCTTAATAAAAGAAGTGATTTTGATCACAGAATTGGTTTCAATAAATCCTATTCCCATGTTATCTTTCATGGAACTTAAATGACATCTTTCTCACAGTCAAACCTTTCCGTGATTTTGAAATCTAACAGGACTTGTCACGCAGTAGGAGTTCAATAGTGAGTACCTGTTTCATTGATTATTACAGAAACCACTCTTGTTCAAAACATGAACTTCCAAGATATAAGAGGAAAAATACATGATAGAGCTTCCTTCTTGTCATTTCCTTTCTGTAGTGATCCTATTCAAGTGTATTTTCTACAATTTTCTCCTTTTACCTCATTGAGATATATCTGTACACTACGGTCTCACCACATTTTTAGGTAATTAGAGGTTTGTGGTTCAGTCCGTAGGTTATTCTGGCCCACGATTATTACTTCCTGAAGCTTTTGGATGCCATTGTACCATTTCTTTTCTTGTTAGTGTCTTTATCAGAAAGTGAAAACAAAAACATGTTAAACAACATCAGTTTGGTCTGCGAATTTCCTCTAAAGAGACTCCCCTACCCAAAAAGAATGGTTGAACAATGCATTCTCTTCATTGGAGTAATTCAAACTCTATGTACCATTAACACAGATAGTCAAAGTTATATTTTTACATACTCCTATCTTTAAAATTGTTTTATATCTACTCATCTCCAAGTTGCTGTTATTAAACAAATATTTCTTGGCCATTTTGTATGTGTTAGTTGCTCTAAAAGAAATAAAAATTGGAGACAACATACAATGCTCTAATGCAAGGTAGGATATTGTTGCTGAACTCAAAGGGTTCATTTTGCCTGCACGCATCAAAGCCAAAGGAGACACAAACAGGAGTTTGCAGCAAAGAAAGTAGAGGTATATTTAAGGAAATGGCACCAAGTCTGGAGACACAGGTAAGCTAGTGCTCTCAAGACCTGGCTGTCTGATGGCATGTAGGTCAAAGATTGTATAGAGCAAAATCATAAGACACTGTGGGTTAGGGGTTTGGGGTCATATTGGGAGCTAATTGGTTGGAGGTGAGGTAAGGGTAATAAATCACTTCTTTGGATGTTGAGGAAAGTTCTGAGGTCATTTTTGGAGTTCTTCTGCCTAGTATCATGGGAAAGTAGCCAGGGGATCCTTCACCTTATGGCTCAGGAACTGATACATAATTTAGGTAAAGATATTATCTTTAGCCTGTCAGAGGTCCAAACCCTGTGACCATTAGTCAGATCTGGCTACTGTCTTCTGCTGCCTCAGGAGTTGCTGATTATCCAGGGGAAAGGCTAGGTCTCTGAGGAGTGTATATAGAGAGAAAGGGATATGATCTCTAGCGCTACGGTTCAAAACTAAATTTAATCAAAGTCATAAGGACCCTTGGTTTCAGTATTATATTAAGTATTGTAAAAGATATATTCAATAAAGTAACTATGCTAAGGAGGGTATAGAAAATTAATTATCTGGCAGAATGTAGGAAGACTATTGGAGAAGTATCTTTTAAGTTTGTGATTGCTGATGGTATTAGACAGTAGAAAAACTTTAATACTAAGCTAAGACATTGACTTTATTCTGTAAGAGAAAAGAGTCATCACATTTTTCTTTCTTTTTTTTTTTTTTTTTTTTTGAGGGCAGTGTCACTGGCCCTCACATGTGGGACCGAACCGGGGCCACTGGCTTCCCAAGCCAGCGCACTTAACCACCGCGCCACTCGGCCGGCCCTAGAGTCATCACATTTTTAAAGCTAGAGAATAACAGAATCCAAAAACTTGATTCATAATTATTAAGTTATTTTTTAATTACTTTATATTCTTAAACCTCCTCCAACTATATGATATTTAGATTGTGCTATTTTATTGTCATATAATATAAAATTTTGGATTCTTTGACTTATCTCTCAAATTAAAACTGGAATTTGAAAATAAGTAATGTAATGATGCTTTAAAAAAGTAATGTCATCAAAAGCATTTGAAACAAGTTCCATTTACTTTAAATAGATGGCTTTCCAAATGGCTCTTAATAAACAAATTGAAGATAATAGATATGTTGAACCTAAAGGCTCCTAGTCATCTACACTGACCTCCACCCAGAGACCCTTCACCAATTCAAATGCCTTTCTAGGTACCTAACTCTTTTCAAGATATTGCCATATTAATTAGTTTATTCCTACTCCAGATGTTTTTTGAGTATATTTTAGGTTCCAAGTATAGTTCCAGATATGGAAGATAGGATATAGTCTGTAGGTGCACAGCCTGCCATAAATGATCATATTTTTAAAATGGGATTTTCCTACAACGAAAATGCTTGACAAGAAACATGTCTTATACTTCACCTGTGTACACCAAATAGTTAAGAGTAATGGCAAATTACCTAACTTCTCTGGGTCTTATGTTGATTTTTCATGGGGCTATTATGGGGATTAAATAGTAGTATATGTAAAACTCATTATAAACACTCACATGTCACATTTATTGTACAAAGTAGGTATTCCATTGAAATTTAGAATGACTGAAATTAGTGAATGACTAATTCAATCGGGATCTTGCTCCTTTGTATTTTTCAGATTGAGAACTAACTTGTTCCTAAACAAACTCATTGTATAATAAAAGGCAACCTGATAATATCACATTTCATTGACACTAAAATGTAGATATGTAGTAGTCATTGCAGAAGTTCAGTTGGCTGAAAAGTAGTTAGGGTGTCTTCATAAAATCATACTTTGTGGCTTATCTCCACATGTCACTTCTAAACCCCAATGAGAAGATAATTATGATACTACAGTGATACTACAGTGAAAGTGAATGTCTCTTCTATTCCTTGTCTTATTTTCTAGAATTCTACTTGCAGCAGGAATTCGATGCCATATGGAGATATGCTTCCTTGTTGTCAGAATATGAACCTGTGGTGGTGTACAAAACTCCCCTTTCCTCATTAAAGACATATGAAAGTTTAAAAATAACTTGTCTGCTCTTTCATCCTCCACTTTTTAGTAAACCTCTGAGGACAATTGCCAGCAAGCCAGTTCAGGTGATGAAAGTGAAGCTGAAGCGTTCAGAGGGCAAAGCAGGAAGAAAACTCATCCCTACAGGATTGGAATCAAAGCCAGGGGGAGGACAAAAACTTGTGAGAAAAATTTTGATCTTAATGTTTTGGTGGTGTTTATTTCCACCTCTAAACGCGAAGACTGGTAGGCTAGCTGGTCACAGTCAACTGGACTATTGCTATTATATAAGGACTTGGAATAGAAGCAAGACCAACAGGCAGGAAGTTGTGTGGATTGGCCAGGATTGCCCTTCCTCAAGGCCCAGAATCCATGCAAAAAGTGTGACTCCTTGCAAGAGTAGACCCCTTAATTTTTCCGATTTAATAGGCAGTGAAGCTCTTAACCCCAAATACCTACTCGCTTGTCTTGTCATCATGACTAAAATCTCCATGGTACTTATTCTCTTATTATTGTAATGGATAGGTTATCTGGAAGAACAGCACATCAAACCATTTAGAATCACTTATAGTTCAAATCCAGTTAGTTTATCAGTTTACTTTTGTTTCTCAGTGGGATTCTAAGAGATTTAGACATGAAATGAACAAGTTTTGATGGGGGAAGCTCTCCTTGAGGAAGATTGGAGCAATATCTGTATCACTGGACTGCCCGTGAAGAGTGCTCTAATAGTGATCCTAAAGAGGGAAGTGTGAGCACTGGAAGTCGTAGAGGATGCTGATGACCCACCTTACCACTTCCCCAAATTGCCCAGGCACTTCCTCTACTCCCTGGGTTATTGACAGAAGATGGTGGGACTGTTAAAGGACTATGGCTTAGAGCATTGAATGAGCAGCAAATGAATTGTGGAGTTCTTAATTTTATGGGATGGCTCATGTCTTTGTTGCCACTCACACGAAAAGATGAAATTTCCAAAGAGAAATATTGATTTCTGTCTCTTAAAATGATTTGCTTTTCCCCGAGTTTTTTCCCCCCATATGACCTAAGCAATATTCTAGAAAATAAAAAACAACTCTATCTTCAACTTAAATCCACAGATTTCTGAAATTCTCAATACTGTTTTACTCATCTTTTTTTGTGTGTGTCTTCAGAAGTTTGGTTTCTTGTTCTTCAGAAGAAATATCAGAATATTCTGTAAGGGCTGAGATTTTATTAAAGAATCTTCTGCCTCCATCCACGTTAGGTTCTGGTTGACTTGATAAAAACAAATGTTGCTACTGCAGAAGAAATTCATAACTTAACTTTGGAAGTTACAAACTTACCATCCTTTCGACCAAGCTTTTATCAAATGAAAATAACTGAGATGTAGGCTGACTTGAGAGTAATATTTATCTAAGGCTAGATTTTTAGACGAGAGCCTACAGATATTGTGTGTTAAATCAAATAATTTATCTGCGTGCAATCTGAACATCGTATTTGCAATAGTTCCACATTTTTTTCTGTACTCTTCTTTTCCCTTTAGAAGTCCATCTGGTCATGATCTAAAGAAATATAGATGGAAAGATAGACATAGATATAATTTTCCCTACATGTATACATTTTTCCTAAAATATCTATTGCTTGATCTGATTTAACTGCTATTGGGAGAGGGCTAAGAAACCTGGACAGATGTGGAATATTTTTTAATGTTTTGTTAAATATGAAATATGTCTGTATTTTCGCTCTTTCTTCAGACTATTTGATCTTTCAACTATATCAAATATCTTGTTAGATTTAAGATTTTAGAAAGTGCTTTTTCCTCTTTCATTTTTAAACTAACATGAATCCATTTTTTGAAGAGAATTTGATTGAACACAGAAGTTGAAAAGAATACTTATAAAACAGCATTATGAAATAAAAGCAGGGACATCAAATTGTTAAGTTTATTGATTGATTAAATAAGGCATTCTAAGCTCACTGAGAGAGAAGCACTGAGTGGCTAAGTTCATCACAGGGTGATTAAACAGAAATTTCATGCAATGTGAACTCAGCTTTCAATATAGAATTAAAGGGCTTCAGAAATCATTCATTGCAGCTTGCACTAAATATATAAAAGACATATATGTATGTGTAAAGATAACAAAAATAAGCAATTAAGTCTGATATATCATTTAGAATTTCCTATTACAGGTCTCAAGAAAGAATTATAACATTCACAAACATAAAATACAGTTATATATAATCACAACTTTATAGACTCTTGTGTAAAGACATATGGCAATCTCTTCTATTAATTTTTAAAATGATTACTCAGTTTCTTTGTAAGAAAAAAGTTGATTGCAAAAATAAAAAATAAAAACACCCCTCAAAACTAAAAACCACCAACAGCAAAAAACCCCAAACCCCAACCACATAGAAAAAAATCAACACACCAAGCTCTTACACACTAACTCATAAACTACAGGCACAGAAAGATTCTAACAACATGGGTTATAGAGTATATAAATATAAGAACCTCAGGCTCTCTCTTTTGATAAGAAGCTTGAAGTGTTGTTTTAAAGACAAGATATGTCCATGAGACATTGAGATAACTTGTTTAAGGGTTACATTCAGGACTCAGCTCATGCATAGGGTGAAAATTGTGCGTTCGAACGATAAAACATCCTATTATAGATCACTGTTTTCCTTTTTTCTTCTGAATTTATATCATGATATATACCTAGCTGTTGCATCTTTTGCTGTTTTTACTCTCCCTGTAGCCTTTCTCGCTTTACACATTAGGGGTTTACACTCTCCCTCTTCCTTCCTCCCTTTTGGTTACATGTGGTATCTGCAGATGCAGCCCACACCGTTCTCTCTCTATGAACATCTACTGATAGACAGGTGCAGAGATTGATCATGGCTCCGTAACAGTGCTGGAAATGGCCGCCAGTTGTGAAGAAGAATAACAACTGGCAGCCATTCTGATTGGTGCTGGCAGCGAGTCTTTCTTATGAGATCCAAATGCCTTGAGAACCAAATGTTCCTGGGATTCAGGCTTTCTGCAGCCAACAAAGCTTAGGTCAAAAAGCTAATTGGCTACTTGAAACTTTACTTTGATATCTTCAAGAGAAACAAAAAGGGTTGTTTCTGTTAACTCACAAATGCATGTACCAAGGAGCGATGGCTACACAGATAGACGATAAAAAGCCAAATGCTTCTTTGAAAGAGCTTTTCGTTCAAGGGAGGGTGAGGAAAGGTATTTGAAATAACAATGGAAAACACATTTTTACAGAAGCATGTATCAAACTGTTATTTCTTACATTCACCATGTAATTATGTCTTTGGTGATATAAAATTTTCTCCGTTGTAATTGTTCAAAATTGAATGGGTCTACAAAAAGAAAGAAAAAATGAAGAGAGAGAGAGAGAGAGAGAAAGAAAGAAAGAAAGAAAGAAAGAAAGAAAGAAAGAAAGAAAGAAAGAAAGACCCTTTTAGAGAAGTGTTTGGTGTGATTCTAATGGAATCATACTCCCACACCAATAGTACACTAAGTCTAAATCTTCTCCTCCTTCGCCTGCTATCCTCTCTCCTTTGCCCCTCACTAAAATGCCGGAGCCATTATAGAGCATGGCACAAAGAGTGAAACAGTGCTGTGACATTCTGATTAGACTCTAACAAAAACATTTTCCTAAATGCCCTCTCACACTAGTGGACAGTTCAATAAGAAATGGAGCTGGCAAGGCAGAGCCTCCGGGATACTGTCATTCATGGACACCCAGTCAACACTGACCTCTGTGGAGTACTGTTCCAGACACCGTACAGAGCAGTTCACAAACATGCTCCCTGCTGCTCTTTAAAGTTTACAATTGAAAACAGATGACAATAGGCTGAGAAAACTGATAATAAGCCACTACAAGATTATATGCTGAAAGCAAATCAAAATGCAAACAGAAAGGACAAAAATTAAGTTATAATGTACAATAGATTTGGATGTGGAGTTACTCTGCGCCATTCATTGAGAAGGATCTCCATTTTTATTTCATAAAGAAAAAAAGAAGTCATATCATAGTGGTGCACTTGAGAGGTCTTTATGTAAAGGAATCAGAGAGTGATGTTGGCAAACGAGGGAAAAGCCAGGACACCAGATGTGGGGATCACAGCCTCACAATGCCAAGCAGTGTATAAAGGGGACAAAGTGACATCGGACAAATGGAGGGCATGGCCTGAAGCCCAGGGAAGAAAAGAGGCTATAACTAGATGCCACTTGATACAAAATTAAAGCTCAACCTTTGTTTGCTCCAGAATCTTACTATACTGTAACATGAATGAATGTGTCTACAACCAATGATTATTTCCCACCTTGAAGCGAGGCAACTATGGTGCAGACCTGCCATTCTGCCTCAGGTGGCATAGGGAAGGGAGCAAAGCAGGGCTGGCTGGGTGCTCTGAACTGAATTTGACCACTTGCTTTGCTGGTACTTCAGTGATAGGCTATGGGCTCACTTTGGAGTGAGAAGGAGAACATATGAAAAACACAAGAGAGAAGGAGAACAGTTGTTCATTTTGTTTCTTTTTCCACTTTTATTATTAGACTTAATTGTGGTTTTCATTAACACTTCGTTTCTGTGTATAAACATAAGAAAGTATCTCATGAACTCATTTCTATTTATTTTCAGTGTTATGTATTTGAGCTTACGCGAATATTTATTTTGTAACACAGTTCCTCTTTCCCAGGTAACCTGATTTATTAACCATCCATCATGAATATTATCCAGCCTATTTTAAGATAATTCAGTTTGACCAGCAATGTAGCACACTTGAATAAACAAAACCCAAACGCATAATTATGGGCAGCTATTTGTCCTGTTAATATTGCCCTGAGACCTTTCATAGTACAGTATCATCGTTTTTGTAAAAATCTAAGCTTCCAAAACATGAGATCCTATGAAGAGTGAGGTGGTCTAGACAAGAGCAAAAAATAGGTTGAAAGGACTCTGAGAAAAAGGTTACAGGAATTGGCACTATTTCTCCTGGCAAAGAAGAAATTAAAGTGAAACTACAAAGACCAGCCTGTATCTAATTGAGAAAATGTGGTCGATTTATATATATACAAACACTTTAGATGAACTAAAGAAGAATTCTTAAAATAAGAATGCACCATTGAGGAAATTTGGAGTTGTAACAATGGCAATCTTTAAAGCTAGGATGGACAAACTTAGCTAATGCAGAAATTAACCTCACTGGGAAGGCAAGGGCTTGATCCAGACCATTTATTTCAAGCCTATCATTTGATGTTACTTCTTCCTAATGCTTGTGTAAGATGACATAGAAAGATGAGGTGCTGCTGTAAATATTAGTGAATTCACATTTATTGTAATAAAGAACGAGGAGGGTGAATAAGTCATCTCATTTTGGCTCACATCTGATATTATCTCTTATCTTCTACCACAAATTCAGATTCATTTCTATCAGAATTTTCTTGCAAAAATTCAAGGATAATAAAGAACTGTGTATTTGCTTCACTACTCATATATTTTCTCATTATTGTGCTTCTTTCAGTTGGTTAGTAGAGATTTTTTTTTTCAATATAAACATGACCTCTTTTTTTAAATTTAAGATTTCCATTTTCATAGTGTCGTTACTGACACGGACAGCTGCCTAACCGTCATGTGAAATATATAATTGCCTAAGGAAGAACATTTCATGACCGTTTCTTTCTCTTTTATATTAAAAAGAATTTAGATAGGCTTGCTAAGCCCCAGGCTTCTGAACTTTATGTCAGTTCAGGAATTCTTTTTATTTTCCAGATATTGTATTCATATAGTTTTCTACATATATCAAATAATTTTCTCTGCAATAAGTATAGTAATATATTTCTTCCCTGCTTTGACCCAAAGCTTGCCTTTGGCTGTTCTAGATCTTTCTCTATAGTACCTCTTGCAGGTCCACAAAGACACAAACAATTAGTGTCCTTACTTTAGCAATAATAGTTTAACCTTCTCCTTAAATTTTAAATATTGTCTAACCTGCCTTCTAAACTTTGAGTTTGAATTTAATGTAAGGCTTTAATATATATTTTTTAAGATGAACTATGACACCTACACTTATTTTTTTTTGATGTTTTGATTAGGTTTTCACTGTTTGCTAGAAAGAACCATCCTTTAAGGCACATGCCCCAACTGCTTTAACATTCCTTCACTTCTCTTCTCTGTACCCTCTTTGTCTTATCAAACACACTCATTTAGGACTAAAACGGATACTCCTGAACATTTTATGAAGGCATCCTTGCTTTTCTTTTGTCAAGGACACATCACATTTAACCTTTAACATTTTTTAATTGCTCATTTTATGAAGCCTGATCATTTTTTGTTATGATCTTTTGGACCCTGTCCAAGTAATGTGTAAGTATGGCCTCTCTTTTTCTTTGCAAACTGGTAGGGAAAGATGATATTATATCACGGCAGAAACTGATTCCCTAAGGAATAAAATCTTAAGGAGAGTTAGGGAATGGTGGGCTGAGGAATTAATATAGAATGCACAATTTATGTCAGACTTCATCTCAATTGTAGGCTTCAGGCTACTGTCATTTTAAGTTACTTCCTTTAAGCCTTTGTACATTTTCCCCAGCCACAGTCGACTGTGAGTAAAAATGAGATAGATAGGAGTATATTTTCCTGGCTCTTTCTTACCACGGTCCACATAGTACAGCTGTTCAAAGTCCTGCTCTGTGCCCTCCTCCATTTATGTCTTGGAGTCCTAGGATGATAGCTGATGTCTACTCATGAACAAATTCACACGGCAACTCTTCATTTTCACCACTTCGTACCAATATGCAAATATTTATAGTCATTGCCACCGTTGCTGGTTCCTGTTTGCAAGATAAATGAGACCACTTCAGGGTACTGAAGCAGTCCAGCCTCTGACATGGGCATGGTGTCGAGGTCCCCTGACACGGCCATGCCACTGCCACCGTGGTTGGTGTCACTGCTTTACTGGAGCATATGGGGATGCCAGAATTTTTGTCTAGGAGGTATCTGGGCACAGCAATTGGGGAGAAGAAAGCTGAGGGGAATTTGTTCTGAGGCTTTGTTTGTATTATTTATGTATGTAAATTGTTTCCTTGCATACTTTTAAAGGAGAAGGCATTGATGGATGCCAGCTACCTCAGCAGCCTTCATCCATGATTGGGGCTGCACAGCTCCACTGAGCTGCAGGACTAATTCAGGGCTGCAGTCAACTCCAGGGCACCCTTTTTAGGTTTTGACATTAGGCCTCAATACTAAGCCATTTCTCAGGGCTCCTTTGCAAACATACTTTCCTCAAAACTCACTACATCCCTAGAAATGCCAGTTGGAAAAGAAGATGGGGGCACAGGAATCAGCATTGGCACCTGCAGTGGCAAAGTCCTCTTGGCAATGACACATGATTTGTCTCCTAAGGAAGGACTTGTATTTTCTGCTCTCACCTCTTTACTTTTATACAGAATTCAAAAGTTGGTAGGGAATCAAGGAGATGACAAAGTAGTGGTGGCGGGCTGGGGTGCTCAGTGTGAACAAAAACTTCATTTTTTCAGACATGTCTGTGCAAACTGGAGAGTCCATGTGACAAATTCTTTTGTGTAATTGGGCCTGACAACATCCCTGGAAAGAATGGAAGGTATATGCAATGATGAGATGAGAGTACAATGGTCTTTTCCCCATCAAGGCATTGCCAACCAAGGAGAAACATTATAACTGAGGAGATGGAAAACAAGGCCAAAGTACCTAAAGAGGCTCTGAGTGCTGAAAACAAATTTCTGCTTTTTAGAATGCTTCACCTACAAGGAGCCAGCTGAGTTGCTTGATGGTTAAGTGCTGGCTTGGGAAGCCAGAGGCCCCAGTTCGGGTCCCACATATGAGGGCCAGTAACACTGCCCTCAAAAAAAAAAAAAAAAAAATGCTTCACTACTAAATTTATCTTTTGTTCTCAATCTTTTAGTTTGTAATTTTATGGGATTTTTTTACTATTATTATTGATTTTAAATTGTTAATGGGTATCTTTCTGACTTCTTCCCAAAATTTTATAGTTTGATTTTGCTCTGCAATAAGATTTTATGCTTTTATAATTTTGCCATTTTCTTTTCATTTTAGTCCCCAACTATTTAAAATGTTAACAGTTTTTTTATTATTCTACTTGATTCCATTATTATGTTTCCTTTTTTTTTTTTCTGGTGTCAACTTTGTTTAAATCATCTTTATTTTTAAAATCTAGTTTATTCTTTTGCAAGTTAGATATTTTTCTTTTAAAATGATTTTCACATCTTTTTAGAGGTCAGGAAAGACACATGGTCATGGAGGCAAAGAGAAAGTCACCAAAAACAGGGAGGCCTTGAGAACAGCAGCACTTCTGTACTCCTTTAATAGTTCCCAATTTTTTTTTTTAATGTTGAATCTGCTAAAACTTTAACTTGAGTGACTCAAGAGACCACCAAGTTTCAAATTTCCTCCCAGGATAATGCTAATATTACCTGCACAAACACCACATTCGAACTGCTGCAATGGTGTTGTTTTCCCAGTTCCCTTATGAAGGGAAACATTATTTAAAATCCACGGTCTCTGCCATATATGACTGTAGACATTGGGCAAAGCTCCAGGTCAGAGCTGGGCAAAGTTACACAAAACAGAGGGAGGTAAGTAAGAGATTCCTTTCAGGCAAAGAACATTAACAAAATATCCCTAGTTGACTTTAACAAGGACATGGGCTGTCTTCACATTTTCACTAAGGCGTGCAGAAAGGTGACATTGGAGAGGCTCCTTGATGAGTATATTGAATGTAGTTATTAAGGATAATCAAAAGCTAACATGCATTTTGGCTTTTTTGGCTGCTATGGACTGTTGAGAAAGAATAAAGCAGCTTTCCCTCCAGAAGGGAAGACCTACATTGTTTAGCTGTAAAGGTCTGAATGTTAGAAACAAGAAACAAAAATCAATCAAACAAACAAAACCCAAAAGCTAATTAATTTTTTTTTTTAAGCCTTCAAGGAGAGGAGTTGGAAGAAGTGAAAATGAGTTGAGGAGGAGAAGAGGATTCACACTTTATGCCTTGGGGAATGGCAAAGGTTGAAGAGGCCTCCAAAGGTGGTGAGATCCATGCCTCATTGCCCTGACTCTTTGAAGAGGTGTGAGATGCTTGGGGAAAGTGGTCCTAAATGCTGAAGCCTTGAAAACAGCAGTAACGGGTCACTCAAACCAGTGTTACAAATCCAAGAGAAACCAGGAAGCTATTTTTATAAGCATGAATCCTATAAATTTGTGTAACTTGCTGCGCTGTATTTACAAGATTACTTGACTTGCCTTCATGGCTTCATTCATCATTATGACTTACTAAATTTGATGATACTTAATTGTCTTAATTTCCTCTTATTTGAGAGAAAAAATTATTCCTTTAATGGTGCTGACAGCATTCATCCATCCCTCCATTTAAACCTGCATTATGATATAGTCCTAACTCTTTTCCCTGATAAAGACCTACATTAGCAGGTTTTATCTTATCAATGTGCAACTTAATTTTCTCTAGCATAAAAAAAAAAAAGTGCTATCTCTGAAATTATTAAAGCATTACCTTAACAACAAAAAATTAAAAACAAGCTAAAGTCTAAGGCTTGGAGGATGATTATTTCAATTATGGAACATTGGCATTATGGAATATTACATGACCAAATTATAACTATAAACCATATAATGAAAGGAAATACTATTGAGTGAAAACAACATGCAAAACGTCATGTCTTTTGCAGAAAACTCATCAACTCACCACTAAGCCTCTCCATTTGAAAACTAAAAAGCACGTTTATAAAGTATTTCTTGATTCAAAATAAAATAGAAATGAAAAATGTTAAATATTTACAACCGAATGACCATGAAAATACCATATATCAAGATTTTTAACAAATTAGAAAGATGAAAAAATATAATTTAAGTGTTCAGCTTACGATATCACCAAAAGGAAAGTAAAATAAATCCAAATACAATGGAAGATGGTAAATATAAAGCAGAAATAATGGAACAGAATCCTAAAACCAATGGTGATAACCAACAAATTCAGAGATTATTCCTTAAAAGGACTAACAAAATAGAGAAAGCCCTGAGAAATTAATCATGAGAGAAAGTATAAATAACATTAGGAGTGAGAAAGAGGAAATAAATACAGACAGAATAGTTACTAAAATCCATGGGAGACCATTGTAAACAAATTTACTTAATAAAAATTTAGAAGTCTAGATAAAATGAAAAACATTAGGAAGATATAAATTAATAACAAATGTTTTGAATGAATCAATTATAGTCAAAGAAAGAAGTATGGTGGTAAAGATATTCTCCTATAAATGACATCAAACAAAAGTTAATGTATAGGAAATCTACTAACCCATCAAAGAACAGATCATCCCTATCTTTTACAATTTGTTCTATAATACGTAAAATGATGGTAAATTATGTGACTAACTTTTTGAGGTTAGTAATTTTCGATATGTAACTAGGCTAAAACTTCACAGAAAAGATCAACTGGGGGATAATTTCCTTATGGAGATACATATAAAATTACATATGTAAACTTTATGTAGCAGTCCATTCCAAGTAAAACGCATTGACCAAATGTGGTTTATCCTGGAATGTAAAGGTAGTTTAATATCAGAAAACCTAACAGTATAAAACATTGTAATTAATTATTATCAGATTTGGCATAAAAAAACATATTGGGGTATAGAGCTTTCCCTGAAATAAATTAAAATTTCCCACAATCATTCTGGAGTAAAAACAGAGGTGAACATTTATTGTCTGGGGCCCCAAGAGGATTGGGCCTGAACTCTGCTGTGTGGAAATAACTGCAGATCCTGACAGTGAGATGGAGGTGACTCCTGCTGTAGAAAGATCAACCAGCGGCTCTGAATTTTGCCTTGAATATGGGAGTCCTAAGAAGAGACACAGCTTAAAGCAGGTCTAAGCTATTTGGTGTATTATATGTCTTTTTTATCAAGCCTTCAGCAAGTGCTATTTACTTTCTCCCTTTTGCCTGAGTTATAGTATTGGAAATGGAAACATCAGTGCTTCTTCTCCATGATCAAAGCGGAGGAGAATGGAGCCCAGCAGAGGAGAATGGAGCCCAGCAGAGCACCTATCTCACAGAGGTCTGTGGCAGTGGCCCCAGTGTGACATTGAGACGAAGAGCCTGTAAAAGTATACACTGAGGGATACAGTTTTGGGGTGATGCTTATAATAAATTGGTGAAGAATTATAACATAATTAATGTATGTATTAACAGGTTGGGTAACCTCATTCTTTAGCCACAGTCTAAAAAGTCCAGGAGATGTGAATTTCTCATTCCTCCTAAACCCTAATATATCCCGAGGTTTTCTATTTTCTACCATTTCTCCATTTCCCCCATTTATTTATTTATTTTAGTTTCATTTAATAAAAATACAACCTGATAATATCTTCCATTATGGAACTTTAGACTCAATAAATATTCATTATTGTATTTAATTCTCACACCAAAAGTACGTATTATTTTTCTACATCTTTGAGCTGAGGACCTAGAAATGTAGATAAAGGGACTTGCCAAGATGAGTAGGAGAGCCATTATTTGAAACACGATGTACTCAGATCTGGAACTTATGCCCTTAGTCACTAAACTATACTGCCTGTTCTATATTTTTTTGATCTTAAAAATTACAAATTTACCACTATTCCCAATTCTCCTCAGCAATGTTTTAGTATTGTTAATAATGAAAAATATTAAAAATGTTGCCTATAGGAGGGCTGTGAAATAGGCATAATTTTAATTATCGGTTGTATCAATCAATGTTTGGTTCAGGAAAAATAAAAGACTCTCTAGGTATATATTGAGAAGGAAGAGATTTAATAGAGAGATTAGGAGCTTACAAAATTATTGAAAGAGTAGAAAGGTGGACAGCATTTAGGCTAGTCCTTTCGAGGAATACCAGAGCAAAGCAGAACTGGTCTGTTAGATAACCACCAATCCTAAAGCTACTTCCGGAAATCAGGAGTTGAATTTCTTTTTTTTTTTTTCTTTTTTTTTTTTGAGGGCAGTGTCACTGGCCCTCATAAGAGGGACCCAAACCGGGGTCGCTGGCTTCCCAAGCCAGCGCTTAACTGCCGCGCCACTTGGCCGGCCCAGAAGTTGAATTTCAAAGCTGCCAATCTGTGACCAGAAAGTCATAATTAAAATGTGCCCTGTACCACTGAATCTACTGCAAATACTTCTCACAACCCAGGCACCTAGAAAATGGACACTGGAAGCCTGTTGCAGGCAAGATCATGTTTCTTACTACTCTGCATGCCTGCAAAAACATCTGGAAGAGACAGGGAAAATGGCCTCTTCTCTCTGCTGTGTACACGTCCCCTGAGCACACTTAAGAGACAGGAGCTAATGTCCATATGGAATCCTCTCAGCTGGAGGGTCTAGAAATGTATTTTTAGATTTCTCCACTTATCAAATAGGAAGGAAAGAGTGGAAACGGAGTGACCAATTCCACTCTCCCCACTGCGCCTGATAAACACTGATGTTGAGGACTTTCCAAATGTGCGTTGGGCCTGTGAATTTTTTTCTCCTGTGAAGTGAATGAATATTCATATCTGTTGCTGATTTTTCTTTTCGGCTGGTTGTCCTATCCTTATGATTTAGACAATTAATTTTTTAATTTATTCTGGTCATTGTTGGTTGCATGTACTATAGCTATCCTCTTTCAGTCTGTTGTTTTTTTTTGTCATAAAGAAACTTTTATTGTGATGCCATCAAATTTATCAATGCTCTTCTTTATGATTTGTGCTTTTTGTGACCTTTTCAAAAGTTAGTCTCTATTCTGAGGTCATACTCCTAGACTAAGGCTGTAGATTTTCTTCTAAATGTTTAAAGGCTTACTCTTTACATTTAAGTATTCATCAATCTGGAAGGTATTTTTGAGAACTGCAAGAGAGAGAAATGTAATTTTAATTTTTTATAATGATGGAAAAAGAACTACAATTTCACCATTTATTATTTCACCCTTTCCGTCACTGATACATAATCCCCTTCCTATCATGAATCCTGTTCCCTTTTACACTTGGGGCTAATCCACAGGTCTTTACTTTGGCCCAATTGTCCAGTTGTCTTTTTGTCTATTTCTATTGCAATACCACACAGTTTTAATACCAGAATTTTATAAAATATTTTTGTGACTTTTAGTGCTAACTTCTTCTTTTTTAGTTTTAATCACTGGCTCTTCCTATCCCTTTACCGTCCCATAAGAATTTTAGAATAAGTAAATTTCCATTCAAAAAAGTTACAGTGTTGTTTGGAATTATATTTTCTGATTAATTTGGAGATAAAACACACTGTTAAAATATCAAGTATTCACATCCTTATGCGTGATCCACTTTAGTTAGATGGGTCTTCTTGTGATGTCTTTACATAAATTTCCTAAATTTCTCCGTAAAGTCCTTATATAGTATATTTTGATAAACTTATTCCTAATTACATCACTGCTTTCTGAATGGAAACATCTTA
Organism: Aselliscus stoliczkanus; assembly: GCA_033961575.1. Classification (NCBI taxonomy): domain Eukaryota; kingdom Metazoa; phylum Chordata; class Mammalia; order Chiroptera; family Hipposideridae; genus Aselliscus; species Aselliscus stoliczkanus. The sequence goes on from CM066727.1 coordinate 171,738,122, forward strand.
TATTATTAGTGTTTACCCTTGTTTGTTAAGGGTGTATAGGAACACCATTAGTCCTACTACCTTGCTAAACTCTATTTGTTCATGTAGATTTATTTGGATTTTTTGTCTTTAGCTAGTCATAGCATCTGAAAATACTGACAATTTTGTTTTTCACTTCTAGTCCTCACACCTCCTATTTCTTGTCTCATGTGCTAAGAAGTCCAGCATAATAGTGAATAGCAAATGCCCTCTGAGTGAGGGACAAACTGGATTAAGGGCCAGCTGGTTCTCACTAGGGGTGCTAATCTGTAAGGGGCGCTAAAACTTCAGTCAAATAAATCAAATACATGGTGCCAAAAAACTCAGGTTTCCACAAGCAATTCCTTATATTATTGGCAAAATGAATATTGGTCCTGCTCCCACCAAAGTGGTGATGCCCTGAATGGAAATTTATAAAAAAAACAACAAAAAAACCCACTTCTTGCCAGCCAACTCTGAAGCTAGTTTGTAGACAGTCACCTGAACTTGGCAGTCACCAGCTGTTAAAGTTCTGAAACGAAATAATGATTGCATAGTGCTATACAATGGGAACAAGTAATTTTCCTCATTACCTAAATTTTAATCACTTTACCGTGCTGCTTCCCAAACGTACCTTGCTCAGAAAAGAAAATTGAAGGTGGAATGTAAACCTCAAGAATCAGAAAACGTTTTGCCTTTTTTACTTCAGTTGTTGCAAGCAAATTAGTAAACAAATTTATATGTGAATACAATATTTATCAATAGAAAATTGGCATCTCTCCCTCCTCACTAAATCAATTTGAGAGAAAATTGCTTAAAGATTATTTTGAAAGGAAACAAAATTATTAGCTTGCTTAATTTAGGTCCTGAGTGAGGGTCTGACAATTGCCCCATGAAAAAATGTATCTGAGCATGATGCATCTTTAGAATGTTTTGATTGCCTAAATTCCCTATTTTCCAAATAGTACTCTTTGTCAGAAAGTTAAGTATAATTGTATGCACACATATACACACAGAGACAAACTCAATTATATAAATTTAGAACAGAGGTTATGGACGTTTGTCCATCTGCCTTTTGGGGACAGAAGTCCCCTTTGATACACATTTGACATATCTTTGATTTTCCTTCCTCCTTTAACTCACAGCCAAACATTTATATTATTTTGGTTTTTGTTTTTGGACAGTTTTTTGGACCTATGCCAACATCTCAGAATTCAGTCCTGCCACTCACTCATTTCACTTTTGCTTGAAGTTGTTCGTTTTCCTATTTCTCTATCTCCATGTCATGCTTTCTTCTGGTCCTTGTTTTTTTTTTTTTTCGTTTTCCTGTCACTCACTCTGTAGCAGCTCAGAAGCTCTGCAACGAAGTAAAGAGGGAGATACTAACCAAGATTCATGTGTGTGAGTGTGTGTGTGTGTGTGTGTGTGTGTGTGTGTGTGTAGACAAAGGGGTCGAGAGAGAGAGAGAGAGAGAGAGAAATTTGAAGAACAGAAAAGAGACTTTTCTGAGGACAAACAAAGCTTGTGTATGAGCGCTACCAAGTAGGTCTGACATATATATAACAGGTCACAAATTTAGAGCACGCTACTGTACAAATTGCCAAGTAAAAAATGTACTTTTTCAATTACAGACATAAGAAAGGTTTAAAAACACACACAGTGTGTTTATTAAAGATTAAAGTAAAGTAATAACAATTAGAATAAGGATAAATATAATGAGAAGTAAACAAATAGCAGAGGAAATCCCCAGTTGAGCATAATATATACACAAGATCATTTTATTCCTAAGAGAACAAATATTTATCATCTGACTCCACTTAAAAGTTTATTTGAATACCTGACACAAGCCCCCTACCTCCCATGATGTTCAGAGATACATATTTGTTCAGGGGATCTTACTGGAACACTTCCAGCTGTTGTGAGTATTCACGCCAAAAGTGATTGCTTCTCAACTGCCCTGAATTTCTCCATTGAAATCATTTCAACGATGGAAACAGAAGCAGAGACAAAAGTGCTACCAATTGTACTGTTTTTACACAGGAACTTTTTTTCTAATGGAGAGATGCAGACATAAAAACAAACCAATGCAGCACAGTTTCTGGGCTATGATAGAGGGTTGAAGGAATGCAGTGTGGCATGGAAGAGAGAATGGCCAGGAAGTCTGGGGGTTCTGGAGGATTTTGATATCCTGTGAGATATTAGGGCGATTCTGCAAACTGAGGTGTGGGGACGTGGGCTGCACCACAGGAAATGAACATGGGCAAGTGGGTAGAGCTCACTTGGGATATTTATAACTTGCTAAGGAATTTGGAATTTTTCCTGTGTGAAATGGGAAGCACTTGGAGGCTGATGAGGGGGGAGACCTAGGAATGAGTACTGACTGTCATCATGAATTGGCTGTGTTCATATAAAAAGTACCTACCTTTGTTGGTTTTGGTTTCTCACATAAAAGAAAAGAGGGAGCAGAGAGAGTCTGTGAAGTCCTTATCAATTTGGATGCATGCTGTTGATAACAGCTATCATTTGTGCATGCTTATGAAGTACCAGACACTTCATTTGCTTTGTCTCACTTAATCCTTGCAATAACCCTGAGATGGGTCTGACTACTTCCGTTTGTTAACAAGAGGTTGAGTAATATGAACATATTTAATAAGTGAAGAATCCAGATTTTTAACCTATATGTATTTTCCCAAAGCCAATGTGGTTTTAATAGGATGTCTTTGTGTGTGCTTCCTTCATTCTAAAAATTTTTATAAAATGTGATATGTAATACAGATATTATTTGTAAGATGGTGGCCAATAAATAAATTTCTATCTTTCATGAGGAGAGATAAGAAGAAATGAGTTGCAAATGCAGTATATCAACAGATTCTACTTAAGTATAAGGAAAATTTTTATATAGTGGAGGCTGTTAGTCATGGTTTTGGTTAGAGGCATATTTTGCCTAGACATTTTTCATTAATCAGAGTCTTACCTGTCTGAATTACTTTAAGTATTGTTCTGACCAGATGTAAACAGTTGAACAGGACAGGTACTTATGGTTCTTTTTGATTCATGGTCTAATTTGGATATATCTTATAATAACCAGACATGTCCCCCCACTGGAAGAGACAGAAAGTATTGATCTAACATAGCTTTGAATGATTATAACACCATAACATATATTATAGAAAATGTTTTATGAAAAATGGAGAGGTAGTTATTTTAAAATAATTTTTAAAAATTTCTCTCAATTAAATTATTAAATTAGAATATGTGTCTATAAACACATATATATGTTATGCATACATATGTTTGAAGGGAAAAAGACCTGTGAAAATTCAAACTTACAATATTCATAAATCGAGAAGGAATTTATTTAAATCAGTGTTTCCAAACTTTTAAAGATATTTGCCCCTTTAGATAAAACTGAGAATTCCATAAATGCACCTCCCAGTATTCTGATCAAAGAGTGTTCTCTTCATGAAAGACTCCTAATATCTCCTAAGCGTGCCTCCTGGTCAGTAGGTATTGTTAAGCTTTATTTTTCATAGTTTCTCTTACAAAAACAGTAGTTTTTTTCTCTTGTAATAAAAACATACCAGGTGTTTTTAAAATTACAACTATCCATCCACCTCTTCTAAAAATTCTAACTTGCCATTGCAGCCTAAATTATTTCTGGGTCTCAGTTTTTAAATATATACTCAATGGCTTTCACATAACCTCTGCCCACTCTTCAGGGGAGCTGGGTGAGGACAGAAAAGAAAAACATTAAGCTCAAATGTGAGAAATAATTCCCAAACAACTAGGCATGAAGATTTCTTTGAAATTGTGAGATGCTCCACAGTAATATATAGCTAGTGGTTACCTTTTCAGCTGTCTTATGTGAAATTCACCTGTCCCTAATCTTGCTGGTTTCCTCTTTTTTTGTTTTTGTTTTGAGGGCAGTGTCACTGGCCCTCATATGTGGGACCCGAACTGGCTTCCCAAGCCAGCGTTTAACCACTGCGCCACTCGGCCAGCCCAGCTGGTTTCTTTTTGACTATGAGCTGCTCTTTCAAACACACACCTAAACAACTTTGCGAGACTTCACCTGAATTATACTTGTCCTCTTCAGGTAAGCTAATTAAAGAACAGTTGAAATTCTGTTCAAAAGGTCTTCAGCATTTCTACGTAGAGAAAAGCACCTCTATGAAGACCTGCTGCTGCATACTCGGCTGATATTACAGATGCATCTATTGCTCTTGAAAACTGTTCTTTAGAAAACAATGTACCAGAAATAAATACAAAATGCTAGCTTCCATTATAAAAATCAAATTACTTACTGTCTAATCCCCTCTTAGATACAGTTACACATTTATAAACTGTCATAAATGCAAAAGAGGAATGATTATGTTTGAAATTTGCCAGTGAAGTTACTAATGATTTGGTTGATTCCATTTTTCCACTTGCCTCAGCATCAATTGCCAGAGATATCTTACTCATTGGGTGCTTGCCCAAGCATAGAAAACCCTAATAAAGAATGTCAGTGGAGTTATTAAGTTATTACTCTTTCTATTACTCCCTCTCTTCTCCTCTTTTCTGCTTTTCTTTCCTCCACTCCCCAAATAGGCACATGGTCTGCAAATGGGCTAATCATCTTGCCCAGCTTTATAATACCATTAAGACACTTTTAAAGCCAACTGAAATAGCAGAGCCTACAGAAAAGTGAGCTATTAACAATGAATGTGTAATAGCAACTGCAATTATGATCAATATAATAAAAATATACTCGTTAGAAGGATTGAGGAAGAGACCTTCAAGGCCTGAAACAGTCATCCACTTAAATGTGTGAGCATAGCAAAGAAAGTCACCTGAACCCTTCTTTTCACCTCCTTGCCAGCCCTCTGATTGCTCATGTCTAGTCCATTGTGTGCAAATGCCTATGGAATTAATATTTACAGCTGGAAACTTGGCATCGTCACTTGGATAGTAAAGGAAATCTCCAATATTTTTAACAGCTTTAGTAAGATACAATTCATACATTATACAATTCATCCACTTAAAGAGTATAACTCATTATTGTTTTTAGCTCACGAAGAATTAGATTGTACCACCATCACCACAATCTAATTGTGTATTTTCTTCTTCCCCAAAGCAAACTCCATATCAATAAGCAGTCACTTTCCACACTACCCCACAGACCTAGACAAACATTAATCCATATAATGGGTTGTCAGAAAAGTGATGACGCATTTTTGCAATGAAAAACTTAGGAAAAAAATAACTCATGCCTTTTCTGACAACCGAATAGATGAACCACTCTGTCTCTTTATAGATTTGCCTATTCTGGAGATCTCTATATAAATGGAATCATACAATAGATGGTCTTTTATAACTGGCTTCTTTCACTTAGGATAATGTTAAGTTCATTTATGGTATAGCAGTTTATTTCTTTTTATGGCTGAATGATATTCTATTATATGAGTATACAATAACACATTTTGCTTATCCATTTATCAGTTAATAGACATTTGGGTTGTTTCTAATTTTTGGCTATTATGAATAGTGCCACTGTGAACATTCATGTACAAATTTTTGTATAGACATACGTGTGTTTTCATTTCTTTTGGATAGACGTATAAAATGGATTTATCAGGTCATATGGTAAGTCAATGATTAATATTTTGAGGAACAGCCAACCAAACTGTTTTCCCTAGTGGCTATACCATTTTACATTCCCACCTTCAATGTATGAGGGCCCAATTTCTTCATATCCCTGAGAACACTTACTATTGCTTGTCTTTTTGATTATAGCCATCTTAGTGGATATGAGATAGTATTTCACTGTGGTTTTGAATTACATTTCCCTAATGACTAATTATGATGAACATCTTTTTATGCGTCTATTGGCCATTTGTATATCTTCTCAGAGATATATCAATTCAAATTCTTGGCTCATTTTTTGTTTTAAAATATACTATATATTATTAAAATTCTGAGATATAGAAGTCCCACAGATCAGGATATACTTGTCCTTAAAAAGATAGTCTATTACTCCCAGTTGTCAAGAGGAGGGGTTATATGATGCTGGGAGGGGACACATGAGGAAGCACCAAGGTCAGTCATAAGACAGGGAGTCAGAGCCAGAGGCTGTGAGCCACAGCCTGTATTGTAATTGCATAGGAAAGAACAGATTAAATAGGAAAGCAAGTTTAGGGCTGATTAATTTGAATAATTTCAGCAGGCTCTGGAGCATTGGAGCTGTTTCTGGTGGTACTCGGGTGATCTGGGCAGATGGATAGTGGCCTGAAGGGTGAGGGTCTGACAAAGGAGATAGTTTGAAGGTGTGTACTCTGGATTTATTGGTATGTATTTGAAAATTGCACCCCCGGGAAGAAGAGTCCCAAGTAGCAATAAAAAAAGCAGGTGATTCAGTCATATAATCAAGTTATCTAGAACAGGGCATGTCCAACAAATACATTTAGGGAAGATATTAAAGCATCAAGTTTATAGAAACTAGAATTATAGTTAATAAAATTTTTAATTGGGTTATTTATCTTTTTATTGTTGTGTTTTTTTATATATTCTGTATACAAGTCATTTTTATATTTTTTATTTTTTATTTTTGAGGGCAGTGTCACTGGCCCTCATATGTGGGACCCAAATTGGGGCCACTGGCTTCCCAAGCCAGCGCTTAACCACCGCACCACTTGGCCGGCCCTTGTATACAAATCTTTTATCAGACATATAATTTGCAAATATTTTCTCCTATTGGGGGATTGTTTTTTCACTTTTTTGATGATATAGTTTGCATCAAAAAAGGCTTTAACTTTGATGTAGTCCAATATATTTCTTTCTTTATTTCAACACTTTGTCATTTGGGTGGCATATCTAAGAGACCATTGCTTAACCCAAGGTTACAAGGATTACTACTTATTTTCTTGAGTTTTATGGTTTTAGCTCATACATTTAAATCTATGGTCCATTTTGAGTTCATTATGGTATATGGTATGGGTAGAGGTTGAAACTTATTTTTTGGAAAGTGGATGTTCAGTTTTCCCTGCACTATTTGTTGAAAAGACTGTCCCTTCCCCCTTGAATGATCTTGACACCTTGTTAAAAAGCAATTGGCTATATGTGCAAGGGTTTATTTCTAAGATCTCTATTCCATTGGTTTATATTTCCATTCTTATGGTAGCACCATACTGTTTTGATTGCTATAACTTTGTGGTAAGTTTTAAAATCAGAAACTGTGAGTACTCCAACTTTGTTCTTCTTTTTCAAATTTGTTTTGGCAATTCTGGGTTCCTGTAATTTCTATACAAATTTTGGGATCATACTGTCAATTTTTGCAACAAAATTGGGTTGGATTCTGATAGGCATTGAATTTGCAGATAGATTTGGGGATTTGTTTGGGGATTTTCCATTTGTTTAGATTTTCATTAATTTGTTTCCACAATGTTTTGTACTTTAAAGTGTACAAATGTTACACTTCTTTTTTTAAATTTATGCTTAACATATTTTATTATTTTTAATGTGATGGTAAATGGAATTATTTTCTTCATGTCATTTTTAGCATGTTACTTGGTAGAGTATAGAAATGTGATTCATTTTTGTATATTGATCTTGTAGACTTGTTGAACTTGTTTCTGAGTTCAAATAATTTTTTAGTGATTTCCTTAGGATTTTCTATATATAAGATGAGGTCATCTGCAAAGAGAAATTGTTTTACCTTTTCCTTTCCAATATGGTACCATTTATTTATTTTTCTTGATTAATTGCCCTGGCTAGAACCTGCAGTACAATGTTGAATAGAAGTGTCAAGAGCAGACATTCTTGCCTTGTTTCTGATTTTAGGAGGGAAGCTTTCCATTTTTCACCAGTAAGTGTGATTTTATCTGTGAGTTTCTTGTATATGATTTTATTAGGTTGAGAAGACTCCTTCTATTCTTAGTGTGCTGAGTGTGTTAATTGTGTTAATTGTGGAAGAGTGTTAGGTTTAGTCAAATGTTTTTTCTGCATCTATTGAGATAATTAGGTGTTATTGTACATTATGATTCTGTTATGGTGCATTACATTGGTTGATTTTTGTACATTGTACCAATCTTGCACTCTGGAATAGATCTCACTTAGTCATGGTACATACAAGTTTCCCCTGCTGTGCTAGAGTGTCCCTATGAAACCTTTCGTAAGCTGAAATGACATAAAGCGAAGAAGCAATTATCATTAATATACATGGAAAAATTTTGAGTTTTCCCAGAGCCAAAAAATAACCTAAATCATATCCAATATGCTTAATAATGTACAGTTTTATACTAAGCATAATACCCTTACAAGAGCTCTTAGATTTTTTTGATACCCTAGGGCACATCTTGCTGGCGGGTGCACAAAGTAAATAGAGATAAAGCACAGATGCTCACAGACACAGTTCAAAGTTATGGTGGCTTGATGCCGACACGCTGAGTGTAATTCTGGGGAAGGAGTTTGACAGTGCCACTCTCACTGCTGGGGGTGCTGTGCCTCTATGATGCTCACTGAAAAACAAAGGCTGAATGCTGATTTGCTTTGCACCTTTTTTTCATAAAAGCAAAAAATCCTTTTCAGATTTCTTTTAGTTAGCAAACAGATACTAATGTAGGTCTTTCCTAAAAGTGAAGTAGTATAATGTGAACTTTTGGAAAGTGGGGGGATACCTGTCATTCTCTTTAGATATTGCTGAATTTGGTTTGCTAGAATTTTTTTTTGAGGATTTTGTGTCTATATTCATAAGAAATATTGGTCTATAGTTTTCTTGTAATATTTTTGTCTGGTTTTGCTATCAGGTTAATACTGATCCATTGAGTGAGTTGAGAAGTATTCCCTCCTCTATTTCTTCAAAGAGTTTCTTTAAATGTTTGGTAGAATTCACCAGTAAAACCATCTGGTCTTGGGAGTTTTTGCTGTTGTTTTAATTACTAATTCAACCTTGTATTTGTTATTGGTTTATTCAGGCATTCTATTTCTTCTTGATTTACTTTAATAGTCTATGTTTTTTCAGGAATTTGTCCATTTCATCTGTTATGTAGTTTGTTGGAATACAATTATTCATAGAATTCCTTTGTAATTTTTTTTTTAATTTCTGTAGGAATTGTAGCAATGTCCTTTTTGTCATCTTTAAGTTTACTAATTTGAATCTTTTCTCCTTTTCCCTTGGTCAATATCATTAAGGCTTTTTCAATTTTGTTGATCTTTTCAAAGAACTAACTTTTGGTTTTGATATTCACTATTACTTTTTATATTATCTATTTATTTTACTCTACCCTTTATTATTTCTTTCCTTTTCCTTGGTTTAAGTTTAGTTTGTGTTGCTCTTTCTAGTTTCTCAAGGTAGAATATTATGGTATTGATTTAAGATATTTTATACTTTTTTTATTATTGCCATTTTCAGCTTTTCTTTAAGCATTGATTTAGCTGCATTCTATAGATTTTGGTATATTGTGTTCTGATTTCTATTCGTATCAAACTATTTTCTAGTTTCCCTTTGATTCTTCTTTGACCCAATTGTTACTGAGGATCATGTTAATTTCCACATATTTGCAAATTCCTCAAATTTCCTTCTGTTATTGATATCTAATTGTAGTCTATTCTTGTTAGAGTGCATCCCTGTGTATGATTTCAATCCTTTTACATTTATTGAGGCTTGTTTTATAGCCTACCATATGGTCTATCTTGAAGAATATTCCATGTGCAATTAAGAATTTGTGTTCTGCTGTTGTTAGGTGGAGTGCTCTATAGATGTTTGATAGATCTAGTTGGTTTATAATTGTTCAGGTCTTCAGTTTTCTTGTTGATCTGCTTAGTTTGTTTTAGTCATTATAGAAAGTGAGGTATTAAAGTCCCCTACTGTTATTGTTGCTTCAAGTACTTTGCAGATCTGATGTTAAATGTGTTTGTGTTTATATAGTTGCTGTATCTCCCTAATGGGTTAACCCTTTTATCATTATGAATTCGCCCTCCTTATCTCAAGTAACTTTTTTTTTCTCGTTTCAAACCTTTGTCACCCTTAGGTAAATATAAATAATTTACATGTTAAAGGTCATGTCTAAGTTCATTTTCTCTGTTAGATTTTAATTCTTTACTGTGATGTATGTATGGTTTGCAAAGTGCTGGAACAGGTACGGGAGTTTACCCCCCCACCCCCATGTTCAGTTAGGGAGTAGTAGGTTCTTTCTCTGCTCCTTTTTGAGAGGGCACAGCTTTGAGTTTTCACAGTTTTTCAGATTGACAGGAATGAGCGTGATTTTATTTTTACTGGATTTCTAGGGGTCACCCCTTGACTAGAGTAGTTTATTTTTCAATTAGTGTTTGTCAGAAATTTTGCTTAAGCCATTTGTGCCAGTGAGGCTTCTGCCCTGTGTCGATGGGGCTGTGTGTGGCTTGGGGAAAACTTTCAAGCTTCCTCTGTCCTGCTCTGATTCTGCGTGGATGAAGCTTAGTACATTTGCATAACATTCTCAACCCTCAGAGTTGACTCCAAAAGGACACTTTTTGGTTGTTTCTTGTCCTGATTCTCACTATTAAACTTTTGGCTAGTCTACTGTTTTGCTAGTATCATGGAGCTATAATATTAGCTTTCTCTGGATTACTCTCTACCTATCTGTCCATTGTTAGACAATGCCTTCAGGCATGGAGTCTCCTTGCTCTGTTTCAAATAAAGTTAGTTCTTTCCTATAGAGCTGGAGGAGCCTTAGTCCTATGGCTTGCCTTTTCCACCGGGCAGAATCCTTGTAGCACTGCATCAGAGGTTGGAGAAGAAAGCACACTTTTACTGGAGTGACATTCCCGCTCTCTGAATGGGCCCTGGGGTGGTGGCTTGCCTTTCTTCTTGGCTTGCCTCTCCTGGCATTGAAATGGAGCAAGCTGAGGTAGAGGCAAATGTGGACATAGTTTTTCACCCTGCTGCACCTGGAGAAGAACCTCTATTCTATGTGTGGGGATTGGGAGGGGAAAGGGAGAGTCAGTCCTCTGCTATAGTGCCTAAAACAGACCTCTTCAACACCAGGCTGGGATGGGAGTGGAGGGACAAAAATTCTATTCACCTTCCTCTCCTAGTTTAAAACTGAAGCTCCCAACTTGGAGATGGGAGAACAGGGAACCCCCATCTTCTTTGTTGCACCTGCCTAGAGTACAATGCCTGGAGTAGAGCTTCCCTAGTATAGAACTGGGGACAGTTGTTAAGGGACTGGCCAAGACTCAAATGTCACAGATTCTTGCTGTTCTCATAGACAGCTAGTAGATATTATTAAATGATTGTTTCTTTATTATTGTATGCTCATACAACAACCTTCAGAGGCTCTTAAAAATTTTTTTGAAAATATTTTTTCCAAGTTAAATTGTTGTTTGTTTTTCTGGGTTAGGCTCTATCATCCATGCCCTCAGTAGATTTAATGGGAGATTCCAACCTCTACCACCACCGTTACCAAGTATAAGTCATTATCAGCTCCTTCATAAATATTGCAATAGCTTCTTTAGTAGTAATAGTAGATTAAACTATTTCAACAAAAAAAAAATGCTCAAATGCAATACATCCAAGTATGTATTTCTGCTATCTTCTTCTTATTCTTTCTGTGGCTGCATTATGTCTACTTACACACGCATTGAAGGAAACCTTCACCTGTGTTATTGTATTTTCATTTATAGCAGTTTGAGTTTTAAAAATATTTTCCATCTCTAAGCTGAACTAATTTATCTCATTTAGCTTCCCTCCACCTTTTGCATTAAAACATTAAAATTATTAAAATTATTAAAATTATTTTAAGTTTTCTGTCTTGAAAGTTTCAACACCTGTATTATATCTGAATCTGATTCAAATCAAAGAGATTGCTTTGTCTTTTGCTATAGTATTGTTTTTCCTTGATTTTTTTGTATGCCTTACGTTTTGTTGTTATTATTGTTGAAATTTGAATGTCATATTTAGGACAGCAGAGGCTGAAATTTTATGTCTGTAATTAGGCATGCCTTTCCTTGTTCTTGGCCACTAGTGTGAGATTTAGAGTCTGTTTTTTCAGAGTTGAACAGGACTTGGGATTTGTTACTGTTATGGTTATTATAAGTGTACCAATGATTTTAAATTTCTCCATGATTACTTTGTGTTTAGTGTGGGAGCTTGTTTGCCAAAGAGTTTTTCTCAACATCTGTTCCAATCTTAGTTTTAGGTGCCCCCTTTGTTCTACAGGATTCTATCTATCTCCTTTATTCTTCATGCCCTTATCCCTGTTAGACCAGTATACTGCTGTTACTTGTTACCCTAAAATTGGCCTGGCTGTAGGGGAAAGTACAGAGTTATTCTCTATTTCTCTTATTAAGCCTCAGTCTTAGGAAGCACCCTTTCCCTGGACTTAGGTTATATGGCTTTCTCAGTGCTACCACCTTTTTCCCAGCTTTACTTATTGGCACAGTATATATTTTGCAACTACCCCAAGAGAAGAGAGCTTTTTTACTGATGCCCTCCCCCAGCTGCAATGAGTTGTTTCTTAAGCTTTATGAAGAGTTAGGTTGTATTTTTAGAGCATACTTCTACAAGTCAGAAATAGTTCATTTGAACTAGAAGTCCATTATAATCACATATCTGGTCTCCCATATTCCCACCAAGAATAAAAATACAACCTAGGCAACCCATTGTTGGAATGAGTTTTTAACAATGCCCTAAGGGGACTATTATCTGTTGCCCTTCTCACAGCACTTTAAGACCTTTATTCAATAAAGAAGATAGGGGAGAAAAATGATGGGTGGCGATGTTCATCATTCTCACAGTGCACTCTGTTTCCCTCTTCCCATAGCACTGTCAGTGATGCGTTCTCTGGACTCTTTTTTGTCCTCATACATCTGTGTCCCCTAGGAGTTCTATTCTGTTGCTAGCTCACACTCGGATTTATCAATTTCTTAAAAATGTTATCTGAATCCTTCTTTCTACTGCTCTGTGGCATCTGCCTCAAGTAAGGTGGTGTTAACATCACATCTCTCTTTGTGTGCCCTTGTCTTCCTTGGATTTCAGGTTAGTTGCCTGTCCTATGACCTTTACTCCATAAGTAGTTTAAGAATAGATGTGAATTTGAAGATTTCCCAGTGTTTTGGTTTCCTTTTTGTCTTGTTTTGTTTTTTATAAGGGTGAAAGTGATTTTTTTTCCAGTTTTCTCCATCCTAAAGAGAAGCAGGAAATCTATAATTTTAATGTTGCGGTGTGAAGAATAAATATGGCATGACTAGAAAACGCACACAACAAAACCAGAGAGTGAGTCCCTAGTAGTTGAGAGGTGAGCTGACATTACTCAGACCAAGGTAGCAACAGTGGAGATGGAGATAAATGGGCATATTCAAGAGGTGGGAAAGAAGTAAAATTAACATGTTGGATTACAGATTAGATGTGGTAGGGGAGGAAGATGGAGAAAATTGTTTAAAATGACTATTAACTTTCTGGTTAATAAGACAAGATAATGGAAAGACAGGGAACATTAGAAGAGGGTGATTTTCAGGAGTGGATGAAGACTCTGATTTTGTATTATATATATAGAATCTGAGGTGCTTTTGAGGCACTCAATTGAAGACATTGAATAGACTATAGTATATAATGGTGTAGGGTTCAGAGATGTCTGATCTACTGAAATATAATTGTAAACCATTTCCTTATAGGTCAAAATAAAAGGCATGGTTCATTGAAGCTATAGAAACAGCATAAAATGAGGGCTTAGGGCAGATATTTAAGAAACGCCTCTACAGAACACCGCCCTTGTTCTGAGTGCTCCAGTTACATCAGCCCTGTGTTAGTTCATGGACTGCAGTAATCTTTTCTCCACCTCTAGGCCTTTGCACATGTTT